>JARKIP010000017.1:39493125-40913750 GCA_029990175.1 Petunia secreta | reverse complement strand
CCACTAAAATAACTCACCAACCCAAAGCAGTCATTGTAATAACATAAAGTAGAAGTCGTTTTCTGTTCAAGTGTCTACTCCTAACCCCATTATTCACAGTAGCAACACTACAAATGATACCTGCTCTTTGCTTTTTTCCACTTACTTTTTCTCTTTTTCTTTGTCATCATCTACTCATTCTTTCCTTTTATCTAATCATCCACCTAATGTCTCTCTCTTCTTCCCACCGGCTCGCCGCATCCCTGTTCACCTTTCAATATATTTTTGGTGTTTTATCATCTTCTGCAATTAAATGATCTTTATTGCATTTTTGTTTTTATTACGAGTTTAAATTCTATGTATCAAACATGTATGTATTTTTTGAGTGTAACTTTTACATATTGATAGTCATAACTTGTCTTTAATTGCGGTTCACGTGAACACATGGTCCTGCTACGAAACTAGATATATTATGTACAATTTTTTAAACTATGTCTAATTTGATGTTCAGAAACCCATGTTCTAAAAATTTAAATGGTTCACTTGACCAAGTGCTAGTTCACTTACACTTACAAGTAGGGATCAATCCCAATTGAAATGCCTTTTAATATTTTTTTCTTACTATATCATCATATAAAATAATAGTTGACCTATATGCAAAATAAAATTTGTCGGCGAAGGAGGTTGGGGTGTAAGAATTTATAGACTTACACATACATATGTATCTATAATAATTGTATGTTAACTGCTATTATTAAAGGTTGGCCTAATTAAAGTGATCTACTGAGGTTTAAAATTGGATGGGCCTAATTAGATACTTCGTAAAGTATGGGGCTAATGTGTAGATACCCGGATGTAATTCTAGTTTAATGATGGGCTGAACTAGAATTACATAAACTATATTATACTATAAAAGGGTTATGGTCCCCAAATCAGACGTAGGTTTTATTTTACTGATATCCCATCATCAGTGAAAGAGGCAAGGCCACGTCAAGATTTGGAAGACCAAAACCACGGGATTCAAGAATCACACCAGTTGTTATGGATTCAGGTACGCTTCCGCATCTAGTATTATTTTCTTGATGATTTGACATAATAGGTCCTGAGACAATTGTAGTTTAATCTACACTTTAGTTCTAACAAGTGGTATCAAGAGCCTATATCGTGTTGAATCATTGAGATGAATTTTAGTTTGATTTATATAAGTAAAAATAAAAATGGGGGTGTTCATTTAGTGGCGGCGGTAGAAGCAACAAAGTTGTTAAACTCGCTAGTTTGCATAAAGTTGTTTGTTTGGTAATTTGGAAAATCCAAATAATAAAAGCTAAGGGACAACTCTGATGTGTTTACTGTTTTGGAATTGGATTTAAGGTGGAGGACTTTTCCTTCTCATCAGCCGTCATATATGAGCCTCTTTAAAGCCTTTAGAAACATTGTCTTATTAATTACATTTTGTAATTGATTCATTAAGTTGATAAAAAAAAAAATCAAAATAAATTTAAGAGGAATAGATTCGATTATGGGTGGTTCTTGCGGCAACATAAGTTTAAAAGATTTAGGAGTCTGCTTCCATGTGTATAGCACGAAAAGCTTTGAAAACCTTAAAAAGTAATTTCACGGTGGCATAGACCCTTAAAGGCTTTTCTTTAGTTATTTTACTTCACTACTATTGTTACTCTTCTTTTGGATTGCATTATTGTTTCAATGATTTAACAACCAAAAGAAAAGGACAAAACAAAAGGGATTATGAAATGCCATTTTTGTTGCATCAAAGGATGTCAGAAAGGTAAGGTAATTTAGATCTTTAGTTAGTCTCTTCTTTTGTGATGCATTATTTTGAATTCATCAAAATTAAGAAAAGATAAATACTGACAGTCCTTCAAGTTTATGGTAATTTAGTTTCGGGTCCACCTTAATTTAGTTTGACTTGAATATTTATATATTCCAATTTGGTGAATTTAAATTAGATATTGGTATATTTATATGTATTTTGAGATAAGTAAATTGAAACTTGATGTCACCAAAGTGACCTCTCCTGTAGAGATTTATTTGTTTTGAAATATAAAAGGTCGTGCACTTGTAACCTATGTGAATATTGATCGGCCCAAAGGAAGGTCAATGTTTAACAGAATTGCATGTGTATTTTTTGTGGTAATAAACACGTGATAATTATTTGGTCTTACGTGTGAATGGTAAATCGGCCCAAAGGAAGATTTACTATACGACATGTTCTTTTATTATCAGTATTTGATTACTACGTCAAGATATCACTTACAAGTTAATATTTTGTCCAAAGATAAAATATTAATGGAGTTCCCGGTATCTTGAGATGGGGTTTACCATTATTCAAATTTATTTTCAATTTGGTTTAAGTCTTATGTGAGCTTGTCATGTATTTGTTGTTCTCTGATTTAGCTAAAATTACTCCTCAAAATATAAATGCCAATATCAACTCAATCTACTAAATGACACTAAGTTTAGTCATGGCAAGAGAACTTTAATATTGTTCTCGGAGTCATGGATCTTGACACGACATTAAAGATGGATTCTCCACCATTTCTTATGGATAGAGTACCTCTGATGAAAAGAGGGAGATAGAAAGGTGAGAGAGCTCAAATTTCATGTCTATGATTATCATGGAGAAAGTCACGCCAAAATATTTTGGGGCACTATGTCTGATAAGATAAAGAAAATTAAGAAATTCATTACCAAAATTGAAAATAAATTTGTCAAGAATGAAAAGATAGAAAATTGTACACTCTTGACAAATCATATTTCAATAAAGTACATAAAGAATAAGGAAGTTGCAGTTACGGTGATAAAAGAGAAACAATACAATAATTAACTACAGATAGTTGTTTCTTAAGTAGAGCTGCAAGTCATAAAGATATTTTTCTGAACAAAGTTTGTTATGGGGTTAATCTGGATTTCGTACCAAGACACACATTATTGATAGATTCTAGTATAACACCTCACATCAGTGTGTCTATGCAAGGATGTATGAATTGTCGAAAGTCTAATGATGGTGAAAGATACATCTATGGTGGTAACGACAACTCGGTTAAGATTGGAGCTATTGGAACTCTTAGATTATTGTTAAGAACTACATTATATTTGAATTTGACTGAGACTTGTGTTGTTCTGTTTCTTTAAACGGAATTTGATTTTCATTTCAAGGTTGGACAAATTTGGTTATTGTTGTTCATTTGATATGAAAAATATTGTCTCTTTCATAATTCAAAATTGGTTGATCTGGGTTCTTTATGAGGTTACAATAATCTAAAGTTTTCTTATATATAGTCACTTCATTTAAAAAATCCTTGCATGTTTACTAATCGATGAGATTTTGCTTCGTTATGATGCAATATATTAAGTCATATCTCTAAATGGAGAAAAAGAGATTTGTGTTTGACAGCAGTCTCGACCCTATTAGTTTTATCCAGTTTTTGATATATGCGTAAATCGCATAAAAGGAGACAAACAAATGTTAAGAGATTTGGAGCCAACAATAAATTATACGTCCTGAAACCTTTATAGATTTGGTATTTGTGGATCATTTTCTACAGTTTCTTTGAATTGTCATCTATATCCCGTAAGGTTCATAGACAACTTTTCAAGATATGGCTTCTTTGTTTAATTCATTAGAAAAACTGCAACTTATTAATTAACAGAGTTCCGGCTAAAGGCAACTGAAAAGATCCTTTATGTGTTTTGGATAAGCATTGGTCTTGTTTAAAGTATTTACACATTTAGGAATGTCCAGCTGAGGCAAGGCCTTCTAGGCCAAAAGAAATGAAACTGGACAAAGAAACTTTCAGTTGTTATGTTATTAGATACTCTAAAAGGTTCAGGGGTTACAAGTTTTAGGATCCTACATCTAAGGCTATTATGAGACGAATAATGTACAGTTCTTTGAGGATGTTGAGTTTGGGAGAAAGAAAGAATAAAAGACATTGTCTTGGAAAAGGAATATGTTGATATTCCTCATATTGCTATTGACTGTGCTCAGGAACAGTTTTCTATACCTGAAATAGCTCAAGAAGCAACTCCGGATCAAGACAATATCATTGAACTTCACGTTCAAAAGGTTATTCCCAAAGAACAAACTCTACAACCTCAAGAACCAATGCCATTAAAAAGATAAGAGAGAGAGAGAGAGAGAGAGAGAGAGAGAGAGAGAGAGAGAGAGAGAGAGGAGAAGTGCAATTTAATATTGTATTTCTCTAAGAACATAAAGTTGGCATTGGAATGATGGAAGATGATTCAGTTAACTTCTGTCAAGCCATAAAAAGTTCTAACTCTTAAAGGTATAAGGATACCATGAATAAAGAGATGAAGTACATAAAGGATAATGATGTGCGAGACCTTGTCCAGTTGGCTGAAGGAGCGAAGCTCATTGGTTGAAAATGGATATTTATAACCAAAAGGGATTCGAAAGGCAACATGGATAGGTATAAGGTACGTCTTATCGCTACAAGCTTCACTAAGAAATAAGAAGACATCAATTATAAAGAGACTTTCTCTTCGGCTTCATTGAAAGACTCTTTCAGGACTATAATGGCATTAATCAAATATTTTGATATTAAGCTACATAGATGGATACAATATTATTGTTCTCAATGGTTATTTTGATGAGGAAATGTGAAACTAGAAAACTTTATATTTTATAATGCAAAATCAATGATTTGAAAATTAAAGAAATCCATCTATGTGTTTAAACAAGCGTCTTATCAATGGTATCACAAATTTCATTAAGTTATTGTCTCATTTGGTTTCGAGATAAATCTTGGTGATTATTTTGTATACCACAAGGTTAGTGGGAGTAAGCATATTTCTCTGGTTTTGTATGTCTATGATATACTTCTTGGTCCATACGATATAGGCTTGTTATGTAAGTCCAAGATTTTTTTTTATAAAGAATTTAGAGATAAAATATCTTGGTGATGCATGTTTTGAATAAGGATTCAGATACATCGAGATTACTCTCGAGGAACTTTTGGATTATCACAAAAGCCTATATTGAAAAGGTATTAAAGATTTGATATGCAAGATTTCAAATCAGGTGATACCCCTATGCTAAAGAAGAAAGGTTCAGTCTCAACAGTGCTCTAAGAATGATTTTGTGATTAAGAAAATGCAAAAGATTTATTGTGCTTTAGTTATAGATGTCTAATGCATACTTAGGTTTGTATGCGTTCAAATATTGTGTGCATTATTCGGATGTTTGGCATATATTTGAGTAATGCTGAAATTAAGAATTAAGGAGTAGCCAACGGTTTATGTTGTAATTACAGAGAACAAAAGATTTTAAGCTCACATACAGGAAGTCGGAAAAGTTAAAGATAATCAAGTATTTAGATACCGACTTCACTAGATGCCAAGATAGTGCAAAGGCTCTATTTGTATACTTGGTGGATGAGCTATATAAGGAAGAGTATTATATGGACACTCATAGCTCATGTCACCATGACAGTAAAGTTTATGGTGCATTATAAGGCATCAAAGTTATGGAATATGACTGCAGAATCTTGTCACTAGCTACAAATTAAGGATAAAGCTGAAAGACACTAAGGTTATTTTGTGACAATAAGTTAACAGTCTCATATTCCAATAACAACAGGAGTTCGGTAAAGTCAAAGCACATTGACATAAAGTTCCTGGTTGTTAAAGTTAGAGTTCAGAGTGGTCAGGTGTCTATAGAACATAATATAACAAACTCCATATTGTGGATCCACATACTAAGGGACTACCACCGAAGGCTTTTCATGAGCATAGTGCTCATAGAGGTGGCATGTCGGTTAAGGATATTCAGTTTCAGTGGGAGTTTGTAACCTTTTAATGTTCTTTTATACAGACACACTTCAGTTTTGGTCTATGGTTTCAGGTTTACGGTTTCAGTTTAAGGATATTTTAAGGATATTTCTGCAGAAATAAGGTATTCAGTTGAGTTTCCACTCTGACTTGTTTTTCGGTTGGACCAGTTGAAAATAGGCATGCTTAGATCACATTGCATGTAATTTCCACGCTACACATCCATACTTGATCTATGTCATTTAGTTATATTGGTATACGTGATCAAAGAAGGTTTAGTTGCGATATAAATGCAGCGAAAGCCGCTTTGGTTTTATACTGGCATGACTAATGGACGAGATTGTTTAGAGGTAATACAGTATATGATAGCAAATATTTGGAGCTCATAAGGTGACATACAATTATAAGGCCGTGCGTATATATTATGTGTAGTCCAAGTGGGAGATTGTAAGAATTTATGGACTTACACATACATATGTATCTATAATAATTGTATGTTAACTGCTATTATTAAAGGTTGGCCTAATTAAAGTGATCTACTGAGGTTTAAAATTGGATGGGCCTAATTAGATACTTCGTAAAGTATGGGGCTAATGTGTAGATACCCGGATGTAATTCTAGTTTAATGATGGGCTGAACTAGAATTACATAAACTATATTATACTATAAAAGGGTTATGGTCCCCAAATCAGACGTAGGTTTTATTTTACTGATATCCCATCATCAGTGAAAGAGGCAAGGCCACGTCAAGATTTGGAAGACCAAAACCACGGGATTCAAGAATCACACCAGTTGTTATGGATTCAGGTACGCTTCCGCATCTAGTATTATTTTCTTGATGATTTGACATAATAGGTCCTGAGACAATTGTAGTTTAATCTACACTTTAGTTCTAACATGGGGAACTATTCTTCAGATACTGTAACTCCGTCATAATAGTGGTGAACTCATCCTTTTGAAATCCTACATCCGCCCCTATTAATAGCGGATTCTTTTTAACATCACCTACAAAATAATTATATATAATAATCTATAATAAATGGAATTAGTAATTTAAAAAATAAGATAGATAATGTGACAGAAGTAGTTAAAATGCATCCATTCAAACATGCATAGGGTGCTGTCAAGCGGAGAAAGCCATGGATAACTGTTTGCCAACAGAATATATACTTACCAATATTAGTTTTTGTGAAAGAGAAGAAAAATCTCTCTTCTTGTTAGAAAAGATGAAGAATTTGATTATCTTCACTAATTAACAAAATAGAACTAATTGTAATATTGGTAGTGTAATTTATTGTTGCACCAGTAGTATATTTTAACCTTTAATAGTACGTTATTTACGTTAGTAGCTTTATTACCAAATGAAGCTTATTGTAGCTCCTTATTATAGTGAGTTACCCGCTGTAAAGCATTTAACATGATTATAAAGTTACTAGTACTGTTATTACTGCACATAAGTTAAGCTCAAGTATTGAGTAATTCTGTAAAATGATTCTACATTTTTTTTTTTGGATCCAATCGGGAGAGAAAGGAAGACAATAATAGATGTGAAAGGCTAGCTCTTACTAACTCTATTAATTCATATGCGTCGATGGTCATATCGATTCTGCTATTAATTCATCAAAATTTGATATCACCACACTTACAATTCCTCAAATTATGTTTACATTTCCCGAACAAACACAAAAAAGATCGCAAAACTTCTACAATGAAACCTTAGCTAGCAAAATTTTCAAGGAACCAAGTTAGTGGATCCTAGAGAGGCAATACTACGACAAAAATAAATAAGAGAAAGAAATTGGTCAATCAGATCATGACTTGTTCATTGATTTAACTAGTTTTTGGCCCGTCCAAAATTTGACCAAGCTCGCTCATTTGTCACCTCTAGCTAAGAAGAAGATGAAGAAACTGGAACTGCGAGGTGAGTTGGTTTTTGATCACCAGCCATGATGACGACGATTTTCGGAGTCATCTCAACAATTGTCTTGTTAGAAAGTGTAGATTTTTCCTCGTCAATTGTTGTGGTGGACGACCGTTTATGGAAAGAACAAACGAGGAAGACAAGTGCTACGGCAATGAGTGCCAAGGTTAATGCTAAACTTCCAAAAAGATAAGGAACGGGAGATTTCCAATGCCAGAATGAAGTACTACTATTAGAATTAGTCATAGTACTATGAGAAATGGAGGTTGAGTTTGTGGCTATTGCTCTCATTATAATTTCTCAGCTTTTGTGTTGTAGTGTATGTGTAAAGCAACAGGTAGATGAATGAAGTGACTTTCTTGAATTTGATGGATTTTATAGGGGTGAAAAATTGTTGTGTACAAGCACTGTAACATATGAAAGTGCTAAAGGCCACCATGCTTTTGCAAATTGGACAACAATATATAATTTTGTAATTTGATTTTTACTTTTTATCAAAAGTTATGATGTTTCCAGGAAGTTAACTCTAGATAGTGGTGATCCCCCCCTTTTGTTTTCTGTTCTTTTTTCCCTCTTATTAAGGTGATTGTTGAAGTTTTGATGGACATTAATTAATTTACTTTTTCATAGTTAAGAAGAAAAAAGAAGTATATATTCATTTTAAATTATTCCATGCCCCATTTTAATTGTTGCTTTAGCAAAAAATATTTGTCCCAATTTAGTTGTCTCTTTAGAATTTCAAGACTAAAATTATTAGTCGTTTCCAACTATACCTTTAATTATTAATAATTCTAAGCAAAATTTATTAGTCAAACATTAAATAGGGATAACATAAAAAAATATATACTCTACTTAATAATTTTCTTAGTGGACGTGAGAAAGTTGAATGTGACAACTAATTTGAGACGGAGGGAATATTTACTTCATTCATTCCATGTTGACACTATTTCATTGTTAATCTTCTAAATAAATGTAACATTCATCAATACTTTTTTGTAAGCTTTTACATGAACTTATACAAATCTATGACATGTTTAAAACTATATTATATGTTTAAGACTATAAGTTTCAAAAATTTTCTTTTCTTTCTTAAATCTTGAGACGAGTCAAACTATGACAAACAAAATGAAATGGAGAGAGCACCACTTCTCAAAATAAATAATACTCCTGGCAAAGAATATAATACAAAAAAGTAATCTTTTTTTTTTTTTTTTTGATACGAAAAGCAACATTACTTATATTAATGCAAAATAGTAGAAATAGTGTTGATTGAAGTAGCATCAGCTGTGCTACTTCTATCATTATCTAGAATTTGCAAACATGATAAAAGTGGCATACAAAAATACATAGTAGCATTGGACATTAGACAGGAGGTCCCTTGCATTGCCATGGAATTAGTCAAGTTGTTCATTTCTCCAGCCAGGCGGTCTGCTAGCTTATTGTCTTCGCGGAAAATGTGCTGCAAACCCACCTCGCCTATCTCCCCTGCCAAGCACCTGCAAATTTTAAACAAGTGTGAGTATAATTTGTTGGGATTACAATAATTATCCAAGATTACCTGCGAATCTGTCTCCACGATTAATGGAGTAATACCCCTACTTTTAGCAAGCTTTAGCCCTTCCATTAGAGCTATCAGTTCACTATAAGTAGCATTTGGTGAAGGAAAATTCTTAGTAAAACCCATGATCCAGTCACCAGCACTATTTCTGATAACTCCACCTGCTCCTCCTAATTTATTTTTGTGGTTAAAAGCCCCATCAATATTCATTTTGTAAATTCCTTGGGCAGGTGGAATCCATTTGATATGCCGCTTAGTTTTAGTAGTAGGAGTAGTTAGCCTAGTTGAATATCCCATAGTGACATACTCAATAGCTAGTTGTTTAACTGAATTGCCTGTGTTAGGTATTTGATGATGGTCGAAAAGAGTAGCATTTCTATTTTTCCAGATTAGCCAAGTAAGAAGTGTTAGGATAGTATCTGAAGGGATGGTTAAAGTCCCATATGTTATGGGGTATTTATTTGTGGTACAAGCTTCTTTAAGCCAATTTATGAAGTTTTCAATTGGCCTTTTAATACTGGGGAAGAATTCCCAAAGTGAGTCTGAAGATGGGCAATGAATAAAAATGTGATCTATTGTTTCCTCTAAATCCGGGCAAGACTTGCAACTGCTACAAAGTATAATCTTCCTTTTAGCCAGCTCCTCAGCTGTAGGAAGCTTATGTAGTCCTAGTAGCCATAGGAAACTCTTAATTTTAGGTAACGTTGCAGCCTTCCATATCCAATTATAGTTAAAAGTAGTAGTCATAGATAACTCATGTTTTATCGTACTAATATTTTTAATGGAAGCTGTTGTAAATTGGCCATTTGGCGAGTGTTCCCATTGTATAGTGTCGTTTGACGTAATCTTACATATTAAATACTTCCATAAATTTCTGTGAATAAACAGAAATTGAAAATATTGAAATTAATAAGTTAGTAAACTAAATATAAAAGGCATGACATTCTTTTTTAAACCGTTAAAATAAAAGTAAGGCAGATTAGGATGGAAGGAAGGAACGATCAGACTTCTTTTTCACAATGTGATTGTAATGCAGGACAGGAGAAAACATTATTGGCACAAAGTGTTTGCCACTTACACTAAGGCAGCAATACAAAAGGAGAAAATGATCAAGTTGCAACTTGTTGAGATACTGCATGCCGTACGTCTGTACAACTTTTTCTAAAAGGCATTTATAAATTTCTTGCAGAAAAAAGTTTGTGAACAAAAATGAAAAGGAAGTGTTTTAATAGCTATAAATGTCTTTTGTTTTTAATTCGATTGTTTCGTTTTCCATTTGTATTACACGAATGTCAACGTAGTGTTAGCTGGCATGCCAAAATATTTACTTGTAATATCTTGTAAATAATCTGCTATAATTTAAACTACCATTTGAATATCTTCATAATGTGGACATCTCCAGACAGTTCATGATCCAAACATTTAATTTTACAAAGTGCTCTAGAACCTTATGTTTCCTTCTTTATTCAAATTTCAACTTCATAAACATTGCGTTTCCGAGCCACCGCATTTCACCAACCCCATCATGTATAGATGCTAATAATAACTTTGGGGACATCATTGGGGAGAAAGACTCGAGTCAATAAGTCAATTACCATCAATAGTTATAGCACTAATAATAAAATTGGAGAAGTGGGAATCAGATATGCCACATCAAATAAATAATTACTTTCTTTGCCTTCCACCAATGAAGAAAAGGTGGAATTGTTAACTTGGTTTAATTGATTAACTAGGGTACTTGACCGCGCTTGCGCGGTCCTAAGAAAATCAAAATACGGCTGAATATTATATGTTATTTTTTTTAAATAAAACATCCTTTCATTATTTTATACCATACTTTCATGTTTTCTAACATTCAATATTGAAAAGCTAATTGATTTCTATACATTTTAATCTGAACATGACCAAAGTATTACTACCACAAAAAGAAAAATTAAATTTACAATAAGCAAACGGAATACCAATCAATCAATCTTTGAGGATATGATTATTTTGCCTAAAACTTTATTCCAACATATACTTCATGTGCTATTATCAACCTGGCTAAATAAAAAGAACCATGCAAGAAGACAATTAAAATTACTATAGAAATTTGTTATAACATTTCAGCATATCAATTCACTTAATTTGCTATGGCAAGAGTCTAAGTCTGTAACCCATCAGATTTTAAGTATAAGAATTAAATCTAAAGACCTATTGGATGAATTTTCCAGAAAAATAAACTAAAGAAGTTCGATATACAATAGATGGCACGATAGGTTAGTCTCTTTTAGAAACTAAAACCATTTCGATTCAATAGGTTAGTCTCTTTTTTAAAACTAAAAAAGAGGTTGCGATACATATAAATGCAAAATATTGATGTAGTTGTTTACCATTTTAATTGAAAACCAACAATGAAAAGAACCTCCCAATATGTTTCACATTATCGATTGCAAACCTAAAAATAAGTTTTGAGTGAGATTTGTAGAAAGAATTCAATCATATTTGAAAGAAAATGTTCGATAAATAATTCATCTATCCACCCACCCATACTTAAAAGAAGAAGTAAGAGGTAGATACTTCAATAAAGTCTCTAAACTGCAAATATAAATTTTTATACCCGTCATCAATAGTTATATTCGTCTCTATTGAAATACTGTCGATAACTTTCATATATCCAACAAAAGTCGTCTCTTTTCCGCATCAACGGTAAAAAGGAAAAAAAAAACTTTTGCTCATTCTCTTTAGAACTCCTTAGGCTTGTGCTCCATTCTCTTTAAAGCTCTTACACTTGATCACAATATCTATATTCCTGGCAATGATCCTAATTATTAACAACAAAAAAATATTAGTAAGACCACCGCATTTTTCCCATTCAATATAAACTTTGAAACTTTGGTGCAGAATTCTTGTTTTCAGAGTGTACATACTTCGAGATGAACAAAAAAACTAAAATTTTAACAGAAGATGGAAAATATAGTTGTATCAGAAGCGGAAGTCAAATAAGTTCTACTAATACCCCATAAGAAGGAAAAGCGAAAGGAGGAGAACGATGCTTATGATTGTGGTAGAGTCACATGATGCATATTTTAGAAAATCACATGATATTTGAGAAGCGTTGTTTGCGAATCTGGTTTATAGACGTTTCCATTTTTTTTATTGGCTGTTTCTGAGCTTTGACCCCTTCATCTCTCTTTCTGGTCTTATTGATAACATCTACCATTTACTTCTCCATCCTAACCTCTCCACCATGTCATAATATATATTGTGAAAGATCACCATTAATATTTTTCATTTTGTAACAGAAAATGAAAAGCTGGAAATGAAAGGTTTTAGGAATCAAAAGTGAGTTCTGTTTCATCATTCATTGTCATGAATGTGCAGGCCCTTTAATTGAATTAGCAACGGATGATTCTTAATTTGCACTATTGGGGCATTTAAGGTGACGTTTTTATTTCATGGCATTTAAACTTTTAGTTGAATCAAATGCGAAAGAAGTCTAAAAAATCAAAAAACATAGAATCCTTGTTTTCTTTACATTTTGATAGAATGGTGGCCATAGAGGCATGCCACCTCACTTGTCTATAGTTCTCAATTAGAAGATACTAGGTAACTTATCCGCGCATCGCGCGGTCTCGAAATCTTTACAAAATGACTTTTTTATCATATAATATTAAAAATAATAAAGAAAATTCATCATTTGTGTAAAGATTATTCGTCAAATTAAATGAAATAATCAATATTATCATTTTTATGAAAGAACCAATTTTATCATTTTTATATTCTACAATAAAAAAAGTTTACATTTTTGATTGATTTTTTAATAATAATTAAGCCATCTTTCTTTCTATTCCTTATAGCTAAGAGCATAAGATATTCCATTCTCAGGAAGATCCTCTAAAATCCTATAAAATCATTCCCGTAACACTTACTTTCATTATTTTACCAGCACTTACCTTTATATTTTAGCTTTTTGGGAGATGTTTGATTTTTTATTAATCTATATTGATCAACTATAGCAATTATTTTCTTTTTAAAACACGTGTTATGAAGTAGGGATTTAAAATAAAGTTGATCATATATCAGCATTATGTTTAACAAATTTTAAATATGACTTTTTTTGTTTATATATAATTATAGTATTTAGATAAGTTTATAGAGTTAAATTTAATATTGTATAATCAAAATTTTTTTTGTATGTCTTAATATTTTCCTTTCGTCTATGTTACTTTTTCTCTTTAGCTCTCATTGCATTTTCATTTAATCTTTTACTTTTTTGGCTTCATTCTTTCTTTAATTGCTTTGCTCACATGAATGTTTGCTATTTTCAGTCTTTTTAGTGTGTCTTCCTTTACCCTAAAAGATCATGTCCAGGTTTTCTTCACCGTCCAAAATGCTTCACGTTAATTATCAAAACTCATAAGTCATTAGCGAGACGATTTGTTACTTGTAGCATCCTAAGAAAGCTATAAAATATAACACAAAATAAAAAGTCTCTAAGTTAATAGTAAAACATAGAGCGATATTAAATGAAAAATATGAAGAAAAAATAAATTAAATGAGAAAAAATAAGTAGAAATCATGAGATAACAAAATAGCCAAATCTTGAGAAGATAAATGATCTTGGTAATCTTAGAGAAGTATCACATCGGCTATAGATGCATGGTCAAAAAAATTTTTTTTGCTAAACTTAGTTGGTATAGAAAAGAAAACATACATACTCATAGCCCATAGTACCAAATAAAGACATGCATACAAAAAAAAAAATTAGAGACGATCAATTATATGTGTGATGCATTAAAATAAATTTGAAAAACCAAAGAGGCATTGTATACGATTTTTTTTGTTGTTTTATGACACAGTTCTTTAATTAGAATTTGTCAACTCAAATGGAAAAGAAGTGATATAGAAACATATTGGAGATGAGAGTTTAAAACTTATTTATAATGAACATTAAAATTTGAGTCTTACAATTGTTAAACTCATGCTAGCTTACAGTAAGTTTCCTTTAATAATAGCATGTGTACCACAAAATATTGACTTCGCTAAAAGCATTACCAAGATAATTTCTGAAGGAAAAAAATTAAGGACGTTACCATTGAAAAAAGGTTGTGCAAACAATCAAAATTTAATAGCGTAATGAAAACCAATGATACAAAACTGAGAATATGGAACTACCAGAAAAGATGAAGTTGTTGGAAGCACGATTTGTTTCTACATATTGTAATTTGAACACCTACTCAGAAAAATAGAAATCCATTAGTCAAACAATATATTATTGAAGGCTTGTATAAACCAAATACGAAAAGCATGGCAGAAAATTTACACAATTTTCATGAAGGCTTGTACAAACCACATATAAGAATGGCAAGAAAATTACATAAAAATTTCAAAACATCCAGAGACTTTTTAAACAAATAAAAGGGGAAGAGGCCGGCATCCATTATATACATGGGAATAAAGTCAGTGGCCTTGGTGTCATTTGTTATTGTACGCTGAGGAATGCAAAAACAAAATATGTACCATAAAGACACAATAATATCTACAATAAAGACAACATAATAATGAGGCATAAAAGACATATAGAAACGGTTGTTTCTTTACTTAATAGTTTTGAAAATTCTAACCGAAAGTAAATTGAAGGAATAGGGAAAATACAAAAAAACGTGAATATATAGTAGAATTGAATAGAAAGAAGAATGTGTGGAAAAAGTCCAAAATGATGAATCTTTGGCCATTGAACTATGCCACATCACTTTCTTATGTTTCTCAATTAGTATATAGATATAGATTTCCACATTTTCCATGAAATTCATACTAGTACTTTTTACTTACTGTTATTTTCCATTCCAGACCACCTTTGAAATTTTTCTCCAACCCTTTCTAACACATAGAGAAAGATCATGATCCATTAACCTAATCCATAATCATCATTTATATAAATAAATATATAGTGGATCCTCTTTTGTCAAACTTGGCTAGCAAATTCCACATACTTTTAAGATACTAGACAAAATGTTACTATGGTTTAGACGTAACAGTATTTCTCTGAAATGATTGCAATATTTTTTAAAGTTGCTGATCTTGACCGATATATAGTGTTTTTAAGAAAACAGCATTTACAAAGATAGTTACAAAAAGAAAAATAGATATTATTCTTAATAATCCAAAATTGCAAATAACGTATGGTTATTTCTGCATGTTCTAGAAAATCAACTGATTTAGGTTCAAATTATATATGTTTGTAATTAACAAATAAATCAATATACACACACACACACTATCTATATTACTCCTACATTTTATATTCACACTTTCTATGTAATCTTTTTTCAAAAAAGTCTGACACGTTTTTCTTTTTGGAAACTACTACTTAAAGGCTTGGTAACTCGCCTCATATAAAATGTCATTCTATTATAAAAAGAGATAAAATAAAAATAGTGCAAATTAAAAATGATGCATATTATAAAAAACCGTAAAATAATTAAGGTTAAGATACAAAATTTGTAAGAGCTAGAGAGATGAAAACACGTTTTTTCTCTCGGTGCATGTTAGCCCACTGCTAACGTGCACCTTCCATGGGAAAGAGAATACGAGTTCCTTCTCAAAAAGCTCTGATGGCGCAGGAAGCAGCAATGAAGACAACACAAAATAGAAATCGACGAAACAATCAATCTAAACAAAATAATACTGAGCCACTCAACTCAAATTCATCAAGTAGATCTGAATCAAACCCACTTGTAACTACTAAGACAACAAATAGTGAGGAGATAACTACGACTGTAAAAACATTAGAAAAAGGTAAGAACATCACCGGAGCGGAACAGGAGCAAATCAAAGAATGGGAAACAGCTACACAAGGACCAAGCAAGGGGAGGAAACTGTCTTGGGCTGATGAACTAGAAGAACAAGAGAACACAACACCAGTGCGGAACTCAATTTGGGATAAATTTGACCTTACGAAGATCTCAAATGCGGGCTTCAAACTGGAATACATCGCCCCTGTAAAACAAGGTGAGCATCAAATTGTAGACATTGAATTAGAGAATATTAGTTCAGAAATTGAATATTGGAAGAATGCAGTGGTGTGCTATGTGTTAGGAGCTCATCCCCCATTTGCAATATTAAACAGGTACATTCAGCGACTATGGAATAAACATGGGATCAATAAAATTTCAATGTTGAAGAATGGGATTGTTCTAGTACGATTTGATTCTGAGATAGGGAAGAATGAAGCTATACAGGGAGGCATTTATCACTTTGATAATAAGCCCTTTATTGTTAAAGCTTGGTCTCCAGAAATGGAATTTACCAGAGAAGAACTCAAGTCCGTTCCTATCTGGATTAAACTTCCAGATCTGGATTTCAAGTATTGGAGCAAGAAGAGACTTAGTAAAATTGGTAGTTTAGTGGGTAAACCACTTATGGTGGACCAGAGCACAGAGAAGAAGATGGGATTAAAATTTGTAAGGCTGCTGGTTGAAGTGCAAGTTGGTGTACAGCTACCAGACACAATCATGTTCAGAAATGAGAAAGGGGGAATTAATGAACAGAGAGTTGTATATGACTGGAAACCTTCTTTATGTGGATACTGTCACAAGTATGGCCATGAGGAAGCAGAATGTAGAAGAAAGAAAGTGCCAAAAGCTGAACCTAAGAAAACCATACAAAAAGAGGATGAGCAGCAGAATGTGCAAGTGGCGGAAACGTCCCAAGTAATTGCAGTGAACCCAGGAACTGATCAGACTAAGAAGAATACTGAGGCAAGCAGAGGGAAGAATGAAGCCTGGATTAGTTCACCTAGCAAAGCGGCTGGCTGGGTGTCACCTACTAACACCAGGAAATCAACTAAAGCTGAAGGGTTGGATGATCTGAGTACTAACAACTCTTTTAAAGTTTTGCAGTATGAAGAGACCAGCATCAATGGCCAGGAGCAACAAAGGAGAGTCAGGAATGGGGGAGGTACTCCTTTTCATATCCCTGACAATGGTTAATATACTTAGTTGGAATGTTAGGGGCCTTAATGGCCCTAACAAGCAAAAGGAGGTCAAACTCCTTTGCAATGAGTATGAAGTAGGTTTAGTAGGTCTGTTAGAAACAAAAATAAAGTCAAGTAGATTAAAGAAGGTTGCAGAAAAGATGTTTGGGGGTTGGGAGTATGTCACAAACCTGGAACAACATTACAATGGCAGAATATGGTGTACTTGGAAACCTGGATACTTTACAGTTTTGCCTATGCAAATGTCTGCCTATGCAATCACTGTTAAAGTTACTTGCCTTCCACTGCAGTTAACCTATCTGGTTACATTTGTCTATGCATTTAATACAAGAGAGGAAAGGAAAGAGCTTTGGGAGTATATAGCTGCGATCAAAGGAAGTTGTGATATGCCATGGATGCTGCTAGGTGATTTTAACTCAGTGTTAGCATCCGATGATAAACTTGGAGGGAATCCAATTACCCTCTCCGAAGTACTTGACTTCAGAACGTGTGTGGATGTGAATGAATTGATTGAGTTACCAAATACAGGGGCAAGATATACTTGGAATGATAGACAGGGTCATGATAGGGTCTTTACTAAAATAGATTGGGTGTTTGTGAATGAGAAATGGATTGACCTAATGCCGGCATGCACTGCTACATACCTTCCAGAAGGTACTAGTGATCATTGTCCTATCAGAGTTACCCCTCTTGCTTCTCCTCCTAGAGGCAGGAAGCCTTTCCAGCTTTGTAATGCCTGGACCAGTCACCCTCTTTTCCTAGAGAGAGTTAAAGAAAGTTGGGAAGTAAATCTTGAAGGATGTAAAATGCTGCAAGTAGTCAGGAGACTAAAGATTCTAAAGAGAAGTCTGAAACAGTTGAATACTCAGTACTTCAGGAATGTAATAACAGAAGCTGAGGAGGATAAATCTGAATTGCTGAGACTACAGAGGTTGCTGCATACTGACCCCATGAATCAAGAGCTGCAGCAGGCAGAAAAGGAGCAGTTCCAGAAGTCTAAACAGTCTTCTTATGTAGCTGAAGTGTTCCTGCAGCAAAGAAGCAAAGCAAACTGGATTAAGCTGGGTGATGATAACACAAGATACTTTTTCTCATTGATCAAACACAAGAAAGTGCAACAGGCAATTACTCAACTAAAGGACAAATACTTGAGCCTGAAAACAGATCCAAAAGAGATTGCTGAGATATTTGTTAACTATTATGAGGAGCTATTGGGAAGTAGTGACCAGCCAAGAACAAAAGCAGTCAGAGCTTTTCTGAATAATGGGCCAATACTATCACTGGGACAGCAGATGGATCTTTTGAAAGCATACACAAAGGAGCATGTAAAGAAGGCCATGTTTGATATTCATATAAACAAAAGCCCTGGTCCAGATGGGTATGGTAGTGGGTTCTTTAAAGCAGCTTGGGAAGTTGTTGGTAAGGACATAATTGAAGCTATTTTGGAATTCACCATCAATGGCAAATTGTTGAAACAACTGAACGCTACAATGATTGCACTGATCCCAAAAGTTCCAGCACCTGAATTTGCTCATCAGTATAGGCCTATTTCTTGTTGTAATGTCCTATATAAATGCATTTCCAAGTTGATTTGTGATAGATTAAAGAGTGCAGTGGACTACCTTGTAGCTGAGAACCAAGCAGCTTTTGTTCAGGGTAGGTCAATGGTCCACAATGTCTTGATTTGTCATGACCTCCTTAGACACTATAACAGGAAGACATCCCCAAGATGCCTTATGAAGATTGACCTCAGAAAGGCATATGATATGGTGCGGTGGGAGTTCTTGGAGGAAGCTCTGATTGGGTTTGGTTTTCCAACCAGGTTTGTGCAGCTTATAATGGCCTGTGTCACTTCACCCAAGTTCTCTGTCAAGGTAAATGGTATAGGATATGGGTACTTTGAAGGTAAAAGAGGTCTTCGGTAGGGTGATCCCATGTCTCCCCTGCTTTTTGTAATAGTGATGGAGTATCTGTCTAGGGTCTTGAAGAAAATGAGTGAGCTTCCCGACTTCAAATTCCACCCCATGTGTAAAAGATTGAAACTCACACACCTGATTTTTGCTGATGATTTGATGATATTTTGCAAAGGAGATTTGGCCTCTGTGTGCAGGGTGATGGAAGCCCTGGCTCATTTTACTAATTCAACAGGACTTGAAGCTAACCTGGAGAAATCAAGTATTTTTCTGGCAGGGGTTGATGATTACACTAAAGAGCTGCTACTAAGCCGAACTGGTTTCTCTATAGGTAGTTTTCCTATAAGATATCTAGGTTTGCCCTTGTCTCCTAAGAAATGGAGCAAACTGGAGTGTCATCAATTGGTGGAGAAAATCATAGCAAGAATAAAGGGTTCTCAAGCCAAGCAGCTTTCATATGCAGGAAGACTTCAAGTGGTGAATGCTGTTCTATTTGCAGTACACAACTTTTGGGGGTCTGTATTCATTCTCCCCAAGAGTGTGGTTAATGAAGTTGATAAGAAGTGTAGAGAGTTCTTGTGGGGTGCAACTTCAGAAAAGAAGAAAACAGCACTAGTGGCTTGGGATAAGGTGTGTACACCAAAGAGGTATGGGGGTCTGAACATCAAGGGATGCTGGAAGTGGAACATAGCTGCAGTTGGTAAGCTACTTTGGCAACTGATAGAAAAGAAGGAAATGCTGTGGGTCAAATGGGTGCATGGTATTTACATGAAGCAGAACCTGGATATCTGGGGACACCAACCAGCTATGGACAGTAGCTGGTATTGGAGGAAGCTGCAACAACTTAAAGAGGGGATGAAACGGTGGTATATACAGGATAGGTATTCATTGACCCTGACAAGGGAGTACTCTATCTCCAGTAGCTATGTTGCAATGCTAGGTAATCTGTGTAAGCTTGAAGTGTCTCATCTGATATGGTGTTCAGTTTCATTACCTAAACATAGATTCATTCTATGGTTAGCTGCTCAAGAGAGGCTCCTCACTAAGGATAGATTAAGTAGGATGAACATGGTCATAGTTGATTCTGATTGTCACTTATGTGGTGATGCTGCTGCTGAAACACACCAGCATTTATTTTCAGAATGCATCTGGATGCGTGACTTGAGGGAGACTATGAGTTGCTGGTTGCAGCAAGAAATCCCACAAAAAGGAGTGATGCAGTGCCTAACTTGGATAAATACCAGACATTGGAAGAAATTCAAGAAGGAAGTAGTAGCTGCAGTTTTGGGTGCCATCATCTACTACACATGGAGAGCGAGGAACTGGAAAATATTCAAAGGAGTAGTTGTAGATAGGAGCTATATAGTTACACAGATTAAATACGATGTATCAGAGAGAATTGCCATCTTTAGGAGCTCCAAGAGAGCACATAGAAGCAGACATTGGTTAGAGAAGCTTTGTAATTAGTATGTTTTGTTGGAGCTCTTTGCCAATGGTGTAGCCATCCATAGCAAAGATGCTCTTTAGGTGTATTTTGTTTGGTTTGTTATGGTAATCTTTTACAGTTATTACCAAAAAAGATACAAAATTTAAAATATGCATAAGTTGCAAACTAAACAAACTGTGAACAAGTTAGAATCATCTACAGTAGACCTTTCTCTTTTTCTTAAATTTTCATCAATATACACACATTCATCCCTTTTGTTTTCATCCTTTCATAATCCATCTCTTCTTTGCGTGAACGGTTAGCTGCATCCTTATCCTTTTTTTAAAAAAAAATAACTGCTATTTTGGCATTTATCATAGTCACACTTTCTTCTTGGTATACGAGATTTACTCTTTTGTTCAAATGTTTTTTTTTAAAAAAAAAAAATTCGTCTAAAAAAATTGGCATATTACATGTTAGAAACTAGTGAGAATGAGCGTTCAGGAACCTCTCAAGTTTTTTTGGCACAAAAGGGCTTCGCTTTTTCTTTTCCCTTTTCTTTTTATTCTAAGTGCAATTAGGACTAATCAGGGGCAAAATTAGCACTTTTAAAACTTTGTGGGTTGTAATTAAAAGTAACAAAATTTTTAAACTTCTTGGGATCAAAATTAAAGACCACAAATTTTTAAAACAAATGAATAAATTCTCTCTTTTCTCTTCTTGTTCATCATATCTTCTTCATCTTCTTCCTCTTCTATTTTCTTTTCTTCACATTCTTCTCATTTTATTCATCATTCTCGTCATACTCTTCAACTACTTTTTGTTGTCTACATAGTCTTCTTCTTCTTCTTCTTCTTCTTCTTTCTTCTTCTTCTTCTTCTTCTTCTTCTTCTTCTTCTTACTCTCATTCTTCTTCGTCGTCTTCTTCTTCTTCTTCTTCTTCTTCTTCTTCTTCTTCTTCTTCTACAAAAAAAAAAAAAATTAAAAATTTGAAATGGGTTTGAAAATGCAAACATGATTTTTATGTTATTTTGGAGTGGGTATTGTTTGAAATGTTTGAGAATGGTATTATGATCTTAAGTATAAAATTTGAGATAATTTGGTATTGATTTGAGTTGCTTTGAATATATTTCGAATAAAAAGTCGCAGTTGAAATATTTTTTTGAGGTGATGAACATATGTCACGATATTCGAAACATCTGTCAGGGTGTTCGGAACATCTTCTGTCAGAATGTACGGAACATTTGTTATGGTATTCGGAATATCTTCTATCAGGAAGTTCAGAACAACCATCAGGGTGTTCAGAACATCTTCTGTCAGGATGTTCGGAACATCTCTGTCAGGAAGTTGGAAGCATCTTTTATCTAGACGTTGAGATAAAATTTGGAATAAAAATATCATTCGATTTTTCGATCGTCAAAAATAAAAATAAGCAAAACTCCATCGGTGAGTGACAAATGGGAAACATAAGGAAAGCGACAATCATCAAACAGAATTAGTGTACCTTCAAATTTTTTTCAACATTCTTCTTTTTTTTTTTTTAAAGAAAAAATGGGAGAGTTAACTTCAGAAACCTCCCTCCATATTTAGGATTATTTATCTTTGAGCGATGAACTCAAAAAAAAAGTACCAACATATTAAAGATGAAATGTCTTGATGGAGGTTCCTAACATTACTCAAGATGTTTGAAACATCCTTTGTGATGTTCCAAGCTTTAACTAAATTTAGAGAACTAAACTTAGAAAACTAATAAATTTTTTCACACTTTTTCACACTCCAGCTACTCAACTCGTCTATGTGCACTCATCTTATTCTCAAGATACCTTTTTGTATGCACAATCCTTTAACAAATGCACCAAATTTTATAAATTCTACTTGTATACACAACCTCCACAATCAACAACAACAACAACAGACCAAATATAATTACACAATATACATAACCATCCTTTGTGTATTTATTTATCATTTTTTCTGAAATAAAAAAAAAAGATACTCAAGATGTTTCAAACATATTGAAAGTTTTGAACGACTACAAGTATGTTCTGATCTTCTTGCGTGAAGTTTGAAACTTCTTGTAAGATATTTCACTTTCCACCGATGTTTAAATATCTACCAGAATGATTTTAGATGTTAACATCTTATGTAGCATCATATGAATTAAATACTTATTTATGAGACATCAACTTGTGTATTTATATATATATTTTACTCCGAAATAGAATGAAAAAGATGTAGAGAATAATCATTTAATCTTTCTTGTAAGTATGTAATATATGAATAATCTTTCATAGTATATGGCTAAATATTAGTCGTTATGACTTTTCTATATTTTTATTTGAATGTTCATAACATATTTTAGATGTTCGAGACATTTTAAAAGAAGTTCAAAGAAAAGTGACGTTCGGAGCGCTGTTACGATGTTCCAAACGTATTTCATGAATGTTCAGACTTTGAATGGAGAAAGAAGGGTCTCAAAACTAAACAATTTTTTTGAACATTTTCATCGAATTATCCCAACAGTTCGTTACACGGTATTTTCACACATGTTCTCCTTTCAGGACAACATTTTCATATACAATTCTTGTACTCTATAAATGGTGCAAGCATTCACCATGAGTAATCTTCATGCATTCACCATGATAAATATTACAAGCATTCAAACATAGATTAAGGATTCAATTAAAATTTTTTTGTTTTTGTTTTATTATGAAAATTAGGGTCAATCGATAGAGTTACTTTTCCGTGTACTTTTCAAATTTTGAGCATACGTTTGGAACTTTCTTATGTCGTTTCCCACGACTAATATAGTAGTTCCGAACATATTGGACCCGTGAATAACACTTATATTGGGAGCGTAGGGATCTAAAGCTTGTAGTTACTTTTAAAGGTAGTAAAAATATATCTCACACCATTATACATCGATATTCTTTATTCGTTTCGTTTCTTCTTTTTATACATCTGAAACAACTCATAGATGTTCCCAACGTCTGCACAGTATATGATCAACTGATAATGTTCAAGTGATTAATTATAAAAGATTATCACTTAAAATAATCAATTACACAAGTTAGAACGATAAATCAAGATGATTATAACTTAATATGACCAACTATAAAAGATATAGGCTAATGATCAAAGTTATACTTAATATATTCAATAATACACGCAAAAGTCATAGGAGTAACTATGAAAGATAATAATCTAATTACAATTTTAACTATTCTGAATGACTGAATGGATGCGCCAAACATGAAGGTCGATGTTCCGAACTTTTAAATAACAAACATGAACGACACATAGACGTTTCAAATGCCTGAACAATATTTAACACATTATACAAGTTAGAGTGATATATCAACATAATTATCACTTAAAATGACATTTTATACATGTTATAGTGATAAATCTACAAGAATATCATTTAAAATGACTAAATATTCAAGTTATAGTGATAAATCAAGATGAATATCAACTAAAATGACCAAATATACAAGTTATAGTGATAAATCAAGATGAATATCAACTAAAATGACCAATTATACAAGTTAGAGTAATAATTATGAAACATTATCACTTAAAATGACCAATTATACAATTTAGAGTGATATATCTACAAGAATATCAACTGACATGACCAATTGTAAGAGTTGGAGTGATAATTATGAAAGATAATCACTTAAAATGACATTTTATAGATGTAATAGTAATAAATCTACAAGAATATCATTTAAAATGACTAAATGTTCAAGTGATAGCGATAAATCAAGATGAATATCAAATGAAATGACCAATTATACAAGTTAGAGTGATAATATTATCATTTAAAATGATCAATTATACAGTTTAAAGTGATACATCTACAAGAATATCAACTAACATGATCTATTATACAAGTTAGAGTGATAATTATAAAAGATATAACTCAAAATGACCATTTATACAAGTTAGAGTGATATATAAAGATGATTATCACTTAACATGACCATTTATACAAGTTAGATTATCACTTAACATGACCATTTATACAAGTTAGAGTGATATATAAAGATGATTATCACTTAACACAACCAACTATACAAGTTATATTGATAAATCTACAAGAATATCACTTAAAATGACCAATTATACAAGTTAGAGTGATATCTCAAGATGATTATCACGTAAAATGACAAGTCATACAAGTTAGAATGATATATCAAGATGATTATCACTTAAAATGACCAATTATACAAATAAGAGTGATATATCAAGATGTATAATCACTTAAAATGACCAATTATACAAGTTAGAGTGATATATCAAATAAAATGACCAATTATACAAGTTATAATGAAAATCAAGATAAATATCAACTAAAATGACCAATTATACAAGTTATAATGATATATCAAGATGGTTAATACTTAAAATGACCAATTACACATGTTATAGTGATAAATCTACAAGAAACTCACTTAAAATGACCAAATATACAAGTTATGGTGATAAATCAAGATGAATATCAACTAAAATGACCAATTATATAATTTAGAGTGATAAATTATAAAAATATCAACTAATAATGACCAATTATATAATTTAGAGTGATAGACTATAAAAATATCAACTAACATGATCAATTATACACACCAATTTGACGGATCCGGCAGCATGGGGTTAACAAGATTTACTGGTGACCCAACCCTGGCAAGGAGTGGCTGAACCCAAAATTAGGTTCAACAACAGCCCTAAACGTCATCCTCGGCTAAGCGGGCAAACAACAGAACCTTGGTTCTGACGTTCAACCTTCCGCCTGGGTTGTATATCCAACCATACTTTTAATACCACCATCTGCTGAGATTCTAATCTTAATTTGTTATTAGAATCATTTTACCCCAGTAGCCTAGTGTGATAGAGCTCAACACTTAATGATTTTAGCCTATCATTTAGGCCAAATAGCAATATTTAAAATTGTTAAATTAAACAAAATTTAAAGAACTATGGATACCTTGAATTGCGTTCAGAAAACCAAGGAGTTTATTATGACTTGAAATTTTTACAATGAGAGATTTTTTAATAGAGAGAGAGGTGTATTTCCTGAAGCTTGCCTATGTACAAAGCTTGCCCTCTCTTATATAGACAAATTCTAGAAAAAATAAAGCTAGCATGACCCAAACCTTTACAAATGGCCGGCTAAAAATTAAAGTATGGAAAACATGGCCGACAAGTGGCCAATAATTTTGTAACTTTATTAAAGCTACTTTATAAAAGTTGAAGATTTCTTCAATAATTCTCTATGCCTTGTCTTTTCCTTTGGTGTTGTGCTTTTTGGAGAAAGATGCTTCCCCAGCTACTTTCGTCATTTCTTCACCAGCTATCTGTGTCATGATGTTAGTGATATAATCATCCACATCATTGTCAGTGATTGACTGAGATTCTCCTGCCAAACACTGTTCTTCTTCATCTTCTGTGTTATTCGCAGAGGCCATAGATGCATCCGAAGGAATTTCAATCTCAAGATTTTTTATTAAATCTTTTTTAACTTCTTCAAAATACGAAGCTAAAATTTCCGCTTTTGTCATCAGCCCTTTCTTCATTTGGATCTTATTAATTATGTGTTGATAGGGACTTGGAGTATTTTGCTGTTTCATATGATCAGTCTGTTTATATTCCTCAATTGATTGTTTTATATAATCAATCGTATCCTGACACTGCATATGACCATCAGATGTTTTCTGGATCATTTTTTTCCAAAATCTTGTATAAAAATTCCTGTATAAAGCAGGAATATTTTGTGGAGTATAATCCACTTCCACGGTCCATTTCATTATCCATGGAATAGAGTATTCAATGAAGAAATTCATATAACAACTTCCTTCAATTAGAGTATTACCCCTTTGTAATTCTTGAATTTTTGGAGATACCTCCAACCAATCAGTATATAAACTGAGCAATGGTTCTAGTAGTATTTTAACGGTAGGACCATAAGTAATCCACCATTGAGAAAACCAGTTTGGTATATTGCTTTGTTTATAAACTTCTCCACATATTTTTATAAACCAAGAATGTTTTCTATTATCATTTTCGTATAATAAAGCTTTATGAAAGCTTTCAACATAATCCCAGTAATTGAATTTCACTGGAACTTTCTGTTCAGGATGGATATAACTTCTTTCAGTCAGGGTGCTCAAACCCCATTCTTCTGGCAATATAATATGTTTGATTATAATCTTGGAAAAGTTATAAACTTTTCTTGTGTTTGCTGGATAAAAATGCGATATTTCGCATGATCCTGTGCCTGAGAGTATCATCTCATAATGAGCTCTGTACTTATAAGTACAGCTTGGGTATGATGTATTATTCAGATATTTTGCCATTAATTTCCATGGCTCATCCTTCCATTGAAGGTCTCGATGTTCAAGGAATAATATTAACTCCTTGTAGTCTATTTTGACATATGATTGTATGTTTTCATTGTCATCTTCTATTATAACAGAAGAGTACGATTCTGGCATATTAGCCTTTCCCTCATTTTGCTTTTCCTGCGAATTTTTCCATTCCAAGAACTGCTGATACTGTTGGTATGACATAGTATCATCCTTTTTATTATTTGATGAGGAGGATCCTGTCAAATCTTCGGCTATAAGCCTTTGTTTTCCCAATTGGGCTAATACAGCACCTCTACCGGTGCCTCTTCCTCTGTTTCCTCTTCCTCTATTAGAGGTTGAATTGCCGTAACCAGGGCGCATAATCTGCACATGATAATTCATAAACCTATTAGGCCAGAAACATAGGATAATTATCCAAAATATTACGGATTCCCATTATGTCCGTATCTATCTCCTTAATTCTATTAATAATCCTTTGAAGGATACTTGAGATATTATCTGTATCTTCTTCAATAAAATAATCTGCTTTCGATAATAAATCCATGGACTCCTTTTCCCAGTATTTTAACTTCTTTTTTGTATTAAGCAAATTCCAATATAATATTCTCATTTGTCTTGATATAATCTGGTGCTGGCAATAAGGGCAATAAACATTTCTACGCCTGCACATATCTGATTGTCTGCACATAAAATGTTAGTAATTAATCACCTTTAACTAGACAGATATTCTCTAGTTAAAAAATCAGGAAGACTATTTTCTTCTCCTTTTTTATATTGGATTTCAAAATCAAATGGGGCCAACAATGCCTGCCATCTTGCAAACATTTGTTTAGAAACATCATGCTTACAATCTTTATTAAATATAAATTTAGCTGATTGACAATCAGTCTTTATAATGAATTTTTGGTTATATAAATCACCTTGAAATTTTAATACACATTTTACTATAGCAAGTATTTCTTTTGCCACAGTTGCGTAATTTTTCTGGCTATTATTCCATTTACCAGAATGAAATTGAACTAAATATTCAATTTTTTCTTCTGGAGAGTATTGCTTTAAAATACCTCCATAACCAATGTCAGAAGCATCAGTTTCAATTATTTTTGGTCAAGTAGGATTAGCCAACGTAAGACAAGGAAGATTCTTTACTCTTTCCTTGATCTTCTGGACTGTTTTAGTATGAGCATCAGTCCAAGGCTTTGGAATCTTTTTCAATCTATCATATAAGATAGCTGTATCTTTAGCAAGATTCTCATAAAATGGAGCAATATAATTTAAACTCCCTAGAAATCTCTGTAATTGAGTTTTATCTGTTATAATATCAGGAAATTTAGAAGCAAATTCAATACTTCTATTAATAGGTATAATCTTTCCTTTTTCAATATTATGACCAAGGAATCTTATCTTTGTTTGAAATAAAAACATTTTCGGTTTAGATATAACCAAACCATTTTGTATAATTATTTTCTTAAATAATTCAAGATGCTTGAAATGCATTTCAATAGTATTTGAAAATACTAATATATCGTCAATATAAACGATAATAAAGTTGTTATAAGGAATGAATATATCATTCATAATTTTCTGAAATTCAGAAGGAGCATTTTTTAATCCAAATGGCATAACATTCCATTCGAATTGTCCTATTGGGACATTAAAAGCAGTTTTATACCTGTCAGCTTTAGCTACCTGAATTTGCCAGTATCCTGATTTTAAATCAAATTTAGAAAATATAATGGCATTATGAAGCCTATCCAATAGATCCTTTTTATTAGGAATAGGATATCTAATCCATTTCAAAACTTTATTCAAAGGTTTATAGTTTATGACTAACCTTGGAACTCCTCTTTCTTGTTCAGCATGTTTATTAACATAAAAAGCTGTACAAGACCATGGGGATTTTGAAGATCGAATAAGACCTTTATGTAATAAAGAATCTATTTCCTTTTTACATAATTCCAAATATTCTGAATTCATTTGGCAAGGTCTTGCCTTAGTAGGAATACTATTAGTTTCAGAAAACTCTTCCTCATATGGAAGTGTAACTACATGCTTTTTCCTATTCCAAAAAGCATTTGGATGTTCACTACAAATTTGTAATGAAAACTGATTTATCATAAAATCAATTTTTTCTCTCAATTTAGGTTTTTTTAAAATCTCATCGATATTTAAAGTATAAATTTCCTGTTTAAGAAAATTGATATGCTGACTTTTCTTAGCTAGCATATCTTTTAACTGGTTTAAAACTCTAGTAATAGGTTCAGTTATAAACTGAAAAATAATAGGTTTTCCTTGAAAAGTTCCTATTATCCCTTCTTTATCAATCCTAGTAATAGGAAATATTTTTTGTAAAAAGGGTGTTCCTAGTATAACTTGGTTAGACATATTTTTTATTAAAACAAAGCTTTGAGGTATACATACCTTATTTGTGCATATAGAAGCTGTTGGCAATTTGTACTCAATCTGCATTTTCTCACCATTAGCAGACCTTAAACTATGAGTAGTCTTATGAAAATATCGTGAAGGAATTAATCCTTCTTGAACACAATTTAAATCTGCTCCACTATCAACAAGAGCTATAAATTCTTTTTTGAAATTATAATCAATAAGAAGAGTAATTTTTATAAAAAACTTTTGTGAAGTAAAAACTTCTAAAGTGGTTAGAAATTCTCTTTTCCCGATATCCTGCATGTCACTAAAAATGTTAATAATATTTTCATCAAGATTTTCAGAATTAGAAGGGGTAAGGATTTCATCCTTTTCTTTACCTTTTCCTTCAATTCTGGAAATCCTTTGTTCTAATATCCTATTTTCCTTCTTGAGATTATAAATCTCCTGTTTAAGGTTATAAACCTCTTTTTTCAAATCCTGAGACGTAGTAGGTGAACTACTATGACTCATTTTTCTTTGTTCTAGAAGTCTTTTAACTTCTTTCATGGTGTATGGAGTATTATCCATAGGGGCATAGAAACCCTTTTTCAATCCTTCGGATTCCTTCTGTTCGAAATTTCCTTTGATCTGATCGATAAGTTTAGATCTAACTTCGGAATCCTGTACCATCTTCAATAATTCTATTAAATTATCATTATCCAAAGTGTTAAGACTAAATTGAGAAAATAAATTATAAAATTCATCATTTTCTTCATTATCACAAGGTTGTCCAATCTTGCAAGGATCACATTCATCCTCAGAACTAGTGACAATATCACTTTCATCCTGGAAGACTTTATTTAGTTCTTCCTTGGTAGGGATATTTTCCTCACCTGGATCCGATATTTCTGGTTCAGAATTTAATAAGATCTTGCATAAAGAATCCTTCAGATCTTGATCTATATTAAGAGCCTCGATCTTTTTCTTTACTTTGCAATCTTTATAATAGTGACCAAATCTTCCACACTTATAACAATTTTGTGAATTTTTTGATCTAGCAATATCTTTTTGTTTTTTAAAAGCCTTTTTCCTTCTAGCACGTTTTTCTGTGCGTCTTTCTAAATATTTTTGTCTCCTTTCCTGGTAGTCATGCTTCTTACCAGTCTTGCTTTTATAAACATAAAATGACTAATTATACAAGTTAGAGTGATATATCAAGATGGTTATCACCTAACATGACCATTTATACAAGTTAGAATGATAAATTTACAAAAATATCACTTGACATGACCAACTATACAAGTTATAGTGATAAATCAAGTTGATTATCACTTAAAATTACAATTTCACAGGTTAGAGTGATAAATCTACAAGATTATCTACCATTTGGTGGAGTTAAAGTGATAAATCTAGAAGATAAACACACTATACGTTCCGAACGACAAAAATGTTAAACCCGAACTTGAAAAAGATGTTCCGAATGTATTCAATTCCCAGGTTAGGGTTTTTTTTTTTTTTTTCCCACCCATTTTTGGAGGATCTATAGTGTTTCCACACTTCCCCTCCAGCGTGACTCGAACCCGGGACCTACCGGTCGTGGGTGGAGGTGCTTTACCTCCAGGTTAGGGTTTAGAGTCTAGGTTTTTTTTTTTTCCTCTTCCCACCCATTTTTGGAGGATCTATAGTGTTTCCACACTTCCCCTCCAGCGTGACTCGAACCTGGGACCTACCGGTCGTGGGTGGGGGTGCTTTACCAACTGAGCAACCCTCACTTGTCAGAGAGTCTAGGTTTGGGGTTTGGATTTTGGGGTAAAAATATTCGGAACGACTTTGTAGATGTTTGTAAAGACTCAGGAAAGTATGCACGTCTAAAATTGAGCCAGCATTCGGAATGAAAATGACTTAAACGATATAAGTATGCTTCAAAAAGGGTAATAAATATGCAAACTAACGATAGTAACAACAAATAAATATATATATAAATGAATTTGATCAGGTTTACAAATATGACGAACATCCAATTTACAAATTCAAGAATTTACAAGCTAACTTGTATCTTCAGTTCCTCTACATTACATGAGGAATGTAGTCCTTTTGTGAACATATGCTTTGCAGATGCCATATTTATTTTTCCTCTGAAATACTTCCCAAACTGATGAATTAGCTTAGTTCTTCTCCTTCATCCCTTGGAGGTGCAGGCACTGAAAAAATTACCTCCTCAAGAGGCACCACCCATAATTCTTTTGGAAGAGCTAGATTGACAGGGACTGCATAAGCAAGGATTATCATATGAGGAGACTAAATTCATACTTAGCCAACTACTTAACCTCAACTTGGGATGACAAAAGAAAATGCTTTAAGTCTTGATAAATCATAAATTATTTTTTAAACCTTGTCTTGGCTCTAGTAGAACAAGACAATAGGAACTAAGATATTTATAATAATCTATAAGTATATGATTAGTAAAACCATTGAAAACATGAATACAGAAACTTCTACTCCCACAATGCACCTAGCTCCGACAAGGTAGACTTTCCTTGAATTCTTGAATTCACTTGGCTACATAAATAATTGTGTTTCCCATTTGTCAGTACCAGCTACAAACTATTTTCGACAAACAGCAAATGAAAATGTGGCAAATAATTTGTACAACAGTTCGATGGGTAAAATATATATTTGCTAAACATCATGAGAGATAATCAAAACTTCTGGGATGTTAATAGTAACATATCTCTCAATGTTCACGACGTCTCTCTAGATATTCGAAGCATCTTACCTATCAAGATGTTCAGGATGTTTGGAACATCTGTCCGGATACCGAATAGAAAAATATGAAAAATAAGATAGGTATATTCAAATAATAGTAATAATTAAAATAAAATTATTAGCTGAGGGTCTATTGGAAACAGCTTTCCACCTTGGTGGATGGGAGTAAAGTCTGCGTATATCTCACCTTCCACAGACCCCACTTGTGAGATATCAGTGGGTATGTTGTTGTAGTATTATTTCCAACTAATTGATATCACCTATGAGGGACCTTTTTCTTCCACTGTGTGCCTCATGTTTAGCTAAGTCCATCTCTCATTTTGCAACACAACATCTATTAAATACCTAGGGTAAGAAAGAAGTTTGGATGAACATTTCTGATTTTCTATAAAACATTGTAAAATTGGGGATACCAAATTTAAGAATCAAAAGGCACCCTTGATTTAACTGAAGCAATGGGTAGTTTAACTTTAGTTACAAATTATAGAGGTGTTAATTTGGTGAACTGAATTCTTCCACTCTTTTTTTCTCTTTTCGATTTGACAGCTGATCTTTCAGCTCCTTTTAATAAAATAAGAAAGAAGACTTGTAGTCTACTGCTAAAACCGAAAAAAATTAGAGCTTGAACTAGTAATTATGAATCATCTGAAATAAGATTAAAACAAAAAAAGTAAGAAGATCTTGGTTTGGAGCATTTTAAGTGAAAGTTCAAGAGCAACAAAATGATGTAATCAGCAGAAGGTACTCTTAGGGAGTTGACTTAGTACACTATTTACACAATGTAGCGCTGCCACCACTATACTGACCGTTTTGGAACTAACTAGCATGTTGTATATACACTGGTTCAGTTTTTGTTAATCCCAACTGACATTATTTTGACCTTTGCATTTACTATTCTATCCCGTCTCATTGAAAGTGTCCCGCTTTTCACAATGCACAGAGACATATATTCAGATCGGAAGGGCAAAAGAGCTTTGGGACTCTGCACATACTGAACTGAGGCTTGTGCATGAACAACTTTTGACCTAGATTGCCCAACTCTTTTTGAAAAATGACCAAGATTGCAATAATAACTAGGCAAGGTATACATCTAGGGTTTGAATCAATAAATTTCCTGCTGCACTAGCGTTAGCTATAGGATAAGGTTTGTGCTGCTAAAATTGATATACAAAGCCAGGAAAAGCTGGCTAATGTGGATCATTTGTCAACCTAAGACACATCGTTCAGCTTGAACTGTTAAATAATAGCACTTCGAACAACCTGTTTGAACTGTGAAATCTAGTTACGAAAACAATAAACAACATTGACGAAAAAAATGGACCTCTTTTAACAAAGTTGAATCCATCCAAGAGACGATATATACTCTTTACACTCAATACCAATTGGTTCTTTGCAGTGATTCAATTGTTTTGTTTCTCTAAAGAGTGTTATATCCAACATCAACCGCCCTACTTGTTGCGAAAATGCCAAGGGATAAGATCCCATCTATCGGACAAGAGTTATATTCGATTGTAAGAAAGCAATACAACCAACTTTAACATGAGCAGTACAGAAGCCATTGGACAAGCAAGTTTAAAATGAAAGAAATTGCTACATTCTGCTAATAAATCAAAAGTTGTTAATTACTTCAATGAAATCACTGTCTGTTGTGCATTAAAGAAGTAAGAAATAAGAATGTCTCAGATACAAACCAATTTAGCTGTCATGAGGGGAAAAAAATAATACTGCAGCCAGAAATTTCCAGATAAGCAGAATAGGATAATGCCGTCATGCATATGCATTTTCACTAGAGGATTTTCTATGCAGAACAAGAAATTGATTATCTACATGTTTGTCTTTCTATTTTAATTCACAGCCATTAGATAACTAAACGACACTATTCCTGTGAGTAGGTATCTAGAAGCATAAAGACCTCATCAAACAAACAACACCAGCAGAAAGTTATGCATCTAATTGCCAAAAACTGATTCTAGATTATGGAGAAGAATGAATACAGTTTCTATCACACTCGTATTATGTAATCAAGTTCTCCTCAACAGAAGTGGCCTGCATTTTTCTATGAGGATCACCTCCTAATGGAAACTACAAAGTCGAGTCTAATCAAAGTAAATCCATAGGAAAGAATAACCTTTAGCTATGCAAACCAAGAGAACCTAAAAAGAAAACAATTGCAATAAGCTAGTATGCCAGCATTTAATATACCATCGAAGTGTGTAGGGAGCCTTGGGAAGACGTCTTCCTTCCCTAATGCAATTTTCAATCCACCGATGGTCGACTATTGACAGTTTGAACTTCTTGGCAAACTCGTATTTCCTCCCGTCAAATCTCCAACAGACCTAGCACAACCATTATACACATTAAAACCACATGGAGTAGCCAAACGACTTGTCTAACTATAAGCACACTTTGAAACATATCTCAAGGAATGGCTCTCGCATTATGGTGAAACTTGTTGCTCCCAACGCACACACAAGTATATGTGGTCGATAAGTAACAAAGTGATAAGTAGAGTATCATTCCCACGAGGATTATTCAGACTGGACTCCTAACAAACAATTTCTTAACAACTATTCAAGGATCTTTTCCAATAGTGAGAATATTATCAACTAAAGAACAGTAATTTAAGTGGTGGAAATTCAGTCAAACAATGAGGCAAACTTTGGTTGTAAACAATATTAATGAGACGCTCCAGGGTCAGAGCTACGACCAATCCAATTGAGTTTTCTAATCGATTCAACTCCTCGAATCCCGGATTACTAACTAACTGATTAAATGTACCCGTGAAGACCTTTCGATTCTTCACGGTCTATGCAGGCTACTCCAATCGCTATATGTCTATGAGTTGAATCACGTGCACGCATTAACGAATTCTGTAATTAGTTAAGCTAGGCGAGCAAGTATATGTCTATTCTACTCACAAATTGGTTCCCTGATGCCCAGGTTCACAATCTAGCCCTACTCTTTCTTATTGCGTTCATAATTTCCCTCTTTCGAGTTCAATCTAAGAACCATAAATAATGCATAATTATTGGCCCTAATAATTAAACAAGTGAAATCAAGAAAGAATAAATAATCCGTTATGGGATTCAATATATAGAATTCAATTTTCAAACATCAACCTTCATGAAACACTCTAACCCTAGAACGAAAGATTTAGTCACGCATACTGATAATCACAAGACAATGATTTGATGAAATAATGATGAAAGGATTAATAGATGAAATAGGAATAAAACCCTTGTTCAATGAAGTATGTTGCTCTCAAGTTGCTCCAAAGTCTAAACATCTCTCAAAAACTAAGTAGAAGAGTATTTATAATGTTTACAAAAGCCTAGCAATTAGATACGCCTAAGCCTAGATGAAATAGGACTTCCAAAAACGCTCCAGGGGCGCTATAGCTGGCGCCCCACGCCTCAAAACGCGCGCAACAAGTCAGAGTCCGTCGAATCTCGCACGCAACGGCCACGTCCCGCGCCACAAAACGCGGCAGAAAGCTGAGCGCCATAGCTGGCACGGCGCGCCACCCAACGCGCCAGGCCAATTTCAGCTTCTCTTCGTCCGCAGCTCGCGTCGCGTCGTGCCTTTGTGTGCTCGATCCAATCCTCAATCAAATTCCAGCCTTTTCTTACTCGATCATGCTCTTTAAAACTTCAATTGCACTTCATAACAACCTACAAGCATACAACATAAAATCAGTGCAAAATTACATTCATTAACTAGAAAACGCATGAATAAAATATTCAAACATGAGGAAATATTAAGGAATTATAGGCATAAAATGCCAAACATCATGTCATATTGACTGAACACACAAAATTTACTAGAAAACAGGTTGACATTTAAATTCTTAATAGACACAATATTAGACGAGGGGCAGCAGAAACTTATAAGATATTTTGTATACTTAATTGGCAGCACATTTGGCCTTGCAGAGAAAAAACATGAGAACAGTTTTATAGATATGCACTTCAAAATATTTTAAATTCTGTATTTAGAGGATAACATTATCTGTAGCATACACATGTACACTATATATATTCTTGTACTTGTTCTCAATATTTATCAAGAAATATTCCTTGTTTCATGGTATCAGAAGTCTAGGTATTTTTCTTTCAGTCATGGCTTCCAATTCTTCTACACAATCAGTTGATCCTCCTTCTTCACCAGCCTTCACAACTGTTGCTTCCTCCCTTCTTCCATCTTCTACTTATGCTATTTCTGTGTCCAATATTAAGAATCTCGTTCCCACTATTCTTGACTATACAAACTATATGTTATGGCGAGAGCTTTTTTTACCCGTTTTCAAAGGTCATGGTGTTTATGGCTTCATTGATGGAAGCCTCCCTTGTCCTGCACCAACAATCTTGAGTGACGATGGTACCTCCATCCCAAACCCTTCCTTCCAACTGTGGATTCAACTTGACTCCATTGTCCTTTCATGGATTCAAGCAACTATCTCTCAAGAGATTCTTCAAGCAATTATCAAGCCAAATCAGTCTCTTACTTCCAAAGAAGCGTGGCTTCAAATTGAGCGTTTATTCAGTGATCAAGTCAGTTCTTGAACACTTCAACTCAAAGTCCAGTTTCACAACCTTAAGAAAGGCAGTCTTTCCATTAATGAATATGTCCATCGTCTCAAGTCTATAGCAGATGCCTTGACTTCCATTGGAAATCCTATCTCTGAGTCTGATCTTGTTCTGTAAATACTTTCTGGATTAACACCTGAATATATGTCAGTAAGCACCTCAATATCTACTCGTGTTCCTCTTCCCTCCTTTATTGAGCCCGTTCACTTCTGTTTCTCCATGAAGCTCAGTTAAGTAGTCTCGCTAGTCCTTCCACGGATAATGCTACTACTGCATTTGTGGCCAAACAACAATCTTCTCCCTCTTATGGGCGTGGTCGTGGTCGACATAATAATGGTGGTCACCATTCCAATGGTGGATGTGGTCGAGGTCGCCATAATCAAGCTAATACAAAATCCTTTAATGGTGTCCCTCAACAGTTTACTCCACGTCCTCGTCTTCCTTCCATCTTGGGTCCTCCACCAATTTCTTATCCTGCTTCTTACATGCCTCATCAACATATCAATGCCACTTTAAATTGCCAAATTTGCTATCAGCCACACCGCAGTGCTCGTGACTGCCCATCTTTAAATCCTAAAGTATTTATGTCAGACGTTAGTTCCAATTACTCATTTTCTTCACCTGGTGATGCCTGTTGGTTCGTGGATACTGGAGCTTCCTCTCATATGACTCCAAATGCATCCAATTTATCCTCTGTTACTCTATAGAGTGGCTCAGATCGTGTTGTTGTGGGTAACGGTACTCAACTCCGAATCTCTTACACCGGACATGGTACTATCTCCAATTATAATTCTCTTTTTTCCCTTAGAGATATTTTAGTTGTTCCTCATCTTTCCACTAATTTACTAAGTGTTCGTAAATTTGTCACGGATAATAATTGTTCAATGGAATTTGATCCTTTTGGTTTTTCCATTAAGGAACTCACGACGAAGAGGCTTCTCCTTCGCTGCAATAGTCTCGGACCGCTTTACACAATTTTTGCTCATTCTGGTGATTTTGCTGCAGTTTCCCCATATGCTCTAGCCGCTGCTCATGTCTCTCCAAATCTTTGGCATCGTCGTCTAAGACATCCAAATTCAGCCGTTTTAGCTATTTTAGTTAGGGTCAATAAATTACCTTGTTCTTCATTCAAGAGTTTAGACAATTTATGTAATGCTTGTCAACTTGACAAGCATCAAAAGTTGCCGTTTATGGATTCTTGTTCATTTTCTTCATCTCCCTTTGAAATAATTCATAGTGATATTTGGACTTCTCCTATTCCTTCTTTTGCTGGTTTTCGTTATATTTTATTCCATGATGATTTCACAAAGTTCTCCTGGGTATTTCCTCTCAAGCGTAAATCTGAAGCTTTCACTACGTTTAGGCAATTTTATGCTTATGTATTGACCCAATTCTCTGCAAAGATAAAAGCTCTGAAGCTGAATATCGAGCAGTTGCTCATGCTACTGCCGAAATCATGTGGTTACATTCTCTTTTAAAGGAACTTCATATTTCTCCTGCTACACCTTCTACAATTTTTTGTGATAATATCAGCATCATTTATTTGGCACACAATCCTGTTCAGCATGCTCGCACTAAACATGTTGAAATTGATGTTCACTTTGTTCGTGAAAAAGTTGCAGCAGGTGTTCTCTGAGTCCTTTATGTCCCTAGTCAAGATCAACTTGTTGATTTGTTAACCAAGGCACTTCCTTCACCCCGATTGATGTCATTGCGCAACAAGCTCTGCATTCTTTCAGACCATGCATCGCTTGAGGGGGAGTGATAGATATACACTTCAAAATATTTTAAATTCTGTATTTAGAGGATAACATTATCTGTATGATACACATGTACACTATATATATCCTTGTACTTGTTCTCAATATTTATCAAGAAATATTCCTAGTTTCACAGTTGTCTAAATACTCCGGTAATGATGGACATCTGTTGCAACTTGCAAGGTGAATAAAACCATCACACCTACAAGTTTTATCACATTACATCAACCTAGGGCAGATTATTATACTTATAGTTAGATTTTTCTTTTGGTTTACCTCATCATATAAGGTGTCTGTTATTTGAACTCGTGACATGCCACCAGGACCATCCTATTGTGCCCAAAATTCTTTTCTATGCTTCCAAGAAAATCGACTTTATTCTCCAATCCAAAGGCGGATTTACATAAGACTACTTGGTGCACGTGAACCCATCCTCCCAGGGGTCAATATAGATTTTATATATAAAACAATAGACATTTAATTATTTTGCTTTAATGGGAACCCATTGTGAAAAGCAGATGTGCTTCCTCGGTTTCAGAACTCAATAGAAGCACGTACCTCTTGCTCTCTTTCTCTTCTTTTTCTTCTATGCTTTGCTATTCTACTCTCTCTTTCTCGTTTTTCTTCTTTTCTTTATTTTCTTGTTCCATTCCCAGTTTCTTTCCGTCTCATGAAACATGTGGTTCTCAAAGTAATCCATAAGTTTTTTTGGTAAAGAAACGACATTTATTCAAAATATAAAAACCTAACTATTACATGCTCGGACCGACTTTGACAACATAGTATCCAGATTGTCCTCGTCACTATTGTTCATAAAAGATAAGGTACTAACTGATCTTGGCAAAGCCATGAAGTCCCAGAGCTCTTATTCCAAGAACTGGTGCTAAGATTGTCTTGTTCTAATATAGATATTACATAATTAGGAGGATCTTGATAGACCTAAGTTGCTCAAAAGATAAACTATAACCCATTTGCTATTTTGTCCGCAGCTCTATTGGCTTCTCTACGGTTGTGTTGTAGTCTCGGTCCTCCTGCCTTACTCAAAAGGAACCTGCAATCAGACAATAAGTTTAGATATGGGCTTTCTCCCTTGGTGATCATGTTGACAAGATCCAAACAATCAGTTTTAATTGCTAACGCAGTGATATTTCTCTCCAGGACTAATTTAATGCCATAGTATAGCGCTAGCATTTCGGCATAGTAATCCATAAGTTTGCTTCAACATAAATATTTTATAAGATTTAAGTTACAAAATAAGAGTTGCTTAGTGGTATTTTATTCCAATCAATTTAGTTATCTTTTTCTCTCCGATTTTATCAATATAAATGGAGTTTTCTTGGTATCTTACACTTATTTAAACTTGCACATTTTTTTTTTTGGTGGTATTAATCTGTCATCGTGATGCTACATTTCATTTTTGTGTTGAGCTTTGATATCTAGAATTAGATATTAAAATTTGTTTAATTTGGTCTCAGTTTTGGAATATAGGGGCATCTCGACAACATCAGTAATTGAAAACTAATTTAATAAGATGTCATGAGCTTTTAAACAAAGTTCATGCGTGTTATATGTAGTTCACACTTCTAACTTCTTAGATACAAACTTATAGCCAATACATTAATCTTTTCAATAATTAATTCCTTGATAACTTCGTTTTAATGGACAAAGAATAATAATTGATTCAGAAAAATTGATCTAAAGTTGGAAATGCAATTGTCATAAACAAGACATTAAGAAATAAGAATGAATGTTCGCCAATAAAAAAAAATAGAACCAGTTGAGTAGATAATAAACATGCTTTTTAAAATTTCAAGCATAAATACCCTTTTCAAATTTTCAAGTTTTAGTTTTTCAAATTTTTAACACAGTAAGAAAAGCAGTAAATGATATAAGAACGCGTTAACTATTATTTTCAAAGTATAATATACAAAACTTAACAATTTCCTGTAAAGTGCTCATTGAATCTTCTTTAAAAGTTCTAAAGTTTTCTTCTTTCAATAGTCAAGTTACAATTAAGGTTGACTCTCTGGAAAAGCCTTTTATAACCACAAGAAAAATGTCATCCGTGCCAACAAATTATACAAATTAATATTGAGAAACTTCATTACATTCTTGTGTTCATCATTTGACTTTTTTAATTAATTAATGAAAAATAACTATTTTCTTATATGGCCATGTAATAGTAATGAAATCAATCTCATTTCCAATATTTAAGTTTTGTAATTTAATTTCAAATTTTTGATAGTAAAACTTTTTGCTTAATATCTTAAAACTTTGAATTAGACAACTTAAATCATATTATATGTCAATAAAATTTTTGACAATCAAAACTATGGTAGTTTATTCAAACAAATAGTTAACGTTTTGTAAGTAATTTTAAAGACATTTTACCAATATAAAAGAAATATTACAAATATCAAGGTTTTGAGGGCCTTTGTGTTTTGATGCCTTAAATAAAAAGTTTTAATAACCTTACCGTTGTTTATACATATTATATAATGTCAATACTAATCAGATAATATAAAATTTCAGATAAACAATTAATATGGTTGATATCATTGTGAGATGTATGATATAATAAATCTTGAAATACTAAATCGTTTTAAAGTTAGGGTGAACCTATGGTATTAAAATCATGGATTTGCCCCTGCTCCAACCCACAGAAAAGTTATTGCACAATATGAATGCCTCGGAGCATTCCACTGATAATAATCTCATTTCTTCTATTCATCGCATGTCCAAGAACATCCCTAGCTCTCAACATGTCACAACCCATTTTCTGAACGAGTTGCGATCGGCACTCGGTACCTAAATTTGACCGAGCGAACCCTTGAAACTTGCCTGTGACATTATATTTCTGCAACGGTATGCAAATTGATGTACTCTTTAAAACGACTTCAATAAACCAATCTTGAGACAAAACTCATCTTGAAATTATTTCAATAAAATAAATAACTTTATCATATTTTGCGCTAGACTATATAAATGGACAACCACACCCAATTACTAAACTGTCTATGAAACCTCTAAGAATTTATACCTGACACTATTAATAATAATAAGAAAGAGGGGGAATGAAAGAATCTCCACGAATAAATACGGAGTTCACCAATCAACTGGGTAGTGGGAGAGTATCCTAGCTCTTAGCCTGCTTGCCTGCAAAACTTGCGCCTACATTAACATAAGTCAATGTAGATTCCCATGAAGAGAACGTCATTACACCACGGCGGTACTCAGTGAGTCTCAACGACCCCCACTATAGCGGGAACGAGACACTTAAAAAGAACTTGAGATGCACATAATTCAGTAAAATCATGAGAACATAAAATATTTAAAGAAACTGAAGTAACTTGAAACCATAAAATTCTAAACTTTAGACACACACACACACACACATATATATATATATATATATATATATATATATATATATATATATATATATATATATATATATATATATATTTGGGGAGTACCAGTTAACTCTGACATAACATGATTTCATAAAGTCACCGTGTGATCGGCACGGGTTCGATCCACGCCTGGTCGAATAGGCCCATTCACTGTGGCGCCACACAGTTCCAGGTGATAGCATGCTGCACGTTTTGTGCCTTGACCGTGTCAAATCTTATAATAAACTCCTACTCTGGCACGAGTAGTTTCGGGGTCAACAATAACCACTAAAGGTCACGAGGCCCTTCTCAGAATCTAAAGGTAACTCCCAAAATATTTTTCATAAAACTTTACTTAACCACTTTAAGTTCCAATAAATTCCTTGAATATAATCCATGAATATAAACCATAATACTCTTGAGTAAAACATGACATGAACACATGAAAAGGGTCATTGAAATTTTTTTAAATACTCTTTAATTCATAATGCCGTGACATATAAAATCACGTAAATTAAATATGAACATAAATGTGGATAACTCCATGATAAACTCTTGAATGTTAACTAGAATAAGGTTAAGATAATATCCATTATCTCGCTCCAATTAAGCACATATTAGCTCTTTAAGACATTTAATCAAATACTATAAAGGCGGTTTTGTGAGTAAAACCTCTTTAGTAAAGGGTTATATCAACTCACCTCAATATCTCCTCAAGCTAAAACGTAAGTTCCAATCCTTGTTATGGACTCAACAGTCAACTACTACAATCAATAAGTCACAATTAATTCCAAACAATCCTTAAAGTTTTCATCTTTTCACTATTCTAGAATACTTCAATTTTCGTGATTTCAGTTTGGAGTAAAAGCTTATTCTTGTGATATTTTCTCTTTAAAAGCACCATTCATAAGCTTAATCCAAGATAATATACGAAGTTTAAAGTAAACAATTTATCTTTCAAAGCCGAAAACTAACTTTCTCTTTAAAAGTTGCCTTGCTGAGCTACTAGATCCTTTAGAGATTTACAGGGACTACACATCTTTGAACTCGGCAAAATATGATGCCATAGGGACAACAGCTTCCTTGCGAGATAATAAAAAAAAGAACGAGGATTTGTTAGTTGTGTCCTCTTTAGCTTTGCGTGCCCCTTTCTATATGTTTTCTATAACCATTAGGAATTAATTATTTATCCCTTGTAGCTATATTTCAGGTTTACAAACGTGGGCCCTCACAAGAATCTTTTGTTATTGTATTAAGGCCCAGAACTAATGCTGCCCTCATGTGACTAATTACACAAGCAACCAAAAGTTTGCTCTTAAATGAATTTAATACAATAAGTCGTCCCTACACCAACAGAAGTCCTGTATTTTCTAAAAATGTATCAGGTTTTACAATTAAATTTATATCTAGTTGAGTCTAAGGCGACCGTTTTATATCTCAATTCGATCGATTGATAGGCAGTTTACGTTGATAAGCAGTCGATTTCTAGGGACTTAATTCGAAGACAGTATGAATATCGATCTCAAAGATGCAGATACAATATCAAGTACAAGTAAATGATTCGAAGGCAAGTATGAATATCGATCTCAAAGATGCAGATACAATGTCAAGCACAAGTAAATATTTCGAAGGCAAGTATGAACGATAAAATCAAAGCAAATGACGAATTAGTAATTCACGATGAGATGGTTTCAATCGAGTTTCTTGTCGAGGACAAATTATGAGTTCGATTCCGTTTAAGGCTGAATGCTTAGTTTTAATCAAATCCGATGACAGTGTTTAGATATGATGACGGATGAGTGTGATAGAAATATATTCAATCAGATAATGCGATCGTGAAACAATACTAGCAATTCACTTGACGTGATCTATACTAACGAGCAAGTTGATAAATTATCTTATGCAATTAGAATAACGACAATAAGCTAACGAGATCGAAAGCAATGAATCAAGGTAATGAATAACGTAAGTAGCAAGCAGACAACGAAACAAGCAACGATTAAATGAGCAGATGATAAAATGAATAAAGCGATAAAGGCTTATTGTATTGAAGAATCGGAGGATGGTGCTTCAATGAAAGAGATGGATCTTTTTCCACGTTTGAACCAAGCCACGACTGAAATCTAAGTACAATGATTGCTTTGAATAACAACAACTTGATGTCAATATGATGAGAAAATAACAATGGTGCAGTGAGGAGAAAGTGTATGTCTTTGAGAATGAGAGTAATTTTGTTCAGATGAACGTGCCTTCTAATGAAGGCATAAGGTCCTATTTATAGGTTGAAATGATGGAGAATTCCCAACCCTAGAAGAATTTTATTTTTTCACGTTTCTCTTTCAGCAGTTACCTATCTTTACCCACTCCCGCCGAATCCGCTAAATCCGTTCCGATAAATTTGGGATGAGGACAAGCTGTGTTATCCGTTAGGACATTGCCTTCGAAATTACCCGATCACAACAACATATAATCGATCCCACAGTCGAACGAAGTTGCTTCTTTTCGATCACAACGTCTTCGAAATCAATTAATGCCTTGTCATATAACCAAATCCGTCCTTCTTGTGATCGAACAGAAATCGACCAATACATATAGTCCCCCCACTTGCCAAGTCGTGTGTCCGTTAAAAACTTGGCAAGTGGCTTGAATTTTTTTGCAGGAAAACACGTGGAACGCTTGTGTCCCTCCATTTTGAAACGTCAATACGTCGCCTCAACTTCCCATCGCCGCACGTGTCAGAAATCGTGCGGGCAGCAGTTTGTCGACGGTTCCCAAGGCAATGATGATTCTTGCCTTATAAATACCCACTTCAAAACTCTTCTTACAAACTTTACAACTTCTGAAAGAACTCTCAAACTTCTCAAGCGAATTCCTTACTGATCTTGTTAATTCTCGTCATTTCTGCTCCAGATTCTTCAAGAGCTTTGTTCAAGTTAGTCTAACTCGCATCTTGATAATGTCTACCTCTTCTCAAAATGTACTTGATGTTGAACTCACTTCTGCCGCGGCAGTCGCCGCCACAGCCCCACCACAGTCCGGTATGGTGGCAGAGCAGACTTCCACTGTTGCTGGCCCTTCAGTGGACAAAAGGGAAAAAAGTGAAAAGAAAGGAAGGTAAAGGATTATGGTCCCAAAAAATCGTAGTCAGAGATTCTTCCGAAGAGATTCACCTAGGAGAACGACTGCAAAGTCAGCGTTCAAAGTGAAGCGGAACAAAGCAAGAAGAAAAATATTCCGATCGACTCAGTATATTGTGCGATCACGCCAGAATCGATACCACGAGTTCGGGAGGAGTGTGGTTGGAAGGTTGGCGACATCGATGTGATGTGCCCTCCAAGAAAATCGACGTTGGCGACTCACATCGAGGACCATTCCGTGGTATTGACCTATCCTTTCACCATCGGATTTTCTCTCCCGGTCGATAACGTGATCGAGGAGTTTTGCAAGATGTACAACGTCTGCCTTGGGCAGCTTTCTCCATCGATCTGGAGAACGATAGTGATTATGCGATGTATCGCGGAGAAAGCTGAGGTGGAGTTGACACTTCGCCATATTCTTAATATTTACTCCCCTCGAGTTTACAAATGAGGGGTAATAAATTTAGCCAAACGAGGTCAGCGGACCTTGATATCTGACAACGATGATGATCTTCGGGGGTGGGACCAACGCTTTGTCTTTATTCCTACGGAGCAATTAATCGACCCTGAAAAAGGGCTGCTCCCAAGCGTTTGGAATCGAACCCGTAAGTGCTCTGTCTGTTCGTTTTTCTCTTTTTGAATGAATTTATGATTTTAAACTCTTAAAAGGTTTTCCCAAATTTTTACAACCAATGTGGTCTTGTTCGATCAAGTTGCCGATATCATACCGTGGCTGATTAGGGTGCTTGACAAAACGACCAACGATGAGAGGGCTTGGAAACCGGTCGCGACTTTGAAAAAGCTCAAAGCAAAAATCATGGTAACTTTGAATCAAACTTATATTGAATTTGCAACTTTTGCTCCATTGACACTTTTTGACACTCTTTAAATTTCTTACAGGCATCACGAGTGCTGGAGGTGAGCCAAGTGATGAAGAAGCTGAACCCGAGGGCGGAGAGAAAGTCGATGACGCTCCCCCTCTGAAGAAGAAAAAGAAATCCTTTCAGGAGCTAAAGAACAAATATTTGCCCAAGGTGGTGGTGGTGGAGAAAGGGCAAGGGGGTAGTTCATCGGCTACGCCCCAAACCATAGAGGATGTGATTGCTGGAACAAGTTCAGCGATTGCAGCAGTGAAAGCCGTTGAAGGAATGACCTTGGTTGTCGACATCGAGGGAGAAGAAACTGGGGACAAATCGGGGTCTGACCGATTGGTGAGGCGTCCCAAGAAGCCAGTTAAGGAAAGACTCCAAGAGACAGCCATCCAACTCAAGGTGGCCGAACAAGGAGATCTTTCCGTTGATGATTATCATCTTTCCTCTGTGGCCGAAGATGTCAATTCTGGCTCAGGGGGTCTGCCTAGTAGGGAGGGTGTCCTCATTTCTTTGGGCGTTGTGCCTGAGAATTGAGGGGAGTTAATTGAGGCCTTTGATCGCGAGCTCAAGGAAAGAGATCCAGCAAAAGGGAAGATGCCAGCTTTAGATCGGCCGATAGCGACGACGAAGTCTAAGTACGCTGAAGAAACGGGGTCGTCGTTTTTTGGTGCGGATCATGCTGATCCGATTGTACCTCTCCCTCAGGGCGAAGAAGCTGTTGCCTTTGCCACTTTGGGTGATTCTGAAAAGAGGGGTGGCAGATCGCTTACGATAGAAGTGCCACCCAACGTTGATTTGCTAAGATGCCCAAAACGGCTGGCAGATTATCTGCTCGATGTCATTGGCCCAATGGAGCAAGCTCGATTGAACACGCACGAAGATTTGAGTTTGCCCTCTCAGATTTCTTTTAGTGCCTTCAAGGTAAAGTCTATACTTTAAAATTTTCTTCTTTTTACCTTGCATAGATTTTTATGAACTTCAACTACAACTTGTTTTCAGAACTGCATAATGGCGATCGAGACCTCCGATCGGATTCGCCAGCTTCAAGACGGGGCCAAAGTCTTGAACGAACAAATTATTCATCTTACTTCGGCTGGAGAGGACTTACATCGGAAGCTTAAAGCTGCAGAGGCCAAGTATGCTGAACTTTTGGCCAACTTCGACAAGAGTATGAATGAGCATGCTCTTCGTCAATCGGAGTTGGAATCCCAAATCCGAGCTTTGAACGCACAGCTAAGCGATCATGAATCCAATTCCGATCTAAAACTAGCCGAACTCAACTCTGCTTTAGAGAGCAAATATCGGGAGCTGGCTGATAAGTTCGAAGAGTTGAACGTCCTCCGCAAAGGTAACGAGGATTTAAAGGTTCAAGTTGATAGCCTGACGGAAAGGAACTTGTTGCTCCAAAAGGAATCCACCACCCTAAGGCATGACCTCGAGGAAGAGTTTGAAAAGAAGAAGGATCTGATCCTCGCCGAATCAAGGCGCGACGTCCTTAGGGAAATGCTGGATCGAAATGTTGATGTTCCTACCGAATTGAGTGAAGCTGTTGCCATTGTGCGGTTGGCCCGCGAAGATCTTGGTCTTCCAGCAAGTTCTTCCGATGAAGGTTCTGATGGAGATGATGATGAATGATTTGTAGCTCTTTTTTGACTTGGTTGTTTTTAGTCGTTTTGAAATTCGATGTAATGTGATCGAATGGCCAACTATGTACATATATGTTTTATATGAATGAAATTACTTTTTGACTTTCATTGCTGTATTGTTTTTCGAAGATGACTTAATCGCTCGAAGATTTTAATGTTTAACGACAGTCGTGGAAAGAGATATGATTGGGGCCCATTGTCTTTTAGTGCGTAGTGAAAAATGACGTCTCACTTTCACGTAATGCACTCTTCGAACATTTTTTATGAGTTCGGAATGAAAAAAAATTTCACACTTGGTGAAAAATTTGGAATTGTATAATTCGCTAACATTTGAACCGATCACGCGAGTCGAACAAATGTGAAAAGTCGAAAATATAACCGAAGTGTTGCATATTATTGAAGTGAGCCGCTAATGGGTTTTTAATACATTTTGGATCGTATGATTCGATCGATTACAAGATGCGGCCGTTTGAAGGCACAAATTTTTTATCGCTAAAGGATCGTTTACATGCCACATAACTCATCTAAATGGATAACCCTTGACTTTGAATAAAAGCGTCAAGGTTTGAAATCTTCGATAAAATTGAATCTCTAGTTTGATTCGAAGTACGAACGAGTCCCCAGTTCGAGTGAGTGTAGGGGTCTTCGACCTTTTGTCGAATTTTGAACGAGTCCCCAGTTCGAGTGAACGTTGGAACTTTTGTCGACTTTGAACGAGTCCCCGGTATTGTCTTCAATCGATCTCGTTTCTCCTTCCGATAGGAAGTCCCCGATTCTTGGGCAATCCCCAGTATTCGACGATGACCATCATGCTAAATCCATCCCCCCAGTGTTTGGGTGTGAAGAATGAGTAGCCGAACACTGGTCCTCGATTTTGATACCTGAAACAGAGTCATCGGAAGACAAAAATCGAGAAAATCGTTATGGATGAAGACCACGTTAGAATGTTCGTCAGACTTATCGACCCCGATCGGAGCGTTTTGAGCTCAGATGTTTGTGGGTGATGTTTGTCATCATTCGATTCCAACTATGCCTATCATCTAAAAGTGTTAGTATCAAATAACCAAATAATCGATTAAACAACTCTTTCCGATGGAGGAAGGAAAGTAAAAGATGAGGATTGATGATACCGTAGAACCTCAAAAGTAGTACTTCTTCAATTGTGTGATATTCCAATTGAAGTCGACTGGCTTGGAGTCCATTGTTTCGAGTTGGTATGAACCTTTCCCGATTACTGCCTTGACCCGATAGGGTCCTTCCCAATTTGCTCCTAATTTGCCTTCGTTGGGCTCATTCTTCTTTGCTCTTTTGATCTTCAGCACATAGTCACCTACATTAAAAGATTGATACCTGATTTTTTTGTTGAGGTAGTTTTCTGCCCTTTGTTTCTGTGCTTGTATTCGAACAAATGCCATGTCCCTTTTTGCTTCGACCAAGTTTAGATCTATCAGCATAGCCTCTTTGTTTGCTTCTTCGGTGGAGTGGGAAAACCGAAGACTGGGTTCTCCCACTTCCACCGGTATCAGTGCTTCCGTTCCGTAGACAAGTGAGAACGGTGTCTCCCCGGTGCTGTGTTTCACCGTCGTCCGATGAGCCCACAACGCTCCGGGGAGTTAGTTCGGCCAGTTGCCCGTTGAATCATCCATCTTTTTCTTCAAGTACTCGATTATTGTTTTGTTGGAAGACTCAGCCTGTCCATTTGCACTGGAATGATAAGGTGTTAAGGGAATTCTCTTGATCCCCCATTTTTCGAAGAAGGCAGTGATCCGTCTTCCTACAATCTGTTTACCGTTATCGCATGTGATCTCTTTCGGGATCCCATAACGACAGATAATATTTTGATGAATAAATTTAATGACTTCTTGTTCACGAATTTTAGCCGAAGCAATTGCTTCTACCCATTTAGAAAAATAATCCGTAAGAATTAAAATAAACTTTACCCCGCCGGGCGCTGTTGGAAGCGGCCCAACCAAATCCATTCCCCACTTCATGAATGGCCACGGTGACGTGACCGAATGAAGCGGCTCTGCTTGTTGATGTATGCGGTTCCCAAATCGTTGACACTTGTCACATTTGCGGACGAACTCTTTGGCATCATCTGTGATCGTTGGCCAATAGTATCCAGCTCTGATGATCTTTCGAACCAATGACTTGCTGCCGGAGTGATTGGCACACTCGCCTTCGTGAACCTCTTTCAGCACATAGTTCATTCCATCTGGTCCTACACACTTTGCTAAAGGGCCAGCAAACATTCGTCTGTAGAGTTGATTTTCTAGGAGACAATATCTTGCACTTTAGCTTTAAGTGATCGGGCAGACTTTTTGTCACTGGGAAGGGTGCCTGCCTACAAATAAGACAAGTATTTGTTTCTCCAATCCCAAGTATGATTAACATTGTTTACCTCTTTGATGCTCCGACAGAGTGGGGATTCGAACAGATGAACCATTGTTTCATCGATTTTCCCATCGATGACTGCTGCAGAACCGAGGTTGGCTAAGGCGTCTGCTTCGATGTTGTCATCCCTTGGTATCTGAGCTATTTTCCATTCCTAGAAAGATGTAAGGAGATTTTGTACTTTCTCGAGCAACTGCTGCATCCTCGGATCTCGAACACAAAAATCACCTTGGATTTGATTTACCACCAGCTGAGAATCGCTTTTGATGTCTAGTCGTTCGACCTTCAAATCTTTTGCGATCTTTAGACCTGCAGCGAGGGCCTCATATTCGGCCTCGTTGTTAGTTTTTGCGTGTAATTTGATCGCATACCTGAGTTTCTCACCGGTAGGTGCTATTAACAAGATTCCAAGGCCAGTCCCTTTCACATTTGAAGCTCCATCGGTATACATTTTCCACACTCCGGGATCTGGATCTCTCATCATCAATTCTTCATTTTTCGCTTCCGGGAAGATGTTAGCGCTAAAGTCTGCTACAAAATCAGCTAAAACTTGAGATTTTATGGCGGTGCGAGGCTGATAAGTGATGTCGTACTCGCTCAGCTCGACCGCCCACTTCATTAATCGACCAGAGAGATCTGGCCGATGTAAAATATTTCGCCATGGAAAAGTAGTTATGACAGATATTGAATGACATTGGAAATAAGGTCTTAGTTTTTGTTCAGCAGTGACTAGTGCGAGTGCTAGCTTTTCTAGGTGTGGATACCTTGTTTCTTCATCTAGCAATGTTTTACTAACATAATAGATAGGAAATTGGTTACCTCTATCCTCACGAGCGAGGACAGCGCTTACAGCGACATCGGAGACAGCCAAGTAGATCAGCTGCATTTCTCCTTCAATCGGTTTTGACAAGAGCGGAGGATTGGAAAGATATTGCTTTAGTTCTCTGAGGGCATTTTTGCATTCTGGTGTCCATTCAAAGCTTTTATTCTTCCTCAGCACCGAAAAGAACTTGTGACATCGTTCAGATGACCTCGAGATAAACCTGCTGAGATAGGCTACTCGACCGGTCAGCTGTTGAACTTCCTTCACCGTTGTCAGGTCCTCGGGGATGCTTTCGATTGCTTTGATTTTGTCTGGACTGGCCTCGATTCCTCTTTGCAATACGATGAATCCCAAGAACTTACCGGATCCAACCCCGAACGCACATTTCTCCGGATTCAATCTCATGTTGAACCGCCTCAGTATCATAAAAGTCTCCTCCAAATGAATCAAGTGTTTTCCCTTCTCAAGAGATTTGACCAACATGTCATCGATATATACTTCCATGGTTTTTCCGATCAAATCTTTGAAAATCGTGGTGACCAAACGCTGATAAGTGGCGCCAGCATTCTTAAGACCGAAGGGCATGACTGTATAACAATAAGTCCCCATGTCTGTGATGAACGACGTCTTCTCCCGATCCAATGGGTCCATTGAAATTTGATTATAGCCTGAATAGGCGTCCAAGAAACTCAACATTTCGTGCCCTGCCGTTGAATCGATCAGCCTATCTATGTGAGGTGGTGGGAACGAATCTTTTGGGCAGGCTTTATTGAGATCGGTATAATCGACGCATCCCTCCACTTGCCATTTTTCTTTGGTACTACAACAGTGTTTGCAAGCCATTCAGGATACTTGACCTCCTTAATGAACCCATTCATTAGCAGCTTTTCTACCTCGTCCTTGATCACTTTCCTTCGGAATCCTCCATTCGGCCGTTTCTTTTGCTTCACCGGCCGATGTTTTGGATCAAAATTTAATTTGTGTGTGGCGACCTTTGGATCGATCCCCACCATATCTGCGTGGGACCAAGCAAAACAATCAGAATTATCCTTGAGGAAGGATATGATTTTTGCTTTTACTTTGGGATCCAGTTCTGCTCCCACGTAGACTTTCGATCAGGCTTATTATCGAATAACATTACTTCTTCTAATTCTTCTATCGTAGAGTCTCCAGCTTTTTGTTTATACGGTTCTCTCACACATGGTGGAACCTGTGCGAAGTCGCCTTCGACTTCGAATTCTGGTACTTGTGACGAAGCACATGACGGAACCGAAGTGAAGCTTTCGGCCACGGGTTCCACTAGCCGTGATTGCTACAATCGAAAGCCATCCTTAACAGCTACTGAGTAACATTCTCGTGAAGCCTGCTGCTCGCCTCTAATTTCACGAATTCCCCATGGGGTAGGGAATTTTACAACTTGATGTAGGGTCGATGGAACCGCTCCCATAGCGTGAATCCATGGTCGACCCAATATCACATTGTATGCCATCTCGCCTTTCATCACTTGAAACGATGTTTCACTCTCAACACCTTCTGCATATGTTTTAATCACGATTTCTCCAACGGTCACTTCGCTCGAGTTATTGAAACCCGACAACACCGTTGAGCGAGGCACGATCTTATCACTCAACTGCAACTGTTCGACTACCCTTGTATGTATGATATTAACCGAACTGCCAGCATCGATTAATACCCTTTTTACATCGGCGTCGTCGATCCTCATCGTGACTACAAGTGCATCGTGATGGGGATGAATCCTTTCATCGAAGTCGAAGTCCCCGAACACAATCTCTTCATTCATGTCATCTCGTGTTCGTTTGTCTCGTGTGAACGAGACCTTTGCATATTTCTTTGTAGTGTAGGTCACCCCACAAACGTCATCTCCTCCTGTAACGACATTTGCCGTCTTCCTAGGAGCAGGAGGTTTTGGCAGCTCATCGTCTTTCTTCTTATTAAAATTGTTTCGTCCTCTGTCAGTCAATAATTCGACCAAATGCCCCTTCTGTAATAGGCTGGCCACTTCGTATCTCAACGCCTTACACTCTTCCATTGTATGGCCGAAGTCATGATGAAAAGCACACCATAGATTCTCATCCCTTGTGTTTGGATTTGTTTTTATACGACCTGGAAACTTTACAACCTTCTCACCCATCCCCTTCAAGTGATTCACCATGTTTGGTGTCGATATGCAAAAATTGTACTCCATCACTTTTGGGGCAGTGGTCAATCTTTCGAAACTGAAGATGTGTTCGACTGCCCCTTCTTCGACTGATTCTTCGAAATACCAGCTTCGTGGTTGTTGCTCCCCATTCGAGGGAACTGTAGGGTTCCCATCGTTGATCCCTGTAATTTTTCCTGTCATTTTCGACCCTCCGTGGTGGTGGTCGATCATAATGATAATTATTTCGGGCCAGCTGCAACTCCTCTTCCTCAGCCCTAATCCTTGGCTCACACTCACGATAAAGCGCATCGAATGTCCATGCATCAATTTCCCTGAGACGATCCTTCAACTTCCATGCTTCTATTGAATCAGTCCGCAAGTTATTAGCAAAGGTCAAACAAGCCCACCTTTCCTCGAGATTCGGGATATGAATCTTCTCATCATTGAACCGTTTCACAAATTATTTGATAGTTTCCCCAGGCCGCTGCCTAACGTTCAAGATATCTTCCACCCTTGGCGCTATCTTTTTTGCTCCAGTATGTGATCGGATGAATTTCACTGACATATCATCAAAACTCAATATTTTGTTTTCGGGCAACTGTAGATACCATTTCAATGCTGCTCCTTTCAATGTTTCACAAAACTTCTTAAGGTTGACCGAATTGATTTCCTCTGAAGTCAAGTCGTTTGCCTGAACTGCAACCGAAAACATATCAATGTGATCCCTTGGATCTGTGGTTCCATCGTATCTCAAACTTTCTGGTAATTTGAAAGTTTTAGGAATGGGCATTGGGGCTGCACTTGCTGGGAAAGGACGCTTTGAAATCGATTTTTTAGCGACTTCATCCGTTAACTTCGGAACACCTGGCAATTTCTCCATAAACGACTTTATCTCACCGAATTTTTTATCCACTGTGTCATTCAACAAGGTTTGCATCGTAGCCAACATTCTCACTTTTTTCGTAACTGAGGCCGGAGCTCCCACAGCTACGGCGGCCGTACCTGATCCCCTAGATCTGACCCCCGCTGCAAGTCCCCCTGTTACGGCGCCCTGAGGAACCGAAGTCGGAATGCTTGCTGGGTGGTGTGATCGGAGAGGTGGGTGCTCTATTTCCGATAGAGCTAGATAGGACCCTCAATTGTTCTTGTATCATTTCGAACTGAGCATCATGCATTTTCAAATACGCCATTAGTGCCGCATTTGCATCTTCTGACTCAGTTTCGACCACAGGCTCCTTACCCGGTCGCTGCCCTCGGGCCACATTCAATCGTGAACCAGCAGGAACGTCGTCATGAGTTGGATCCTGCTCGTGATTGGTAGATTCATCGACCGCTTCAACTTTGGTCGGAACATGAACCCCGTCATTGGGATTGAGCTGTTGTTGACCGTTTAAAGCGGTGGTAGCGTCGATGTTACGTTCATCTGCCATTTCAAGACAAGGAAGCAAACGTAAGTAGTATCAAATGATTCAAATTTCGGAATAAATCGATTGCCTAGACCCCACGGTGGGCGCCAAATTGTATTTTCTAAAAATGTATCAGGTTTTACAATTAAATTTATATTTAGTTGAGTCTAAGGCGACCGTTTTATATCTCAATTCGATCGATGATAGGCAGTTTACGTTGACAAGCAGTCGATTTCTAGGGACTTAATTCGAAGACAGTATGAATATCGATCTCAAAGATGCAGATACAATGTCAAGTACAAGTAAATGATTCGAAGGCAAGTATGAATATCGATCTCAAAGATGCAGATACAATGTCAAGTACAAGTAAATATTTCGAAGGCAAGTATGAACAGATAAAATCAAAGAAAATGATGAATTAGTAATTCACGCTGAGATGGTTTCAATCGAGTTTCTTGTCGAGGACAAATTATGAGTTCGATTCCGTTTAAGGCTGAATGCTTAGTTTTAATCAAATCCGATGACAGTGTTTAGATACGATGACAGATGAGTGTGATAGAAATATATTCAATCAGATAATGGCGATCGTGAAACAATACTAGCAATTCACTTGACGTGATCTATACTAACGAGCAAGTTGATAAATTATCTTATGCAATTAGAATAACGAGAATAAGTTAACGAGATCGAAAGCAATGAATCAAGGTAATGAATAACGTAAGTAGCAAGCAGACAACGAAACAAGCAACGATTAAATGAGCAGATGATAAAATGAATAAAGCGATAAAGGCTTATTGTATTGAAGAATCGAAGGATGGTGCTTCAATGAAAGAGATGGATCTTCTTCCACGTTTGAACCAAGCCACGACTGAAATCTAAGTACAATGATTGCTTTGAATAACAACAACTTGATGTCAATATGATGAGAAAATAACAATGGTGCAGTGAGGAGAAAGTGTATGTCTTTGAGAATGAGAGTAATTTTGTTCAGATGAACGTACCTTCTAATGAAGGCATAAGGTCTTATTTATAGGTTGAAATGATGGAGAATTCCCAACCCTAGAAGAACTTTATTTCTTCACGTTTCTCTTTCAGCAGTTGCCTATCTTCACCCACTCCCGCCGAATCCGCTAAATCCGTTCCGATAAATTTGGGATGCGGACAAGCTGCGTTATCCGTTAGGACATTGCCTTCGAAATTACCCGATCACAACAACATATAATCGATCACACAGTCGAACGAAGTTGCTTCTTTCCGATCACAACGTCTTCGAAATCAATTAATGCCTTGTCATATAACCAAATCCGTCCTTCTTGTGATCGAACAGAAATCGACCAATACAAGTCCTACTTACCAACATATGCAAAATCCCTTTAATTTGATTCCCTTTTAACATTCTTCTCAATATAGCTCCTTATAATATCAAAATTTCATCTCCCAATTTTATACCGCACACATATAATTGTATCTCATTAAAATAAGAAATACTCTGACTTAAGTTATTCTCAAGCGATTTCACATCACAACATAGCTTTGTATACATACGACTATATTCTTAAACACATCTTCTGAATCGTAATTGTCCCCAATTAAATGTCATAAATATCTGGGGCTTTACACAACATAACCATAGAGAGTAAGGTGGAATACGAGCCACGAAACAATCTGTACAATAGTTCGACGGGTAAAATATATATTTGCTAAACATCATGAGAGATAATCAAAACATCTGGGATATTAATAGTAACATATCTCTCGATGTTCACGACGTCTCTCTAGATATGCGAAGCATCTTGCTATCAAGATATTGTTCGGAACATTTGTATTGATGTTCAAGATGTTTGGAACATTTGTCAGGATGTTTCAAGCATCTCTCTGTCAGGATGTTCCGAACATCCTATTAGATGTTCATCGCGCTGAGAAAAAATTTCAGCATCGGTTTTAGTCTAAAATTAATCATCCAGTCCAAATTAACTCCAAATAATCTCAAATTTTATATTCAACCTCTCACTACTATTCCCAACAATTCTAAACAACACCCACTTGAAAATAGTATAAAAATTTGGTTGATTTTTTAAAACCCATTTCAAGAACTTGAATATTTAATATATGATGAACATTCACAAATCTTCTTAACGAAGAATAAGAAATGGATATGTGTTATATTTCGTTTAGGACTGCTTATATTGAACAAATAATTATTAGACGAAGCCTAGATTGAAGAAAAAAGAAAAATGATACGAATAAGGATTTGAGAGGGAAAAATGGGGGAGAGGAGAGAGGGAAGGGCTGTTGTAGATCTAGGTTTATGGCCAAATTTGGCAAAAAAAGTAGCTTTTATACTTGGACAATTATGTAACATAAAAAACTTTAGGGTAAGAAGGTTAGATAGTTAGAATCTTTTAATCCCATTAATGATTAGAGGACCCTATACTACACAATTAAAACTTGAGTCTTTTTCCATTCAAAAAAACTTGGAGGGTCCTACCATGCCACGTGTTGTAAGCATCACAGTAGTTATAATGTCGTTACAAAGGTGATAATGATATTTTTCCATATCTAACTTATGTGTCAAAATGGTCTTTCTATAACAACATTAACAATATTACCCAGTATAAACCACAAGTGGGATTTGAAGAGGATAGATAAAGGTAAACGTTACTCCTATCTCGTATAGATTACAGAATTAGATTCCGATAGTCTTCCTAACAAATTTCATCCTCAAAAGAACTGTATAAAATAAATTATGAAAGAGGAAGAAAGAAAACATAGAAAAGAGTGATGATTATGTTAAAAGTTGAAAAATGTTAATCTTGCTACTAATTGACGGTGGTGTAAAACTTCACAAATGCAGGCTATTTATTGACGCCTTAAAATGTGGTTTCCCCACCCAAACTTTACATAAATAACCTATCTATAACCCAGTTAGCAAGGATTATTGTCCAGAACCAATAAACCTAAAATTCTGACCATCTCATTAGAGAAAAACCAGCTGAACACTTGAGAGGAACACGACTCTGGAGTCATTTCCTCAGGGGCAGATGTAGAGAGCCTATTACGGATTCGGCAGAACACGGTAAGTTTGTCGCAGACAGTGTATTTGTATTAAAATTATTAAATATGTACAAAATTTAAGTCGAGAACCAGTCACTTGCACTCAAAATCGTTATTTGAAAATGTAGAACCTATAAGGTTCAAATCCTGGATCCGCCTCTGCGTTTCCTGACCATTTCTTGGCCAGATTGATCCCAACAAGCTCTTTCAGGTCCAGGAATACCGACCCATCGTCCATTTTCAGCATACATGAGCCCCGAGGGATTGATAAATAATCGTTTCAATCTGCTCAATCTGCTTGCCATACTCAGTACAAACAGTTGAAGCTCAATTTCATACCAATTACCAGCACATCCATGCATCTCAGTTGACCATGATGGATACCGTCCAGTCTTCATATATCTTTTTGAGCTGCACACAGCCCATCTCCAAATAACTGCAAGAAAATCAAGGGAGTTGGGTATTTTACAATTCACATCGCCTAACACGTCCACGTTTTAGAAACTACAGATGCTTAATTATAAAGTTCAATAATTACTCCAATGATATAAGAGAAATAGAAAAGGTGGTTCGACATTAGGATTTAAGCATGCTTCCTGGGCTAATTGCGCACAGTTTTATAGAAAGATGCTTGACCAGGAAAGGAAAGAAATCAAATATTAAAACATCTCCTTGGGAAAAAACAAAAAATCTCTTATACTATGAGCTATTTGCAGCATAAGGCTATTGCGATAAGCTATCAATTTCGCATTGGAATAAATATATTGCTATCAAAAATACAGAACACATATAATGAACCTAACCAGTAAAGGGGGGAGGGGGGGGGGGGGGGACTAGTATTATTCATGAGAAAACACAAAACTACTACTATTTCATAAGTGATTCTCAGTTAACAAATGAAGTTTAGATTTGTTCACCTTAGGTTGACAAGATGCACAGTGAAAACATCGTTGCCCCAAACATAAGTAGCACAGATGTTGTGGAAATAAAATACAATGTGACTCATACTTTTTTTGGACAAAGCCTGATATTTTTATTAATGATACACCAAGAATGGTGTCAAAATTATGTGCAATGTGGATGTATGGCGATAATCCTTATTCTATCTACGGCAAAAGGGCCAAATTTGACCCTCAACTATTGTAAATGGGACAACTTTACCCTCCGTTTGAAAATAGTCTCAAATAAGTCCTTACGGTTATTTTTTGGCCGGACCTACTCTTCAAATTTAACAGACCTCAAAGTTTGATTTTATTGCTTAGATGGAGTGTCACCGGGGAAAAATGGTTACCCCTCTTATTCCTATTAACTATTTAATTAATACTTTCACTAGTTTTTGGATTTGAGAAAAGTCCTTCACAGATTTGGAATGCCACCAGTTAAACACCACTACATCACCCTTCTGCCACCGATTCACCATCATCTCAGGACATATATTTTATAGCACAGTAACAGGAAAAATTTATCACCAGATACGTTGGTTGTTTCTATAATTCCGTTTTCTTATATCTCGTCTCCACCACTCTCTGCTGTTGTTAACTTGATTAAGCTAACAAAACCAACAAAGGGAACTCTAGGCAGAAGGTGTGACCCCAAATATTCAGGGCGAATCTCCTTCCATATTTTCAACTGAATTACTTTAGCTATGTCTTTGGCTTAAGCGTATTTTATTTTTAACTGGATCGAAGCTGTTTTTAACTGTAAAACTGTTTTCTTGGATTGGTTTTTGAAAAGTCTACAGTGCCAAGGGAAGCAGCCCGAAGTCAACTGTGGACAGGTACTTCCTTAACTAACCATACTTCAGAAGCAGGGTGGGGCAATTTTGCAATACTAAATCGGAAAAATCAAGATGAGCATCACAAGATGCGGAAGTAAAGCTACCTAATTGGTTATGTAAAATCGAATAGCTTGCTACAGGGACCTAATCTCTTACTGCACTCAGAATCATTAAATCAAATGGAACAAATGCTTAGGATATTTGCATCCGACTCAAGGGAGTTAGATAATGCTTCAAGTGTGACTTTCACCGAACCTGTGTGGAGAAGGCACATAGACGTACTAATACATCTTCTTCGAAACAATGATGAGTTAAAGATAGTCACGACAATGTACAACACAAACAAAGCAGAATAAAATGGAAACAACCAATGATGAGATAACAATGATGTTCTCCAGACTGCAGAATAGAACGGAAACTACCAGTGAACTTACATTAGAAGGGAACCTTGATGTTTCACCCTCGGGAAGTATATATATCTTCATTCCTAAATTGTTGTCTGGAATAGTTTGGAAATATAGCTTTTGATCAGCAGGAATTGCATCATCAACATTTGTAATGGTAACAAAAGTAGCATTGCACAAAGGGCACGTTGAAGCTTTCCTGCTTGATGCCTATGATGATGCCATTGAGAAAGGTAAAAATCGATTTAAAAAAATAAATAAGAAGCATCCAAGAATCAAAAGTTTTGCTTGCATGCATAGAGGATACAACAGTAACATCTCATACAATAACATGCCAAAAATGGAAAAAAGGGAAAAACTCCTGATGACATAGTAGGACAACATAGATAGGAAGATTTACAATGCGATTGGCCCAGTTTTTGAAACAAAATCAATGACCACAAGGAAGCACCCCCTGGATGGACTAAAATCTGTCCAGCATGTGACACAGGATAACTCGGTTGATCTAGGCATTTTGCAAGTATTATGAAACTCATTTTGGACCTCATCAACAGCTGTGCATTTCTCTTGTTGACTCCCAGTAAGATTACATGATGCAGCATTATCAAGGACTCTATTCACTTCAGTTTCCTCAATACCATCAATACCTACTCTATTTAGCTCTGCGCTAAAACTAGATGCATGCTTGTTGGTCACAGAGATTTCAGGCCTAAGTTGTAAATTCGAGATGAAGTATCATGTTTCTGAAGAGCTAGACTTTGAAGGCTCTGTTTCTCCGAGTCTGAAATAATCTCCACAGTAATATTCTTCTTAACCAATCTACGACCCTTGCGAGAAGTTTCAGCAATATCAGAACCTCTTCTTTTGCTTAAGGAATGCGGAAGATACAAGAAAACAATCAGGATTGGAAGAGTATCAACTAAAGTTTGGAAAGTAATGCATGACTTCAGAAATGTTATTACCTCTATCCTATGTAAAGAGTGCCCATCAGAACAATATCTGCTGCTGGACGGGTGATCCTTGTTCAGAATACTGTCATTTGATTTCCTACTTATGTACTTATCCGGCTCAGGAGAAAAATTCTGCAACCAATAGTATACAAGCAAGAAATTGAAGTTATGTTTTATAATCCTTTTACATAGATGTGTTTTAGTGCTCAATTTGCAATACAACTACTACTAAACCACAATCCAGAACAATTTGGGTCAACTCCTCATTGGCCACATTTTTCCTCAATTCAGGTCATCATGATACCGAATAGAAAAAATGTGGAAAATAAGATAGGTATACTCAAATAATAGTAATAATAAAAATAAAATTATTAGCTGAGGGTCTATTGGAAACAGCTTTCCACCTTGGTGGGTGGGAGTAAAGTCTGCGTACATCTCACCTTCCACAGACCCCACTTGTGGGATATCACTGGGTATGTTGTTGTAGTATTATTGCCAACTAATTGATATCACCTATGAGGACCTTTTTCTTCCACTTTTGCCTCATGTTTGGCTAAGTCTCTCTCATTTTGCAACACAACATCTATTAAATACCTAAGGTAAGAAAGAAGTTTGGATGAACATTTCTGATTTTCTATAAAACATTGTAAAATTGGGGATACCAAATTTAAGAATCAAAAGGCACTCTTGATTTAACTGAAGCAATGTGCAGTTTAACTTTAGTTACAAATTATAGAGGTGTTAATTTGGTGAACTGAATTCTTCCACTCCTTTTTTCTCTTTTCGATTTGACAGCTGATCTTTCAGCTCCTTTTAATAAAAGAAGAAAGAAAACTTGTAGTCTACTGCTAAAACCGAAAAAAATTGGAGCTTGAAACTGGTAATTATGAATCATCTGAAATAAGATTAAAACAAAAAAAAAAGAAAGAAGATCTTGGTTTGGAGCATTTTAAGTGAAAATGCAAAAGCAACAAAATGACGTAATCAGCAGAAGGTACTAAGGGAATGCAGAAGGTACTCTTAGGGAGTTGACTTAGTACACTATTTACACAGTGTGGTGCCGCCACCAGTATACTGATCCTTGTGGAACTAATTAGCATGTTGTATATAAACTGGTTCAGTTTTTGGCAATCCCTACCGACATTATTTTGATTTTTGACCTTTGCATTTACTATTCTATCCCGTCTCGTTGAAAGAGTCCCGCTTTTCACAATGCACAGAGACGTATAATCAGATCGGAAGGGCAAAAGAGCTTTGGGACTCAGCACATACTGAACTGAGGCTTGTGCATGAACAACTTTTGACCTAGATTGCCCAACTCTTTTTGAAAAATGACCTAGATTGCAATAATAACTAGGCAAGGCATACATCTAGGGCGTGAATCAATAAAAATTCTTACGGCACCAGCGTTAGCTATAGGATAAAGTTTGTGCTGCTAAAATTGATATATAAAGCCAGGAACAGCTGACTAATGTAGATCATTTGTCAACCTGAATGCACATCGTTCAGCTTGAACTGTCAAAATAAAAGTACTATGAACAACCAGTTTGATGTGTGAAATCTAGTTATGAAAACAATAAATAGCATTGACGGAAAAAAATGGACCTCTTATAGCAAAGTTGAATCCATCCAAGAGACGATTTCCTCTTCACACTCAATATGAATCAGTTCTTCAGAGTGATTCAATTGTTTAGTTTCTCTAAAGCGTGTTATATCCAACATCAAACGCCCCACTTGTTCTCCACTGCAAATAATTGAATGCCAAGGGATAAGATTCCATCTGTCGGACAAGAGTTATATAGAAAGCAATACAACCAACTTTAACATGAGCAGTCCAGCAGCTAACAGACGGGCAAATTCAAAACAAACGAAATTGCTACATTCTAATAAATCAAAAGTTGCTAATTAATTAAACAAAATTTTGGTTGGAAACTTGTACCCTAAACAAGTAGGAAATAAGATGATGAGATATAGATAATCATGTCAATGTACAACATAAACAAAGCAGAATAAAATGGAAACTACCAGTGATGAGGTAAGATGATGTTCTCCAGACTGCAAAATAAAACGGAAATACCAGTGAACTTACATTAGAAGGGAACCTTGATATTTCACCCTCGGGGAGTATATATATGTTCATTCCGGAATTGTTGTCAGGAATAGTTTGGGAATATATCTTTTGATCAGCAGGAATTGCATCATCAACTTTTGTAATGGCAACAAAACTAGCCTTGCACAAAGGGCACGTTGAAGCTTTTTTGCTTGATGCCTATGATGATGCCATTGAGAAAGGTAAATATCGATTGAAACAAAAAGAAGCATCCAAGAATCAAAAGTTTTGCTTGCACGCATAGAGGAAACTACAATAACATCTCATACAATGATATGCCAAAAATGGAAAAAAAGGGAAAAGCTCCCGACGGCAAAGTAGGAAAACATGGATAGGAAGATTTATCATATGATCGGCCCAGGTCTGGATGCAAGAGAAACAAAATCAATGACCACAAGGAAGCACCCCCTGGATGGACTAAAATCTGTCCAGCATATGACACAGGATAACTCGGTTGATCTAGACATTTTGCAAGTACTATGAGTCTCATTTTGGACCTCATCAACAGCTGTGCATTTCTCTTGTCGACTCCCAGTAAGATTACATACAGCTTCTATGAGTAAACTCTGATCAACATTATCAAGGACTCTGTTCACTTCAGTTTCCTCAATACCATCCACACCTACTCTATTTAGCTCTGACCTATAGCAGCTAAAACTAGATGCATGCTTGTTGGTCACAGAGATTTCAGGCCTTTCATCACCTAAGTTGTAAAATACGAGATGAAGTTTCATGTTTCTGAAGATCTTGACTTTGGAGCTTCTGTTTCTCTGAATCTGAAATAATCTCCACAAGATCCCCAGTAATATTCTTCTTAACCAATCTACGACCCTTGCGAGAAGTTTCAGCAAGATCAGAACCTCCCCTCTTGGATTTAAGGAATGCCGAAGAGGGAAAATTCAGTTCTTCAATCTACACGAAAACAATCAGGATAGGAAGAGTATCAACTAAAGTTTGGAAAGTAATGCATTAAAAGAATGACAGTCAGAAATGTTTTTACCTCTGTCCTGTGTGAGCCTTGAAGAGTGCTCATCAGAACAATATTTGCTGCTGGATGGGTGATCCTGGTTCAGATTACTGTCCTTCAATTTCCTCCTTGGTCTCTCCTAGTACTTACCCAGCTCAGGAGACAAATTCTGCAACCAATCGCATACAAGCGAGAAATTGGATCTAGGTTCATATTCATGCCAACTAATAGATATCACCTATACAGATCTTTTTCTTCCATTGTGTGCCCTATCTTTAGCTAAGTATGTCTCTGTTCCAAGAACTCATTTTGCAATACAGCATATATTAAATACCCTGGGTCACAAAGAAATTCGGGTGAGCATTTCTGATTTTCTATAAAATATTGTCAAATTGGAGATCCAATTTAAGAATCAAAAGGCACACTTGATTTAACAGAATCAATGTGTAGTTTAACTTCAATTACCAAAAATTGAGGGGTTAATTTGGTGAACTGAATTCTTCCACTCCTTTTTTTCTTTTCGATTTGGCAACTGATCTTTCAGCTCCTTTTAATCAACGAAGAAAGCAAACTTGTAGTCTACTGCTAAATCAGAAAAAATAGAATGAAGCTTGAAACTTGTAATCATGAATAATTTGAAATAGATGGAAAAAACAAAACAAATCTTGGTTCGGAGCATTTTAAGTGAAAATGCAAAAGCAACAAAATGATGTAATCAGCAGAAGGTACTCAGGGAATGCAGAAGGGACTCTTAGAGGAGTTGACTTAGTACATGATTTACACGATATAGTGCTGCCACAACTCAATTGATCCTTGTGGAATTAGCTAGCATGGCCTTTGCATTTATTATTCTCTCTCGTCTCATTGAAAGAGTCCCGCTTTTCACGACACACAGAGACGTGTATTCTAATCGGAAGGGCACAAGTGCTTTGGGACTCGGCACATACTGAACTGAGGCTTCTGCATCAACAACTTTTGACCTAGATTGCGCCACTCTTTTGAAAAATGACCTAGATTGCAAAAATAACTAGCCAAGGCATGCATCTAGGGCGTGAATCAATAAAAATTCCTACTGCACCAGCGTTAGCTATAGGATAAAGTTTGTGCTGCTAAAATTGATATAAAAAGCCAGGCACAGCTGGCTAATGTGGATCATTTGTCAACCTGAAGGCACATCGTTCACTGTCAAAATAAAAGCACATTGAACAACCCGTTTGAAGTGTGAAATCTAGTTATGAGAACAATAAATAGCATTAACGGAAAAAAATGGACCTCTTTTAGCAAAGTTGAATCCATCCAGTACATGATATCCTCTTCACACTCAATATGAATTGGTTCTTTGGAGTGATTTAATTGTTTAGTTTCTCTAAAGAGTGTTATATCCAACATCAATGGCCCCACTTGTTGCCCACTGCAAATAATTGATTGCCAAGGGATAAGATTCCATCAAACGAACTGGAGTTATATAGAAAGCATTAAAGCAATACAACCAACTTTAACATGAGCACTCCAGCAGCTAGCAGACGGGCAAATTCAAAACAAACGAAATTGCTACATTCTGCTAATAAATCAAAAGTTGCTAATTGATTAAACAAAATTTTGGTTGGCAGCTTGTGCACTAAACAAGTAAGAAATAAGTATGTATGAGATACAAGCTGATTTACTTGTCACGAGGGGGGGAAAAAGTGATACTGCTGCCAGAAATTCCCAGAGAAACCTGAAAAGGATAATATCGTCATGCATATGCATTTTCACAAGAGGATTTTATATGAGCAACAAGAAATTGATTAGCAAAAATTTTGTCTTTTTCTTGATTCACAGCCATTAGATAACTAACCAGCACTATTTCTGTGAGTACGCAAGCATAAAGACCTCATCAATTAAAAAGCACCAGACAGAAAGTTTTGCATATAAATGCCAAAACTGATACTAGATTCTGGAGAAGAATGAATACATTCTCTTTCAAATTTCGCATTATGTAATCAAGTTCTCTTCGCTTAAAGTGGCCTGCATTTTCTATGAGGATCACCTTCCCCTAGCGGAAACCACAAAGATCAAGTCTAATCAAAGTAAAACGAAAGAAACCTAAAAAGAAAACCATTTCAATAAACTAGCAAGTCAGTGTTCCTAATACCACTGAATTTGTGTAGGGAGCCTCAGGAAGACGCCTTCCTTCCTTAATGCAATCTTCAATCCACCGATGGTTGACTATTGACATTTTGAACTTCTTCGCAAACTCGTCTTTCTTCCCATCAAATCTCCAACACACCTAGCACAACCACCACACACATTAACACCACAGGGAGTTTCCAAACATCTTGGCTACTATAAGCATAGTTCGAAACATATCTCAAGAACTGGTCTCACGTTATGGTGTCATATTGAAAAGAAATTCAGAATTTAATAGAAAATTTAAATTCTCAGCAGACACTATACAAAAGGTTGGGCAGCAGAAATTCATATGATACTTGTTGTACTCATATTGCAGGAAAATTGGTCTTGCATAGAATAAAATGAGACCGGTTGTCTAATAACTGCGGTAATGATGGTCATTTTGCAATTGCAAGGTGACAAACCACCAAAGCTCCAGGTTTATCATAGGATCAACCCGTGAAGCTCACACTTATCACTAGATGTTTTCCTTTAAAGGTGGTTTAGCTCATCATATAGGGTGTCTGTGATTTGAACTTGTAATACCAGAATTTTACTCTTGCATGTCTGTCCTCCTGAATATCCTGTTGTGCCCAAAAGCATATTCTTTTCGAGTTAATTGTGTAATATGGAATTTTATTGAACCAGAATACTATGTTGATACTTAATGAAGTAGGTAAAATTCTTTACTTCCTTCAATTCTTCGCAAAGTCCAATAGAAGACCTAGCTTTTTACAGAACAAACAGAGTAAAGTTATGAAAGTTTCTGTTTAAAAAATGAATTTGAATTGAAATATCTTTACATACCAAATGAGTAGTCGACTGGTTCATCGAAATTTGATAGGATTAAACGGCTCGGTATCATGATATCCACAGAACTATCTCGTTGAAGCCGCAACAGAAGAAATATACAAAGTTATACATGTACTCCAAGACTAAATAATCATATAAGCATGAATTAAAATATATATACTCCTATATACCAAAACCAAAGAAATTGAAAACAATTAAGAGCCTGTTTGGGTGGGCTTATAAGGAGCTTATTTTAAGTGGCTTTTAAGCCACTTATGGCTTATAAGTCCAAAATTTTTAAGTTACCAAACATATATTAATGGGCTTATAAGCTTATAAGCCACTTTTAAGCTCACCCAAACGGGCTCTAAGTACATTTTTATTATCAATTGTTTAGTGTCGTCTCTTCAAGATATCGCTCATTGGCGGGGGAAGTATGCCTTAGACACTTGATGATGACACTAAAGCACCATTTAAGCAAAGGCGAAGCGCCTCACTTCAAGGCCTAAGCGCGCCTTTGACAACACCATTTGGGGATTATTGAAATTAATAAATGAAAAGTAAAACCCTAAGAACATACCAAATGAGTAGTGGATTGATTATCGAACCCGCATACTTTTATAGATCAGATTAAACCGCTCATATTACATACCTTTTATAGGTATAAACACATCTGCACTGAATATTACATAATATATGAATTTCAGAAAAATTTGTAAAATTGAAACCCAAGAAGGTGTTTTAAAATTTTTACCTTTATTATGCAGTCGATTTGTATCGTCTTGTTTTTCCATTGAAGCTCTTCAAAAAAGCATAATGCTCTTTGCCGGAAAAATGAAATTTTTTTTATATTTATAGTACGGTTTTCGGGTCGGATCGGGTAAGGATAGATTATACAATGGGTCAAGTAGCCCGATGTTAGTGGAAATTGGAAAATAACGTTTAATTTTACCCCCAAATCAAGACCCCAGTAATTTCAATTGGATTTAGTTAGTAACAACAGATCAACATAATAATAATAATAATAATAATAATAATAATAATAATAATAATAATAATAATAAAGAAGTAAAATGTGACAATATATATTTCTTCATTCATCATTTCATTGCATGGTCCAACCCAACAACATTCATAGTAGCTATTTACATAACAAAAACACTAAAATTGTAAAAATGAGAACATTCATAGTTATGTAGTGTAAAATTGTAAAAATGACAACAAACAAGATTTGGTTCTTCCAAGAAAATCAAACCCATAAAAAAGTCAATCAACTAATATCCCATTTTCTTATTTCACATTAACTGCATGGTATGGATCCCTTGGTACATTGCACTCACATATATAGCATTTCTTGTTTCAACATCAAGAGAAGGAGGAATACTAGCGACGAAGTCCCCTGCATATATCTCCATATTATCGTCTAGCTCATCAATGTTGTTTATGGTCACAATTGGTAATCTATGGAACAGGGGGTCTCCTTGATTAACAATGAAATCGGCTCTTCTTTTTAGGATATTTTCAACGATTATAATGTTGCGCACTTTACAGTATTCGTTAGTGGAAATTGGAAAATAACGTTTCAATTTACCCCCAAATCAAGACCCCAGTAATTTCAATTGGATTTAGTTAGTCAACAACAGATCAACATAATAATAATAATAATAATAATAATAATAATAATAATAATAATAATAATAATAATAATATAAAAAAGAAGTAAAATGTGACAATCTGAACTGTAGTATATTTCTTCATTCATCATTTCATTGCATGGTCCAACAACATTCATACGTAGCTATTTACATAACAGAAACACTAAAATTGTAAAAATGACAACATTCATAGTTATGTAGAGTAAAATTATAAAAATGACAACAAACTAGATTAGATTCTTTCAAGAAAATCAAACCCACAGAAAAGTCAATCAACTAATATCCCATTTTCTTGTTTCACATTCACTGCATGGTATGGATCCCTTGGTAGATTGCACTCACAAATATAGCATTTCTTGTTTCAACATCAAGAGAAGGGGGAATACTAGCGACGAAGTCCCCTGCATATATCTCCATATTATCGTCTAGCTCATCAATGTTGTTTATGGTCACAATTGGTAATCTATGGAACAGGGGGTCTCCTTGATTAACAATGAAATCAGCTCTTCTTTTTAGGATATTTTCAACGATTATAATGTTGCGCACTTTACAGTATTCGTTAGTGGAAATTGGAAATTAACGTTTCAATTTACCCCCAAATCAAGACCCCAGTAATTTCAATTGGATTTAGTTAGTCAACAACAGATCAACATAATAATAATAATAATAATAATAATAATAATAATAATAATAATAATAATAATAATAATAATAATAATATAAAAAAGAAGTAAAATGTGACAATCTGAACTGTAGTATATTTCTTCATTCATCATTTCATTGCATGGTCCAACAACATTCATACGTAGCTATTTACATAACAAAAACACTAAAATTGTAAAAATGACAACATTTATAGTTATGTAGAGTAGAATTGTAAAAATGACAACAAATAAGATTTGGTTCTTCCAAGAAAATCAAACCCACAGAAAAGTCAATCAACTAATATCCCATTTTCTTGTTTCACATTCACTGTATGGTATGGATCCCTTGGTACATTGCACTCACAAATATAGCATTTCTTGTTTCAACATCAAGAGAAGGGGGAATACTAGCGACGAAGTCCTGCATATATCACCATATTATCGTCTAGCTCATCAATGCTGTTTATGGTCACAATTGGTAATCCAGGGAACAGGGGGTCTCTTTGATTAACAATGAAATCAGCTCTTCTTTTTAGGATATTTTCAACGATTATAATGATGCGCACTTTACAGTATTCGTTAGTGGAAATTGGAAAATAACGTTTCAATTTACCCCCAAATCAAGACCCCAGTAATTTCAATTGGATTTAGTTAGTCAACAACAGATCAACATAATAATAATAATAATAATAATAATAATAATAATAATAATAATAATAATAATAATAATAATAATATAAAAAAGAAGTAAAATGTGACAATCTGAACTGTAGTATATTTCTTCATTCATCATTTCATTGCATAGTCCAACAACATTTATACGTAGCTATTTACATAAAAAAAAAAAAAACACTAAAATTGTAAAAATGACAACATTCATAGTTATGTAGAGTACAATTGTAAAAATGACAACAAACAAGATTTGGTTCTTCCAAGAAAATCAAACCCATAGAAAAGTCAATCAACTAATATCCCATTTTCTTGTTTCACATTCACTGCGTGGTATGGATCCCTTGGTACATTGCACTCACAAATATAGCATTTCTTGTTTCAACATCAAGAGAAGGGGGAATACTAGCGACGAAGTCCCCTGCATATATCTCCATATTATCGTCTAGCTCATCAATGCTGTTTATGGTCACAATTGGTAATCTATGGAACAGGGGGTCTCCTTGATTAACAATGAAATCAGCTCTTCTTTTTAAGATATTTTCAACGATTATAATGTTGCGCACTTTACAGTATTCGTTAGTGGAAATTGGAAAATAACGTTTCAATTTACCCCCAAATCAAGACCCCAGCAATTTCAATTGGATTTAGTTAGTCAACAACAGATCAACATAATAATAATAATAATAATAATAATAATAATAATAATAATAATAATATAAAAAAGAAGTAAAATGTGACAATCTGAACTGTAGTATATTTCTTCATTCATCATTTCATTGCATGGTCCAACAACATTCATACATAGCTATTTTACATAACAGAAACACTAAAATTGTAAAAATGACAACATTCATAGTTATGTAGAGTAAAATTGTAAAAATGACAACAAACAAGATTTGGTTCTTCCAAGAAAATCAAACCCATAGAAAAGTCAATCAACTAATATCTCATTTTCTTGTTTCACATTCACTGCATGGTATGGATCCCTGGGTACATTGCACTCACAAATATAGCATTTCTTGTTTCAACATCAAGAGAAGGGGGAATACTAGCGACGAAGTCCCCTGCATATATCTCCATATTATCGTCTAGCTCATCAATGTTGTTTATGGTCACAATTGGTAATCTATGGAACAGGGGGTCTCCTTGATTAACAATGAAATCAGCTCTTCTTTTTAGGATATTTTCAACGATTATAATGTTGCGCACTTTACAGTATTCGTTAGTGGAAATTGGAAAATAACGTTTCAATATACCCCCAAATCAAGACCCCAGTAATTTAATTTGGATTTAGTTAGTCAACAACAGATAATAATAATAATAATAATAATAATAATAATAATAATAATAATAATAATAATAATAATAATAATAATATAAAAAAGAAGTAAAATGTGACAATCTGAACTGCAGTATATTTCTTCATTCATCATTTCATTGCATGGTCCAACAACATTTATACGTAGCTATTTACATAAAAAAAAAAACACTAAAATTGTAAAAATGACAACATTCATAGTTATGTAGAGTACAATTGTAAAAATGACAACAAACAACATTTGGTTCTTCCAAGAAAATCAAACCCATAGAAAAGTCAATCAACTAATATCCCATTTTCTTGTTTCACATTCACTGCGTGGTATGGATCCCTTGGTACATTGCACTCACAAATATAGCATTTCTTGTTTCAACATCAAGAGAAGGGGGAATACTAGCGACGAAGTCCCCTGCATATATCTCCATATTATCGTCTAGCTCATCAATGCTGTTTATGGTCACAATTGGTAATCTATGGAACAGGGGGTCTCCTTGATTAACAATGAAATCAGCACTTCTTTTTAAGATATTTTCAACGATTATAATGTTGCGCACTTTACAGTATTCGTTAGTGGAAATTGGAAAATAACGTTTCAATTTACCCCCAAATCAAGACCCCAGTAATTTCAATTGGATTTAGTTAGTCAACAACAGATCAACATAATAATAATAATAATAATAATAATAATAATAATAATAATAATAATAATAATAATATAAAAAAGAAGTAAAATGTGACAATCTGAACTGTAGTATATTTCATCATTCATCATTTCATTGCATGGTCCAACAACATTCATACGTAGCTATTTACATAACAGAAACACTAAAATTGTAAAAATGACAACATTCATAGTTATGTAGAGTAAAATTGTAAAAATGACAACAAACTAGATTAGATTCTTTCAAGAAAATCAAACCCACAGAAAAGTCAATCAACTAATATCCCATTTTCTTGTTTCACATTCACTGCATGGTATGGATCCCTTGGTAGATTGCACTCACAAATATAGCATTTCTTGTTTCCACAACAAGAGAAGGGGGAATACTAGCGACGAAGTCCCCTGCATATATCTCCATATTATCGTCTAGCTCATCAATGTTGTTTATGGTCACAATTGGTAATCTATGGATCAGGGGGTCTCCTTGATTAACAATGAAATCAGCTCTTCTTTTTAGGATATTTTCAACGATTATAATGTTGCGCACTTTACAGTATTCGTTAGTGGAAATTGGAAAATAACGTTTCAATTTACCCCCAAATCAAGACCCCAGTAATTTCAATTGGTTTTAGTTAGTCAACAACAGATCAACATAATAATAATAATAATAATAATAATAATAATAATAATAATAATAATAATAATAATAATAATAATAATAATAATAATAATAATAATAATAATAACGAAGTAAAATGTGACAATCTGAACTGTAGTATATTTCTTCATTCATCATTTCATTGTATGGTCCAACAACATTCATACGTAGCTATTTACATAACAGAAACACTAAAATTGTAAAAATGACAACATTTATATTTATGTAGAGTAGAATTGTAAAAATGACAACTATTATACTTTAAGCACCTCCTAAGGACACTAGAAGGGGGGGGTTGAATAGTGTCCTCCGATTTTTGTTGTAAGAACCCTGTTCTTCCGTAGTAGAACAAGGTTCCTCAGTTCTCTTTTATGCAAACTGTACTTAAGAACCCACTTCAAAACATTCACCAAGAACACAAGGATTTTACGTGGAAAACTCCTTGCTCAAGGGAGAAAAACCACGACCCACACTCTGGGATTTTGAATCTCAATCCACTAACACAAGAGCAACGTTTCAGATTACAGACTCTGTAACCAAGGGGCTACACTCTAGACCCTAATCACTGACCAAAGCTATACTCTAGCTTTTTCTAGTAATCACAAAGTAGTTTGCCTAATACATATGCTTCTGAAATAAGCTAATAGACAAAACAATGAACACTTGTAACAAAGACAACTTACAACTCGATGAACCTAGACAAGAGATCTAGACTCAAATACTCAGCATGCAAACCAGTTGTCTTCTTTAGTTTTCCAACGTAGACAGTTCTTCAGATCACCTCTATATGCTCTCGACTCTCTACTTGAAAAACTAACTTCGGCTGTCTCTTCTACTTGCTTTTATATAGGTCTTACAACCCTAGTTGAGTCCTGCTGGGAATGCTTTTAATTATGGCAATATCAGATTCGCAGTAACTCTTTTCCATGTTAAAGTGTGACTCTTGTCCACACTTGAAAGATACAGCCTGGACACCGCCTCTTTTAGTCTGACTAGGTTACGTCCACAACCACGCGCCACTACTCCTAGTTCCACAGGGATTTGCAACCCGTAATCTTTTCGATCAAGCGTGTCCTTCATCTCAAGGACAATGTTCTTCTCCTGAACCTCAGTGTCCTTCTCGTTTGTCATACTTCAAAACCAGCTTTCAACAAATTCCCCCTTTTTGATGATGACAAACAAATGTTGCCCAAGAACCTACATAACATATACCAAAAACAAGAACGAAAATAACAGAACAATAAAAACAGATGAGTTAGGTCACAAACACCCCAGCATTCCTTCTTCCCCCTTTTGGCATCATCGAAAAGATTCAAAGACCTGCAGGAACCTGTCAGTTTAATCTAAACTAGAGCACAAGGCAACTCATCAGCATTAAGAACATAGGTATATGAAAATAAGGGCCCAACAAGGAACCAGGCACTGAAACAGGAAACAGTCGCAAACATAAGAAATTTAAAATCACATCCAGAGGGTGACAGCAGCACCACTCTATTTAGTTACACAACAAAAATTGAAATTGTCTTAATTATCCAAATCATGCAATCAAGGGAGAATAGGGAGGAGGAAAGATCAGGTGGGGTAGGAAAAGAGAAAGATAGGAGGACAGGACTGGAAGAATCACAGCTGAAGGTTGAAGTGCTTAACGAGTGCCTCAAGTTGTTTCGTATTTTTGGCCCTCTCCATCACCAGCTCGGCCTCATACTTGTGGCAATCAATCTTCAAGCGATCAATTTCTTGATCCTTCACCTTCAACTGTCTGTGCAGTTCAGCATTTTCTTCATTAACTTCAAGAACCATTTTTTCCAGTTCCTGCACAGCACCAACGGCCTCATCAGGTCCAAACTCTTCACTGTCCTCTGACTCCTCCTGCTTTACCTGCATTGGCCTTTTGGAAGCCCTGCTTTCTTGAAAGAAGTCACAGCTCTTCAGCACATTTACCCCAAACCTCTGATGAATAGTTGGCTTCTTCCCTGCACCTAAAGGCACTCCAAAATGCTCAAGAATCTGATGGATGATGTAAGAATGCACAAGAGAGTGTGGCTTCTGATCAGTATCACAGATTCTCTTTATGTGCCTAATAATGAGCCCAGGCAAATTTATTTTTACCCCTCTGTCCATCAGATCCATATAGGTCAGATCAAGAGCACTAGCCTCACAATTCCTTTCCCCCCTAGGCAGAAGAAACCTATGCACAAACTCAAACAAAAGCTGATGTGCAGGCTCCATCTCCTTTTTCTCAACCTTCCTCTCCTTCCTCAATCTAGGTTTCCCTGAAAACTTTCTCACAACATCTAAAGGAGTAACTCTATCTGTTCTCTTTGGCCATTTTAGCTTGACATACCTGCAATACCCTTCAGCAGGTACATCCAGAATTACCCCCAGTTCAGGTCTCCCAAATTCAATCTCCACTTCTTTTACAGTGGTAAACACCCTCCTGGCTACTACCCTGCAATTTGTATAAAACTCCCTGACTTCATCCACAAACAGCTTCCTGTCATTGTTTCCAAACAAGCTCAACCAACCCTGATCTCCTATCATCCTCAACAAGGATTTCATATGAAACTCCTTTTCATCATACAGTATACTCCCTGGCAGCACCTGATGTCTAGAAAAGAAGGCTTCCCTATCCACTTCTTTTCTTTTCTTCTTACTCTCCACCTCACTGTCAGTATCCGAATCACTGGGTTCCACATAACTCCCAGCTTCACTTTCCTCCTCTTCCTCACCAGCTCTCTTCTCCTCTTCTTCTTTCTTCTTCTCTTCTTCCCTCATCTTCACATTTTTTACTGTCTTTCCTATCTTTTCAATCCTCTCCATCTGCATTTTGAAAGCCGACCTAGTACCAACTCTCCTGACCACAGGCTCACTAGCCCCTTGGTCACCTCCTTCACTATCTTCATCTACCAGTCTAGACTTCAACACTGGTTTCCCATCTCTCACCAACCTTCTTCTCTTTTCAGGCTCTACTTTATTTTCTTTTACAAACACCACCTCATCCTCCTCTTCCTCACCTGTCACCTTCTCATCTTCTGCCCCAAATTTTCTTTTCCTTTTTAATTTTTTCTCTTCCTTGTCACTCTCTTGTTTTTCAACAACAACTTCCTTGTTTCCATCTTCATCAGATTCTGTCCAGCTAAAATCTGCATCATCAGCTCTAGTAGGGTTTAGAACAGGAACAGGTTCTTGTCCTTCTCCCCCTGGAACTTCAGCAGTAGCAGTTCCATCACCCTCAGGGCCTTTAGGCACAGAATCCTCTAAACACACCCCTGTTCCACTCACATCTTTACTTGACTCACCAACATCTTTTCTCAGAGATTCATCATTATCCAGTTCCCTCAACTGTTCTTCTATTTTTTCGGCTATATTTAACTCGCCTCTAGACACACCGTCTACACCATCCTGCACATCTTCTCTAGGTTCATTCTCTTTAGTTACTTGTTCCTCCTCACGTGGGTTCCCCCTATCTATATTGTCCCTCTGCTCAGCATTTACTATTTTATCTAATTCAGCAACTAGGGTTTCAGTTTCTACAATGCCAGGACTGACTATATCAACTGAACCAACAGGTGTAGATGGAGTAGGATCAGAAAGTACCTCAGGTAACGGTTGAGATGAACTTTGAGTAGTGGGTGTTGAAGGAACGGCTCTTGATTTTAACTTCTTGACCAGTTTCTTGTCCCCCTTTTTGAGAAATTTTAGGCGAGCCCTAGCAATTCTTTCAGCAAGAGTGGATGGAGGTGGTCTTTCAGACATCTTGAAGAATTTTGTAAAGATTTCTGAGTTTGTTGACGGTTTATCTATTTTAGGGCTTGAGAGAATTTTGATGTTCAATTGAAAGTGGTGGATGAGATTATGAGAGATTGAAGGAGTGCTGTAGAAAGAGAGAGGGTTTTGGTGAAGTGACAGTGTCTAGGGAAAAGAATAATGAGTATAAAGAGGAGCAGCTTTTTGAACTTTTTGAGAACCGGGAGAAGTTAAGAGATTTGACGGTTATGAACTTGATTTAAATATACCCTTTTCAAGAAGTGGGGTCCAAGCAATTTAAAAGGAGTTCTATCCTAAAAAGGAATGTGTTCCTATAATTTTGGACAGTTATGAGAATATGGAGAATCTCCCATGATGCACGTACAATAGGCAATTTTAATTCCAGTTGTGATAACTAACAAATAGAGTAAGTTTTACTGTACCTGGACACGATTCCTCACGTTAAGACTGGTTCCTCCTCAGTACACAGTAGGTTCTTCATGGGATCACATTATTTGTACCTAATGCTCAAAACACTAAAAACGAGTGTACTTACTCAAGTACAAATTTAGTCCAGATAGTAATGACAAATTCCTAACAGACACTTTTACTACTAAACTAGCCAATCACCAGGGGATTACCTGCTGGGTCATCCGTGTATTTTGGTCATCCCTAACTCCAACCTGTTCCTCTCGAACTGCACCTTGTTCAAAGCTTTGGTAAATATGTCAGCAATTTGATCTTCAGTCCTGCATGAATTCATAGTGATTAGACCCTTTTCTACATTGTCTCTCAGAAAGTGATGTCTAATATCAATATGTTTGGTCCTTTTGTGTTGGACTGGGTTCTTGGCAATGTTCACAGCACTAGTGTTGTCACAAAAGATTGGCACTGCCCCACACTTGATTCCAAAATCCTCCAGTTGCTGCTTGATCCATAGCAATTGTGAGCAGCATGAAGCAGCTGCCACATACTCAGCTTCAGCAGTTGACAAAGCAACAGAGTTTTGTTTCTTTGTAGCCCATGACACCAAGCAAGGACCTAAGAAGTGTGCCATCCCCGAAGTGCTTTTCCTATCAACCAAATGACCTGCATAATCTGCATCAGCAAAACCAATTAGTTCAAAAGTTCCACCTCTGGGATACCAAAGGCATAGATCCTGAGTCCCTTTCAAGTATCTCAGAATTCTCTTCACAGCTGTCAAGTGTGATTCCTTAGGTTTTGACTGAAATCTGGCACACAGTCCTACGCTGTAGACTATGTCAGGTCGACTTGCTGTGAGATAAAGAAGTGAGCCGATGATTCCTCTATACTTGGTCTCATTTGTCGAAGGACCAAGTTCATCCATATCGAGCTTTGTTCCAGGAGCAATAGGAGTAGTCATCTCCTTAGCTCCTTCCATGTTAAACTTCTTCAACAATTCCTTGACATATTTTTGCTGGTGTATCATAGTTCCTTCCTGCGTCTGCTTTATCTGCAACCCAAGGAAGAAATTCAATTCACCCATCATGCTCATTTCAAACTCACTTCCCATCAGGTCAGCAAAACCTTTGCTCAGCTCCTCATCAGTGGCTCCAAAGATGATATCATCGACGTACACTTGAACTACCAGCAGATCCTTTCCTTGCTTCTTGAGAAATAGTGTGTTGTCAATTTTACCTCTTGAAAAGCCATTTTTCATCAAGAACCCTGAGAGTCTTTCATACCAGGCTCTAGGAGCTTGCTTCAAACCATACAGAGCCTTGTCCAGTTTGTACACATGATCAGGGAATTCATTGTTCACAAAACCTGGAGGCTGTACTACATAGACTTCTTCATTTAGGTATCCATTCAAGAAGGCACTCTTCACATCCATCTGATACAGTGTGAATTCCATGTATGTAGCAAAAGCAATCAGCATTCTAATGGCTTCCATTCGTGCCACTGGTGCAAATGTTTCATCATAATCTATTCCTTCTTCTTGACTGTAGCCCTGAACAACCAACCTTGCCTTGTTTCTTGTAACTATGCCATGTTCATCCAGCTTATTTCTGAACACCCATTTAGTTCCAATTATGGATCTGTCCTTTGGTTTAGGAACTAGGTGCCACACTTTGCTTCTTTCAAATTGATGAAGTTCCTCCTGCATAGCTATAATCCAATCTGGATCTTCTAGAGCTTCTTTGACATTTTTTGGTTCCAAGGCTGAGAGGAAAGCAAAGAATGCACAGAAGTTCTTTAATGCTGACCTAGTCATAATTCCTGTATCCAGTTCAGATAGAACATTCTCCAGAGGGTGAGAACTTTGATATTTCCATGGCTTGATCTGAATCTGATTAGAAGAACCTGCAGCGTCGTCTTGAGTAAATTCTTCTTGACTTTCTTGATCTTCAGCTTCATCAGAAGTTCCCCCTGTCAAGTTGACTCCTTCATCGGACATGACTTTGCTCTCCTTTTCATCCGAGTCCTCCAGTTCATCTATGCTTTCTTCTCTTCTTAAGCCAATCACCTGATCATCTGCATCATCTTCTCCTATTTCCTTATCTGATTCATCGAACACAACATGCATACTTTCTTCTACTACTTGTGTTCTTCTGTTGAGTACCTTGTATGCCTTACTTTGAGTGGAGTATCCCAGGAATATTGCCTCATCACTCCTAGCATCAAACTTTCCCAAGGGTTCCTTGCCATTGTTGTGAACAAAGCATTTGCACCCAAAAGGCCTTAGGTGGGCAATGCTTGGCTTTCTACCTCTGAGTAACTCATATGGAGTTTTGTCAAGAATGGCTCTGATGGAACACCTATTTAGCAAGTAACATGCAGTGTTTACAGCTTCAGCCCAGAAGTTTCTTGCTAGTCCACTTGACAGCAGCATGGTTCTAGCCATATCCTCCAACGACCTGTTCTTCCTCTCAACCACCCCGTTTTGTTGGGGAGTTCTTGGTGCTGAAAAGTTGTGATCTATGTTGTTCCCTGCACAGTACTCAGAAAATTTTGAGTTTTCAAACTCAGTTCCATGATCTGTTCGAATACTGATGAGTTCAAGACTTAGCCTTTTCTGAACCACACCAGCCCAGTCTTTAAAGTTCTCAAAAGCTTCATCCTTAGAGGCCAAGAACAAGGTCCATGTATACCTTGAGTAGTCGTCAACAATCACGAACACAAACCTCTTTCCTCCTCTGCTTTTTACTCTCATAGGTCCACACAAATCCATATGTACCAGCTCCAGTGGCTTAGATGTGCTTACCACTTTCTTTGACTTGAATGACGTTCTTACATGCTTTCCCTTTACACAAGCATCACACACTTTTATGTTTTCAAACTTCTTGTTTGGCAATCCACGAACCAGTTCCTTCGAGGCTAGCTTATTTAATTGAGTGAGACTTGCATGACCCAGTCTTTTGTGCCACAGCTGAGAGTCGCTTTCTTGTACATTCAAGCATGTCAGGTTGTTTTCAGGTAAGGACCTCAGTGACGCCTTGTACACATTGTTCACTCTTTTTCCTTCCATTACCACTTCTCCACTCTGTAGGTTCTTCACGATGCATCCTACAGATGAGAAGCTCACTTCGTTTCCTCTGTCACATAGTTGAGAGATGCTCAGTAAATTGTGTCTAAGACCATCCACACAATACACATTTTCAATTGCATGCTCAAGAGATCTCCCAATCTTCCCAATGCCTACTATCTGACCACTTTTTCCTCCTCCGAAGGCCACACTGCCTCCTTGAAATGCTGCGAGTGAGAGAAAGTTTCTTCTATCTCCCGTCATGTGCCTAGAACAACCGCTATCAAGAATCCAGCTTGAGTTGTTCTCCCTCACTCCAGCCTGCAAAACAATTAGAGGTTAGCCTTAGGAACCCAGACAAGCTTGGGTCCCTTCTTATGAGAAAATGGATAAATCAGATCTTGTTTGGCCCATTTGGGTAAAACACAATTTTTATTCTTGGCCCTTGCCTTGGTAATGTTAACACACTTTTGTTTAGTATGACCGGTTTGACCACAGAAAGTGCATAACATGTTGCAAGGTAATCCCACATATTTGCTTTTAGGATTATATGGAGGCAAGGGCTTCTTGAATCCTAAACCTTGTTTTCCTTTATTTTGATTTTCAAGGACCCAATGCATTGCTTCTGAAGACTTATTCCATTTTGTAAGCCTGGTAAGTTCAAGTTTTGAGTTTTCAACCTTCTGATTTAACATCTTATTTTTTTCAATTTCTTGGTTTAAAATCTCATTTGATTTGTAATCATGGTCAACCTGGTCATCATATCCTGAATCGGTTCCTTCTCGCCCATAGTAAATAACTCAAATTGTCTCTTCAACATTCTTCTTTTTGAGTCCTTTACTTCAGTGGTTCCTTCGTGTGCGACTTGTAAAGCATCCCATATTTCCTTAGCCGTCTTATACGATGATACTCGATTGAACTCTTCTGGACCCAGACCACATATAACCAACCGCTTGGCTTTGTGGTTCTTTTCGATCATCTTATAGTCAGACTCATCAAACTCTTCTTTCAGCTTAGGTTCTTTTGTGGCAGTGGTTCCTTCACCAACTATTTTGGAGGGAATCAGGTTTCCTTCAGAGACTATCAGCCAGAGTTGATAATCTTCAGCACATATGTAATTCTCCATCCTATTTTTCCACCATGCGTAGTATTGCCCATTAAACTGTGGAGGCCTCAGAACCGACTGTCCTTCAGTAATAGTAGGCGGTGCACTCATTTTGATCCTTCTCAAGGTGTTAGCCTTACAAGAGAAGACCCGCTCTGATACCACTTATTATACTTTAAGCACCTCCTAAGGACACTAGAAGGGGGGGGTTGAATAGTGTCCTCCGATTTTTGTTGTAAGAACCCTGTTCTTCCGTAGTAGAACAAGGTTCCTCAGTTCTCTTTTATGCAAACTGTACTTAAGAACCCACTTCAAAACATTCACCAAGAACACAAGGATTTTACGTGGAAAACTCCTTGCTCAAGGGAGAAAAACCACGACCCACACTCTGGGATTTTGAATCTCAATCCACTAACACAAGAGCAACGTTTCAGATTACAGACTCTGTAACCAAGGGGCTACACTCTAGACCCTAATCACTGACCAAAGCTATACTCTAGCTTTTTCTAGTAATCACAAAGTAGTTTGCCTAATACATATGCTTCTGAAATAAGCTAATAGACAAAACAATGAACACTTGTAACAAAGACAACTTACAACTCGATGAACCTAGACAAGAGATCTAGACTCAAATACTCAGCATGCAAACCAGTTGTCTTCTTTAGTTTTCCAACGTAGACAGTTCTTCAGATCACCTCTATATGCTCTCGACTCTCTACTTGAAAAACTAACTTCGGCTGTCTCTTCTACTTGCTTTTATATAGGTCTTACAACCCTAGTTGAGTCCTGCTGGGAATGCTTTTAATTATGGCAATATCAGATTCGCAGTAACTCTTTTCCATGTTAAAGTGTGACTCTTGTCCACACTTGAAAGATACAGCCTGGACACCGCCTCTTTTAGTCTGACTAGGTTACGTCCACAACCACGCGCCACTACTCCTAGTTCCACAGGGATTTGCAACCCGTAATCTTTTCGATCAAGCGTGTCCTTCATCTCAAGGACAATGTTCTTCTCCTGAACCTCAGTGTCCTTCTCGTTTGTCATACTTCAAAACCAGCTTTCAACAACAACAAATAAGATTTGGTTCTTCCAAGAAAATAAAACCCACAGAAAAGTCAATCAACTAATATCCCATTTTCTTGTTTCACATTCACTGTATGGTATGGATCCCTTGGTACATTGCACTCACAAATATTGCATTTCTTGTTTCAATATCAAGAGAAGGGGGAATACTAGCGACGAAGTCCCCTGCATATATCTCCATATTATCGTCTAGCTCATCAATGCTGTTTATGGTCACAATTGGTAATCTATGGAACAGGGGGTCTCCTTGATTAACAATGAAATCAGCTCTTCTTTTTAGGATATTTTCAACGATTATAATGTTGCGCATTATACAGTATTCGTTAGCGGAAATTTGAAAATAACGTTTCAATTTACCCCCAAATCAAGACCCCAGTAATTTCAATTGGATTTAGTTAATCAACAATAGATCAACATAATAATAATAATAATAATAATAATAATAACAATAATAATAATAATATAAAAAAGAAGTAAAATGTGACAATCTGAACTGTAGTATATTTCTTCATTCATCATTTCATTGCATGGTCCAACAACATTCATACGTAGTTATTTACATAACAGAAACACTAAAATTGTAAAAATGGCAACATTCATAGTTATGTAGAGTAAAATTGTAAAAATAACAACAAACAAGATTTGGTTCTTCCAAGAAAATCAAACCCATAGAAAAGTCAATCAACTAATATCTCATTTTCTTATTTCACATTCACTGCATGGTATGGATCCGTTGGTATATTGCACTCACAAATATAGCATTTCTTGTTTCAATATCAAGAGAAGGGGGAATACTAGCGACGAAGTCCCCTGCATATATCTCTATATTATCGTCTAACTCATCAATGCTGTTTATGGTCACAATTGGTAATCTATGGAACAGGGGGTCTCCTTGATTAACAATGAAATCAGCTCTTCTTTTTAGGATATTTTCAACGATTATAATGTTGCGCACTTTACAGTATTCGTTAGTGGAAATTGGAAAATAACGTTTCAATTTACCCCCAAATCAAGATCCCAGTAATTTCAATTGGATTTAGTTAGTCAACAACAGATCAACATAATAATAATAATAATAATAATAATAATAATAATAATAATAATAATAATAATAATAATAATAATAATAATAATAATAATAATATAAAAAAGAAGTAAAATGTGACAATCTGAACTGTAGTATATTTCTTCATTCATCATTTCATTGCATGGTCCAACAACATTCATACGTAGCTATTTACATAACAGAAACACTAAAATTGTAAAAATGACAACATTCATAGTTATGTAGAGTAAAATTGTAAAAATGACAACAAACAAGATTTGGTTCTTCCAAGAAAATCAAACCCACAGAAAAGTCAATCAACTATTATCTCATTTTCGTGTTTCACATTCACTGCATGGTATGGATCCCTTGGTATATTGCACTCACAAATATAGCATTTCTTGTTTCAATATCAAGAGAAGGGGGAATACTAGCGACGAAGTCCCCTGCATATATCTCCATATTATCGTCTAGCTCATCAATGCTGTTTATGGTCACAATGGGTAATCCATGTAACAGGGGGTCTCTTTGATTAACAATGAAATCAGCTCTTCTTTTTAGGATATTTTCAACGTTTATAATGTTGCACACATTACAGTATTCGTTAGTGGAAATTGGAAAATAACGTTTCAATTTACCCCCAAATCAAGACCCCAGTAATTTCAATTGGATTTCGTTAGTCAACAACAGATCAACATCATCATAATAATAATAATAATAATAATAATAATAATAATAATAATAATAATAATAATAATAATAATAATAATAATAATAATAATAATAATAATAATAATAATAATAATAATAATAATAATATATAAAAAGAAGTAAAATGTGACAATCTGAACTGTAGTATATTTCTTCATTCATCATTTCATTGCATGGTCCAACAACATTCATACGTAGCTATTTACATAACAGAAACACTAAAATTGTAAAAATGACAACATTCATAGTTATGTAGAGTAAAATTGTAAAAATGACAACAAACAAGATTTGGTTCTTCCAAGAAAATCAAACCCATAGAAAAGTCAATCAACTAATATCCCATTTTCTTGTTTCACATTCACTGCATGGTATGGATCCCTTGGTACATTGCACTCACAAATATAGCATTTCTTGTTTCAATATCAAGAGAAGGGGGAATACTAGCGGCGAAGTCCCCTGCATATATCTCCATATTATCGTCTAGCTCATCAATGCTGTTTATGGTCACAATTGGTAATCTATGGAACAGAGGGTCTCCTTGATTAACAATGAAATCAGCTCTTCTTTTTAGGATGTTTTCAACGATTATAATGATGCGCACTTTACAGTATTCGTTAGTGGAAATTGGAAAATAACGTTTCAATTTACCCCCAAATCAAGACCCCAGTAATTTCAATTGGATTCAGTTAGTCAACAACAGATCAACATAATAATAATAATAATAATAATAATAATAATAATAATAATAATAATAATAATAATAATAATAATAATAATAATAAAGAAGTAAAATGTGACAATCTGAACAGTAGTATATTTCTTCATTCATCATTTCATTGCATGGTCCAACAACATTCATACGTAGCTATTTACATAACAGAAACACTAAAATTGTAAAAATGACAACATTCATAGTTATGTAGAGTAAAATTGTAAAAATGACAACAAATAAGATTTGGTTCTTCCAAGAAAATCAAACCCACAGAAAAGTCAATCAACTAATATCCCATTTTCGTGTTTCACATTCACTGCATGGTATGGATCTCTTGGTACATTGCATTCACAAATATAGCATTTCTTGTTTCCACACCAAGAGAAGAGGGAATACTAGCGACGAAGTCCCCTGCATATATCTCTATATTATCGTCTAGCTCATCAATGCTGTTTATGGTCACAATTGGTAATCCATGGAATGGGGGGTCTCTTTGATTAACAATAAAATCAGCCCTTTTTTTTTTTTTTTTTGGATATTTTCAACGATTATAATATTGCGCACTTCACAGTATTCGTTAGCTCTCAAAATTTGAGAAATTTCATAGCCAATTTGGGGAAGCCCAGAATTAATGGCTCCCCCAATTGTGCGCTGGATCCCTTCATGTGTGTTGACTCTGATTTTAAAGTATTCTTACATTGTTATTTTCTTGGTTCTTGATAAGGATGAGTAGTAGTGATAGTACAAGTAGTAGAATTAGTAGTAGTTCTTGTTGTGGTATAATGAGTAGTAGTAGGAGGAGGAGAAGAAGTGGTGGTGGAGGAGTAGAAGAAGAAGTGGTGGAGTAGGAAGTGGTGGTGGCGGTGTAGTAGTTGTTGTTGTAGCAGTAGGATGAGTAGTAGTAATAGTAGAAGAATTAACAAGTGATGAGCAGAAGAACTGATTTTATCAACTATATATATAGTTGCATGGTAACTGCTGCAACCGTTTTTCAGTTATTTTGCAGATTTTAGGCTGCAAGTGTAAAGTAGCTCAAATGTGGACCATTTCTGAGAAACTGTGGACTGCCAGTAAAGAATTGCCCTTTTTGGGACTTGGTTTCTAAACTTTCCGTGTTTATTGAATGGGAAATTTACACTGTATGCCCACCCTTTTGATAGTAATTACAGAGCATACCCATTTGAATTTTTCCTACCCACCCATTGAAAAATAATTACAGCCCATACTCATTCCATCAAATCCCTATCCCATTCGCCCAAAACTCCCCTCAAATCCCTATCCCATTCACGCCCAAAATTCTACTCAAAACCCTACATGAATTTACTTGAACCGACGATTCCAAACACTAAAATTTTGAAATTGAGCTTAAGCTCGTTTATAAACGTTGGAAAAAACCTCCTCAACCTGTTCCTAGTCCGGATCTTTCACCAATCGAAGATAATCATTAAAATATGCTGGTTGTTGTTCCTTTTAGCATGAAAGGAACATATACTATTTCAGAATTTGGATATGAGGTCACGTCGAAATTCATATGTTTGGATCTTTTTTGTTAATGAAATTGTTTCGAGTTAGCTCTTATTCGCATAAAGTTTTAATCTTCAGTGTGTTTTTTCGCATAAAATTTTCTTTTGATCGTTTGAACCTGTGTGTAAAGTTAAAACTAGTTAAGAATCCCTATTTGATTTGAATGAAAACGTAAAGCTAAGAGTTAAGTGTACGTTTAGTAGTGAAAGGTGTAAAAACTCAGTTTAAATTGAAAGCTCGAATCTTGTTGAGAAGTGTTCTACCCTTCATTTGCTTGTTCTTGAGTCTAAAGTTATCTTAAAAGTCCTGATTGTTTTTTTCTTGTTATTGAAATAGTTATGTTTCTCTGGTTGTCTGTAAGTCTTTTAGAGTTAGAGTAGGTGCGAGAGCTTGGAATCTGGATGGTTTGAATGTTGTGTGAGGAAATGCAGGTAGTTCAGGAGGTTTGTTTTTGGTTCCTGTTTGTTTGAAGTTGATTCTGGTTGTTTAAGGATCTAGGAGAAGTGTGTGCATGCTGAGAAGAGTGTACCCGGTATAGCATGTGTAGGGAGTTAGTTCTGTGATGTGCAGGTGGGCTGTAGAGCAGTTATAGTGTATGCAGGGATGTTTGTTGGCTTGCAGGTGTTAGCAAAAAATGTTCAGGTGCTGCGAGGGACTCTGGGGGAGTGTTTCAGTCCTAATCTATTTGTTGCAGGGGTGTAAAAGAGAAGTCTGGATGTGTTCATAAGCAGTGAGGGAGTTGGTATGTGAGTAAGGGTGTGGTAGTTTGAGTGTTGTTCATGTGATGCTTGTAGGTAATAGGAGTTAGTTATTGGTTGGTCCAGAGGTGTTCTCTTGTTGTTGGTATATCTTTTATGTTTGGATGAAAATTGCAAGATATTATTATTTTTTTATTTATTGTTCGATTCAAATTGGGTGTTGCAAAAATATTGTCTCTAGTATCTTAGAAAAGTTCATGCTAAAATTTGATCGTATTTGGAGCTGATTAGATGTGTTTGAGTTCGATTTATGAGCTTAAAATCAAAGAAAAACATGTGTAAACTATAACAGTATACTACTATAGTATATAGTTTACTACTGCTATAGTATACTACATTAATTTACTAAAGCACTATACTGTTGTAGTATATAATTTATTATAAATGTATACCTTCAGAGTATATTGTATACTTATACAGTATATAGTGTTATTCTTCTTTTAAATAATATATGTTTTGAAATAGTTTCATAGTTTCTTGATTGTTAGCTTGAATTGAGGGTTGAGATTGATCCTAGAGTTGTTTAGAGCCTATGTTTTGAACTTGAAGTGTAAAAAAAGATCTTATAAAAGATAATTTTTTATTATCCACCACTATTGAGCTTGAAACTCTTGAATATGAAATTTTATATTTTTATTTATTATTTGAGTCAAAGTGGGTGTTGTAAAATATTACCACTAGTACCTTAGAAAAGTTCGTTCCAAAATTTTGTTGCAGTTGCAGTTGATTAGAGGTGTTTGAGATCGAACTTCTGAGTTGAAAATCAAAGAAGAAGTGTTGTGTATACTTGTATACTGCAATAGTATGTTGCACTTTATTGTAAGAGTATACTGGAATAGTATACTTCTACAGTATACTATTTTGGTATACACTTTTGTGTCTACATTGACGTGTGAGGTCTGCTATCAAACATACGTATGTTTTGATTTGTTGTTGCTATAAACATAATATACCTTTTTTGTGTACCGTATACTCTTTTGGTATGCCTTATGTGCTTTTATCAAAGTGTGTGAACTGTTATAGAATAATATATATTTTTTAAAAATTTTGTATACTTTGGTATATATTCTTGTGTCTTGGTCAAAGTGAGGCGTTTGCTATCAAACAAATATATGTTATGATTTTTTTGGTGAACATATATAGTTAAAAAGTTTGAGAGAACTCATGTTGAATTGATTGTTGAATCTGCTGAGCCATGAGAAGTACATTATTTCTGTACATTGGTGGGATTTATGTTATATGTTGTTATCGGCCGAAGAAGCTATAAGGAGACTACAGGTTGATGGAAAAATCCCACCCAAGTCAACTTGTGAGTTCCATTCCAAGATTGAGCTTGTTACGAAATACTTTAAAGCAAGTAACTATGGCAAGATAAAGATACTTGCAAAAATGAGCATATCAACATTGTCTTCATACAAAGGTGCTTAGATTTTTGAAGCAGTTGGTCTTTTGTCAGAAGCGATGGAGTGGTGTTTCAATGGAACTCCCAGAAGAGTGAAGGGTGCAACTTTTGATGCACTTATGAAAGATTCACTTGAGGTGCATGAACTAGCATTCTCATCACAAGCCTTGGCTCCAGGGAGTGCAAAGGCTGTGGTACTCCCAAATCCTGATGATTATCAATGGATAAAAGGTGGCTCGTTTGGGTGGTTTAGACTGCATTTTCCAACTTTGCAAGTAACATGATGCCATCCAATTTTGTTGACAGTGCTGTTACTAAATGTGTAAATGGTGGTAGCAAGTAATAGCCTAATGTACTGATATAGTATTGAACAACTTTAAATGTACGAGTCAATTGATAGGGTCATTTGTAACTGTGCATAAACCTTGTTCATATTTATTTTCTCCAGATGGTAGTGTTTTTTTCCCTTCATGTTGTTATATGGAATTCATTATTATTATATCTTGCATCTACCTAAGCAGAGTTACTTGGTATTTTGTTAGTGGGAGTAGTAAGTACTTAGTGGAATAGTTGATTCAACACATGGTAACACAGACACTACCATTTTTATATACTTGGTATATTACTATTGTTAATTTCAATAGTATACTGCTTTAGTATAGCTTTAGTATACACTATACAGTTTACTACATGTTTACTTAAAATGTATATTGTAATAGTGTAATGCTATAGTGTACTGAAATAGTATACTACTATTGTATATAGTTTATTACAACTGTATACTTCAACTGAATATTGTATACTCTTTAGGTATATACCCTTTTGTGTTTGGATCGAAGCCTGAGCTGCTATCAAATAAATAAATATTTTTTTATTATTTTGAAAATTATATACCTTTTTACTATATCGTATACTTTTGGTATATACCGTTTTGTGTTTGGATAGTGTGAGCTACTACCGAATAAATAGATATTTCGAATTTTATTATTTGGAATATAATATACTTTTGTGGTATACCATATACTCTTTTGGTATACAGCTCTTGGTGTTTGGATCGAACTGTGATATGCTATGGAACAAATGAATATTTCAAATTTGTTGTTTAAATACAGTATACCTTTTGATATACCGTATATTCTTTTGGTATATACATTTCTATGTTTGAATTGAAGTGTAAGAGTTTGTATTTTAACAAATTATATTGTATAATATTTGGGTATATCATAAATTAGAAAGGTATACAATGGAAGCATGGTTTTCTCTTAATACAAAAATATACTGTGGCAAATCAAACTTGTATACCATTGTGGTAAATCATACTACAAAAGTATATAATAGAAAATGGTATTCTTTTAGTTAGTAGACACAAATATGTTGACAAAAAAGAAAGTCTTATACCTTTAGGAAAGTCGTATATCATTGTAGTAATATCGTATATTAGAAAGGTACCGAATAGCAAGATGATTTTTAGTTGTATACCATTAAGGTATATCATATACTAGAAAGGTATACAATAAAGCAAGATTTTATTTTATTTTATAGGCAAATATATTGTGATATTTTAAAATTGTATACCATTGTGGTATACCATATACTGGAAAAGTATAAACAGAACCATGGTTTCTTTTTAGTTTATACACAAGTGTATTGTTACAAATTATATTTGTGTACCATTCCTGTATACTATATACTAGAAAGGTATACAATAGAAGCATGGTTTTCTCTTAATACAAAAATATACTGTGACAAATCAAACTTGTATACCATTGTGGTAAACCATATACTACAAAAGTATATAATGTACTGCATAAAATATATAATAAAAAAATGTACAGAAACAACATCACTACCAGAGGGCTCTGTCATGGGGTATGTTGAATACAATAAAGCAATAAAAAAGAAAAAATAAGTTATAGAACAAGTTGCATATTGTTAGGGGTATATTTTATTTTGTATACCTTTCTGGTATTCGGTATACCCTGATGGTATACTGCTTTAATTTAAAGGTATATAGGCAAATGAATTAATAAGTAAACGTTCAAGGTATACTGTATAATAGCAAGGTATACAATAAAATATTGAACAAATTTTACTAAACGGTAAAGAACAATTGATATTGAATAGCATACCATTTGATAGTCAACACAATAAATCCAGTATACCAACATGGTATACTATACACTACCAAGGTATACAACGAAAAGTTACCAACAAATTGAACCAACAGTAAAAGGGTCAGGTATGTCAGACACGGACTAAAATAAAGAAAGCAGCATAATTTGTTGGTATATAAGGACTCTATAGGGACATTTTTTGCATGTCCTACGATTGTGACCTTTCTTTCCACATCATCCATATGTAAGTTTCACTTTCTCATGGAACATTTTCCAATTTGATTCGATTCTTCCAGTCCTTGGTCTTCCAGGTGTTGTTCCACCTTTTGGTGGTAGGCACCTCACGTGATAAAATCTCCTCTGATATTTGCCATATAGTTTCATCTGGTATAGGATAACCTGGTATTGCATACGTTTGAATAAAAATCTCCCTAGTGTAGTATTCAAAGCAGTATAGGTATAGAAACAATTTGAATTTGTCCAGCAATGCCAAGGCATGTCGACATGGCATTTCTTCTAGATCGAACCATCGACAAGTGCATTTATACGTTACTGAACCATCAACTACTGAATGCACGAAGTCATTTGAAGGCAGGACCTATATCATTTTTTGTGAAACGAATTCTATTAGTGACATTGAAAAATACAATAGACAGTACTTTGCCCACTCCCCCACAATGTTAGTGGACATGCCGTGGATCTAAAGATCTCCAGCCTGCAAAGACAGAAGCAAAACATAAGTAGTTGAAAAGAATTGTTTGGCAAGAGCAGAGCAGTAGACAAAAAAATGACCCTTCTCAAAGAGAATATGATCTTATCTCATGCGACATATTACTGCCCACTTATCAAAATGCAGAGGATTGAAGCCACTACATTTTAGCAAGTGAAGTTATCTTTTGGTTGGGAGCGGTGTCTGCTAAGAAACAGTTCATGCAGAGGCGTTTCTACAAATTTTACCGACTATTTTACATAGATTACATGGGCAAATAGACCAATCTATCAATTTAGATTAGCAGGTTCAAATATAAATGTCCAACTATGTGAAATCACTGCCTAGTAAAAATACATACTTAGGAGTAGTTATTGAGAGGCTTTATCTTTAAACCTATATGTTAAACGAATCCTTCATTTGTCTTGATGTAACTGTGTCGAACAGGTGCGATAAGGGAATGTATGTGGCGGATTCTTCAACACCAAAAATTTGTAAAAGAACTTGACATACCCGTACCGGGTACTTGCACTTACCTCTACCTAATAAGTCCCCTTACACAAATCTACACAAATCTGTAAGCTGATTGACATATAAAAGAATAACCAACAGACTTACTAGGAAAAGGTCAAATCTACTACTAGGGGTGTATGTCAAAAAACAAAATTTCAAAAGGAGTAGAGATCCCTGTAGCCTACATTCAGATGTCATGGAAGAAAGAAGAATACTGCTTTGTCATTATGAGGGCACAATCTCGTGTTTCCAGAAAAAGTGATCTTCAATATCTATAACCAATGTACTAGCTGCAAGTTACAAGCTGGTAGGAAGTAATATATCCATTTCCATGGAAATTCATCGATAAGCTCACCGCGCAGAATTTCCCTACTTTTTTTTCTTTTCCCAGTCAAGAACAACAAGTATCTACTTACATTGGAGGTCGGGGTAAGGTTTGCGTACATGCCACCCTCCCCATACCCCCATTTATAGAATCATACTGGATTACTAGGTATGTTGTTATAGTCAAGAGCAAAAAATGCGAAAAAGAAGTACTTGAATTATAGAGTCTCACCATTCAGGTGATTTTTGAAGCACACGGACTTGCTCGTAATAGAGTACCCGTGTAACAACACATCCCACTTTTCTACCCGATTCAACAACTTCCTCTCTGCCACTCTCATTAGCTCTTACAGCAGAACAACAATTACAAATCTTTATAACTGCTCAAACAACAATATACATGAGAATATAAATAAAACGACGACACATGAAACATGAAATACTACGTAAATTGACTACTTGACAGAAGACTTCAATTATATTATACTGTATAATTTGTTGGTATACCGCTTTAAATGTGTTATAATAGTGTTAAAGCCCAACCTAAAAAAAACTTTTTATATACTATATAGTCCTTTAGTATCCTCTAAACCCCAATAGTATACCTGTATACCTGTTTGGTATACTGTTTTTTCCAGAGTATATCTCTAAACAATAAAGTCACAAAATTAGTTTTTTCTAGGGGTACATTTGTACTGTATACATGTTTGGTATACTGTTATTTCAAGAGTATTCATCATGGTATACATGTGTACCATATACCATTTTGTTATATTGTATTTTACAGAGTACAATTTTATGCTATGCTTACGCGCAACTGTAATGTGATTGGAATACATTACAACTATATACTATTACAATAGAATTGTATACTAAAATTGTATACAATTGAAAATTACAATTATGTTACCTTCTCGACCACGACCGATCAATCTTGAACTAAAATTTGTTGCGAATGGGATAATGCTTCATAACACTACTAAGAACATCCTTGTCCTTGAATACTTGACCAGTTTTAATGTTCTGGTGAAATTCATCAGTAATGATGTTGCTTTCATCAATTTGGACAGTATGATTGTCTTCTTCAATTGCCATATCTATCATCTCAACCTCATTGTATGAAATATTGTTGCTTTCTGTTATCTAAATCCCATTCGCCATCAAATTGACCCAAATTTTTTACTTCCATTGATATGGAATTTGGACCAAATTGTGCGAGATTGTATGGCGTAGAAGGTATACGGATCTCTGTATTTGGGAAGAATTAGAGTTTTGGCGTGAGTTTGGGGGAGATTTGCATGATTTTAGGGGAGTCTGGGGGAACTTGCATGAGTTTTGGGGAGCTTTTAGATGTTGGGAGATGGGGGGAGTGGAAGTGGGTATTTGGGTAAAATATTTTAGTAGGTAGGTCATGTAATATCAAAAGTAGTGGGTAGGGGTTGGTAATTAGTTTATGTTGAGTGGGTATTTTTGTAAGTCTCCCTTATTGAAATTGCTTTTTGCAGATATTACCTGAAATTGAGTTGTACTACAACTTTGGCCACTTTTGAGGTTTAGACAAGGTTTTAGCTTAAATTGCAGCCACGACCTTCAAATTGAGCATATCATACTATCCTCTTAATTTATTTCAACTTATTTGTACCAAGACTTTAATACATGCTACACTTTGTCCCTTCAGTTAAATCGTATGACCTGAATCTCAAATTTTGAATTCGGCCAGGAACCACCTTTTGTGAATCTTGAGAAATGGATTCTTGGGATATTTGAACCCTAACCTAGAATCTAATACTATATGGACCTATCATGAGTTAACTACTTAACTTTAACGGGATTAGAAAATAAGTAAGTGCCTTAATACACCTAATTAAATATTGTCTTCGTCCCATTTTATGTGGCGTTGTTTAACTTGGCATGGAGTTTAACAAAGAAAAAAGATATTTTAAAATTTATTGTATAAAACAAGCCATAGAATTTATGTGGTTCGAAATCATTTCTTAAAGAAAAAAAGTTTCTACTTATAGAAAAATGACATTCTTTTTTGGACAGAATGGTGCTATATAAATTAGGATAGAGGGAGTAATTTATCTGGTGGCAACCCTAAAATCAACTCCAAACGAGTTATCTAGTCGTAACCCGTGTTCAAACGCGATCTTACAAAAATTAGGGTGCGACACGTATCAGAGCCATTGGTTAAAGACAGGTTCAAGGCGAGTTTACTTCTAGCAACAACAAATTCGGCGATAACGAAGATTTATTCAAGAAACTTGAACATGATGTCGTATGTGGAAATAAATTTGTAACCGTATATTCAAAATTTCTGCTGCTACATCTTTAAAAATGAAATTCATTTTTTAACCCATATTTGGACCTCTATTAATCGAATGTTAGTCTTAACCCTTGCTTATTTGTAACACATGAGCTCCAATATTAAATCATGTTTTTTGTTGTCGCGCATATATGTATGTGTATTGATATTAGTTACTCCTAAATTTATTGTCCCTTGAATATTTCGTTGTTAAATATGCCCAACTGAGCTCAATTATTTATATTACATTGATTATGTTGTTTTAATGATTAGGGACACTTTGAAGATATAATTGTCAATAATTGGAGAGTAATTAAGAAGAATGAAGAGGGGAAGCAGTGAAAGCTTCTAAGATATGAGTACAAAGCTGATGAATATATCAAAATGGAAGATGAGGAATATGCGATCGAAAGAACAAGAGACACTAATGCAAAGGGACACGTTGGTACAGTGGGATGAGAATGAACCAAATTAAGAGTTCCTGAAGAGTTCTGAGACGAAAAAATTATCTGAATCCCAAATAAATACGGACAAGGGCAATTGTGGCCTTTGGGCTTTCCACATGATATAAAGCTACGAAATTATAGTTTCGCGAGGGGAGACTCCATCAGATTTCCAATGGAAAAACGCAGCGTCCGCTGGAGTTTTCACCGAGTTCTTCATTCTTTTCTTTACTTTAATTTTTTAGTTTGATAGTCTAAAGTCGTGGGATTCATCATGATTGTTTATATTCAAAAGTTACTTTAATTTTATTATGTTATTCATAAATAGTATTCAATTGGTGATTAAAAAAAGACCACATTAAATACGCAAATGAAAATCAACTAAAGAATAACCAAGCTTGAACCGGTTCTTCCACGGTGGCAAAAAGTTAAGATCGCTAAGGTCATCGGACAAAATTTTAGAACAGACCTAAGTTTTCCGCAAAGTCCCTAAAGTGTTAATTATGAATAGCTGAAAAATTAAACTGGAACATTAAGGGTCATTTGGTTATCGAAATTAAAAAATAAGAATATCTGATAAATTTGGGATATAATTATTTTGGAATTATTCGAGATTATAATTTCATCGCCTATATTTTGATAAAACTTTATTACAGATTAGCTAATACCACTAATCAAATGTGGGATAAGTATAATTCTAAATTTAATATCAAAGTTAGTAGTATATCAATTCACCAACTAAATGAACCCTTAGACGAGTTGGACACGTGCTAGTCAGTGGCGGAGCTAGGCAAAATCAAAGGTGGTTGTTGAACAACTTCCGTCAAAAATTTATATTTTACCTATATATATATATATAGGTCAAATATTGATTGGTCAAATGTTGATGGACGCAACCCAGTGGTCAGAGGTTGATACGTTGATTATATCGACGGTATGATTTCGATTACCTTCTCCAACAATTTTATTAACTTTCTTACAAACCAAAAAGCCGGAGCAGTCATGGACCCTCGTTCCCTGTGTTCGCTTTTTGAGTCTTATTACCAGTCTTACTACATTTTGTTTTATTTCCTTTTTAGTTTTACCTTTTCAAATTCATTCTATGATTGCATTTCCTATTAGTTCTACCTATTTTATTAACTTTAGTATTATTTATTAGAGCTTATTTTGGCAAGCATAAAAGTAGCTTATAGGTATATATATACTTTTTGAGTGTTTAGTAACTCAAAAAGCAGTGTGCTTATAAGTATTTTTGTGCTTGAAATAAGCCAAAAGTAAAAAGTTAGTAAATCCTAGCTTCTCAAAAGTAGCTTATAAGCAACTTTTGACTTATAAGCTACTTATAATAAGTCCACCCAAACAGGCTGTTAGTTAGTTCTAATATGTTCTTACTACTCGTGCTAGTTATTTATTTTCTTCTTCTTCTTCTTAGTTTATTTTTCTAATTAACTTTAATAGTAAAACATGAGAAATATTGTTGAATGAAAAAGAAATATATTAAATACAAATTATTTCTTTATTTATTTAAGATCATCTCGCAAGGATAGTTGTTTAGAAAATTCCTAAATGTTCCATTATTATCAAAGTGAACTCCTCAATAATTGTTTATAGTATTAGCACTAGCATATTGTTCCTTCTTTATTGAAGAATTTTTAAATCATCTCCTGCAAAATATTATGAAATGTACTATCATAACAGACTGGTCATTAAATTTAATTAGCTTGCAGGAAAAAAAATAAAATTAAGGACAATAATTAGAGCATTTGATTAAAAAAATATTAAATTTGTTAAATTTAGTGTTTAGTGTTGAATGATGTTGCTTAAAGTAAGTGTGAAAATACGCGTTCTCTATCTCAATATGAGTGACTCGAGTGGACTATAAAGCTTCCATAAAGAGATACTTTACTATCAACAACGAGCTAGGCATCTCAATAATTAACCTATCCAAGAAAAACTTTCGTCCAGTCGAAAGTACGTCAAATAAATATTTTTAAGCACACACGTTCATCGAAAATTCTTTCTTTACTTCTTCAAAATTTGTATACCCTTACTGAAGTTATTTCTACCTTCTAAACTCCCTCTCTCCCGTCCCCTTTAAAAAACCATGTTATAGGAGCCTTGAAACCGGATTAGGACTTTGCATGATAGAAGCTTGGTAGGATAGACGCTCTATTAAAGTTATTATCTTATCGCATGTTAGAACTATTTATGCAATCGTTTATCCCGTTTCTTTGGGACGCGCCAATTAATTTAAGGTATTAAGAACCAATTGTCAATTAATAAGTGCAAATTAAAATTCAATTAAATTTGTATCTTTATTTTATCATTATTTATATTGAAATTATTTCTTTACCAATTTACTTATTTTATTAAATATTCAGTTATGCATCTATTTATTTAATTACTTATTTTTTATTTATAGTCTATTTACTTTTTTACTTATTTATTTATTTATTTACTTATTATTCACTTCTTTATTTATTTATCCTATATTTTTTAAAAATCTTTAAGTTATTTATTTTATTAAAAATTCGTGAAAACCGCCAGATTAACTGCTTTTAGCGGATTTTCAAAAGTGCTCTTTTAATAAACAAAGCCCTTCTTTCGAAAATAAAAGAACCACTTACTAAGAATCGCTGAAAATATTTTTCCTTTTAAAATAAGGAAGAAATGCACTCATTAATTAACTTTTGGTTCCTAATTATCCTAAATTATGTGGCGACTCAAAAAGAAGCCTTTTAGAGTCCCATTTTGTTGAAATTACACCCGATGCATAGTTATATGTGTTTTGGGAGGGTTCAAAAATGGGCACCTTGCACAGACTTCTTGGCAATTGCCAAGACTTCAAGCCATGTTGCTGTGGGTAATTTGCAAAGAAAGTCTCTTCAAGTCTTGGCAATTGTCAAGACTTCAAGCCTTGTTGCATTGGGTAATTTGAGAGAAAGTCTCTGCAAATCTTGGCTATTGCCAAGAGATCAAGCTCTGGTGCAATGGGCACCTTAACTAGGAAATTAAAGTGGAATCTAACACAAGAAAAATAAAAACAAGATTGAATGAAAGTTACGAACATCGTCATTAAGGATCAACTTATCACTAGACAAATCGAGAAACCAACTTCTTTTATCAATGGTAACACCACCCAAGTGATGTTACCAAATTCTCTGCAACTTTTTGGCAATATCCAACACTTTAAGGGCGGGTGGAAGGGGGCAACTTACAGGGGAAGTTTCTGAAAGTATTGGCAATTGCCAGTACTTTACGATCTGGTGCAATAGATAGCCTGCAGACAAAGTCTCTGCAAGTATTGGTAATAGCCAAGACTTAAAGCTCTAGCAATAGGCAACTTGAAGAGAAAGTCTCTTCAAGTCTTGGCAATAACCAAGACTTTAATCTCTGTGCAATAGAGGTTACTTGAAGAGAAAGTCTCTGCATTAATGGCAATAGCCAAGACTTTAAGCTCTGTGCAATGAGCAACAACAATATCTATTGTTATTGCCAATAAGTACCTTAAAATCATCCTGATCAAGTCATAATAAGCAAGAGAAAAATTTCACAGGAACGTCAAATTTAATTCAACGATCATCAATCAAGATGGAAAAAACTTACAGATAAGTGTATAAATAATAATTACCAAAAAAATACAAAAAAAATAAATACAAATAAAGGATTAGACGAAATAAAATTACATTATAACATAAATGAAAGAAAGAATAATAAAATAAATAAAACTTTTACAGATTCCCTAAATCTCTAGGACACAAAGATGAGAGAAGGAAAGGAAGGAGGAATGAGAGAAGGAAATGAAGGAGGAAAGAGAGAAGGAAACTGTTCCGTGTGAATTTGGTTTAGGCAAGGGCAAAATAGTCCTTTCGCATAGTGAGGGATGACGTGGAGGGAAGTTAGTTAAAATATTTGAAACTAGGAGCATTTATCTAAACCCATGTCTTAACAAGGGCACCCGGTGAAATTTTTTGCAAAAGAAATGAAAAGGGCTAAATTACGCCCAGTATCATTTTAGGGAACTTTTTTAAAAAACGTGACAATATTTTGTTACTTTACCAAATGTAGCAACATTTTAGAAATGCTACTAAACATGTCACAAAAAAGCCCTAGATCTCTTTCTCCCTTTTCAAACGTTTCTCTCCTCACCCCACTGAATTCCCGCTGCCGGAGACATTCCCCACCCTTCCGCCACCGTCTCCGGCAACCCAATCCCAATCGCCGCTCAACTGTGCAATGCTACATCGCTGGCGTCGCGAGCTGCTGGAGTCTGCTGCGTTTTCTTCCGGAGTCTGCTGCGTCGTCGCCGGCGGATCTAGGTTCCTCCGTTGGTGACAGTGGTGTGGATCTGCTCGTCGTCGGAGCTATTGCTAAATTTTTTTTTCTTTTTTACTTTTCCTATGATAACAACAGTATATGGTGGCTGGTTAGGTGTATATGGACTATATGGTGGCTGGTTTTCGATGAGGATCAGGGGGGCTGCTGCTTTGCTCCTTTTTTTTTTTTTTTTCAATTTTCCCGTGGGACACGACAGAACCACGTTGGTTGTGGTGTATGTTTGGTGTTATGGACTGTATGGAATGTATGTCACGAGTATTTTCATTGTACGTGTAGTGTATGTTCTATATATACAGTTAATATACACCGGACATACAATAAATATACACTTGTCATACAATAAAAATACAACACGTATTAATTTATTTTTGGTGTGTATGTATGGAGAATGAATGTGCATACACTGTCCATACAGTAACCATACAGAGAATATACAAACATACAATAATTGTATGTGTGTATATCTACTGTATTTTCACTGTATGCACAATGTATACACTGTCCATACACTAAAAATACATAGATCTACAAAAAAAATTAAAAAAAAAAAATTCGGCGGTTGATGTCCGGTGGTGGTGGCAGTGATGGTGGGTGGCGGCTGGGGGTGGTAGGAGGTGGATCTAGGGTTTTATCATCCTTTTGTATGTATTTTCTATGTTGCTATGTTTTGAAAATGAGATAATGTTAACATTTTAGTGTAAGAAAGAATGTTAGATTGTATAGTTTTGTAAATTGTCCAAGGAAAAGTCCTAGGGAGATTTACGGAAATAGTGGCAATGTTTAACTTTTGACACCTTTTAAAAACACATTTAACTTCTTAGCTCCCGCTTGTTTATGAAAATTTGGGCGCATTTTTGGGAAAAAATTATTTGTTTATAAAATTTGGTCAAATTCTGAAACCAAAATTCTAAATTCTCAAAATAAAATGTATGTTTAAACACAACTTCAAGTTACAAAAATTATTCTTCAACTCAACTTTAAAAACTCATGTTCTCAAGTTTCAATCAAATCTATGTCCAGAAGTTTTAATTACCAAAAAAAACGTTAGCTTAGTTTTAGGGTCACAACTTTGAAACACTTCCCCGCAGATTGTTTGGGTTTTTAAAAAAAAAAAAAAAAAAAAAAAAAAAAAAAAAAAACCTGAACCCGGATTTAGCAAACTCAATCATTGAGCCTTAAATTTTATTAGTTTTTATTTTCGGGGATCTCAAGCCCGAAAATGCGATGCGGATCAAACAACTCCAATGCAAATAGCCAATCCCAATTTGTGAGTTTTAATCAACTCGCTCCCAAGTGTTCATGCAAAGACAAAATAAGGAAAAGATTAGAATACGCAAACAAAGATAGGAAACAAGAAAACATATTAAAGAAGACTTTCAGTTAATTTAAAAGCGCATAAATCCATAGTTATAATCCGAAGACTTTCAGTTATAATCCGAAGACTTTCATGAAATATGATCAACAACGCTTATAGTAAACTTAAACCAATACAGATTTCAAAGTCCTATTGCACTTGGGAGTCATTCATGCTTAGCAAATATTTTCACATACTACACACTCACATGAGAACCAATTTTGATCAGACAATCGCTTTTGCAAATGAGTTAACTGCCTCATAAACTACTAAGCAATTTAAAGAGAACCTGTTGCACTTGGTGCACCTATGTAAGACACTAGAAGGGGAGGGGGGTGAATAGTGTCCTTACCCGATTTTTAAATTTCTAAAACTTGCCTTTAACTTTTAACGCCTGACTTACAGAGAACCAGGTTCCTTGCAAGTTTCACCTATCTCTGAAACTAAACTTAATGCGGAAAAGTAAATAACAAAGAGATTTTTACGTGGAAAAATCCTTGCTCAAGGGATAAAAAACCACGACCCAAACTCTTGGGATTTAATTCTTCCACTAAAGGAAAACCCGAGCAAGTTTTAGACTACAACATAATTTAATCAAGGAACTAAAACCCCCTAGTACCTAGAACCTTCACAGCCACACATTAGCTGGTAAGGTTAACTCTACTTCACCTTAAAAAGTAATCTCTACTTAATGCTTCTAAACAAGCTGATAGATTACAACTCTATAGCCTATAACAAAGAAACTAAAACAACAGACTTAACTATGAAACTGCTCCTCTAGAAGGTTCTGCTGCTCAGCCTTTGTTCTTGCACACAAAGCCTCTCACGATCCGATTGTACTTGATATGCTCTGTTGAGATGTCTTTTGTGCGTAATGATTCAGGCCAAATTAACTTGTATTTATAGGAACTAGACTTAGCTGGATCCAACTAAGTTTAGGATTCCTTTTCCTCTTTGAAATCAGTTTTAAACAAGGTTACCCATATTTCCTTATTTAAACCTAAGTTAATTTTCCTTAGTTTCCAATCCATTATCGTTTAGGAACCGCGTCCTTCTCAGCACCGCTTTTTGCTTCTTCTACTTTCGGTAGGATTGAAACTTTTACTCCAACTGTTCTCTTCTTTCCTTCTTCAACTCTGACTTGATTATCTCGTGGAACAGCTGATCTTCTCGCTTTAACTGTAAACCTTTTGTGGTCCACTTAGCACCAGGTTCTTTGTCATCTTCAAAACTCATCCTTCAACAAATTCCCCCTTTTTGATGATAACAAACAATGTTGTCTCGCCGAGGGTTTATACGCTCAAGAACCTATAAAAATCAAACACTAACCACTAACCAGGGTGATAACAGTTAGGCAAAAATTAGCTCACAAACATATAATGAACTAATAACAACTAACTTCCCCCTTTTGGCATCATCGAAAAGTTCCACAGTTGTTAGAACCTGCTTAACTTAAATTAAGTCTAGGTGACTTTAGTGCCAAAGGCAGCAAGCCAACCTTCAAACGTCAAGAACCTGTTTCAGACAATAAATACAAGCAACATAGGATATTTATATCAACAAAAGGTGCCAAACCGGCATAAAACATCCAAACATCATCCAAAATATTACAAACCGAAATAAGATTGTCTTAAAAACAGGCCTTAAAAAGAACCAGGAGGGGACTAGGGAAATGAACTGGTTCAGAATTGGGGAATATCAGGGATGTTAAAGTGAGCAAGCAACAAGGCGAGGCGATGCGAGTTTCCTTCTCTTTCACGCTCCAGCTCTGCATCCAGCCTTGTATTTTCAGCATTCATCCAGGCCAGCTCATCATTTTGTCTTTCAAGCTGCCTCCTGAACCCCTCAATTCTCCTGTCCATTCTATTGTTCCTTCTGTCATCTGCATCCTCCTCCATATGCTCTGGTTCATCAGCAGGTTTACCATCCAACACATAGTCACAGGATTTAAGAATGTTCCTCCCAAACAAGTCATTGTGGTTCGGCTCAGTCCACTTACCAACAGGCACCCCAAAGAAATCAAATACCTTCCCCAGAAGAAACCCATAGACTAGCATATATTTGCCTAACCCCATATCAGCTACACTACCAATGTGCTTGATCATCAATTCAGGAAGATTAATACGATCCTCTCGATCTAGCAGGTCCATATAGGTCATATCCATAAAATTGGCCTCACTCCTCCTTTCCGACCTCTGCAGTAGGTTCTTCAGCAAAAATTCGAATAGCAACTGGTAGAAGGGTTGCATTTCCTTCTTCTTAACTTGTGTAGCCCTTGCCAATCTAGGTCTCCCTGAAAATTTCTGGGTCACCTCCAAAGCAGACACACCATCTTCTCTAGCCGGCCACGAGTTCCTCATGTACTCACTGTAGCCCTGAGAAGGAACACCTAAAATCTCACCCAGCTCCACACTATCAAACTGGATCACCAGCCCCTTGACTATGGTTGTCACAATACCTTCACTTACTGTGCAATTGGAGTAAAATTCTCGAACCTCTTGTTCCCTCAGCTGCCTAGCACGGTCACTGAATAGGTTCATCCAACCCTGAGCTCTCAACTTAGCACCAATTTGAGTCATCCCTTCCAGCTCAAGGTCAGTGAGAATCTTACCCTTCACCAGTGGTAGACCTCTAAAATAGGCCACCCTCTTTTTCTTGTCTTCCTTGTCATCACCAATCATCAACTTTGATTTGGAACCTCTCCTACGAACCTCAGGTTCCTCCACAATTCTTTCCTGCTGCTCTATAACAGAACCTCGAGTAGCAGGTCTCCTAGCATGACTCACTGTCTTTCTGTTGCTTTCTCCCATACCTTCTGCATCTCCAGAATTTCCAATCTTGGAACTACCCACAAATTCTCCTCCCTTCACTAACCTTCTTTTCTTCATGGTTTGTTTTTGTCCCTGCGCCACAGGCCTTTTACCCAACCTCCTCTGTTCCTCCACCACAACAACATCAGTCTCACTGGAGGAACCTTCACTAGCTTGAGGAGTGGGATTGGCCTCAGGCAACTCAACATTCAAAGGCTCAGTAAAACCTACACCTTCTACATTCTCTTCCACATAATCATCGATATCTCTCAAATCTGCATCATCACCTGCCACAGAACCAGAGAACGAACCAGGTTCTTTCGTAGGTTCTTTAGCAGGTTCATCAGATTTTTTCTCTCCCTTGTCACTAACGGTCTTTTCTACAACAGGAACTGTCTCAGGAACATGTTCCTCAATAGTTTTCTCAGTTTCTTTTGCAGCAACAACATCCTCCGTTTCAACGACCTTCTCAATATTTTCTACAACTACATCCTCCTTTTCTCCTACTTCATTCACAACATGCTCTTCTAAATCTACAGGCATAGAGGGTAAACTAGTATCGACAACTACAGTACCAGTAGGAGAACTAGGGTTTACCTTTTCAGTTTCTTGAACGATTTCTTGAACCATTTCAATGACTCCTTCCTCCATATCAGCATCTGGAACACTTTCCCCCTTGCTAGTTGCTTCCTCCGCCAACTTTTTCTGTCTCAATTTTGCAAACTTTCTCGCCATAGCCACAGAACGACTCGCTGCTGGTTGCTTTGCCTTTTGATTTAGTTTAGACATTTTGATTTTAGGAGAAGAGAGGTGAGAATCCACTTTGGAACTAGTCGACATTTTTCTTTTACAGAGAATTGTGTTTTAGAGAGAGAAAATGTTTTGAGAGAGTTTTAACATTTCAGCCGATAGAAACAATGTTTCTTGATCAAGTAGGAGAATAGGGAAGGGTTTAGGTTTATCGGGAAGAGGAATGGGTTGATGGGATTGGAAAAAGTTGCTATTACTTATGATGCATAGGAGCTGACGCCAGCGTGGCTCAAAGTATTTGAATTTTAAAAGCTTACACTAATCCGGCGCCAGGTGAGGGTGATTGGTAACAAATAGGCCACGTAAGACAATCATTATACTTAGTAAGTAATATAGGATGTGTACCTGAATGTCCATGCACCATTTTCTTCAGTAATACCCCTTTATTTAAAAAATTTGCCAGTATGTAAGTCATGAAAATAGGTTCCAAATAGGTTAGCAAGCAAAAAAATTAAGTTTTCATGTTTAGAGTCAACTAAGAAAAGTTAAGCTAAGTAAAAACAAGAAAACTTCACTAGCCAATCATTGGGAGGACCGGTTGCTGCTTCGTTCGCTGTATCTTGGTCATCCCTAGCTCAAGCATGTTCTTTTTAAATTGTACCCTGTTCAATGCCTTAGTGAAGATATCAGCAATTTGGTCCTCAATCCTGCAAAAGTTCATAGTAATTAGGCCTTTCTCAACATTGTCCCTTAAAAGTGATGCCTAATATAAATGTGCTTTGTTCTCTTGTGCTGGACCGGGTTCTTGGCAATATTGACTGCGCTGGTATTGTCACAAAAGATTGGAACTGGTCCACACTTGATTCCAAAGTCCTCCAAGTGCTGCTTGATCCATAATAACTGTGAACAACATACAGTAGCTGCTACATATTCATCTTCGGTTGTGGATAATGCCACTGAATTATGTTTCTTTGTAGCCCATGAAACTAAACAAGGACCTAGGAAGTGTGCTATCCCAGATGTAATTTTCCTATCAACCAAGTGACCAACATAGTCAGCATCAGCATGCCCAATTAGATCAAAATTTCCACCTTTTGGATACCCCAAACCAAGGTCTTGAGTACCTTTCAAATATCTCAAGATTCTCTTGACTGCAGTTAAGTGTGACTCTTTTGGTTTTGACTGGAACCTTGCACACAACCCCACACTATAAACAATATCTGGACGACTTGCAGTTAAATACAGTAAAGAACCAATCATTCCTCTGTACTTAGTTTCATCAATTGAAGCACCAGTTTCATCTAGATCTATCTTCGTTTCAGGAGCAATGGGTGTGTTCATATCCTTAGCAGACTTCATATCATACTTCCTTAACAGCTCTTTGATGTACTTCTGTTGGTGGATCATTGTGCCTTCCTGAGATTTCTTGATTTGTAAGCCTAAGAAGAAATTTATCTCACCCATCATGCTCATCTCAAATTCACTTTCCATCAGATCGAAAAACTCCTTGCAGAGGTTCTTATTAGTAGCACCAAAGATGATGTCATCTACATACACTTGAACAATCAGCAGGTCCTTGGCTATCTTCCTTAAAAATGAAGTGTTGTCTATTTTACCTCTTGTAAACTCATTCTTCATTAAGAACCCAGACAATCTTTCATACCAAGCCCTAGGAGCCTGCTTCAAACCATACAGTGCCTTGTCAAGTTTGTAGACATGATCAGGAAACTCTGTACTTTCAAAGACAGGTGGTTGAACCACATACACCTCTTCATTCATAAAACCATATAAGAATGCACTCTTTATGTCCACATGATACAGCTTAAACTCCATGTAAGCTGCAAAGGCAATAAACATCCTAATAGCTTCTATTCTAGTAACAAGTGCAAAAGTTTCATCATAATCAATTCCTTCTTCTTGGTTGTAACCTTGAACCACCAGTCTTGCCTTGTTCCTTGTCACTATGCTGTATTCATCCAGCTTGTTCCTAAAGACCCATTAAGTACCAATGATGGACCTGTCTGCTGGTCGAGGGACCAGGTGCCATACCTTACTTCGTTCAAACTGATGAAGTTCCTCTGCCATAGCAATCACCCAGTCTGGATCCTCAAGTGCTTCACGTACATTCTTAGGTTCTATTGAGGACAGAAATGCAAAGAATGCACATAAGTTCTTCAAAGCCCTTCTAGTAACAACTCCAGTGTTTAGATTAGACATGAGGTTCCTCAGTGGATGAGAACTTTGATATCTCTATGGTTTAGATTGAATCTGCTGAGTATCGTTTCCAGGAGGGTCTGAGCCATCTAAGTTTTCTTCATCTTGCTGTTCAGTTCCCCCTGTCTGATTTCCTTCTAGTTCCCCCTGAGTTTGATCCTTATCATCCTGATTATGTTTAACTCCATTCAAATTCTCACAGTCTTCAGCAGGTTCATCTCTTGCAAGACCAATCTCGTGATCATCATCTTCTTGTCTATAGTGACTTCAGATTCATTAAATACCACATGCACACTCTCTTCTACAGTCATGGTCCTCTTGTTGAACACTTTATAAGCTTTACTTTGTGAAGAATATTCCAAGAAGATGGCTTCGTCACTTCTAGCATCAAACTTCCCTAGAGATTCTTTCCCATTGTTATGCACGAAACATTTGCACACAAAAGCTCTGAGATGTGCAATATTAGGTTTCCTGCCTCTAATCAGCTCATAGGGAGTTTTCTCTAACAAGGACGGATAGAACAGCGATTCAGCAAGTACCAAGCGGTGTTGACAGCTTCAGCCCAAAAGCTCTTTGATAGACCGCTTGACAGCAACATAGTTCTAGCCATATCCTCCAAGGACATGTTCTTCCATTCAACTACACCATTCTGCTGAGGGGTCCTTGGTGCATAGAAGTTGTGATCCACACCATGTTTGTTGAAATATTCTGCAAACTTAGTATTCTCAAACTCTGTTCCATGGTCGGACCTTATACTCACTAGTTGAACCCCCAGTTTCTTCTGATTGATTCTGACCCAGTCCTCGAACATATCATATGCTTCATCTTTAGACCTGAGGAACAAGGTCCATGTGTATCTGGAGCAGTCATCAACTATTACCATTACGAACCTCTTACCTCATCTGCTCCTTACCCTCATTGATCTACACAAGTCTATGTGAACCAGCTCAAGTGGTTTAGAAGTACTAACCACTTTCTTTGACTTGAATGAAGATCTTACATGTTTCCCCCTCACACAAGCATCACAGATCTTGATGTCATTGAACTTCTTGCTTGGCATTCCACGAACTAGGTCCTCTGACACCAACTTATTCAATTGAATCAAGCTTGCATGTCCTAGTCTCTTGTGCCACAACTGACAATCATTCTCCAGCACATTCAGACAAGTCAAATTATTTTCAGGAAGAGAACCTAATGTAGCCTTGTACACATTATTAGCTCGTTTCCCTTCCATTATTACTTCACCAGTCTGCAGGTTCTTTACAGTGCAACCTACAGAAGTGAAACTCATTGAGTTTCCTCTATCACAGAGTTGAGAGATATTTAGAAGATTGGGCCTCAATCCATCCACACAGAGTACATTATCAATAGCATGATTAAGGGATCTCCCAACCTTTCCAATACCAACAATTTCACCACTCTTGCCTCCTCCAAAAGCCCCACTACCCCCTTGAAACGCTGCGAATGAGAGAAAGTTTCTTCTATCTCCTGTCATGTGCCTGGAACACCCACTATCAAGAATCCAGCTTGGGTTGTTCCATCTCACTCCAGCCTGCAAAAGAAAATCAAGGGTTAGTAACAGGAACCCAGACAAGCTTGGGGTCCCTTTTTGTTATCGAATGGATGAATTAAATCTTTCCTAGCCCAATAAGGTAAAACTGATTTTTATTCTTCTTCATTGCTCCTTTTTCTACACTGCATTCATTCTTGATATGTCCAGTCTTACCACACAAGAAGCAGAGTTTATTGCAAGAAAGTCCTAGATATTTACTATTAGGGTTCCAAGCAGGTAGAGGTTTCCTATGTCCAAATCCAGTTTTACCTCTATTATGATTTTCATGCAACCAATTCAAAGCTTCAGAAGACTTGTTCCATTTAGTGAGTCTGGTGAGCTCAGAGTTAGTTTTTTCAACATTTTACTGAAGAACCCGGTTCTTCTCAGTTTCCTGATGTAGAACCTAGTTTTTCTTTTTAAGCTCAGCTTCAAGGTTGATTTAAGCCTCACAACTCCTAGCTTACCAGACCCTTCTTTCAATTTTTGATTTTCAAGTTCGAGTACAGACACTAGCTTCTTCTCACAAAGCACTTGTTCCTTTAATTGAAGACTTTCTAATTCGAGGGCTGAGACTTTCTGTTTTAGTTCAAAAACGTGAGTTTCACTAGCAATTAATTCCTTTTCAAGATCAAATTTAGCTTTCTCCAAGTTTTTATTTTTCATTGAAAAATCAGACACAACTGACATTAGTTGGTCCTCAGAAAGTGCTTGTTCCTTCTCAGTCCTCAGATTTTTAATTTCTTCTATCAAAGTCAGGGCAAGTAAATTTAATTCCATAGGAGAACAATTATGAAGTCTAGATTTTAGTTCATCGAGAGTTATCTCAGGTGGATCATCAATGGAAGGTTCATCATCAAGAGCCATGAGTGCCAATGGAGAATCATCTTCTGGTTCTTCTTCTTCTTCATCACTTTCACTTTCAGAAGGTCCCCATGTTGGACAATGTTTAATAACATGGTCTTTTTCGCCACATCTGAAACATCCTGAGTGGTTCAAATTCTTTACAGTGTTTCTCTTGAGAGGAATGACCTCGATAGAACTCTCTTTTGACTTTGTAGTTTCTTCATTGTATATACTGTCTAGCGTATCCCAGATTTCCTTTGTAGTTGAGCATTTGGGAATACGTGCACATACATTAAGTCCTAGTCCACACTGAAGAATCTTGATAGCTTCAGCGTTCATCAGAAGTAATTTGAAGTCCCTTTCATTAAATTTTTCTACAGGCTTTTGAACTTTGTTCCCTGATATATCAATCTTTGTGGGAATCAAAGGACCATTCTGAGTAATCATCCATAACTGATAATTCTTTGCCTGTAGAAAGGTTTCCATCCTAAACTTCCAGAATTTGTAGTGTTGACTGTTGAACTGTGGAGGCTTGTTGATAGAGTGTCCTTCAGGCATGAATGGTGGTGCACTCATTGTTCAGATCCTTCTCAAGATGTTAATATTTATTTAAGAGAACCAACTCTGATACCACTTGTTGCAGTTGGTGCGCCTATGTAAGACACTAGAAGGGGGGGGGGGGGGGTGAATAGTGTCCTTACCCAATTTTTAAACTTCTAAAACTTGCCTTTAACTTTTAGCGCCTGATTTACATTGAACCAGGCTCCTTGTAAGTTTCACCTATCTCTGAAACTAAACTTAATGCGGAAATGTAAATAACACAGAGATTTTTACGTGGAAAAATCCTTGCTCAAGGGATAAAAAACCACGATCCAAACTTTTGGGATTTAACTCTTCCACTAAAGGAAAACCCGAGCAAGTTTTAGACTATAACGTAATGTAATCAAGGAACTAGAACCCCCTAGTACCTAGAACCTTCACAACCACACGTTAGCTGGTAAGGTTAACTCTACTTCACCTTAAAAAGTAATCTCTACTTAATGCTTCTAAACAAGCTGATAGATTACAACTCAATAGCCTATAACAAAGAAACTAAAACAACAGACTTAAACTATGAAACTGCTCCTTTAGAAGGTTCTGCTGCTCAGCCTTTGTTCTTGCACACAAAGCCTCTCACGATCCGATTGTACTTGGTATGCTCTGTTGAGATGTCTTTTGTGCGTAATGATTCAGGCCAAATTAACTTGTATTTATAGGAACTAGACTTAGCCGGATCCAACTAAGTTTAGGATTCCTTTTCCTCTTTGAAATCAGTTTTAAACAAGGTTACCCATAATTCCTTATTTAAACCTAAGTTAATTTGCCTTAGTTTCCAATCCATTGTCGTTTAGGAACCGCTTCTTTCTCAGCACCGCTTCTTGCTTCTTCTACGTCCAGTAGGATTGGAACTTTAACTCCAACTGTTCTCTTCTTTCCTTCTTCAACTCTGACTTGATTATCTCGTTGAACAGTTCTCGCTTCAACTGTGAACCTTTTCGTAGTCCACTTAGCACTAACAAAACACACTAGAGCATGCCTAGCAGACCCATTGAACTGAACTAAAGCCCTCCTGAACTACTCCTTCATTGCCTCTCCTGATCACTAGCACCTGCACATACACACAGATAGGCCTCCTACACACTCCCAACTAACTTCAAAAACAAAGAAACAACTTGCCAGAAATAGAGAAAATCAATCTACCAGTACTGCACCCTATATTCACATTCAAAGTAACCAAGACACCATCATTTTTACTTCCTAACTCTAAAAACACACTGCAACCTGAAGAAAACATCATCACAGACCCTCTAAATACTTGAAACAACTCCTACTTCTACACCAGCCCTCTACACCTCTGCATACATCTCAAACTCCCTAATTCCTAGACTCTCGCTGAACCTGCAGCTTTATAAATCAAACCTGCTATAAACCTACACCCTAACATACACAAAACTCACCATAACCTGAGCAGAAACATGAACCTGAAGAAAAGACTTCTCTAACGCAAATAGATTACTAGTAGATCTGCATACACACACAAACCTCCAGGACATCACACATATCAAACCTACACACTCACTCTCATCCACACACAGATATCACCTACATACACACATACACACTTACACCTCTGCACACCCTCACAAACTTCCCGAAAACAATTCTGCCTCTGCTTCTAACAAAATCCAAAGGAGACCACCACTTAAATGCCATGAACTATACTACAGAGTTAACCATGAATCAATAAAACTACGGTTAAGCAAGGAAAGAAACAATCTTTATTAAATTTTAAATTTAAAGAAACATATAGGATTTTACTCTTAAAATAATGAAATCTTATGATGCGGCCAACAAACTCCTAATGCTGAACATGATTGAAACTTCCAAAAGATTAGAAATTTTTGAAGACTACGTGGACACACTGATTGTAATTTCAATGAACTGAAACATGTAACAATATCAACTTTTAAATTTTAGGCATGGTTTTACCTCAAACAAATACACCAAACAGCAAAGGCAAAAAATTTTACGCTTAACAATAACACATTAACAAATCACATTTTGCTAAAACGAGTAGAATACAGGACAGTGGAACAAGATGTTAAGTTCTTTATTATTTTTACCTGTTTCGGAGCAGCGAACAAGAGCGAGGGTTCGAAAAATAGTGACTCAAGTAAGCGACGAGCAACGTCGATGACTCGAACACAAAGATATGCAAAACCAGTAACACTAATGCTTTATGACTAAAAACACTAAGAGAACTTGTCTATATCTTTAGCTGCTATTTTTCTCTCCCTATGAACTTTCTCTATTTCTGCCTCTTCCTAAAAATGAGAATAAAAACGAGTATAAATACCTGAATAGTTAGGGTTTCGGATGGTGTTAATTTCCCAAAATTGACCCCCAATTTTTGACCTTTCTTTTAAGGAAGGAGGGTGAAAATGGTCTAATCCCTCCAGGATCGTACCACTTTCACTCTCTATCCCTAGAAAATCACCGTTTGAATCCAATCAATGGTTCGGATTCGATCGCACATGAAAAAACGCCTATGATTCGTCCAACAGAGCTCAGGTACGGCGGAAGAAGACAAAAAACTTAAGTTTGGATGTCGTTTAATTAAGGAGTTCATGCATTTTAGGGGGATTTTGAAATTGTCGTGGGTTCAATCGAGTTTAGGGAAATTGGGGATGGGTTACTGATTTGGAAAATTGTGGGTCGAGTATGTGTGTGTATCGTGTATGTAGGGGTTGCATAAGTAGGCCTAAAATTAAAACCCCAAACTATTTTAGCCATCTTTTAGCGATAAATTAAGGAGGGGAAAGAAGATTACATGGGTAGGCAGAATTTATGCTACCATGCAGTTTTAGCCTCTTTTCATCAAAATCTATTAATTTACGAAATTAATTTTACAAATATTTTTTAATAGGCTTCTTAATTAAATAAACTCTGCAACTTAATATTAACTTAAATTCGGGACAAAATTGGGTGTCAACAGCTGCCCTTCTTTACCCGAAAAAGGATGAAAGAGTCTTCAGGGTAAAGAAGTTGACAAGAGACCAATTTTATCATGACAAAGCCAAGCACTTCGATTCCAAGGACCAAAGTGTGAGGCTTATGGACATGGCCGAACTCCGGTTTCTAAGTTGCCTGCATATCTCGGGCTGAAAGAGAATCAGACCATATGTAGTTCAACGACACTTAGATATGTAAACTCGCACGATCGACAGAAAAGAACACACGAATAAGAAATAATTTAAACTGACCCCTAATCTGGAATGAAAGACTAGGTAAGACTTTCTTGTTCGAGTATGATTCTTCAGATCCTCGTTGACGAGTCTAGATCATATCAACGATTGCTCTAGTTCACTGCTAAGAGAAAGTTCCATGTTTTGCTCCATATGCTGCTGCGATACTGCTAAAATTCTGTAACAATCTCGACAAACGGTAAGCGAGCAACTGCTAATAAATTATAATAATTGGAATAAGAAATAAACAAAGTGATAACATAAAATTGTAATGCAGGTTTTGATATCATCAATAAGTTCTTCCTTCGATCAACTGACAAGGCGCTGCGCCCGGGGAACCTCAGGTTGATCATTATTCTCAAATAGTAAAGTAAAACAATATGTAAAGCGAGTACGAATTGTAGAATGCAAGGCTTTTATAAGATAAGTCGACTAACGAGACATAATGTCTCAAGTTGACTTGGCTAATCTATAGTCTTTACAAATGTAGCATGCAGATATTGCGAGAAAACCGACTAGCGAGACACTCCGAAAGCGATGTCTCAAATTGACTTGTCTACTTATATCATCTATTTCAAATATACCATACCAATATTGCGAGACAACCAACTGGCGAGACACTCCAAAAGCGGTGCCTCAAGTCGTCTTGTCTAATCTATGGTCTATGCAGGTAACATAACATTTATTTATAAGGCAAACGAGCCTAAAATGTTTAATTATAAGGAGAACGAGCCTAAGACATTCATTTATAAGGCGAACGAGCTTAAAATGCTTAATTATAAAGCAAACGAGTCTAATACATTCATTTATAAGGCGAACGAGCCTAAAAACGTTCATTTATAAGGCGAACGAGCCTAAGACGTTCAATTATAAAGCGAAAGAGCCCAAAACGTTTAATTATAAGGCGAACGAACCTAAATCATCAGATAAGGCAAAAGACACAAAATTCATTAATTGCAGGCACTTCTTCAAACTTAGCAATGTCTGCAAATCGCAACAGTAGAATTTTAGTAAATGTTCCCATAAAGCGAAATAGAAATGAAATGGATAGGCTTAACAATTTGCAAGGAATAGCAAATAGAAATGCCGCCTTTTGGCAATAAACCATGATAAAGTATAATGCTTTAAACCATGAAGAGGTAGTCTGCAATGCAATCTTGGACTGCACTCTATTCTATTGATAAAACCAATGAGGCGTCTGATTACGAAGCCTCCTGCATCTCAATGCAACTTGAAATAAACCTGCATATCCCATTTACGGGTGGATAAACCCGAATTGTTCATTTATAAGGTGAACAGGCCCAAAACATTCTTTTATAAGGCGAACGAGCCTATAACGTTCGTTTATAAGGGGAACGAGTCTAAGACGTTGATTTATAAGGTGAACGAGCCTAAATCATTTTTTTATAAGGTGAACAAGCCTAAAACGTTCATTTATAAGGAAAACGAGCTTACATTTGATGTAACCTGCAAAATAAAATTGCAAATTGGATTAATTAAGGTAAGATACTGCAAAACGAATAAGCAAAGCTAGGTCGTGTTGCTTGTATTGATAGTGCTGCAAAGCATTGAATGCTGCCTTCAGTCCATATTGAAACCGATGTTCAATTCCTGCAAAATTTAGAGTAAAGGCATTGGAAAACGAGTGAATAATAAAGCAAAGGCTATAATGGAAAAGAAAGAAATAAATTTGCTCTGCATATGCGGCAAGGTAAATAATCTTTGAGAAATTGATGGTTGCTAATTCTCCTCATTCTACTGCTTTTGGAATTCCTGCATTCAAAGAAAAATCGTGAGTTCTAAAAGATGGGCACAAAAGCCTCAACATTTTGCTTTGCTCCTTCCGTCTTTATGCTGAACTTTGTAGTTTGCCCCTGTTTTCCAAAGAAATAGCTATTAGTTTTTGAAAAAAATAGCGGCTGGCTTGATTGAACACCTAATGCGGCTTCAAATCTGCATCTTCTTGTATGGCACTCAGATGTATTGCTGCTGCGAGAGCCTGATGTTCTTGAAATTCTTCTTTTGCTCAAAAGATATTATCTAAAATTGCTTTGGCTTGGCTTATTTGGGAAAATAGATTTTCATTGATTTGGATTAAAACCCAATAAAGGGTACAAGATAGTTCATTACATAAAACTTCAAAAGAGTTGGAAAACATAAGATAGTCAGGCAGTAAAATGCAATTTCAAACAAAGTGTTGTCATTTAATCTTCTTGCCTTACTTCACGCTTCCTTTTCGAATTCCTTGGTGCCAATTTTGATGAATCACCTCTGATGATAATTGTATTTGGTGCTGGAGGATCATAATTTCTTGTTTGCCCTTGCTTCACACTTATCTTGCCCTTTTCAATCAGATTCTGGATTTTGTGCTTAAGTGCCAAACATTCTTCTGTGTCATGGCCTTGAATATTTGAGTGGTATGCACACCTCTTTGATAAATCAAATCCTTGAGGCGGATTCTCTGGGATCCATCTCTTCTTTGCTTGCAGTAGCCCTTCTGCTTTCAATCTCTCAAATATGTCTGACAATGATTCATGTAGAGGAGTGAAAGTACGAGGTCTTAACTTCTTCGTATGAAACGACCTCGGTCAGTCGTTTCGGAAGTTAGGATTCCGATTGGCGTGTCGATAATTTTAAAATATTCGTAATGTCCATTAGGACATGTCTGTAAAATTTGAGCTAAATCAGACCTCGTTTGGTAGGCATCGGAAGAAGGTTTCAGTTTTTATTGGCGATAAATATTAAAAAGAGATTTTCGAGCTCGGTTTTACCGAATGAGCTCCGATTCGAAATCCGAAAGCGCTGTTGGGTTCGTATGATTATTTATGACCCTTGTGAACTTTCGAAAGTGAATTTCGATGTTGTTTGGTTAATTTCCGCTAAAATGCCGAAAGTTAAATAATTTGACTTCTTTTCCATTTAAATTCGCATCTTGAGTTTCGGGAACCCGATTTGAGATCCGACTTCGCGAGTATGTTACATATATTTTGTATAACTTGTATGTAAAAGTTGGAAATATTTTGAATATCGTAGGGCACCGTTTTAATTTTCGTTTAGAAAAGAAAATAAAATAAAAGAAAACAAAAAAAAAAAGAAGAAGAAAAGACAGAAACATAAAATTGTAGGCTGTGGTCACAAGCTAAGGACGAGCAGAATCTTCTAAATGCTTAAAATTGAACAGAAACATAAGCAAAAACAGAAGATGAACAGAGAAAAATGAAATGGCGCAGAAATGGGAAAAAATGCCAGAAAATGAGAAAAGGGGCCGGAGAAAAGTAGAATTTTCACCCTGAAACATTCATGTAATGATCCTAATATATTATTTGAGTTTATTACGTGTATTTGAATATGTTTTAACGGTAAAATTTGGAATATTATACATCGTTTTAATAAGTTCAATTAATAGTTTAAATGGTCAAATGGACCCCGATAACGAAATTGATTATATATTCGTACTCAGTGAGTTATGGGCAACTAATAAATGTAATTTATTTAGGTTTTGGTTATGTGACCATAAACCCTGTACATAGGCCTGGCCTGCGTATTACGTATGCGAATAGGGTATCAGGTTCCTACCTGGATTACCCTAAAATGTGAGGAATAAAGCCTTTAGCCTAATTTGATATATTTTTCTGCTTATTGAATAGAGTGGGATCGTTTGGCAATGAAACCAAAGGACAAGCGGTTATTGAGTGGATGTAGTAACTTTGTAACAAGGTAAGTGTTTATATCCATTTCTTTGGAGGCACCTGGCTTCATGGATTTTCTACCACGTATTCTTTACGTGTGTAGCTGCCGATAGGCGTACTCATTATGCCTTAGCTTTGGATTTATATTGTATATTATATGTTATGTCCTACTGTTTGTATTGCATTGAGAGTCTGAGCATTGTACCCTGGCTGTAAGTTGGCATCTACTTCCCGGCTGTCGATGAGAGTCCCGCGCCGGTGAAGGGTTATTATTGCATCACATTGCATTCATACGCATTATATGTCATTCATATGCATTACATTGCATATCATATTGGGTGCAGGAGTATTCCGCCCCAGGAGCAAGAGGATTCCGCTCCATTGTATCATATTAGGGGTTGAAGGATTCCGCCCCAAGAGCAGGAGTATTCCGCTCTTATGTCAGATTTTGAGTGCAGGAGTATTCCGCCTCAGCTTTACATTATATCGGGTGCAGGAGTATTCCGCCCCAGGAGAGTGCAGGAGTATTCTGCCTCTGGTTTATATTATATTGGGTGTAGGAGTATTCCGCTCCAGTTGGTTATCAGATTGGATTCCCCTCGAATGCAGGAGTATTCCGCTTCGAGATGGGATTACGGGCACATGTGACCCTTCGCATCATATTTCATTTCATTTCATCTCACTTCATTTCATTTCATCTCAATTCATACCATTGTGTAGACTTGCGGTACATGACTACTATTCTGCTTATATGTGCATTGCTCATTTGTTGATATGTTTCTGAAACGCATCTTTGGTTGAGTTTATAAGTTTCTTACGTGTTTCCGATTGTTATCTGGCTCTGCCTTTTTATAATTTAAATAAAAAGAATTTGGTCTATCTATTTCTTTTCTCCCTGGCTAGCTATCCTATTCTTTAACGTGGCTAGTCTGCCCCACTTATTGAGTCCTTTTGACTCACCCTTGTTTGTTGTTTGTTTTTTTGTCTATCTATTTCATTTCGGCAGGTTCGCTCCAGGATAGAGTTCGCCACGTATTTCAGGTGCGAAGACGACTTCAGCTGTCAGGGTGAGCCAGCTTTTATTCCGAATGGCCACCAGTTTATCGGTTATCATTTCAGTTGCATTTTGCTCCCTTCAGGAGGTATCTGTTTTCCTTGTACTCTTAGATGTCTAGTCTGGATAGCCCTAAATCTAGTATGTTGGGTAGTCAGCTGTAATTTCTTTTGTACAGCTTAGAGGTATCAGTATGTATGTGTTTTTTTTAAGTCTTTCCCTTATTCGTGAATTGTTATATTTATTTTCCTGATTTTATTTGTAAGGGTTCGGCCGACGGGTCTAGGGGAGGATGTCGGGCACCCGCACGGCCTAACCGGATTTCGAGTCGCGTTAGTTGGTATCAGAGCCCAGTTTAGAGTCCATCCAGACTAAGACAGCGTCTAGCAGAGTCTCGTTGATGGGTACGTAGACGTCCGTACTTATCTACGAGAGGCTATGATGGCATTTAGGAAGTTTCACTTCCTTCATTTCTGATCGTGCGTCGGTCTAGGATTCAAAAGTATTTTTGTTAATTTGTTAATTCTTTTTTGGAAATTGTGAACCTTCGTGCGATGAATCAGCAAACGGTATTAGTTCAACACGAAGCAGTCTAGCCTGGGGCTAGCACTGACGGAGCCCCGAGAGTTTTTGATCGTGCTGACGATCTAGTTACGGATGTACGAGCTCGCGATGGGCAAGGGAGCAGGGCCTTGTGGTTCCCTTGGCTCTCTAGGATGCTTTTACGAGAATTTTGGCGACGCAGATAACGTAAGAACCTATTATTCGCTGGGCAGCCTATCAGGTTTCCGCACGTGCAGACGTTCGATCTCAGGGAGCTTCTTTTCCGGTTCTTGATATTGCTGCAGTAAATTATATTCCGGAGGTAGTACGTGTTGTACCTCAAATTGTTCTGGCTTGTTAGCCAGCTGAAGTAACGGTTCAGTCTGAGTGCCCAAAGAGGTTCCATTATTTTACGCGGTTGAACCTTCTGATATTCTTAAGCAATGTATCAGATAAACCCCGTGATTCTTTTAAAAATAAAATGATGTCGGCATATCCTTCAGGCTTTTGATTATATCGAGTGGTATGGTGTTGATTATTCCGCTTTCCAGTTTCAGGGTCCAGCCTTGGATTGGTGGGCCGCTCTCTTATTAGCTAACTTGGTTCGATTTTTCTTCTAGATTCGTGGAAAAGTTCCTTTTGAGTAGCGAGCGAGATGAAAAGTGTTGCCAGTTTGAGTGGATTGGACAGGGTAGCCTGTCGGTTAGCCTGTTGATGTTTCAAAATATGAGATTGAATTCTATAGAATGGCTGAATATGCATTAGAACTAGTCCATGAGCCTTTCGAGAGATCTAGAGATTTATTGATGACCTTTATTTTTCCTTGAAATCCTAGATGGCTCGAGAAACTGAGGTATGGATTTTATTTGATGTTATTGTTAATATTGCCCGAAGGTTCGAGGCATACCATAAGTTAGAGCGGGAAAGTAAGAGATCCCACGGCCCTGGTGGGTAACCATGGTACCTCATTTGGAGGTAAAAGTTCTGATTATTTTGGGAGGTCACCTTCCAGGTTATCTCAGCTTGTGTCACTTGATTCTTAGAATGTGCCAGTAGCTTGTTAAGATCAGATTCAATCTTTTCTTTACAACTATCAACAATCTGCTCAGTTCCTATATTCAGCAAAAAGGTGTTATCATTGTCGTGAGTCTGACTATCCTTTGAGGAGTTTTCCCTTACTCCGACAGGTATGCAGTTGTCTTTTCTCTCGTTATCAGGCATCTGTGCAGTCGCAGGAGATTTCATTTAGATCTCAATCAGCTAAAGAAATTCCACGATCTAGTAAAGGTTGAGAGTGTGGTGGCAATTATTCTTCAGAAGGTAATTATTAGTATAACGACTTAGTTCAGCCGCAGAGGCAGTTTTATGAACTACCAGTCTGGCAGGATGCTGAGGTATCCGAGGTAGTAGACCCCGAGATTTCTTCTTCAGTTAAATGTGAGTAAAATTGGATTTTTTCGATCGATCTGGAAAAGGTGTGTCTTATCATGTTTCGATGGTTTCCTTGGATGTCGTTTCTACTAAGAATCGGTTGCGGTAGAGAGGCGAGCTTCTGGTATGATTTATTCCTGGCATTTATGAGACCCTACTAGTTTATCTGATCTAAATATAAGAGATTTGACGGTGAGTATTGCTATTGCCTGCTTGGCATCCTGTTATGCCACCTTATGTTATTATGTCAAGTCATTTTACCTCTCTCCCCGGAAATCAGTATTGGTAGGATGATGGGATTCTCATTCGTCACCATCAAGAAGTGTCGTTGTTTCTTCCGGTATAAAGTGGCTGGTAAGTAATGTTCGATCTATGTGTCTCTTCTTGGTTCGAGATTCTAGTAGATTCATGTTATTCTATGAGCTTGTCTTAGTTATAAAAGGGTATTATGGTAAATTGTCAGAGTTTCCTTATTATTGGGAGGTTACATTGGTATGGATATTTTTCCATAAAGCTTATTTAATGTCTATCTCTTCAATTGCGATTCTTTGGCTCGCATGACTCGGAAGTAGTGTAGCTCTGGGAGCCAAGTAAATAAAAAGATGAGCTTCCTGAAGCTCTAATTATTTCTATCCTTAGTCCATTGCCATCTCTTCTTTGTTCGGCACTGGTAAGCTTGGGGAGTTCGTAGCCTGCTTGTGATGTTCCCTGTATTGAGCCAGAGTACGTGTTATTGTAACCGGGTAAGCATATTATTGTTTTCGATATCAGTCTATCCGGGTATCCATTCCCATGTATAGTATAGTGTTGGTTCTATTTTTGCAGATCATCCAGTTTCAGGGGAAACTCTGCCAAAATTTTTATATAGAAGTATCATCCATCAGGCGGTGGTGTTTACGGCAAAGGTATGGAGTTGTGAACTTGAGAGTTGCAGCTGTTTGGCAACTCGAAAGGGTAGTTGGTAGCTTAGGTCTGCCTACGTTCAGCTTTTAGCTAAATCTTCTTTAGTCCAGCAGACTGTGCGAGGATGGTTATTCCTATTCAAATGACTGCATAAGTTTGTGCCTTAAGTGGAGGAGTCTTCCTCCAAACACTGAATGGTAATACTAAATCTCTAAGGCGTTGATACTACTTTTGCCACGACAGAAACCTACAATGAGTGTCGATCATTGCTAAACCCACTAGTGATCTGTTAATGATAGAGATAAGTTGGTAACCTGATCATATATATACACGTACCTATCTGCTGAAAGCATAAAGTCTGGAAAGATGACACGACTTTAACTTGCTGGCAATTAGAACATTGGGCCACAAATTCTGCTATGTCACCCTTCATTCTGTCCCATAAATAAATCTGCTTAAGATCATGGTACATCTTAGTCGAACCTGGATGAACAATGTATTTGGAATAATGTGCCTCTATCATAATCTGTCCATGTAAATCTGCAACATCAGGAATACAAAGTCTATCTTTATACATGAGAACACCGTCAGTAGTATCCCTGTATGGCTACTCCAGTTTTCTTCTGGCTATCTGTCTGTATTCAACTAGAACTGGATCCTCATACTGATGTTGTTTTACTTCATGAAAATTTAGAGTTAAAGGTCTAGTGCAGCTTGTCGACAATCCATCATATATCTCTTTCACACCTCAACTCTTTGAGAAGTTACTTTAGCGTTATAAGTGCACATGTAATCAACTCTGTTGCTGGTATTCTGCCTCAGCTGAAGGTCCAACTACATGTGTCTTTTATTTTTACTTTTTCAAGTCAATATATTTCCAACTCAAAGACAATACCCTGAAGCAGATGTTTAGTTTGAAGATCATTCCTGGTCTGCATCATACTATCCTTGTGTGATCCTTATCCTTATATGATAGACCCTGTTCAGATGAACTTTTGACATACATTAGGATATGAGTAACTACATTCCCACAAGGAGCTTGCGGAACAACACTAACATTAACTGAGATGTTGCATAGCGCGTTCGTAAAAATAATATTGTTTGCATTAAATCTTCTATAGTGTGTAGTGACAAGGTACTTCAAAAGCTTCCCCTATTGTATCAAGCGTGAGCTAATTCTTAATTTCATCAACCAGTTCTATATTGAAGAGGTGATTATCGGCTGAATCATGTTAACCCATTCAAAGTTTCGTGTATCTTTTTTTCGAAAATGTAGAACTCTCTTCTCATGATCGAGGAAGGATCAGCTTAGTCAGAATAAGCTGTGTAATGGTATTATCATATTATCCAGATATATTTTTATCCAAGAGTTCGATATGCGTATTATAATTCTGATCCTGTAATCAGGAAATAATGCCCGTGGAGAATTTCATGAAGGTCGTGCAAGTTCTTTTGTTATCAACGTGAATTTTGCTTTAGATTTAGGCTCGTTCGAGGACGAACGAGAGTTTAAGTGGAGGAGAATGAAACGACCTCGGTCAGTCGTTTCGGAAGTTAGGACTCCGATTGGTGTGTCGATAATTTTAAAATATTCATAATGTCCATTAGGACCTGTGTTGAGAGCTGGTTTTGAAGCATGACAAACAATAAGGACTCCTAGGTTCTCACTAAGGACCAGGTCCTTAGAATGAAGGGCACAGGTGATCGAAAAGAGTACGGGTTGCAAATCCCCGCAGAACTAGGAGTAGTGGCGCGTGATTGAACATACATCCTAGTCAGACTAAAAGAAGTTGTGTCCAGGCTGTGTCTGCGAAGTGTGAAAAGGAGTTGGACTTCAATAAGGAAAGGAGTTACTGGGAATCCGGACTTGCCTTAATGAACAGGATTCCTTGTAGAACTCTACTAGGGTTAAGAAGACCCATATATATGCAAGTAGGAGTAGCAGCCGAAATTGATTATTCACAAATAGAGAGTTGAGAGCATACAAAGGCGATCCAGCATCTTTCTACGTGAGTAATCAGCAGAAGACAACTTGTGTGCGAGCAGAGTAACGAGACTAGATTTTCTGTCTAGGTTCGTCAAATTGCAAGTTGGCTTAAATTAGATCTTTCATAGTTTTACCTATTAGCTTATTCAGAAGCACATGTATTAGGTGAACCGTTGTGTAATTACTGAGAAGCTAGAGTTTAGCTTTGAGTAGTAAGTAGGGTCTAGAGTGTAGCCCCTTGGTTATAGAGTTTGTAATCAGAAACATTGCTCTTGTGTTAGTGGATTCAGTGCTAAAATCCCAGAGTGTGGGTCGTGGTTTTTTCTCCCTTGAGCAAGGAGTTTTTCCACGTAAAAATCTTGGTGTTCTTGTGTGTATGTTTTGTGTGGTTCAGTATTCCAGGCAGCAGGAGAGAAAATCTGAGAACTAAGTTCTTCTCCAGGAGAACAAGGTTCTTGAACGAAAATCGGTGGACACTATTCAACCCCCCCTTTCTAGTGTCTAAAGGAGGTGCAGAAAGTGTAACAAGTGGTATCAGAGCGGGTCTTCTTGTGAGAGGTTAACACCTTAAGAAGGATCAAAATGAGTGCACCACCTACCATCACTGAAGGTCAGTCAGTTCAGAGACCTCCACAGTTCAACGGGCAATACTATGCTTGGTGGAAAAGCAGGATGGAGAACTACATATGTGCTGAAGACTATCAACTCTGGCTGATAGTCTCTGAAGGAAATCTGATCCCCACCAAAGTAGTAGGTGAAGGAGATGCTGCTAAGCAGGAACCTAAACCAAAAGAAGAGTTCAATGAAACGGATTATAAGATGATTGAAAATAATCATAAAGCCAAAAGGCTGGTCATTTGTGGTCTTGGCCCTGAAGAGTTCAATCGTGTATCATCTTATAAGACTGCTAAGGAAATATGGGATACGCTGCAGGTTGCACATGAAGGAACTACTGAAGTGAAGGATTCCAAGCGAAGAATGCTGAAAAGGCAATTTGAACTTTTCACCATGGGTGAGAAAGAATCAATTCAGGACATGATGACGAGGTTGACGATCATCACTAATGAAATGAGATCCCTAGACATGGAATTGCCTGAAATAGAGATGGTCGATAAAGTCCTGAATGTGCTGCCTGAAGCATGGGAACCCAAAATGACTGCTATCATTGAATCCAAACCACTGAAATCGATCAAACTTGAAGAACTAGTTGGAAGCTTGAAGACTCATGAGATGATGAAAGACTCAAAGGCTAAGCCTTTTGTAAAGAAGGACAAGACCCTTGCTCTTGAAGCAACTGAAGAAACTGATGAGTATATTGACCTTCAATCAGTTGAAGCGGCAATGGTTAGTGCCTTAAGACAGAAGCTGAATCTGGGAAGGTTCAAGGGATTCAAGAGAGGTGGAAAAGAGGGGTCAAGCAGGAAGAACATAGTTGACAGTCCTGACTACTCAGGGTGCTTCAAATGCTTCAAAAAGGATCATGCTGTAGTAGATTGTCCTATGTGGGAAATAGAATGGATGAAAAATAAAGCATCCAAGGAAAAGGAGAAGGAGACACCAAAGGAAGCTGATAAAGATAAAAGGAAGTCAAGATGACTTCCAAACTTCAGAGCAGAAAGAAGAAAGAGAAAGGAGGCATTCTATGCCACATGGGGACCTACTGACAGTGAATCCGATCATGAAAAAGATTCTGGAGATGACTCACCACTGACACTGATGGGTATGTCAGAAAATAGTTCTGATGAAGAAGATCTTCGAGAGATGAGAGGAAGAAGAGATCCGTCAAAACCCCCTGTGTTTAACGGAACCTACTACAAGAACTGGAAGAAACAGATGAAGACCTTCTTGCAAGCTGCAGACTATAATCTTTGGCTGATTGTGAAAAGAGGACCTCACGTCCCAGTGAAGAGGGCTGCAAATGGTGTCTTAGTTCCAAAGAAGGTGGAAGAACTGGATCCCCAAGACCTTGACTGGCTTCAGGCAAATGCCAAAGCTGAATGGTACTTGAAAAGAGGACTTACCTATGAAGTGCTGGCTAAAATTTCTGAGTGTAAGTCAGCCAAGGAAGTCTGGGAAAGGCTGAAAGAGGTGTACTCAGATGATGTTCAAAAGAAGGACTCAGCTCTCATGGCAACAGATGGAACTGAAGACGCTCACTCTGCAGAGGTATGTCTATCTGAACTAAAAGAAACCTTGCACACATACTCTTCTGAAAATCTGATCTTAATCACTGCTACCTTGATTGAGGGTTATGAAAAGGAGAAGCTTGAAAAAGACAAACTAGCTGAAGAACTAAGTAATCTTAGAACTAAGCACAAGAGTCTCCTAGAACAGAACATTGAACTAGAAGAAGTCAATGCCGTTTTGAAAGGACAGACTCTGGTGTCCAACTCTAAAATTACTGATCTTGAACTAGAATGCAATCAGTTAAAAGAAAGTGCTAATGGTAAGCAAATAATAAGTGAAGTTCAAACCTTTTTAGAAAATGAATTAAAAAGGGCAAATGAAATTCTATATCAGGAAACTGAGAAGAACAAGGTCCTAAGTCAAAAGGTTGAAAAAGCGAATTTTGAGCTTACCAGGTTAACTAAGTGGAACAAATCATCAGAGGTAATGAACTGGGTCCTTGAAAATCAAAATAGAGGAAAACAAGGATTAAGATTCAAGAAACCACTGCCTCCCTATAACCCTAAAAGCAAGTACGTAGGGTTACCCTGCAACATGCTGTGTACTTTTTGTGGTGAAACAGGTCATATCAAACAAAAATGCATACACGTAAGCAAGGCAAAGGCTAAAAACAAAAGAAGTGTTTTACCTAAATGGGCTAGACAGGACCTGATTTATCCATTTTCTAGTAAGAAGGGACCCAAGCTTGTCTGGGTTCCTAAGTCTAACCCCTAATTTATTTTGCAGGCTGGAGTGAGGGAGAAAAACCCAAGCTGGATTCTTGACAGTGGTTGTTCGAGGCACATGACAGGAGATAGAAGAAACTTTCTCTCACTTGCAGCATTTCAAGGAGGCAGTGTGGCCTTCGGAGGAGGAAAAAATGGTCAAATAGTTGGAATTGGAAAGATTGGGAGAACTCTAGATCATGCCATTGAGAATGTTTATTGTGTTGATGGTCTTAGACACAATCTGTTGAGTATCTCCCAACTATGTGACAGAGGAAATGAAGTAAAGTTCACATCTGTAGGATGCATTGTGAAGAACCTACAGAGTGGAGAAATTGTAATGGAAGGAAAAAGGGTGAACAATGTTTACAAGGCATCGCTGAAGTCATTACCATAAAACAACCTTACATGCCTAAATGTACAGGAGAGTGACTCTCAGCTGTGGCACAAAAGAATGGGACATGCAAGTCTCTCACAACTGAACAAGCTTGTATCAAAGGAGCTGGTTCGCGGACTGTCAAGTAAGAGATTTGAAAACATTAAGATGTGTGATGCGTGTGTGAAGGGAAAGGATGTGATATCGTCCTTCAAGTCCAAGAAGGTGGTAAGCACATCAAAACCACTGGAACTGCTGCATATGGATCTGTGTGGACCTATGAGAGTCAGAAGTAGAGGAGGAAAGAGATTCGTGTTTGTAATTGTTGATGACTACTCTCGATACACGTGGACTCTGTTTTTGGCAACTAAAGATGAAGCCTTTGACAGCTTTAAAGACTGGGCTGGTGTAGTTCAGAAGAGGTTAAGTCTGGATCTTATCAGCATCAGATCTGATCATGGAACTGAGTTTGAAAACTCGAAATTTTCTGAATATTGTGCAAGGAACAACATAGATCATAACTTCTCTGCTCCAAGAACTCCCCAACAAAATGGAGTGGTAGAAAGGAAGAACAGATCTCTAGAAGATATGACCAGGACTATGCTGTTGTCAAGTTGTCTTGCAAGAAATTTTTGGGCTGAGGCTATAAATACTGCATGTTACCTGCTGAACAGATGTTCAATCAGAGCAATTCTTGACAAGACTCCATATGAGTTACTCAGAGGTAGAAAGCCAAACATTGCTCACCTAAGACCTTTTGGGTGCAGATGCTTTGTGCACAACAATGGAAAAGAACCCATGGGAAAGTTTGATGCTAGGAGTGATGAAGCAATATTTCTTGGCTATTCGACTCAGAGCAAGGCATATAAAGTGTTTAATAAAAGGACACAGACAGTGGAAGAAAGTATGCATGTGGTCTTTGATGAATCAGACAGGGCACTGGAGAAACGTGAGACAGATGATCAAGAAATTGGGCTTAGCAGGGAAGAAGGTGTGCATGAACTGGAAGATTCCGGAGACAAGGAGACATTAGGAGAAGATCCAAGTGTATTGGAACAAGGGGTAAATCTGACAGGGGGAACTGCTGATGAAGCTGATGATCCAGCAAGTCAAGAAGAAACTCCCCAGGATGATAACGTGAGTTCTTCCAGTCATGTTAAACTAAGGCCATGGAAATACCAAAGATCCCATCCTTTGGAGAATGTCCTATCAGAACTAGATACAGGAATCATGACCAGGTCAGCCTTGAAGAATTTCTGTGCTTTCTTTGCGTTTCTTTCAACTTTGGAACCAAAAAACGTGAAAGAGGCTCTAGAAGATCCAGAGTGGATTTTGGCTATGCAGGAGGAACTACATCAATTTGAAAGAAGCAAAGTATGGCATCTGGTTCCTAAGCCGAAGGACAGATCAATAATTAGAACCAAATGGGTATTCAGGAACAAACTAGATGAGCATGGCATAGTGACGAGAAACAAAGCAAGATTAGTAGTGCAAGGCTATAGTCAAGAAGAAGGAATTGACTACGATGAAACCTTTGCACCTGTGGCAAGGATGGAGGCTATCAGAATGCTAATTGCTTTTGCCACATACATGGAGTTCACACTATATCAGATGGATGTGAAGAGTGTCTTCTTAAATGGATACCTGAATGAAGAAGTCTATGTTATTCAGCCACCAGGCTTTGTGAATAATGAATTCCCTGATCATGTTTACAAACTGGACAAGGCTCTCTATGGACTGAAGCAAGCCCCTATAGCTTGGTATGAAAGGCTATCAGGTTTCCTATTGAAGAATGAGTTCTTAAGAGGAAAAATTGACAAAAAAATGTTCATCAAAAAGAAAGGAAAGGACCTGTTGGTGGTTCAAGTGTATGTTGATGATATTATTTTTGGAGCCACTGATGAGGGGCTATGCAAAGGCTTTGCTGATCTAATGGGAAGTGAATTTGAAATGAGCATGATGGGAGAACTGAATTTCTTCCTTGGATTGCAAATAAAGCAAATGCCTGAAGGAACTATGATTCACCAGCAGAAGTATGTCAAGGAACTGCTGAAGAAGTTTGACATGGAAGGAGTAAAAGAGATGACGACTCCCATTGCACCTGGGACAAAGCTGGATATGGATGAACTCGGTCCTTCAACAGACGAGACCAAATATAGAGGAATCATAGGATCACTTCTTTACCTCACAGCCAGTCGGCCTGATATTGTATACAGTGTAGGACTGTGTGCTAGATTTCAGTCCAAACCCAAGGAATCACATTTGACAGCTGTGAAGAGGATCCTGAGATACTTGAAAGGAACTCAGGACCTCTATCTCTGGTACCCAAGAGGAGGTACTTTTGAACTAATTGGTTTTGCTGATGCAGACTATGCAGGTCACCTGGTGGACAGGAAAAGCACTTCAGGAAGGGCACATTTTCTTGGTCCTTGTTTGATCTCCTGGGCTACAAAGAAGCAAAACTCTGTTGCTTTATCAACTGCTGAAGCCGAGTATGTAGCAGCTGCATTATGCTGTTCACAATTGTTGTGGATCAAACAACAACTGGTGGACTTCGGCATCAAGTGTGGAGCTGTGACAATACTAGTGACAATTTTTTGTGACAATACTTGTGCAGTGAACATTGCCAAGAACCCAGTCCAACATAAAAGAACCAAGCACATTGATATTAGACACCACTTCTTGAGAGATAATGTTGAAAAGGGTCTAATCACTATGAATTCTTGCAGGACTGAGGATCAAATTGCTGACATTTTTACTAAAGCTTTGAACAAAGTACAGTTTGAGAGGAACAGGTTGGAATTAGGGATGACCAAAATACACGGATGATCCAGCAGGAAAATCCTCATGATTGGTTAGTAGAGTATTCGATTGTCTATATTTGAATTTTGTCAATTGATATTTAGTCTAACATGGTACTTTTGTTAGTACACCTGTTCAGTTTTTAGCACCAGGTAAGAATAATGTGATCCCATGAAGAACCTACCATGTACTAAGAAGGAATCAGTCAAAGCATGAGAAATCATGTCCAGGTACACTCACACTACCCTACATGTTAAAAGTCATAACGGAATTAAAATTGTCAATCACACATGTGTCAAAGGAGATCCTCCATGTTCTTATAACTGTCCAAAATTATAGGAACACATTCCTTTTCTAGGTAGAATTTTAATTGATTTTTTGGACCCCACTACTCAATTAAGTCCATAACCGTCAAAACTCTTAACCCTTCCCGGTTTTAAAAAATTTTCAAAAAGCTGCTTTTCTTTTTTATCATTATAACCTTGCCTTCTCAAGGCATTGTCAAGTCACCGAAACCCCTTCCCTCTTAACCTTACCTCCCAACCTCTAAATTCTTTTTTCCAAAATCAAAATTCTCTCAAAACCCTAACACCAGAAAATCCTGTCTATCTCTGTGGCTATACATAAAAACCGTATCAAGATGTCTGAGAAACCACCACCATCTATGCTTTCCCAAAGGATTGCAAAGGCCCGAGCAAAAATTCTTCAAAAAGGGGACAAAAAGCTGATAAAGAAGTTGAGGTTAAGGACGACTTCCACCACACCCATCGCACAAAGTTCATCACAACCACTACATGAGGTAATCCCCGTTCCTATCTTATCTACACCTGTTACTTCAGTAGATATGAAAAGCCCTGGAATGGCAGAAACTGAAACCCTAGTGTCTGGGTTAGACAAAATAATAGGTGTTGAGCATGTTGAACAAATAGATAAGGGGAACTCATGTGAGGCAAAGCGTGATCATGTAGGAGATGAACTTAGAGAAGGAATGCATGTGCCTGTGGTAGTTGAGTCTGGTGTAAGTTTGAATGTTGCAGAAACAGTAATAGAAAAGTTCAAGGAGGATGATAGGGATGAGAAAGCTAAGGAAAAGTCTGTGCCAGAAAGTCCAGCCGGTAGAGGACTTGAATCTGCTGAAGCCCCAGAGAATTTGGTGCAAGAGCCTGTTGCTTGCCCAAATTCAATTGAGGTTGATGATGCAGACATAGATTGGACAGATTCTGAGGAAGAAGGAAAGAAGGAGGCAATGTTGGAGAAGACTGAACTAAGATAAACTCCCAAAGTGGTTGAAGAACCAAAAAGAAAAAGGAAGTTTGGAGAAGAAGATGAAAAATTGGCAGGGGAGAAAGAGGAGGAGGAAGTTGTATTCCTAAAAGAAAATATAGTGGAGCCTGAGAAGAGAAGAAGGTTAGTGAAAGGGGGAAAACCAGTGCTGAAGACAAGGCTGGTTGATGAAGATTGTGATGAGAGTGGCAGTGTTGACAAGGTTGAACCTGTGACCAGAAGGGTTGGCACCAGGTCTGTTTTAAAACAACAATTGGAAAAGGTTGGAAAGCTGGAGAGAACAGTGACAAATGTCAGAGAGAGAGAAGCAAGGAAGAAGGAGGAAGAAAGAAGAACTGAGAAAACCCAGGAGGAAAGTGATGATGATGCAGGCAGTTATGCTGAGCCTAGTGACTCAGATACTGACAGTGAAGCTGAGACAAGAAGAAGAAGAAGAAGAGGCAGTGAGGATGAACCTGACAGAGTGGCTTTCTTCTCTAAACATCAGGTGTTGCATGGCAGCATCCTGCATGATGAGAAAGAGTTTCATTTGAAGCCATTACTCAGAATGATTGGACACCAAGGCTGGTTGGGGTCGTTTAGCAACAAAGACAGGAAGCTGTATGCTGAAGAGGTCAGAGAGTTCTATACGAACTGCAGAGTCAATGCTAGGAGGTTGTTCACCACTGTGAAAGGTGTGGAGATTGAATTTGGGAGACCTGAGCTTGGGATAATTCTTGACATACATGCAGAAGGTTATTGCAGGTACATTAAGCTCAAGTGGCCAAAGAGGACTGATGGAGTCACTCCTCTAGCTGTTGTCAAGAAATTTCAGGGAAACCCAAGTTGAGAAAGGAGAGGAAGGTAGACAAGAAAGAAATGGAACCCGCACATCAACTGTTGTTTGAGTTTGTGCACAGGTTTCTTCTACCAAGAGGAGAGAGGAACTGCGAGGCCAGTGCTTTGGACCTAACATACATGGATCTGCTGGACAGGGGAGTGAAGATTAATTTGCCTGGGCTGATAATTAGACACATCAAAAGAATTGCTGATACTGAGCAGAAGCCACACTCCCTTGTTCATTCCTATATCATTCAGCAGGTTCTAGAGCACTTTGGGGTCCCTTTAGAAGCTGGGAAGAAGCCAACCATTCACCAGATGTTTGGAATTAATGTGCTGAAAAACTGTGACTTCTTCAGAGAAAGCAGAGCTTCAAAGAGACCAATGCAGGCTAAGCAAGAGCAGGAGGAGGAAAGCGAGGATTATGGACCCGAGGAGGCCATTGATGCTGTGAAGGAGCTGGAGACGCATGTCTTGGAGGTGAATGAAGGAAACGCAGAGCTCCACAGACAGCTGAAGTTGAAGGATCAAGAAATTGATCGTTTGAAGATAGCTTGCCACAAGTATGAGGCCGAGTTGTTGATGGAAAGGGCCAAAAATACGAAGCAACTTGAGGCACTTCTCAAACACTTCAATTTTCAGCTATGAATCCTCCTATCCTATCCCATTCTGCTCTAATTCCTTCTCTTCACCTGTTGTCTACCCTCTCTTATGATCTCCTGATTTTATGTTGTTGGATGTTTAAGACAATTTGTTCTGTTGTGTACTATATATTGGGGTTGTGCTGCTGACACAACCTGGATGATGATTTTAAATTTCCTTATGTTTATGCATGTTTCCTGATTTAGTCATTGGTTCTGATTGGGCCCTTATTCTTGCTAATATGTGCTATTATTACTGACTTGTTGCCTTGTGCTTTAGACTAAGTCTCACTGGCAAGTTCATGCAGGGATTCGAATCTTTTCGATGATGCCAAAAGGGAGAAGATGGAAATGTTGGAGTGTTTGTGACCTAATTCATCATCTGTTTCTATATATACTGTTTTTGTTTGTTTCCTGGTATTTTTGTCTACCCAGGTTCTTGGGCAACATTTGTTTGTCATCATAAAAAAGGGGGAATTTGTTGAGAGCTGGTTTTGAAGCATGACAAACAAGAAGGACTCCTAGGTTCTCACTAAGGACCAGGTCCTTAGAATGAAGGGCACATGTGATCGAAAAGAGTACGGGTTGCAAATCCCTGCAGAAGTAGGAGTAGTAGCGCGTGATTGAACATACATCCTAGTCAGACTAAAAGAAGTTGTGTCCAGGCTGTGTCTGCGAAGTGTGAAAAGGAGTTGGACTTCAACAAGGAAAGGAGTTACTGGGAATCCGGACTTGCCTTAATTAACAGGATTCCTTGTAGAACTCTACTAGGGTTAAGAAGACCCATATATATGCAAGTAGCAGTAGCAGCCGAAATTGATTATTCACAAATAGAGAGTTGAGAGCATACAAAGGCGATCCAGCATCTTTCTACGTGAGTAATCAGCAGAAGACAACTTATGTGCGAGCAGAGTAACGAGACTAGATTTTCTGTCTAGGTTCGTCAAATTGCAAGTTGGCTTAAATTAGATCTTTCATAGTTTTACCTATTAGCTTATTCAGAAGCACATGTATTAGGTGAACCGTTGTGTAATTACTGAGAAGCTAGAGTTTAGCTTTGAGTAGTAAGTAGGGTCTAGAGTGTAGCCCCTTGGTTATAGAGTTTGTAATCAGAAACATTGCTCTTGTGTTAGTGGATTCAGTGCTAAAATCCCAGAGTGTGGGTCGTGGTTTTTTCTCCCTTGAGCAAGGAGTTTTTCCACGTAAAAATCTTGGTGTTCTTGTGTGTATGTTTTGTGTGGTTCAGTATTCCAGGCAGCAGGAGAGAAAATCTGAGAACTAGGTTCTTCTCTAGGAGAATAAGGTTCTTGAACGAAAATCGGAGGACACTATTCAACCCCCCTTCTAGTGTCTAAAGGAGGTGCATAAAGTGTAACAACCTGTATGTAAAATTTGAGCTAAATCAGGCCTCGTTTGGTAGGCATCGGAAGAAGGTTTCAGTTTTTATTGGCGATAAATATTAAAAAGAGACTTTCGAGCTCGGTTTTGCCGAATGAGCTCCGATTTGAAATCCGAAAGCGCCGTTGGGTTCGTATGATTATTTATGACCCTTGTGAACTTTCGAAAGTGAATTTCGATGTTGTTCGGCTAGTTTCCGCTAAAATGCCGAAAGTTAAATAATTTGACTTCTTTTCCATTTAAATTCGCATCTTGAGTTTCGGGAACCCGATTTGAGATCCGCCTTCGCGAGTATGTTACATATATTTTGTATAACTCATATGCAAAAGTTGAAAATATTTTGAATATCGTAGGGCACCGTTTTAATTTTCGTAAAGAAAAGAAAATAAAAAAAGAAAAAAAAAGAAAAGACAAAAACATAAAATTGTAGGCAGTGGTCCTTAGCTAACAAGCTAAGGACGAGCAGAATCTTGTAAATGCTTAAATTGAACAGAAACATAAGCAAAAACAGAAGATGAACAGAGAAAAATGAAATGGCGCAGAAATGGGAAAAAATGCCAGAAAATGAGAAAAAGGGCCGGAGAAAAGTAGAATTTTTACCCTGAAACATTCAGGTAATGATCCTAATATATTATTTGAGTTTATTACGGGTGTTTTAATATGTTTTAACGGTAAAATTTGGAATATTATACATCATTTTAATAAGTTCAATTAATAGTTTAAATAGTCAAATGGACCCCGATAATGAAATTGATTATATATTCGTACTCAGTGAGTTATGGGCAACTTATAAATGTAATTTATTTAGGGTTTGGTTATGTAACCATAAACCCTGTACATAGGCCTGGCCTGCGTATTGCGTATGCGAATAGGGTATCAGGTTCCTACCTGGATTACCCTAAAATGTGAGGAATGAAGCCTTTAGCCTAATTTGATATATTTTTCTGCTTATTGAATAGAGTGAGATCGTTTGGCAATGAAACCAAAGGACAAGCGGCTATTGAGTGGATGTACTAACTTTGTAACAATGTAAGTGTTTATATCCATTTCTTTGGAGGCACCTGGCCTCATGGAATTTCTACCACGTATTCCTTACGTGTGTAGCTGCCGATAGGCGTACTCGTTACGCCTTAGCTTTGGATTTATATTGTATATTATATGTTATGTCCTACTGTTTGTATTGCATTGAGAATATGAGCATTGTACCCTGGCTGTAAGTTGGCATCTACTTCCCGGCTGTCGATGAGAGTCCCGCGCCGGTGAAGGGTTATTATTGCATCACATTGCATTCATACACATTATATGTCATTCATATGCATCACATTGCATATCATATTGGGTGCAGGAGTATTCTGCCCCAGGAGCAGGAGGATTCAGCTCCATTGTATCATATTGAGGGTTGAAGGATTCCGCCCCAAGAGCAGGAGTATTCCGCTCTTATTTCGGATATTGAGTGCAGGAGTATTCTGCCTCAGCTTTATATTATAACGGGTGCAGGAGTATTCCGCCCCAAAAGAGTGCAGGAGTATTCCGCCTCTGGTTTATATTATATCGGGTGCAGGAGTATTCCGCCCCAGGAGCAGGAGTATTCTGCTCCAGTTGGTTATCAGATTGGATTCCCCTCGAATGCAGGAGTATTCCACTTCGAGATGGGATTACGGGCACATGTGACCCTTCGCATCATATTTCATTTCATTTCATCTCACTTCATTTCATTTCATCTCAATTCATACCATTGTGTAGACTTGCAGTACATGACTACTATTCTGCTTATATGTTGATATGTTTCTGACACGCATCTTTGGTTGAGTTTATAAGTTTCTTACGTGTTTCCGATTGTTATCTGGCTCTGCCTTTTTATAATTTAAATAAAAAGAATTTGGTCTATCTATTTCTTTTCTCCCTGGCTAGCTATCCTATTCTTTGACGTGGCTAGTCTGCCCCACTTATTGAGTCCTTTTGACTCACCCTTGTTTGTTGTTTGTTTTTTTGTCTATCTATTTCTTTTCGGTAGGTTCGCTCCAGGATAAAGTTCGCCACGTTGTTCAAGTGCGAAGACGACTTCAGCTGTCAGGGTGAGCCAACTTTTATTTCGGATGGCCACCAGTTTATCGGTTATCATTTCAGTTGCATTTTGCTCCCTTCAGGAGGTATCTGTTTTCCTTGTACTCTTAGATGTCTAGTCTGGATAGGCTTAAACCTAGTATGTTGGGTAGTCAGCTGTAATTTCTTTTGTACAGCTTAGAGGTATCAGTATGTCGGTGTTTTTTTTAAGTCTTTCCCTTATTCGTGAATTGTTATATTTATTTTCCTGATTTTATTTGTAAGGGTTCGCCCGACGGGTCTAGGGGAGGATGTCGGGTGCCCGCACGGTCTAACCGGATTTCGGGTCGTGTCATCGTACTTTGATGACTAGATGGTGCCTGATAAGATCGATGCTGGTGACTTATATTCTGCATATCATGATTGTAGTGCACTTGCGAAGGCTGGGAGTCTTGAATATTTTCAGGTGCATTAGAACAATTGAAAATTGGCACTGTAGTGTCATAGCCAGTCAACCTTCCAGTTTGAAACTTTTCTTTCAAAATCTTTGCATACTGGATTAAACTGGAAAAATCCTTTAAATTGGCAAAAAAATAGCTTTTCATAAAATATGCCTTTTTGAAGGTCAATGAAAGTTGCTATCAGCTCATCTTCAGGCAATGAAGGATGCATCTTGGATGCCTCTAGCCTTTATCTCACATCAAATTCTGCAACAGACTCATGCGGCATCTTCTTGATTTTGCGCATATCAATTAGATAAGGATCTCTTACTATGTTGAACTTGTATTGTTCCACAAAGTCTCGAGCCATGTCTTCCCATGTGTGCCATTTGGTAAAATCCTGCTTAGCATACCATGCAAGTGTTATTCCTGATAAACTCTGAATAAACAATCTCATACGCAAAGCTTCATCCTTGCCAATTCCAATTAATCTGCTGTAATAATCTTTCAGATGTGCATAGGGGTCCCCTTTTCCATTGAAAGAGTTAAATTTTGGTATCTTGTACCCACTTGGAAGCTCAATGTCCAGGTGAATGCGTAAGTCTTCATAGCATAAGCTCTGAATATTCCTAGAGCACAATTCTTTTCCCATGATCTTTCTCAAAATCTGTTCACCCATATTGTGAGGATAAGTTGTCTCAACTTCTTTCTCAGGCAATTCTGGTGAACGCACTATCAATTGATTTGATTGACTCCCTACAGCAGGCATAGTGGCAAAAGGCAGATATTAAATAAGTTTGCGGTTGGCCCAACATTTGGATTAGTCAGGTATTCTTGTGGGATTTGCATATATGGTAGGTATAGGAATTGGGTAAGGAGGCATGGTTAAGTAGGACAATTTAGGAGTAAAGCTTGTGTTTTGCAAGGTTTTGCTACTGTTCTCAAAGTTAAAAATTTTGTTCCTTTGCAGCACATGTTCTTCAACATCATCATTCTGCACTTGCAAGGTACCCATACCAGAACTGGTTGCTTGAAGCTGCTTTGCCAAGTTGTTTTGTCCTTGATGCAGATTCTCAGCCATTTCAGTGTTCAATGCTAGCCAACCTTTAACAAATGAATTCTACACATCGAACCAAAGCAAGTTAATACGTAAAATGGCAATGCATGTGTAAGGATTTAAATATAAAATAGGCCATTATGCTGAATGGATGGGACCAAAATTCCGACTCAACAAAGGAGTAAAATATTTAAGAGTGCGAAATTTGATGACTGACAAAATTTGACTTTTTTAAGACATGAATTGAGAATAATAATTTTGGAAGTTTTTACTAAATCAGTATGCGTGTTAGACCATTTTGGCACAAATTGCTAAAATGGTCGGCTTGTTTTGAACATCAATACTTTGCTCGGCTATCGATTATTGCTTGCAAAATAACAGGCTGCACTAATTCATAGAAAAGCTGCTTCTGATAATTATGAAATCAACGCAATGTATTCAATTTGCCTTTGCAAAATTTTGCCCCAGTTATGACTTCAATATTTCAACTTGCTTTACTAAACTGCCCCAGATGAATTTCGATTCTTAAAATTGTTTTGCAAAAGCTGCCCCAGTTACGACTTACAAAACTTTAAATTGCTTAACAAAAGTTGCCCCAGCTGCAATCTCTCACGTCTTCTACTTGCTTTGCAAAAAATTTTCCAATTTCTATCTTTGGAAAAATTAAAATTTAAATACTAAAGGGTCGAGCTCGATGGAGGAGCCTACGTATCCCTCCTGGGGAATCAGACCGAGCGTAGTTCTACTTTTTCAAGCTTGCTACGGTTGCTTCAAGCCTATTAACCTTGCCTTGGTGGGATTCATCCTTTTCAGTCCAGTCAATCACAGTATTTTGGCGAGTCATAAGTCCTCTTTTGATGTTCAAAATAATTAACCTTTTAACAACGCATACTGAATTTTAAAAAAAAAATTTTAAAGCTGAAAATTGACGGGTCAACTTATTCCAAAATGAAAAAATTGAGACTGTACTGGAAAAAGACCCGAAATTTTAAACAAGACACTCATTTTGTTAAAGCAGAAAAGATGCGAAACGCTTGATTAATTCTGAAGTTATTTTCAAAAAGGATAACTTGTGAATACTTTAACATTTGACACTAAATGATATTTTTCAAACTAACGAGGCTGGAAGTAAGACAAACAAAAGAAAATTTTGAAAGGCGTTGTGAAATAATAGTATGCATGAATTCAGATAATATATGAATAAACAACTACATACAGCGGTTAACTTTTACGAAAAATAGATTGAAGTGACATAGCGCTAATCTTACCATACCGGCGAACAACTTTAGTCACAAAGCAATCAGTGCCAACAAATTTCAGGTAAGTAGCACATATTTAACAAGTAATTGTATATTGGCAGATAACTTGACATGTGGCAACCACAAGTAATTGAGCGTAAATAGAATGCAAACGCGTCATACCCTGTAAGGTGCCTCTTTGTTAATCCTAATCGACAAACAAGTGGTAACGAAAAATAGTCCATGCCAGTTCTGAGCAATTCAGATTTAGAGTAAGCAATAAATAACAATAATTGATAACAATAATAATGCAACACTGTCTTTCTGTGAGAATCATTTCTCCACCTTGACACTGATATTCCGTTATCCCAACTATCTTCTCAAAGTTGGTGTTAACTCGAAATTTTAACACAGCTCATGCTCTCCACAACATCTGCATAAAATTCTAAACCCAAATGCCTAAACCTGAAACAATCCTCCATACCTTTTGCAAACATCCACACTCCTCCAAGCACAACTCCAAATTATTTTACAACATCCAGGGGTGAAATTTCCAACCGCCTTCACAATACCAGACTGCAAATCAAAACAGGTTCCAATTGACCTTTTACAAATAAAACCTCACTGGTCCTTGGCTTTGGACAAGCCTCAAAGCTTCCTAGGTTTTGCAAGGCTCACAGACCTTATTCATAGGGCTCCTCACTGGTCCTCGGCTTTAATCAAGCCTCTCAGTTTCGTAGGTAGCCAAGACCTCACTGGTATTCAAGGAAGGGCCCCACTGGTGATTCAAAGACACAAGGACTTCACTCTCCTAGTATGCGACAAGCATACTTCAATTTTCATAAAAGAAATGCAGATGGTCAGTCAACGTAAACCTGCACACACACATGTCTTCATAAGAGAGACCCCTCTGATCTTTTAAAGACACCAGGGGCTTCACCTCTTAGTATGCAACTTGGATACTCCATTATATCGCTCATTCAGCAAAATCCAACAACATTCATACCTGCATCCACAAAAATTACACCCTAAAACTACTATTACACTCTACATAAACACCTGAACCAGATCGCATTTTGCAAGGACTTGAACCAAATCTGCCTAACTTTCCCTCGGACTGCAATTCTATCTTGTTCACAAAATTCTGCACTATGATATCAAATTCTCTGTGGACTGCTATGACCAGATAGATTTTGCAAAATTCTTCCATTTTCTAACCTAAAAAATAAAATAGGAGATAAAATTCTAAATCTAATTATGCTCAAAACATGGCTAGGACTGAGGATTCGTTATCACATAACACATAATATGCATTGTCATTGGGTTTCAAAAACCCATTGACGCAAGGCAGTTTCCTAACTATGGAGGCGGTACCAAGTACCGGGTCCAGACTAAGGTGTAAATGCATGCATGCTCCTAAAGCTCCGTCTAAGAGTGGGTTAACGGTTGAGGATAACAGGTGAATGACAAGCGGCCTCGCAGTCAAATTACTCCCATGACAACCGCCGGTGTACCAACTTGTCAAAAGGGTTCTTTAGTGGAAGAAAGTGCGGGTGTGCATGGGTGCACCTCGCGGATATTTGGAGTGAGTATTCAAGAGGTTCCCAGGAGTGGGGGAAGAATGAACGGAATGCTAGTTTATATATGTGCACATATAAAAGTGTAGTGACATGCTTTTCGTGACGCACAACAATCCATTAGATTAACTAAGCATGCTCGCAAATAAACAATAGATGTAATCATACTAGTTTCAACATACAAACACACAATTAATTAAGCTACGCATACTAGTTTCGGCATACGATTCAAACAATGTAAACAAACAAATTCGTGAAAGCCTTATGGTTAGAACCATTAAATATCCCCAGCGGAGTCGTCACGCTGTTGAACCCTTCCAAAACACATATAAATATGCATCGGGTGTAATTTCAACAAAATGGGACTCCAAAGGGCTTCTTTGGAATGGCCACCTAATTTAGGATAATTAGGAACCAAAAGTTAATTAATGAGTGCATTTCTTTCTTATTTTAAAAGGAAAAATATTTTCAGATATTCTTAGTAAGTGCTTCTTTTATTTTCGAAAGAAGATCTTTGTTTATTAAAAGAGCACTTTCGAAAATCCGCTAAAAGCGGTTAATACGGCGGTTTTCACGAATTTTTAATAAAATAAAAAACTTAGAGATTTTAAGAAAAATATAGGATAAATAAATAAAAAAGTGAATAATAAATAAATAAATAAGTAAATAGATAATAAATAAATAATAAATAATAAGTAATTAAACAAATAGATGTATAACTGAATATTTAATAAAATAAGTAAATTGGTAAAGACATAATTTAAATATAAATAATGATAAACTAAAGATAAAAATTTAATTGAATTTTAATTTGTACTCTTTAATTGATAATCGGTTCTTAATACCTTAAATTAATTGGCGCGTCCCAATGAAACGGGATAAGCGATTGCATAAATAGTTCTAAACATGCGATAAGATAATAACTTTAATAGAGCGGCAATCCTACCAAGCTTCTAGCATGCAAAGTCCTAGTCCGGTTTCAGGGCTCCTATAACATGCTTTTCTAAAGGGGACGGGAGAGAGGGAGTTTAGAAGGTAGAACCCGGATTTAGAAAACTCAATCATTGACCCTTGAATTTTATTAGTTTTCATTTCGGGGTTCTCAAGCCCGAAAATGCGATGGGGATCAAACAACTCCAATGCAAATTGCCAATCCCAGTTTGTGAGTTTTAATCAACTCACTCCCAAGTGTTCATGCAAAGATAAGATAAGTAAAAGATTAGAATACACAAAAAAAAGATAGGAAACAAGCAAAGAAAACAAAGAAGACTTTCAGTTAATTTAAAAGCACATAAATCTATAGTTATAGCCCGAAAACTTTCTGGTATAATCCGGAGACTTTCATGCAATATTATCAACAACGCTTATAGTAAACTTAAACCAATACAGATTTCAAAGTCCTATTGCACTTGGGAGTCATTCATGCTTAGCAAAGATTTTCACATACTACACTTTCACATGAGAACCAATTTTGATCGAACAATCACTTTTGCAAAGGAGTTAACTGCCTCATAAACTACTAAGCAATTTAAAGAGAACCTTACTAGACATTTTAAGAAAGAAACTAGCTTGGCAAAAAAAATTGGCTAAAGTTGAATCTTTCACATAAGCAAAGAGTGGAAATTGGAGAAGAAACAAGCACCAAATCCAGGAACAGGATCAGATTATACTAGAAGCTACACTAGGCAACCGGGACAAACAAGAATCACAACCAGACCTTCATACACTAACCCAATGCCCCTGAGCAATTCTAAAACCTAACCTGAACACCTCAACTTAACCCCTTAGAAACTGAACTAGAAACCATTCCCTGAATATTCACACACACACACTAACAAATCCAAACATGCTACCTGACTGCCTCCAAACACTAGACAACCCAACTGCCGTGAAACTAACTATGGAGCCCCTAACAACTCTAAATAACAGCTTGTTACTCCTCTTTCACTCCCTGCATTCCCTCTTAACATCAGAAAAACATCAGACATCACAACTATACCCTAAAACTAAATCCAAATACCTGTACACCTCTCACACTTTCCCTTAACAAATCAGAGAACAAACAGGAAATCATAGGACATGCGGCTACCTAAATACTAATTGAAACAAATTCAAGCAACCTAAAAACCATCCTTACACCTCTTGCTAAACTCTAAAGCTACTACATCTCCTATGAACTAAACTGCAGCACCCTCTCTCACTCTCTACCCTCTCTTAACTTGCAAGCCAAATCTAGGCCTCAAGAAACATCCCTATTCTCTTTCCAGATTCTGCAGCACCAGAGGACAGACCCAAACAACCTTTCAACTACTATAGCTTCCAACCTGCTACTCCCTACAACCTGCAACTCCCTCCAAAGACCTAAACCACCCCTGAACAAATCCAAAGCAGCATCAGGAAGCACCAACAAAACACACCAGAGCACACCTAGTAGACCCCTTGAACTGAACTAAAGCCCCCACTGAACTACTCCTTTACTGCCTCACCTGATCACTAGCACCTGCACACACACACACAGAGATAAGCCTCCTGCACACTCCTAACTAACTTAAGAAATAGAGAAACAACTTACTAGAAGCAGAGAAAATCAATCTACCAGGACTGCACCATACATTCACATTCAGAATAACCAGGACACCATAATTTTTACTTCATAACTCTAAAACTACCCTGCAACTTGAAGAAAACATCATCACAGACCCTCTAAATACTTGAAACAACTCATGCTTCTACACCAGCCCTCTACACCTCTGCATACATCTCAAACTCCCTAATTCCTAGACTCTCTCTAAACCTGCAGCTTTATAAATCAAACCTGCTATCAACCCACACCCTAACATACACAAAACTCACCATAACCTAAGCAGAAACATGAACCTGAAGAAAAGACTTCTCTAACGCAAATAGATTACTACTAGATCTGCATACACACACAAACCTCCAGGACATCACACATATCAGACCTACACACTCGCTCTCATCCACACACAGATATCACCTACACACACACATACACACTTACACCTCTGAACACCCTCACAAACTTCCCCAAAACAATCCTGCCTCTGCTTCTAAAGAAATCCAAAGCAGACCACCACTTAAATGCCATGAACTATACTACAGAGTTAACCATGAATCAATAAAACTACGGTTAAGCAAGGAAAGAAACAATCTTTATTAAATTTTAAATTTTAAGAAACATATAGGATTTTACTCTTAAAATAATGAAATCTTATGATGCAGCCAACAAACTCCTAATCCTGAACATGATTGAAACTTCCAAAAGATTAGAAATTTTTGAAGACTAAGTGGACACACTGATTGTAATTTCAATGAACTGAAACATGTAACAATATCAACTTTTAGATTTTAGGCATTATTTTAGCTCAAACAAATACACCAAACAACAAAGGCAAAACATTTTACGGTTAACAATAACATATTAACAAATCACATTTTTGCTAAAATGAGTAGAAAACAGGACAGTGGAACAAGATGTTAAGTTCTTTTTTTTTTACCTATTTCGGAGCAGTGAACTGGAGCGAGGGTTCGAAAAATAGCGATTCGAGCAACCGACGAGCAACGTCGGCGACTCGAACACAAAAACGATATGCAAAACCAGTAACACTAATGCTTTATGTCTAAAAAAACTAAGAGAACTTGTCTATATCTTGAGCTTCTGTTTTTCTCTCCCTATGAGCTCTCTCTATTTCTGCCTCTTCCTAAAAATGAGAATAAAAGCGAGTATAAATACCTGAATAGTTAGGGTTTCGGATGGTGTGAATTCCCAAAGACCCCAAATTTTGACCTTTTCTTTAAGGAAGGAGGGTGAAAGTGGTCTAATCCCTCCAGGATCGTACCACTTTCACTCTTTATCTTTAGGAAATTATCGTTTGAATCCAATCAATGGTTTGGATTCGATCGCACATGAACAAACGCCTAGCATTCGTCCAACAGAGCTCAGGTACGGCGGAAGAAGACAAAAAACTTAATTTTGGATGTCGTTTAATTAAGGAGTTCATGCGTTTTAGGGAGATTTTTAAGTGGTCGCGGGTTCAATTGGATTTAGGGGAATTAGGGACAGGTTACTGATTAGGGAAACTGTGGGTCGAGTATGTGTGTGTATAATGTATATAGGGGTTGCAGAAGTAGGCCCAAAATTAAGACCCCAAACTATTTTAGCCATCTTTTAGCGATAAATTAAGGAGGGGAAAAGAAGATTACACGGGTTGGCAGAATTTATGCTACCATGCAGTTTTAGCCCCTTTTCATCAAAATCTATTAATTTATGAAATTAATTTTACAAATATATTTTTTAATAGGCTTCTTAATTAAATAAACTCTGCAATTTAATATTAACTTAAATTCGGGACAAAATTGGGTGTCAACACCCATTTCACCAGAGCTTGAACTCTTGGCAATATCCAAGACCTGAAGAGACTTTTTGTGCAAATTACCCACTGCAACAGGGCTTGAAGTCTTGGCAATTGCCAGGATGTCTTTGTAAGGTGCTCGTTGTACCCGATCTTAAACTCTTGGCAATAGCTAAGACTTGCAGAGACTTTCTCTGCAAGTTGGCCACTACAATAGGGCTTGAAGTCTTGGCAATTGCCAGAAAGTGTGTGTAAGGTGCCATTGCACCAGAGCTTAAACTCTTGACATAGCCAAGACTTGCAGAGACGAGTTGCCCATTGTAACAGGGCTTAAAGTTTTCGCAATTACCAAGAAGTTTGTGCAAGGTGCTCATTGCCAAGAAGTCTTATGGATGTTTGTCTGTATTATCTGAAAAAGGTGTCTATATCATCCTTTTGACGGTCAATTGAAATATGCCAGTACTTTGATCGTTGGTTTATGCAAGCGTGTAATGCTTTTATGGAGAATGAGAGAATCTGTAAAAGTTATGGGTTTTAGGGTTTGTAGATAGCGTGAATGGAGAAAAGGAAGGGGAGGGACTGGGTGGGTCTTTTTATTAGTTGTTAGTTCAATTTTTGTCCGAAAAATTATTTTATTAAACTGATGGAGGGCATTTATGCTGAACCACAGTTAGCAAGGGCATTTTTGCAAAACAATAGCTCCCGTGTCATATTTCTGCAAATCAGCCTTTCTTTAGGGTATAAATTTTTGGGAAATTTTCAAATCTAGGCAGCCCACTACCCAAAATTACAAACAGGAGGCCATATTTTTTTTATGCATAGCACCCATCCCTAAAATTATAAATTTTAGCACTCCTTCATAAAAAGCACGCTAGCTAGTAAACCGCCGGAAGACACCCTCCCCCGCCAGTGGTGTCATTACTTTTTTGTATATTGTTTATTGCGTCTAAATAATTGCTTCGGACAAGTTTATACACACAAATCTCCCCCCTAAAAAATAAATTATACATGAATATACATAAATAAATGCGTAGCAATGAGAGAAATACAAAAATATACACAAAAAAGTAAAATTCATATAAACATCCTTAATATATAGATTTATTCACTCGTATATACACGCTTATACAAATTTATTTAATTTTATACACGTATATAAATTTGTATAAAATTATTTAAACTTGTATAAACTTGCGGCAGACTGCTATCTCGAGAAAAGGGTGACAAGTCGGGTAAGATTCGGAAATATAGGCCATTTTTGATAATTTTCATCTTTTGCTTGTCTTTTAGTGTAATTTATCCCTAAATTTTTTCATATCTATCTATATTTATACTATACTAGTCTCCGAACACATGCGTTGCATGTGTAGTCCATATACGTATTACGGCTAACATTTAAAACAGTATAATTAATTAATTTTAAATAATATGCATGATAAGTAGAAAAAATTTGAATCAGAGAAATTTAAGCATTATAAATGGATGAATATGGGGTCCGGATCCCTTTCATTAGTTTTTTTTTTATCTATTATTACTCAAATGTCATCTTTGATCAATTTCACAATGCACAGAAGTGTGTCCACTTAAAATGCACAGAAGTTCTTCAGGGCTCTTCTAGTCACAATCCTACTATTCAGATCAGATATAAGATTCTCCAATGGGTGAGAACTTTGATGTTTTCATGGTTTGGGTTGGTATTGTCTTCTTCTGGTTCTTCTGTTCCCCCTGTCTGATTGCCTCCTTGTTCCCCCTGAGCCTGATCCTTATCCTCACTTTGATCAATTATGTCTTCTTCAAGTCTCACAGGGTCTTCAGCAGGTTCATCTCTAGCTAACCCAATTTCTTGATCATCATCTTCAACTCTCTTTGCAATGGTTCTAGATTCATCAAATACCACATGCACACTCTATTCTACAGTCAAGGTTCTTTTGTTGAACACCTTGTAAACTTTGCATTATGAAGAATATCCCAAGAAGATGGCCTCGTCACTTCTAACATCAAACATTTCCAAAGGTTCCTTCCCATTATTATGCACAAAACACTTGCATCCAAACACTCTCAGATGTCAATATTGGATTTTCTACCACTTAACAACTCATAGGGATTTTTCTCTAACAAAGGACGGATAGAACATCGATTCAATAAGTATGTGGTGTTAACTCCTTCAACCCAAAAGCTTTTAGCCAAACCGCTTGATAACAACATTGTTCTAGCCATATCGTCCAAGGACCTGTTCTTTCTTTCAACTACTCCATTTTGCTGAGGGGTCCTCAATGCAGAGAAGTTATGGTCAACACCATATTTATTGCAGTACACAGTAAACTTAGCATTCTCGAACTCAGTTCCATGGTCCGACCTGATACACATAAGTTGAAATCCTAGTTTCTTCTGAACCACCTTTGCCCAGTCTTCGAACATGTCATAAACTTCATCCTTAAATCTGAAAAATAAGGTCCGCGTGTATCTGGAGTAGTCATCGACAATCACCATTACAAACCTCTTACCTCCTCTGCTCCTAACCCTCATAGGTCCACACAGATCCATGTGGACAAGCTCAAGTAGTTTAGACGTACTAACCACCTTCTTTGAATTGAATGAAGATCTTACATGTTTTCCCCTCAAACAAGCATCACATATCTTGATGTCATAGAACCTTTCGCTGGGCAGTCCACAAACCAGGTCCTTTGACACCAATTTATTCAGCTAAGTCAAGCTTGCATGTCCTAGTCTCTTGTGCCACAGTTGTGCATCATTTTCAAGTGCATTTAGACAAGTCAAATTATTTTCTGGAAGAGAGCCTAACGTAGCTTTGTAATCATTATTTACTCGTTTCCCTTCCAGTACCACTTCACCAGTCTGCAGGTTCTTCACAGTGCATCCTACATACGTGAAACTAACTTGATTCCCTTTATCACAAAGTTCGGATATGCTCAAAAGATTGTGCCTCAATCCATCAACACACAACAAATTTTCAATTGCATGATTGAGGGACCTCCCAACCTTTCTAATACCAACAATTTCTCTGTTTTTACCTCTTTCAAAAGCCACATTAGCCCCTTGAAATACTGCGAGTGAGAGAAAGTTTCTTCTATATCCTGTCATGTGCCTGGAACACCCACTATCAAGAATTCAGCTTGAGTTGTTCCTTCTCACTCCAGCCTACAAAACAAAATGAGGGGTTAGTAACAGGAATCCGGACTAGCTTGGGCCCCTTTTTGTGATAGAATGGATGAATCAAATCTTTCCTAGCCCAATAACGCAAAATTGACTTAAGGTTCCTTTTAATAGCCTTTGATGTAATATCACATTCTTTCCTATAATGCCTAGTCTTTCTACAAAGGAAGCAAAGTTTATTGCAAGAGAGTCCTACGTACTTACTATTAGGATTCCAGGCTGGTAAAGGTTTTCTATGTCCTAAGCCATTCTTACCTCTGTTATGATTTTCATGCAGCCATTTTAAAGCTTCTGAAGACTAGTTTCATTTAGTGAGTCTGGTAAGTTCATAGTTTGCCATATCAACCTTTGCTTGAAGCACTCGGTTCTTCTCAGTTTCCTGATGCAGAACCTTGTCTTTCTTTTCAAGTTCAGATTCAAGGTTGATTTGAGGTTCACCAACTACTTGTTACCAAGGGCTTTTTCCAATTTAAGATTGTCAAGTTCAAAAGTTTAAGCTTTCTTTTGTTCCTCAAGCACCAGGTCCTTTAATTTTAGGTTTTCAAGTTCAAGACCTGAGACTTTCTGTTTAAGTTGAAAAACTTGCCCATTTGTTGAAGCAGATTCAATTTCCAGTTCAGTTTTAACTTCATCCAAGTTTTAATTCTTAATTTTATAATCAGACACAACTAAAATCAGATGGTCCTTCTTAGAAAGTAATTGTTTTTTCTCAGCCATTAGACTTTCAATTCCTTCAATTAAAGTAAGTGCAAGCATGTTCAATTCTCTTAAGGAACAAGCAGGAAGTTTCAGTTTCAATTAAAGTAATTGTTCCTTCTCAGGCCTTTGTTCGCTTCGTCACCTTTGGTGTTGGTTGTGATTGAGAATCGACATATTGTTTCTGTCATTTCTTCTGCTGGGATCGAAATCTTTGTAGCTGCTGTTGTTATGCTCACATCATTTAATTTGTTGGTTTGACTTTTACAAGTCTTACTTAGCCAACAGTGTGTTTGTGTGTGGTTTTTTTCAATTTTACTGAGACATCGCCCCAGACATCGCCCCGTTGGTTCTGTTGGATTATTGACCCGACATAATTTGCACCTTTGGTCGTATCATTTTGCTTGGCTCTGGCACTGTTATAAATAAGCTGATCTGCGCCAAGAATCAAACTTCACCTATAACCTAGACATCCAGGACACTAAAAATTATTTTACTCTTATTGGTTTGTTCATTTTATGTGTCTAATAAATACTTCTACGTACTATTACATTTTGAAAACACTTAGTAGAAATGTAGAAACATGAGCACTCAAAATCAAACAAAATAGGGAACATTATTCTATTGTTTATACAAGACGAACTTGTAATTTATGTTCTAGATATTCAATTTGCAAAGATAAACAAAGCATAATCAACACCTAAATAAAGAAATTCATTTTCTTAAAAAGATAATTAGAAACGTCATTTTACCTATTCTAGGATCCGCGATGATTGCCCTCATATGCCAAGAACCATCAAACATCTGAATAAGATATGAAAACAGTAAAATTTAGCAGAATTCAAATTGTCCTTTTTATAACTTTCATTTCTAATTTTTTCTTACAACCTGCATAAATAATTTAAAGGATTATTATTACAAACTTTGATGTGTATATAGAAAGTGTAACAAAACCAAACATAACAATTCTATATGACTGCACCTAATATTTTAGGTAAACATGTGAATTAATAAGCAAAAACATATATACAATCAAGAAACTTGTTAAAAGAGACAAAATTTTATCAAAGACAAAGTGAAAAAATAGGACGTCTTTAGCAGAGTGAAACACCTGCACAAGAATTCTGAACAATCATTCTATCCAAATAAGACATTAGATCAATTAGGTTAGGAATACAAAAAGGTTTCACAATTAAGTTTCAAACAATAATTCATACGTTATACATGGAATTTTATTTTCATTTAAAGAGTAGTACTTGAAATGACTCAATTCAAAATGTTTTACTTTTTGGTGCAAAAATACTTTTGATTAGTTTTTAAAAAATCAAGGGTAAAATAGGTGTTCAATATTTTAATGAGGGTATTTCAGTAATCTGATCTTACCTAAAAGGATTTTCACTTTTATAATAATAAATCTACTACTACTTTACAAGTGGGAAACCTTATAAGTAGCAAAGTCAAAAGACCATATTTGCCCCTTAATCAATTATTGCTCTAAATATAGTTGTGTACAATAAAGTAAATGCACACTCAAACAAATAAAATATAAAATAAAAGACTAAATTATAAAACATGCATTTCGTAGACAGTAAAAAATTGCATTTGGTAATTCAATTTAGGATAAATTTATTTGACTGATTTAATAGTATAAATCGGCTTCATCTACAAAATGCAAATCACTAGACATTTAAAATGGTCACATATTTTCTCAATTAAGGGAGGAAACGAATAAACCATCAAATACTTTGTTGAATTCTCATCATACACTTCTTTTGTTAAGTGAACTTTTACATTATTTTTAACATTCTACCTCATGTGAATTAAAATTATTGTCAATTACGATTATTTGTTCATCTATCGCAACGGAAAGTTACTTCGCAAATGTCAACTCTGGTAAGTTCATTCCTTGATTTTTGTTTTAAACAAGTATTCCTTAAACTACATATTTGGTATGTTATTATTATAAATTAGGATAATATGTGGATGTCCTGCGACACACAAATTAACGCGACAAATGTCAACTCATCTAAGTATTTTTTTTTTAACTTTCAATGATCATTCATGAAACTATATACGTATTTTTATTTGTGCAAATTCTGGCTAGAAACTCTTCGCACTCCTATTTAGTACATTATGAAATAATATCTTTTTGTGAAATATTTATGTTCTTGGTAATAAGTATATATCAATTGTATATTATAATTAATAATACATCTGACAGTTTGTTACTATCATACATTGGTGAAAGGAGATTTTGTTTGGATATCTCAAAATATTTGTAAATTAATTTAGATCAAATTATTTTGTGTATCCATATCATCTACTCTTTGCATGAAATAATTTCTAACTAATATTAAATACAACTAAACAGTGTGTTGTTATATTTACAATTGCATCTCATTTTCTTAATTTATTTAGTTCATCTTAAAGAAGGATTATTTATGTTTGTGAATTATATTTAAGTCTGATGTTCTTATTCTCCGTTAATACGATAGTATTATTGACAATTTAATCAATTTTTGTTTATGTTTCTTTTGTCATTTCACTTTAAATGCTGAGTTTTTTCAAATTATGCTAAAAACATTGTGACTAAGGAATACTTACTATTTTGTTCGTCAAATGGTAATTATCTTTGATAATAATTGTATTACAATTTCACGTGAATATTACAATTTATATGCATCAAAAAATAAAATCTGATGTGAATCACCATTAAGTATCGCTGTCACAAAAACTACAACTTCATTTTTTGCAAGCCTACATCATGAAATTGACAATGACATCTTAGTCATTCTAAGGAAGATATATATTGATTGAATTTTGTACTACTTCTACAAAATACTATTTTTATTCAACAATAATTTTTTGATATGTGTGTGGCGGTTAAAAAGTAAGAGACTACGGTATCATAAAAACGACGTAGAAACTCTAAGACATGAAGCGTTTTAAATTATAGTCATTGTTACTCTTATTCACACTACCAAATATCGTGTTACTCAAAATATGACATTACAAATGTCGTGTTATTCACCTTAAAATTTAAAAATATTTACTTATTAATATCGATTGCACGTGTTAGAAAACTAGTATGATTAAAAGTACGAGGGTCTCTAGAAATGTTGATTGATTCTTTTGTCTTTCATTAAAAAAAATTAAAGCAGGAAAAATTGGCATTTACTATTTTCCTATATTTTATTTTTTACATTTATTTTCTCCAAAATTTAATCCTAGTACCCTATTTGTTGGATAAAAGTTTAATTATAATCATATTTTAATTTTTTTATTATTTCATTTTATTTATGCTTCATCTCAATTTTTCGGAAGATACGGATTAGAACTTCAATTAGCAGGATTATAACTTCTCTCTTGTTTTTCATTAGTTCCAGAGTCAGAATTTAAGATTAACACTAATATTAATTTAATCACGTCTGTCACGACCTTTTTTTAACAAAATTAAATTAAAAATTGTATATTTAAAGGTTATGACCGATGTTACAGGGTACACAATTATTAAGAGAATTCGGAGTCGCCACTTGACAAGTTAAAGGTGTGCCAAATCACCAAAGTGGTATACCCGAAACACACTTGACTCGTCGAATGGTCTACATCAGAGATTTCGGGTAAGGTCCTCAGTTGACTCTCGGGAAGGTGTTAGGCACCCTCGAGTCCTGTTGCCTGTACAGTTGCTTTATTATCGCGTGTTGATTTATTAAACGTGGTTGTTATATTTTTATGTGTTCAATTAAGTCACGCTTTAATTTCTTAGCCAAAGATTGTATCAAATTTTCCGCTGGGAATACTTTAACACATTGGCTTTGTCATTCAATTTTTCTTAATATAATTTCTCTTTTCGCTTAATAAGTAGACTACAAGTCATACTTGTTATTACGCTTAATTGTGGAAGTCTTCTCGCTCCTATTTTAGTTTGCCTAGTCGATTTAATTAAGTATAACCGCTAAATTTATTAAGTAACAAATTGGGACTCCTAAATTTGCCTTTATTGATTTGAAGAAAATATGGATTACGAAAGTGTGTGTGTGTGTATATATATATATATATATATATATACACACATAGTAGGTTGTTTGTTAAATTGGAACAACTTTGTGGAATGTCTTTGAAAAAAAAAAGTTTACAAAAAACAACAGTCATTTAACTGATATGGGCTGAATTATTTTGCGAAAGTGGGCTGCTTTAAGGTCTGTTCTGCGAAATTTAATTACTTTCTATATGTGATGAGTATTTATCAAAATGGCGGTTGTTTATTAAAATGGGGCTGTCTTTGGAAATTTTTTATGAACCCAAATGTTGAAACCTTTAGTAAATGGCCTAACTTAACCAACGATTGGCATATTAAACAGGCCAACTTTGCAAAAAATTGGCACGTGCCCATTCATTTATTCAAGTGCAATTGTTAGTCTATTTCTGCAAAAGGGCATACTGTACGTTTTAAGGCTTCATATTTATTAACATTGCACTTATAACCATATCTTGACTTATCCTTTTAGAGATAACAATGATTTAGTAATTCTCAAATTTTCAAATATGTACAAATTACAGAAAATAACTCAAATTACAGAAACGACCATAGCTTAAAGTTTGTATTTTTTGATGGTTAAATCCTGAGTTTGCCTAATCTTTATTCAGAATCTACAATTTGCACATGTAATTAATTTTTCTATAAGAAAAGAGAAATAGATCAATGGTATAAATCTTAGCTTGCTGAAATTATGGAAAAAAGAACAATCTGATGTAAAAAAAAACTACCTATTGAAAGGCTTCATTTCTGCTACTTCAATTTCTTCATACACACATTTGCATCAAAAGTAAACACACAAAGTACTTGATATTATGCTTCCTTCTTTTAACCTTTTAAGATAGCAACCAGTTTTTAAATGGAGTAGCTTAACAACACATGTAACAACAGATTTTCAAGCCATTAAACTTGTTAATCTCATTTGATTTTTATAGCCAAGCATTCAACATAATTACAAGATTTGATTGTGCTTTCCTTTAAGCCAAAGGTTTTTATGCAAACAGAGTAAAAGGCCCCAACAAATCCAAACCAAAGTAGCAAGTGACCAAACCAAACAGCTTCTAACAGACCATTAGCACTCTAATTGACGCTTAAAAATTCTAGATTTATACCCCAAAAGACCCTTAGTGTAAAGGTTTTTGGTTCTAAATCCTTCTTTCAAACTTACATTCTTTTCTCTCTTTTTTTCAAGTGTTTTTACTTTCATTAATTATATGTTTCAGATCTAGTTGTTGTGTGTTCAATGAGGAGTAAAGACTCCTTTTAAATAGGCTTTCAAGGGGTGGAGTGTGAACTTGCACATAAGTACAAGTCCATGCCCCAAGAAGTCTTTTTTTCTTAAAATTACAGCTGCTACAGCTGCCTTGAACAGTGTTCAGCCCACTCTAAATACTGAAAAGCTGAAAAAAGTTGGATGTCTTTCCAAAGGACATCTGATTACATCAACAGACTTAACTAAAAGCTAACTAAAACAGCCTCAAACTAACTAAAACTATACTAAAATATGCAAGACCCTAATTTATAACTAACTAAACCAAAACTCAAATCAAAACAAGAACAAACGAGCTAAACTAGTAGCTAAACCAAAGTATCCCAGAACATATCTTATAGCTCAAACCAACCAAAACTCAGTCTAATAGAACTCACATTAACTAGAAAATACTAACTCCACCTGAACAACATTTTAAACTAGTTCAAGCTGATCCTGGAACAAAAGACCCAAACAAAAACTATCAAATACTCCACTCACAACATGTTTGAGACAATCAGAGTTACACTAGTTCAAAACTCCGAATCAATTTCATCAACCAGAAAGATATCCTCACCAAATACTTCTAACACTAACAGATGCATCCCTTGACAGAACTTGAGCTAAACAGGCTTGGACAAAACATGCTCACACCATTTGCATACTTGGACAATGAAAAATGCATGATAGTCAAGCCAGTACCACAACTTACTTTGATAACGGATCATGACGTACTTCAAGACACCTACCATACACATAAAGGTGATTCCAATCATGAATCATAAGACACGAGATATTTCTATTCACTTGATTAGCAAGGACAAACAGCAGGATGTTGATCCTAGCTCAGATTAGTGAAGTATGACAAGGAGCAATTCCAACAATGAATCAAGGGATAATTTTTATTAAGTAAAAGAAACTGGTACATGTGATTCATGGATAATAAGCAGAAATGCACAACTTTACCATATGACTTCTATGTTTTAAACATACATATGAACGAGATGTTCTCCAACAAAACGAAACTAAACTAGCATTAACTTACAACAATGCAACAATATGACCTACAGAAAAAGGAAATAGAGGAAAAGTAGAATTCCTTGCTAACCCTTTTATGCCCAACAGCCAAGCACAGGCAGCATCAACGTTGTCACTGCTGCGCACGCAGCTACGTCACTGCCAGGCCAAAATGCTACTTCCTAATGCTCCCTTGCTTCCAACGTCTTATCACAGTCAATAGCCGCACCCCTATTACCCTCATCTCCATTGCAAAATAGCCTCCTCATAGCCTCGCCTCTGCCTAGAAGTCATCATCATTGTGAATCACCATAGGCTCCAATCCGTCACCTCAAAGCCATGTTCAACTCGACTCTCATTGCCTCACACACACACACGTACACCAACAAATAGCTTTCAACGGCCGATCAAACATCACATCAGTCCTCAAACATTCAAAACAAAACCAATTATTGCAGCCACGTCCCATTGCAAAAACAAAATCAGAGCAGCGACAACCATAACAAAAAGGAAAAAAGAGAAACAAATAAGAAGAAAGAAAAAACAGGAAATGGAAGGAGAAATGGGATGAAAGGGCGGGGTTTTGGAAAATGGGATACGATGGTGAAAGAGGGGAGTAAGGAGAAGAGAAAGAGCCAAAAACTCACCGGAAAAGTCAAGGACACGCCGGAGTTGAGTTTGACCGAAACTTTGATGCAGATCTACGCGAATTGGTCGACCTTTTGTGAAACTCAGTGATGGAAATGGAACGAGGAGATCGAAAAGAGTTCAGGGATATATTTTGTTAAAGTTTTCGACCACCAGATACGATGGTCCGGTGGCGGATCAATGGCGGAACGGTGACGGTGGGCGATTTCCGGCGGCCTGGCGAAATTTTGCCAGGACTTCGCCAGCTTTGAGAAGCTAAGGGGTGTGAGAGAGTGAAATGAGTGTTTTAAAATTATATATAGAGGCAATGGGCTTGCGGGTCAATGGAAATGGGCTAAGGCAGTGGGCTGATGGGCTAACATTTTTGTTCATTTTCTGAATTAAATTGGATTATTAGCCTTAACACATTAAACAATTGTACGACTCTAAGATTTAACTAGTTAAACTAAGAAAACTTGTTAATTAGATGAACAACACAATATTATACTAATCACGCTATTGAAAATAACAATTATACAATTAAATGTAAAAATTATTTTCTAATTTTTTGTATTTTTCCACAAATTAATTAACTATTAATGAGAAAAGATCTAGGAAAACTAAGCAAAATTGATGAAGTTCGATACAAATATTTCGAGCGCTTTATTGGGAATTTCGTGCCAAAATTAGGTGATTAAAATGTTTACAAGTTTCAATTACTCGAGTAAAATACATTATCTTAGACGTCCAGATACAAATATTCTTACTCTTAAGTCTGATTTGTTGTACTTTGTTATTCATGCGTTCAAAAATATCAGAAAATAAAAAACAGAAATGCAAAAGCAGTGTATGATGGACAATCCTGAGCCCACAAGTTACTTGTGTATCCTTAAAGAATCTAACTCCCTCACTGTTGTCCAAGGTTAACGGGTTAATTCCACCAAGGATGGAACGAGATAACAATTTTACGGTAGCGGCATTTCAAATTGTAGAACTCGGCAAACTCAAAGTAGCGGAGAAAATCACACGACACACTTACTTTTTGTATTGAAGTAATGCAGAAGAAAGGGATGAGACAATCAGAATTTTTCATGAAGAAAAAGTTTGTAGAAGGGCGGTATTTATAGCCAAAGGGAAGGCTGGAATGAAGAGACACCTTTTGGAAAGACAACCTTTCAAAGGTGGCTGTTTACAGAAAACGACCGCACTAATGGTTGTTTACGAAAACATAACGGGAAAATATTATAACGGAAGGAATTTCATATTACACTTACAAAAACGGATAATTACATATAAATAATAAATATTAATATTATTTTAATACATTCTATTTTGTTGGTCCAAAAAATTAAGTCAATCAATTGACCAAATCCGAAGCCGAAGCCGAAGCCGAGCGAGCGACGACGACGACGTGAGACCCCTTCCTTGTAGCTCCTTTTAAGAGTTAAAGGAAGTAACTTTAAATTTATACACAAAAATATAGTTGTCTTTAACCGATGAGGGACAAGGTGCAAAAGCCAAAGTTGCCTTTTTACCATCTTCCTTTCATATTTCTTTATTTCCCATTCACACTCCTCACCTTCCAAACCCCAACAATCCCCCACATGAATGGGGAATGACTATATTATGGAAATATGCATGACAGACTTGTGTGATTTGCAAGAAAGAATTAGTTGCATCGGGATAAGTAGGTTTCCCTTTTAACTTTCCGTAGTGAACATACATCAAATATACTTGGTCGATCAGTAGATTTGATATCTTTGAACCGTCGAGCTTTGGTGTATACCTAGACAATATAAGTCACACAACTAACCCTCAAACCGTCTTTGGTTCTCACTGTTGTGTTCGTTTCAGCCATGAATACCGCCTGGTTTCATAAGTGCGTAGAGAATCGGCCTTACAGAATTCTCCTTGAAGCAGCTTCCACTTCACACTTACATAGGTGATTTCTAAACGTGTAATCCCGTAGATGTACAATATTTTATATTTCCTGTATCAAACTTAGATAATCATTAAAAAAATACCTTTAGCGTTTCATCCTTGGTACTTGAATATTGTCTCATCACGAGAATGGACCAAAAATTTAGTTTGACAATTTTGAATCGTCATGCATAACTTTGTATTCTCCTTGAACCTAGCTCTTGGGATCTCCAGTCTTCTAGGTAGAGTTGCCATCGTGATGACTTGTCCTCTGCCATAATCCCATTCCCTTCAATGAACACTCAACCGCCTCTCTATTTAGGCCTTTTGTAAGTGGATCCGACACGTTATCACTTGATTTCACGTAATCAATTGTGATAAGGCCCATAGAGAGTAGGTCCCTAATGGTTTTATGTCTTCGTCGTATATGACGATTTTCACCGTTATACATAACATTCCTAGCCCGTCCTATAGCCGATTGACTATCATAATGTATACAAATTGGTGTCAGCGGCTTGGGCCAGAACGGAATGTCTTCAAAGAAATTTCGAAGCCATTCAGCTTCTTCACCGGCCTTATCTAAAGCTATGAACTCAGCTTCCATTATAGATCGGGCAATACATGTTTGTTTGGACTATTTCTAAGATACCGCTCCTCCACCAAGTGTAAATATGTATCTATTTGTGGACTTAGAATTAGTTGTGCCGGTGATCCAATTGGCATCACAATATCCTTTAATGACGGCATGATACTTGGTATAATGCAATGCAAAGTCATGGGTACATTTTAAATACCCCAAAATATGTTTCATCGCCATCTGATGAGTTTGAGTGGAATTACTCATGTATCAACTTAGTTTACTTATAGCACAAGATATATCTGGACAAGTACAATTCATGATGTACATCAAGCTACCCAAAACAGGAGCATAATCCCGCTGAGATGTGCCTTGGCCTTTGTTCTTTTTAAGAGCAAGGTTTACATCAATAAGAGTCCTTAAAATTTTGAAGTCCAAATACTTAAATTTTTCACGCACACTATTGATATAATGAGATTGAGACAAAGCCAGGCCTTGAGGAGTCTTATGGATCTTAATACCCAGAATCAAGTCGGCAACTCCTAGGTCTTTCATATCAAATTTGCTAGTTAGCATGCGTTTTGTAGCATTTCTGTTGGCAATATCATTACTCATTATCAACATGTCATCCACGTATAAACACATAATGACTACATAATTAGGAGTATTTTTAATGTAAACACATTTATCACACTCATTAATTCTAAATCTATTTGACAACATTGTATGGTTAAATTTTGCATGCCATTATTTAGGTGCTTGTTTTAGTCTATAAAGCGACGTAACAAGTTTACACACCTTATTTTCTTTTCAGGGGACCACAAACCCTTTAGGTTGTTTCATGTAAATTTCATCCTCCAAATCCCCATTTAAGAATGTTGTCTTAACATCCATTTGATGCATTTCAAGACCATACACGGCGGCCAACGCTATTAACATACGTATGGATGTAATTCTTGTTACCGCCGAGTATGTGTCAAAGTAGTCAAGGCCTTCTTGTTGTCTATAACCTTTGACAACAAGTCTTGGCTTGTACTTGTCAATAGTGCCATCAGCTTTCGTTTTTCTAAAAAAATCCACTTAGAACCTAATGGTTTGTTTCCAGGAGGAAGATCAACCAGCTCCCAAGTGTGGTTGTTCAAAATAGATTCTATTTCACTATTGACTGCCTCTTTTCAAAATAGTGAGTCTGAAGAAGACATGGATTCTTCAAACGTCCGAGGCTCATTTTCCAATAGAAAAGTCACAAAATCATCTCCAAAAGAAGTAGAAGTTCTTTGACGCTTGCTACGTCTTGGTTCTTCCTCATTTGGTTTAATTTCCTTAGCTTCTTACCGAGGTCGTTGGATCTTTCACTAACTGATTCACATTCCTTCTTATACGGATATATATTTATATGAAATTCAACACTATCAGATTCCATTACCGTATTAACATGAATGTCGGAATTTTTTGATTTATAGACCAAAAATCAATATGCTTTACTATTTGTAGCATATCCGATGAAAACACAATCATATGTTTCCGGTCCTATCTTCACATTTTTGGATTTGGGGACTTGCACTTTTGCCAGAGACCCCCCAGACTTTTGAAATAATTCAAGTTGAGTTTCCTTCATTTCCACTTTTAATAAGGAATGGAGAGTGTTTTGCTATGGGGTACTCGATTGAGTATTTGATTAGTCGTGAGTATAACCCCCCCCCCCAAGTTCTTGGGTAAACCTGAATTTATGAACAAGGCATTCATCATCTCTTTTAATTTTCCATTTTTTCTTTCCGCAATGTCATTAGATTGAGGCGTATATGGGGCAGTTGTTTGATGAATAATGCCATATTCCAAATATATTTGTTCAAAAAGAGATTCATATTCGCCACCCCTATCATTTCTTATCATTTTGATACTTTTATTAAGTTGCGTTTCAACTTTATTTTTGTACTACTTGAATGCGTCAATTTCCTCATCTTTACTACTAAGTAAATAAATATAGCAGTAACGAGTGCTATCTGTTGACACCCAATTTTGTCCCGAATTTTTCAAAATTATTAAATTCTGGCAATATTTTCATAATTGAGGTTTAAATTGGAAAATTAAATAAATAATGATAATAAAAGAGGATTAATTGCAGTTTCAAAGAAAAGGTGCTAAAATTGCAAAATCCCACCAAATTTAACACACTCGTGCATCTCATTCATTTTTCTGATTAATTATAAAATTGTGCCACATCCGCTCCCCTCCTTGAAATATATCCTATTTGTGCAAGGCCCATATTACACAACAACCCCAACCCATTATCCACCATCTCCCCTTATCAAAAACCCTACACCCACCATTATTAAAAAAAAACCCTCAGCCGTGCCCCTTCTCCGGAGGGGGGGGGGGGTCTCTATTTTTCCCTCTCCTCTCAAAAAGACACTGATGGTTTTGACCCCCATTTTCGGACTCTCCCACAACTCCCTTTGACTCTCACACACAAAATATAAACAGAAACTGGAGAGTGGGAACGCCACCGGAAAAAGAGAGAAGGGGATTGGGGTTGGGGTTTTGGAGGGCGCAGCACAGTGGTGGAACCACCATCACCACCATGGAAAATTCAACGCCGTTTGAACCTTGATTCTTTCACTGGTTATTAGATCTGAATCAAAACGGGTGGGGTCGTAGCGACGCCGCTACTAGCTGGTGTCGCTCCTCCACCTTACGCGACTGTTATTACAATCATATCATTATCAATTGGATTTGGATTTGCGATTACCCATTTGTTTCAGTGATTCGTTCACGTGTCTGGGTTTAATCGTTATATCTTTTTGGAAGCGTATGTTGATTCTGGTTTCTCTTTGATTATGCTGTTATTCAGTTTGATGTTGTTGTTACACCAGAATCAGGTTGGGTGTTTTTCCCTTGATCGGTGGTTAGTTGCAGCGACGCTGCTGTGGCAAAGCTGGTGTCGCTCCTGCCTCACTGTGTTCTGCTGTTACTTGCCAGATTTTGGCCGGAGTTTTGGTTGCCGGGTTGGAACTATGTCACCCGTTCATGTCGTGAATCTATTCACGTTTTTTTTTTTGGGTTCAACCGTTACCCTTTTGATTCTCTCGTTCACAGTTTGATTATTTGATTGATGCTCGACTTTTGATTTGGTAACTGGTCCTTGTGTATATTGTTTTCCTGTTGCTGCTATGGTTGTTTGCTGCAAATCTGAATCGTGACTGGGTCTTTCGTTTGCCTTGCACATTTCACTGGTTCCACAGAATCCTTTTAGGAAATATTGTTTGACCCATCACTTGGTCTCTGTTATGATCAGTGGATTTTGAACATATATCGCGTAACTGATATTGAATTGATACTACACTGGTAGATGAAAATAATCAAATAATTGATTTGAACCTATGGACTGATATTCAGCCGATACTATACTGGCCGATGAAAATACACATGCATGTATTGAGGCCTCGGGATTTTGAACGGATACTACACTTGAACCGTCCCGTTCCCATGCCCCTAAAGCAAAAAGGCGATGATGAATGCATTTTAATGCTAAGCAACTTGAATAGAGTAGTGGGTTTGGTGCTTTGGCACGGCAACACGGCCCGGGCTCCGTGTTTGCAACCGTACCAAATCCCGAGCCTCTATTCGACGCGCCATACGAACCTGAGCCTAAATTTTGCAAAACACAAACCCCTTTACTATTATTATTATTATTATTATTATTATTATTATTATTATTATTATTATTATTATTATTATTATTATTATTATTATTATTATTATTATTATTATTATATATTTTATTATTACTACTTTAGTATTATTATTCTATTTTCATTAGTTATTACACTTTATTATCGTACTAATCCAATTTTATTTGTTTGTTTTACGAGGTACATTTTGGCACGAACGCTTGAGACGAGTTGGGTAAAACTCGCAAATTGGGACGGTCTTTGGGATGAGGTCGCATTGGAGTCAACTCGCATTTTAAACTCAAGTTCAAGTCAAGAAAGAAGGACTTTTTTAAAAAAAAATGCTTTGTTGAGCCATGTGATGTTTTAGGCTCATGGGCATAAATGTATAAAATTAAATAAATTCAAGGCTCCCGTGAGTTTGTCAATTTCCGGGTTCTTCTTCTAAACCTCTTCTCTTTCCCAATCCCTTAGAATTTGCATATCATTAGGAATTTTCCCCTTTATTAGTTGTAGAATAATTTGTTCGATTATCGATTTATTAATGAATGTTTATTGTCTATTGAGTTATTTTGTGAGTAGTTTATTTCTTTAGAATCTCCATCTTATCTATGAATTGTGAACCTTTTAGCTAAATAGCGCGTGCAATTAAATCCGAAAATGATTAAGCAAATAACTTGATTTTAAATTCAATAAATTGCTACTTCTTTCCAATTAATTAGATTTTCCATGTTAGCAAAATTGCAACTTTTTCAAGTCTAAGTTCATTTAAATCCCTATTCCTTTAAAGCATAATTTAATGTAATTTTAGAATTTTGGAATTAATTTTAAGACTTTTAGATTATTTTTTTGAAAGTTTCCTTTATTTAAGCTATTTTGTGAAAACCGAAGGATTAACCACATTTTGTGGATTTTTGAAAGTACTTTCAAATTGAAACCTTCTTTCGAAAATAATTGAACCTCTTACTTAGAATCTCTGAAATAGACCATTTTCCTTAAAACGGAGTGCTTGCACGCACTATTTAATTAATTGGTTCCTAATTCTCCTAAATTAGGTGGCGACTCCAAAGAAAGCCCTTTGGAGTCCTATTTTGTTGAAATATACCCGAAACCTATCTTTTCTTAAAAGAAAGGGTAATTTTTGGGGTTCAACAGCATGGCGACTCCGCTGGGGATACTTAAGGTTCTAACCGCAAGGTTTTCACAAGATAACTCTTTATTTGTTTATTATTTGCGAAAAATAGCATGATTAGTTAAATTAATTATTTGCAATTGTTTGTCACTGAAAGCATATCACTACACTTTTATTTGCGCACATATCAAACTGGCATTCCGTTCATATTTCCCTCATTCCTGGGAGCTTCTTCATGGTTACTTATACCCGTGAGGTGTATGCATATACACCCGCAACTCACAAAAAACCCTTTAAGAAAGAGTGCGCGTACCTGCGGGGTGAGCGGATAGTTTTACTACCGCGTGACCGCTTGCCACTCAAAGCAGCCTTGTGTCTAGTAAACCCACTCTAGAGTTTTCGTTAGGAACATGCATGCATATTCACCTTAGTTTGGACCCGGTCCTTGATACCGTTTCCAAAAATTAGAAAACCGCCCTTTTGTTGACGGGTTATTGAATCCCAACGACATCGCATATTATTTGATCGTGTGGATCTTACAACGAATCCCAAACCATTTGCCATGTCAAATTTGAGAAGTTGACAATTATGTCGATTTATTTTTATCTCAGATGTTGTATTGACAAACGACTTGTGTTGTTATAATAACCACATGTGCGTGCAACTTGACGATTAGGCCTACCTCTTGAATAAAGAGGCACCTTACAGGGTAGGACGCGTTTGCATATTTATTTACGCTCAACTACTTGTGATTTTCACATGTTAATTGCTTGCCTTGCTTCATTTGCTTAAAATGCGTTAAATACTAGGTGTTGCTTGCTTGTATGCAATCCTATGAATGACATGCAAACTATCTTAGTTACCCTTTGAGAGGTCTCTTTTGTTTTATTTATTTCTTTACCAAATGTTGGATTTGTGAAGTGGCTGACCATTCACTACGCAAAGGTTTCGAGATCTGATTGATGGTAGATGCTCTAGCTCGTGAATGATGCAACACCAGAAGCTAACGGCATTGTTTGAAAGAACTTGGCAATTAGTAGCATCATTTTCAATTTTTAATTCGGGTTGAGGCCCTGAATCGCATTGTACTTTAAAGCTTATATTAATCCGAATCAACTCATTTTGAATTTATAAAAGTTGAAATAAAATGCATCTCATTCTTATTACATTATTTACGCTTCCATTTGTTTCCATTTCAAAATTAAAATTGATAACTTGCCAAAGCTTTGCTTGTAATGTATGGCAAAACAACTGAACAATTTAAAGCGATGCACTGAAAGTTATTGTCTGCGCTCTTTGGTTATCACACTTCCGTTAGAACTTCAATTGGGGCAGCTTTTGTTTGTTGGTATATGGCATTGTTGCAGTGATGCAGAACTACGCACGGTCTGATTCCCAAGGAGGGATACGTAGGCTCCCCCATCGGGCTCGACCCTTTAGCATTTAAATTTTTATTTTCCCCCAAGAAGGACAACTGGGGCAATTTTTGCAAAACGAGTTGGAGATGCGAAAGATCGCAACTGGGGCAATTTTGCAAAATGAGTTAGAGATGCACAAGATAATAACTGGGGCAGAATTTTGCAAGAAGCGGCGTTGGGTGTTAAAGATGAGTTGGCAATAATTTTGAAATTGGTTAAGCAAACAGTGCAAAGTCTAAGGCATAGGACGTTCAGTTATTTTAAAATATGTTACAAGTTTAAGTCAAGGCAAAATTTTCAAAATGCATCATTGACTTCATTTGCATGCTTATTTCACTCGCTATATTGCATTAAAATATTTTATCTTGCCTCTATCTTTCAAATTCTATGCTATTTGAGTTCATGAGCCAAGTTTCTGAAAGCAATTCGCAAATCCAAGTCTAATGAAGACGAGGAAGCAGCAGAAGCAGCAAGATCAGGATGAAGTGTGCACAAATCAAACGCTTCCCTTTCCCTCCTCAGAACTAACAGTTTTCTTTGAGAGCAGGAACATGAAAGCTTGCATTGAAAAGATCATTCGCACTATGGATGAACAATTTATGGAACGCACATTCAAAGTTGCCTTGCAGATTGCGTCGCAATCCATTTTCATGACTTAAAGCATTATGCTTTGTCATGAGTTATTGCCGAACAGGCGGCATTTCTACCCCTATGACTTTCATTCCTAATAGGCGACAAAGCCGAGGCTTGTTTTGTGTTTTCAAAACTAAGCCAAATAGGGCATCGCTTTGTTTCAGGCTATAATCCACACAAGGCCATCCTTGCCGGATTGTCTCGCCAATTGATTTATCAATGGCTATCGCACTGACTACATTTCCGCACTACTTTGCTTTGCACTTATTTTGAATTACGCCTTCGCACTTGCTTTAAAATTAACACCTTGCTTTACTCTTTCAGGTTGACCATCGGTTACGAGGATCCCCTTTGTTGGACTATCTCCCCTATTGATTCGCCAAACGGTTGACCATCGGCTACGAGGATTCCCTTTTTTTGGGACTACCTCGCCTATTGATTCGCCAAATGGCTCTCGCACTGAATACATTTCCGCACTACTTTGCTTTGCGCTTGCTTTGAATCATGTCTTTGCACTTGTCTCAAAAATTAACGCGTTGCTTTCCTCTTTCAGGTTGACCACCAGAAATTGAACATCAGATTCAATAAGAACTGAAGGCATTGAAAGCTTTGCGGCACTATTAATAAAAGCAACACGACCCAGTTTTGCTTATTTGTTTTGTATTATTTTGCCTTAATTAATCCAATTTGCAACTTTGTTTTGCAGGCTACTATCAAATTTAGGCTCGTTCACCTATATTGAATGTTTTGGGCTCGTTCACCTTATAATTGAATGTTTTGGGCTCATTCGCCTTACAATTGAATGTTTTGGGCTCGTTCACCTTATAAATGAACGTTATGTTACCTGCGTAGGATATAGATTAGCCATGTCGACTTGAGATATTATGTCTCGTTAGTCAACTTATCTTATGAAAGCCTTGCATTTTACAATTCGTTCTTGCTTTACTTATTGTCTTGCTTTACTGTTTCAGAATAAGGATCAGCTTAGAGGTTCTCTGGGCGGAGTATCTTGTCAGTTGATCGAAGGAAGAACTTTGGATGATATCACCACCCGTATTTACAATTTTTGTTATCACTTTATTTATTTCTTATTCCAATTATTACAGTTTATTAGCAGTTGCTCGTTTACCGTTTGTTGAGATTATTACAGCATTTTTAGCAGCACCGCAGCAGCATTTGGAGCATTACGTGGAGCTTTTCTTAGCGATGAACTGGGCAATCGTTGATATGAGCTAGACTCGTCAACGAAGACCTGAAGAATCGCACCCGCATAAGTCATCCACCCTAGAGGTAAGTCTCTTGTTAACCCTGAGTCTGAGGTTTCAGATTGAAGACAAGATGACTCGGTTATCGAGGTGCAGTGGAAACTATGTCTGTGTAAACCCCTCTTTATGGGTGTGTCGTCGACCACATTTTCATAACTTGGGTGATTACAAGCCTCTTTTCCCGCGCTTGAGTGGTCGTTATTATCTCGTCCTTGATCTTCAAATCGCGTCGAACTACAAATGGCCTTATTCTTTTTCAGCCCGAGATATGTAGGCAACTCGAAAACCGAAGTTCGGCCATGTCCATAAGCCTCGCACTTTGGTCCTTGGAATCAAAGTACTTGGCTTTGTCGTGACAAAATTGGTTTCTCGTCAACTTCTTTACCCTGAAAACTCTTTCATCCTTTTCCGGGTATAGAGGGGCAGCTGTTGACACCCAATTTTGTCCCGAATTTTTCAAAATTATTAAATTCTGGTAATATTTTCATAATTGAGGTTTAAATTGGAAAATTAAATAAATAATGATAACAAAAGAGGATTAATTGCAGTTTCAAAGAAAAGGTGCTAAAATTGCAAAATCCCACCAAATTTAACACACTCGTGCAACTCATTCATTTTTTTGAATAATTATAAAATTGTGCCACATCCGCTCCCCTCCTTGAAATATATCCTATTTGTGCAAGGCCCATATTACACAAAAACCCCAACCCATTATCCACCATCTCCCCTTATCAAAAACCCTACACCCACCATTATAAAAAAAAAACCCTCAGCCGTGCCCCTTCTCCGGAGGGGGGGGGGTCTCTATTTTTCCCTCTCCTCTAAAAAAGACACTGATGGTTTTGACCCCCATTTTCGGACTCTCCCACAACTCCCTTTGACTCTCACACACAAAATATAAATAGAAACTGGAGAGTGGGAAAGCCACCGGAAAAAGAGAGAAGGTGATTGGGGTTGGGGTTTTGGAGGGCACAGCACAGTGGTGGAACCACCATCACCACCATGGAAAACTCAAGGCCGTTTGAACCTTGATTCTTTCACTGGTTATTGGATCTGAATCAAAACAGGTGGGGTCGTAGCGACGCCGCTACTAGCTGGTGTCGCTCCTCCACCTTACGCGACTGTTATTACAATCATATCATTATCACTTGGATTTGGATTTGCGATTACCCATTTGTTTTAGTGATTCGTTCACGTGTCTGGGTTTAATCGTTATATCTTTTTGGAAGCGTATGTTGATTCTGGTTTCTCTTTGATTATGCTGTTATTCAGTTTGATGTTGTTGTTACACCAGAATCAGGTTGGGTGTTTTTCCCTTGATCGGTGGTTAGTTGCAGCGACGCCGCTGTGGCAAAGCTGGTGTCGCTCCTGCCTCACTGTGTTTTGCTGTTACTTGCCAGATTTTGGCCGGAGTTTTGGTTGCCGGGTTGGAACTCTGTCACCCGTTCATGTCGTGAATCTATTCACGTTTTTTTTTGGGTTCAACCGTTACCCTTTTGATTCTCTCGTTCACAGTTTGATTATTTGATTGATGCTCGACTTTTGATTTGGTAACTGGTCCTTGTGTATATTGTTTTCCTGTTGCTGCTATGGTTGTATGCTGCAAATCTGAATCGTGACTGGGTCTTCCGTTTGCCTTGCACATTTCACTGGTTCCACAGAATCCTTTTAGGAAATATTGTTTGACCCATCACTTGGTCTCTGTTATGATCAGTGGATTTTGAACATATATCGCGTAACTGATATTGAATTGATACTACACTGGTAGATGAAAATAATCAAATAATTGATTTGAACCTATGGACTGATATTCAGCCGATACTATACTGGCCGATGAAAATACACATGCATGTATTGAGGCCTCGGGATTTTGAACGAATACTACACTTGAACCGTCCCGTTCCCGTGCCCCTAAAGCAAAAAGGCGATGATGAATGCATTTTAATGCTAAGCAACTTGAATAGAGTAGTGGGTTTGGTGCTTTGGCACGGCAACACGGCCCGGGCTCCGTGTTTGCAACCGTACCAAATCCCGAGCCTCTATTCGACGCGCCATACGAACCTGAGCCTAAATTTTGTAAAACACAAACCCCTTTACTATTATTATTATTATTATTATTATTATTATTATTATTATTATTATTATTATTATTATTATTATTATTATTATTATTATTATTATTATTATTGTTACTTTAGTATTATTATACTATTTTCATTAGTTATTACACTTTATTATCGTACTAATCCAATTTTATTTGTTTGTTTTACGAGGTACATTTTGGCACGAACGCTTGAGACGAGTTGGGTAAAACTCGCAAATTGGGACGGTCTTTGGGATGAGGTCGCATTGGAGTCAACTCGCATTTTAAGCTCAAGTTCAAGTCAAGAAAGAAGGACTTTTAAAAAAAATGCTTTGTTGAGCCATGTGATGTTTTAGGCTCATGGGCATAAATGTATAAAATTAAATAAATTCAAGGCTCCCGTGAGTTTGTCAATTTCCGGGTTCTTCTTCTAAACCTCTTCTCTTTCCCAATCCCTTAGAATTTGCATATCATTAGGAATTTTCCCCTTTATTAGTTGTAGAATAATTTGTTCGATTATCGATTTATTAATGAATGTTTATTGTCTATTGAGTTATTTTGTGAGTAGTTTATTTCTTTAGAATCTCCATCTTATCTATGAATTGTGAACCTTTTAGTTAAATAGCGCGTGCAATTAAATCCGAAAATGATTAAGCAAATAACTTGATTTTAAATTCAATAAATTGCAACTTCTTTCCAATTAATTAGATTTTCCATGTTAGCAAAATTGCAACTTTTTCAAGTCTAAGTTCATTTAAATCCCTATTCCTTTAAAGCATAATTTAATGTAATTTTAGAATTTTGGCATTAATTTTAAGACTTTTAGATTAATATTTTGAAAGTTTCCTTTATTTAAGCTATTTTGTGAAAACCGAAGGATTAACCACATTTTGTGGATTTTCGAAAGTGCTTTCAAATTGAAACCTTCTTTCGAAAATAATTGAACCTCTTACTTAGAATCTCTGAAATAGACCATTTTCCTTAAAACGGAGTGCTTGCACGCACTATTTAATTAATTGGTTCCTAATTCTCCTAAATTAGGTGACGACTCCAAAGAAAGCCCTTTGGAGTCCCATTTTGTTGAAATATACCCGAAACCTATCTTTTCTTAAAAGAAAGGGTAATTTTTGGGGTTCAACACCCACCCTTTGGGCAATCCCCAAAGGAATACTCCACTTCCAAGACCCATCCGAAATGTTCTACCAATGGATGAGGTGGAGGAGGATATGGTTGAAGAGGATAATCCTCATGTTTCCCTAGTTGTGAGGAGGAGCTTAGGTGCCGTATTTGTGGAAGATAGTGAGAATGATCAAAGAGAGAACCTCTTTCATGCTAGATGCCGAGTTATGGGTGTAGTTTGCTCCATGATTATTGACTCGGGAAGTTGTGCCAACATAGTGAGCCAAACATTGATTTCCCAATTGAAGTTACCCACCTTGAAACATCCCAACCCATATCGATTACAATGGCTAAGTGAGTGTGGGGAGTTGAAGGTGGTGGAACAAGCATTGATTGAGTTTGGAATGGGAAGCTATAAAGACAAAATCTTGTTTGATGTTGTCCCGATGCAAGCATGCCATCTCTTATTTGGGAGACCATGGCAACATGATAGATGTGTGGTGTATGATGGCCGGACCAATTCATATACGGTCAAGAATGATGGGAGGAAGTATGTGCTTAAAGCTTTGACTCCAAGGCAAGTAAGGGGAGACTACAAGCGGATGAGGGAGTTGAGGGAAGCGGCTAAAGCCAAGTCGCCCATTGTACTTGAACCCGAGGCAAACAATCTTGTTGCCTTGCCAAAGCATGATGAAAATGAGAGTCACTCCACTTCAAATGAGAGAGAAAAGATAGAGAGAAGTGAGGGAGTGACCGGTGACAATCTAAGAGAGGAAAAAGGAGAAGAATTGAGGAGTGATGTGAGTGGATTGTCACCACAAACTACACTCGACCATGAGGTAAAATTGAGAGAGATGAGAGGTGAGGAAAGAAAAATTGAGAGTGAGAACACCCATTGTTCTAACCCTTCTTCATCTTCTACTTTCTCTTGGGTAAGTTCTTGTGTAGGTACAATTGAAGACAAGCCATTGGAGCCTCAACCATGTGCTTGGAAGGAAAGACAAGAGGAGGCAAGTTCTCAATGTGAGCTTCATGAAGGAGGAGTTGCATGTGACACTTCAAGCCTTGTTAGTGATCAAGGAAGTACTACAAATGTAAGTGTTACTTCACCTATTCATGAGCCTACTAGCTACTTGTCTTGTGATGACTCAACACTAGTTGGTGTTTTTGATGCATCTAGTGAGTATACCACTAGTGAAGAGTCTAGTTGTCAATTTGAGTGTGCTTGTGAAACACTAGTTGGGAGGAATCCTATGCCACATCATGATGTGAGCTCATTGTTCATTGAACCCCTACCTAGTGTAGATTTGATAGTTGACCATGATTGTGACCTTTGCTATGACACACCACCAACCTTTGACATAGGGGAAGATGAGATAGTTGATCATTCCCTTATTGATGTGCTTCTATCTGGTGGACCAATATGTTGTGGTAAAGATGGAATTGACCTTGAGGAGTCCAAATTGCATGAATTGGACAAGGTTGTCTATGATGACTCCTCAAGTGAACCTAGTCTTGATAACTTGTCTATGCTTGATCATGATAGTGAGATGCATGTTTTTACCAATCCTTTATTCGAAGGTATTCTCATTAGTGGTAATGACTTATATCGGACTAGGGTGAAGAGTAGGATGGAACTCCCATGGTGTGAAGGGTTTGACCCCTTAGGCAACCCATTGCTTGAGAATTTGGGTGAGGTAGATGGTTCTTTGAGTGCCCCTACTATTGCTTGTTGGGGTTATGATGAAGAAGAGTCCATCATCAATGCCTTCCTTGAGAACTTGAATTTTGAGGAGGGTTGCCTAGTTGTTGAAATGGGAGGGGAAGAGGAATCCCTTGGTGTGAGTAAGTATGCTCTAAAGAAGGGGAGTGGAGTGCTTGATCCTACTTGTAGGTTGGACTATTTGATTCACTCCACTCCACATGTTGATCACACCTCAAGGATAGATTAGTGTGTTGATCTTGAGCTTAAGGTTCAAGGGGATTTTGGTAGCTTGATCTTGCATTTCCCATCTTCCCATGACCTATTTGCTCATTATCTTGTTGAGTGCATGATAATCTTTAACCAAGTACTTATGGTTCTCTTTGGAGACTTGATATTCATGATTGTTATTGATGCTTGGTTATATCACAAGAGTGTGTTTTCCACACTTCTTGCACTAACCTACCTTCAAAGTAGGATGTTTTCTTGTTTTTGCTTGTCGTTGCTTGTAGGTTCTATGCTCCATGCTAAGGCGAGGAAGCTCTTGGAAGAAACCTATGACAAAGTGACGATCAAGAGGAACAAAGGAGGAGATTCTTGGCCACCCCGAGGAGTTGCTAGAGACATGAGAGACCAAGCCTTGATTTCGAGGACGAAATCTTCTCAAGAAGGGGAGGATGATGCGGGGCAAATCGAGCAACCATCTAAAAATACCATCCAAGGCCAAGGAAGAGCTTATGCATTGGAACGCCATGGAACGAGGAGCACTCGGGATCAATTTCAGAGCGTTTCAAGGCTGCCCAAGAAGGGGCGGACCGCCTAGTCAAAGGGGCGGACCGCCCACTTATTGCTCACTCTCTGGATTTCAGTCCGCCTAGTGCAGAGGCGGAGGGCCTACTTGGGCGCCTACTGGAGACTAGGCGGGGCGCCTACTCCACTAGGTGGGGCGCCTAGTTGCTGAACAAGTTGCGGGATTTCTAGTTTTTATCCTATGTAATTTCTATTATGCCCCTACGTGGCTTATGACTTTAGAACTTACTTAAGGGTACTTTAGGCTTTTCATTGATGTCTAAGAAAGGCCTATAAATACTCCATAGCTTAGCATTTTTAGGGAGTTAGCTATTATGTTGAATGAATGAATGAACAATGTTCAAGAGTGGATTCTCTTTGAATGAAAACCCTTTGAGACGGTTTGAGTTTACTAGTGGATTCTAGTTGACCCCCAAACCCCCCGATCATTCTACTTGCGAGTTCGTTGTTAACTCGAGGGTATTTGCATAACGTTGGCTCTTCTTGACACCGATACGAGGGTATCACGGAACAAGTTCTCCATGGTTACCTTGTAGGGAGTTCGAGACGCGTCTCGTTCCCTTATCTTTACTTTTATCGTCTTTTTGGTTTTGATCCTTATCACATCCCCTCATTATGCAACTAGTATTTTCCTCCAAAATCTAGAGTCGCAGTTGGTTATTGATTATAATAATATTTTAAGAAATGAGGAAGAATTTTGGCGTCTCAAATCTCGAATTGATTGGTTAAATTTTAGTGATGCTAATACAAAGATTTTTCATGTCTCAACTCTTAATCGTAGAAGGAAAAATCGCATCGTTTACTTTCATGACGACAATGGTAATCAAATTTTAATCCAGACGAGGTATCCAACCATGTAACTCAATATTTTAGCAATTTATTAACCACTAGTCAGTCTTCCACCCCTCTAAATTCTATCACTACTGCCTCTTCGTGGTTTTCCAAACCGATCTTTCAATTTTAGATAAACCTCTAGCTGATGAGAAAATTACAAAAACAATCTTCTCTTTTAAGCCCTACAAAGCCCCAGGCCCCGATGGTTTCCACCCCTTCTTTTACCAACGTTATTGGGACATAGTTGGCCCTTATGTAAAAGATTTTTGCCACAAAGTCTTCAATGAGTGCCAAATTCCTACAGATTGTAACTCCACTTTAATTTGTCTAATTCCTAAATTCAATAATGCGGTACACTTGAAGAATTTTAGACCCATTGGGCTATGCAACACCACTTACAAAATCATCACTAAGATCATATCCAATCGCGTCAAACCTCATCTAGATGATCTTATAAGCCCTTGCCAAGCTAGTTTCATTAAAAATAGGAGAGCTTCAGATAATGTCATCATTATATAGGAACTCATCCAAAAATTTGCTCGTATAAAAGGCAATAAGGGTGGAATGATTGTTAAAATCGATCTCTAAAAACCTTTTGATAGGATTGAATGGTCCTTTATTCGCAATATGCTAGCTTTTTTTTAAATTTTCCCCTAAGATCTCAAAATTAATTTTGTCGTGTGTTACCTCCTTTAGTATTTCTATTTTAATTAATGGTGCTAAAACAAATAGTTTTTTTTCCTAGTAGAGACATTCGTCAAGGCGACCCTATGTCGCCCTATCTTTTTATCCTTTCCTTAGAACTCCTTTCTATCTATATTAACCACCAAGTTGATATGAATCTTTGGGACCCTATTACTATATCTCCTAAGGGCCCTAGCCTCTCACATCTTATTTTTGTCGATGACCTAACTTTTATGGCCAAGTCTAACAATAAATCAGCCCACACGATTCAACACACTCTTACCATATTTTGCAACTTGTCAGGAGCTAAGGTCAATACCTCAAAATTTAGAATTATCTTTTCAAAAAATTTCGACCCTCATGAGGCAGCTCAACTAGGATCTATCTCGGACTTTAGGATTAGTCCTCACTATGGGAAATATCTAGGCTTTCCAATCTTGAGTCTTAAACCAAAACATAATGACTACCAATTCCTACTGGACAATTTCAAATCTAGACTCTCTAATTGGAAAGTAAATCTCCTTACTCTATCTGGTAGAACTACTTTAGTTCGTTCAACCCTCAATACTCTACCAAACCACATCATGCAACTCCATCAACTTCCCAGGAAAACCCTAAATGCTTTTGATCAAATCCAAAATAATTTTTTCTGGGGTACGACTGACACCAAAAGAAAGATTCATCTTCTATCTTGGGATACTATTACTAAACCAAAATTATTTGGAGGCCTCTCTATTACAAAAGCTCATGTCAAAAATCAAGCTCTCCTTAGTGGTCTTTCCTGGAGATTCTTCACGACACCAAAATCCCTGTGGACTCAAATTCTTAGTGCTAAGTATATCCATACTCGACCCACAAAAGGTCAATCTTTTATTTGGCATAATATTGCTAAAGGATTACCTTTCTGCTATGATAACACTCATTGGGTGCTAGGGGATGGTGCGAATATTTTATTTTGGGATAACTCCTGGCTTCCTAATAAGATCCCAATGCGAAGACTCATTAGTGGACCTCTAACCCTAGCTGAAACTAATGCCAAGGTCTGCCAGATATATACACCTAATAATACGTGGGACTTCTCCAAAATCTCCTTTGATCTCCCAACCCACATTAAAGATATTTTTCTTTCAACCCCTACTCCTGCTGTATCCTTAGAGCATGACTATCCCATTTGGAGACTTAATGACAATGGGCTGTTTTCCCTTAAGTCAACCTACAAAATTTTACAACCCCACTCCCCTACTGATAACGAATTTATGTGGACATGGGAAATCAACACTCCTCGTAAAATCCAATTTTTTTTATGGCAATGCCAGCACAATAGGCTTCCTTGCAGGTCCTACCTTAGTATGATAGGCATTAATATTGATCCTATTTTCCCAATATGCAAACTTGAGCCTGAATCCATCTTTCACATTTTTTGGAACTGCACCATTGCCAAAAAAAATTGGACAAGTTGCAATATCAATTTTAGTGCTATGAATTCCAAAAATTGGCTTAAGAGTATGAGAGAGAGTTCCCCTCCCTTAAACACAAAATTCTACTCATGGCAGGAATTCTTATCTTTTACTTTGTGGGGTGTATGGCTAAATCGTAATCATAACAATGTCCACAATTTTAATAATCACCTAAGTCATACCAAAGTTCATTATAACGTAACTGAATTTAAACTTCTTACGTCAAATGAACCTTCCTTCACTCGCACTAGAAATATTAAAGTTGCATGGCACCCCTCCCCCCCAATTCTAACTATTTTAAGCTTAATGTCGATGGCTCTTATCATCAAATTCACAATAATGCTAGTATAGGTGGTGTATTTAGAAATAGTCAAGGGGACTGGATACTCAGTTTTCACTCACCCATTCATGCTTTGAATCATACTCATACTGAACCTTCAGCACTAGCCTACGGCTTATCTTTAGCTCTTGATCAGAACCTCATGCCCTTGGAAATTGAAACAGACTCCACAGAAATCCTAAATATGCTTGCAAATCCCACTCCTACTTATCTACCTTTGATCATCCACTGCAGGTTGTTGCTAACGAAGCTAGGAATGCCCCAAAATCAGGCATAACTTCTGTCAAGGAAACAAAGTTGCACATCTATTGGCTAAGGGAGCTCCTGGACAGTCCAAAAATCGTATCAAAAGTCATTATGCATTGCCACCATATTTTGTTTGTCAAGCACTGCTGGACGATCGTGTGGGAAAATTCTCTGCTTTAAAAATTTCGGATAGTACTTGTAATAATCTAGCTACTCTAGGAAATCTTAATGCTTTGAATGTTCCTCATCTACCAAGTAGCAACTTCTCCTTATCTAGTACGAACTTGTGTAATGTAAGTCATGCAATGCCCCAAAGCAGTCGCATGTACTCACTTTGTAACCGTTCGTAATTTTAATATTAATGCATATCATATTATTATCAAAAAAAAAAAAACCACTAGAGACTTTAGCGACATTGAATCTAATGGCATTTAATCTTACCGGTAAATGTTTTAGTGCCAATTTCTATTGTCGCTAAAGGTAAAATTTGTTGCCGCTAAAAGCATGTTTTTGGTGTAGTAATGCTTATATATAATCACAATTACTGGTGGGATCACAATAAGTTCAGTGTTATCTTTTCGTATTCCTATCTTTACATACATAGTACTACAAGTTATTGTTGAAAAAGAAAAGAAGTATCAATTAAGTAACATTAATTGATTGTACAAAACACAATATATTGCCTGGAATTAATATTGCATTTGGAGTAGATGTTCGAGTTGCTGCATATATCTTTGTTGAGCTCCTCCACTATGATATCTGAAGTAATAATGTTCAGGCCTGCAACAATCAATATAGGACATTACCAGTCAAATTTAATTAGATATTAGAATGGATGAGAAATATCACGAAAAATAATATAATTTATGATGCCAGCGTATCATAGAGGTTAAGCTTATCTCTCCCTCTGAGCAAACACAAATCAAACATGGATGATTGAATTCTGATTAATAGTCCATTTAGGTAAGCTTAAAAGTGGCTTAAAATACATATGTGCTTATAAACCTGTTTGGTAACTTAAAAAATCATAAGCTTATAAGCACTTATATACTTAAAATAAGCCAAAATTGGGATATTAGAAAATTTGACTTCTCATAAAGTGACTTATAAGCGACTTATGGCTTATATGCCACTAATCATAAGCTCACCCAAACGGCCTATAAACTAATCGCTTTAATGATAAAATTTGTTAGAACTTATTTTTTTTGGAGCTTTCCAATAACCAAAGTAAGATTATTCCCTTATTGTTTGATCTAATTGCCTGGTTTTTAGCTATATTATATAGTTATATTGAATCAACTATTAGTATAAAATAGTGGCTATATTATATGGCTATTTACTTAGCGGTCATTTGGTACAAGGATAAGTTATACCGGGATTAATTATACAAGGATAAATTAATACCGAAATAAATTAATACCAGGATAAGTTAATACCATGGGGTCCTTGGTATTGATTTATCCATCAATTTGTGCATAAGTTTATACTGGGATTAAATAATACTGATTTGAATTTGAAAACCAAACATAAGATAAAATCATCCAGCTTTTTATACCAAGATTAATTAATCCTATATCACATACCAAGCGATCCCTAGTGTTGCCTAATGTCACGGCCTAACTTTCAAATTAGCACTCTGTGCGGTGCTTGACGGTTTGTCTACAAAGTAGCAAACTCAAGTAAGCCTTTAAGTAAACAAGATTGCTAAGAGAATTTTGGACAAAGAAAGACAAGAGAGATTGCCAAAGAGAGCTTTTCTATTCATTCAAACATGAAAGCTTTTCTGGATTTCTTTACAAATGAATGACCCCTCTATTTATACTACTCTCCTAGGGGTTCAAGTACAATTAAAAATTATATACAAGTCCCTAATATTTACATATAAGGACCTACTCTAGAGAGTTTCATGGACCTAGAATCTTCCAAGCCCTTCCTTACAATTATGAGAGGTTCTAGGTTGTTCCATGAGAACTACCCACACAATTCTAGGATATTCTACTCTCTTTGGCTTAGCTGGCATCATTCGTGTACCATGTCACGCCCATGTGGCATGATGACTTTGCGAGGGTGTCACACTCTCCCCCACCTGATATTGCTACGACCGCAACGCAATGTTGCTGCATATATTCGTGGCACTTGTCCTTGAATTACCAAAAGTCTTGATATCGCTACCACGTAGCCTCCTCTGGAGATTGCCCCTTCCAATGCACAAAGAACATGGTTGTCGGCTTTTGACCCTTCTTACCTCTTGCCTTATAGTCAATGATGGCTTCAATCTCACGATCTTGCGATGCAGTCACAGTGATAGGTGCGCGAGTTATTTAGCCCCAACTTGGGTCTTTCTTGTCTTCATGGTACGGATTCAACACGCTAGCATGGAAGACTGGATGGATCTTCAAGTGTGTAGGCAAGTCTAACTTGTAAGAAACCTTGCCCACCTTATCAATAATCTCGAACTGCCTTTCGTACTTGCGCACTAAGTTTGGATGCATACCTCGTAGTGCCTTGAACTGCCTTGGGTTAAACTTGACTAAGACCATGTCCCCAACTTGATACTCCATGGGACGCCTCTTGCAGTCAGCAAACTTCTTCATCTTCCGGGACGCCTTGTCCAAGTAAGACTTAGCGGTGTCAAGCTGCTCTCCAAAGCCCTTAGCCATGTGATATGCTCCCAAACTCTTGCTCTCAAAAGTGGCAGGTAAAGAATGAGGGGTTTGAGGCTGTTGGCCTGTGGCTAGCTCGAATGGTGTCTTTCTTGTGGACTCACTCCGCTGCAAGTTATATGAGAATTGGGCTACATCTAAGACCCTTCCAAATCCTTTTGATGTGCGCTCACAAAGTGTCTTAAGTAGCACTCAAGTAGCGCATTGAACCGCTCCGTTTGGCCATCTGTCTGAGGGTGGAAACTGGTAGAGAAATGCAACTCCGTGCTAAGAATCTCAAACAACTCCTTTCAGAAGTTCCCACTGAAGCGAGGGTCTCGGTTACTAATGATATGCCTCGGCACGCCCCAATACTTCACTACATTCTTAAAGAATAACTTGGAGGCTTCCTTAGCAGTGCAACTAGCTGAGGCGGGGATGAAGGTAGCATACTTAGAGAATCTATTCACGACGATCATAATAGTACCATATCCTTCAGACTTTGGCAAGCATGTGATGAAGTCCATAGTGACACTCTTCCACGGACGCTCCATAATAGGCAGTGGCTCTAATAGTCCTCCGGGTGACCGCTGCTCCACCTTGTCTTATTGGCATACAAGACAAGTCTACACATATGCCTTAATGCCATCTCGTATGCACGAACAATAATATACTGATTCAGCCAAGGCCCTTGTGCGTCGTTGGCCAGAATGACTAGCCCACAATGTGTCATGGCTCTCCTTGGTGAAGCCAGGCAATGCTAGAACTGGCTCCTCCATCATGGCTTACTTAAGGCCTTCAAACGCCTTTTGACATAGCTCCGACCAAACCCACGTCTTGTTCTTCTTTAGTAGCTCCGTCAAGGGTGCGACTTTAGCAGAGTATCCACCTATGAAGTGTCAGTAGTAGTTGACTAGACCAAGGAAAGATCTCAACTCCGTAACCTTGGTCGGCGGCTCCCATTCTTGTATGGCACGAACTTTGGCCTCGTCCATCCGCAACTACAGGGTTGATTTTCGCCAATCAAACACTGCACGGAAGCCACAAACTCTTGTCGACTTCAACCTACTTTTGCCTAATGTTCAGCCTATTTTTGCCTATGTTAGCAACACATATAAACAAGCACAACAACAAGAACAAAGGGACAAACATAAGGGACAAGGGACAAACATATACGGGCAATGCCCAACCTTTATATTATTACTTCAACAATAGTACTAAGGATATTTTCGTTGTCAAAGGCTTACACTCATATATGATTGCCTTGGCAATGTTTTACAATGCTTAAATACAAAGGGGGACGGCTTGGGCAGTTACAATGGGATGGGGGCGTGCCTGGCACATGCCTAGGCAGTTACATAGTCAAGTCAGCCACATTTTGGATCATGGGCGCCCAAATCTCGCACACCTGCCTTGTCATTCTGCCAGTCACGTGCATTGCACGCCTTGTGCCATCCATTCAAAAAATCAGCCACACACTTTGACATTCTGCTGCGCACATGACCACTTTTTGTGCCATGTGCTCCCATCACTTGCCACTGTTGTTCAGCTTCCTAAGCCATAGCAATGCCATGCCATGCCTTGTCTTGAAACTTAGCCAATTTTCCTTGTCTTGCCTTCGTTGTCATTGCCCACACTTACGCCACAAAAACAAGCTTCCTTTCTACCTCCAAGGCACTTGCATTCAGCCATCTTGCCTAAGTGCCAAACCGGCACGCTTAGACACACGATGTCAAGCCCATACCGAACGACTTATACATTGCTTGCACAATCTGCCTATGCCAAGGTGCAACATATTAAAACCTTAGCATAGCCAACAGCCGACGTCAATCATGTTCCAATCTGAGGGGCTAACAAACCACCGCCACTAGAAGAAATCGACGTCCTCGTCGAGGCTGATTTCAAGTACTCCTCAAGCTGATCTTCGAACTGCCACAAAGAAGTACTTTTCTCCCAAGTTCCATCCGTTTCAGCCCTTCCTTTCTATTGAATCAAAAATTCTATACGCCTATTTTTCTTAGACATACCAAGAACCCGGTGACCTTCTCAAGGGGAACAGGCAAATACATGGTAAAATGCTGCACTTGAGGGGAAAATGTAGCAAACGGGTAATTTGTTGAAGTTTCATTGCATTTGTGGGGTGTTGCTGAATCTGTTCGACGAGGGCGTCGAATTCAAGAGGTGTGAGTGGTTTGTTAGACCGTTGATTTTGTGGGATTCGGCCATGGCACAAGTTTGGGCATGTTGACTCGGCCATGGGAAAAAACGGGTGGCAAACAACATGATTGACGAATGTTTGGATAAGTGCGGGCTAAATGTGACTTGGTGGGATCAAGGCATGTGTATGGGCTGATTTTCAAACGTATTGATGGTACGACGGCTAGGCAGTCTAGTATCTTATGTGTGTCTAAGTGTGGACAGTGATGGCACGTCTTCGCTTGTTGGGTGGCAAGTGAAAGAGGCAGCGGGAAAACGACCTTGTGGGACAAAGAGTGTCATGATGTGGTGTCTTGATGCCAAGGCTAGACAATGGTGTAGCGTGGCTAAGTGTTGGTGCATGACACTTGGCTAAAATTGAGGCGGATGTGCTGAACGACTAGGCAAAGTTGGCTGCGTGAGGTAAGCTGAGTCGGATGTGGCTTGGGTGCATGTGCAGAGCATATGAGTGGAAGTTGGGTGCCTGAAAGTGGGCAAGAACGTGGGAAAAGTAGCCTAGATTTGCGCCGAGGTGTCCAAAAACGTGGCTTGCATAGCCTGCTTAGTAGGATTTCGCCCCTATCCACTTGTACAAGCCTTATGGCTGATCCCCTTTATATATAAGCTGCTTTTATTCATTGCAAATAGACTTAGACAGAAACTGTAGCATAGGCAACACAAATAAAACGTCTTCCGTAGGGAAGAAGAAGTTTGGCCAAGGTTGGCTATTCCTTTGTATTTACGTGATAATATAAAGGTTGGGAATTAGTTTCCTGTATCTCGTTGTGTTCCTTTTACGTTTATCTTTCTGCCTATATATGTTCTAAGTGCTAAATCAACTTCAAACGAACCTAAAATAAAACTAAGTGTAGGGAAGGCTGGGCCTTGCAACGGTTGCTTGGCCGCCGCACGGGACAAAACCTCGGCAAGGCACATGACCGGGCAGTTGAGTGGCTTGACATGGGCGAAAGTGGGCTAAAACATAGGCTGAAGTGGCCTGAATGTGCGCTGAGCTGGCCGAAACATGGCCTGCCTAGTAGGAATAACTCCCCTATCAATTAATAAAGCCTTTGGCCGATTTCCCCATTGTATTTATAGTTGTTTTCGGCCATTTTATCGTTTAGACAGATTTCTATAGTTTTCTTAGGTGAGAAAACGTTTGGCCTTGGTAGCTTTCCTTTATATTTGGTGTGAATAATATAAAGGTTGAGACTTTTCCCGTAAACTATGTCTATTTCGTTTATGCCTTTACGTTTCAGTCTTGTGCATGATCTTTACTTTAAATAAATTCAATCATCTGCCTATAACACACATACGTTGCTGCCTATTTCAAAATCTAAGACAAACACACATACGTGGGAAACGGCTGAGCCTTGCGGGCGGACTGCTTGGCTGCCGCACAGGGCAAACCTCGGCGGCTTTGATTGCTCAATATCGCCCCTGTTTTCAGTATATTATGTGCTCAACAATGATTGATTTCAAGTAAAATGCTAACTTGATGTGTTTGGATATTTTAGGAGCGAAATGAAGGAAATTGGAGCTTGATTCATACAAAAACAAGGAAGAAGCAGCGCATACAACCACAGATGCTTGGCATGCTCCGGTGTATACGATGGGAAACAGTCTCAGAACAGCTGGGACAAGCTTAAAACGTGGGCCACTGGCATATTTCATATTTAAAACCTTTTGAAAACATTTTGTTAGTTTGGCTACGTATTTTTGGAGGCAAGAACCACAATAGAGGCTAGAGAACCAAGATTCATCAATTGAGTTGTAATTCTTCTGCACTCTTTATTGTTTCATGATTTTTAGATTATTTTGTGAGAAAGCTATCTTGTCTATGAGTAGCTAAACTCTATTATTCTAGGGTTATGGGTTAACCATGAAAGTTGTACTCTAAAGTTTACTGAATTCTATTAAATTTATCAGATTGATTTGTTTATATAATTCTGCTCTGAATTACTTGATTTCCTGGCCAGTTGTTAAGTACTATCCATGAACCTAGGGTTGAATTCGAAAGTGGGAACCGTAGGTTGAAATAGAATTAAATAAAGGGTGTTCCTGAACCCGGGCATCGGGGAATGGTTTCGCGGTTAGGATAGAAATATATCTAACAGTCGCGCTTAATCAGTATACAGGAGAAGCACATGCATTCTTGTTAATTCTAATTCCATAGACATATAGGCGTTAAGTTAGCTTGAATAGGCGAGCAGGGTATCGACAGAGCTCTGAGTATAATCAACCGTGTGATTAGAAACTCTGATATATAAAGTCAATTCAATTAGCGGAGGAGTTCAACTGGATTAGTGATCGTCCCATAATCCTGGAATATTTTCTCTCAGTGTTATCTAAAATCTTGAACTGTCTTGCATTCTATTTACTTCAGCTACTTTTAGTTAATTAGTTTAATTAAACCAACTCGAAATTTGGTTAAACTCTGTTGAACAATATTTGAATTAAAGTTTGTCTAGATAGTAGTTAATCGATAGTTCTCGTGTGAACGATACTTTCTTATCACTTTATTACTTGATCGACCACGTATACTTGCGTGTGCGTTTGAAGCGACAAGTTTTTGGCGCCGTTGTCGAGGACTAAGATTTAATTAGTTTGTAGATTGCTTTTATTTGTTATTTGTTCAAGATTAATTTTTGTTTTAGTTGTCTTTGGGTGTTTCAGGATTTGGCTTGAATGCGAAGGAGCAAGAGTGGTGATAAACTCTACACTTTTGACCCTGAACCTGAAAGACTTTTTCACAGGCTAAGGAAGGAGGCTAGACTCAAACCAAAGCTAGAGAAAGCTCTTATTTCTGAACCTACAGAGATGGCTGAAAATCAAAACCGCGCCATACTAGATGTACCCGCCTAACTTTCGCAACCACCCTAATTTTTCATTGGGCGGTAATCAAGGCGGACAAGGCAGCAGACAACCTCAAGGTAATACTCAACAAGTGGAGAATCCACCGCAGCAGAAACAGCCTAAAACGTAAAAAATAGAGGCAGTGATACAACAACTGGCTGTTGATCATAATCAGAAAATTTAATCTCCAGCAGAATCGGGATAGTGCCATTCGCTCTCTAGAAAAACAAATGGGACAGCTTGCTAGTAATCAAAATACAATGCCACTTGGTGCTTTGCCAAGCAATACTAATCCCAATCCCAAGGAACATGTGCAAGCAATTTTATTAAGAAATGAGAGAGAACTGGAAGAAGTGCCAAAGAAGCCAAAGCAGTCTCACTCTGACAAAGGAAAAGAAGCAGAGCCAGTAGTCGAAGTCGAGAAGGAGGTAGAAAAGCAAGATGCAGTGATTGCTGCTAAACCACCACCTCCCTTTTCTCGAAGGTTGCAAAAGAATATGCAAGATCCCGCAGTCACGAAGATCTTGGGCATACTCAGTCATACTAGTATCAATATTCCATTGGTATATGTGCTCCGAGGAATTCCAAAGTATGCCAAGTACATCAAAGACATAGTGTCATCAAAGAGGAAACTCAATGAATTTGAAACTGTGGCACTTACTGAAGAGTGCACATCCAGGGTTCAGAACAAACTCCCTCATAAGTTGAAGGATCCAGGTAGTTTCACCATCCATATTCGTGTTTGCAACATAGCAGTTGGTAGAGCCCTATGTGATCTATGGGCCAGCATAAATCTTATGACATTGTCTGTATGCAACCAACTGGGTCACGGTACTCCAAAGCCAACGACAGTATCACTTCAGTTAGCTGATCGGTCTGCTACTTATCCTGAGAGGGTGATTGAGGATGTATTGGTTCAAATTGGTCAATTTATTTTGCCCGCTGATTTTGTTATCTTGGATTATGAGGCAGATAAGGAAGTCCCTATTATCTTGGGACGACCTTTCTTAGCCACTGGTGATGCTGTGATCCATGTCCGAGAGGAAAAAATGGCAATGAAGGTGGATGATCAGGAAGCAGTTTTTAATGTGTACAAGGCTCTAAAAATGGCTAACCATCATTAAGAGTTGTCCATGATCATAGTGAATGACTCAGAGGTGAAGTCGAGTGATCCAGCTGATAATGTTAATGATGATTTGCAGCAAGCACTGATGTTGGGAGAAGGAACTACTGAAGATGCTGATATAGAGGAGATGTTGTAGCTTTTAGACTGCTCTTGTGACTTTATTATGGAGTTTCCCAAGTTTGAGCCTCTGGATAGAATGCTAGGGCCACCACCTAAGCCATCGATTGAAGAGGCGCCCAAGCTTGAGCTCAAGCCTTTACCTGCTCATCTTCGTTATGCTTATTTGGGACAATCTGACACTTTCCCTGTGATTATTTCTTCTCTGTTGTCTAACCTACAGGTAGAAAAGCTGTTGACACTGCTACGAGAGCATAAGAGTGGTATTGGCTGGACTATAGCTGATATCAAGGGAATAAGCCCGGATTTTTGCATGCACAAGATCTTTATGGAGGAAGGATACAAGCCAAGTGTGGAGCATCAGCGTCGCCTCAATCCAATCATGAAGGATGTGGTAAAGAAAGAGGTGATTAAATGGTTAAATGCAGGTATAATTTTTCCTATTTCTGACAGCAAGTGGGTAAGTCCAATGCAATGTGTCCCTAAAAAGGGAGGGATGACAGTGGTGCAAAATCAGAATAATGAACTTATCCCCACAAGAACTGTTACGGGGTGGAGGGTGTGCATTGATTATAGAAAATTGAATAAAGCCACCTGAAAGGATCACTTTCCCCTCCTCTTTATTAATCAGATGTTAGATAGGCTAGCTGGTCAAGAGTATTACTGTTTCCTTGACGGTTACTCTGGATACAACCAGATATGGATTGCTCCCGAAAACCAGGAGAAAACTACTTTTACATGCCCTTACGGTACCTATGCCTATAGGTGGATGCCATTCGGGCTATGTAATGCACCTGCGACTTTTCAAAGGTGTATGATGGCTATTTGCACTTATATGGTGGAAAAGTTTGTCGAAGCGTTTATGGATGATTTTTCTGTCTTCGGATCTTCTTTTGATGCTTGTCTAAATAATCTTGGTCTAGTGCTTGCTAGGTGTGAAGAAACTAACCTTGTTTTAAGCTGGGAAAAATGCCATTTCATGGTTCGTGAAGGTATAGTTTTGGGACACAAGGTGTCCAGTGCTGGAATTGAGGTTGCCAAGGCAGAGGTGGAGGCAATTGAAAAATTACCTCCGCCCACGTATGTGAAGGGAGTCTGAAGTTTTCTTGGACATGTTGGCTTCTATAGGAGGTTTATTAAAAAAATTTCTACTCCTTTGTGTTGGTTACTTGAGAAAGAAGCAGCGATTGTGTTCGATGAGGCCTGTCTGAGGGCCTTTAATGAGCTGAAAGAGAAATTGGTATCTGCACCAATAATAGTGGCTTCTGACTAGACTGCACCATTTGAATTAATGTGTGATGCTAGCGATGTTGCTATTGGTGCAGTCCTGGGGCAAAGGAGGAACAAGGTGTTCCATTCCATTTACTACGCCATCAAAACAAATCCCGCCCAATTGAATTACACAGTTACTGAAAAAGAGTTGTTGGCAGTAGTGTATGCCTTTGACAAGTTTCGGGCATACTTGGTTGGAACCAAAGTTATTGTCTACACAGACTATGCAGCAATCATGTATTTAATTGATAAAAAGGATGCTAAGCCTCGACTAATTCGTTGGGTGTTATTGCTGCAGGAATTTGACTTGGAGGTCGGGGACCGTAAGGGAACAGAAAATCAAGTAGCTGACCATCTCTCTAGGTTGAAGAATCACAATCATGTGGATGAGGGAGGTTTGATCAAAGAAACCTTCCCTGATGAGCACATTTTTGGCATCACCAATCACTTGGACCCATGGTATGCTGACTATGTCAACTATTTGGTAAGTGAGGCAGTGCCACTATATCTAACTGCAGAAGGTAAGCGTTGGTTCTGTCATGATGTGAGATTTTATATGTGGGATGAGCCATTTCTGTTTAGAGTGTGTGCAGATTAGTTGGCGAGAAGATGCATTCCTGAGGAAGAGACGGAGGCTGTTCTGCAAGAGTGCCATGCATCTCCTTATGGGGGTCATCATGGTGGTGACAAAACAGCCGCCAAAGTACTTCAATCTGGTTTCTATTGGCCGACACTATTCAAAGATGCTCACGCTTTTGTAAAGAAGTGTGATCGGTGCCAGATAACCGGTACAATCACAAGGAAGCAAGAGATGCCTATGCAAGGCATTCTAGAGGTGAAGATTTTTTATGTGTAGGGGATCGACTTCATGGGTCCTTTCCCCTCGTCGAATGGTAACAAGTGTATTTTACTGGCGGTGGATTACGTGTCTAAATAGGTAGAGGCTGTTGCTCTTCCTACTAATGATACGAAGCTGGTGGTGAGTTTCGTCAAGAAGAACATTTTCACCAGGTTTGGAACTCCGCGGGCTTTAATTAGTGATGAAGGTACACACTTCTGTAATAAGTTTCTAAACAACCTTCTAGCTAAATATGGGGTCAAGCATAAGGTCGCCACCACCGATCATCCGCAAACTAGTGGGCAGGCTGAGGTGTCAAATAGAGAGGTGAAGCAAATTCTTGAGAAGACTGTCAGTGCGAATAGGAAGGATTGGGCTTGCAAGCTCGATGATGCACTCTGGGCATATAGGACAGCTTATAAGACTCCAATTGGGACTTCACCGTACAAGCTGGTATATGGGAAGGTGTGCCACATGCCAGTCGAGCTTGAGCACAAAGCCTATTGAGCGATAAAGAAGCTAATTTGATATGGAATTGGCGGGTGAAAAGAGATTGTTGCAACTCAATGAACTTGATGAGTTTCGGTGTCGCACCCCATTTTTTCGAAGCTCGGATCGAGTTCAAAGAGTTGGGTTTGACTAGGTGACTCGGTTGAGTCAAAGTTGGAGTCGCCACCTAATAAATTTGTATAACAGGCGTATCAGGTCACCTAAAATTTCTAAGTGTCTAAAGTTACTCCGGGTAGGTCGTACTAACAGAGAGTCTAAGGTAAGAAGCCCTCGTGACTCGGGAAGAAGGTATTAGGCACTTCCCGAGTCCCACTAAAAGTGGATCCCAACCGAGTTAAAAAAAATTTGGGATTTATAGACTAAGTATACAAACAAACTTACTAAGGGATTTTAAATGGTTATCGAGGTCAAATGCAAACATAATTTATAATCGAGACTAGAAGTGTAAACTAGGTTTAAAACATTCCATGCTAATGAAAATTAGGCCAGGAATTTAAAGCAGGCATTAAAAAGGACACCCCCGCAAATTGGCCCTAAGCCTGGTATAATTGCTACGAGATTCAAACAACAGCTTCTGGGCTTTTGTGCAAACGAACTAATTATTCGTCCACCTTATAGATTAATCCCTGATAACAAACAAATCATATAGTTTATTTCTGCAAAATCATATTCTGGCCAGTTTAAAACAACGCATTTTTCTTGATTTTCCGACGATTCTGAATCATGAGGAAAAAAAAATTGTTGTATCAAGGGATGTTAGCCATTTCTCTTTGGGGATATTTTGACATTATTTATCAAACACCCTTTTGAGCGGCTATTGTTGTGGGATTGCGTAAAAAATATAAAAAAAATATTTATTTACATATGTAACTATAGGAAAATATTTGGAGGCTGTACTTTTATGGAGAAAAATAGAGTATATGCATATATGTAAAGAAATTATATATATGTTTTGGTATTGAGGAATCAGGACACTATATAACTATAAGCAATCATACGAGAACTATACTTTGTAAATTAAATAACTAGTGGCATACATATACATATATGTACAAGAAAATTCCATTCGCTCATATATGTATAATGTTTAAGAAGTATATTTTTTATAGAAGAGAAGTGTGACATACGAATATATTTTGTAAAAAAATGCTATTTCAAATACCAATTTATGCATAAAAAAAAACTTCCCTTCACTTTGAAAATGGTTATACCAAATGGCTTAATCCCCAAAGCCCATTTGTACTTTCTTGTACACTATTAGTTAGTGTGAAGAAAATATATTGGTTTTTTGCTCAAAACAAGTTGTGTTTTTCCTTTTAAAAAAATACTTACAGCAGGTTCCAGAATTTGGGCCAGAATCACATTTTGCAGAAATGGGCCTTGACGAGACAGATTTGCGAAAATGGCCCCTGTTTCAAAAAAATCAGAAAAAAAATGGAACTGCCCCCTTTTTTAAACAAATCAGAACCTGTAACTTTCATTTTCAGAACTGCTGCTTACTGGCCAATTCTCGTTTTGCAGAAATAAATCTTAATTGAGGCAATTTGCAAAAATAGCCTATATTTTAAATAAAAATCAAAAACTCCACCCCCATTTTAACAAAGTAAGCCCTGCAAATTCCAGAATTTTAACACTAACTCCAGACCATGTTTTAACCACCAAGCTTTCACATTATTCAACAAACTATATGAGAGAAAGAAAAGAAGAGGCTCCTGTTTAGCCTTGATCATAATAATATCAAGTTGTATTTTTACAACCCTTTTCCAAAATCATAGTCTTACCATTCTTCCCTTTGTTCAGGATCACATAAACATACTTACAAGATGCTTTCAATACACAAATAAGAGTCTTAAAGTACATAAAGTAAACAGAAACAAAGAGAATGCAGTGTCCTGAGTACACTTTGATGTTTTCCCTTTCACTTAGAGCTCATATCACCAATCAGTATCCATTATTTTAGCCTTCACCAAACAAAGGGTTTGTTTTCCCTGTGACACTCAAAAACTGGTAAAGTCTCGAAGACTATCCAAACAACCTGCAAATAGTATTAGCAGTGGCCAAAGGAGGCCCAGACAAGCATACAAACATGCTTATACTACACAGATCATACCATCAATATTATCAACAAGATTCGAAAGTATTCTACCTTTTATAATTGTTTTGAACAGATAATCAGAAGTAGTGGAATAGCCAGGCAATAATAACCAAAATCTTCCAAGTTGTGCAGAATTTTGTTAACTTTCAACAGTAAAAATAAGAAAGAAAGAAAGAAGATGAAGCTTTCTATGCCCAGAGTATTCAAAGAGGAGAAGAAACTCAGTTTTTTTTTTTTTTAGTCTGTCCGTAATAGGGGAAAGGCTGCCCCTTTTATAGTTTTAAGTAGGAGTCTGAATCCTAATTTCTAGGTGTGAAAGGAGCAAGTTAAATTCAGAAAAAGACTGTCAATCAAGCAAAAAATCAGGGTGAATCAATTTAACAAAATAAAGGAGGTTTACTTCCATAAATAAAATTTAACTAACTAATTTTCGGAATTAAAAATGGCATATTTTGAAAGAAGTAAAGTCTGATTTTTCTAAAAAAATGTATATATTTCAGAATTTAATTACTCAATATATATTTCAATTGATAATACTGATTTTATACTTAGTCAAATCTTAATCAAAGTCTTACTAGTTAAACAATTTTTCCAAGATTTACACAGTTTTAGTATCAATGTTCATGAGGCAATTGACAAGTCTTCCCTACTCAATAACTTTAGAATTTACGAATTTTCAGTCAATATACAAACGAATCATAGATATAGAATCAACTAGACATGCATCTCTTATGTTTTTTCTAATCATGAAAGAATGATGATACACAAGTTAACAAGATTAAACTAAAAACAACGAAAATAGTACCACAAAGTTAAAAAAAAACGGTACCCGATTTGGATCGGGTCGGGTCACTCCGGCCCGATTCGGTTTTCTTCAATTTTTCTTGTTTTAGGTTCCGAAAACTTGGTCCATGCCTTGTTTGGTAATGTATCAACTCCATTCTTGTGTTGATTAGCATCAATCTTTCATGATTTTGTCCAATCTTTCCATTTCTTACCTTCCTTTTAGATTTGGATCCGTGACGAGGAGAGAGAGAAATGGCGCGTGACTGGTGGTGGTGGTGTCGGGGTCACGGCGGGATTTGGGGGGGAGTGTATCGGGTCAGTTTCTTGGGCAAAGGGGGAGAGGGGAAGGGGACTGGCGGCGGGGTAGGGAGAGGGGAATAGGAGAAATGGGTATTAGGGTTTAATTGGTGAGGGGAGTGTTTGGTTAAAGGGGAGGAAATCAGAAAATGGGTGAGGTGGATCCTATGTGGAGGCGTGATTGGCCAGGGACACGCCACATATGCGCGTGTGGGCTGAGGTGTGTGCGCGTGGGTCCCTGAGAGAGTGATGTGTGTGTGTAGTATGGGTTTTATATATATTTAGGCGTATATATGCTGTATATTTCGAGTATATGGGGGTATATTTGGTCAATAATTAGCTTAAAAACGCCAAGGAACAAGAGAAAATTAATAAAAATATAAGGAGCAATATTATAGGCTTAGAAAATATAATAATTTATTTGAAATAATTCTATGTAATATCAATTGAATGTAAACAATTGCAAAAAATGTGTATTTGAGTATAATTAGCCAATAAAAAAAATGCTAATGTCATAAGAAAGACATGATGATTAATATTGTAGACTTTAAAAATAATAATTGATTCTAAATAATTATAAATGAATTTATGCAACATTAATCGAATGTAAATACTTGTAAAAAAATGGATATTTAAGTACATAAATTGCATAAATGTTTACAAAATTGTACTATCACTTTAAAAAAATGACTTAAATGGCGTGTTTATGTAATATAATCGCTTTTGAGTATGTATGTATATAGATAGGACGTTGGCAATATGGATAAATGCATGATAATTGACGCAGTTTTGTCCGAAAATTAATATTGCATTTTCGAAGCTTTGTACGATAAATTGTGAAATATGAAGGACAAAATTGGGTGTCAACAGCTGCCCCTCTTTGCCCGGGGATGATGAAAGAGTCTTCGGGCAAAGATGTTGACAGTGCGGCCAATTTTGTCGTGACTTTAGAAGGATGTATGCGGAGATTATGGGTGGTCGTGTAGGGTGCCAAATTGTAGTGTCGTTGCAATGCCAGTTTGTGTGCCCTGCGATAAGAGTGAGTTCTTGCGAATAATATATATATAAAAGTACATAAATATACTTTCATGTCATTTTGAGTGTCAACCGTCAATGTGTCGTGGTCCTTTGTCGTGAGATGTTTGCATGCTCGCCAAGAGCTACCTTGCCTGCTCGTCACGAGCTATTTTGCCTTCTTGCCGGAGCTGTTGCCTGCTCGTCAAGAGCTATTCTGCCTACTTGTCAGGAGCTGTCTGTCTGCTCGTCAAGAGCTATTTTGCCTCCTTGTAAAAAGCTACTTTGCCTGCTCGTCACGAGCTATTTTGCCTTCTTGCCGGAGCTGTTGCCTGCTCGTCAAGAGCTATTTTGCCTCCGCGTCAAGAGCTATTCTGCCTACTTGTCAGGAGCTGTCTGTCTGCTCGTCGAGAGCTATTTTGCCTCCTTGTAAAAAGCTACTTTGCCTGCTCGTCACGAGCTATTTTGCCTTCTTGCCGGAGCTGTTGCCTGCTCGTCAAGAGCTATTTTGCCTCCGCGTCAAGAGCTATTCTGCCTACTTGTCAGGAGCTGTCTGTCTGCTCGTCGAGAGCTATTTTGCCTCCTTGTGCTGAGTCGTATACCCTACATGCAACGAGTAACATGAGGTGATAAATATAGAGATACTACCTTGTCGACAGGACTGCCCGAGATGTTGTTATGCTGATTATGATATCGTTTGTCTTTTGATGGCCTGCACTCAAAGAAAATTTTGTAAGTTCTTTGGGGGAGGAAGGTTTCGTTTGTGCATTCTCTGCCTGTCTTGCGCCTTTCCTTTGTGGTGTCTTCTTTCACGAATGCCGGACCTTGGTCAAACTACGGGGAGTAAAAGAAAAAGAATAAAGAGAAAATAGACATGCGTTTATAAAAGTTTGTGAAAAAGTGTATTTTATTCCATCGAATCAATAGACCGCGTTGTGTAATACAAGCACAATGTTGCAACTATTGTCTTTCAGATTGTAGTAAGACATCCTTGACGAATTTTGAGGTAAGGACCTCAAAATTCTGCCCCAGTTTTTTGCACTTAGCTTTCCTTTGAAATTTTTGAGAGAATCTCAAAAATTTCTGCCCCAGTTTCTGCACTTAGCTTTCTCCTGAAATTTTTGAGAGAATCTCAAAAATTCTGCCCCAGTTTTGATCTCAGTTTGTCCTTTCGAATTTTTGAGAGATCCTCAAAAATTCTGCCCCAGTGTCCATTTCGTGGGGAAAATAAAATTTTTGTATTAATGCGACCGAACCTTGGGTAGGTTGCCTACGTATCCCACTTGGGGAATCAGGTCGTAACGTAGTTCCAGATTACATGAGATATTTCATAAAGAATAAAGCTATTAGCAAGTGCAGGTTCTCAGATGTAATATCTTTTGACGGCGTCTCCGTTGATAGGTTTCGGCCAAACTTCACCATCCATTTCTGCCAGTATCAATGCTCCTCCGGTCAAAACCCTATGAACCATGTAGGGTCCCTGCCAGTTTGGCGCAAACTTTCCCTTTGCTTCTTCCTGATTAGGGAAAATCTTCTTCAGAACCAACTGTCCTGGTTCAAATGACCTTGCACGGACCTTTTTGTTGAATGCTTTTGCCATTCTTTGCTGATACAATTGTCCGTGGCATATTGCGTTCATCCTCTTGCCATCAATGAGTGCCAGTTATTCCATCCTCCTCTTAATCCATTCTACGTCTGTTAGTTCTGCTTCTTGAATGACCCTTAAAGAGGGAATCTCCACTTCTGCTGGTATTACTGCTTCAGTGCCATAGACTAGGAGATAAGGAGTAGCTCCTGTTGATGTTCTCATTGTGGTGCGGTATCCTAACAGAGCATAGGGAAGATTTTCGTGCCACTGTCTTGAGTTGTCGATCATCTTGCGTAGTATTTTCTTAATATTCTTGTTAGCTGCCTCAACTGCTCCGTTCATCTGAGGCCTGTATGCAGTAGAGTTGCGGTGATTGATTTTGAAAGTATCACAAGTTGCTCTCATCAAATCACTGTTGAGATTGGATCCATTGTCAGTGATAATAGACTCGGGGATTCCAAATCTACATATCATCTTGTCTCGGACGAAATCAGCCACTACCTTTTTCGTCACCGACTTGTAGGACGCGGCCTCCACCCATTTGGTGAAATAATCAATGGCTACCAATATGAACCTATGTCCATTTGATGCGGCAGGTTCAATTGGCCCTATAACGTCCATTCCCCAAGCAGCGAATGGCCAAGGCGATCCCATAACGTTAAGCTCATTCGGGGGTACTCGAATCATGTCTCCGTGCACTTGGCATTGATGGCATTTCTTCACGTATTTTATGCAATCATGCTCCATAGTCATCCAAAAGTATCCTGCCCTCAGTATCTTTTTTGCAAGCACAAAACCATTCATATGCGGACCACAAGTTCCAGCATGCACTTCTTCTAGTAGCCTGGCAGCTTCTTTAGCATCCACACATCTCAATAAACCTAGGTCAGGCGTCCTCCGGTATAGGATTTCACCGTTTAGGAAGAAACCATTTGTCAATCTCCTCAATGTCTTCTTCTGAAGGCTTGTAGCATTCTCAGGATAAAGGCTTTCTTTGATGAATTTCTTAATGTCATGGAACCATGGCTCTCCGTCCGATTCTTCTTCCACCTGAAAGCAATATGCTGGTTGCTCTTTCACTGCTATGGGTATTGCATCGATATAATTCTTGTCTGGGTGCTGAATCATGGAAGATATTGTGGCTAAGGCATCGGCGAACTCATTCTGCAGTCTGGGTACATGTCGAAATTCTATCTTGATAAACCTCTTGCTCAATTCTTTTATGCACTCCAAATACGGCAATATTTTAGAATTCTTTGCTGCCCATTCCCCTCGTACTTGATGTATCAGCAGATCCGAATCTCCAATTGCCAACAGTTCTTGCACGTTCATGTCTATGGCCATCCTGAGCCCTAAGATGCAAGCTTCGTATTCTGCCATGTTGTTGGTGCAAGGGAATCTGAGCTTAGCAGTGGCCGGGTAATGTTGGCCAGTTTCAGAAATCAACACCGCCCCAATGCCGACTCCTCTGAAGTTTACCGCTCCATCGAAGAACAGTCTCCAACCATCGTATTCATCGGTGATGTCTTCTCCGACGAACATGACCTCCTCATCTGGGAAGTAAGTGTGTAAAGGCTTGTAGTCATCGTCCACAGGGTTCTCAGCCATGTGATCGGCCAAAGCTTGAGCTTTCATGGCTTTCTGAGTGACAAAGGTGATGTCAAACTCACTGAGTAACATTTGCCATTTGGCTAGCTTTCCGGTAGGCATCGGCTTCTAAATAATGTACTTGAGAGGATCCATTCTCGAAATCAGTAGGGTTGCATACGAAGTCAGATAATGTCTCAACTTCTGTGCTACCCAAGTCAATGCGCAACAGGTGCGTTCCAGTAGTGTGTACTTGGCTTCGTACGGAGTGAATTTCTTACTCAGATAATATATTGCCTGCTCTTTCCTTCCTGTCAAATCGTGCTGTCCCAATACACATCCAAATGCTGAATCTACCACAGACAAGTACAGTATCAAAGGTCGCCCTGGTTCGGGCGGAACCAACACGGGCGGGCTGGACAAGTACTCTTTTATTCGGTCAAATGCTTTCTGGCAATCCTCTGTCCACTCGATGACGGCATCTTTCCTTAACAATTTGATGATGGGTTCGCATATAACAGTGGACTGGGCTATGAAACGACTAATGTAATTGAGCCGTCCTAAGAAACTCATGACTTCTTTCTTGCTCTTCGGTGGTGGCAATTCCTTGATGGCTTTGATCTTGGCTGGATCCAACTCGATACCTCTTCTGCTGACGATAAAGCCCAATAACTTTCCGGATGGAACACCAAAAGCACACTTCGCTGGGTTCAACTTCAAGTTGTACTTGCGCAAACGGTTGAAGAACTTGCGCAAATTGTCCAAATGTTCGGAGCTTTTCTTTGATTTGATGATCACATCATCTACATACACCTCAATCTCCTTGTGCATTAAGTCATGAAACATTGTGGTCATTGCTCTCATGTAGGTAGCTCCAGCATTCTTTAAACCAAAAGGCATCACTTTGTAACAGTATGTTCCCCAAGATGTAGTGAAAGCTGTCTTTTCAGCATCTTCCTCATCCATAAGCACTTGATGATAACCAGCGAAACAATCTACAAAGGACTGTAGCTCATGCTTTGCACAATTATCGATCAGGATGTGTATATTTGGTAGAGGGAAATCATCTTTAGGGCTTGCCTTGTTCAAATCTCTATAATCCACACAAACTCTGATTTTTCCATCTTTTTTCGGCACTGGTACGATGTTGGCCAACCAAGTTGGATATTCAACCGTTTTAAGGATTCCCGCATTGAGTTGCTTGGTCACCTCCTCCCTGATCTGCACTAAGGTTGATGATTTGAAAGTTCGGGCTTTTTGCTTGATCGGTGGGAAACCTGGATTAATGGGCAGCTTGTGTGCAACAACATCCGTGCTTATGCCTGTCATATCATCGTATGACCATGCGAACACATCTTCATACTCTTTTAAGAACTCGATGTATTGTTTTCTAACTTCAGGGGTTAAGTGTGCACTAATCCTTGTTTCTTTTACGGTTTCGTTGTTTCCTAAATTAACCACCTCTGTTTCATCCAAATTTGGTTTAGGCTTGTTTTCGAATCTCTTAATTTCCTCTTGTGTGACCTCATCAAACTCTTCGTAACCAGAATCAGATTCTTCAGACACAGTTGTTTCGTTACACATTGCGGCTGTCGATTCGATGGAATTATTAGTTTGAGTGCTGAAAAGATAAAGTAATGCATAATTAAAAGGATTTAACAAATGGAAGAAAAAGAAATGATAGAAAAAGGTCAATGCTTTTATTCATGAATCCTCGCAAAACAATGTTCATATGGAAACATCATGACAACTGAAAAAAGGTAAGAAATGCATTCTAACGACTCGGAGTCGTGTTTTATTTCGAAAGCATGAAAAAACAAAACTCCCTAGCTCTACCAAGGTCCGCGGTATGCTCGGGTCAAGTTGCTGGTCCAATTGTTCAGTTCAGCTCCGAGTTCAACTTTTGCAAGATTAAGAGGTTCGGTGTGTTCTTCCAGAATTGCACAACAATCTTCGTCAGATAAAAACAACTTCTGTATGCCTGTCAGCAGGTCTTCCTCGGCATCAACAACCTCTGATTTATCCTCTTGCATTGCGAGTACCTCCCCTTTGTGACCATCCAAAAGACCAGATGAGACGAAGACATGTAGCAGAGGTTTGACAGCTCTTTTGTAGTACTTGAAATCCAAAGAGGCTTCCTCCAAACTTCCTTCGTAACCCCCAAAATAGCCTATGCCTGACCTATCTTTGTCGCCTCTCGTCACAATGTGAACGGGTTCCAAAAGACCATCCAGATTTTTGCCTAAACCTTTCCCAGGTTCATAACCTTGCCTCAACATAATACCCATCACCCAATCTCCGGGCCATCTTGCAGGCTGCGTGAGTATGTATGGCTCTTCAGTCTGAACTTCTTCAGGTTCGGGTTCAAGCACTCTAGGTATCCACACTTGCCTTCCTCTTGTCTCTCTAGAGATGCGCTCCCAGTCAGGACGGGCATTGGGTGGGTATACTGGCTGTTTCTCCGTTTTGGCAGGTATTGTTTCACGGAACTCACGTGCAGGCACCCCCCAATCAGACATTACAGGTTCCCAAACCAGATTTCTTCCTTCATAACCTTTACCTTGGCCGTCCCAATAAGCGCTGTAGAGGTTCTTCTTCTTTTCGATCCCTGGCGGGGCATTGACAAGTTTTGGAGCAAAGTATGCGGAATATCCTCCTCGAGTGCTTCCTCTGTGGCTATTGGGGCTCCACCCTTCGTAGTTCTTGCGGTAACCACTTTGACTACCATGCACTGCTCCCACAAGCTCTACGGTGTAAAAGGTTTGTCCGTCCAGAGCACTTCCTTCAATTACTGGTATGGTTTGCTCATTGTATATAGAGTTGCTCCCTTCGCCGAACACCACAACCTCTTTGTTGTCCCATTCAAACTTCACCGTCTGATGCAAGGTAGACGGAACTGCACCAGCCATGTGTATCCACGGCCTTCCCAACAGTAGGTTATATGATGCCGAGATATCCATGACATGGAACTCGGTAGTGAACTCGACTGGACCTACCATGATGGTTAGGTTGATCTCTCCAATAGTGCTCCTTTGTGACCCATCGAATGCTTTCACCTTCATATCACTCTCCTTGATCTTGTTTTGGTCAATTCCCATCCTTTTCAAAGTGATGAACGGGCATATGTTCAAACCGGAACCTCCATCGATCAAAACTCTTCCTACGAACCATTCTTTGCATTTTACAGTGACGTGCAAAGCCTTGTTGTGTCCGAGCCCTTCCGGTGGTAATTCATCTTCATGAAAAGTGATTCGGTTAGATTCCATGACTTGTCCGACCATGCTGGCCAGATTCTCGACAGTGGTGTTTGCAGGTACATATGCCTCATCTAGGACTTTCATCAATGCATTCCTATGCCTTTCTGAATTCACAAGTAAGGATAGAATAGAGATTTGGGCCGGGGTCTTGCCCAAGTGGTCGACTACAGAGTAGTTCTTGGCTTGCACTTTCTTCCATAGCTCCTCAGACTCTTCCTCACTGATTCCTTTTCTACCTTGCTCTTTGCTATGAGCAAAATTCTCGGGAGCATAGAACCTTCCACTTCTAGTCATCCCTTGCGCTGCAACCGTCTCAACTACTGTCTTCCCTTTCCTTTCCCTTTCCCTTTCATAATCCCATGGCACTGCCTTGTCATCATAAGGTGGGATCACATCCACATAGAATTTGGGGGCCATTTCCACCTCTATAGGAGCTGGTACTTTAGCAGCCTGTGCAACAGAGGCGAGTGCTGGTGTAGCCTCTTTTGCTCTGACGATGGTTCCTTCCAGATTGCATTCAGCCTCTAATTCTATCAAATTTACTCTGTTATCTCCATGATTGGGCAAAGGATTATTGTGCACGTTGGGTGCCTTCAAGTGTATCACTTTCTGATCGATCAAATCTTGTATCTTGTCCCTCAAAGCAAAGCATTTTTCAGTATCATGGCCAGGTCCTCCAGAATGGTAAGCACAAGTTTTGGAAGGGTCGAAGAATGGTGTAATTGTTTCAGGCATTTTGAATGGGACGGGTTGGATATGTCCTGCCGCTTTGAGTCTTTCGAACAGCTGGGTTCGGGATTCAGCAAGCGGGGTGTAGTTTCTTCGGGGTCTTTGGTTATTGTCTGGGCGGGGTCTAGGGTGGTATGTGTTGGTGTTTCTGTAGTTTGAGCTTTGTGGATATGCTGGCCGTGGTGGGTGTGGACCTGGGCGAGCGGGTTGTGTGTTATATACGGGATAAGCGTGTGGTGATGGAGCATATGGGTATGGTGGGAGGGGTGTTTGATAATAGTGATTGTGGGTGGGAGTATGGTCAAGAGAAGCAGTGAAGAAAGAGACTTCGTCTTTCTTCTTCTTGGTGATACTAGTGCTACCAGACTGTAGGGCCTTATTGGCGGCTTGCAATGCAGCCAAGCTAATGATTCTTCCAGATTTCAAACCATCCTCAACGATATCTCCAATCTTGATCAGCTCTCCGAATTTCTTATCCTGCATGTTCAACATCTTATCAAAGTATACATCCTCTTGTATGCGGATAAAGGTTGCTACGATTTCTGTGTCGTTCATGGGTGGTTGGACCTTTGCGGCTTCAGCCCTCCACCTCGTTGCATATTCCCTGAAAGTTTCATTAGGCTTTTTCTTTAGCTTCTCTAGATAAAAGCGATCAGGCATGGCATCGGTATTGTGCCCAAAACTGTCGAAAAAATCCCCGGCCATTGCTTCCCAACTAGTCCACTTTTTCAGCTGCTGCTTGGAGTACCAGGTCAGTGCATCCCCTGTCAGACTGCGGTTAAACAACTGCATCCTGATCTTCTCATCATGCCCTACTCCGATCAGCTTGTCACAGTAAGACCTCAGGTGAGCCATCGGGTCACCACTACCATCGAACAGGTTGAACTTAGGTATCTTATAACCGTCAGGCAACTTCAAATTGGGATAAAGGCAGAGGTCTTCATAAGCTAATCCCCTTGTCTCCTTAGCCACCTGAAATTGTTTAACCTTTTCTACCAACCACTTAACTTGCTCCTTGGTGTCGTCTGTCTCTTCTCCTACCCATGCATACATGTCTTGCTCTTTGGTAGGTGATGAAGTGGGTTTGGTTTCGACAGTGAAGGTGTGGAATTGAGCGGTGGGGTCGTTTTGGGGTACTTTTGGTGGTGCGACATAAGTGGGGTATGGGTGGTCTTTTTCAGGCATAACGGGATCTTTGCCATGAGGGCGTGCGGGTTTGCTTGGGTCAGTAGTTCCATCAGCGTAGATTCGGTTTTCCAGTTCAAACATCCTTTGTTGCAGCTTTTCATAATCTTCGTATGCAACCATACCCTTCTTTCCAGGAGTCCCTCCAACACCAGAATTTGCGGTAGTGCCGTCAACTTTGTCAAACTCTGCCATGATGTTTCGTCTCGTCCTTGCCTTTGTGGGTAAAGGGGGAGGTGTTGAAATCGATCCTCTGGATCTTAAACGGTAATGCTGTTCGGCCAGAATGCACAAACCAACCTTCGGGGATTGGGAGCGAAATAACCTTGAAAAATAAATGGCCAAAGATAAATGTGAGCGAAGTATTTAGAGAGCTTAATATACAAGTTAATGTCATGCAATCGCGTCCTATTATGCGGGGGACCTCTTTTATGCCAGAGGTAGGCCTACCGACGATTTTTTAAAGGTAATGTTTGCGCCAATTGTTTGCTTGAGAATAATCAAAACAACTTTATAAACTCCAAAACAAGAAATTTTATTGATAGAATTGCTTGGCTTTATTACAATCTCTAATCTTGCAAAAAGAAAAACAACTTGACTGGAAAGGAAATGACTCGACGAAAACAACTTGACTGAAAAGGAAATGACTCGACTGAAAAGGGAAATGACTCGACTGCAATTCAAACTAAGGCCAAGCAAAGATGCGCTCTGATCAAGCGTTTGGTTTGTCCTCGACATCATCATCAGCATCCTCTTCATATTCTTCCTCTGATGGGTCTTCTTCTATGAAGGGTTCCAAGTGCATCAAGTCTGACTCAAGAAGATCTTTCCCAGACTGTATGTCATCCAAAGATTTCGCACAAGCAGAGAGAATTTGTATTCCTAGCACTTCTTTATCCTCCAGTGGCGTGGACAGGAAATGTCCTTTCCAGGAATTCAAGATGTCTTTAAGGCTCCCTGCGATATGTCGGAGTTGCACTGTCTGGTTCATCCAAAACCTGGTCTCTTCTTCTTTAGCCTTCCCTTGGTATTGCCTTCTCATTTCTCGATTCTGGGTTTCTTTCAGCTCCACCTTCTTCTGATCATATCTTGTTCTCAACTTTTTGTATTTTTCTTCAAAGTTGGTGGCTTCGATTCTTCTTTTGAGTGTGGGTTTATTAGATAGGAACCTCTGTTTGTCGAACTCAAGCCAGTGAGGATAAGCTAAGGCAGCCTGGGGTTTAACCCTATCATCTTGGTGATGGCAGAATTGTCTAGTCTTTCTCTTCTCCCATATGGTCAGAATCATTTCTCGTGTAACTCCATCCATGTTGCCTATTTCAGTGTTGAGGTTCCTCCCTTCTTCTAGTCTAGGGGTTGATTGCATCGTTCCTACTTGCCTGAGAATCCTCAAAGGGATGTAGTGATGAGTCCCTCGCAGCCCGATCAATGTCAGAAAAGTAGCGTCTTGGCTTTGAATGGAAACTATAAAACAGACGCAATGTTTTATCACCCACTGTACATCTTTCTCTCGCAATTGATTAAGCTTGTCGAACCATCCACTCATATCTAAGGGCTTCTCCCATTGCAGAGTACCAGTCATGCGAAGTGAGTGTGTCATGATACCATCAGGTGTATGGGCTATTGGCGCAGATGGGGGCGCCTCGAGCTTTTGGAGATGCTCGATCAACCATATTTGCAATAAGAGATTGCAACCCTCGAAGTAATCTGCTCCTTTCTTACATTTAGTCAAAGCTCGATAAATATCTCCCACGATCATTGGAATCAAACCCACTCGACGCCTGTTAATGTCCCTACGCAATATCTCGACCACCAACGCTATCCCTGTGTGGATTTTTCCTCCTTTTTCAGGGAAAATCACAGCTCCTAAGAAGGCAATGGTGAAAGCAACGGACTCGGTTCGTGGCCAATCTTCAACTTCGGATGCTCCTGGGAAGTCATACCGAAGGGTAGTGTCTCCGAATCTGGAGTACAAAAACTCTAAAGTTACCCTTGCATTTTGAACACCGTTATAGTATGGTTCCTGGGGAACCTCCAGAAAGTTGAAGAATTCTTCGGGTTCCACCCTTCGGGGACAAATCAAAGTCTCTGGGTCAGGTGCCAAGCCGGATAAACCTGCGATCTCTTCTATCATTGGTGCTAAATCTATGCCATTGAAGTGGAAAACTGCCCTCTTGTAATCCCAAAAATGAGCAGCTGCCTCAACCAAACCAGGAACTGTCTCGTACCACATAAGAGACAACAAATCGCCTAGTAGCGATCGAACTCTTTCTTTGCTAGCTTTGGTCAAATCCTCCCACCAAAGTTTGAGCACATAGGGGGCTTGAGCCACTGAGTCGAACTGGAGTGAACCTTTTGCAGCCATAGTCTGAAAACAAAATAAAAGTTTAAAAAGAAATAATCCTAATATTTTGATTAATCTTCAAGCAAACAATCAACAATTGGAGCAATCATTTTATGCATATGAATATTTGTCATTTTCGGGTCATGGACCTTCTGACGTTTTGGACGAGGTTTATTAATGGACTAGGACGTGCCAAGGACGTCTAGCCTTCCTAGGTTTGTCATGATGCAAAAAAAAAAAAAAATACACACTTTGTCGCCAATTGTTCTCATAATTTCTAAATAATCTTTAGAATTCAATACATGAAGACTCTTTTGAAAAAAACAAAATATAAAAATGACACTTAAACTAATCGACATGCTCCTTCTCCAGCCTGGCTCTCTTTGCTTCTCGGGCGACCTCCTTTATCTCCTCCATAGCTTTGGTCAAATACCCCTTGGCCGTAATTAAGTGCAAGATATCTATTTCGGCACATTCCGAATTCCATTGTTCAAGCTTTGCTCCTAACACTTCTACTTTTCCTTCCAAATCCAATGCACGGTTCTTCCACGTCTCGATCTCTTCTTTGTTTTCTTTGTCTATTTTAATGGCTTTCAGCATGAACTCACGGTATCGAATTTGAGCCTCTGCTTCTCTGTCTCTGATGTCATTCCCTTGGCTTGGTCCTACTACCACATTCCCTTTTATGCTAGAACGCAACCAACTGATGTAATTTGGTTCACATCCTGCATTGTATCTGTCTGGTGCTAATGTCGGCTCTTCCATGACTTGCCTTCCTAACCAGGATTTTCTAATGCTTTTGAAATGTGGAACTAGGTCTCCAGTATAATCGACTTGGTAGGCTTTCGTGTCTGGTATAATTGGGATGATTTGCTTCCTCCCTGCTTGCCTCATCACCCTTAGAGGCTGATAGGGTTGGAGGCCTCGTAATCCCATAAGTATCACAAAAGACGCTTTCTCAGAGCTGATGATAAAGTCTGGTGAAGGAAACCAAGTGAACATCCATTGGATTGAGTCCTCCGTTATGTTTTCAAACAGTTTTACCCATTTCTCCGTGCTGCTCGGCTGCTTGAATTTTGGAACCCCGTACCGTTCTCCAATCAAGTAATTCGAACCAGTTGGTTTGAACAATTCTTGCGCACCGTTCACCTTCCTTAAATGCTCCTTGAACCATGCTTGCAACAGAAGATTACATCCTTGAAAATATTTTGCTCCCTTTTTACAACAACCCAAAGCCCGATAGATGTCTGCTACAATCATAGGGACTATAGTGTGTCGATAACCATCAATCCCGTTGAACACCGCGTCGGTAACCATGATAAGCTTCGAACATATGTTGTGATCCGAGCTTTCAGGAAATACCATTACCCCTAGGAGACAAACGGCAAATGCAAACGGTCTAGCCCTCCTCCAATCACTATAGGATATGAACTCTCCTCTATGGTTGTCAAAAGCGGCCAGGTACCCGAATTTATTGTAAAGATAGGAAAAAGGTATCTTCTTTTGTTGCAAAAACCCCACATCAACGTCTGCTACCATCCCCAATTTATCGCGGAACTCCCGTGGTGTGGGAACGCTGGGAGCCAAGATGCGACCTCTTTGCCACCGATGTTTGTCTAAGCCCGAATGTGATATGAACCCCCCTATTTCTTCTAGCAAAGGTGCCAACTCGACGTCTCCAAATCTAAACACATTTGATTCTTCATCCCAGAACGTCACTGATGCTTCAATCATTTCTCTACACGGTTCCATTTCTAGCAAAGACACCAAATGCCCTAAGTGTTTACGGATTTCCGTTTGTTCACCCAGTGATAAGTTGTTCCACCAGTTGGTCAGCATAGGAGGTGCACCCAAAGCCATTCCAAAACGATAAAATTTTTCACTCATGATGTCCTAAAAAGAAAAGAAAAGACAAATGATTAAAAGAAAATTCCTAACCCCTTTTTTGAGAACAATTGGACGATCGAAATGCGTATTTATTTTCATCTCACTTTTTTTCTCTCTTTCTTTCTTTCCTTTCTCTTTTTCTTTCTTTTTTTTTTTTTTTTTTTTTTTCAATGCATGTAAGCATGTTTAAACGTCTTTTCGGGGTTACAAAAACCCGTCAAGTTGTCTTAACAAGTTGAAGACTAGTCGGCTTACGGGAAGCCCTTCCTACGGCATGATGCATGCATATTACATCTCAAGAGTGGTGTAATTCTAGACACGGTTCCCCGAGGTGGACAACCAAGGGGTGGGAACGTTTGGAATTGTTGGTTGTACCACGGACCAACTTATCCCAACCGTCCCCCCTAAAGGGTTTTTTGAGGTGAAGCGACCGTGAGATCCACGTAATCGCTCGTGTGTGTGCAAAGTGTCGTTTCCAAAAGTGGAGGAGTATGAGTGAAAATGCTAATAAATATTACAAGGAATATTTCATACAATCAAATAATAATAAAAAAATAAAGAAAACAAAGATATTCCATACAAATAATAAAATAAAGAAAGAAAACAAAAAAAGAAAACAAGTTAGTAAAATAATAAGCAAAATAAAGCAATTAATTAAAATATCCCAAAAAGAAAAACCCGTTGTGGTTAGGACTATAAATGTCCCCAGCGGAGTCGCCATTCTGTCGCACCCCATTTTTTCGAAGCTCGGATCGAGTTCAAAGAGTTGGGTTTGACTAGGTGACTCGGTTGAGTCAAAGTTGGAGTCGCCACCTAATAAATTTGTATAACAGGCGTATCAGGTCACCTAAAATTTCTAAGTGTCTAAAGTTACTCCGGGTAGGTCGTACTAACAGAGAGTCTAAGGTAAGAAGCCCTCGTGACTCGGGAAGAAGGTATTAGGCACTTCCCGAGTCCCACTAAAAGTGGATCCCAACCGAGTTAAAAAAAATTTGGGATTTATAGACTAAGTATACAAACAAACTTACTAAGGGATTTTAAATGGTTATCGAGGTCAAATGCAAACATAATTTATAATCGAGACTAGAAGTGTAAACTAGGTTTAAAACATTCCATGCTAATGAAAATTAGGCCAGGAATTTAAAGCAGGCATTAAAAAGGACACCCCCGCAAATTGGCCCTAAGCCTGGTATAATTGCTACGAGATTCAAACAACAGCTTCTGGGCTTTTGTGCAAACGAACTAATTATTCGTCCACCTTATAGATTAATCCCTGATAACAAACAAATCATATAGTTTATTTCTGCAAAATCATATTCTGGCCAGTTTAAAACAACGCATTTTTCTTGATTTTCCGACGATTCTGAATCATGAGGAAAAAAAAAATTGTTGTATCAAGGGATGTTAGCCATTTCTCTTTGGGGATATTTTGACATTATTTATCAAACACCCTTTTGAGCGGCTATTGTTGTGGGATTGCGTAAAAAATATAAAAAAAATATTTATTTACATATGTAACTATAGGCAAATATTTGGAGGCTGTACTTTTATGGAGAAAAATAGAGTATATGCATATATGTAAAGAAATTATATATATGTTTTGGTATTGAGGAATCAGGACACTATATAACTATAAGCAATCATACGAGAACTATACTTTGTAAATTAAATAACTAGTGGCATACATATACATATATGTACAAGAAAATTCCATTCGCTCATATATGTATAATGTTTAAGAAGTATATTTTTTATAGAAGAGAAGTGTGACATACGAATATATTTTGTAAAAAAATGCTATTTCAAATACCAATTTATGCATAAAAAAAAACTTCCCTTCACTTTGAAAATGGTTATACCAAATGGCTTAATCCCCAAAGCCCATTTGTACTTTCTTGTACACTATTAGTTAGTGTGAAGAAAATATATTGGTTTTTTGCTCAAAACAAGTTGTGTTTTTCCTTTTAAAAAAATACTTACAGCAGGTTCCAGAATTTGGGCCAGAATCACATTTTGCAGAAATGGGCCTTGACGAGACAGATTTGCGAAAATGGCCCCTGTTTCAAAAAAATCGGAAAAAAAACGGAACTGCCCCCTTTTTTAAACAAATCAGAACCTGTAACTTTCATTTTCAGAACTGCTGCTTACTGGCCAATTCTCGTTTTGCAGAAATAAATCTTAATTGAGGCAATTTGCAAAAATAGCCTATATTTTAAATAAAAATCAAAAACTCCACCCCCATTTTAACAAAGTAAGCCCTGCAAATTCCAGAATTTTAACACTAACTCCAGACCATGTTTTAACCACCAAGCTTTCACATTATTCAACAAACTATATGAGAGAAAGAAAAGAAGAGGCTCCTGTTTAGCCTTGATCATAATAATATCAAGTTGTATTTTTACAACCCTTTTCCAAAATCATAGTCTTACCATTCTTCCCTTTGTTCAGGATCACATAAACATACTTACAAGATGCTTTCAATACACAAATAAGAGTCTTAAAGTACATAAAGTAAACAGAAACAAAGAGAATGCAGTGTCCTGAGTACACTTTGATGTTTTCCCTTTCACTTAGAGCTCATATCACCAATCAGTATCCATTATTTTAGCCTTCACCAAACAAAGGGTTTGTTTTCCCTGTGACACTCAAAAACTGGTAAAGTCTCGAAGACTATCCAAACAACCTGCAAATAGTATTAGCAGTGGCCAAAGGAGGCCCAGACAAGCATACAAACATGCTTATACTACACAGATCATACCATCAATATTATCAACAAGATTCGAAAGTATTCTACCTTTTATAATTGTTTTGAACAGATAATCAGAAGTAGTGGAATAGCCAGGCAATAATAACCAAAATCTTCCAAGTTGTGCAGAATTTTGTTAACTTTCAACAGTAAAAATAAGAAAGAAAGAAAGAAGATGAAGCTTTCTATGCCCAGAGTATTCAAAGAGGAGAAGAAACTCAGTTTTTTTTTTTTTAGTCTGTCCGTAATAGGGGAAAGGCTGCCCCTTTTATAGTTTTAAGTAGGAGTCTGAATCCTAATTTCTAGGTGTGAAAGGAGCAAGTTAAATTCAGAAAAAGACTGTCAATCAAGCAAAAAATCAGGGTGAATCAATTTAACAAAATAAAGGAGGTTTACTTCCATAAATAAAATTTAACTAACTAATTTTCGGAATTAAAAATGGCATATTTTGAAAGAAGTAAAGTCTGATTTTTCTAAAAAAATGTATATATTTCAGAATTTAATTACTCAATATATATTTCAATTGATAATACTGATTTTATACTTAGTCAAATCTTAATCAAAGTCTTACTAGTTAAACAATTTTTCCAAGATTTACACAGTTTTAGTATCAATGTTCATGAGGCAATTGACAAGTCTTCCCTACTCAATAACTTTAGAATTTACGAATTTTCAGTCAATATACAAACGAATCATAGATATAGAATCAACTAGACATGCATCTCTTATGTTTTTTCTAATCATGAAAGAATGATGATACACAAGTTAACAAGATTAAACTAAAAACAACGAAAATAGTACCACAAAGTTAAAAAAAAAACGGTACCCGATTTGGATCGGGTCGGGTCACTCCGGCCCGATTCGGTTTTCTTCAATTTTTCTTGTTTTAGGTTCCGAAAACTTGGTCCATGCCTTGTTTGGTAATGTATCAACTCCATTCTTGTGTTGATTAGCATCAATCTTTCATGATTTTGTCCAATCTTTCCATTTCTTACCTTCCTTTTCGATTTGGATCCGTGACGAGGAGAGAGAGAAATGGCGCGTGACTGGTGGTGGTGGTGTCGGGGTCACGGCGGGATTTGGGGGGGAGTGTATCGGGTCAGTTTCTTGGGCGAAGGGGGAGAGGGGAAGGGGACTGGCGGCGGGGTAGGGAGAGGGGAATAGGAGAAATGGGTATTAGGGTTTAATTGGTGAGGGGAGTGTTTGGTTAAAGGGGAGGAAATCAGAAAATGGGTGAGGTGGATCCTATGTGGAGGTGTGATTGGCCAGGGACACGCCACATATGCGCGTGTGGGCTGAGGTGTGTGCGCGTGGGTCCCTGAGAGAGTGATGTGTGTGTGTAGTATGGGTTTTATATATATTTAGGCGTATATATGCTGTATATTTCGAGTATATGGGGGTATATTTGGTCAATAATTAGCTTAAAAACGCCAAGGAACAAGAGAAAATTAATAAAAATATAAGGAGCAATATTATAGGCTTAGAAAATATAATAATTTATTTGAAATAATTCTATGTAATATCAATTGAATGTAAACAATTGCAAAAAATGTGTATTTGAGTATAATTAGCCAATAAAAAAAATGCTAATGTCATAAGAAAGACATGATGATTAATATTGTAGACTTTAAAAATAATAATTGATTCTAAATAATTATAAATGAATTTATGCAACATTAATCGAATGTAAATACTTGTAAAAAAAATGGATATTTAAGTACATAAATTGCATAAATGTTTACAAAATTGTACTATCACTTTAAAAAAATGACTTAAATGGCGTGTTTATGTAATATAATCGCTTTTGAGTATGTATGTATATAGATAGGACGTTGGCAATATGGATAAATGCATGATAATTGACGCAGTTTTGTCCGAAAATTAATATTGCATTTTCAAAGCTTTGTACGATAAATTGTGAAATATGAAGGACAAAATTGGGTGTCAACATTCGGTTGTATGCGTATGAAAACACCAAGTTATATAAAGAGAAGACTAAGCGGTTGCACGACAAGCGTATTCAGCACCGTCACTTTGAGCCGGGCCAACTAGTTCTTTTATTTAACTCCAGGTTGAAGCTCTTCCCTGGTAAGCTCAAGTCGAGGTGGTCTGGTCCGTTTGAGATTGTTCAGGTGATGCCCCATGGAGCGATTGTATTTTGAGCCCCGGGTTCGGATAAGTCGTTTCTAGTTAATGGGCAAAGAGTGAAGTGATATTGGGGAGATGAGGTCGGTAGGCTTAAATCCTCCATTTTTGTGGTCGACCCTTGAAAAAGGGATGTACTCGTCGTGTCGCGACGTTAAATCAAGTGCTTCATGGGAGGCAACCCATGGTTTATCACTTTTTAGAGCTAGTTAATCTGTATTTTCATTTAAGAACAAAAAATTAAATTAAAAATAAAGAAAAATAGAAAAGAACAAAAAGAATGGAAATTTTGTGAGGTTAATGTATTTGTGTAGTTTATTTTACAGGTGCCCGAGGCTCGAAAACAGTGGGAATAACGACAGTGGCTTGCCCCGGACAACAAATTAGCAAAAATTGGTTCTTCAAAACACAATGCTGCATGAACCAGGCAGAACAGCCTTCAGCGCGTCGAATGGCTCACTGTATGGAATAAATTTTTTAAAAGATTTTGTAAAAACAGTGTTGTGGGCTAATCGCATGCCTCCCTGTTCTCGAAATTTATCCCAGCACAGTGGGAGATGCGTCGCGCAGACACTGTACGCGTGATAAGTTTTTGAAAAAAATAATAATAATTTAGAAGCAGTGTTTAGAAAGGATCGCGCAGCTCACTTTTTTCCAATATTTCACCTATACAGACGAGGGTGCGTCGCGCCCATCGCTATACTCGCGATCAGTTTTAGAAAATAAAACAAAAACAGAAACAGTGTTGAGGAAGGATCGCAGGGTGGACTGTATGCTGGTATGTTTTTTTTTTTTAAAATCCCAACTTAACGCACACACAAACACAAAACAAGCGAACCATAGAAAAAAAAAAAGAAACAGAGAATAGACAAAGAGCAGGAACATCAACACGCTCGTTCTTTCTCCCTTACTACTGTGATTCACCCATCAAGGTATGAGCTTCTCTTCTCCTACATTCTCTCTTCCCTCACTGCCTAATATGTCATTCTATTGATGCTATGCATACAGAGTTCCCCATCCCCCTCTTCCCCTAGGTTTATTTTTAATTCATGTTCAATGATGAAAACATGTGTAGATTGAATATTTTTGCTTGGTATCTGCTGTGGGGGGTGCGGTGATGCACCAGGATGAGTATATATGTAAGCTCCCGGAGTTGGGAGGTCAAAACAAAAGCAAAAAGTTCATATACAAGCTATCCAAAATTCTGCACGTAAGGTGTTTGATGAAATTCCCCAATAAAAAATTTGAAGTATTCGGCGAAGTCTGAGTAGTCGAATCAATTAGGGGTTATAAGTTGAACATAAATTGGTTAAAATTAGGGCTTGGGGCTGAGTTCAAAGAGCTTTCACTTGAACAACACTCAATGCACATTATTCACACATGATGAGTGTCGTTTTACACCTTAATTGAGCGAGCCGCTGCCCCGTTGTGCAATTCACGGGCTGCATTTATTGTTTTGCTTAAGATAATATTGCTCCATATTTTTTAGATGAAGTAGAGCACAAGTTTGGGGTATGGGAACCCCGTTTGTACACTTTGGTGAATTTTAAACTAGAGAATTGTTTCGAATAAAGAAGTGCGCGTCGAGGGAAGTCAGAGTACCTCGCAAATGATACCATGAGCGTACTATGAGCATTAATTAATTAATTATAAAATACACTTGAGATTTAAGTGTGGGGTGCATGCGCACCAATGTGAAGTTAATACACACTTGACTTGGATGAGTTTCTAGCTATTTTAATGAACTCGGTTGTACTTCTTTGGCTAATTTTACATTGTTTGGATGCAGGTATTCCATTGCAAAATGGCGATTATAAAGAAAACATCCAAGAGTGGTGGAAGCGGGGATGGTGGCCAACCACCGCGGAATCAACCAGAGGGCAAAGATAAATAGGAGCAATGCTCAAAGAAGAAACACGATACACCTGCCCCGGATGTGGAAAAGGAGAATGTTGAGCTTGATGTTATGCCTTTAGCGAAGAAGAGATCGGCTCCAAGTTCCTGGACCATCCCTGCTCCTCAGGCAGCCACGGGCAAAAGGAAATCAACCAATGTGAAGGAAAAGCCAGTGGTGATCCGTGAGGGTGGTGCTTCTAAGCCACCGGCCAAGAAGAGAAGAGTAGTTCAGGGCAAAGGGAAGAAACCAATGGAGTAGGATGATGAGGATGACGAGCAGGTTGATGATGATGCTAAAGATGAGTACACTCATATTCCAGTGCCTGAGGACATTCCATCTACGAGTAGCCCGATTGACAGATCATTGTGGGAGGACACATTTGAGAGCGAGAGTGCATACCTGGCGTATCAGTGGATCATTAAGAAGCAAATCACGCAAGAAAGACCACTGAACTATCATACTTGTGAGAATGCTTGACGAGCTATTCTGGCGGTTGTGAAAGACAGGAAGTGGGACAGATTTATGCAAGGTCCCAAGTGCAAGGCAAATGTTACTATTGTTCAAGAATTATATACTAACTGGGAGAATCCGAAGAGCAGCATAGTACGGGTTAGAGAGGTTGAGGTCGATATTTCTGCCAGAGCCATTAATGCATATTACAGGGTTAATGAAGTGGCAATGAATGATTACAAGAATATGCTAGCAGAGCCAGACTTTGAAGATGTCATTCAGGTATTTTGTGACCCATCAGCTGTTATGGATGATCATGAATCCTCGAAGCTTGCATTGTTGCACAACACTAAGAGAAAATATGCCACCTTGCCTAAGAAGTTTATGTCTAGGGAGAATCGATCTTGGCTAAATTGGGTGTCTAACAGAATAATGCAAGCTGATCATCAGACAAATGTCCTTCGGGAGCGAGTGCTTCTTATTTATGCTCTGATGAATGGGATAGTGCTGAACTTGGGAGAGCTTATGTACGAGCAGATGGTGCGGACTCGGAAGGAGAAGACCTTGAAGTTGTATTTTATGCACACTTTGATGGCTTTGATGAGGAAGCATGGGGTCCCCTTCTATACAGATGATGATCTTTTAGAGGTACCCGTTGCCCATGACATTACTTCGGTGCATGACCCCGTCGCGGCCAAAGAAGATAAGAGATCTACGTCAGAGCGACTTGTGGGATTTGAGGCCGAGCTAGCTAAACTGAGAGAGGGCTAGCAGGCAGAGCTGGCCTAGCTGAGACAGGAGCAGCAGGCAGAGCTGGCCCAGCTGAGACAGGAGCAGGCAGCTTGAGACACCTTGATGCAGAGCACACTAGCAGAGATCATTGCCGCTATTCAGAGTACCAGAGTGACACGTTTCATTGGCGTCCAGACTGATGCAGGGTCCAGTCATGAGGTTGTGTATTTAAGTGCTATTGATGGCATTGTTACAGAGCCAGCTCCGGCTACTGCCACTACTTTTGAGGGGTCGCTGATTGATGCGATTGATGCAACTGGCACTACATTGTGAGATCCCTCCAATGCTCAGACCGCGGATTCAGACCGGTCTGCAGCACCTCCATACTCTGCAGTTTGAGGGAGCTTTCTTGATACCCACTCTTGTTCATTATTTTTGTACTTGTGCAGTGGGGACCATGCACTATTTTAAGTGTGGGGTGGGGTATCATGACTTGTACTTGTATTTTTACTGCGGTGAATTTTTTTTTAGATTAGTGGCATAATCCTTGGGTTTTCTTCAAGCCATGGTTCTTTCCCGAGGATGCCTTTTGTTTTGAACCGGGTGTTTTTAGATAAAAAATGAAAAAATATATATATTTAAAATACAAAAAAAAATTAGGAAATAGGAGTAGGTAAGTGGTAAGGACCTATGCCTTCTATGTGAATTGTTTGATACTATCATATTTAGTCCTTTACATGCAAGTTGCACTTCCCTAGATTTTTGGTGTGAGTTATATATTGGATTGATAGTTAGTCTTGTTAGTGACTCTTCGACTTAGGTTTCTGACTCTGAGTGCTGACCGAATAGCATAACTTGTTTCACATGTTTTTGTTAGCTGTTGGAATTGTTCCGCCTTTAGTATTTCATGTTTCCATGAGTCGTGAGGTGCTTTTATTTCTTCTCGTACTTGCATTATTGGTCTAGAACTTGCCCCACATGTGTTCAAAGCGAAATCCTAGATTTGGTCTAGTCGGAAGATGATACAGGCTTTCTTTGATAAACCCTTCTTTTGCATCCTTGATTAGCCTACCCGTTCATATATATCCCTTGTAGCCCTTTTGAGCCTATTAGCCTTTTTTTTGACACCCACATTACAACCCTATTCCTTTTGTTCTTAATTACCCTCTTTTTGAACCTTTACTCCTTAGAGCACTTTAATTGAAAAATACTTTTGCTAGTGGAGTTGTGGTTGGTGGAAATTGGTGGCTTTTGAGTGGAGTCAATGAAAAAAAAATTAGTATGGTATTTTGAGGAAAAGTACATGTGCAAGGTTGAGAAAAAAAATTGACAAATTTTGAAAAAGAATATAAAGGAAAAAATGAAAAGAGAAAAATAAAGAAAACAAAAGAAAAAAAAATTCTCAATCCTTGCTAGTGTTGTGCACCATTGATGAAAAATACTTAAAGAAAGGGAAATTTTTGGGTTGATGTTCGGATGGTAGCTCGGTTATTTTTGTGAAGAGTTGAGCCGTAAAAAGTGGAAGTGATGTATTAAAGTGCTTAGGGAGATAGTCACTATTTTAACCATATCTATCATACTCGTCCTTTAGCCTACATTACAATCTTTAAAGTCCTAGTTAATCCTGAATAGGAGCGAGCCTACATTAGTGGAGTCCTACACTATGGGCAAGCCTATGGTACCATTGTGTGGCACTTGAAATTCTTTTTGAGTGTGAGAGATTTTTTCCTATCTTGAAAGTCTCTTATAATTCATTTGACATATTTTTGTGTGATTGAGACTAGACTTTGATTGGTGAGGGCATATGGATTATGAGATGTTGGAGCTTTTATTAGGCCCTAATCTTGAGCGAGCGGGCATTTCGTGAGTAAGTTGGTGTGAGGAGTCATTTCTTGAGGCCTAGATGTTGCTAATTGATTGCTTGATAATCCTTGTTTTCTAAATGTGTAGTGTATGGGGGAGTTGTGTGCTTGTATGTTTGGTGGCTAATTGTTGGTATCAGCCTATTTTATATGTGCGCTTCCTTGATTCTTGAGTTGGTTGGATGAGATCTATTGAGTATAAGCATGTTGGGTTTGTTTGTTCGGGGACGAACAAAGTTTAAGTGTGGGGTGTTGATGTTGGGCATATATTTTATGTCTCAGCGTCGATTTCTTGTAGCTTTTGTGTTGTTTTCACTGTATTATGTGCCCAACAATAATTAATCTAAAGTAAAAGGCTAACTTGAGGTGTTTGGATGTTTTAGGAGCGAAATGAAGGAAATTGGAGCTTGTTTTGTACAAGAACAAGGAAGAAGCAGCGGATACAGCCATGGATGCGTGGCATGCTCGGCTGTATGGTCTGGGTAGAGTGCAAATATTGAAAAAATTGAGAGAAGTAGCGCGTACAACCACTGATGCTTGGAAAGCTCCGGTGTATGCGATGGAAAACAGTCCCAGAGCAGCTGGGACAAGCTTAAAACGTGGGCCACTGACATATTTCATATTTAAAACCTTTTGTAAATGTTTTGTTAGTTTGGCTACGTATTTTTGGAGGCAAGAACCACAGTAGAGGCTAGAGAACCAAGATTCATCAATTGAGTTGTAATTCTTCTGTCCTCTTTATTGTTTCATAAGTTTTAGATTATTTTGTGAGAAAGCTATCTTGTCTATGAGTAGCTAAACTCTATTATTCTAGGGTTATGGGTTAACCATGAAAGTTGTACTCTAAAGTTTATTGAATTTTATTAAATTTATCAGATTGAGTTATTTATTTAATTCTGCACTGAATTACTTGATTTCCTGGCCAGTTGTTAAGTACTATCCATGAACCTAGGGTTGAATTCGAAAGTGGGAACTGTAGGTTGCAATAGAATTAAATAAAGGGTTTTCCTGAACCCAGACATCGGGGAATAGTTTCGCGGTTAGGATAGAAATATACCTAACAGTCGCGCTTAATCAGTATACAGGAGAAACACATGCATTCTTGTTAATTCTAATTCCATAGACATATAGGCGTTAAGTTAGCTTGAATAGGTGAGCAGGGTATCGACAGAGCTCTGTGAGTATAATCAACCCTGTGATTAGCAACTCAGATAAATAAAGTCAATTCAATTAGCGGAGGAGTGCAACTGGATTGGTGATCGTCCCATAATCCTGGAATATTTCCTCTCAATGTTATCTAAAACTCTTGAACTGTCTTGCATTCCATTTACTTCAACTACTTTTAGTTAATTAGTTTAATTAAACCCACTCGAAATTTGGTTAAACTCTCCTGAATAATATTTGAATTAAAGTTTGTCTAGTTAGTAGTTAATCAATAGTCCTCGTGGGAATGATACTTTCTTATCACTTTATTACTTGATCGAGCACGTATACTTGCGTGTGCGTTTGTAGCGACAGCGGGCTATTGGAACGGGTGTTTAATAGGTTGATGAACATCCTAAGGTAAACATCCCTGAACCCAAGGCATTTGAGGGCTCTCGTAACGTTATTGTGCTACAGAATTTTCTTTGGGACATGGAGCAATATTTTGAGGCAGCCCATGTCGATGATGGTGAGAAGGTGTCCTTAACAACACGTTACTTGGGTTGTGATGCTAAATTATGGTGGCGTACTCGTGTTGCTGATGATGTGAGTACGGGCAGACCTAAGATTGAGTCGTGGGAGCGGCTTAAGAAAGAGTTGAAGGATCAATTCTTACCTAGTAATTATGCTTGGATTGCTAGGGACAAACTGAAACAGTTGAAACAAATTGGTTCTTTGAGGGATTATGTCAAGGAATTTAGTTCTTTTATTTTGAGCATAAGTAATATGTCTGAGGAGGATAAGTTGCACAACTTCATGTTTGGGCTAAAAGGTTGGGCTAAAATGGAACTAAGGAGGCAGAACATGAAAGATCTCCCTAGTGCCATTGCGGCTGCTGATGCATTGGGCGACTTTAGGCATGAGGATGCTGAATTTTCTACTTCTAAGTCCAAAAAGAGGAATGGTGAGAAGGGAAATGAGTAGAAAAATGTTGAAAAGTGCAATATAATGGGTGAGGCTAGTGGCAAAGGGAAGCCAGCGTTTGATAAGCCTAAGGAGCAAGGAACAAACCACGTGGCTGTTTTATTTGTGATGGGCCACATAGGGCAGCGGACTGTCCAAAACGTACAAAGCTAAATGCTCTACTTGCTAATGATAGTGATGAGGCTAAGGAAGAAAATGAAGAAGAGTATGTGGCTGCTGCATTGTGTAGTCCATTAGTTGCGAATAAAGCTAAAATTGGTTCGACAAGGGCGTCGTATTCAACAAGTGGGGGTGGTTTGTTAGCCCCTTAGACTCGGCAGATTATGGCAAGGCATGGCTATGATGGGATTTAGGGTGTTGCTCCTAGTTATAGTTAAATACGAGTTGAAAGCAACATGTATGTTGATTGTTTTGTCAAGTGAGAGCTTGAAATGACTTGGTGGGATCAAGGCATGAATGAGTTAGTTGACAAGCAATTGTGGTTGATCGGCTAGGCAGCCTTGTACCTTTGTGAGTGTTGAGATGGAAAACGGGCAGCTTGTTGGGTGGCAAGCGAGCTAGGGCAGTATATATGACTATGTGGGAAATGGGGTGTCGAGACTTGGTGTCTCGATGCCAAGGCAAGCAAGGCAATAGCTAAATGTAGTGCATGGAATTTGGCTAAGTATTGGGCGAAGTATGCTGAAACTAGGCTAAAATCGGTTGTGTGTGTGAGCTGAGTCGGCTGGACAAAGGGCAAGTGTTGGGCACATGTACAGGGCACATGACCGGTCATTTGAGCGGCTAGACAAGGGTGAAAGTGGGAAAAAATGTGGGCTGAAGTGGCCTAACTGTGCGCTGAGTTGGCTGAAACATGGCCTACATGGCCTGCCTAGTAGGAATAACTCCCCTATCCACTTGTAAAGCCTTTGGCTGATTTCCCCATTGTATTTATAGTTGTTTTCGTCCATTTTATCATTTAGAAAGATTTGTATAGTGAGAAAACGTTTGGCCTTGGTGACATTTCTTTGTATTTGGTGTGAATAATATAAAGGTTGGAATTTTTTCTGTAAACTCTGTCTATTTCATTTATGCCTTTACATTTCAGTCTTGTGCATGATCTTTACTTCAAATATATTCAATCATCTGCCTAAAACACACAGGCATTGCTGCCTATTTCGAAATCTAAGACAAACGATCCTAAAAATATTCTAAGTGTAGGAAACGGCTGAGCCTTGCGGGCGGACTGCTTGGCTGCCGCATTGGGCAAACTCGCACTTCTCCCTTTTGATATATAGCTCATTCTCCCGCAAAACTTGGAAAACTATCCTCAAATGCTCCACGTGCTCCTCCATAGTGTGGCTATAGATGACAATGTCGTCCAAGTAGACTACCACAAATTGATCAAGGTAGGGGTGGAAAATCTTGTTCATAAGTGTGCAAAAGGTATCGAGTGTGTTGGTTAAGCCGAAGGGCATCACCAACCACTCGAAAGCTCCATACGTTGTCACACACGTGGTTTTCGGCTCATCCACTTTCGCAATACGAACTTGATAGTAGCCCTTCCATAGATCTACTTTGGTGAAAGTACTTTGCTTGTCCTAGCCTATCGAAGAAATCGGCAATGAGAGGGATGTGGTACTTGTTCTTCACGGTCACCTTGTTGAGCGCCCGGTAGTCAATGCATATCCTCAACAAACTATCCTTCTTCTTTTGGAATAGGACCAGTGTGCCATAGGGTGCCTTTGATGACGAATGTGGCTGGAATCGAGCAACTCCTTCAATTGCTTGCGTAGCTCCTCCTACTCGGGTGGCGCCATACAATATGGGGCATAGGCAGGCGGTTTAGCTCTAGGCTCCAACTCGTTCTTATAGTCTACCTCACGCCTAGGTGGCAAGTGCTTTAGCAACTCTTCTGGCATCACATCCTTGTTCTCCTCGATCACCTTCTCAATGCATGGTGGAAAAGTCTCCACAGCACCATTGTTTTCACTCAAACTCGCATTGGTTGCCATGAATGCCGGCTCCCCCTTCTTCAATCCTTTCACAAGCTGCATGGCTGACAAGTGTGCATGACTTTATCCTTGGGGCATCGTAGATATAGGCACCATGCATGACCCTTTTCGCTCTACAACCAAGAGTCGTTGCAAGTAAGGATCTATCATGGTGTGGCACTGCCTGAAAAACTCCTGCCCAAGGATGATGTCGAATATGTCCAAGGGCGCCACAGTGAAGTTAGTTTTGCCCTTCCAATTGCCAAGGCAACACTAACTTCATTTTCTACACCACGTACTGGTATTGCTGGGGCATTGACTGTCTTGAGGCAGGTGTCGGTCGGGCTTAGCTTCAATCCAAGTCTCTTTTATGCGGCCTCAATCATTAAATTGGCTTGGGCTCCAGTGTCAACCATGGCGCGGGCAGGCTTGTTGTTGATGGTGATATCCACGTACTGCGTGTCGTTCTCCTCTGATTTGCTAGCTTTCTTCGTGACAGCAGCTCATAGTCCAATCTTGCCTGGCTGCGTCGTGCCTGAACTCATCTCTAGATCTTGTGCCTCCCGTTCCTTCTTCTTACATATCATGGCACCAAGGGTCTTCAACTCAGGACATTTTGTAAAGCCATGAGGTCCCCCTCACACATAGAATCCACTTCCTTTCTTCTCGGCCTGCGCCTTCTTCTCGACATAATCTTGACGCCCAACTTTCTTGCCATCGGACTTGTGAGCATCGTTTGACTTGGGGTGCTGCTGCTTCTCCTTGTTTTTTCCACGGTCTCCCCCACCTTTAGCCTGATTACCCTTCGATTCCTTGCCCTTGTTATTATCATACTTGTTATCCGCCAAACAGTCAGCCACGATAATAGCTTCATCAATATGACTTGACGGCATTGCAACTCATTCCTAGCCCATCCTTGCAGCCCATCCATGAAGTGGAATAGCAAGTCTTCATAGGTAAGGTTTGGGATTTGAAGTATGCGCATCTGGAACTTCTCAATATAGGCACTGATGCTTCCCGTCTGCATCAACTCCCTCAGCTTTCACCTTGCTTCATATATGAAATTGTTGGGGAAGAAAGCTCTTTTGAACTCGGTCTTGAACTGCTCTCATGTCTCAATGGTGCACGAGCATTTCTTCGTGTCGGCCTCCTTCCTTCTCCACCAAAACATGACCTTTTCTGAGAGATATGGGATAGCGGCATCAATCTTCTTCTCCTCAGCCTTCACGTTACCATGCTTGAAGTAGTTCTCCATGTGCCATAGGAAGTTGTCAACCTCTTGCGCGTCACGAACTCCCTTGAACACAGGTGGCTTGGGGATCTCAATCATCCCCTCCTTGCTAGCGCCGGATGCCACGGCCCCTCCAGCGTTAACTTCCTTCTCGAGTGCCTCGATCTTGGCCTTCATCGTCTCGATTGTGCTCAATACCTCCGTGAGCCTGAACTCCAAGGTGTTGATAGTTTCCTTCATCTCCAACTCGGCTTGCTCGCATTCCCCAAACTTGTCCTGAATGTTGTCGAACTCAGACAAGGAATGGTTCTCAAGGGTCTCCAGTTTGCCTTCAATCCTCAACATGCGTTGGCCATGGGCTTCCACAATCAACGTAGCCTCTTCCACCTTCTTGACCCACTCATGGACAGGTGTGAGATCTTCCTCATCGTCGCTCACCTCCGTACCTAATGGTTGGGTGGTGTGACCTTCACTTCGAGGGGCTTCGGGCAGCACCTCGTCACCCTTCCTAGCATTCCTCCTCTTCTTGTTCTTTTTCCCGGCAGCATCCTGGACATTGGTTAGGATGCTAGCAGTGATGTCTTCTCCGTTCTGTGCTATTCCCTTAGTAATAACCTTCGCTCTGATACCACATTGTCACGGCCTAACTTTTAGATTAGCACTCCGTGCGGCACTTGACAGTTTGTATACAAAGTAACAAACTCAAGTAAGCCTTTAAGTAAACAAGATTGCTAAGAGAATACTTGACAAAGAAACACAAGAGAGATTGCCAAAGAGAGCTTTTCTATTCACTCAAACTTGAAAGCTTTTCTGGATGCCTTTACAAATGAATGACCCTTTATTTATACTACTCTTCTAGGGGTTCAAGTACAATTATAAAATGTATACAAGTCCCTAATATTTACACATAAGGACCTACTCTAGTGAGTTCCATGGACCTAGAATCTTCCAAGCCTTTTCTTACAATTCTAAAAGGTTTTAGATTGTTCCATGAGAACTACCTACATAATTCTAGAGTATTCTACTCTCTTTGGCTTAGCTGGCGCCATCCTTGCGCCGTGTCGTGCCCATGTGGCGTGATGACTTGGCGAGGATGTCACACTAAACTAATCAATGCACTATTGTTTAGGTTTTACTTGTGTGGAGTAAGGATTCTATCGGCTTTATAAGCACGTGCACATTTTCAATTTCAATTTCATGACTAATTATTCAAAACTTAGGTCAATTTGCTTATCGCCGCTAGGCCTTTAGGTAATATCTCAAATATTATTCGAACTATTTAAAGTTAGTACTTACATTATGTAGGTTGTTGTTGTACTTAAAATTAGTACTTAAGGGAATAAAAGAGGATTTTCTTATTTTGTGTGCCAAAAGACGGAAGTGGAACATAAATCAAATTAGTGGAAGGTGCAAAAATTTCTCGCATGTACTGATGTGAAATTTAAGAGGTCGTTTGGTTTCCAGTATTAGGGATTATAATCCTTGTATAAAACTTTGCACTATTTTATAGAGTGTTTGGTTAAGTACTAGGAATTATAATCCTTGTATAAAACTTTGCACTATTTTATAGAATGTTTGGTTACTATTTAAAACTTGGTATAGTTAATACCAGCACAATTTTGTACCAGAAATCCTGTATAACTTTATTCCATCTTCTATGTGGCATAAGCAATACAGGAAATATCTATACCTGGATAAATAATTGCAATGACAAAATTATCCTTGAAACTAATCTTTTCTGTCAAACGATATGCTTTCCTGCTTGTCTCTGGTTCAAGACCATCAGCATCAGAGAAAAGCAAAGCATCTTTGCCAACACTTTCATAACTCTTCATAACCAGAGTTATTAATTAGGTACGCCAAAATAACTTGACTAACACAACCTTTTGCTAGTAATTTCTGGAAAGCAATTTATTATATTAATAAGATCTCCTTCAATTAATGAGAAATACAGGGATCTCGTTTCAAAATTTTGTGAAAATACGCCATCACACACATGCAACTTGCAGTTGGCGATCGAAGGTTGAAACGATCAAGAATCCTGAAACCACCAAAGAGTAGAAATGAGTTAGAAAAGAAGTCCTGAATTGAATATTAACTACGAAAATTTTTATAGAGGCTAGAGCTGGGTTTATAATATTTATGCCTGAATTTGCAAGAGGTGGTACAATTTTATTAGAAGTCCAAGGGTATAATTGTAACTAAAAATTTTATACATTTTTAAACCAAACATATGTTTAAGTTATACATTGTATATCTAATTTTTAACACAACATATCAAACACTTGATAAAAATAATCCCTGCATTACTTATCTATGTATTACTAATCCCCATATAATTAATCTCTGCATAACTTGTTTTTCTACCAAATGATCCCAAAGAGTTTGACTAGAATGAAGTGTAGTGCTGTATTTAATATAAACTAGTGAACTTATCCGCGCTCGCGGCGGATGTAGAAGACTTTCATTTTACTTCAATAAATTTAGAAATAATTTCTTTTATATTATTTCTAAATTTATTCAAGTAGAGGAGAAAAATTTCCTTCTTACGTTTATAATTTATAAATGTTGATGAAATCATAAGATTTTATTAGAATTAAAGCTACATGATTGTTCATGATCAGATTCCTTTAAAAAAAATTAATAGAATCTCTTCGGAGAGTTCTACACTATCTGTGGTGCGCGCGTTAAGTTGTTTGAACTTTATATCTATGTTTTACTTAATAGTTGAAAGTGCAATTCCTAAAATTGTACTTCAGGTATTACAATTAAATTTGTACTTAGTTGAGTTTTTGGCGATCATTTTATATCTCAATTTGATCGATTAATGTGCAGTTTACGTTGTTAAATGATCGATTTACTGAAGATTGCTTCGAAAACAATATAAGTAGTCGATTCAATAGAGCAAATAACAGCATATTCGATGACACAATATGGCAAACTCAATTCGAGGGCTAGTGTTGCCAAATAAGAAATAAATTCACAAGCTATGACGACGCGATCGAATAACCACAAGAAATCGCTTCTAGATAATTTCAAACGAACAAGTTATGAACGAAATAAATAACTGTAATCCTAACAAGCACGATGTGAATATTAGACTTGTTCAATACCGGTTGAATGATTAAATGAAATTTGATGGAGAATGGAGTAGCAAGATTGTTGCAAACACCCTACACTAGGACTTCAAACTAGTCAAAACCTACCAAACAACAAAACTCACCAAGTAATATCCTTCAAAAGATAATCTTTTTTTTTTTATATTTTTATATATTTTTTTTTGTTTTTTTTTTTTTACAATTACAATTACAATCACGGCTTGCCTCCCGAGAAGCGCCTTAGTTATAGTCGTGGCACGACTTTCATCAGCTCAACCCATGGCTCATCCAGGCTTCCATGTATGCACACACGAACAATTCACATCATCACAATGTCCTTTCAGCATTTTTCTAATGTCAACAGCTATTTCTTCATCATACAGTTTCAAGGTCATCTTTCCCATATCAACATCAATCACTGCTCTACCAGTAGTCAAGAATAGACGGCCTAAGATAATTGGAACATCTTTATCAACGGGGCAGTCAAGAACCACAAAATCTACTGGAAAAATAAAACTTCCCACATGCACAAGTACATCCTTAACTATTCCAATAGGGTGTTTTTGCCTCCTATCTGCCAGCTGGATTCACATTGAAGTCTCTCTCATACCAGTCAGACCTAGATTGTTGTATATTTCTAACGACATCGGATTAATGTTTACCAGAATCAAACAAAGTCTTACTAATTGTGAGATCACCAATAAAGCACGGGACTGTAAAACTACTAGGATCTTGCTTCTTTTTAGCTACAGACTTTGTGATGACAACACTACACACCTTATTCAACTCGACCATCTCGACTTTATTTAAGTCAACCTTCTTAGACAAAAGGTCTTTTTACAATTTAGCATATCCATGGAGCTCTCGCATAACTTCCATGAAAGGCATAGTAAGCTTCAATTGTTTCAACAAATCAAAAAGCTTATTAAACTTCAAACTTTTTTGTTGCTTTGCCAATCTTTGAGGAAAAGGAGGTGGTGGTCTTTTTTTCTTGGAGTTCTGCTCACTTGACATTTTACCTTGTTCAACCACCCTCTCGGCTTCTATATTAGGTTAATTAGCAATTACCTTCTCAGTACTAGGGACAGGTTTTGGAGTGGTCTCTTTCTCAGCATGATCATTGCCAGCCAGTTTGGCAGAGTCATCAGTAGGCTCAATGCTTGGCATTGTAGGTAGTGCTCTTTTAGCTAATTCTTACTCCTTGTCCAAGTCTCTGCCATTCCTCAAAGTGACTGCCATCAATTGATAAGAATTTAGATCCTTAGGATTCACTAGAGTGTTGCCCGGTAAAGCACTTTGAGGTCTATTATGTAAAGCATGGGACAACTGTCCCAACTTGGTCTCTATACCCTTTATAGCAGTGTCATATGCTGCAACTTGGTCTTGTAGATTCTTATTAACTCCCATCATAGCCTGCACCATACTGTTAATAATTATTTTAAAGAGGTAATTTCTTATTGGATTAAATTTAAGAGATTGGCTGCATTTCAAATTTGAGTTCTACACAACTAATTCCAACACTAACTTTAAGGACTTAACGTTGTTATTTGAGAAATTTAAAACCAAATAAATCACTTAGTTTTGATTCACAAAAAAGGATTGATATCTTAAGATGAAGGTTCTTTACAAGAACTAGCTACGAGAAGCAATATGGTGTTGCTGGTGTACCTGCCACTACGGTGCAAATTGGAATCTATATATGCTCCCAAGGTTAAGGAATACGTTGATTTGGACGTTGTTGAACTTTTAAGGTATATATCATTTTTAAATAGAGTAGATCATATTCCTTTGATTTGAATTTCCAAGTGTTTCTCCATGAAAATAAAGATTATTATCGATACACGAAAGTACTAATGTAGTATAATATTTAAGTGCTACTTACTGCAACAAACAACAACAACAAACCCAGTGAAATCCTACAAGTGGGGTCTGAGAGGGTGAGATGTACGCAGATCTTACCCCCACCAAGATGGAGAGGCTGTTTCCAGAAGACCCTCAGCTTGAGAGGAATAGCAATAAGAATAGAAAATAATAGAAGACAATATGATGTAACATAATAGCAGATAATGATGCAAAAATTAAATATAACCTAAGTGAACAAAAATAAATACGTCGTACAAATATGAATAAAATAGAGATAGCAAATATATACGATATCATACTAATGCTGATATAACCTATAACTCCTAACTGCAACCTAATCTTCTATCCTAATTCTCGACCTCCATGCTTTCCTATCTAAGGTCATGTCCTCGGTGATCTGGAGGTGAGCCATAACCTGTCTAATTACCTCAGCCCAACTCTTCGGCGGTCTACCTCTGTCTCTCCGTAGACCCAGCACTGCCAACCTCTCGCACCTCCTCACTGGGGCATCTGTGCTCCTTCTCTTCACATGACCGAACCACCGCAGCTTTGCTTCGCGCATCTTGTCCACTACTGATGCCACACCCACCTTATCACGAATGACTTTATTTTTAATCTTATTCGTCCTAGTATGACCACACATCCATCTCAACATCCTCATCTCGGCTACACTCATCCTCTGAATATGCATGGTCTTGACGGCCAACACTCCACCCCGTACAACAACGCCGGCCTAATGACTACTCTATAAAAATTTTCTTTAAGTTTAGGTGGCACTTTCTTATCGCAAAGGGCCCCAGAAGCGAGCTTCCACTTCATTCACCCTGTCCCTATTCGATGTGTGACATCTTCGTCGATTTCTCCATCGCCTTGGATGAGTGAGCCAAGATACTTGTAGCTTCCCTTCTTGGGGATTACTTGACTATCGAGTATCACTTCCACCTCAGACTCATTAGCTGCATCACTGAACTTACACTCCATTTACTCCATCTTTGTCCTGCTCAGTTTGAAGCCTTTAGACCCTAGAGTCTGACACCACACCTCCAGTTTGGTATTAACTCCGCCGCGAGTCTCATCGACCAAAATAATATCATCTGCAAATAACATAAACCATGGAACCTCGCCTTGAATACTCCGTGTTAATTCATCCATCACCAGAGCAAACAAAATGGGCTGAGCGCTGACCCCTGATGCAACCCCATGTCGGCTGAAAAGTGCTCTAAGTCACCTCCTACAGTTCTCACTCGGGTCTTGGCCCTATCGTACATGTCTTTAATTGCTCTGATATATGCCACGGGCACACCTTTAGCTTCTAGGCATCTCCATAGAACTTCCCTTGGGACTTTATCATAAGCCTTCTCTAGATCAATTAATACCATATGTAAGTCCCTCTTCCTATCCCTATACTACTCAACCAACCTCCTCATGAGATGAATGGCTTCAGTAGTCGATCTCCCTAGCATGAACCTGAATGGGTTCTCGGAGATAGTGATATCCCTCCTCATCCTCCTGTCAACTACCCTCTCCCAGATTTTCATGGCATGGCTTAGCAGCTTGATACCCCTGTAGTTGTTGCAATGCTGAATATCGCCCTTGTTCTTATACAACGGGACCATGGTACTCCACCTCCACTCTTCTAGCATTCTAGCAGTCCAAAGGATGACCTTAGACAACCCAGTTAACCATTCCAAACCTGTTCTTCCTGCAGTCTTCCAAAATTCTACTGGGATCACGTCAGGCCCGGTGACTCTTCCCCCTCTCATCTTACGGAGAGCCTCCTTAACCTCTTCAAACTCTATCGACCTACAGTATCTAGAATCTTGGTAGCTTTCAGAGTGCTCCAAATGGCCCAACGCAATACTCTTTTCCCCCTCTTCGTTCAAGAGTTTATGGAAGTATGTCTGCCATCTTCATCTGATGTAGGCCTCTTGTACCAATATTGTGCCATTCTCATCTTTAATGCACTTCACTTGGTCTAAGTCACGTGACCGCCTCTCCTTGCCTTGGCAAGCCTATGCAGTTTCTTCTCACCACCTTTGTCCGCCAATTCCTTATACAAGCGATCAAAAGCTGTTGTTTTAGCGTCTGTAACCGCTAACTTCGCTTCCTTCTTCGCATTCTTATATCTCTCCATATTCAACCTCTTTTCTTCATTGTTCTTGCTTTCTACTAGCTTCAAGTAGGCAGCCTTCTCGGCCTCTGCTTTCCCTTGGACCTCTTCATTGTACCACCAATCGCCTCTAAATCTACTATGGCTACCCTTTGAGACTCCTAGAACCTCTTTTGTTGCTCCCCTTATACAATCAGCTGTCTTAGTCCACATACTGTCCGCATCTCCCTTACTCTCCCAAGCTCTCTTGGTTACCATCTTCTCCCCCAACTCCTGGATCTTCGCAGGAGTCAAGGCCCCCCACTTAATTTTAGGTCGGCCACTGACAACCCTTTTCTTTCTTCCTTCTTCGGATCTCTAGATCCATGCCAAAAGCTTATGTTCTGATATTTTGTGTAAATAAAACTAGTATACGTGCAATGATTTGGTTGGTACAAGCTTTTGGGTCTTGGAATTAATATTACCAGCAATAGCTTATGCTGAATTTCTTGTGATATTTCTCGAGTAAAATACTTAAAAGGTCACTCAACTTTGAGAAATGTGTGACCAAAGTCACTTTGCTTTGAATTGTACTAATAAAGTCACTCAACTTAAGGTAATTCTCACCAAAAGTCATTGTAACCAGATTTTGCACAATCATCTTACCGAAAATCTGACATGGCATTTTCATTTTTAATTATATATACATGTGGCATACTTTATTTTCCATGTAGGATTTTATAATAAGTTGATTAACCTAACTCTTAATCCATAACCCATTTCTCTTCCACATATTTTCGGATCCATCTCCTTTTTCAAAATGGATGGTCTAGATTTAATGAAGTAAAACTAAATGTTTGACCATGGTTAGAAAAATATATCTTCCTATTTTAAATTCAAAGCATCTAACCTATCTTATAATTTAGCAGCAAATTTCATCCCTCCTCCTAAATTATTTTTCGGTCTCCAAAATTTTCGTTTATTTATTGTTTTAATAAAACTTTGTTTGTGCTAATCCAATCTCAAACATATAACAGAAAACCAAAAACAGTGTTAAATTATTTGCAAGTGATAACATCGTAAGGAATAGAATTAACAAGATAAGATTTAATAATGTCAATTTACTCAAATAACAATATACGAAGAAATTTTCACACAATCACATCAGTTAAAACTAGTTGCGAAGATAGTACCTAATATTCTGCTCATAGTTATTCACATTTTATCTTGGAAAGAAACTTTCCAACCAATTCATAATACTTATAGAAATCACATAGATCTTCTGCACTTCTATATCTAAAATAAGATGAGTTTGTTTAACAATTAATGTAATTTTTATTTAAAATGATTCTTAATTTTTTGAGTGCACATTGTCGAACAATAATAATAAATTACTCCTATAAAGAATTAAACTAAAAAGAAAGGTTAAGTTTGAGATGATCGAAATTTAGGTTTGGAAGGGGGGGGGGGGGGGTGGGAGGAAATTTTGCTGCTAAATTATAGGATTTTTTAAGATAAATTGAATTTGAAATAGAAAGATATTTTGTCCAAACCATAGTTAAATACTTTTATTTACCCTATTAAATCTAGAACATTGGTTTTAAGGAGGGCCAAGTGTCATTCATCCAAATAAGGAATTGAGAAAATGGAGACACTAGATAAAATATATATTTAACTATCTATTATATTTAACTAATCTACCTATTATCTATTATATAAAATATATATTTAACTAATAGATTTGAAAAAAATAATGATTCTAACCATAACTAATTAAAGAGTTAAGTACTCAAAAGAGTAGTAATGCTAATATTTCGACAGTACCCGTAGAAATTTACCAATGACACAATATTCTATTATTGTAATAATTTAAAAGAACACTTTCCAAATCCTTAGAAAATAATTCAACTTATTATAAAATCCTACACGGAAAATAAAGTATGCCACATGTATATATAATTAAAAATGAAAATGCCATGTCAGATTTTCGGTGAGATAATTGTGCAAAATCTGGTTACAATGACTGTTGGTGAGAATTACCTTAAGTTGAGTGACTTTATTAGTACAATTCAAAGCAAAGTGACTTTGGTCACACATTTCTCAAAGTTGAGTGACCTTTTAAGTATTTTACTCGATATTTCTCTCTCTTACAATCTTTTTTAATTCTCATTTTAGGTAGCTTGGAGTATTATCCAAAAAAAATTAGGGAAGGTTGCTTTTACTAAGAAAAACATACTCTTTTTAGGAAAAAACAAAAAACAAAAAACTTGTCGGAGTAATTTTCCCAGAAATTAATGAATTACTTTTCTGTCAATTATTTGAATATACCTGAAGAATATTATTTTCAAATATAAGATTTGCATATAGAGATTGAATAAGTATATATAGAAATGGTTTGCAAGTTGTTATTTGTATATGGAGACTTTGTTGTGTATTTCTTAGACATATTTCATTTGTACCATTGCTTAAAGATGAAATTAAAGATTTTGCTTGCAAATGATATTTTATATTTACCTTCTTTTTTGTTGAATTGTTGTTCAAAATGTCTTGAGTTTTGTCTGTGCATTTCTTTGTTTTTATTGCTAAATATCGCAGCTTTCCCAACGTGAGGTGATGCAAGTCGTTCTTTTTAAGTGTTCAAAGATCTAATTTTTTTCATGTTCATATTGTGTACCTTTAGAATAATCTTTAGCATTTTTGTTACGAAGCTATCGTAAAAGCATATGCAATGTGAAATGTTAATTGAGTTTTTACTTTCGCTAAGTTTATTCCATGTTAGATCTCCTAATAAGATATGACGAGGATCATATGTCAGACAAGATATAGACCTATGAAGTAGTCTCAGTTCAACTTGTATAATTATTATGTTGTGCTATCTTTCCTACTTAATATATTTATAGGACAGTCTAGGCTATATTTAGTGAATGTTAGTTGCTAGTTAATTATATGTATAGGACAGGGATTAAAACTTAGAGCCAGTTTGGCATTACTGCAAAAAAAAACTACTTATTTTGAAATGTATTTTTGGAAAAAATATTTTTTATATAAGTACTTTTGAATAATAAGTTGTTTGTGTTTGACAAACTCGTTGGACAAGTACTTTTGATAAATAATTTGTATGTGATTAATCTTTACGAAAAGTACTTTTGAGTGTCAAATTACCCATCCTAGTTCATTTTACATTTGAATTATTAAAAAAACTTAAATATTTATCATAAAAGATTTAGTTATAAAAATTGTTTAGTTCAAATGTAAAACATAAAGTAAAAGATATAAATTTAAGTTTTTCAACTACATATATATAGTTAAATCAAAGTGATAAAAAATAGGAAAAAGAGAAATATAATTGTATTTTGAGAGAGGTATGGATAATTAATGAGAGATAAGTTGGTAAATATGAATTTTTGATAAGGGTATTTTATCTTGAAAAAATTAATAAACTACTTTTAGATATTTGAAAGACTGCTTCTACTGCGGCCTAAAAATACTTTTTCCTATTGGCAAACACCTCTAAACTCAAGAGGCCTGGCTTCTGTGTGGCCTGACAATGATGTATGCAAGGAATGAAGTGCAACAAAAAGAAAGATTGTGGGCTAACTTAGAACTGATCCAACCGACTGTGCAAGGGGCCTAGCTCCTGTGTGGGGACTTCAATAATGTCCTCTCCTCAGAGGATAGAGTTGGAGCACCAGTGACTCAAGCAGAGGTTCAAGGCTTCAAGCAGTGCTTAGATAACCTCCGGCTGACCCCCTTAAGATCAATAAGAAGACATTTTGCTTTGTGTAATAAGCAACATGCTGCTACAAGAGTGTATAGCAAGATATATTGGGCAGTGGTAAATATGCAATGGTCGCAGAACTATGGGCATGTAGCAGCTTAATTTCTGGATCCATTAGTATCTGACCACTCTCATATGGTGATACAGTGTGATCCAAAATCGAAGCTGAAACCTAGGCCATTCAAGCTATTTCCACATGTAATGAAAGAACTTGAATTCAATGTTATCCTCACTGCAGTTTGGCAGCAAAGCTCAAGAGGGGAGACCATGAAAAGAATCTAGAGGAAACTGCAAATGCTAAAAGAGGACATGAAAGAGCTGAATACCTATATGGCAACATACGGCCATAAACTAGAAACAACTAGGAAGGAGCTTGATGCGGGGCAAATTGGAGCCAAAGCGCCAACCATCAAGAGCCAAGCATGAGAGCACAAAGGATCCAAGACAAAGGCACCGGAAGAGGGTTTGAGAGTGATTTGGAGTCATGGACTTGAGTGCCAACGAGGGAGGATAGACTACGGACCAAGGAGGAACACTTAGAGTCTATTTTGAGCCGTTTCCAAGCCTCCAAGGAAAGGGGCGGACCGCCATTTGGACTAGGCGGACCGCCTAGTGAGTTGCACACTCTCTGGACTCTGGACCGCCCATAAAAGGGGCGGACCGCTTCCTTTGGAGGGTGGGGCGCCTACTCTGCAGGGTGGGGCGCCTACTCTGTTATTTGGGGCACCTGTTTTGCCTAGTTTTGGACGAGATTTTGACATGTAATCCCTATTTTGACCCTACAAGGCTTGTAATATTTTTATATCATTTGAGGGCTTTTTAGACATTACATTAGGAGTGTGGAACACCTATAAATACCATACTTAGTCATTTTTATTTGATAGCTAGTTTTGAAGATAGAATTTAGAAGATAGAATAGGCTTGGCCATTCTCGTTGAAGTTTGGGTTTCATGTATCTCTTACTTGGAATCCATGGTGGATCACCGCTAGTATGACCCCGTTAGTGATTTAAGTCTCTTTCTCCCTTTGAATCAATCTACTTGGTTAGTTTGATTCGTTCTTTCTTCTATTTTCTGTTCTTCCCCGTCCCTATTTCTTTGATCTCGTGTTTATCATTTGCTTCCGTTACTTGTTATTTGCTTCCGTGGATTTGACCCGTATCATATTGGTATCAGAGCAAGGCTCGGGATTTGTTCTTACAAACCCTCAATCCTTGTTCATCCTATCTTTAGTTTAGTTTATTGTTATTGTTGTTCTTGTTCTTGAAGAAAAGAAGAAAAAAATTGAAAAAGTGAAAATTACAAAAAAATTTCTTGTTGTGGATTGGATTTGATGATCCGTTGGTTGTTTGATATCGGGGATTTATCTATGACGATTGCCTGTTGATTTGGTACCCTTGTTACACGATTTGGTGTTGAGAATCAAAAGTTGAAAAAAAAATCAAAAACTCCAAAATTGAAAACCCTTGAATTTTATTGAAATTTCTTGATTTGGATTCGTTATGGATTGGGTGTTGTTATAAATCATTGGGGATTGATTGGAGTAGTTGAAAACACCATTGGGTACCTTCGGATTAGGAAAACACCTTGGAAACATTGGAGATTTGGTTGCAAAAGACCCAAAAACACGTTTTCGGACTGTGCTGAAAGCACCAGTAGGCGGGGCGCCCAAATATTTGCTTCAAGTGCCTAGTGAACTCTCTAAATCTCAGGGGGCGGACCGCCCCTGTGACCAGGCAAACCGCCCACTCCTGTGACCAGGCAAACCCCCTATTAACACTAATATTTGATCCTTTAGGGTGTTGTGTGTCTTGGAGTCTTTACTTAAAGTCGTAGAACTTTCTTGCTTCAAGTGCGCATTAAAATAGCTTCCGTACATCGAATCACATAAACTCCATTCCGAACCATTACTTGGCTGCATTAGTTGATTGATATTGCTATTGTGATTACTAAGAGACAAGAAGGTCTTGAATGGAAGAAGGTCTTGAATGGTGAGAACAATAGAGTGTGGTCACAAAAGCCAACGACCTTGAGTGTATACACGAGTGGAAAGAAAATTGAGTGACATCTTTTAAGTGATACACGTGAGGGAGTGAATTTGTGAGGTCCTTTACTCTTTTGTTACAACTATAGCGTCGGATGACGATTGTGGAGGGTATGACTCATGCGGAGATGATGGAGACTATGGTTCCTATGGTGATGATAATGGGTATTGCTATGACGATTCGGGGAACCAAGGTTCATATGATGAAGAAGCGGGTCACTATGTTGATTATGAAGATGAAGAAGACTATGGGGCTTGCGAAAACGAGTGTGAAGAATCTTATGCTCCAAGTCAAAAATATAAAGATGGTGACGCTTCAAGGTATGATGATCCTACTTACTCTTTTTGTGGTGAATTTGAATATGATGATAGTGACATAGAGAGAATGGATGATGAGGTTGATTGTGAGAATTGTTCATTTTCATCTTCTCTTGGTGTTGCTAATGGCGTGCAAGGGAGTAGTAGAGGTCCTTCCATTAGTATGAGAGGAGGAGGTGGTTGTTCCATGGGAAGGGAGAAGCTTGCCTATCCTACTTATGCTAAATGGCTTGATGCTTCCAACTCCCATGTGAAGGGTGGAATGAGAAATGTTGCTCTTACCGTGGTTGGAGTACATTGCTCTAGTAGTGGTGGTAGGATTGGTGCTATGGGCTATGGAACCAAGGCGAGAGGCAATTACGGGTTCCATAGTGGTACTCCTTACTCGACTTTCAACAACACTTCTAATGTTTGAAGAGTGACGGGAAGCGGAAGTTATTCTAGTGGTGTTGCCACTAGTGGAGGGATAAGGAGAACCCAACTTGGGGGTGATGGTTTTCTTGGGCTTCATCCTATACAAGACATGTGTTAATGTAGGTTCATTTTTGAGGTGAATGGTAGTGGAGGATGCTTGCTCAAAATTAGTGAAGTCTACACTAATTTTGTTAACGACTCTTGGGTTGATAGACTAAAGATATCATGCTACAAATTGAAACATCCTTATGAGTATCAAGGTGTTTGGGTTACTAGTGAAGCTCGGGTACTCATATCTCATGGGAGTTACAAAGAATATGTTTGGTGTGATGTGTGCCCCATGGAGTATTATGGTGTTTGGCTAGGAACACCGTGGTTTCAAGGCACGAGGGTGCGGTATGATCTCGTGAAGGATGTGTACAAAGTGAGCAAGGGGCAAAGAACTTATGACTTTGTACCTTGCCGGGAAAAGTTTAAGTTCTATCCTAGTACATCTTCTAGGCCTATGCAAGAAGAAAAGGAGCAAGAACCTCATCCTAGGGTTAAAACAGTGCAAACAAGAAGTCCTACAATCACAAGCAATGGTGGGACTAGTGCAAGAAGAGATTTGACAATTGTCAACAAGGTGAACCCCAAACCACAAGCTCCAAAGCCAAGTGGTTCACCAACAAAGAAGAAAGAGGCCTCAAGTGGTGAGTCTCTTAGTCCTAGATTCCGGGTTGATGTTAAAAGTCCACCTACTCCAGCTATGGGTATTCTTGGGCCTCGTCCCAATTCACCCGAATTTGAGAGACAAAAGATTGAGAGGAGTAAGGGAATGACCGGTGACATTCCTAGAGTGGAAAAAGGAGATGATATGTTGAGTGATGTGAGTGGGATGTCACCACCCGAATCTACACCTAACCTTGAAAGAAAAATGAGGGAAAAGAAAGAGGGGAAAAGAATTATTGAGAGTGAGGACACCCCTTATTCTAACCTTAACCCTTTATCTTTTTCTTCTACTTGTGTGAATACTTGTGTAGGTACTCTTGGAGGCAAACCAATGGAGCCTCAATCATGTCCCAAGAAGGATGCACAAGGTGCAGAAAATCTTCAATGTGAGCTTCAAGGTGAAGAAACAATTCAAGACACTTCAAGTGCATTGAGTGAGCAAGATGGCCACTTAAAGGTATGTGAAAGTTCTTCCCTTGAACATGTTACTTCCTTGTCATGTGTTAGTATCTGTGAAAGTTCTATACTAGTTGATGAGTTATGTGACTATAATGTGTTTGCAACTAGTGTAGAGTCGGTTGATCAACTTGTGTGTGATTGTGAACCACTAGTTCAGATGTGAGCTCGGTTTTCATTGAACCTCTCATTAGTGAAGAATGTGTAGTTGACCCTATTTGTGACCCTTGTTATGACACTCCACCTATATTTGATAAAGGGGAATATGAGTTGAATGAATACCCTATCCTTTCCCTTGATGAATTGCTTGATAATGGTGGACCTATGTGTTGTAATAAGGTTGGTAGTGACCTTGAGGAGTCCCTAGTGAATGAGATGGATCGAATTGTTTTCAATGACTCCTTGGGTGAGAGTGAAGAACCTAATCTTGATACCATGCTTATGGGTGACCATGAATTTGAGGTGCATGCTTTTACATTTGCATTGTGTGAAGATAATCTCATTTGTGGTAGCGAATTGTATCGAACTAGGATTCGTAATAGAATAGAACCTCCATGGTTTGAAAGGTTAGACTCTATGGACGATCCATTGTTTGGAGCTCCAAGTAAGATGAGTGGTCTTGATATTAGTTGTGTTGAACCATACTCTAGTAGTCCTAACCTTCATTGTGTGGACTATAATGATGAAGAATCTATTTTGGAGACCTTCCTTTGGAGGTTGTCAAGTGAGGGAGATTGTCTTGGAGTTGGATTCGGAGGTGAGGAAGTCACTCTTGATTTGTGCAAGAGTACTTCCAAGATGGGGAGTGGAGTATTTGATATTAGTTGCCAATTGAACTATTTTGTTTGCTCCACCCCACATGTTGATCACACCTTGGGTGTTGAGCATGCCAAAGCCAATGTGTCACATTATGATAATATTAATTTGAAGGCGTGGTGTGTTGTTCATAAGCTTAGGGGTCATAGGGAATTTGATTGCTATATCTTACATGTTCCATATCCTATTGATCTCTTTGCTTGTTCTTGTGTTGGGTGCACTTTCATTTGGAGTCAAGTAGTTGTTGTTTCCTTTAGAGACATAAGCTTTTTACTTGTTATTGATGCTTGGCCGGAGGAGGGTTCGAGAGTGATTTGGAGTCATGGACTTGAGTGCCAACGAGGGAGGATCGACAACTGACCAAAAAGGAACACTTAGAGTCCATTTTGAGCCGTTTCCTAGCCTCCCAGGAAAGGGGCGGACCACCCATTGGACTAGGCGGACCGCCTAGTGAGTTGCGCACTCTCTGGACTTTGGACCGCCCATAAAAGGGGCCGACCGCCTACTTTTTGGGCCGACCGCCTACTTTGGAGGGTGGGGCGCCTACTCTGCAGGGTGGGGCGCCTACTCTGCTATTTGGGGCGCCTGTTTTGCCTAGTTTTGGACGGGATTTTGACATGTAATCCCTATTTTGACCCTACGAGGCTTGTAATGTTTTTATACCATTTGAGGGATTTTTGGGCATTACATTAGGAGTGTGGAATACCTATAAATACCACACTTAGTCATTTTATTTGATTAGCTAGTTTTGAAGATAGAATAGGCTTGCCCATTCTTGTTGAAGCTTGGGCTTCATATATCTCTTACTTGGAATCCATAGTGGATCACCGCTAGTGTGACCCCGTTAATGGTTCAAGTCTCTTTCTCCCTTTGAATCAATCTACTTGGTTAGTTTGATTCGTTCTTTCTTCTATTTTCTGTTCTTTCCCGTCCCTATTTCTTTGATCTCGTGTTTATCATTTGCTTCCGTTACTTATTATTTGCTTCGGTGGGTTTGACCCGTATCAGAGCTGGAAGTAATACAGAGCTCCCTTGTAACTCATGTACAATGAGAGCTAACTGAGCAAGAGAGGAAAGTGCTAGCTGACATAGAGAAATGGAGTGGGATAGAGGAATAGGTGCTATGACAGAAATCCAGAGCATCGTAGATAACTAGTGGAGATGCAAACACTAGCTACTTCCATGCTCAACTGAAGATCAAAATGCTAGAAATGCAATCACATCCATATATACTGAGCAAGGGGAACTCCTGACTGATCCTATGAATATAGAGGAGGAATTTATTGCCTTCTTAACAAGTTTGATGGGCACTAGTGAAAGAGAACTACCTTGCCCTAATTCTGAATCATCAAAAAGGGAAAGTTCTTGCAGTATGAATAGCAGCGTCAGCTGATTAGGAAAGTTACTACAAAAGAAATATTGAATGCCATCAAAGACATGCCAACTGAAAAAACTTCAGGGGTAGATGGCTTTCCAGTTGAATTTTTCTAGGAAAACTGGCAAGTGGTCCAAGAGGATGTGATACAAGGTGTTCAAGACTTCTTCTCCACATGGAAGTTATTTGAGGCCCATTGCAATAAATGTCACAGCCATTACAATGGTTCCAAAAGTGCCATCACCGGATATGTAAGAGATTTCAGGCCCATTGCATGTTGTACAACTCTGTACAAAATCATTGCAAATGTCCCGACCAACAGAATTAAGGATGTGGTGTAAGGACTTATTGGATTCTCACAATCAGCATTCATCCAGGGGAAAAGCATTCTAGACAACATACCGTTTAGCCATGAGCTGTTTAAAGGCTATAACAGGAAAGGTATGTCCCCTAGATGTGTACTTAAAGTTTATCTTAGGAAAGTATATGACACCATTGATTGGAGCTACTTAAGGAAGCTATTAAGTGAGTTAGGCTTTCTATTTAAATTTGTGCAATGGCTGATGGAATGTGTCACTACCGTGAAATACTCACTAGTGATAAATAGAGGCCTCACAAAACCATTCAAAGCAAGAAGGAGGCTCAAACAAGGGGATCCTACGTCCCCCTACCTATTTGTGATTACAAGGGAGTATCTACAAAGGGAAATGAAATAGTTGTCGATGAATGGAGATTTCAACTTTCATCCTAAGAGTAGAAAACATGAAATCACACATGTGCTTTGCAAATGATTTGTTAATGTTGTGTAGCGCTGATCTCACCTTTATCTGATTGCTGAAAACTGCTTTTACAAAGTTCTTAGAGGCATCTAGCCTAAGAGCTAATTCAGACAAAAGCTCTATCTATATGGCAGGGGTGGATGGATTACTAAGACAAGAATTGATACAAGAGCTGGAATTTCAAGAGGAGAGCTTCCTTTTAGGTACTTGGGAGTACTGATCACACCCAAAACTCGTCCTAAAAGGATAAGAGGTCTCTGTAAATGTAACCCAATTTAACAAGTCCGATGTCGAATCCCACAGGGAGCAACTTCAAATTCTAGTAACTTTAATAGCCAAAGATTCAAAGTTCAACAATAATATTTTAAGTAATGAACTATTAATTTAATTAACAATTAACTAAGATCAATTAAGAATGATAAAAATTGAACTTTCAGATGTTAAAAAACCTAGGATAATGATTTTCTCAATTACTAGTTTAAGTTCACTCCAAACTTGCACCAGATACTATTCTATTGGCCTAAAACTTAAACTTGTTTGCTAGATTTTTCCAACTACTAACAACACCGTTCTTGAACTATTTTTTCCAAAATAATCAAGATCATTAAGAACTGTCCAATTTAAGGACACAGTCAAATCACGATATCCCTATAATTACTCTAAATCAGCTTATATAATCCCTTATCATAACCTGAAGTACTGTTATTTGACTGACCATGACCCAAACGTCTTTCCCAAGATCATTTAAGCAAAAAGGGCGCAAACAATTGCAGGCCTAACAATTAAATTCAATATAAACACAGCAAAATAAATAGAATATTGTATCAATTAAATTTGGAGTTACTCAAAACTACCCCAATAACGGGTTCATCAAAATTCTAGAATAGAAATTTATCTACTCATAATTGTGTTAAACAACAATGAATTCAGAGTCAAAACAACACCCATAGGAAAAAAGAATAAGAAAAGTTGAGAAACACTCTTTGATTCTTAAGTTCCAATGGATTTGATGCGTTTCCAAGCTCAGAAGTGCTTCAACAATGGTGGTCTAGCCTTCCCAAGTCAAGATGGGGGCTGAAAATAAGTTAGAAAACCTTATAAATCTCGTGTTAAACTTGTGGACAAGTTTGCCCCTCGCCACTTTTCGTCAGAAATTTTGCCTCATGGCTGGATCATGCATTTACGGTGGCTGGGCCGTGAGCTTTGAAAATTCTGCTTTCGACTTCATGGCTGAATCATGGCCTTACGATGGCCGGGCCGTGACATTTCGTCTTCAAATTCCTTTCATGGCTAATCCACGGCCTTGACATCTTACAACACTGTAAATTAACTTCATTTTGCTCCAAATCATCAAACTTTAACACTTTTTCATACCACTTTATTCCTACACATTCAAACACCCAATATAAGTACAAAATACTATTGTTTATGTTAAAATAATCCACAAAAGAACATAAATATGAGGTAATTAATACTAAAATATATGCATTTTGGCCTAACATCACCACCCCATACTTAAGATTTTTCTCGTCCTCGAGCAAAGAAAAAGAACACATAGAAAACAGGCAAGACATCAAGATTAGATAAGAACTCATGACAAACAACCTAACCGAACTCACCTATGAAATTCAAACACCCTTTCTTTTAGTCATAATCAAGTATTGAAAATAGAAACCTATAGACCACTCAAGTTCCAATGTACCTCACAATAAGTAAATGCCACCAAACACATAACATATGATTTCAAGAGAAATTGTGGCATGTTAAATATCGAACACTCTCACACTCACAAAGAAATATCTCATGTCTAACTGAAAAAGTACCATAGGCTTGCCCATTTTGTTGCTCTCCACTAATGTAGGAATCCCAATCAAAAGTCAAGTTTGACTTTTCGTAGCTTGTAATATTGGCTTGGGGTAAGGTGTGGCTTTTGGGTATATAGTGACTAATTCTTCCCCTAAACACTTTAAACATCACTAACTGTTGTTTTCCTCACCTATTCATGTAGTCATATCACTTCCAAACATTCTTGCTCATATATATCTTTTTAAACCAAGGATCCTTCTTTTTTTTTTTCTTTTCTCCTCATTTATTCAACAATTTATTCTTCTCTCTTTTTTTCTCTTTTTTTTTTAATTTTTTTCTTTTCTTTTCTTTCTCTTTTTTTCACTTTTCATATTTTTCTTTCATTTGAGGGGAATATCAAGTATTTCTACCTTCATTCCTTTGCAACTTTCTTCCCAAGTGTACAACTCTTATAAACCCACCATCTTACCAATCACACAACCTAAAGTAATTAAGGGGAAGATGGGTAACAAGAGCAGTAAATATCAAAAGGGATAAGGCTTGTAACTCAGGTTGCCAAAGAAAAGGTTAGTAGGCACAAATTTAGGACACTAAGGAATTTGTTCATTAGCTAGGCTAATTTGGTCATTGGCAGGCCAAAGAAGACCTACTTTCATCCTAAAGATCAAGACTACCTAAGATTTAGCCTCAAATAACAAGCAGGGCAAGTTCTAGACTTAACATGAAACAATGAGAAGTAGACAAATAAGCTCACCACACACCGTACATGGAACTCAAGGATCATTTCAGTTTCACCTTGCAATACCTAATTATAAACTCAAAAAGGAAGTTCAAAAAGATGTAGGTAGTTCGAGCTAAAAGTTGTCATCCTTAATCCTCACTTCTCTCTTTTTCTGCCTCCTTTCCATTTTTCCTCCTTCTATTTTTTTAATATATCTAAGCTACGAAATACCTAGTTCAGCAAAAGTAACTCAATGGGAAAGAACTAAGGCAAAGAAAATCCAAAGAGATTATTATTATAAAAGAAATACTGCATAAACACAAAGTACTCCCCACCCTACACTTAAAAAGTTGCAATGTCCTCAATGCAACAACATATAAACCAAGGGTTAAGAGATACTCCCTATAGCCCGAAGAACTGGCACTATCAGTGGCGCCATCAGATCCACATCTTTGAGAGGCTCTTACTCGCCATCATCATCACTTACAGGCCCAACCTCTACAAAGCACTGGGTACTCAGACTTCTCCCATACAAGCACACGGGGTAGCAAGCGCCCCACACTCAGACTCAAAACTACACGATCCTGCAAAACAAGAAAACACACATAGTAATATAATATATAAAAAAAAACAACTAAACTAAAGAAAGTAATAACAACTGGGTCGCCTCGTGGCACGACGCATCTCAACATCGAAACTTTTCTCTCCAGTTTGAAAATATGAATTGCCTCCCCAATTTAGATTCAAGCTTATGATGATGCTTCCGGGGTGATGAAAATTCAAGTGATCCCCAAATATTCATTGTGCGCTTCTTACCCTTTAATTGAGGCATGTGATTTTCTCATTTTGGCATGACAAATTCAAGAACAAAAACACATTGTTCCTCCTTCTTAGGCTCCTTTAAGGGCATTTATAGATCAAAATCCACATCACCGTCCAAGTACAACGTCGGAAAGTGTTTCGAATGAGGTCTAATATAGTTAAACTCCAAAAATATTTCATTTTTGACATCCTCGCTTTTGCACATTCTAGAGTTCTCCAATATGATATTTTGCGCTTCCTCACTTGACTCTAGTATCTTTTTCTCAATCTCGACATCATTCACTGCTATATTGAATGGTTTGAATTCCACTTTTTATTCATTTATCCTCTCAAAGGTCAAGTCATATTTTAGGCTATTGTCCCAAAATTCCTCCATAAACTTGTTGATTCTCACTTCCTTTTCAAGTAAGCATTTCATTATGTTCTTAAACTCACTGTCACCAGCAAAAGAAGAATCATCATAATAGGGGCTCGGGGAAGGGTAAGACATATAAGAAGAACCACAAAAAGGAGCATTTTTGACAACTTTTTCAAGGGAGAAATCCTTCTGAATATGCACGAGGATTTCAAAACAAGAATAGTCATCATTCAAAATATTTTCAGTCCCAGGTACCATTTTTTTTAAACAAACAAATATGTACAAGAACTAAGGAATTGTTCAAATTTAAATTTAAAAATATTTACACTTACAACTTTAAAGATTCAACAACTTCAATCTACTAAAACTTGAACCGTTTGCTCCCCAGCAACGGTGCCAAAATTTGATCACGCCCAAAACTCGTCCTAAAAAGGATAAGCGGTCACTGCAAATATAACCCGGTTTAACAAGATCGGGATCGAATTTTACAGGGAGCAATGTCAAATTCTAGTAATTTTAATAGCCAATGATTCAAAGTTCAACAATAATATTTCAAGCAATGAACTATTAATTTAATTAACAATTAACTAAGATCAACTAAGAATGATAAAAATTGAACTTTCAGATGTTAAAAAGCCTAGGATAATGAATTCCACAATTACTGGTTTAGTCTTGAGTTCATTCCAAACTTGCACCAGATACTATTCTATTGGCCTTAAACTTAAACTTGTTCGCTAGAGTTTTCCAACTACTAACAACACCGTTCTTGAACTATTTTTTTCAAAATAATCAAGACCATTAAAACTGTCCAATTTCAGGACACAGTCGAATCATGATATCCCTATAATGACTCTAAATCAGCTTATATAATCCCTTATCATAACTTGAAGTACTGTTATTTGACTGACCATGACCCATATGTCTTTTCCAAGATCATTCAAGCAAAAAAGGGCGTAAACAATTGCAGGCCTAACAATTGAATTCAATATATTCAATATAAACACAGCCAAATAAATAGAATATTGTATCAATTAAATTTGGAGTTACTCAAAACTACCCCAATAACGGGTTCATCAAAATTCTAGAGTAGAAATATAGCTACTCATAATTGTATTAAACAACAATGAGTTCATAGTCAAAACAACACCCATAGGAAAAGAGAATAAGAAAAGTTGAGAAAAACTCTTTGATTCTTAGGTTCCAATGGATTTAATGCGTTTCCAAGCTCAAAAGTGATTCAACAATGGTGGTCTTACCTTTCCAGGTCAAGATGGGGGCTGAAAATAGGTTAGAAAACCTTATAAATCTCGTGTCAAACTTGTGGACAAGTTTGCCCCTCGCCACTTTTCGCCAGAAATTTTGCCTCATGGCTGGATCATGGCCTTACGATGGCTGGGCCATGAACTTTAAAAATTCTACTTTCGGCTTCATGGCCGAATCATGGCCTTACGATGGCTGGGCCGTGACATTTCATCTTCAAATTCCTTTCATGGCTATTTCACGGCCTTGGCACCTTACAACGCTATAAATTAACTTCATTATGCTCCAAATCATCAAACTTTAACACTTTTTCATACCACTTGATTCCTGCACATTTAAACACCCAATATAAGTACAAAATCCTATTGTTGATGTTAAAATAATCCACAAAAGCACATAAACATGAGGTAACTAATACTAAAATATATGCATTTTGGCCTAACATCAAGTACCTTTATCATCAAAGAAGCTAACTGTGAGCCAATGTTGGCCATTGTTGGAGAAGATATTAGCTAGATTGAATTGCTGGACAGCAAAGCTGCTATAATATGCAGGCAGGCTGCAATTGATCAAATCAGTTCTGTTTTGGCTACAAACCTATTGGGCACAAATCTTTATGTTACAGGACTCAAAAAGATCATGAAAGTCATAAAAACTGTCTGCAGGTTTACCTATGGGCAGGATCTAACTCTTTATCAAGGAAGACTCTAGTGGCATGGGAAAAAATATGTCTACTATATTCTTCCGGAGGACTGAGTGTTACTGACTTGTGCACTTGGAATAGAGCTGCAATAGCCAAACAGCTGTGGGCTATTACAATGAAGAAAGATTGTATGTGGATCAAATGGGTCCATAATTACTACATAAGGAGGCAGATTGTTGAAAACTGCACCAACTAGAAAAATGCAGCTTGGATGGTGAGGAAAATTATAGAGACTAGGGAAACTGTAATGCAGTGCTCTAGACTGCAAGGATACTTAATGGCAAACTAGTGGCATTGCAAGGAGAGGTCTAGCATTACAGTTAGGGATACATCCTAGATACAAGTTCACACTGTGGCTGGCTCTACACAAGAGACTAGCCACTGTGGATAGGCTGCACAAATTTGGTGTTCAAGTTCCAATGGACTGTGTGTTTTGTAGAAGGAATGATGAAACATTGGAACACCTATTCTTTGAATGGCAGTTCACAAAGGATCTATGGATCATACTAATGCAGTGGATGAAGCTACAAAGACAACCAGGGTCTTGGCAACAGGAGGTGCAATGGGTCAGCACTCAAGCTAGGAGGAAAGAAGGAATGGGGTCTATCATTGGAATGGCCTTTGCTATGCTGATTTATAAGATATGGAGTGGAAGAATGCTATAAGATTCCAACAGGAGCAAGTGAATACTGATGCTATATGCAGAGACATTGCTATACTTATCCATATTAGAGGGCAAGGAAGAAGCAAGATGAAGGCAGCTCTAGCTTGTTTAAATGGATGGCCTTGAAGAAGAAGAAATAGGCAGAGCACTTAGAAGGGATCCTTGTCATTTGAGGAACTGAATGTAGGCAGAATCTATTCAAATGTGTAATTCCTTACCCATTAGGATAGCAATAGTTAGTATGCTGTTAAATTATATTGAGTCATGTTTTTAGAGAGCCAGTGGTCTGCACTTGGCCTGGATGTACATTGCACATTTGGTTGAAATAAAATTTTTATTTAACCAAAAGAAAAAATTTAGAGAGCCAGTGGTATGTACTTGGTCTGGATGTATATTGCACATTTGGTTGAAATAAAATTTTTATTTAACCAAAAAAAAAAAAAAAAAACACCTTTAAACTCCAAAAAAAAAAAAAAACACTTTTTGTGAAAAAAAAAAGAGTGGAGAAGGAATGAAAAATATGTTACTCCCTCCATTTCAAAAATGATGAATCTTTGCGGAGTACGAGGGTCAAGTTGACTAATTTTAATGTGAATTTGCACATCGAATTTTAAAATTTTTTTAATTAAAATTTAAATATTTAGAAACTGCATGAAAAATATTATAAGTTACAATAATTAACAATTCCAAATAGTTAGAAGATATTTGTAAGATATGTATTCAAACATAATTTTGTTTGACATGTTCATCTTTTTGAAACAGGGAGTATTAGAAATCTAATATCTACAATTTGAATTCGATGCATAAAGGACTTTGGATTTCCGCGGCTGCCTACCTTAATTAAAGTCTCCGAAACCTCGTATAGATTGGACAGCTACTAATATAATAACATTATTAAGCAGGTTGTTTTGCAACTCTGTTGAAGGAACCGTTAAGAACAGAGGCCATTAGTACAAGAAGTCCAATGAAGATAAAGAAGGTAAAGACATAAAACTAATCTCTTTTCTCATACAATTACTTGTTTTTTGTTTTGTTTCATGTTCTTGTTTCCTTGGAACCTGTCAATTTATTCTATTACGATGAGTAATTTTAGCTAATTATTGGTATTCTATGAGTTACCCCTCCTTATATGTTAAAATAAAATCATAGAATTGTTCTAGCAGAGCGTGTTTGAAATCTCTATTAGTACCAAATCTTTTTATTGTGAACTAAAACCAATTTTTGAACCCCCTATGCGTCTGCACTAGAATATTTTCATTGTGTAATGGGATACTACGGTTTATATATAACCAAAAATACCCTTATTGTGCAGTATAATTTTCCGGTGAAGGGAGTTCATACCCCACCTTTCATAACTGTGCAAGGGATAGCAATAACGTAATGAGTTTAAATTTTTCTTGCATAATATTGAGAAATAATCTTTTTGTCCAGGAAAAAGGAATTTAAACTGAGGAGGATAGACCTTAGATAGAAAAGTATGGATGTCGAGGATTAGCGTAGAAGGCTAGATAGTAGTTGAGAGGTTTTCTGCCTTAGTGTTATATATATATATATATATATATATATATATATTGTCTCTATCTGTGTATCGCTATTGGTACTCTCTTAGTTTTTTCGGTATTCTTTAGTTTTTGCTTGTGTTTACCTTTACATGATACCTTCATTATATGTTTTTAAAGTAAGTTATTTTGATGTGCTTTTAGCCGAGGGTCTACCGGGATCAGCCTCTCCACCTTGGTGGGGGTAAGGTCTACGTATATCTCACCCTCCCCAGATCCCACCTGTGGGATATTTACTGGGTATGTTGTTGTTGTTGTTGTTGTTGTTGTAGTAGGATAGACAATTGCTAGACAATAGTGGATGTTGGGGATGTTATGAAAAAAGTGAGGAAAAAAGGCGTCGCTTGGAGGTCTGTTAGGCGCATAATATCGGTTATTGCTTGCACTAATCAAATAAAAACCAACTCTAATACAAATAGACTAACAGAGCATGGTCTTCAATTTTTTCATCTAGGTGGTTTATGTTTGTTTGATGCTTGCAACTGCCTAAATTTGCTCGTTAAACTGGTAGTCATAATTGGTCCTAGGACCCCTTGGTCTCTGGTAATGTGAATTCTCTTGAATTTAGCAGAATAAGGGAGAAGAAAAGGATATGCTCACTGAACTTCCAAGTTGCTTGCTTGTCTCCATCCTTTCTAGGTTAAGCTTAAAAGATGCAGTTAGAACCAGCATATTGTCCCGCAGATGGAGGCACCTTTTCCTGCTGAACCCCAACCTAGTAATTGACGGTGCACATATCTTTGGTGATGATCAAGAACATCAGAGGTTTAAACTTTCTTCTTATGAGGATTTCGAGAACGAAAGGCGTGAGTTTTTTAGGCGTGTGGATCAGTTCATGCAGCAAAAGCATGGAAGACATATACGTTCTTTGACGGTGGGTTTCTTCATGGATAGTGAATGCTCATCTCATTTAGATGAATGGTTGAAAATTGCAATTGCACCTGGACTGACCAGACTTGAACTGTTGCTTTCATCGGAGCAGAATATCTTGACTAAATTTTATGTTGACAAAGACCGCCTATACAACTTCCCCTACTGGCTCTTTTCAGGAACAAATACACCAGCTTTGCGCCATTTACGGTTACACGGTTGTGTTATGAGGGCACCAGGCGACTTCAAGGGCTTCAGGAATTTGAGAAATCTTGAATTGAACAATGTGATTTTGGCTGAAGACTTTGCCAAAGAATTACTCCCTAGTTGTTTGCAACTTGAACAGCTGACATTGGTTTGGTGTTCGATAAAATCAACCTTATGCTTTGATCATCCATATCTGCCACTAAAGCATCTGAAATTGCTTCATTGTCTTGGTAGACCAATGATTAAAATATCTTCTACGACTCTCACAACCTTTGAGTATGATCGGGATATGATGAAGATTGAATGTCTTTATGCTCCTCAGCTGAAAGAAATGTGTTCAATAAACACTTGTTGGAGGAGTCCTCTTTCACTCCATTTCTCTAGACTTCCTAAGCTAGAAACCTTACTTCTGTTTGTGGACCATCACCGAGTACGTGTCCTTTATTTATCCCGCTTGAAACTTTACTTGCTTCTGTATATGCATTATTGCCAAGTATGTGTTTTTTTTCCTTTTTGGAGCAATCATTTCATCCCTTATGTTTTTGGTTCATCTTCAGATGCAAATTCCAAGTCCCATCTCTCTCACAAATCTCAAGCAACTGAGTTTGTATGCGATGACTCCAGGTGGCGATTTTGACCTATCATGGGTTATATCTTTTTTGAAGGCTGCACCACTTCTCCAGAAGCTTGCGTTGACGGTACGTAATTCGTCTCCTATGAAAATCTCTTGACTGTTTCAAGGCATTTCACTCTTCTGAGAAAGGAAAATCTAAACAAGCCATATCGTTGGGTTTTTGCAGTGGATGGTATACCATCTGTCATTCAGTTTATCTACCTGTAATTTTTCAGAAAGTAATATGGGAAGCAAGAAATAAAAGGTTATTTTACTAATACAAAATTAATGAAGGAGGAACCAGGTTTCTTGGAATTTCAGAAATTAATTCCAAGCAATTCCTCCCTGCCATATCCTGGCCATGGTAGAACACGTCTTAGGTTACAACAGTACTAATTATGGCTAAGCAAGTTGGATTGTTTATATGAATCCTCGCCGTCCATGTTGGTCTCAGTCCAACATTATGTTAAATATAAGTTTCTCTAGAACTAGTAGTTCTTTATGTTTTCTATTGGCATATAAATCTTTGACAAGAGAAAGATTTATACTTGTCGTCTACTGGGAGAAACGTTTCATTTATACTAATAATATTCCTTTTTGTATAGTCAGTTGGATAAAATAGATAGAATAAGGATTATAGGCCATACATCCACATTGCAGATAATTTTCACATCATCTTGGTGTATCATTGATGAAATTGCAGGCTTTATCCACAAAAAAAAATGTCACATATTTTACGATGAGAAAGTTACAAGTTTAATTCCATTATAAGTTGCAGATAATTTTGACATCATCTTGGTGTATCATTGATGAAATAGCAGGCTTTGTCCACAAAAAAAGAAAAAAATGTCACATATTTTACGATGAGAAAGTTACAAGTTTAATTCCATTATAAGTTGCTCAGAGACGCACTTTCGCACCCATGTCGATACGGCACTGGTGCGCACTTTCGCACCCATGTCGACACGGCACTGGTGTGGGTTTAGGTGTGGGATAGGTTAAATGTTTTTGGTACTTTGACCATGAACGAAGGAAAATTTCAAGACAAGATACCGTTTGATTCCAGATTTCAGAACCAAAGCTGGGTTAAGTTTGAAGAATTAACCTACACCATTACTGACAAAAAAAAAGTTTGAAGAATTTACCTCTCAAATTATGTCTACCTCCATTACCTCAACAGGAAATCAGAAGGGGAAAGGTTTCTTGAGGCCATCAAAAAGCGTAAATTGGATTATAACTCTATTGTTGTATTTTTGAATTATTTTTAGGCGAATCCCTGCATCGGTATCCGTACCAAGATCCATATCCCCAAATCTTAAAATTTAGATCTTCAAGGATCGAGCAACTTAGATTCCATTTCCACAACATCTGTCACTTATGTTTTGGGTAACAATGTTTTAGCTGTGCATCTTGCCCAAGATGAACAAATCTAAACTTCAGTTGCTAACAGTGAATCCCTTATGAAGTATTAATTTTGTGTTATCTCGTGACTAATCCTGATGCTCATTTTGCTGGTTAGGTTCATTATATATTTTCTTTATTTTTGATAGGAATATGATTTTTCCAATGTAAATTGATAGCTTGTCACAATTTTTTTGTGACACAAACTGATAAATGCAATTGTATCTATATTTCCACTTAGCCTTTACTGTGCAAACAGCTAATTGTATCAGAGAATTGGTGACATTTTGCAAGGACATGTTTTAATATCTGCTTACTTTCCTTTCCTGTTCAAGCATCTTTCTGGACTCTATTTTATGAAGTTCATATAAATTATCAAATGAGTTTCGGACTGACCGCAATTAGCCCAGTAAGCATGCTTAAATCCTTGCGTCAGACCACTTTTTCTATTTCTCTTATATCATTGGAGTAATTGTTGAACTTTATAATTAAGCTTAATTTCTAAAACGTATGGACGTGTTAGGCAATGTGAATTGTAAAATACCCAACTCCCTTGATTTTCTTGCAGTTATTTGGAGATGTGCCGTGTGCAGCTCAAAAAGATATACGAAGACTGGACGGGATCCATCATGGTCAACTGAAAGAATTTGAGATGCATGGATGTGCTGGTAATTGGTATGAAATTGAGCTTCAACTGTTTGTATTGAGTATGGCAAGCAGATTGAAACGATTAGTTATCAGTCCCTCACGGCTGTTGTATGCTGGAAATGGACAATGGACCGATTTTCCTGTACCCAAAAAAGCTTGCTGGGATCAATCTGGCCAAGAAATGGTCAGGAAACGACTTCAAAATCACATTCCTTGTGGTGTTCAGTTGGTCTTTCTCTAATGATGTTTGTTGAGCCTCGGTGGAGGATTTACGGTTCTTGTCCTCTTTTTGCTAACTGGGTTTTGGATAGATAATTATGTAAAGTTTGGGTGGGGTAGTCACTTTTTAACGGCTCAATTCAATAAATAACCGGCGTTTGGTATGTTTAAGAATTATCACCTCAAACTTTAGGCAAATTTCATGTAGTGCTGAATAGAACTCCAGGTTAAATTCAGGAGTTTAATGAACTCCATGAATTGTTCCTGAAGTTAGAGCTGATGTAACTATTATTCTAATACTCAACAAACGGCAGTTGTTCGTGGATTAGCGCTCTAAAGTGTGGCCATCCGTCAAATTTTCCCCCTGTTAGTGGATCTCCGTAAAAATTTTGCCCAGCAGCCACTTTTAACACTGGTATTTAGTTTGAGGCCACTATTTTCTTTGGTCTTACACTAGAGGCCACTTTTGGGCATTTACTAAATAAATATTGACTTAAGTTCTGATAGTTGACTGAAGTTTAGTCCATACGGCCCCTGGACTGAAGTTCCATCTCTTAAGGACTGAACTTTCAGTCCATATGGCCATGGACTGAAGTTCCATCTTAAGGACTGGACTGAACTTCAGTCCATATGACCGTGGATTGAAGTTCAATCTTTGAGGACTGAACTTCAATCCGGCCTCTGGACTGAAGTTCTATCTCTTTGAGCAAAAGTGGCCACAAACTAAATATTTTGGTATTAGTGGTCTGTGCCCAAAGACCAGTGGCAAAAGTGGCCTTTCGTGAACTTAGCCCTTATGATAAATAAGTTAAAAGGGAAAAGTACCTAATACACCTAACTTTAAAGATTTAATTACTACATTTATCTAATAATATAATTAAATGAAAAAAATATCACTTTCTTAAATTTTATACAATATTTAGAGATTTTAATTTCAATAGGGGAATCCCAATCAATTACAGAAGATGAAGCAAATGATTATATCACCAATATAATGACTGATGAATATCATTAGAAACAAGACTACTGTTAAAAACAGTAGAAATGAGGAATATGATATTCCACAACACCTAGATTTACTTAACAAGTGGACTATTCCTAAAGTCCAACCTAAGTTAATATACCAGTTAGGAACCTTTGAGAAATTGGGTTTGAAACAAGTAGTGAAAACTACAGAAGATACTATTACTATTGATAATGATCATGCTACCTTTAATTTATTGACTTAGCATGATTTATTGCCTTATATGCACACTCATAGATTTATTCATATTGGTTTGATTCAAGTTGCATTTAAACCTTTAACTTTAAGAGGACTGAATGAAACGTTTATAGCTGCTCTCAGGGATGGTAGAAACCATAACTGGAAGAAATCCCTTATAGGGATTGTACAATCAAGTTTGGCCTATGGCCCGGTATATTTTAATGCTTATCCGAATTTACAAATATCATTATCGGATGAAAATGCTTTAAAAGCCCTAGTTTTAAATGTTGCATGGTTATGACTATATGCCTAATACAGAAGTCATATGTATCTGTTATAGGATTTATTTTAAACCATTATATACTCTAAATCCTATGTGCAAAATCATGGATTTCAAAAATGAGACTATTTTAATAGAAACTAATTTTGGTAAAACAAAGGTTACTACCAGAAGACCTATCAAGTGGGAAGAAATAGATTTCCCCAAAGAGTGGGTCATGGAGGATGCTGCTCCTCCAAAAGATTTGAAAAGTACTGATTTAACTGGAATTGAACAGACTCCAGAGGGCAATGTAAAAATCAGATTTGAATCTGATGACGTTGTAAGTAGGATAAATATGGGATCGGATAGATCTAGCTCTAAAAATTTATCTAGATCTAATTCTTTGTATTATTCTCATATCTCTCCAATTGATTATATTGTTGAAACCCCTTCTAGGGCTTCTACTTCTCAAATAAGAGAAGAAATGCCTAGATATAATAGTTTGAAAATTGATAAAGATAATATTGTTACTCCTGTTGCTCCAATAAAGGAACAACAAAGGAATGATGTTGATACAGATATAACTGAGTCAGAAATGGGTTTTGAAATTTAATGGATTTTAAGCCTAAAATAGATTTTAGTCGGGGATCACCCGCAAGAAAAAAAATTTCTGAAGAATTTTATAAACCTAGATGGGCATTATTTCGGAAATGGTTTTTTAAAAGTTTTGATAAAACCAAGCAACATGCGTTTCAAGAAGAATTCTATGAAGATCTTGAAAAGAATGACAAACTTATATCTTTTGTCTTGTGGTTTATGGGAAGATATGTAGCAAATAATATTGCTGTCATGGAAAGGCAATTTGAAATGGCAAATGGTACAATTGTTAATGCTGTATTACCTCCACAGCAACCTTTTAAAATGAAAAAACTTGACTTTGCAGCGTTTGCTACATTATGGGATGAGCAAACTTTGCAAGTTACTGTTAAACATATTAATATTATGTTAAAACAGCATAACTATACTAATATTTATGTTCATATATTGGGTGAACATATTGTATCTTTACATGATAAGGTAGATAAATTATGTTCTATAATAAGCAGTAATACTGCTAGCACATCAGGAAAAGAAAAATTGGAAAAGCCACCTCGAGTAGCCATTCCAACTATTCAGCCTCCTCCTGATGTTGAAGATTTTAAATTAAAACCTGATGCATATAATATCGAAAAGTTTTTAAATGAGAAATTTAAAGAGTTATCACTAAAGCCTCTAATTAATACGGAGGAAAGTGATAATGCATTTTCTGAAAATGAAGTTTTTAAAGATGATTTTCCTAAACTGACTTATAATCAAATTAATAAATTAAAGTCTTCTTATAGTTCGAAATTTGCTGATAAACCAAGGCAAAGGATGTTTTACTATCCTAGGCCTACTCCTCAGGATGTTCTATTCGAAGAGCAGGATGATATGTATGCCCCGAATAGTTTCAGCGGTAAGCAGATATATGAATGGAATATTGATGGCCTTACCAATAGGCAAATGTATGTAGTTATGCATAGAATGGTGATGTATAGCACGATTTGCAAGACTAATGGTAATAGTGATAAAACTGTTGCCAATATGATTACCTCGGGTTTTACTGGTCAATTAAAAGGGTGGTGGGATAATTATCTCACTGTTGACCAGAGAAATGAAATTTTGAATGCAGTTAAAAGTGAACCAGGAACTTCTACAGCTGATAATACTAATGCTGTTTATTTTTTGGTTGTTAATATAATTGAACACTTTTCAGGAAGATGGTCTGATAATAGTGAGACTATTCGAACCCTCTTACAGAATATGAGATGTAAGACTTTAACTTCATTTAGACTTTATAAAGATACATTTCTTTGCAGAGTCATGGAGTTACCAGAGTGTAATAGCACTCATTGGAAATCCAAATTTATAGATGGACTTCCTAACCTCTTTGCAGAAAGAGTTAAAAAAGCTCTTAGGCAAGGAGGAGTCAATATTAATTATGATGACCATACTTATGGAAGTTTGGTTGGAATATGTATCCAAGAAGGGTTGGCGTTATGTAATGAGATCAAGCTTAATCAGGAGCTTAAACGCCATCGTCTTAATGAAAGACAACAGTTGGGTGAATTTTGTGGACAATTCGGCATGGATGATCCACGAACCCGAACCAAACCAAAGTCTCATAAGATTCATAAAAGCAAGGCTGGTAAGAAACATGATTACCAAGAATGGAGACAAAGATATTTAGAGAGACGCACAGAAAAGCGTACTAGAAGAAAAAAGGCTTTTAAAGAGCGAAAGGATGAAATTAAAGCCAAAACCAAGAATCCACTAAATTGTTGGAAATGTGGAAGGTTTGGTCATCGCTATAAAGACTGCAAGGTCAAAGAGAGAATCAAAACTCTTAATATAGATGAAGATCTGAAGGATTCTTTATGCAAGATCTTATTAAATTCTGAACCAGAAATATCGGATCCAGGTGAGAAAAATATCCCTACCAAGGAAGAACTAAATAAAGTCTTCCAGGATGAAAGTGATATTGTCACTAGTTCTGAGGATGAATGTGATCCTTGCAAGATTGGACAACCTTGTGATAATGAAGAAAATGATGAATTTTATAATTTATTTTCTCAATTTAGTCTTAACACTTTGGATAATGATAATTTAATAGAATTATTGAAAATGGTACAGGATTCCGAAGTGAGATCCAAACTTATCGATCAGATCAAAGGAAATTTCGAACAGAAGGAATCCGAAGGATTGGAAAAGGGTTTCTATGCTTCTATGGATAATACTCCATACACCATGAAAGAAGTTAAAAGACTTCTAGAACAAAGAAAAATGAGTCGTAGTGGTTCACCTACTACGTCTCAGGATTTGGAAAAAGAGGTTTATAACCTCAAAAAAGAGATTTATAATCTCAAGAAAGAAAATAAGATATTAGATCAAAGGATTTCTAGAATTGAAGGAAAAGGTAAAGAAAAGGATGAAACCACTACCCCTTCTAATTCTGAAAATCTTGATAATATTTTTAGCGATATGAATGAAGAGTTTTTAACTACCCTAGAAGTATTTACTTCTCAAAAGTTTTTTATAAAAATTACTCTTCTTATTGATTATAATTTCAAAAAAGAATTTATAGCTCTGGTTGATAGTGGAGCAGATTTAAATTGTGTTCAAGAAGGATTAATTCCTTCACGATATTTTTATAAGACTACTCATAGTTTAAGGTCTGCTAATGGTGAGAAAATGCAGATTGAGTACAAATTGCCAACAGCTTCTATATGCACAAATAAGGTATGTATACCTCAAAGCTTTGTTTTAATAAAAAATATGTCTAACCAAGTTATACTAGGAACACCCTTTTTACAAAAAATATTTCCTATTACTAGGATTGATAAAGAAGGGATAATAGGAACTTTTCAACGAAAACCTATTATTTTTCAGTTTATAACTGAACCTATTACTAGAGTTTTAAACCAGTTGAAAGATATGCTAGCTAAGAAGAGTCAGCATATCAATTTTCTTAAACAAGAAATTTATACTTTAAATATCGATGAGATTTTAAAAAATCCTAAATTGAGAGAAAAAATTGATTTTATGATAAATCAGTTTTCATTACAAATTTGTAGTGAACATCCAAATGCTTTTTGGAATAGGAAAAAACATGTAGTTACACTTCCATATGAGGAAGAGTTTTCTGAAGCTAATAGTATCCCTACTAAGGCAAGACCTTGCCAGATGAATTCAGAATACTTGGAATTATGCAAAAAGGAAATAGATTCTTTATTGCATAAAGGTCTCATACGATCATCGAAATCACCATGGTCCTGTACAGCGTTCTATGTTAATAAACATGCTGAACAGGAAAGAGGAGTTCCAAGGTTAGTAATAAATTATAAACCTTTGAATAAAGTTTTAAAATGGATCAGGTATCCAATTCCTAATAAAAAGGATTTATTAGATAGGCTTCATAATGCTATTATATTTTCTAAATTTGATTTAAAATCAGGGTACTGGCAGATTCAAATAGCTGAAACTGACAGGTACAAAACTGCTTTCAACGTTCCAATAGGACAATTTGAATGGAACGTTATGCCATTTGGTTTAAAAAATGCTCCTTCTGAATTTCAGAAAATTATGAATGACATATTCATCCCTTATAGTAATTTTATTATCGTTTATATTGACGATATCTTAGTATTTTCTAATACTATCGAAATGCATTTTAAGCATTTAGAATTATTTAAAAAAATTATTATACAAAATGGTTTGGTTATATCTAAACCTAAAATGTTTTTGTTTCAAACTAAAGTAAGATTTCTTGGCCATAATATTGAAAAGGGGAAAATTATTCCTATTAATAGAAGTATAGAATTTGCTTCTAAATTTCCAGATGTTATAACTGACAAAACTCAATTACAGAGATTTCTTGGAAGTCTAAATTATATTGCTCCATTTTATAAAGATCTGGCTAAGGATACATCTATTTTATATGATAGATTAAAAAAGATTCCAAAGTCATGGACAGATGCTCATACTGAGACAGTCCGGAAAATCAAGGAAAGGGTAAAAAATCTCCCTTGTCTTACATTGGCTAATCCTACATGGCCAAAAATTATAGAGACCGATGCATCAGACATTGGTTATGGAGGTATTTTAAAACAAAATGCTCCAGGAGAGAAAATTGAATATTTGATACAATTCCATTCTGGTAAATGGAATAACAGTCAGAAAAACTATTCAACTGTAGCAAAAGAAATACTTGCTATAGTAAAATGTGTTTTAAAATTTCAAGGTGATTTATACAATCAGAAGTTTCTTATAAAGACCGATTGCCAATCAGCTAAATTCATGTTTAATAAAGATTGTAAACATGATGTCTCTAAGCAAATGTTTGCTAGATGGCAAGCGCTATTAGCTCCATTTGATTTTGAAATACATTATAAGAAAGGAGAAGATAATAGTCTTCCTAATTTTTTGACTAGAGAATATTTGGCTAGTTAATGATAATAATCATTATCTTAATGTGCAGGTTATTTAATATGTGTAGACGAGATAATATGCTTTATTATTGTCCATACTGCCAAAATCAACTCTTACCCAGGCAGATGTATGCTATATATTGGGATTTGCGTGCAACGCAGAATAGATTGAAAAAACTGGTGTATGAAGCTGAAGATTTATTATCACGCGCCAAGTTCTTTAATAAAGAAGATGTAGATCATGTTATCAGCATTATATGCACAGCAAAAACTAGAATGAAAGATATTACAAAGGAAATTATAGGAATCCATAAAGTATTGGAAATTTATCCAATATATCTGGCCTGATGAATTTATGATCCATTATATGCAGGTTATGCATCCGGCCCGAGGGAACCCAACCTCTAATAGAGGAAGGGGAAACAGAGGAAGAGGCACTGGTAGAGGTGCTGTAATAGCCCAAATGGGTAAGCAAAGGCTTATAGCCGAAGACTTAACAGGATCATCTTCGAAGAGTAATACAAGCAATGATACAATGTCATACCAACAGTATCAAGAATTCCTGAAATGGAAAAATTCTCAAGAGAAGCAAAAAGGAACAGAGGATAATATGCCTCCGTCATATTCTTCTATTATAATAGAAGATGATAACGAAACTATCCAGTCTTATATTAAGACAGATCACAAGGAAATAATATTATTCCTTGAAGATAGAGACCTCCAATAGAAAGATGAGCCATGGAAATTAATGGCAAGATATTTAAATAATGCGTCATACGCAGCCTGTACTTATAAGTACAGAGGTCATTATGAGATGATACTTAACACCACTGAATCTTGCGAGATATCGCATTTTTACCCAGCTAATACCAAAAAAGTATTTAACTTTTCCAAAATGATAATCAAAAGGATTATATCCGCAGAAGAATGGGGTTTAAGTACCCTAACTGAAAGAAGTTATAATCATCCAGAGATGAAAACACCGGTAAAATATAATTACTGGGACTATGTGGATAGCTTTTATAAAGCATTGCTATATGAGAATGAGAACAAGAAACATTCTTGGTTCATAAAAATATGCTCAAATGTTTATAAACAGAGCAATATACCAAATTGGTTTTCACAGTGGTGGATCGTTTATTGTCCTACGGTAAAATTGCTACCGGAGCAATTGCTCAGTTTATATACTGAATGGGTGGATGTATCTCCAAAGATTCATGAATTACAGGGAAATAACACTCTTATAGAGGGAAATTCTTATATGAATTTCTTTATTGAATATTCAATCCCATGGATTATGAAATGGAGCGTTGAAGTGGATTATACCCCACATAACATTCCTGCCTTATATAGAACCTTTTATACGAGGTTTTGGAAAAAAATGATTCAAAGAACAGCTGATGGTAATCTACACTGTCAAGATACAATTGATTTAATAAAACAATCACTCGAGAAATATAAACAGATTGATCATCTGGAACAAGTTAATACGCCAAGTCCTTATCAACACATTCTCCATAAGTTAAGGATGAAGAAGGGATTAATGACCAAAGAGGAAAAATTAGCCTTCTACTTGGAAGAAGTCAAAAAAGATTTAATCAAAAATCTTGAGGTTGAAATTCAGTCAGACACGTCAATGGCTTCTGCAAATAATACAGAAGATGAGGGCGAATATTGTCTACCAGGGGAATCCCAATCAATTACAGAAGATGAAGCAAATGATTATATCACCAATATAATGACACAGGTGACTGAACAAGTGACTAAAGAGAGGGAATCTTCCAAGGCACAAAACGCTAAGGGAAAGGATAAACTCTGACGAGGACATATTATTCAAGACCCCTCAGCTTTTATAAAGTTACCTTTAATAAAGTAGCTTCAATAATGTTGCTCTCTCTTTAATAAAAGCAGCTTTAATAAAGTTGTGAAAATAATGGGCCATCTATCGGCCATTTTTCTTTCTTTAATTTTCAACCGGCCACTTGTAAAGTTTGGGCCTAATTTGTTAATTTATTTTGTCTATAAATAGCTTAGGAGTTAGAACGGAGAAGGGCATCAGTCTACAACCCTCTCAAAATTGTAAATCTCTCCTATTGTAAAAACTTTCAAGCATATAAAATTCTCTTAATTGCCTGAGCGCAAAACCAGGTATTTATCATTGTTCTTTTAATTTTGTTTCTTTTAATAAATTTAAGTTTTGATACTTGGCCTAATGATAGGCTAAATCATTAAGTGTTGAGCTCTGTCACACTAGGCTACTAGGGTAAAATGATTCTAATAACAGATTATGATTAGAATCCCAGCAGGTGGGTGGAGGCAGCTGGGATACAGTAATTAAAAATTGGGAGGGATGAATGTTGTTAATTATCAAGGAGCATAAGATTGTTCCATTATCTTTACATTTATAGCATTATACTTTAACTACCCGATAGACATAAAAAAAATGTGGTATATCTATTTTTTTCCAGCTATAAATATGGTATATTTTCAATTAAAAAATAGTATCAAATTAAAGTGGTATCTAGTAAAATAAAATCTTCTATAGTAGTTATAAAAATATCCCCTAGTGTCGAATGTATTAAACAGAGCCATGCATGAACTAACGAAGAATTTGTAAATCCGAAGAAATGGAAATGGATACGAACCAAAAGGGATGATATACCATGTAATGAAAATGACTATAGGCCTAACTTAGCCCTAGAAGTAGCTCTTAAGGGAGGCATTTGGCTCTTTGACTTCTTCCCTGTCTTCAATTAAAAAAATAACCTCCAAGTTTTAAAAATTGGGTAGATTCTTCTTATTTAATCATGTTTAAGGCTTAATCATTTTTTGAAAAAAAGAAACACTCTAACCCCTCCCCCCCTAAGTTCTGAATATGACAAATTGGTCCATCTTCATAAATATATTTTTTTTTACCAAAAATAAAAAATTTCTTCCCCCAAAATTCACCCTCCCCCAAATTCACCCACCCCCAAAAATTTTCCACCTCGTTCTAGCTCGAAAATAGACCAAATTCAGTGATTGAACTCACAATTTATTTCAAACTCTTACAAATCTTAGTTCCATCTTCCTTATTTCACTATCCATAATAATTTTTGTTTGTAAGAAAGCTCTATAATTTTTTATTTTTTTCGGAGCAAAAGCTTCACTATTTTGATTTTGCAAGGTATTTTGTTACTATATTATTTTGGGTTTAGCTCTTTTGAGTTATGCGTTGTGTTTTCTTCATCTAATAAGCTTCAAAAGCTCTATTTGGTTGCTTCGACACTGCTCCATTAGAGGTCTGGTTTTCAGATCTGCTGTAACTGTTTATCATCAACCAATCCTAGTCGATTGTAAACCTTATCGCAATTAATAGACCATTGATGTGGCACTATGCAGTAGCGGATGCTGATTTTTAGGATCAAGGGTGGAGATGATAACGTGTTTGCTTAACATTCCATGACAAGTGTAACAGTACATATTCTCTTAAAATTAGACGCTATTTATGACAAGTTAGTTAACAACGTCGTTGAATATGGTTAATTAACTTGCTATAGACGCATGGTATCCATTAAATATATGCTTAATACTGCGTATATAAGGGGGAAATAGTTCGTTCATTCGTAAAATAATAGTAATATGTGTGTATTTCTCCTTGATGTCGTTAGTAATAGCAGTAAACCTATTTTTTTTTGGTAACTAACAAATTTTATTAATCACCAAATTGAAGAAAATTACATAGCAGGCTACTTTACATAAGTATCTTTGATCTATCTATTACCTAACACAAATACTAGCTCTAAAGAAGCAGACTACTCTTAATAATACATTCTATGCTGACTGCTAAACTAGAGAAAGAACTAAAATACCAATCTTGCAAGGGCTGGTTGGACTGTCTTTGGAGCTCGTACACAGCTTGTATAGGCTATGTTTTTTGCCACAGTTCTCCAATCTGTCTCCTTCTTCTCAAATATGCTGGTGTTCCTTTCAATTCACCAGGCATGGCTGTACTCAGTGTATACTATCTTAAGCAGGTTGGCTTGCCCTGTTTTCCCTTTTCTTGCTTTGAGTATCCAGTCTTGGAATTCCTGCCAGTTTGTGGTATTTGCTGGTTGCCTCTGGAGCCATTGCATAAGCTTGAGCCAAACTTGTTTAGCATATCTGCAATCATGGAATAGATGGTCCCTGAATTCTGTCTCATTCCTACACATCACACATTCATCTTCAACTGTCATGCCCCATGCTAGAAGCCTATCCTTTATAAGCAGCTTGTTGTGCAGTTGGAGCCATAGAATGAATTGAGCCTTTGGTCTAGCTTGGTTTGAGAACATCAAAACTTTCCAGTTTATCCTAGGCTGATTCCTTATCATTTGCAGGTAGCAGTGCCTTATTAAACTTCCTGAAGCTGGGTTATAGTTTCCTGCATATTGCAAATTATCCTTAGATGCCACAATCTTTCTCACCATCCAGGTAGCTTGAGCTTATCCAACTGTTGGGACTTGATATAGTAAGTATGGATCCATTTGATCCACATCTTGTCAGCTTTGCTAGCCAGATCCCAACATACCTTTGTAATTGCAGCTTTATTTCATAGTTTTAGGTTAATCAATCCCATGCCTCCTGCTGACTTAGGCAGGCATGCTCTGTCCCAAGCAACTAGTGCTTTCTTTGATATAGTGCCTGAGCCTGACCATATGTAACTTCTGCAGTGACTTTCAATCAACTTCATAATCTTTGCAGGCAGCACAAAGAGTTGTGCGCAGTATGCCTGCACACCAAATAAAACTGTTGTCACCAACTGGATTCTCCCCGCATAGGAGAGCTTTTTTGAAGTCCAAGATGTAATTTTTTTTATCATTTTCTCCACCAGAGGCAATCACTGAACTGTTTTTGGCTTCTTTGTATCCAGTGGTACACTTAGATACTTAAAGGGCAATTCATTTGTCCCAGGATCTCTGCTTGGATTGTCTGAGTGACACCTCCCAAATAGATAGAGCTCTTACTTGGATTAGCTGTCAAACTTGATGCTCTAGTAAACTGCTGGTTGCATTCATGTAGTGCTTTTGCTGAGTTCACATCACCCTAGCAAATAGTAGGAGGTCATCTTTAAAGCTGAGGTATGTGAGCTTCAGCTTGGCACATTTAGGATGATATTTGTATCCTCTATTATCTGCCAAGTCATGTAATGTTTTGCTAAGATACTCCATAGAGATGACAAACCGATAGGGGGATATTAGGTCCCCTTGTCTAAGACCTTTAGCTTCTTCAAAAGGTTCCATGAATTCTCCATTGAAATTTATCGTATAACTTACTGTTGTGACACAGTTTCTGATCCATTTCATAAACTTCTAAGAGAATCCCAGACACTGCATAACCTGGTCCAAGTAGGGCCACTCAACTGAATCATAAGTTTTTTGAAGATCTACCTTCAACATCATTCTAGGAGATATCCCTATCCTTGTATAAGCCTTGACTAGCTCATGAGCTAAGATGATATTGTCTGCAATTTTCTCCCAGGTATAAATCCTTATTGGGCACTGTGAATGATATCTGGCATAACCTGCTGCATTCTTGCTACTAATATCTTAGCTATGATCTTATAGAGGACTGTGCAACAGGCTATAGGCATGTACTCTTTGACACTGGTTGCCTGAGACACTTTGAAGAGGAGTGTCAGGCTTGTGCAGTTGACTGCCTTATATAGGTTAGCAGTATCAAAGAAATCCAACACTGCCTTTTGTACTTCACTCTTAATCACTGGCCAAGCTTTTTTGTAGAATAGGGCATTGTAACCATCCACTCTCGGAGCTTTTTCATCTCCTATAGATTGCAGACCTGCTTCTATTTCCTGTTCAGTGATAGGAGAGCATAGTAGCAATTGTTGGTGGTGAGTTAGTGTAGGTCCTCTTCTTATAGTCACTCTGTTTACTGCAGTGAGTGACTTGGCTTTGCTACCCATCAGACTTTTATAGAAGGTGAGGATTTCATTTCTGATCTCAGTTAGTTCAACTAGTACCCTTGGGTTCTCTCTTTCATGACTGCTGTGAAATACTTATCGTTGGCATCTCCAAGTTTGATCCAGGTTGCCCTAGATTTCTGTTGTAGAATGATTTCTTCAGTATTGATCAGTCTTTCTAGTTTAATGAGGATCTGCTTCTCACTCTTAGCTTTGTCATCTGTATATTGCAGAAGCATTTCTTGTGGTATCTCTTTGAGCTCTTTCCCAGTATCTTCAATTCTTGTCATGAGACTATTGTATTCATCTTTATTCAGCTGTCTAAATTTAGGTCTCAGATTTTTCAGCTTCAGCCAGATGTTTCTCATGGGCCATTGATCTAATGTCACTTCCCATCCAGACTTAACTATGCTAAGAAATTGCTCATTTTCAGACCAAACATTGAAAAACCTGAAAGGGACTGATCTAGCTTGACTCATAGGTGCAACTCTTATTAGCATAGGTGCATGATCAGAGAAATGGGGTAACCCATATTCTACTTGTAGATGACCATAACTGTGTATCCATTGATCATTTGCCAGAGCTCTGTCTATCCTGGTGAGTACTCTATCTCCTCCTCTTTGATTATTTGTCCAGGTGTAGTAATCTCCACTCCACTGAAGTTCATGAAAGCCTGCAACACATTCTGTGAAGTCCTTCATTTCTAAGAGAGTAACAGGATTACCATAATTCCTGTCATGTATGTGCAAAGGGGCATTGAAATCTCCCCAGATCATCCATGGTAGGGTCATAGTGCTTGATATGCTCTTCAGGTCAGCCCATAATGTTCTCCTTTGTTCTGGTGTATTATATGGATATATCATGGTTAGGTAGCAGATTAGCTGGGAATCTCTGCTCTTGATATATGCATGAATGTACTGAGCATCTTTCAAAATACTATCAATCTGAAAATATCTTTCATCTCACATTAGCCATATCCTCCCATTCAAAGCTTCTTCATAGTTTGTAGCATAATTCCAGCCCGGAGCCATTTTTTTAGGATTTTTGTTGATCTGCTTTGCTTAACTCTTGTTTCACATAGTCATGCAAGCTTGATCTTATTAGTTTGAATATATGTGCATAACTCCTTCTGCTTGTAACTCTTATTCCCTCCCCTCACATTCTATGCTAGGATGTTTATGTCAGCAAGTTTTCCCTCTAGTATCAAAGGGCCTCAACACAGGCTCCATTTGATTTTGTTCCTTGCAACACTGCAAACCCATTATGTGTATGGATTTCTGGGCTATTGGTCATGGCTGCTAAATAGCTCCTTGAGGATTTGTTGGGAGGTACACACTCCACATTTTTCCCCTTATCTTGTTGTTTTGGTGTGCTACTTGATCTTACCTCCTTCTCCTTATGTAATGCATGGTTTGATTGCTCACTCTCCTGGATGTTCTTCTCCAAGTTCACTTGCTCTGTTACCAGTTCAGGGCCTGATGCATTTGGTTGAAGTTTGTTCTCTTGAGCCAAGTTCTGCTTAGGTGCATTTAGCTGATCCACTTCTTCTCTAGTGTAAATCTTCCCTGTCTTGGTCTACATTTGAGCTGGCTGCTCAGTTTGTCTGTTTCTATTTGGCCTTCTCCTCCTCTTAGGTTGTTCAAATTGTTCATTGGTTTCTTCTCTACATTCATGCCCTAACTTGCAACATTTGGTGCAGTAGTTAGGAGCCCAATCATACTCAACAGACTATTTGAAAGTTTCCCCAGTAGGATCCATCACTAACACCTCATTTGGGAGTTATTTTGTAACATTGACCTCAATTAGCATTCTAGCATAGGAAATCCTAATTTGCTTAGAGGTGTATTCATCTGCAAACATAGGGATTCCTACTGCACTAGCTATTCTACTTAGGGAGTCACAGCTCCAACAGTTTAGTGGCAATTTAGGAAACCTAACTCAAAGTGGGATCTCAGTTAAGAATTCAGTATTTATGTCAAAGTTTGATATCCATTGCTTTAGGATAATCGGTCTATTATCAAGCTATATGGGCCAGATGAGAGCACTTTACCTATATCATTCATGGATGTGAATCTGATGATGAAATAGCCCTCCTCGTGCAGATACACATCAGGTTTCGGTATATCACCCTAATTTTGCTTCACATAGTTCAACATAAGATTATACCCTGGTGAATCACCTACCACATATGCAATTAATGCAAATTTCCACTTCAGTGTTTCTCTGGTAACTTCTTGCTTATCTAGTTCAACCACTGTGTTTCCTTCAAAAATCGATGGAGTGATATATGTGAGTCTCATACCATTCTCAGCAGCTCTATTGCTAGTAAAAAGTGATGCCCAGTTCGTAGTTCCCTCTTTCTCATCATTCCAAATTTTCTCATCTAGGGTTTGAGCTAAGATCTTAGTTTCTTGAGCTAATACCTTAGGTATAGGTGGAATATTATTTACCTTCGAAACGATTGATTCAGGGATCCAATTGGATGTTAATCTCCACTAATGATCTCTTCACAGTACTCGTTGAAGCTTGGTTACTCAAAATTTGCATTCCAATTGCAGATCCACAAGGGGTAACCGCCGGTGTTACTAGTTGTTCTTTGGGACTTTCTGATATTACTCTTCCATTAACGGAGCTACCTACCATCATTATTTGTTTCTTTGGTGGTCGACCTCGTGGCCTCTTTACCCTTTTTTTCCCTCCGGCCATGATTTCACGGGAGGCGTACGTAGACTAACGTGCGCCTAGTCATGGAGAGAGAAACTTTTATCTTTTTGTAGGATTTATTTTGCAGTAGACCTATTTTAAACATATTTATTGCAGAAAGGTTCAAACTTCTAATTTGAAATAATTAAAATAAATATATATTTAAAATAATAATAACACTTTACTAAATTAATAATTAACTACTGTAAGTTTACTAATACATTATTGTAAAGAAAAAAAATAAGATAATATAAAGACGGACTACTTGTGAACACTTCAAATTTGATACCATAAAAATAAATATACATTCATAAAAATATTAACACTGTATGGAATATATAATCAACTACGTATGATTTATTTATAGATAATTATAGAATAAAAATTAGTTAATATTAAGAATGATGACGCGTGTCTCTTCCAAATTTGATATAAAGCAAAAATAAGGATACATTCAAATATCCGAAGGGATATCTCTGCCTCGACATAATAATCTTTTTCATCAATCAATAATATGGTGTCGTTTGATTTAAAAAAGTACTCCCTCCGGTCAACTTTATTTTATTTTTTGGCCTTCTATCCTTGGTCCAAAATAATTGATTTATTTAAAGTTCAAGAAGCTTTTAGATAGTTCTTCTCAAATATACGCTTGTCAATAAATGATCTAAATATATTTTTTAAAAGTCCTCACAAATTTCTATAAGTAAATTTGAAAGAGACAAAGGTTAATTTCGTAAATGACCTTTTTAATTAATGCTAAAAGGTGAATTTCTTAATCTACATGAAACAGCCAAAAAATCAAATAATATGGACCGGAGGAAGTAATTTTTGAGAAAAAAATAATACTATATTACTAAATTAATAATCAAACGTCCTAGGTATATTACAATGTCCCCTCAAAAATTGATTAAATAAACATAAAGAATCATTTCAAAAAAATACCAAGTTTGTGAACTTGATAATCAACCATCCTAGGTATATTACTCCCCACCATAAAATAAAAAAAATAAAATAAGGACTAATGTGTCCTCTTAAAAACTGATATAGAATTTAAAGAATCATTTAAGGAAAAATATTAAGTCTGCTAAGTTGATAATCCATCGTTCTGAGTATTTAATCCAAATTGTAAATTTGTAATAAACATAAAATAAAGACTACACTTGTCCTCTTAAAATTAATATAAAATTAAATATTACACGTTTTCGCTCCTAATTTGATAAATAATAAAATACTACAAGTGTCTCCGTCCAACTATCCAGAGTGTTATAGGTTGAAAATCTATAGATTGTAGGTTTTTCATCGACGATATTGATTTAACATTTAATTGAGGTATTAGCACTGAGACATATGTGTAACAACCCTTAAACATTAAACAACGATGTTAACAACATTGTGAGATAATTTAAGCCATGCGAATAAATCAAAGCATCGCTTGCTTCCCACATTATGATCGTCCTCTATGTTTAGGGAAAAAGGTCTTGTTCAACCACAACCGTAACATTTGTATATATTTGACACATATGTAAAAAACCCTTAAACATTAAATGAAGATGTTAGTAATGTTGTGAGATGGTATTAATCCATATAAGTAACTCGAAGCATCGGTTTCTTCTCACATTACGATCTTCTTATATGTTTAGGGAACAAGGTCTTCTTCTATCAGAACCTTAACATTTGTATACATTAGATCATGTATTTTATCAAATGTCACTCTGATGCAGGGTATATGCGGAAACAATAAAATAGACACGGAAGCAAGTAAAATATGATACCAAAGAAATAAGGGACGGGGAAGAACAGAAATAGAAGAAAAGAATGGATAAACGATTCAAACCATGAATGTATATCCGAGAGAGGAAAGGAAACTTGAACCATACAAGGAATCCATACTAGTGATGAATCTCCATAGGTTCCAAGCAAAGAGATAATCCGAAGCTTCAAGCTTCAACAAAGAAGGCCTTGCCTCTTTTTCTATGTCTATTCTTCAATCTAGGTAAACTAATGAAATGAAATGAAATGAAATGACTAACGGGTCGTTTGGTTGACATAGAGTTTACGCGGGTATTAACAATGTACGTATTAGTAATGCGGGTATTAGCAATGTGGGTATTAGTAATGTGGGTATTAATAATGCGGGTATTAGTAATGCGGGTATTAGTAATGTGGGTATTAATAATGCGGGAATTAGTAATGCAGGTATTAATAATGTGGGTATTAGTAATATATGTATTAGCTATGCATATATTATAACGTATGGATTATTTCTTGAATCACTAATATATTACAAATTAATATACAATGTTATAATTTAAAATATTTAATTAGTCCTTAAATATAATTTAAAAATATTCTTACTATTATGAGGGTTAATTTTGTCATTTTAAATTTTAATACCTGCATTGCTAATACCCACATTATTATTCCACGTTCCCCGCATAAAATAATACATAGATTCCCGCATAACTAATGCGGGTATTAGTTATGCAGAAATTAAAAAGTGAAACCAAACATTGTATTAACAATGCAATGTTTTATGCGGAATACAAAAAAGCAACCAAACATGGTACAAAATAATGCAAGTTTCAATGCAGGGATTATTTTTTCAAATGGTGCAACCAAACATGGTATTAGCAATGCAAAGTTTAATGTGGGTATTACGCACTATAATACATGCTACCAAACGACTCCTAAGTGTGGTATTTATAGGTTTATCACACTTCTAAATGAAATGTCTAGAAGTCCCTCAAGTTAGGTCAATACATAAAAGGCCATTTAGGGCTAAAATAGGAAATACACTCAAAACTAGTAGAATTCCCGTGTTGCCAAAACAGTAGTAGGCAGTGCTTCATCAACTAGGCGGTCCGCCTAGTGTAGTGGGCGGTCTGCCTAAAGCTGTAGCCTCCAAGGCGCTCAAGTGCAAGCTCTTCAAGTCATCTCTGAGGCCTCCTTCTTCAAGACTCTTCCTTGGGAACTCTCTTGTATCCTTTAAGCTTGGCTCTTGGTGGTTGGAACTAGGCTCGGTTTGCCCCGCATCACACTCATTATCAATACTATTGATCATTATTATTGTACATTGTGCAAAAACTTTGTCATGTCAATGGTTTCCTAATTTGTACACCATCAAATGACCCTTTTCTATTATTTAATATAAATTTTTTATATTAAATTTTAGTAAAACCCTATCCATATATGATCAACTTGGCTAAGTTTGATCAACAAATATAGTGTAATTTTAGGTCGTTGGTAATATACTCATTAAGCCATAATCATCTACATGAACCCTAATACAAAACCCCAAATACCAAGCACATAGACCCTAGACCCTAAAACCCAAACCCCAAAATCCAAATCCTAAATGCCAAACGCGATAGGTGTACAATAGACTACTGCTAGGTTGTGCATAGACTTTTTGTTGAATTAGTATTTCACAAAGTCTGTAAATAGACCAAAGTTCAGTTTATGAGATATTATAATGGACCACAAGTAGTTAAGATATTGCTTATATATTAATTTAATGCTAAATATTTTAAATCAAATACATTTTTCAAAAAGTTGATAACCGATTGTCTATTGCTTGAGTGTAAACCACTCGTTAAATACTATCAATCACATGTTTAATAATCAACTATCTTCGTGATGGCCATTAAATAAAAAATTGAGTGGTATAATGATTTTTTTGGTTGAGTATAATTCAAGTTCGATTTAGAAATTTTAATGGAAGGTATTACTTTGTAAATTAGATTAAATATTGCTGCAAGCCAAGTAAATGAAAGAACACAAAATTTGTATAAATCAATAGTCTTATTTAACTAACAATAATTTTAAAGCTTTCATTACTGAAAATTCTTTTTGATACATAAAGAAACAATATTATACAAGGCTCTTGGAGGGCGATGCAGTTTTCTTCTTTGTCGATTATTCAATATGTTAGTCATCAATCGATCAACTTGCATTTTATAACCTAAAGCAATAATTCAAGCACAACTAAATAGACCTATCAACATCCATCTCGCTTTCAAGATTATTTTTCTAAGAGGTGTTGCGATAGTAACTGATAATTTCGCCTGTCTTAAAATCTTAAGCCAATATATTGCCACCTCCACCAATTGATCCAAGAAATTAGTATCTGCTACTGTATAATTGCCCATCAATGGTCTATTAATTGTAATAAGTTAAGTCTATCAACAACATGATTGGTTTATGTACTGTTACAGCAGATCTGAAAACTAAACCTTTAATGGAGCAACGTCAAAGCAATAAAATAGAGCTTTTGAAGCTTATAAGATGAAGAAAACACAACGTATATCTCAAAAGAGCTATACACCCTGCAAAACCGAAAAATTGAGATTTTGCTTCAAAAACAAAATAATGAATTGGAAAGAAGAAGAAAACAAAAGATAAAATAAATATCGTTACCAACGTCCATCTCGCATTCTATATTATTTTATTAGAGGTGCTGCGAATATAAGTGATGATTTCACTTTTCTTGGAATATCAAACCAACATGTTGCCATCTCCACCCATTGATTCAAGAAATTAGATTTCGCTACTACATAGCTCCCATCAATGGTCTATTAATTGCGATAAGGTCTACAATCGACTAGGATTGTTTGATGATAAACAGTAACATCAGATTTGAAAATTAGACCTCTAATGAGCAGCATCAAAGCAATAAAACAGAGTTTTCGAAGCTTATTAGATGAAGAAAATACAACGCATATCTCGAAAGAGCTAAACCCAAGCAAATGTAGTGACAAAATACTTTGCAAAATCGCAAAATTGAAGCTTTTCCTCCGAAAACATAAAAAATTATAGAGCTTTCTTACAAACAAAAATTATGAAATGGATAGTAAAATAAGGAAGATTGAACTAAGATTTGTATGAGTTTGAAACAAATTGTAAGCTCAACCACTGAATTTGGTCTATTTTCGAGCTAGAACGAGGTGGAAAATTTGGGGGGGGGGGGGGGGAGGTTAAAACTTATGGAAGGAGATGAAAAGATTTCGAAAAAATTGGAAGAGAGGATGAAGAAACGATTAAAATGGTACAATATCTGTTTTTGTTTTTGACCCGGAAAAATAACCCATTTTTGGGTGATTTGTATACTTTTCAACAAGTTTCAAAACCACCCACAAGTTTTTCTATTTCTAATTAGACCCCCATCCCCCACTTAACCACACTTAAGATTTTTCCCCAATAAAAATAAGTCAAAAAGAAAAGAGGAGGTCATTAATTTAAGTCAAGTTTTTGGAGGGTCTTTTAGTTTAATCGTCTCTTCTAACTATAACCATAAGGTATGTTTCCAACTCATTCTGCTTATAGGGTAGCATTTTTCGTCGTGAACTTTTTTCGTCTACGAAGTGTATATCCTAAAATCCTATTTCAGGTATTACAATTAAATTTATATTTAGTTGAGCCTTAGGCGACCGTTTTGTATCAAAATTCAGCCGGTTGATCAGCAAGTTTACATTTGTAAGGTTCAATCGTAATTAAATTCACGGTTGTAGGTTAATTCGAACAATCAGCAAGTATACAGTGTTAGAACGATGCCAAATCAGCGACAGATAGAATACCTAATGGAGCAGATAACAGAAGGTTCAACGAACACAGCAAATGAGCAAGTAAACAATACCGATAAAAGAAAATGACTCAGTGATAAGGATGGCAAAGCGATGCTAGTTGCGGTTAAATTGGCATTCGTTTTACAATTGTGTTATTGAATAAATCAAACGATCATGCGATGTATTGCTATCTAACGACGTCTTGGCAAGCGATCTATTGTCAATTAGCGATCTAAACAAATGAATTCTTAACGATAAACGAACAATAACTATAGCAAATTTCAAACTAATGTCTACTTGAAGCAAGTAATCGATGGTCAATGTGAAACAAGTAATGGATAATCAAACAAACGATATATGACGAATTAACAAACGGTCAAGCGAATAACAAAAGAGAACGACACCGATCAGTGAACAATTGATTAAACAATAAGGAAACAAATGAATAAAAGTAAGGCTTATTGTATTATGATCGAAGATTGATGCTCCGCTGAAAGAGATGAATCTCTCCTCGAGAGCAAAGCCAAACAATGGTAGAATTGTAGCAGCATAACAACTATAACTGTGATAATATGAAAGTGATGGCAACGAAATGCAGTAGCAGAGCTTAAAATGAGAGGTTATTGTTCAGAAGAATGTAACTTTTACAAGAGGGATGAGGGGTCTAGTTATAGAACTACGAGTCCAAACCCTAGCTAATGTCTAATTTACACATGTTTCTCTACTATTAGATGAGCATCACTATCCTTTTTCAACGGCCTCTGAGTTTGGCGGAATCGATAAGATTGTTTTGAGCTTATCCAAATGTTGACACCGTTCCTTAACCGATCGGTTTAGAATTGACTGATCAACCCCTTTGACTATGTTGACAACGTGTCTTGCGCCACTCTACTCGGCTCCGTTATTCAAGCTTAGCTTGCCACGTAGCTGCTGACGTTGATTAGCCTTGTGTCCGATTTTTGCCCAATATAGATAGTCCCCCCACTTGCCAAGTGAGCGTCCGTTGCAAGCTTGACAAGTGGCTGAAAATTTTGGCGCGAAAAAATATTGCCGCTTCCTGGCCTAGTTTTCAAAACCGGCAGTTGTCACTTCGACTTCCCATCAAGCCCACGTGTACATAAATGTGCGGCGGTTAAAATTTGCCAGTTACTGAGGAAATTATTACTTTTTCTCCTATAAAGAGTTCTTTCTCACTCCAATGACCATTTTTACATCTTCTTCCTAACTTTAAACTCTTCATCTGCAACTGCGCTAAACGTCGCCGTAAAAGTAACCATTTCTTGTGATCAAAACCCAAAATTATTTAATGTCAACTCAAGACATTACTTCTTTTAACCATCACCGCCAGCAAACCCGAGTTTTTGGATGACCGGGCGGGTTGCTCGGTCGTTTTAATTTACCCCCTTCACCTTCGAATTCTATCAACCTGTTCACCCAGTCACTGCATCATTATGTAGGCTATATAATGTTTGCTTGGGACAGTTGGCTCCGTCCGTTTGGAGGGCGATCTCTATGATCGATTACTTTGTACTAAAACCAACCAAAGTTTCAATGTCAACCATGTGCTGAATCTGTACATCCTCAAGATTTACAAAGGTAGGATTATGTACCTTGAGAAAAGAGGCGGTCGTGTACTGATCTCGAAGAATAATGACAGCATTCGTCATTAGGATTTCCATTTTGTATACCTTCCAACAGCGTCATTGACCACGGTTGGCAATCCACCACTCCCGAATGATGGAATCAAAATCGTGAGTAAAACCTTCTTCTTTGATGTGTCTTTTGATATTGCAACTTGATTTTTATTCTAAATTATTCTTCTGCCTGATTCAGCTACCAAAATTGATATCGTTCCAGTCGATGATCTCTTGGCTTTGGTGATGCAAATCACCACACAATTTAAGGATGAAGAAAGGCAATGGAGATATGTTGCCTCGAAGAAGAGATATGTTGCTTCAATCCACGGTAAGGATCCGAATACTTATTGTTCTGGCTTCTGTTGATCGTTTACTGACTTTCATTCTTCGTAGGTATAAAGGGAGACAACAGGGCTCCACCGGCCGTGGAGGCAGCAGAGGCCACCGGCGCTGACGCTGGGGCCGTTGGCGCCGCAGCTGCCCAGTGTAAGTGCCTCAGCCGCAAGCTGCACAACCCTCGAAGAAAAGGAAGATAGCCGATCCTTACAAGGCTATTAGAAAAAAGGTCGAAGTACTGAAGGCTGCCAAAGCTGGTCAAACCTCCCAAGCTACAGCTAGTAAAGATGTGGCGGCGAGGGAAATTTTGGCGATCGAAGCTGTTCAATCAATCAGTGAGGAGGGTATTTTGGCAACTCTGCACGTGCCCGTTGACGCAGGAACAAAGTCGTCTTCTAAGCAATTGCTGAAGCAGACGAAGCGTGCTGGAAAGGAAAAGGTCAGTGAAGAACCTGTTGTATTTTTTTGCTCCAGTGCAACTTCCTTTGGGCCAACTATCAATGGTGACAGAGGTGTCGTCTACTGCTGAAAAGGATTCAGGAAAGGATGTGGCTGGAAACGAGCTGGCGCTTTTGGAAGAGAGGTACAATCTTCCCATGGATCGGGCTGGTTGGGATCGGGATGTTGAACCAGCCCGATCCAACATACTGAAAGTTCAGGCTCTTCTTTTTTTACTGGTAATCTTGACTTTCCCATCGTCTCGCTGCCCAGGGGAGGAGTTGCAACCTCTTTTGCCGCTCATAAGCGGAGTGAAGCCGCTGGTGAGTTGAGGGATCGTATGATTACGGTCACGGTCCCTAAAGATGTTGATCTGCTCAGATACCCGAGGCAACTTGTCGACCATCTCTATGAGGTGACTGGCCCCATGGAGTGAGCTCGAATGAATACTCGCAAAGACCTTCAGCTCACTTCCTTAACTGCTTACAATGCTTTCAGGGTAAGTAGACTTTATTTTATTTTCATTTTACACCGATCTTGAATTCCTGAGAGCTAAGACTGCATGCATACAACTCTTTGGCGATCGAGAATGTGGAGGATTCAACAGCTAGAGGCTACCGTTCCAATGTGGCAAGAATGATTCTATGCAGTTGTGAAGTCTAGCTCCGTTTTTTACTATGAGCTTCAAGAGGTCAGTGTAAAGGACTCTGTGCTAAAGAAGCAGTTTGATAAGGTAAGGGCAAAGCTGAGTTCTGCGCTGTCAAGGGCATCCGAATTGGAGGCCGAGGCTGCAACTTTGTGCCAAGTTGCAGTTGAAGATAGGGGAAAGCTTGCTACTTCCGATGATAAGGCGAAGGCCAACGAGTCCAAACTTCGGTCCCTTGAAAGAGAGCTTGAACATATAAGGCAAGACCTCGATGCTGCTCAACAAGGATGGAGTGAAGCCGTTAAGAATGCCAACGAGCTGCAGAGCAAGAATCGGTCCCTCTTTCTGGAGAACCGTAACTTGAGCAAAGAGTTGTCTGACTTGAAGATTGAGATGGATGGCCGTGATAACCTCAAGATTGCAGAGGGAAGGCGCAATGCACTTCTGGAATTGCCGGGGAAAGGATATGATGTAGATGATAAATTGCTCGAGGCCGAGGAAACAATAAAAGTGTACCGTGAAGATCTTGGCCTCTCCCTTGAGCAGATTGAATATGAAAGTGATGAAGATGAAGGGGATGCATAGTTTGCCATCGCCCGTTTGATGTAGCTTTGATTCAGTGGCCATGTCGTGGCCATTTTTGTAATTATATCGTGGCCATCGGCCGTTTTAATGAAAAACTTTTTGTTTTCATATATCATTGTGCATGAATTTTGGAGATGGGATATTTTTGACGTTTTGAATGTTTGATGAATTTGTTTCATCTTCCTAAAGATAAAGTCATGTGCCCAACATCCATTTCTTTAACAAAACTGTATACGATTGTAGGAAATAATACATTTATCGGGCCCAATGTACCTAGTGCGTAATAATGAACGGCGTCTCGTTTTCATGCGGATGCACTGTTCGAACATCAAGTTCAGATGGTCAATTTAATACTTAAAGCCGTTCAAAAACAGTGGATAACAACGAATACTTGATAAGTGTGCATTTATGAATAATGGCCGCTATCGGATGCTTAATACATTATGGCCGTTTTAAGGCACGTGGATGTATGAACTAAAATCTTTGGTCGCTATCGCACCGTTTACAAATCTCTGATCGCTGACGGATCATATTTACTTTACTCGTACTACTATTACGCACAGTCCCGAGTATGAGTGTCCGTTGATAATCTTGACATTAATCCATTACATTGACTCGAGCAGCCCCCAGTTTTTTTTTCAATCATTTGCAAAACTTGATCTTTGGGGCAGTCCCCAGTGTCTTTCGCATAATCGCCATCTTTTGGATTCGAACAGCCCCCAGCTGTCGGTCGTTCGACAATGGTGCGCAAAATTTCCTTAATCGAACTCTCATCTTTCCTCCTCCATCCCCCTAGTGTTCGAGTGCGAAGTATAAGGGGTCAAAAACTGGTTCGATACTTCCATTTAGCTGTACTTTGCGCTTCCTGAAATATAGAATGCAAAGAAGAAACGAGGTAAATTTAAAGATGAAGCCCGTGTTAGAGTGTTCGTTAGACTTATCGACCCCGAATTAGAGCGATCCAAGCACGTTGTGTTTGTGAGTGATGTATATCATTATTCGATTCCAACTATGCCTATCATCTAAAAGTGTTAGTACAAAAAACAATAATGAAATGTGTCCGAGTTGGAGTAAGCAAAAGAAAGAAAGAGTAAAAGTATACAATACCGAAGATTTTTAGAAGTGGTATTTCTTCAACTGAGTGATGTTCCAATTGAACTCGACCGGCTTCGAATCTAGTGTTTCTAATTGGTATGATCCTTTGCCGACCACTGCTTTGATCCGATAGGGTCCCTCCCAATTTGCTCCAAGCTTGCCTTCATTGAGTTTTTCCTTCTTCGGTCGTCTGATTTTCAACACATAATCACCTGTATTAAAAGCTCGATGCCTGATTTTCTTGTTGAGGTAGTTTTTTGCCTTTGCTTTTGCGCTTGTATCCGTATTAGTGCCATATCCCTTTTTGCCTCGATCAAATCCAAATCTATCAGCATGGCTTCTTTATTTGATTCATCGGTGGAATGAGCGAACCGAAGGCTTGGTTCACCTACTTCCACTGGGATTAACGCTTCTGCTCCATAGATAAGTGAGAACGGAGTCTCTCCCGTGTTGTTTTTCACTGTTGTTCGATGAGCCCACAGCACACCTTAGATTTCGTCCGACCAGTTGTCTTTTGAATCATACATCCTCTTCTTCATACTCGATTATTTTCTTGTTGGAAGACTTAGCTTGTCCGTTTTCGATGGGGTGATAAGGTGTCGATGCAATCCACTTGATCCCCCACTTATTGAAAAAAGCTGTGATTCGACTCCCCACGAATTGTTTACCGTTGTCGCATGTGATCTCTTTGGGAATCCCAAAACGACATATGATATTATGATGGATGAATTTGATGACCTCCTATTCATGGGTTTTAGCCAAAGCAACCGCTTCTACCCATTTACAAAAATAATCTGTTAAAATCAAAATAAACTTTACCCTACCGGGTGCTATTGAGAGCGGCCTGACTAAATCCATTCCCCACTTCATAAATGGCCACGGCGAAGTGACCGAATGAAGGGGATCCGCTTGTTGATGAATAAGATTGCCATGTTGTTGACACTTTTCGCATTTTTGAACGAGGGATTTGGTGTCTTCTCCCATCGTTGGCCAATAGTAACCAGCTCTAATCAGCTTTCTCACCAAATATTTGCTGCCGGAGTGGTTGCAACACTCGCCTTCGTGAACTTCTTTCATTACATAGCTTGTTTCTCCAGGGCCGATGCACTTCGCCAAAGGGCCACTATATATGCGGCTATAGAGTTGGTCGTCCAAAAGGCAGTATCGAGCCGCTTTAGCTTTGAGTGATCGGGCAGCCTTTTTATCTTCGGGGAGAATTCCTGCCTGCAAGTAAGACAAATATTTGTTTCTCCAACCCCAAGTATGATTGACATTATTTACCTCTTTAATGCTTCGATTGAGTGGAGATTCGAACATATGTATGATTGTTTCATCGTGCTCTCCTTCAATAACTGCTGCAGAGCTGAGGTTTGCAAGAGTGTCCGCTTCAATATTTTCTTCCCTTAGGATTTGTGCTATTTTCCATTCCTGAAAGGAAGTTAAAAGGCTTCGCACTTTGTCGAGTAGCTGCTGCATGCGTATGTCTCGGATATTTAAATCGCATTGGACTTGGTTCACCACTAGCTGAGAATCACTTTTGATATTTAGCCGTTCGATCTTCAAATCTTTGGCAATTGTAAGACCTGCAGCGAGGGCCTCATATTCGGCCTCGTTGTTAGTTTTAGCATGTAGCTTGATTTCATACCTTAGCTTTTAGCTCGTTGGAGCTATTAATAAGACTCCGAGACCGGTTCCCTTTACGTTCGATGCTCCATCAGTGTAAAGCATCCAAACTCCAGGATCTGGGTCCCTCATCATGAGGTCCTCTTTTTTCGCCTCCGAGAGTATGCTAGCGATAAAATTTGCTACAAAGTCAGCCAAAACTTGTGATTTGATGGCGGTGTAAGGTTGGTAAGTGATATCGTACTCACTCAGCTCGAACGCCCACTTTATTAATCGGCCAGATAAATCCGATCGATGCAAGATATTTCGTAAAGGAAATGTAGTTACAACAGATACTGCATGACATTGGAAATATGGTCTTAATTTTCGTGCAGCTATAACAAGTGCTAGTGCAAGTTTTTCTAAGTGTGGATACCTTGTTTCCGCATCGAGCAAAGCTTTACTAACGTAATAGATAGGAAATTTTTTACTTTCTTCCTTACGAATAAGGACAACACATACAACAACCTCTGCAACAGCCAGGTAGATTAGCAATACTTCTCCCTCCATCAGTTTTGAAAGCAACGGAGGGTTTGATAGGTATTGCTTCAACTCCTTGAGAGATCGTTTGCATTCTGGCGTCCATTCAAAGCTTGTGTTTTTCTTCAAGACCGATAAGAACTTGTGACATCGTTCGGATGACCTCAAAATGAACCTACTGAGATAGGCTACTCGACCGGTCAAACGTTGGACATCCTTTACCTTTGTGAGCTCGTTTGGTATGTCTTCGATTGCTTTGATCTTGTCTGGATTGGCTTTGATCCCTCCTTCAGATACGATGAATCCTAAGAACTTTCCGGATCCGACCCCGAACGCGCACTTCTCCAGGTTCAGCTTCATGTCAAACTGCTTCAAAATTGTGAAAGTCTCCTTCAGATGATTCTAATGATTTTTTGCTTTCGACGGCTTCACCAGCATATCGTCTATGTAAACCTCCATAGTATTTCCGATCAAATTCTAGAACATGGTTATGACCAACCATTGATAGGTAGCCCCGACCGTATAAAAGTAACTCCCCTTATCCGTTATGAACGATGTTTTCTATTGGTCCTCTGGCTCCATTAATATTTGATTGTATCCTGAATACGCGTCCAGAAAACTTAACGTTTCGTGCCTGCCGTCGAATCAATCATCAGATCGATATGAGGCAGTGGGAATGAATCTTTCGAGCACGCCTTGTTCAGATCGGTGTAGTCAACACACACTCTCCACTTCCCATTTTTCTTTGGGACTACGACCGTATTTGCTAGCCATTCTGGATATTTCACTTCTCTTATGAACCCATTTTTTAATAACTTGTTCACTTCATTGTTAATGACCTTCCTTCTAAACCCTCCGTTGGACCCTTTTTTCTGCTTAATCGGTTGATGTGAAGGATTGACGTTCAGCTTATGAGTAACAACTTTTGGATCTACCCCCTTCATGTCCGCATGGGACCAAGTGAAACAATCAGCATTATCTTTGAGAAATGTGATTATTTTCTTCTTCACATCAAGATCCAATTCAGCTCCGACATACACTTTCCGTTCAGGTTTGTCTTCGAAGAGTACTACTTCTTCCAAATCTTCGATCGTCGAGTCCCTAGCCTTTTGCTTGTTCGGGTCCCTAACATATGCTGGAATTTTGGCGATGTCCTGATCCGTTGGACTTGGTTCCATTTCATCATTATCGGCCAAAGATTCCGGTGTCTATGATTGCTATTTTGAAGTGTTCGAAGTAGCGCCCTCCTTCATGGCTACTAAATAACATTCTCGAGCAGTCTGCTGTTCATCTCTTATTTCTCTTATTCCCAATGGGGTAGGAAACTTGACAACTTGATGCAAAGTCGATGGGACCGCTCCCATAGCATAGATCCAAGGTCCACCTAAAATCACATTGTAAGTCATCTCTCCCCTCATTACTTGAAACAAGGTTTCATTCTCAACTCCTTTAGCATAAGTCTTGATCATAATTTCCCCTAAGATTGTTTCACTCGAATTATTAAACCCTGATAATACTGTAGATCTGGGTATTATTTTATCAACCAATTGCAACTACTCAACTACTCTTGACTGTATGACATTGACCGAACTGCCTGCATCGATCAAAACTCGCCTCACATTGGCGTCATCTACCCTCATCATTACGACCAGAGCATCATGATGGGGATGTATCCTTTCATCAAAGTCGTAATCCCCGAACACAATGTATTCGTTCATGGTTTCTCGCGTCGGTTTGTCTATAGTGAATGATACTTTCGCATACTTCTTCGTTGTATATGTTACCCCATGGACTTCTGCTCCACCATTGATGAAATTAACCGTTTTCTTCGGAGCTGGAGGCTTTGGCGGCTGATCGTATTTTTTTTATTAAAATTATCCTTTCCTCTTTTTGTAAAAAATTCTACCAAGTGCCTATCTTGAAGCAATTTCGCCACCTCATAATGCAAACCCTTACATTCTTCAGTCGTGTGCCCATGGTCATGATGGAAATCACACCACAAATTATCGTCTCTACTATTTCGGTTCGTTTTCATTCGACTGGGAATTTTACCACTTTATCACCCATCCCCCTTAATGCATTCACCAAGTTTGTTGTTGAAACACAAAAATTATATTCAGATATCTTTGGAGGCATGGTGCCCTTGGGGCTGTAGATGGGCCCGACTGCTCCTTCCTCGATTGATTCTTTGAACTACTAGCTTTGTATCCGTTCCCATTATGACGAGGGAACCCGTACGGCTCGAATCTCTGCTGAGTCCTGTGGTTTTGCATGTCGTTTTCAATCCTCCGTGGAGCCGGCGTCTCATATCGTCGATTGTACTGGGCTAACTGCAACTCCTCTTCCTCAGCCCTGATCTTTGGTTCAAACTCACAATCCAGATCGTCGAAGGTACACAGAGTGACCTCCCTCAACCGATTCTTCAAATTCTTACATGCCTCCGTTGTATCGTTACTCAGATTATTCGCAAAGGACAAACAAGCCCATCTTTCCTCGATATTCGGGGTATTAATCTTTTCATCATTCATCCGCTTCAAAAACTATTTGATCATTTCATTGGGCTGCTGCTTAATGTTCAAAATATCCTCCACTCTCCGTTCTATCTTTTTAGCTCCAGTGTGTGCCCGAATGAATTTGGCTGACATGTCATCGAAATCTGATATCCCATTTTTAGGTAACTGTATATACCATTTCAACGCTCCTCCCCTCAGTTTTTTCAAAAAATTTCTTCAAACTAACTGAACTGATCCCATCTGATGTCAAATCGTTCGATTGTACTGCAATCGAGAACATATCGATGTGATACCTTGGATCTGTAGTTCCATCATACCTCAAACTCTCTGGTAGCTTGAAAGTTTTGGGAATTGGTAATGGGGCTGCACTTGGAGGAAACGACCGTTTTGAGATCGACTTCTTAGTGGCGTCCTCCGTCAATTTTGGAACTCCTGGCAACTTCTCCATAAACGATTTCATCTCATTGAATTTCTTCTCCACTGTATCATTCAATAATGTCTGCATCGTAGCCAACATCCTTGCTTCTGTTATGATGGAGGCCAGAGCTCCCTTAGCCACGGTGGCCTCCGAGCTCCTCCCCCGCTTCAGGTCCCCATATTACTATGCCCTGAGGAACAGAGATCGGAGTGCCTGCAGGGGGCATCGCTGGGGATGCAGGTGCTCTATGACTTGCAGAGCCAGACAGAAGTTGCAAAAATAAGCTTACTCTCTCCATCTGCTCATTCTGCTTAACCAAAAATTCTCGCAACGAAGTGTTTGTGTCGATTGATGTTACTTCAACCACGGTTTCCTTACCGGCTCGGCAAGCTCGATTCACATTCGACTGAGAACCGTTCATAGGGGTGTTCAAGGGTAGATCTTGTTCATGGTTGGATGATTCATCGACCCTTTCGACGCCTGAAAACTGATCCCCATCCGCGGGATTTTGCTGAAGAGCGCCATCCCCGACAGCGGCGTTTGTGTTGTGAGCGTTGTTGGTCTGCCATTGTACACAAAAATAACAAATGTAAGTAGAATCAACGACAAATTTCAAAACAAATCGATTGCTTACGCCCTACGGTGGGTGCCAAACTGTATATCCTAAAATTCGATTTCGGGTATTACAATTAAATTTATATTTAGTTGAGTCTTAGGCGACTGTTTCGTATCAAAATTCAGCCAGTTGATCAGCAAGTTTACATTTGTAAGGTTCAATCATAATTAAATTTATGATTGGAGGTTAATTCGAACAATCGACAAGTATACAATGTTAGAACAATGCCAAATCAGGGACAGATAAAATAGCTAATGGAGCAGATAACAAAAGGTTCAACGAGCACAGAGAATGAGCAAGTAAAAATACCGATCGAAGAAAATAACTCAGTGATAAAGATGGCAAAGTGATGCTAGTTGCGGTTAAATTGGCAGTCGTTTTACAATTGTTTTATTGAATAAATCGAACGGTCATGCAATGTATTGGTATCTAACGACGTCTTGGCAAGCGATCTATTTTCAATTAACGATTTAAACAGATGAATTCTTAGCGATAAACGCACAATAACTTTGCCATAGCAAATTTCAAACTAATGTCTACTTGAAGCAAGTAATCGATGGTCAGTGAAGTAAGTAATGTATAATCAAAAAAATGATATATGACGAATTAACAAATGGTAAAGCGAATAACAAAAGAGAACGACACAGATCAGTGAACAATTGATTAAACGAAAAGGAAACGAATGAAAAAAAGTAAGGCTTATTGTATTATGATCGAAGATTGATGCTCCGCTGAAAGAGATGATTCTCTCCTCCAGAGTAAAGCCAAACAATGGTAGATCTGTAGCAGTGTAACAACTATAACTGTGACAATATGAAAGAGATGGTGGTGAAATGCAGTAGCAGAGCTTAAAAGGAGATGTTATTGTTCAGAAGAACGTAACCTTTACAAGAGGGATGAGGGGTCTATTTATAGCACTAAGAGTCCAAACCCTAGCTAACATCCACTTCACACATGTTTCTCCACTATCAGATGAGCATCGCTATCCTTTTCAACGGCCTTCGAGTTTGGCGGAAGCGATAAGATTGTTCTGAGCTTATCCAGATGTTGACACTGTTCCTTAACCAGTCGGTTTAGAAGTGACCGATCCATCCCTTTGACTATTCAAGCTCCGTTTGCCACATAGCTGCTGATGTGGATTAGTCTTGCGTTTGATTTTTTCCCAATATACGAAGTTTAGTCATTACTCCAAAGGACTGATCAATTCTTAAGAGTATGTAAACTACATGTCATGGTTAAAAATCTATGTTCCGATTAGATCCTCCTACTCGTGACATAAATTTGGTTACTACCGAGAACTTCATGGGTAATTTTGAAAAAATGCCACAAGTTAAATTGAACCAAATGCTTTTACTAAAAAATATGTTCTAACAATCGAATATAATAAAAACTTGAAAGACTACATAAGGTGCTTCCTAAATTTGTTTGAAGAAAGTCATTTAGGTAGTCAAATTTTGTGGGCATCCGATTACCCCTTTTCTAGGCTGAGGCGATATAAACTCCTTAAAAGACGAAACCATTCTTGTTGCTAGTGGTGTTCTTCGCGCTCCGCCATGTCAGCAGTACATTAATGCTATGTTAATTGAAATTTTACACTATTTTTTTTATTAATATCAAAGTTTTCTTTTTTACATTATTTGACTGCTTAAGATTTGTCAACATGAGTCGATATAATAGTAAATTACTTATACAGTTACTCAACTTTGAAAAATGAGTGATCGAAGTCATTTTGTATTTATTTGTACTAATAAAGTCACTCAACTTAAGGTAATTCTCACCAAAAATCATTCTAGCCGGATTTTATACTATCACTCCATCAAAAATCTGACGTGACTTTTTAATTTTTATTTATATACAAGTGGGTTCCACTTTGTTTGCCATGCAAGATTTTTCTAATAAATTGATTTATTTTTATATGACAAGAAATATTAATTCTTCATATGTAGATTATATTTGTAAACTTTATGCTTTAAAGAACATTTGACATTTGTTGTTAAGTTAATTAACTACAAGTTCGGATATGTGGAATAATAACAATCCGGAGTTCAACTTAAAGGTGGATAGCAAGATCTTTTATGTAATTAATTAACTTAAGAAGAAACTTTAAGTATTCTTTAAAATATAAAATTTACAAAAGTAAACCAACATTTGAAGAATTAAATCACTTTCTTGTCATATATAAATAAATCAACTCATTAGAAAAATCATACATGGCAATAAAATGGGACCACATGCATATAAATAAAAATTAAAAGCAACGTTAGACTTTTGATAGAGTGATAGTGCAAAATTTGGCTAGAATGATTTTTGGTGAGAATTACCTTAAGTTGAGTGACTTTATTAATACAAATCAAAGCAAAGTGACTCTGATTTTCTCAAAATTGGGCGATCATATAAGTAATTTACTCACTCATTTGTATGTGATTCTCATGATTTGGAAGTTAAATAAGTAATGTCTAACAACTAAAAGTTGACATAAAAATAACGTCTAGTTAGAAAACCATGATGGAGCATTTTTTTTAAAAAGTAAATTATGCCAAATTAGCTACCTTCACATGGAAAGCTGGTTATCGACTTATATCCCATAATTATTTAATTTAAGGAAAATAATGTCCGATAGTTATTTATTTGCTTATTAAATTAAAATTTTCTCAACTTAAGAGTAGAAGCATCAGCCTACTCATCAATAGGCTGTAACCGAGAGAGCAAAAAAATAAAAAAAAGACGAAGAAGAAGTCGTCGTATAGGTATAGTTTAATGGAAGCTCAATGATCGGCCTCCTATTCATTTTCATTTATTGAAATTTCCAATCATCATTTATATATGGCGATTGGCGAACAAGCTATAGCACTTCAAGTTACCGCCACTCCGACAAGGTGGTAAATCATAATAAAGAATTAACTGTACTCCGATAAGGAGCCAAATCATACTAACAAATTAAATGTACTCCGACAAGGAGCTAAGTCACATCATAACTCATAATTAACAAGAAAGATTTAAATATAAATTTCAAACCTTTAATGTTCACATATCTTGTCCTCAAATAGATGGGGATATCTTTTCTTCATGTCTTCCTCGGCCTCCAACGTAGCCTTTTTTGAATTATGAATATGCCACAATACTTTCAACAGAGCTACATCCTTTATTCTTAACTTTCTAACTTGCCTATGGAGAATCTGGATTAGTACCCCTTCGTATGCCAAGTCTTTGCTTATCTCTATAGTGTTGGAAAGAATAACATGTGACTCATCATGAATGTACTTTCTGAGCATAGACACGTGGAAAATAGGATGGACCGAAGACAACTCCATTAGCAAGGCTAAATCATAAGCCACTTTACCATTCTTGCTCAAAATCTCATAAGGTCCAATAATTCTAGGACTAAGCTTTCCCTTCTTACCAGACCTCATAACTTCCTTCATAGGTGATACTTTTAGGAATACCCATACCACCTACATTAAACTCTAAATCTCGGTGCCTCTTGTGCGAATAAGACTTTTGGCGACTCTGAGCCGCGTTAAGACTTTCTCTCATTAGCTGAAATTTCTCTAAAACTTCACACACAAACTCTGGGCCAAGTAATGGCAACTCTAATGGTTCGAACCAACCCATTGGAGATCTACATCTACGCCCATATAATGCCTAATCATTTCATTGATTGAAATTGCCAATCACCATTTATATATAGTGATTGGCGAACAAGCTATAGCACTTCAAATCACCACCACTCCGGCAAGGAGGTAAATCATAATAAGAAATCAACTGTACTTCGATAAGGAGCCTAATCATACTACCCAAATTAAATGTACTCCGACAAGGAGCTAAGTCACATCATAACTCATAATTAACAAGAAAGATTTAAATATAAATTTCAAACCTTTAATGTTCACATATGTTGTCCTCATATAGATGGGGATATTTTTTCTTCATGTCTTCCTCGTCCTCCCACATAGCCTCTTTTGAATTATGATTACGCCATAATACTTTCACCGAAGCTACATCTTTTATTCTTAGCTTTCTAACTTGCCTATCGAGAATCTGGATTGGTACCCATTCGTAAGCCAACTCTTTGTTAATCTCTATGGTGGTTGCAAGAAAAAACATGTGACTCATCATGAATGTACTTTCTGAACATTGACACGTGGAAAACAGGATGGACCGAAAAACAACTCAATTAGCAAGGCTAAATCATAAGGCACTTTACCATTCTTGCTCAAAATCCCATAAGGTCCAATAAATCTAGAACTAAGCTTTCCCTTCTTACCAAACCTCATAACTCCCTTCATAAGTGATACTTTTAAGAATACCCATATCTCCTACATTAAACCCTAAATCTCGGTGCCTCTTGTCCGAATAAGACTTTTGGTGACTCTGAGCTGCTTTAAGCCTTTCTCTCATTAGCTGAACTTTCTCTAAAGCCTCACAGACAAACTCTGGGCCAAGTAATGGCAACTCTAGTGGTTCGAACAAACCCATTGGAGAACTACATCTACGCCCATATAATGCCTCATCATTTTCATTAATTGAAATTTCCTATTATCATTTATATATAGCGATTGGCGAACAAGCTATAGCACTTCAAATCACCACCACTCCAGCAAGGAGGTAAATCATAATAAGAAATCAACTGTACTCCGATAAGGAGCCAAATTATACTAACAAATTAAATGTACTCCGACAAGGAGCTAAGTCACATCATAACTCATAATTAACAAAAAAGATCTAAATATAAATTTCAAACCTTTAATGTTCACATATCTTGTCCTCAAATAGATGGGGATATCTTTTCTTTATGTCTTCCTAGGCCTCCACGTAGCCTCTTTTGAATTATGATTACGCCACAATACTTTCATCGGAGCTACATCCTTTATTCTTAGCTTTCTAACTTGCCTATCGAGAATCTGGATTGGTACCTCTTTGTAAGCCAAGTCTTTGTTAATCTCTATGTTGTGGCAAGAATAACATGTGACTCATCATGAATGTACTTTTTGAGCATAGGCACGTGGAAAATAGGATGGACCGAAGACAACTCCATTAGCAAGGCTAAATCATAAGCCACTTTACCATTCTTGCTCAAAATCTCATAAGGTCCAATAAATCTAGGATTAAGCTTTCCCTTCTTACCAGACCTCATGACTCCCTTCATTGGTGATACTTTTAGGAATACCCATATCACCTACATTAAACTCTAAATCTCGGTTCCTCTTGTCCGAATAAGACTTTTGGCGACTCTGAGCCGCTTTAAGCCTTTCTCTCATTAGTTGAACTTTCTCTAAAACCTCACAGACAAACTTTGGGCCAAGTAATGGCAACTCTAGTGGTTCGAACCAACCCATTGGAGATCTACATCTACGCCCAAATAATGCCTCATCATTTTCATTGATTGAAATTGCCAATCATCACTTATATATTGCGATTGGCGAATAAGCTATAGCACTTCAAATCACCACCACTCCGGCAAGGAGGTGAATCATAATAAGAAATCAAATGTACTCTGATAAGGAGCCAAATCATACTAACAAATTAAATGTACTTCGACAAGGAGCTAAGTCATATCATAATTCATAATTTACAAGAAAGATTTAAATATAAATTTCAAACCTTTAATGTTCACATATCTTGTCCTCAAATAGATGGGGATATCTTTTTTTCATCTCTTCCTCTTCCTCCCACGTAGGCTCTTTTGAATTATGATTACGCCACAATACTTTCACCGGAGCTACATCATCTATTCTTAACTTTCTAACTTGCCTATCGAGAATCTGGATTGGTACCCGTTCATAAGCCAAGTCTTTGTTAATATCTATAGTGTTGGCAAGAATAACATGTGACTCATCATGAATGTATTTTCTGAGCATAGACACGTGAAAAACAGGATGGACCGAAGACAACTCAATTAGCAAGGCTAAATCATAAGCCACTTTACCATTCTTGCTCAAAATCTCATAAGGTCCGATAAATCTAGGACTAAGCTTTCCCTTTTTACCAAACCTCATAACTCCCTTCATAGGTGATACTTCTAGGAATACCCATATCACCTACATTAAACTCTAAATCTTGGTGCCTCTTGTCCGAATAAGACTATTAGCGACTCTGAGCCACTTTAAGCCTTTCTCTCATTAGCTGAACTTTCTCTAAAGCCTCACAGAAAAACTCTGGGCCAAGTAATGGCAACTCTAGTGGTTTGAACAAACCCATTGGAGATCTACATCTACGCTCATATAATAACTCACATGGAGCTATGCCGATACTAGCCTGATAACTGTTATTGTAGAAAAACTCGATGAGTGGAAGATGATCATCCCAGTTACCTATAACACATGCTCGTAACATATCCTCGAGGGTCTGAATGGTCCTTTCTGCTTGACCATCATTCTGCGGATGAAAAGCAGTGCTCAAGTTGACCTTAGTTTCCAACCTTTTTTAGAAAACTTGCCAAAAATGGGATATGAACTGAGGACCTCTGTAGAAATGATGGAGTCTGGGTTGCCATGAAATTTAACAATTTGCTTGATATATAACTGGGCATACTGTTTAGCAGTTTCAATCGTCTTTACTGATAGAAAATGCGATGACTTCGTGAGTCTGTCTACAATAACCCATATCGAATCATGTTTACGGTGCGATGCAAACCTACCACGAAGTCCATATTTATCACATCCCATTTCCATTGTGGTATTTCTATATCCTGAAGTAGGCCACCCGACTTTTGATGTTCTGCCTTGACTGCTGACAATTCAGTCATTTAGCCACATGATCTGCCACTTGCTTCTTCATGCCCTTCCACAAATACAACTTATTCAAGTCTTGATACATTTTAGTAGCATATGGGTGAATAGAGTACCTCAAGCTGTGAGCTTATTCCATAATGGTTTTTTCTGAGATCATCTACACTATGGTATACATAACCTGCTATTTATTTTCAAAACTCCATCGCTTCCAAGTGTAAAAGTAGTGATTTCTTTATTTCTGACTCCTTCTTTTAGTTTCACCAAGTACGGATCCTCATCTTACTTAGCCTTAACATGTGCAACAAGTGATGAACGTGCTAAGGCATAAGCAACTACATCCCCTCCTTCTATTTCAGCTAGTCTGACCCCATCATTTGCTAGCTTATGCATTTCTTGGCCTAATGGTATTCTCTGAACTGATAAATGAGATAAGACACCCATTGACTTGCTGCTGAGTGCGTCTGTTACCATATTAGCTTTGATCGGATGGTAAAGGATATTAATGTCATAATCCTTTAACAACTCAAGACACCTTCTCTACCTCAAATTTAACTCCCTTTGCTTGAAAATATACTGGAGACTCTTATGGTCAGTGAATATATCAGCACGCTCACTATACAAGTAGTGTCTCCATATCTTTAAAGCAAATACTACTGCTTCAAGCTCTAAGTCATGTGTGGGGTGGTTCTTCTCATGATTTTCTAGGCTGCTTCGAAGCATAGGCAACAACTTTTCCTTCTTGTATGAGATCACAACCAAGACCTACTCTAGAGGCATCGAAATACACTGTGAATCCACCCAAACCTGTCGGCAAAGATAACACAGGTGTAGTGGTCAACCTCTTTTTCAATTCTTGAAAGCTCTGCTCGCATGCGTCTGACCACTAAAATTTAACTGCTTTCTGAGTCAGCTTAGTCAATGGTACTGCAAGTGAAGAAAAAACCTCAACGAACCTCCTGTAGTAGCCTGCTAAACCCAACGGTATTGTTGGCCTTGGCCAATCATTAACCGCTTCTATCTTCAGAATATCTACCTTAATGCATTCACTAGATACCACGTGGCCTAAGAATGCCACTGACTGGAGCCAAAACTCACATTTGGAAAACTTGGCATATAGTTCATTCTCTTTTAAAGTCTGCAATGTTATCCTGAGGTGATCTTCATGCTCTTCCTTACTCTTGGAATATACCAAAATATCATCTATGAACACGATAATAAAGGTATCCAAGTACGGCTTGAAGACTCTGTTCATCAGGTCCATGAAAGCAGCTAGTGCATTTGTCAACCCAAAGGACATTATTAGAAATTCATAGTGCCCATAGCGAGTCCTGAAGGCTGTCTTTGGGATATCTTCTTCTCTAGTTCTCAACTAGTGATACCCCGATCTCAAGTCTATTTTTGAGAAGTACTTTGCTCCCTGAAGTTGATCAAATAAGTCATCAATTCTTGGCAATAGATACTTATTTTTAATTGTGACTTTGTTCAACTGCCTATAATCAATACACATTCTGAGAGACCCATCTTTCTTCTTGACAAACAGGACTGGAGCATCCTAAGGTGACACACTCGGCCTGATGAAGACCTTGTCAAAAAGATCTTTCAGCTGCTCTTTCAACTCTTTAAGTTGTACTGGAGCCATTATGTATGGAGGAAGAGATATGGGCTGAGTGACCGGCACAAGGTCAATACCAAAGTTTGTGATTCTTTCTGGAGGAAGTCCGGGAAGATCATCTAGAAAAACTTTTGGAAAAATCTCTAACAACTGGCATAGACTGAAGAGTAGATGCCTCTGATTCCGCATTAATGATACGAGCCAAGTAGGCAACGCATCATTTACTTATTATCTTCTGCGCCTTAAGATAGGAAATAAATTTACCCACTGGCGACACTGAACTACCCTTCCATTCTAGGATCTCTTCATTTGGAAACTGGAACCTGACTATCTTTGCACGACAATCTAATGTTGCATGGCAAGAAGAAAGTCGATATATACCCACGATTTCATTAAATTCCACCATTTTCTAACTCTATAAGATCAGCTATGGTATTGCGGCCTTGCACTGAGATTGTGCAACCCCTATAAAATCTCGTTGCTTTCATTGGCTCTCCAACTGGAGTAGATACTAAGAAAGACTCACATAGATGTTCAGGTTCTAACCCGAGACTCATAGAATAATACGGAGTGACATAAAAATATGTAGAACCTGAATCAAGCAAGACATATGCATTTTGTGAACAAACTTGAATTATACCTGTGAAAACTGCTGGAGATGCCTCTGCACTCTGACGGTCAAGCGTAGCATATAAGCGGGGTTGTCCCTCTCCCTGGTTGACTGAGCCTAAACCTCTACGTGCCGCACGCACAACCTGATTCTGAGGGCCACGAGCTTGGGGTGGTGCAACTGCAGTATCTAAAGAACCCGCTGGACGTGCCGCTCCCCCATTAAATTCTCGCTGCAATTTTGGGCAATTAAATTTGTAGTGCCCCGCTTCAAGACAATTGTAACAACCTCAAAAACCCATCTTGCATGGCCCTGAACGGTTCTTTTTACAATCGCTACAAACATTACCATACTGTAGATGTAGGGTGACATTGCCTTGACTCCGAATAGCTAGAGATTGAAAAAACTGATTTTGATTGGACCTGCCACCAAGGTTATGGTTCTGATGAGACTGATTCCTGAAGTTCTGGTTCTTCTTGAAGTATGACCCACCATATGACTGGTAAGAGGACTGAGATGGTGCAGATGTAGCCTTGTTAAATGAGCTCTATCCTCCTCCCATTGAACCATTGTAACCGCCCGATGACCAGGCTCTCTTGTTATTGTAGCTTTCCTTTTCATCTCTTTTTTGCCGTTTCTTCCTTTCCAAGTGCTTAACAAATCCCACAACAGAGGAAAAAGCCGTCATACCTACTGTGGCTTACTCTGTAGTGTCCTAAATATGATTAGCCAATCCATTAACGAATCTATTACTATTTTCCCTTTCTGTTGGAATCATATTAGGAGCATACTTAGCTAGCTTAACAAACTTCATCTGGTATTCTTCTACACTCATTAATCCCTGTTTAAGTTTCTCAAATTGGGTACCCTTGGCTGCCTTATCTTCTTCTGGTAAAAAACTTGTTATGAATGCCTCCTCAAATTCCCCCTAAGTAGGTGGACCATAATCCTTATCTTTTTCCCTTTCTCATATCTCAAACCAAAAGCCTGCCTTACCCTTCAGCTGGTAGGCAGCCAACCCAACAGCCTCATTATCAATTGCTTTCATCATCTGGAGTGCCCTTTTAACTTCTTCAAGCCATAACATTGCGTCTTCACCAACCTTGGTACTAAAGAAATCTGGTGGTTTTAACTTGAGGAACTCATGTGCCTTGGAGGTTAAAGAACTTCTTTTTCTATTGCCTTGAGGTGATGTCTCATTCTCCCTTGAACCCTGAGTAGCCATGACTGTGGTAAACATCTCTATAGCTCCTCTCATTGCATTAAAAGCATCACCCATCTCTTGTGGCAAGACAATTTGAGCTGGAACAACAGGTGGAGATGGCACTTGGTTCTGGGTAGCTTGCTCATCTATCTCGACCTGCTCAACCTACTCTTCTAGTTCAACCTGGGGTGCTGAAGTCTTCTTAGTTGGCTTGCCCTTTTTTTTTTTTTAGGTTTACGCCGAGCCACCATAGCAGCAAGGGTTTCTTGATCAGCTGCTTGAGCATTGGTATCAGAATTTCGAGTACGAACCATTTCAGCAAATTCAAAGGAATGAATAAATTAGAAGAATTCTTAAAGTTAGGGTCTATTGCACGATCTAGAGTAAGAAAGAAAGAAAGACTTTTCTTAAATACCTGCAGCCTCCTGTTTATAAGTATGACGCGCTTCATACCCATAAACAAAACTCTACTGATACGACTTCATAGACCCCTAGGACTCTCTAAACTTGGCTCTGATACCAAGTTTGTCACGACCCATTTCTGAACGAGTTATGATCGGCACCCAGTACCTAACCATCTTTGCCTGTCTATTTTGCTCTAATGCTGAAAATACATCTAAACTCAACAAATCTCTTAAACATATATTTTGAAAATAGTAGAAAATATTCTAAGATTAATATTAATAATAGCAACTCATCTTTAATATGCTTTCGTGCAAAATAATGTAAAGAAGGGACGGGACCACAACCCAAAAATACTTGACTGTCTATGAAGCCACTACTGATAAACTGACACACTTCTCAGCACATGAGTTTCCTGGCTAGTCCTCAAAGTAACAAATAACTAAATTATGCTAACTCGAAAAGAAGTACTCCGCGAACAAAAGCAAAGCTCCCCAACAACTGAGGGTGTGAGGGAGAGTCCTAGCATGTGGTCTGATCGCCTCTGTGACCTGCATCTACATTGACGAAGTTAACTTAGGTTCCAAGAAAAAAGAACATGAGTAACTAATCACTCATCACCCAGTGAATATCATTGACAATCTCACTAAGGCCGGAACAAGAGTTTATTAACATGAATGCATAAACTTTACATTAAAATATCTGCAACATTAGATCATAATAACTCTTAAAATTGAAAATAACTTATACTTTTCTTTCTTTGGGGAGTACCAGTCAAGTGTGACATCTTTTCTTTCTTTCTCTTTCCTATCCCTGTGGCATCCCACAGTTCAATGTGTGGCATACTAGCATTCATTGCCCGACTATGGCAATACAATATAGTGCCCGACTATGGCATATACCTACCCTATCAGGGTAGTTTCGGGAGTAAAATGCAACCCGACAATGGTCACGCTCCGCAGCCCGACTATGGCTACGGACAAGTTTACCATTCTCAGAATCTAAGGTAACTCCCAAAAACGTTTCAAAAATATCGATTGGCACCAAAGACCTCAGTTTGAACTAGACTTTTCATGAAATTTCTCATCATAGGTTCATTGGTTTTCAAACACAAATATATCTTGAAATCATATCATAATAATCATAAATTAATATCTATAATCTCATGAAGTAATGCTCTAAGTAAAATTATATGATCATGATGTAAAGGAAGTTGTGAAACATATTTATCTAGATTCTTGATACTAAAGAACAACTTGAAAATATTAATGGGTAATGAACGCTTGCCCGCTCCAATCAAACGTGCATTAGCTTCTCTAAATCAATTTATCAAACGCCTTATAGATATGCACTTTCTTAGAAAAGCACCTTAGAAATGGTATATCTCAACTCACTGCAAATCGACGCCTTTATATCACCTTCTTGAATTATCCCGAATGTTCAACCAATCACAATCTACAATTTAGATGGCTAAAGTCATTAATACAAACTTTAATTACTAGTTCAATCCTCTACCATTGAACTAAGTCTTAGGCTTTTGAAAATCAATTTTCTCAATTGAGGTCGTTTCTAGTTAACTTTTCGGATTCTATGTCGTTCTAATTCTTATTTATTTCGTCAACCCACATGGGACACTTCAAAGCATTAATAAAAGTAAATTCAGTCCAACCATCTTTCCCACCAACTCATTATAGAACCATCCATGGTTGCTCTTACTACCACGAATAACTTTCATTATAATTGAATTTAATAATCATAGAATATTCCAAAAACTACTAATTGTATAGTTCAAGTATTGTGGATTATCTTTTTGGGAGATATTCCTTGAACCCTAGCATTTTATGATTCTTGATAAAATCTCAAAATTGAAAACTCTTGAACTAGAAATAAAATTCTCGTGAATTGATAGTTGAATTTCCTAGAATTAACGCTGTGAAGCCTTTCTTAAAAGTATCAATGCTGGTGCTCCCTAGTTCCCGTAGTCACTTTGGCCAAAAAAAAAAAAAAAGAGTTTTATTCTACAATATAACACTAATGGCCACAAGTTTACTAAAACTTTATTCCATGGCCTTAAACGTGACCAACCCACTTAAGCCAATTATCATTATTATTGTTTAATGGTTGGCCATTTTCATCATGTCAATTATTTTGTCACATGTAATAATTTATGTGACTAAATTAAAATTCAACTTATGTGAGTAACTTAGACTTAATTCAATTATTGCAACTTCTTATAATCGTATATCTTTGTGACCACTCATTTTTATAATCTAACCTTGGTCCCTGTCACAACATGCAAGCCAACTTTATTGGGACTATTATATTCACCGGCAAACGTTGACAAGTGTCCTGAAACTTAGCAAATTTTGAGTAACATTACAAAGAAGATAGCAAGCCATGACATTATTGAACTGACATAGCTTCTTCCTCTTCTTTAATTCAGAAAAAAACCTAAAACATCTTAATAATACTCAAACCTAAGTTACTGATTCTTCCCAATTTCTAAACAAAAAAATCGAAAAAGAAGAACAAAGGTAGCTGGCCGAAGCCTCTATTGAACAAAGTAGAGAAAAGATGTCCGTGATGTGAGATGCATGTTTTCAGTTGTTCATGCCAGTAGCATTTTTAACTGCATCAGCTGCTCCTTGTGCCGTAGCCTGAATTTGCTGCCCCGCCTACAGATTAACATGAAATCACGTAGATTGAGTGAAATTTCTAGGAACTGACGGTGTAAGAGATTATTTATACAAATATATCACTTGTTATGTTACAGATAAATCTCTAGACAAGAAATAATTTGTAATTCTGTAAAAATGGTAATTAATCTGCTATTCACATGTTAAAATGGACTCATATATAATGTAAAAACAATTCGATGTCACTATCTATAACTTTAATCATAGATTAGTATATTATTCTATATGACTTCACTTATTAATTACAATGACAATGCAATATTTTTTGCACTATCACTTACTTGAAAGCGCGAATTACATGCATACCTAATTCTTAACTTTTATTGCACACATGGTCTCCTAACATATAAACACATGGTAATAACTTGTAACATCGTATAGTGCTTATAATGTAAAATTTATTTTTATCACTGTGTATTATAATTAAACTCTTCGCTAGCTACTCGATCAGTTGCTTTAGGGAGACGTTAATAAGAGTTCAACTTCATTAATGTGTACGTAGAACAGGAGGCCTTTATGAAAAATGGCAAAAAACCTGCTGCATTGTTTCTTTGGCAGACTGTGCAGCATTGCTTGCCTTTTCCATCATCTGATTACCCTTTTCCTGATACATTATATAACAATTAATAGTACTTTTACTATTAGAAGTTGTAATGAAAAAAATGAATGGAGGAAATGAGAAAGGGCTACAAAAAAAAATGAATTAGCAAAAGATCCGTCGGTAAATAACATTTAAAATGGATTTAAACTTTTTAGCGACAAAATTTTTTTATCGCTAATTCGTATAATATTTTTTATGTAATAAACTTTTTTTTTTTTGGGTAGTGGAAGAGCAATGCTTACCTGAGCTTGACCCTTGGTTTGCCCAGCTTGGTAGCTTATGCTCTGAGAATTATCCATTTTGCTTTTGAGCTTGGAAACAAATTAAGCTGTGAACTTAAATGTTGTCTACTAGAACTTATAACTATTGCTGATGGATGTGTTGCTTTACAAAGGAATTGGTATTTATAGCTTACGGAATTCATAGGGTGTTTGACACCTGTAAATCTTTGGTTGAAAACACTAGGCCATTTTTGGCCTCAAGTATAGGAGGAAGTTGGCAATGATAGGTGGTTTCATTGTGGGTACTCACTCCATTGGACTCGGCTTACCCTTTTTTTTTTCTGTGTTTTTTATTTTCCATCATATACTTTGGAATCGGCTAATTTGGATTTGTCTTGAAAAATCCTACTTTAGGGATAATAGTGGACCTTGCAGATGATTCCATTCTCTGTGTTCTAGCTCAGACACCACTAGAGAGCGTAGTACTTATCATCCCACTATACCTTATGCTACCACATTCATTTTTCTCTTGTATAGTATGGATACATCTTACATCGGTTATATATATGTTGGTACGAAAGTTATTTTGTCTAGAAAAGTGATTCTAGTGAATGAGCTATTTTTGAAAAATATTTTCAAAGTGTTTGATTGTAGGGTGGAAAATACATTTCCAAAAAAAAAAAATTGCTAATTAATAAAAAGTGATACTAATAAATTATCAAACCATATAGTGTTTTGAAGAAATATTATAATATTAAAAGTATATATAAAAATCGTTATAAAGCAAAAATACTAGAGAAAAGTCGTTATCCTCCGTTTGGTAAGAAATCATCTTTGCGGGAAGATGTTTGTTTAACCTAAAAATTAGATAAATAAATTAATCAATGGATCAAATAATTTAATTGTATCGAGACATTCGACTAACAAAATAAGCAAAACAATTTTAAATGACAAAATAATGAAGCATGTAAATAAGAACATCTTATCCGAGTGACCGAAAATTCTAATAATTGTGCTCGAAATAGAGTTGCAAGATCGGTAAAAAAGCTAGAGTATATATATAGGATTTTTACACAACTATATAAATTTTCACCCTTAATTACAAAAAAATAGAAATATTTCTCTAATTACAATGCATAGCATTATTTTTCTAACACATTTCTCAAAACCCTAGCTATATAAAGTTTAGTTTCTCATTTGCTCAATCCACCCTATTAGCTCATCAGAGCTGGCACCTTGTACAATTCCCATGGCTCACCGAAAGAGAAAACCACCAGTCACCACCGCATGTCCGCCGTCGTCCCCCACCGTTTGGCTGCCGGAAATACCAAAACATACCTTCCCGAACTCATCTTGACCCATATTTCCCAGATTCGAACTCCATTACCCTTGAAAATGCTTCCTTTGGCGTAGATAAGGCCAAAACGTGGCAGAATCGTATGAATCGGAGCAGCATAGAGATGCTGCGAAATCGAAGGTGGCGTCGAAGCGTGGCAGCGATGGTGTTGATTTGAACGTGGAGGCAGTCCTGTGGTGGTGATGCAACCATTTTGTGACCTGGAGGCACTTTTCTGTTGTGTTCCGTTGCACTGTTTCATTTTGAATTTCGTTTTTGTATGTAGAATGAAAAATAATTAGCTGTTGGCGTGGGTGCTCACTCTGCACACTTCAAAGATGCAGATAAGTATTGTAAATGGGGAAGCATAAAAATACCTTAATTAAGAGAAGTGAAATCGAAGAAGGAATAGACAGAAACAACAAAGGCGATGAACAGAATAACAATGATAGAACCAATCGAGATCTTGCGAGTGCTGGGATTGGAACAAGCTTTCATTTTTTAAATTTTTGATTTTTTAAAGTAGTATCATTTTCTTTTATTTAGATTTGTTTCATTTTTGTTCTGTTTCTGTTTCTCTAGAATTGTTCAGATTCCGTTTTTGTTTTTGTTCCTGTTTGTATATATTTGTCAGATTAAAAAATTTGAACTCTTTTCATATTGCTCACGACTGATGGCGCTGAAACAATATGTACGGTTTGAAATATTGTTGAAACATTGAAACAGTTGTTGCAATTGTTTGATACATCTGAAACGATGTTGAAACAGTATGATACGGTTTGAAATGGCATTGAAACAATCTGAAATAATTGTTGAAACAGTCTGATATGGTCTGAAACGGGACTTGATACAGTTTAAAACAGGCTGATACAGTCTGAAACAGAGTTGATGCAGTCTGAAACGGGACTTAATACGGTTTTAAAACGGTCTGATACAGTCTGAATCATAGTTGATACAGTCTAAAACGGGACTTGATACAGTTTAAAACAATCTGATACAATCTGAAATGGAGTTGATACAGTTTAAAATAGTCTGATACAATCTAAAACGGGAGTTGATACAATTTAAAATTGTTAGATACAATGCTGAAATGAACCGAAACGATGCAGAAATGGTTATACAGTGCTGCAGAAATAGTTGATACGGTGCAGAAATAGTCGATACGGTGCAGAAACAGTTGATACGGTGCAGAAATAGTGAGATTCAATAAGATACATTGAGGATGGATGAGGAAAAGTGAAATTAGGAAAAATGAGAGGAGTAAAAGTGAAATTGGAGGGAAATGGTGGGAGGAAAAGTGAAATAGGGGGAAATGGGAGGAGCAAAAGTGATAGTGGGGGAAATAGAAGGAGAATGTAAGGGTTTGGTATGCTATGGGAAAATATTGCTATGTTTTTGCTATGTTTGTAATTATCTTGTGTTTTCCTCTATATATGGTAATTTTTCTAAAATGTTGCTATGTTTGGTAATTAAACTCTAAAACTTGTACTTTTATATAAAAAATCCTATATATATTCCTTGTAAGAAAATCAGATGGGACACAAATAAGCTGTTGACACCCAATTTTGTCCCTCCTTTTTCTAAAATTGGCCATAATACAACTTAAGGGTGCAATGTGACTATTTGTGCAAAATGTGTATTAGAAATCATGCATTTACGTGCGTTATCCTCTATTTATATATTATATACTTAAGTGTGGCTATATTATGTAACTTTTGCATCATTTAGGCTATTTGTCAAAACTGTGACTATTTGTGAAATTAGTACATTCATAATATTAGTGGCTATATGATATAATTACGTTATTTAGGCCACATGTCAAGTTTATTTTAATTTTTGATTATTTATGCAAATTAGTAATTATTTGTGATTATATATATTTAAATAATTTAATTTGAGTTTATTTAATATTTATTTGTGCATTTTATAATATATGTATATCTATATTTCATTTTTACACCTTTAAGTTAAATATTGGCCAATTGAAGTATCCAAATTCCTTTTTATTATTAATTCTTCCATATTTCAAAATTACTACCCAAAATTCTTTATTTATCTTTACTTATTTTTATTTATTTACATTTTACTCTGAACATAGCCAAATTTCCTAACCAAATACATCCTTATTATTTGAATTTTTAAATCTCAAATCTTCTTCCTAATTCTACCTTGAATCTAGACCAAATAATAATCTAGATACGTCTTCCCGTCCAAGTTCATCCCCCCAAATCTTCTCCTAAATATATCCTGATCTTATTCTTAAAAATTCCCCAATGTCCCTACCCCACTTTTAGTACCAAGTTCATTTTCCAAATCTAATCCCCAATTTTTCTCCAATCTCCCTAAATCTCTCCCCTGATTCACTCCCATTCACAATCTTCCTAATTCCTCTTCTTCCTAATTTTAGGTCACCCTTTTCCCCAACCCCACTTTTAGTACCAAGTTCATTTCCCAAATCTAATCCCCAATTTTTCTCCAATCTCCCTAAATCTCTCCCCTGATTCACTCCCATTCACAATCTTCCAAATTCCTCTTCTTCCTAATTTTAGGTCACCATTTTCCCCACTTTCAAGTCTACATACATTATTGAGGAAAATCATTCAAATCCCCCTCAAATCATTCCCCTTAATCTTATCCAATCAAATCCCTCCCATTAAGCCTAAATTCCCCAATCACCTCCCATTTTCCTTAACCACTCTTTTTCAAAAAATACTATAAATACACCTACTTCTCACATTCATTGATCACTTACTCTCATCTTCTCCTACACACATCTTCTAACATATTGATTCATCATCACTTGCAATTACATCTTCTATACACATTCCAACATTCTCACTTCTCACAACTTAACCACATATTGCTCTACACTTGTTTTATCCTTTAACACACCACTCCATTTTTCATTATTTTATTGGAGCCACATTAAAGACTTGTCCAGAAGCTCGTATTGACAAAAGTTATCCATTCATTGGAAGGTAACTTGTATTGAATTTTTCTTAGTATTTTGTGCTAACGTTGCAGGTACAACTACAACTATATATAAGTTACTGCTATGTAATGTGAACATTTGGTTAAGTAGGGGCCACCTTCTACCCTCTATTTATTTGTTGTGTGTTGAAATGAGCGAAATCATAAGATATGTTGAGAATGTGAAGTGCTACTTGAAAACTGAAATATTTTGCGTGAATCTGGAAAGCTGAGTTTTACTTAGTTAATGCATGACAGGTTTTTTTTTTAGATTAAATTAGTGCAGGGAGCTGGCTTATTTCTGCAAAATTGAGTATTCTGAAAATTTAACAGTAGCATGAAGGCTTTGCATCTTTATTACAACTTAGTTGTTTTAATTTGGAGGCCTACTTTTAAAGCTTTTAAAATTATTTGCTTACATGATATTATTTGACTTGTGTGATTTGCATGACCATACTCTTTATGTGACGACTAGAAGAGTCTAGATTGGGGCATTAACACAATTAGGGAGTCTAGACATTTTACATTTATATTAGTAGTCTCAATGGCCTCCGAGACATTAAGTGGGACGCTAGCAAACCTTTTGGACGTTTTAAAATGTTAGTATGCAATCTAGTCAAATACTTAAAGAGTATGGGGGTTAAGGGTAATTTAAGCCCCTCGGATATGATGGAAACTACCCGAGCTATATTTGATAGTGGATTATGAAACTATCGTCCCTTACGAAAGCCGGGTTCTAATCCGAATAGGATAATAAAATCTAGGGTCATTTATTCAAAGTGATCAATTTGTAGCTATTTGTGCAACATAACTATTTGTTTAAAATTGTTTATGCAAATACATTAAATTGCCTACTTTACTTGTTTTGCAGCCCATATCTCTTTTATTTACCTTATTTAGCTATTGTCCTTTTCTAAAGCAATATATTTAAACCCAGTATAGAAATCGGTCGGGAACCACGTTTAGTGGAACTTAGGAGCTGCCTTACCCCTTCCTTCTAAGTTAACTTGAACACTTACTCAAATCTCTGACTAGTAGACCGACCCGGAGTTATATTTAAAATTAATTAGAAAAGCTTTTAGGTGACCTAATACGCCTAGGAAATTTATTAGGTGGCGACTCCAAAACTCCAACTCCAAATGAGTTCACCCAGTCAAATCCGAAACCCGACTCGCCTCGAGCCGAGTCAAAATCGGGTGCGGCAGAATTGCGACTCCGCTGGGGATTAAATGTTCTAACCATTACGATTTTTTATATTGGGTTTATTATTACTTTTATTATTCAATACTATCTTTTTCTATTTGCAGGTGGGTAGGCTTTATATTTTTTGATATTTTGAATATTGATGAATTATTTGTCGCATTTCGTTGAATTATTTATTGCATTTCGTTCATACTCTTCTACTCCTGGAAAATTGACACTTGCACACTCACAAACGATTACGTGGATCTCACGATCGTTTCACTCTCAAGAAACTCTTTAGGAGGAACGGTTTGAATCTAGTTGGTCCGTGGTACAACCAACAATTCTAAACGTTCCCACCCCTTGGTTTTCCGCCTGGGGGAACCATGTCCTTGTCTAGATTACCCAACTCTTAGTTGCACTCAGTTTAGAAATCATGCATCATGTCATATTTAGGAAAATTTTGACTTCGGCTCATGTCTAAGTCTATTAGTTCACCATATTACCAAACGGGTCTCCGACCCTAAGGGACGTTTAAATATGTTATGTGTGCATCTATTTTAAAGTTGAATGTGTCTAATGTAGACCATTTGTTCTCAAAGTGTGGTCATCTAATTATTCAGTTTTGTTGGAGGATGCCACAAGTTGAAAAATTGGAAGATCAAATAAAACAGATTTTAAATTGATCTTTCTACCTTTGTATAATAAAGTCAATTATTTATTTCTATAAATGGAAATTGTTATAGAAATCAATTATTTATTTCTATTTACGTATGAATTTGTCTTTATTCATACAAAACCAATTATTTTATAAAATTATTTTCGGGTTATGAACGAAATTAATTTTTCTACTTTTATGAAAACAAAATCATAGACTTTAAATTAATTTGTGTTACTTATCTATTCCTATTTTCCTAAAAAAGGAGAAAATGTGTTGTTTCTACATTTATTTAATAAAATTATTTTCCATTCATTTTTGGGTTATGAGAACAAATGGGATAACACACGATACACGTTCAATTTCAAATACCATACTCAAACTTAGGAAGGCTTAACATCCTTGGCATGTTAAAGTCCATTAGCCAACTTCGTCCAAATGACGCCTATCATGCATCTTATATGTGTTGGTCTTGTTAGGCCTACCTCCGATACGAGAGAGGTCCCTTGCATTATAAGGAGTGACATATTTTGCATTTGGTAATTATTACCTCGACACTAACTTATTGTTTTTCGTGTTTAAGTTTTACTCCCACTCCTGAGGTTGACTTGTGCATTCTGGCCGAGCATCTGTACCGGACGAGAACCAAGGGACCAGTTACAACACCTCCCCCTTCACAAACTAGAAGAAGAGGAAAGCGAAACATCATGACTGAGTTGAACAATGCTGCTCTTAGTGACGATAACATTGAGAATAAAGGGACACCCCGCAAACTTGCTTTGGTTGGGTATGATGAACATGTTGCTACTTTAGAGCAAATAATTAATGAACTTGAAGAGAAACTGACAATGTCCAGTTTACCCGTTGGAAACTCCGCCCATTCAAGGGAATCAGTCGATCCAAGTGGGTCAGCCCGCCCTAATGGAAAGGACCCTACACACCCAACTAATCCCCCTGTTGTTTACCAAACAACACAACCAGCTCCTTACCAAACAACGCCACCTGCTAATTACCAAGCAACCCTACCCACCACTTATCAAGCACCACTCTCTGCATATCCTACTTACCCAAACACGAACTTACCTCATACCAACACCACATATCCGCAGCCTTACAATCCCATGTTCACTGCTGAAACTAAACAACTCACTCCGCCAATCAAAAACCATGAAAATTATGAATGGGCGGAGGATGAAGCCAATGATGATGGGACGAAAGAGAAAGTTCGTAGGTTAGAGGCAGCCTTTAAGAAGTTTGAGTTAGGCAAAACTACTAAAGGTTTAGCTTATGAAGACTTGTGCATCTATCCTACTTTGAAATTGCCAGACGGATACAAGATACCAAAGTTCGACCTGTTCAATGGAACTGGAGACCCTATGGCACATCTGAGAACATATTGTGACAAGTTGATTGGAGCAGGGGAAGATGAGAAAGTACGAGTGAAGCTGTTCAGTCGAAGCTTGTCCGGAGAGGCTTTGAGTTGGTTCTCTAAGCAGAAGCCTGGCACATGGCTCAGTTGGAAGATATGGCAGCAGATTTCGTAGAACGATTTGGGTACAACACTGAAATGGTACCAGATCGTTTCTACTTGGAAAAGTTGAAAAAGAAATCCACAGAGACGTTTAGAGAATATGCTACGAGGTGGAGAGCAGAAGCTGCCAAGGTGCAACCCACTATGGATGAAAGGGAAATAGTGAACATATTCATCTGGATTCAAGAGGACGTTTTTTACCATAAGCTGCTGCATATGAAAAATCAGAAGTTTGCTGATGTAGTGTTGATGGGAGATGACGTAGAAGAAGGACTGAAAAGTGGAAAGATTATTAGCCTAGCTGCATTACAAGCTACTAATAAAGCTATCCAGTCAGGAAATGTGTGTCTCTCCAAAAAGAAGAAAGACAAAGTCTCTTTTGCTGCAACCATTCAAGACTTTGCTTTAACCCACTACTACCAAACACCACCACCATACCATCACATACAACCTGAATATCCCGTTTACAAAACTCAACCCACTCGGCCTATATTCCATACTCCAACACCAAGCCGTCCATCATACCAGCAAAATACTCAAACCAACTACCGAAATGCATCACCATACCCTCCTAGGCCTCGCCCTGAGGCAAACCAAAGACCCAAAAGAAACTACACTGCATTAGCTGAATCTCGCACCCAATTGTTCGAGAGATTGAGAGCTGCTGGGCTTATTGTCCCAATCCCTCAAAAGGTGCCAGACAATCCTTCACCACACTTTGACTACAGCAAAAGGTGCGCATACCACTCAGGTGGACCGGGACATGAGACGGAGAGATGTTTTGCATTGAAAGATAAGATTCAAGACCTAATAGATGAAAAGGTCATTCACTTGAAGACACCAAATGTGCACAATAATCCACTACCTAATCATGGAGATGAGAAGGTGAATATGATTGACTTCGGCGAAGAGTGCAATCTAGAAGGCACGATTATAAAAGCAAAAACAGTGTTTGATAAACACGAGTTTGGCATGGGGTACGTCTTGGTTTGCAAAGGAAAAAGTATTACAAAGATACAAGAGGTTATCATTCACTAGAGCAGTTTATTCCAACTCTGAAACAAGCATCCATCTTTTCAAGCTGCATGAAAACTCTCAAGGGAGAAGGACTTGTCGAAGGTGTTCACGGTACAGAAGATGAGCTGACCGATCTAAAGGAGCTATTCATGGAAGAATATGATGCGGCTCTTGAAAAGCATACTGAAGCCCTGAACATCTAGAAAGCTGAAGCTGAACAACTGAATCTACAACACATTCCGAGCATGCCGAGAACCTTAGTGGAGCTGGGGCATTAGTTATTTTCTTAAATAAAACACGACTCCGGTCGTTAGCTTTTGTTTTCTTTGTTGTTCAATTTTGTTGCATCGTTGTTTCCTTTTGAATACTTTTTCTCAAGTCCAATAATAAAATCATTTTCATTTCTATTTTAAGCATGCATCATTCACTTTCAGCAAAATTATTTTAATCTCATTGAATCTGCGACTGCGATGTGAGGAAGTATTCCAAAACGACGAGTACAAACCAGGCTATGGTGATTTGACAAAAGACATTTGAGGAACCTCATGAAAATCTTATAGCAGAATATTGAAGCAAGAGCATCAAGAAGATATTGAGAAAATGACTTAAAGCGACACAGTAGAAATACATATAAGGAGCAGAAATCCCAAATGGGCCAAAAACATACTGGAGCAAGTGGCGGACAAAACAAGAAATATAAAGGCAAAGGAATTTAACAAGGAGTTTAGCAAATTATAGTTGGCCCTGAAGTAGAATTCTCTAAATAGAGAAAAATGAACAAGATCATTTGAGATACAATCAAGAGATACTACAAATCGAGCAACATTCATCTTTATTGGATTTGAACTACGTAGCGACCTGATTCCCAAAAGGGGATACGTAGGCAGCTTACCCAAGGCACGGTCACATCATAAGAGAATTTTATTGGACACTGGGCAGAACTTTTTGAGTTATCCCTCAAAAAATTCAAAGAGTACATTATAACACACTGGGACAGAATTTTTGAGGGACCTGAAAAATTCTAGAGAATACAAGCAGCACACTGGGGCAGAAATTTTGAGCTTCCCTCAAATTTTCAAGATGAAAGATCTTTGAACAGCAAATGGACATAGAGGAGATTATGTCCAAACAACACGTCGTAATCTATGATTCAATGGAACAAATTTGAATTACTCTTTAAAAATAATGTTCAAAAAACACATGCATATCCCCTTTCATTCTCCTTTTTTGCCCACAGCTCGACTAAGATTTGACACTCGAAAAGAGAGATATTACAAAGGAAACAATTATACACGAGGTAACAGCAGAGTGCAGTATCACGAATGCGCAAGTCAATCTCCCCTAAAAAACTCACAATTTTTCTTTGATTGCAGATTTACACAGGTACCAAGGATACCTAACAACTCTTGCAAAGCAAAATCTATCAGATTATCAGAGCATAGAATCTGCGTCGGCGGATATATAGGGTCCGCATCTGTGGACATGACATCAATTTGAGAAGCATAGGATCTGCGTCGGCGGATATATAGGGTTCGCAGTGGTGAACATGACAGCAATGACAACAGTGTAAGGTCTGCGTCTGTGGACAAGACATCTTTTGGAGAAGCATTGGATCCGCATCGGTGGATATATAGGGTCTGCGTCTGTGGACATGACATCCTTTGGAGAAGCATAGGATCCGCATCAGTGGATATATAGGGTCCACGTCTGTGGACATGACATCTTTTGGAGAAGCATAGAATCCATGTCGGTGGATACATAGGGTCCGCGTCTGTGGACACGACATCAATTTGAAGATCATAGGATCCATGTCGGTGGATATATAGGGTCCGCAGCGGTGGACATGACATCAATTTGAGAAGTATAGAATCCATGTCGGTGGATGTATAGGGTCTGCATCGGTGGACATGACAAGCATAGGATCCATGTCAGTGGATATATAGGGTCCGCAGCGGTGGACATGACATCAATTTGAGAAGTGTAGAATCCATGTCGATGGATATATAGGGTCTGCATCGGTGGACATGACAAGTATAGGATCCATGTCGGTGGATATCTAGGGTCCGCAGCGGTGGACACGATATAAATTTGAGAAGTATAGAATCTACGTCGGTGGATATACAGGGTCCGCAGCGGTGGACATGACATCAATTTGAGAAGTGTAGAATCCATGTCGGTGGATATATAAGGTCTGCATCGGTGGACATGACAAGCATAGGATCCATGTCGGTGGATATGTAGGGTCCGCAGCGATGGACACAATATAAATTTGAGAAGTATAGAATCCATGTCGGTGGATATACAGGGTCCGCAGCGGTGGACATGACATCAATTTGAGAAGCATAGGATCCATGTCGGTGGATATATAGGGTCCGCGTCTGTGGACATGGCATCATTTGACAAGCATAGAGTCCAAGTCGGTGGATATATAAGGTCCGCAGCGGTGGACATGATATCAATTTGAGAGGCATAGAATCCATGTCGGTAGGTACATAGGGTCTGCATCGGTGGACATGACATCCATAGAATCTACGTCGGTGGATATATAAGGTCCGTATTTGTGGATAATTCAGCAATTGAAGGTATAGGGTCCGCGTTTGTGGGCATAGTTCAGCGATCTGAAGCATAGGAAGAATCTGCGATTATGGATGATGGGGTCCACGTTTGTGGGCAGTTCAACACAGGATCCGTGCCTGTGGATACAGTTCAACATTGAAAGCACCTTAAGTATCGAAGAGACATATGATCTATGTCACTGGATGGAAAGTTTGGAGTCCATGTTTGTGGACGAAATATCAATCAAACAAGCGTAGGGTCCGCATTTGTGGGCATACTTCAACAATTTACAACAGAGCAAGGTCCGCATCGGTGGGCATAGCATTGGAAAGACATTTGGATGAGACACCAATCAAACAAGCATGAGACAAAACAACCACCCAGCCAATAGGGAAGTCTCTTTATACATTTACATACTATTTTGCAAACTTCACTCTTATGGCAGGACATACAATCTGGCGCTGCGCTGGCAAGATAGTCCAATGACAGCTCGACACAATGAAGGAATTATTCTTGACTAGAAGCACTAAGCAAGCGGATATCCCCCAGAGGAAAAACACACATTCCCTAGCGCTGAACACCTGAAAGCAGACTAAATAACTACATGATAAAGGAAGGCTCAGTTCAACAGGGAAATTTACTTTACTTTATCTTTATATCCATTGCATTTATCATGATCTTGCAACAGGGTACTCCCCGATCTCTCGACAAACCCCTGTGCCATACTCTCACTACCAATTATTATGCAACCGCAAAACCTCAAACACGCACAAAGCAAAGCCTAACCCTACATACAATGCCTTTTGCTACACCCGAAAGCTACCTATCTTGCCGAGTTCCAAGCTACAATTCCATACTCACGCCAGTGGTCTACCTAATCCTTCCTTGTCGATTGGGTGTCAGTTTCGTATTTCTCCCTATCTGTATCCATCTGCGTCAATCGTGCGTATTTTCGTGCTTAATCGTGCCCGTCTGTTTTAATCGTGCACATTCAGAAAACTCGCTCCCCAAATGTTTCCAAGCTCATTCAAGGAAATATTGAAGGCGAGATGACCCATTTATCGAGTTGAAGTGGACACTATGTCCATGTAAACTCCTTTTTATGGGTGTGTCGTGCACCACATCTTCATAATTAGGATGATTGTAAGCCTCTTTTCCCACGCTCGATCTATCGATGTTATCTCATCTTCGACAATGCCTCTGCTTCATTCTTCATTCATCTTGCCAAAAGGCAAAGCATACATTGAATCTAAACTTTACATATTTGGAGAAGTTTAGTCTTTAACCAAAACCGTGCGTCATAAACATCTCACACAGGCAACATGCCATTCTAGAACTACATACGGCCTGATTCTCGTGAAACCCGAGATATGTAGGCAACTCAGAGACCGAGGTTCGGCCAAAAACACCCCAAAACTCCCATTCTTCCCCTTTCAATGTTCTGCCTACCGGTCGTGACAAAATTGGCTATTCCGTCAACTATCTTTGCCCGAAGACTTTTTCATCATCCCCGGGCAAAGAGGGGCAGCTGTTGACACCCAATTTTGTCCCTCCTTTTTCTAAAATTGGCCATAATTCAACTTAAGGGTGCAATGTGACTATTAGAAATCATGCATTTACGTGCGTTATCCTCTATTTATATATTATATACTTAAGTGTGGCTATATTATGTAACTTTTGCATCATTTAGCCTATTTGTCAAAACTGTGACTATTTGTGAAATTAGTACATTCATAATATTAGTGGCTATATGATATAATTACGTCATTTAGGCTACATGTCAGGTTTATTTTAATTTGTTATTATTTATGCAAATTAGTAATTATTTAAGTGGCTATATGATATAATTACGTCATTTAGGCTACATGTCATGTTTATTTTAATTTGTGATTATTTATGCAAATTAGTAATTATTTGTGATTATATATATTTAAATAATTTAATTTGAGTTTATTTAATATTTATTCGTGCATTTTATAATATATGTATATCTATATTCATTTTTACACCTTTAAGTTAAATATTGGCCAATTGAAGTGTCCAAATTCCTTTTTATTATTAATTCTTCCATATTTCAAAATTACTACCCAAAATTCTTTATTATCTTTATTTATTTTTATTTAATTACATTTTACTCTGAACCTAGCCAAATTTCCTAAACAAATACATCCTTATTATTTTAAATTTTAAATCTCAAACCTTCTTCCTAATTCTATCTTGAATCTAGACCAAATAATAGTCTAGATACGTCTTCCCGTCCAAGTTCATCCCTCCAAATCTTCTCCTAAATATATCCTGATCTTATTCTTAAAAATTCTCCAATGTCCCTATCCCACTTTTAGTACCAAGTTCATTTCCCAAATCTAATCCCCAATTTTTCTCCAATCTCCCTAAATCTCTCCCTTGATTCACTCCCATTCACAATCTCCCTAATTCCTCTTCTTCCTAATTTTAGGTCACCCTTTTTCCCACTTTCAAGTCTACATACATTATTGAGGAAAATCATTCAAATCCCCCTCAAATCATTCCCTTTAATCTTATCCAATCAAATCCCTCCCATTAAGCCTAAATTCCCCAATCACCTCCCATTTTCCTTAACCACTCTTTTTCAAAAAATACTATAAATACACCTACTTCTCACATTCATTGATCACTTACTCTCATCTTCTCCTACACACATCTTCTAACATATTGATTCATCATCACTTGCAATTACATCTTCTATGCACATTCCAACATTCTCACTTCTCACAACTTAACCACATATTTCTCTACACTTATTTTATCCTTTAACACACCACTCCATTTTTCATTATTTTATTGGGAGCCACATTAAAGACTTGTCTAGAAGCTCGTATTGACAAAAGTTATCTATTCATTGGAAGGTAACTTGTATTGAATTTTTCTTAGTATTTTGTGCTAACGTTGCAGGTACAACTACAACTATATATAAGTTACTGCTATGTAATGTGAATATTTGGTTAAGCAGGGGCCACCTTCTACCCTCTAATTATTTTTTGTGTGTTGAAATGAGCGAAATCATAAGATATGTTGAGAATGTGAAGTGCTACTTGAAAACTGAAATGTTTTGCGTGAATCTGGAAATCTGAGTTTTACTTAGTTAATGCATGACAGGTTTTTTTTTAGATTAAATTAGTGCAGGGAGCTGGCTTATTTCTGCAAAATTGAGTATTCTGAAAATTTAACAGTAGCATGAAGGCTTTGCATCTTTATTACAACTTAGTTGTTTTTATTTTGGAGGCCTACTTTTAAAGCTTTTAAAATTATTTTGCTTACATGATATTATTTGACTTGTGTGATTTGCATGACCATACTCTTTATGTGACGACTAGAAGAGTCTAGATTGGGGCATTAACACAATTAGGGAGTCTAGACATTTTACATTTATATTAGTAGTCTCAATGGCCTCCGAGACATTAAGTGGGACGCTAGCAAACCTTTAGGACGTTTTAAAATGTTAGTATGCAATCTAGTCAAATACTTAAAGAGTATGGGGGTTAAGGGTAATGTTAGTATGCAATCTAGTCAACTACCCGAGCTATATTTGATAGTGGATTTTGAAACTATCGTCCCTTACGAAAGCCGAGTTCTGATCCGAATAGGATAATAAAACCTAGGGTCATTTATTCAAAGTGATCAATTAGTAGCTATTTGTGCAATATAACTATTTGTTTAAAATTGTTTATGCAAATACATTAAATTGCCTACTTTACTTGTTTTGCAGCCCATATCTCTTTTATTTACCTTATTTAGCTATTGTCCTTATCTAAAGCAATATATTTAAACCCAGTATAGAAATCGGTCGGGAACCACGTTTAGTGGAACTTAGGAGGTGCCTTACCCCTTCCTTCTAAGTTAACTTGAACACTACTCAAATCTCTGACTAGTAGACCGACCGGAGTTATATTTAAAATTAATTAGAAAAGCTTTTAGGTGACCTAATACGCCTAGGAAATTTATTAGGTGGCGGCTCCAAAACTCCAACTCCAAACGAGTTCACCCAGTCAAATCCGAAACCCGACTCGCCTCGAGCCGAGTCAAAAATCGGGTGTGGCATAAGCCCAAGGGACTTATATAGTAGCTCCTAGGCTTAATAACACGTCCATCTATTAATAAGGATCTGCCATTATTTTACTCCCTCCGTCCTATTTTAGTTGTTATTTTCAATTTTTGCACGCCCATTAAGAAAATTAATAAATAGAATATACATTTTACTGTGTTATTCTTATTTAATAATATATGACTATCATTTTTTTAGAATACCTTTAATAATTAAGGGTATACTTAGAAAAAATAAACAAAAAATGTATTGAAATCCTAAAGTATCAACTAATTTGGACAAACAATCTTGCTAAATCGTCAACTAATTTGGGATGGCGGGAGTACTAAGACATAACGTCAAAGCCACCATTATGGCCAAACATCTCCTAAATGACGCAGGACTTTAAAATTTTCACTACTTTCCTTGTTCATATACTGTACTCATTTGATTTTATAATTTCTTTATCGTTCCCAAAACCCTAATCAGAGATCAGACTCGTCCAAATGCATTGTTTTAGCTTTTATAAGACTTGAAGAACATTCATCCATTTAAAGGTACTTTTTTTTTTTTGCTTATTCATAGAAGACTCCAATTATTTTATTCTAGTATTGTTTATAAAACGAATTGATGTCACGTTGTTTCGTAATGTAATATCTCTATGCATGTTAACTTAACTTGTATAGTTGTCTGACTTTTATTAAGCAAGTGCCCATATATCTTTTCGTTACTAGGGTGGCCTCCTCGAGCTCTGGTCCAGTGGTAAGAACATGGCTTGCGGTAAATGTGGTGTGTGGGGTGGGTCCCATACATCCAATGTTATTTTGGGTTTTGGAAGAGAAAATTCAAGGCAGTGGTGGTGTTGAATGCAGCCACTAAAAACCAATTAGCAGGTTAACAGATAATCTTTTTGTGGTTCTTTTTTATATTCTTAGGCAAAAAATATAGTCAGAGCATTTTATGTATAAATATTTTCTGTTAATTACTAGTTCATAGGTATCTAATCTCATTTTATCAAAGGGAGGTTATATAAAATCTCATTAAAATTTCAGTAAGTCTATCAACTATAAAAAGAGCTTTTGGAATCTTCAAATTTCTATTCCAGTGGATGTATATAGTAATTGTTTACCTAATGTGTTCTAAATTGGCATTATGATGTTATATATTCCCCTGTCAGTCTGATGCTTGGGGAATTAAAGAGGTGCTTTATTTAAGCTCATCTATTTCTTATTACCGGTCTCTTCTGTACTGATAGTTGTGTTTTATGTTTCTATCTTCTCATGAATTGACCAGCCTTAATTTTCTTGTTATATGATTGATTATATTGGACAGTTATTATTAGCATGCTTGAAGTACTATTTTCTATGCCTTGATAGTTAAATTAGTTACTTGGTTTTTCCGTAGAAACAATCATTGATATCTAGTCAACTTGTACTCCATTGATACATAGTTACAGCACACTCTCTATGGGTCAGCGAGAAGTATGTTGGAGATTGCAATCAATAATTGCCGCCATCGACGATGATGACATCCTCATCAAAATCCTGCTACGTCTCTCCACAGAGTCACTGATCCAACTTAAATCCGTTTGCAACATTGGCGTTCTCTCATTTCTAGCCACCACTTCTCTGTGCTCCACACTCTCCACCACCCGACAACCACCGCTACTACTGCCAACCTCATCCTCAAACGACGTCGTTTCAAATGCAATTACCCATCTCTCAAGACAAATAGCTCCTATAAAATTGACATCCCTTTCACTACCTCAGGTTATATCATCCAATCCTGCCACGGTTTGCTGCTTTGTGGATCTCCTGGCAACCCCCCAGCTGACATTTTGTTTACAATCCTGCAACTAGACTTTGGAGATCATTTGATATTAAGTGCAGTGCGATTGAAGACCTTGCCCTAGCTTTTGATCCATCAAAAGCAACTTACTATAAACTTATATGTGTTAAACGTACGGATGTCTTGGTAGGAGATTTCAAGGAGTTGTACTATCAAATTGATGTTTTCGATTCCAAATCGTCTTCTTGGAGCGCCGTTGTGAAGAATTTTACTGCATTAGATGTGAATCTGTCCCATGGACTTTATTGGAATAATGCCATTCATTAGTGGAAGTCATCAAATGGTTCAATGTATTTTGATGTTGATAAGGGTGTTATTGGTACATCTCCCAAGGTTCCAGAAATTCCCCACTTCAGGTATCGTGAATTCATATTGAGACCTTTGCTTATGGATTCGGGTGGCCATTTGCATTATATCATCAATGATGGGTCAAACTTGAGTGTTTTGGAACTAGAAAGGGACTATTCCAAATGGTCTATCAAGTATCAAGTCGGATATACTAAACTTTCAAATTCGTTTCCTGAATATCCATCGCTAATTGGTATTGTGAGAACACAAAATGAAGAGCAGTCAGTCCTGTTGTTTGAGTTTGCAGGTAAATTGGTGACTTACAATCTCATTGATGCAAGTTTTGAGGAGCTTTTTAAGTTAACAAACTCAATGCTATTTAATCATTGTGATGTTCGCCAATTTGTTGAGACTCTGGCTCCAGTTTGATTAAGCCTTAGATCTATCTATACATTTTAACTGATTGATATGCTTGTGTGCTATAAGAACTCAAGTTCTAGTGCATAAGTAGTGCACCTTTTTCTGCTTGCAAGTTTGTTATACTGATAGTTGAGAAAATTAACATGTAAGTTCAACATCTGTTCTGATTCACAGTTTACATGCTAGTCTGTTCTCTATGATTCATGATGTAACATTTCTCGAGGTAAATTCTTTGTAATTGCATATACTGTGCTAACGTTAAGCTGCATTTCGCTAATGCAAAATGCATCTAGCTGCGATTCCAAGTCTAGTTATTATGGCTTTTCCATATTTATTACTACCGTTAGGCCATAAGGCGCTCCTCTCTTCTTTGATCGGCCTGGGAAATATTTTTCACTTCCCTGAACCAAATGAATGTTGTGTTCACAACGTGCAAAAGTACAAAAATGGAGGTTCCTTTTTTGTACAGGACAAGATATATATAGGCAGATACCATGATATACATATACTTTTTCTTTTGACAACTAAGAGATCATTTGTATTGATGTCTCGAAATATACCGGCAGTAAGAATGTTGGGTTTACAAAAGCAAAAGCAAAATCTCAGCTCATTAGTTACATTAGTATGGTTAGCATTTTCTACTTCCTTCTCACACATGTTGCATCAGTTTTGGCCTGTTGTAACTGTATATCCTTTGTTGTTCTTTCTCTCAACTTTGCTGGAGTATGTAGGATGGTCAATCTTTGGAGATCACAATTACTTGTTCCAAAACTGAATAAACATGGGAAGACCTCCCTCAAAAGTGAATGCCTTGGCCATGCATCAAACCAAAATTTAATTGTATGAGTCTCTGATAAATGACTTATATTATATAAAATATTTTCTTGGAATGTTTTTTGATGTTTGATTAGCAGGTGGAAAATACTTCTCTGGCAAACTTAATTATAGAATATTGATAATAGAAAGCCATATAGTGTTGATGCCAAACAGTATGCGCATGCATATCCTAACTACTCCATGTCCCTACGAGCAGGGGCGTTCACCACAAATCGAAGAACCTAACCCAATCGAAATCGACTCAAACCGAAAGAAAGAATCAATATTTTTTAGGTTTGGTTTAGTTTTGGTTCTTAATTTCAAAAGCTGGATAAATTTGGTTTGCTTTTGATTTTAAGCAAAAAATAACTGAAATAATCGAACCAAACCGATTAGATAAAAACTTACTAAAAATTATAATCACATACAATTATGCGTAGTTTTATGTAAATTTTTATGCATTTACACAATATGCTAATTTTTTGCGCTCTTGAATTATAGTCTAGTTCCTCACCTTTATAGTTTTTGCATTTTGTATTCTACTTATTATTTTGATAAGTCAAAACAATCTATTGTATGTTAAAAATAACTTGTTAGTCTTTCATTATTGTTTGTTAATTCAATATCATCAAGATATCTTGGAAAATGATATCCCTTCAATTTTCTAAACACGGAAAAACCGTAGTAAGAAGTTTGATTAAATTAATTGAAATGGTTAATTGCTTATACAATCATACGACTTTTGGATGAAGCTATATACGTAACTTGATTTCATATATAGTTTATTCCTTTCTAGAGTATACTTGGCTTGAGTATGTTATGGTGGAATATAGTCACTCGAATATATGTTTGATATTTGGAAGTGTGTGTCACATATTTAGAGAGAGAAAACCGATTAAAAACCGAACAAGTAAAAAATCGACTTAATTGGTTTGATTGTGGTGTAAGTATTTGAAAAACTGAATGAATTGGTTTAGTTATCTTTTAGAGGAAAATCGATCAAAACCGACCCATGAACACCTCTACCTATGGGTACATTCAATAATAATATCACAACTATTTCAGAACTCTGTCTAATTACTCTAATTATTTTACCAATCGATTATATATAAGTGTACGCACACACATTATTATGACTTTCCCATGACTCTATCTAAATCATATCTTACGATTATTTAATACCATTGTTCATGCTTCATAAAACGTTTTATGTTGAGAAATAGAGTTCAAAACTTAAATAATCAAGGTATTACTCCCTCCGTTCCACTTTAGATGAACCCATTTGACTTTGCACAGACTTTAATAAAGAAGGGAAGACTTTTGAAATTTGTGGTCTAAAATAAGTTATAGATATTTGTGTGGCTACAAATCATATAGGGATGAGTAAAAGTGAAAATTTCTTTCCAAATTTAGAAAGAGGTCATTCTTTTTGAAACAGACAAAAAGAAGAAAAACGGAGGGAGTACAATTTGACAACTAAAGTCACTTATGTTGCAGTTTTGGCTCTTATATATCCGTAGTTGGGATTGAGCGGCAGACCCGACGCGACTGACAGATCAGCCGACGTTCCTCTACTGGTAGTCTAGTTGTAGTTTTGAGCGTCCCTTCCTTTAGCTACTAAGATGTTTCAGTTCGCTAAGTTTGAAAAGTCCAAAGAGCGCAGACTAGCCGAAGGGATTCAAGGGCGTCCGAGACGCCAAAGAGGGGAAGAATACCTGACTTCTTTCTTTGAAGTTAATTAGTACCCTGAAGGCAACCCTCCAACCAGTCTTCGGGCGAATCCAGCCAGATTCGACTATAAACCAGGTAGTGAGGATGAAAAAAAGCATAAGCTACCTCGACACTATGTTTAAATTGACTTCCCCTCCCCTTCAACCTGCCCCAACTCCTTGCCTGGTTCGTACTTACTTGCGGAGCGAGCAAAAGCGCACGCTACACTTTCTGAGACATCTGACTGGGTTACTTTAAATCAATCTTCAGAACTCAAGTCAGTATCTAGCAGTTTCAGCTGCAGGGACAAACAATTTTAGTCAAGACTGCGGGACAGAGTCGAAACCCAATCATATGAGATTTCCACTACTTTAAACTACCTCGCCTCCCGGAAGTCTGGGCGAAGACGATTCTCTGCCTTTATGAGCGGCTTAAACCCTAAGATCTAACTCATAATCCTAAACTTCACTTAGCGGTTCATCTACAGGATCAGGCCTATGGTTATGGTTTGGCTTTACAGTTTATACAAAATTTATAAATTCTTAAGTTTCCATTTTCGCGTTATGATCCTCCGCCTAATAGAGCCTAGCCCGAGAGAGGACTTCTCCAGTGTGGAGTGTTTTGTATCAATATGATCATTCAACTTATATCAATTGGCTCAAAAAGTCACTAGTATTGCCCAAAAATGGGTCAGATTTTCCAAGTTAATTAATATCATGGGTCGCCAAGTTGGCAAATATTGTCCAAGTGTACATTCATATGCTGATGTGGCAATACTAGTAACTTTTTGAGTCAATTGGTCTAAGTTGAGTGATCATATTGATACAAACAAACATAAGTCACTTTGGTTGTTATATTATGATATTTGGATGACCATTTAAGCTTTTTAACTCTGAAAAATATGATTGGCAATATCACTTCTATATAGTGACAGATTTTAATGACTAATTTTATTCACCATGTTTTGTTCGGTTGGTTTTATGGCTAGATTGTGGAACATCTAGGAATCTTTACAACTTCCATCAAACACACGTTTACTTCCTAAGCAAATTGGTTAATTAATTTCACTCACGATTACTAAATTTGGAGAGCACCAACAGTACTCCGATAGGCCTGAGGATCAGAGGGAGGTGTACCATCCAAAGCTGAAAGTTTAGAACCGGAAGCAATTTGTGTGAAGTGGAATGAAGATAATACGCTTGACTCTTTCATTTGTAGCTGGATTACCCCTTGTTGGGTTGGGCTAACTTAACTTGAATCTGTTCTGTTTAGTTTTTCACTAAGCCTCATCTGAGTGCTATATACATAGCTCCTTGATTACTTATCAAATAAAATGAACATTCTTTAAGAACTTTTTCTCCCGATCTTATTAGCTTACATTTGTATTTGTAAAGTCACAAAATTATAATTTGTATCATTAAAGTCATTAAACTTTACATGTTATATATGATCAATAAAGTGACAAAACTATTTTTTTGTGTCATTTAAGTGACCGAACTTTAGTTGTTGCATCGATAACCACAAATAATTTCTCGTATCATTTGAGGCAATGAGCTTTGCCTTTTTTTTTTTTTTTTTGAGATAGAAACAAGACTTGCGTAGATAATAAAACTACGGAGGATTATATAAGGAGTTCAAGCGGCTATTAGAAAGTTCCGCTATTTGAATATTACAAGGATTACTAGTAGACATAGCATTCAGCACATTAAGGTTTCCTAGTTTAGATAAAACATTGAAACTATTATCTGATATTTTTGCAGCAAAAGTAGTGCCCACACTGTCTTCCAACAAGGCTTGCTGGACAAAATTTGGTGGCACTGCATAATGATAAGTAGAGATATTTTTGGACTGACCAAGAGCTACATGCGCCAAAAGGTGTGCAACCTTGTTTCCTTGACGGAAGTTATGCCTGATGGTTGGCATTCACAGGTGGTACATCATTAACCTGCATTTAGAAAGAATTGATAAATAAGTAGGGTTAAGCTTATTTAAAAGTTAGATAATATCAGTAGAGTCTGTTTCTATTTCTAATTTTAGAAATTGTTGGTCCATAGCTAGGGTTAGACCATAGTGTATAGCTATTCAAACCACATACTTTTTTATGAAAGCCTAGCACCCAACTTCCATTGTTATTTCGAAAAACACCTCCAACACTAGCCATAGAGTCGTGGGTTGTATAAGCACCATCAATGCTAAGCTTAATAGAATCTCCTTGGGGGAGGGGGGGTGCCAAACAATATTAACAGTCTTGTTGGGAATTATCCTAGACTCCTTAGATGTAAGCAATTTGAATTCCAAGAGCCTAGAGTTAACCGTTTCATGGGATAGGTCCCTGTCAAGATTATTAATATTGTTGTTATTGCAATTTAGCCAAAGATTCCAAAGCGCAAAAGAGAGGGACTCAACCCAATTATAATGCTTGGAAGAAATATTATAAGAAGAATTTTTCAAGTCATTTAACCAATTAGGAGAATCTGCAATGTTAAGATATAAGGAGCAAGTGTACCAAAAATTTTTGGCAATGAAACATCCCATAAAAACGTGGTATATGGATTCGACCTCATGCTTACAATTGTGCAGATTGGGTCAATATTGATGCCTATCATAGAAAGGCATTGACAAGTAGGGAGACGATCATAGTGACATTGCCATAGAAAATATTTAACTTTATGTAGAGTATTAATGTTCCAAATCCAATCAAAGTCCCTATTACTAGAGCTATAGTTTTCGATAAGAGGATAGGTAGACTTTAAGGAGAAAAGGCCATTGCTATTGGGTTTCTATATAGGATAGTCTAAATCTTCGGTTAAAGATATAGAGGAATTTAGGATTAAACATTTAATATGAGTGGGAAAATGGAATGAAATTTTTGAAAAATCAAACTTGTTATTAGTAAAAAGGTCGTATACTTTAAGATTTGACTCACTAAGCATGAGAGGACCGCTAATAAGACTTCTAATGGTTTTTCTATTAGGAAGCCAACTATGATACCAAAAAGAAGTGTAGGAACCATTACCAACAATCCAATGGGAATTGTCATTACAAAAGACCCATCCTTTATAAATGTTACTCCAAATGAAAGAGTGGGATTTTGAAATAGTCTTCTTACCATATTTATTAGAGAGAGTCATGGCCCAGATGGAGGAGGGATATGAGAGGAATCTCCAAGTTAGACTAATAATCGAAGCCATGTTTTTGGTTTTGGTTTTGGTAATTGCCAAACCTCCTAGGAGCTTAGGTTTAGAGACAGTGTCCCAAGAGAGAAAATAGATTTTTTTTTTATTACCCGTAGTGCCCCAAAGAAAGTTCTTTTGGATTTTGTCCAAAGTTTTAAGGGTTTTTGAAGGAAGAAAGTGGTATTGCATGATATGATTAGGAATTGTATTAAGAGTGGACTTAATGAGAGTGGCTCTACCACCTAGGTTAAGAAATATAGTTTTCCAAGTCGAAAATTTTGATTGAAAATTATCAAGAAGGAATTTCTAATCTTTTGATCTAGGCTTTTGATTTAATATGGGAAAACCTAAATATTTGCCAAATGACTTACTAGTTTTCATAGCACGAATAGAACTAAGTTACTCAGCAAAGATGGAAGTAACATTTCTACAAAAAATCTAGATTTAGTGGTATTAACCTTCTCTCCAGAAAATTCACAAAATAAATCCAAAGTTGATTTTATAGAATGAGCAATTTTCACCTCAACTTTAGCCATGAAGGTGAGATCATCCGCAAAAAGAAGGTCCGAAAATTCTGGACCTTTTGGGGATAATTTAATAGGGTTCCATAAATTAAGATCAACTTTATGATTAATATAGATTGAGAGAAGTTCTAAACATAAAATAAAAATATAAGGAGATATAGGATCTCCTTGTCTAATACCTCTAGTGGGATTAAAAAATGAGGATTCAGAGCCGTTAACCAAGATTGACATAGAGATGAAGTAATACAAGATAAAATTAAACTTGAAATATTAGGAGGAAATTTGAAAAAAGCTAGCATTGTACGAATGAAAGACCATTCTAGTCTATCAAAAGCTTTTTCTAAATCGATTTTAATTAACATTTCACCCTTAATACCTTTGATATGAGAGAATATATTAATAATCTCTTGAATAATGATAGCATTATCAGAAGCTCTTCTATTTTTTAAAAAATTAGCTTGATAAGGACTATAAGGCTATCCAGGAAAGGCTTAATAGGATTAGCTATAATTTTAGTTATAATTTTATAAATTGTATTGCAAAAGCCAATTGGTCTAAAGTTTTTAAGATGCACAACATTTTTAAATTTAGGAATAAGGCACAAATAGGTAGTATTAGAGTAGTGAGGCATAACACTAGTGGCAAAAACTTGGTGGCAGAAGGATTTTACTGAGCCTCTAATTATGTGCCAAAATTTTTTAAAAAAGAAAGGATATAAACCATCCGGCCCAGGGGCTTTATAAGGCTTAAAAGAAAAAATTGCATTTGTGATCTAATCATCAGATAGAGGATTATCAAGACTTGTAAGATCAGTGTTGCTATACCAATTAATATTATGACTAATGGGGAGAAGGGGGTTGTGGTCATGGCTAGTCGAGAATAAATCACTAAAATAAATTATAACATGCTTCTTGACTACTTCTTACCATATTTATTAGAGAGAGTCGTGGCCCAGAGGGAGGAGGGATGTGAGAGGAATATCCAAGTTAGACTAGTAATCGAAGCCATGTTTTTGGTTTTGGCTTTGGTAATAGCCAAACCTCCTAGGAGCTTAGGTCTAGAGACAGTGTCCCAAGAGAGAAAGTGGAGTTTTTTTATTATCCGTAGTGCCCCAAAGAAAGTTCCTTTGGATTTTATCCAAAGTTTTAAGGGTCTTAGAAGGAAGAAAGTGGTATTGCATGATATGATTAGGAATTGTATTAAGAGTGGACTTAATGAGAGTGGCTCTACCACCTAGGTTAAGAAAATTAGTTTTCCAAGTCGAAAATTTTGATTGAAAATTATCAAGAAGGAATTTCTAATCTTTTGATCTAGGCTTTTGATTTAGTATGGGAAACCTAAATATTTGCCAAATGACTTACTAGTTTTCATAGCAAGAATAGAACTAAGTTACTCAGCAAAGATGGAAGTAACATTTCTACAAAAAATCTAGATTTAGTGGTATTAAACTTCTCTCCAGAAAATTCACAAAATAAATCTAAAGTTGATTTTATAGAATGAGCAATTTTCACCTCAACTTTAGCCATGAAGGTGAGATCATCCGCAAAAAGAAGGTCCGAAAATTCTGGACCTTTTGGGGATAATTTAATAGGGTTCCATAAATTAAGATCAACTTTATGATTAATATAGATTGAGAGAAGTTCTAAACATAAAATAAAAATATAAGGAGATATAGGATCTCCTTGTCTAATACCTCTAGTGGGATTAAAAAATGGGGATTCAGAGCCGTTAACCAAGATTGACATAGAGATGAAGTAATACAAGATAAAATTAAACTTAAAATGTTAGGAGGAAATTTGAAAAAAGCTAGCATTGTACGAATGAAAGATCATTCTAGTCTATCAAAAGCTTTTTCTAAATCGATTTTAATTAACATTTCACCCTTAATACCTTTCACATGAGAGAATTTATTAATAATCTCTTGAATAATGATAGCATTATCAGAAGCTCTTCTATTTTTTAAAAAATTAGCTTGACAAGGACTATAAGGCTATCCAGGAAAGGCTTAATAGGATTAGCTATAATTTTAGCTATAATTTTATAAATTGTATTGCAAAAGCCAATTGGTCTAAAGTTTTTAAGATGCACAACATTTTTAAATTTAGGAATAAGGCACAAATAGGTAGTATTAGAGTAGTGAGGCATAACACTAGTGGCAAAAACTTGGTGGCAGAAGGATTTTACTGAGCCTCCAATTATGTGCCAAAATTTTTTAAAAAAGAAAGGATATAAACCATCCGGCCCAGGGGCTTTATAAGGCTTAAAAGAAAAAATTGCATTTGTGATCTAATCATCAGATAGAGGATTATCAAGACTTGTAAGATCAGTGTTGCTATACCAATTAATATTATGACTAATGGGGAGAAGGGGGTTGTGGTCATGGCTAGTCGAGAATAAATCACTAAAATAAATTATAACATGCTTCTTGACTACTTCTTACCATATTTATTAGAGAGAGTCGTGGCCCAGAGGGAGGAGGGATGTGAGAGGAATCTCCAAGTTAGACTAGTAATCGAAGCCATGTTTTTGGTTTTGGCTTTGGTAATAGCCAAACCTCCTAGGAGCTTAGGTCTAGAGACAGTGTCCTAAGAGAGAAAGTGGAGTTTTTTTATTATCCGTAGTGCCCCAAAGAAAGTTCCTTTGGATTTTGTCCAAAGTTTTAAGGGTCTTAGAAGGAAGAAAGTGGTATTGCATGATATGATTAGGAATTGTATTAAGAGTGGACTTAATGAGAGTGGCTCTACCACCTAGGTTAAGAAAATTAGTTTTCCAAGTCGAAAATTTTGATTGAAAGTTATCAAGAAGGAATTTCTAATCTTTTGATCTAGGCTTTTGATTTAGTATGGGAAACCTAAATATTTGCCAAATGACTTACTAGTTTTCATAGCAAGAATAGAACTAAGTTACTCAGCAAAGATGGAAGTAACATTTCTACAAAAAAATCTAGATTTAGTGGTATTAACCTTCTCTCCAGAAAATTCACAAAATAAATCCAAAGTTGATTTTATAGAATGAGCAATTTTCACCTCAACTTTAGCCATGAAGGTGAGATCATCCGCAAAAAGAAGGTCCGAAAATTCTGGACCTTTTGGGGATAATTTAATAGGGTTCCATAAATTAAGATCAACTTTATGATTAATATAGATTGAGAGAAGTTCTAAACATAAAATAAAAATATAAGGAGATATAGGATCTCCTTGTCTAATACCTCTAGTGGGATTAAAAAATGGGGATTCAGAGCCGTTAACCAAGATTGACATAGAGATGAAGTAATACAAGATAAAATTAAACTTGAAATGTTAGGAGGAAATTTGAAAAAAGCTAGCATTGTACGAATGAAAGACCATTCTAGTCTATCAAAAGCTTTTTCTAAATCGATTTTAATTAACATTTCACCCTTAATACCTTTGATATGAGAGAATTTATTAATAATCTCTTGAATAATGATAGCATTATCAGAAGCTCTTCTATTTTTAAAAAAATTAGCTTGACAAGGACTATAAGGCTATCCAGGAAAGGCTTAATAGGATTAGCTATAATTTTAGTTATAATTTTATAAATTGTATTGCAAAAGTCAATTGGTCTAAAGTTTTTAAGATGCAGAACATTTTTAAATTTAGGAATAAGGCACAAATAGGTAGTATTAGAGTAGTGAGGCATAACACTAGTGGCAAAAACTTGGTGGCAGAAGGATTTTACTGAGCCTCCAATTTTGTGCCAAAATTTTTGAAAAAAAAAAAAGGATGTAAACCATCCGGGCCAGGGGCTTTATAAGACTTAAAAGAAAAAATTGCATTTGTGATCTAATCATCAGATAGAGGATTATCAAGACTTGAAAGATCAGTTTTGCTATACCAATTAGTATTATGACTAATGGGGAGAAGGGGGCTGTGGTCATGGCTAGTCGAGAATAAATAACTAAAATAACTTATAACATGCTTCTTGACTGCCTCTTGGTCCATGTTAATAGCACCATTTTCATCTTGAAAATGAGTAATAATGTAATGTCTTCGCTTATTAAGGGTAGTGACATGAAAAAAATTTGTATTAGCATCTCCAAAATTTAACCAGTTAATCCTACATTTTAGACGCCAATAATCCTCCTCATTTTAAGTAAAATATTAAAATCTAAAAGTAACTTTTTTTGAGATTTTGTAAAAACGTACTAGTAGGGTAGTTGGGAGAGGACTGGATGCCATTTAATCTAGCAGGTAAGATTTTTTTAATTCTTAAAGATGTTGCCAAAGACAGTTCTATTCCAAATAGAAATATCATCCTCAAAAATTTTGATAGCATCATTAAAACATCTATTGTCCAAGCTTTCCTAATCACATTAATAAAATCAGGATGAGACATCCACATAGATTCAATTCGAAAAGGCTTGTTAGAAGTGACATTACTTTTCTTATTTAAACTAGTTAACATAGGGTGATGATCGGAATAAGTTTTGGGGAGATGGACAATAGAAGCATCTTTAAATAGGGTAATCCATTCATGATTAGCTAAACACATGTCCAAGCATTCCAAAATTAAGCCACTACTACACTTACTATGGTTAGACCAAGTATATTTTGGTCCTTTAAAACCTAGGTCAATAAGATTACAATAATTAACACAATTTCGAAAACTATTGGCATTTTTACAATTAAGAGGTCTACCACCAGATTTGTCATTTTGTCTTAGAATCTGGTTGAAATCCCCACTAACAGGCCATGGCCCCTTATACTAATCATAAATAGTAGCTAAAGCATTCCAGAGTAGAATAATTAATACTAGCATACACTGTTGAAAAAAGCCAAGGAGAGGGAAAATAAACGTGATTTACCTTGAGCATGGCATGGACTTCATTACCATTAATGTGCACATCAGAAACATTGATCAGTTCATTTTTCCATAAGACAACTATGCCTCCAGAACGACCCACTGCTGGAACCTCGGCATAATCAGTGAAATCAAAACGAGCCCTTAAGACGTGATGGTCCTCCATCTTAGTTTCAAGAAGTGCAACTAAGACTGGCCTATAGACTTCTAAAATAACTTCAAAGTATCTACGAAAATCAGGATTATTAGCCCCTCTAACGTTCCAAACAATTATATTTAGCTGTCTATTCATATTAGGGTTAGAGTTTTCATTCACGATCAAACCAAGTTCAGGATCATTCCTTAATGTAAGGTTCATCACTACTGTGTATTTCCCCACTAGCTTGTTTGCTGGAGCTCTCACATCGAGTGAACATTTGTAAAGCAACTGGTGACATGTAAAAATTACTTTCATGTCTAATCTTTCTTTGAAAAGATGAATTGTTATTTCTTTTAGGTTTAGAAACTCTGTGTGACTCTCCCTCCCTCTTAGGACGATTTGTTCTGGGTCCTCCATCCTGTTTTCTTCTAGTACAGGTGGATTGGGATGGTGCTCTGGTGATGGTGGTGGCACTGGGGGTGGAGGGACATTCACTTGCATGAGAGGTGGAGAATGAGGTATCACATTTTGAGGATACATCATTTGTTGATTTGCATGAAAGGGGGCATGCAGTAGCTGATTCTGAGCTAAATCCCAAGAAGTGAAGATTGGGAGTTAAAGTGGTGTCACTCTTGGCGGGAAAAAAGGGAGATCGATCAGAGGGAAGTCCTGTTGATTCACTCCATTCATTAGGTGAGGCCACATACTGTTCATGTAGTTGAGCATTGTCATATGCATTCCCTCGCTCACTATTAAGGCAAGATAGGACGGGTCTTGGATTACCACATGTGCTTGATGTCCAAAAACTGTCATTAGGATAGTGATCGCGTGACCCCAAAGAGTAGAATCTATCCATGATTGTGGTATGTGGTTTTGAGGTGGTGGAAATGTGAAGATCAGAGGTGGATTCATGGGAATGGGTGGTGGTATTGGAGGAAGATTGTTGTTGCTCATCGCTTGAATTTTTGTTCGATGAGTTTCCAAGAGGTCTTTCACAAATTTCCTTCACTTCTTTTTGGAAGGTGGAGGTCTCATTATTATGTTGTATATCTATATAGGATGACGGGGTGAGGAGAGGAGTGAGTGCATTTGTAGTATTGTGCATGAGAGGTAACGTGAGAGAGTGATCAAATTTTTTCAAAGAAAGATGAGGGATATGCACTATGTCAATCGAATCTTTAGGATTATTGTCATTGGATAATTTTTGCGGTGAGGTAGTAGGAGAAAAATCAGAATTTAGCAGAGTTTGAGTATGGGAAATAGTGTCACTAGGTGGTTTGGATTCAGCATGGTTTGAAATCGATATTTTTTGGGGGTGACATGGGAGAAGTGGGGGCAACATTTATTACCAAGTCATCATTTGCATGACTTTTGTGTACAGACATTTGGTTTTGACCATGCATAGAATTCTTCAATTTTTGTGTATCATAGGCTGGTGGTTCCCGTTTGTTAGCTATTTCCTTGTAATTTATTCTGTTAATATCATTCTCAATTTGATTTAGAATATTAAATATGTTCTTAGGATTGTTAGCATTAATAGGAGGTTTAGTAGAATTAAGAATCTTAGAATTAATACTAGGTACGTAAAGTTTAGAGGACTTACCTGGATACTAGGTATTTGCATGCATAGGTGAAACTTTCGATGTTGTAGCATTTTTTTGAGGAATAAAAGTAAGATCAGATTTTGATGCTGAAATTATTTTCTTTTTTGGAAAATTAACTGTGTGCCATTCCAAATCTCCCTCCTTGGTCTTGAATATTTGTAGAGTTGAAGAAGAAGGATAACTTGGACTTGTAGGTATAGGAATTGTTTGATTGACATAGGGACAATTAACTTGAAGATGACTCAATCGATCACAAACCTTACGCAATATATCTTCTCCTTCATAAATCACTTTTTGTTTATGGTGCTCAATGTATATGTAACTTTAACCGGAACATCCATTTTCACTTCAATGTATATTCTAACATACCTTGCTCTTAATGCAGTGGAAGTTTTGAAATCAACCTTAAGCAATTTTCCAAGACTGCTACCAATCTTTCTCAGAACGCCTTCATCGAAAAATTCAGTAAGTGAATTTGGCAATCGTATCCAAATTGCTGTGGATAATAATTTAACTTCAGTAGCTACAAGTTTGGTTCCCAACATCTTATCGAGAGGAAGAAACCATTAACAAACCATGGTCCCTCAGTTAAAACTTTGTGAAGGCTGTCATGTTTGCTAAATTTTGCAACATAAAAGTCCTCACCAAGATCAATTAGTGGGAAATCTTCTGTTAATCTCCATTGTGCTTTTAATTTTTTGTATAGATAATTGTGATGTAATATTTTTCCCAACAATTTGATGATCACTGAATTTACCCAGGGTAAGTAAATTCGTTATTTTTCTTTATGCGTGAAAGAGATGTGGTCAACTACGTCATCTTCAACCATTAGGTGGTTTTGCATGGAGGGATTGGCTAGTGTATCATGCAAAAAAAAAGAGGTGTAATGGTGGTAGCTGAAGTAGGCTGTGCTAATAAATTTTCTTGATTAGTAGGTTTAATAGGTTGTAATAGATTACACACTTTGTGTGGATTATCAGGAGGTTCGGGAGGAATTAAATGGGAGTCAGGCGGAAGAGTGTTGATACAATCAACGTCCATTAATAGAGGAAAGTAAAGAAGAAGCTTTGAAAGGGGGAGGGGTTAGAGAGAGGAGGGAGATTCAGAGGTTCAGATCTTGTAAGCTTTGCATGTTGTATGTTGAACCCCAAAAATTACCCCGAAAATGATAAATTCCGGAATATCGACAGGATGGACTAACTCTTTTGGAGTTTTTTGGAGTCGCCACCCAATTTAAGGAAAACAGGGAACCAAATTAGCAAATGCGTGCAAAAACTCCGTTTTAGGACAAAGACGGTCTTTTCAGAGATTCTAAGTAAGAGGTTTTATTAATTTCGGAAGAAGGTTTTTAAGGCACTTCTAAAATTCCGTAAAATACGGTTAATCCGACAGGTTTCCAAAACATTTGAAAAATATGCTTTTCTAGAAAATTTATCTAAAAATAATTAATTGAAATAAAACTTGTTTATAAAAAATATTTAATTTGCACGCATTTTGTTAAATGGCCCCAGTTTGCAATAAATTAAATAACGACTTTAAAATAAAAGGCAATGAACATAAAGTAAAGCAATCAATCAAATAATCATATATAATCAAAGGTTCATTTTATAAATAAATGGTACAAATTCTATCAAGTCTAACTATATAAATAATGAGAATAAGTTCAAAAGGTAGAACCCGGGAGCGGCATATTCATTCAATCAAAGGTACCTCGCAAAACAAACAAAATGAAATTGGATTAGTACGATAATAAAGCGTAATAACCAATGAAAATAAAATACTAATAATAAATCAATAAAGTAATAATAATAATAGTAATAAAATATGTATATAATAATAATAATAATAATAATAATAATAATAATAATAATAATAATAATAATAATAATAATAATAATACTAGTAAGGGGTTTTGTTTTTGCAAAATTTAGGCTCAGGTTTGTATGGCGCGTCATGTAGAGGCTCGGGATGTTGGCATGGTTGCAAACACACCGGCCGGTCGTGTTGCCATGCCAAGTACCAATTCCGTTACTATATTCAACTTGCTTTGCATTAAAGTACATACATTCATCATCGCCTTTTGCTTTAGGGACACGGGGACGAGACTGTTCAAGTGTAGTATCATGTTCAAATCAATCCCGAGGCCGCAATACGTGTATATGTATTTTTTCATTGACCAAAAGGGTGCAATATCTGTTCAAGATCAGTAGGTCCAACAGCGTATGGCATCTGTTTAATATCAATAGGTCCACCGGCCAAACGAGTGAAATTAACCCAATACATAGTAAATGGGCCAACAAAAACAACACTGGCTAATGATCCAACACGAACACATTCGTATGAGGACCTGCAGATTCCAACTCACAACAAAAGTAGTATCAGTTGATAAGGATAAGAGATCGCAGAAGGAAGTCGACGGAACAGTGGTTTTCCGGCGAGACCAAACAATGATGTGTGATAATTTCAGGCTTTGCAAAATTAGACACGGATCAAGTGCAAATAAGGGTTAACATAGTCAAAATATCCACAACAAAAAAAACAGAACCAGAGGAACGATCACCGGCAAGATTTTCCGGTGGAAACTACAGATAAAGCAGCCGTCGAACAGAGAGGAGGAGCGACCACCGGCCTGATTAGCGGCGTCACTTCCACTCTTCCCTAATCAAATCCAGAAACAAGAAAACCCATAAGCGGATCTTTGAGATAATGAAACAGGAAAGACCACCGACGACGATGACTTTTCCGGCGGTGGCGAACTTAAAGAGACGGAGCGCCTGCCAAGCCCCTTTAATGGCGGCGTCGCTTGAACACCCAAATTTGCGATTTAAATACAGTAACAAATGAAAGGGATCGATGTTGAGTTTTATGATGGTGGTGGCAGTGGCGCCTTCACCGGTTCTGTATCTTGAAACCATCCCGATCTCCTTTTTTCTTTTACTTCAAATAACCAATGGACAAAATGAAATAATCAGGAACAAGTGACCATCGGTGGTGGTGGTATTGATTCTGATGCGCGTGTGTGTATTGTTGGGATCTTATACGAATGGTTAAGAAGGAGAGGGTGGGGGTGTGATTATCTGATTTTTGTTGTGTTGTCTGAGAATAGGGAAAAATGGGGGTAAAAAGATGAGTGTGTTTATGAGAGGAGAAGATGATGAATAGTGGGTTAGGAGGCTAGGGTTTTTTAGAATTTATAAGGAGAGGGTTAGGAATTTCCAAAATTGGAATAGGAAGAAAATTGAAAATGCCTATTGCATAAATAAACTAAGACTTAAAATGAAGAACGATTGCGGCCTTTTTCATTAAAATTATGAACTTAATTTATTCTAAAAAATTAGCCTTATTTTAAATATAATTAGACGCTAATTGAAAATTCCGGGACAAAATTGGGTGTCAAAATAGTATAAGCACAGATTCACATAACTACTTTGTATCATTAAAATTCAAATAAACAGAGATATAATTGAAAAAGTGCAAGGCAGCATTTAAGTTGGTAAAACATGTTATCTCTTACAATATTGTACTCCCTCAGTTTTACTTTATGTGTCATAATTTCACTCGGCACAAAGTTTAAGAAATAAAGGAAGACTTTTGAAACTTGTGGTCTAAAATAAGACATAGATGTTTGTGTGGTTGTAAATTGTTTTATTAATGACAAAACTGTAATTTTAATATTAAATTATTACCAAATTTAATATTAAGAGCCAGTTTGGCCAAGCTTCTAGAGAGCCAAAAGTACTTATTTTGAAAAATCAAGGTGTTTGGTCAAAATTCTAGGAAAAATAAGTGCTTTTGAGTGAAGCAAAAGCAGTTTTTCTGTTGTGGGGAGGAAGCTGGAAAAAGTAGTTTTTCCCTAAAAGTACTTTTGAATAGAAGCAGAAGTTGTTTTTAATTTCTATCGTTCCAAAAATATCCTTACTAAAAAATATTTATATACCTAATTACTCCTATATATTTTAACCTAATGATTATAATATATTTTAATCACTATTTTTTATGCGTACATCTACATCATTATTGTTTCAAACTTTTAATCAAATAATATCTTTTTTTAAGATATATATATCTAGAATATTCAATTATGAATGCTGTAGTTTGAAATTTTTTAACAAAATAATAAAAATTAAGTATAGTGTTTGAGAATAAATGTTTAAAATCATTCATATATTTAAATAACTGTAAAGTAAGTCTTTAAATGTCTTTACTTGTAATTTAACACTCAAAAGTATTTTTTTACTTTTGCGAAAAGCACTTTTGAAAAGAAGCACTTCTCAAATAATATTTCAGAAGTTTGGCCAAACAAGCTTATAAAATAACAAGCTTATAAAATGCTGCTACATAAATTGAAACTGATCGATATTCAAGAGCTATATTCAATATGAATTTTTGTAAATACCGTGATATATTTTGTTAATCTCCAGTAATTTGAAGAATCCACACAAGTAGGTCTATTAGATGAGCTCAACCGAGAAAGTAAACATGTAAAGGGAGTGATTGTAAAAGGAAATAATAGCAATGCAACCACTTAAATTTCGCGACTCTCTTTCACTATATGTTGATAAATATTGGCATGGAAAGAGTGAGAAAGTTCCCTTTTCTTTCCCCAAAATTCATGGACACCCAACAGTTTAAAGGGCTCATAGCTCAATAAATAAATAATGAGAGTCAAAACTTCTCAATATTCAGCATTTTAGTTGGAAGGACTTAAAAATAGTCATTCATTTAGAGGTAATGAAAAAATTCTTTACTCTTTGTTGGAGTTTTAGTGTATTAGTACATTTTACTGATTTGCAGTAGAGTTTTGTGCCATTAAGGTACTGATGAACTGTTTAGAGTGCAACTTGTAATACGTGGATTAGGTACATGTTGCATGTTCGAATCATGCAACAAACAAAAAAAATTACAAAAATTATGGTACTTTAGTGGAGAAGTTGTGGAACCACTATTTACAAGTTTTGAACCTTGGCCATACTCCCTCGGGAATTTCTTGGTTATCCAAAAAGATAAAGTCATAATTACTTAGGATGGAAGAAGCTGCAAAATACAAAGGGACTGATTTAGGTCTTAAGAAATTGGGGATTTTTTGCACATTACTCGAACTATTTTCTGCATGAGCCTTCGTATGTGATTGTGTGTGTTAACTTCTGTAAATTTTAGTTACTTTGAGTAGTTTGCTCTTTGCTTGGTGGTTGAAAGTTAAGATTTTGATTTTTGGTTATGGAAGAAGAAATTCCAGGTATTTACGTTTTGCTGGTGTTGATCGCCGCTACTCAAAACCAAGTACGCTACAGATTATCTTTTTGTGGTTCTTTTTTAATCTTCTCTGGCAAAAGACAATTATACATCACATCGTGCGAGTTAAGGGCACATCATAGATTCGTTGTTGCAGAGAAAAGCCTGATTTTTGAGTGGAGAAGATAGAGGGACGGACCCATTAACTACCAAGTTTGAACTATATGCCACTGGCCCTTATGGATTTCTTGGTTATAAAAAGAAGAAATAAACATAGAGCATTTTATGTATAAATATCTTCTCTTCATTAGTAGTTCATAGGTCCAACTTTGAGATTATACTGGGTATGTTGTTATTTTTTTGTTTAGTAGTTCATAGACTATACCTAAGTGTGTCCTAGTCTTATTAAAAGCCATTGCATCTTTGCTTAAATTGATGCGAAGCTTGGGGAAGAAGCCGAGCCACCTTAATGATCTGTTGATTAAGTGCTACAATCCTCTAATTGAGGTCGAGAGTTTGCGTGTCATTGACGGCAGCCACACTGACCTCTTGCCAGATTAAGGGGCAACAAAAAACCACTTGAGCTAGAATCCAATTGTTAGTCAAATTGACAATAACTAGTTTGAAACCATGCTGGAAAAAGCATATTTAGTTCTATTTCTAGTGTGGCTATTATGGATACATTTCAAAAAAAATAATTACTCATGGAGAGTAGTAATGTTTTGGTTTGTGTTTCTTATAACATGATGCACTATAGTAATTTATTCACTTTTTTGTAAAGTTACATTGCTTACGAAAAAAATCTTGTGTACCCCACTAGACAGGGGTTATTGCTTTGTAAGTGAAGCCATGCACTTGAGTTAAATGTGCAATTCAGACGATGACTGTTAAAGTGAATTAAACTATAGGCATCAGTTCTTTAAATCTCATTATTGAAGAGTTGGATTAATGTTGGTAGTTGTTGTGTATTGGATGCTGAAGTTAGTTATTTTTTCGCAATTTGTCTGCTATAGTACTAAATATATGTGTGATATTTTTTATTTTTGTGTAATTATGTGCTGCGTATGAGCTTTTCGCTTTCAAAAACATGGTGGATTCTGAATTTTACGTTCGATCTTATTTCTCTTTCAGTCTGTTGCATGGGTAAATTAAATTGGTGCTTTGTTTAGATTCATCTATTTCTCATTGCTGTTGTCAGAGGTACTTATAGCTAGTTGTGTTTTATGTTTCTATCTTCTCATATATTAACCAGCCCTGTATTTTTCTTGTATATGGTTAAAGTTTTGATTGATCACATTAGATTGTTAAGATTTAGCATGCTCTAAATATATTTTTGTATGTCCTAATAGGTAAAGTAGTTATTACCTTGTTTTTTCATAAAAGGATCATTGATGTCTAGTTAATTTGTACTCCACTGATATTTGATACGCAGTTACAGCGCACTCTCTATGTATCACCTGGAAAAATGTAGGAGAACTCAGTCAACAATGTTCGTCATCGAAGATGATGACATCCTGACCGAAATCCTGCTATGGCTCTCGTCAAAGTCAGTGGTCCAACTGAAATCTGTCTGCAAACGCTGGCATTCTCTCATTTCTAGCCAGCACTTCTCTGTGCTCCACACTCTCCACCACCCAACAACCACCGCTTCTACCTCCTCCTTCATTGTGCGACGATGGCGTTACAGAGACGTGTACCAATACGAGACAACCCACTCCAAATACAATTACCTCTCTCTCCAACACAACAACTCCTACATATGCAAAACCCCTTTCACTCTCTCTGGTTATATCATCCAATCCTGCCACAGTTTGCTGCTTTGCCGTTATCCCAAAAATGCTCCTACTGATTATTATATTTACAATCTTGCTACTAGACTTTGGAGATCATTTGATATTAAGCGTACTGCAATTGAAGGCCTAACACTAGCTTTTGATCCATCAAAATCAGCTTACTATAAACTTATCTGTGTTAAACTTGTGGATTTTAGGGGAATGTATTATCAAATTGATGTTTTTGATTCCAAGTCGTCTCTTGGAGTGTTCTTGTAAGGAGTTTTACTGTACCATTAGATGTTGATCTGTCCCATGGAATTTATTATAATGCCATTCATTGGGAGGGGAGTCGAGGAGTATGATGTATTTGGATGTTGATAAGGGTGTGATTGGTACATGTCCTAAAGTTCCAACAATTTCTCAATTCACGTCTAGTGATGGCATATATAGTCAAGCCATGTTGGGCCCTTGGCTTGTGGAATCTGGTGGCCAATTCTATTACATTATTAGTAATGGGTTAAACTTGGGTGTTTTGGAATTGGAAAAGGACTATTCTAAGTGGTCTATCAAGTATGAAGTTGATTCCGGTGGCCTTTCGGATGCCTTTTCAGGTTCTTTATCGCTAATTGGTATTGTGCGGACACAAAATAAAGACCAGTTATTCCTGTTGCTGAATGTTCCAGGTAAATTGATGGCTTATAATCTTATTGATGAGAGTTTTGAGGAGCTTCTTGAGCTCGGCGAAAACTCATTACCATTTGATCCCTGTGATGTTTGCCAATTTGTTGAGACTCTGGCTCCGGTTTGATCAACTCTTAATCTGCCTACACATTTAACTGATTGGTATGTCCTAATTACTTCTGCTTGTTTAATCTAATGTTTGTGTGTTGTATGAACTTGAAGAGTTCTAATGCATATATATGTAACTTAAAGTACACCTTTCTCTGAGTAAAGGTCTTATTCTGATACTTTGAGAAAATTAACATGTATGTTCTACAATTTGTTCTTACTCTTGGTTTCCATGCTATAATATATTCTCTACAATTCACCATCACGTAATGTAATGTAACGTTTTTCAAAATAAATCTCTGTATATGCATATATACTGAGCTAATGTTGAGACTCTGGCTCCAGTTTGTGGTTGTCCAGAGCGTTTGCTAGGACCATATAGTAGTGATACTGACCTGCTTTGAACTTAGACTTGATTTTGTAGCTTTCTTTTACTGTATATCCTGTTTTAGTAAGTCCATTGACTAGCGAATTTTGTAGCTTTCTTTTACTGTATATCCTGTTTTAGTAAGTCTCATTGACTAGCTGTTCCTTTCCTCTAACTTTCTATTTAGGATGGTTAAACTTTCTAGTTCTGTTTATTTGATGCAAAGCTGAACATGGGAAGTCCTCCAGCAGAGGTGAATGCCCTGGCCATGCATCCGACCAAAATTTTAATCTATCTGGCTATCTCTTATTCTATGTTTTAAAACTCGCAATATATGCCAGGATGTGCTTTTCCATGGACAACTTTACACTTGGTGCTCTAGTGCCCATGTAGACCAAATTGTGCATTGAAATTCTTTCTCCCAAATTCATCTTCTTCTTGATTGTACCTCACAAGGTCACTTGAAAAAAAAAACTTCTATTATTTCTCCTTAAGCCTACCTACTGTTTTGGATTGCACATCAGTCTTCCGTTTCATTAGATGGAAACTCTTTTGTGTGGCTTCCCATAGCAAGTTCCTTCATAATTTATGAATCTATTCAGCAACCTCAACATCTTGCTGGTAAAGGAAAGACCAGAGAAATGGTTTGTGTTTTGGACATATTTTATCAAAAAGGATAAATATATGTAAGTAATACCTTTTTTATAATGATGGTGTTTGGACCAGCTTGAGGAACCAGAGAGCTCTTGACCACCAAGGCTTAAGGGGATGTAATCACTTAGTATTTTTGTTTATGCTGGAATGTGAACTCGGTCTCCAAGGTTTAGTCCCTCTTCATTGACCATTAGGTCACATTTTTGAGTGGAAATATTAGAATGGTATTATTTCTTCCAAGCAAACTTCTACATCTCTCTATTTTAATGTAGATAAGGGTACATATACAAATTTGCACCAGAAGTGGGAGGTCAAAAGCATCATCTTGCCTTTTCTTTAAACATGTCCAAGTTAATTATTTTCGAGATGTCAAGGGATTATTTAGATGGTCTATGTGCAGTGCCACGCTGGTTCTGGTTCAACTATAAATTTATATTTGCATCCATCATGGCATCATCAGACATTTTGTCTCATGTGCCTGTAAATTTGCTGGCTCTTTACATTAGTAATGTGGATTTCAAGTGAGTTCTTTTTGTCTTTCAGGATTGGAGTTACGAGTTAGTTGTTGTACTGCCTCCTATCACAAGCGATGCCTATCTATCGCAACTACATGAAGTCCAAATATGAGATGACAATGGATTTTGCTTATAAATTAGTACTAGTATTTATCTCTTTCCTTTGAGGTTCTAGTACAAACTATGATTTTTGGTGAACTGCACAGCACATTCAGAATTTTAAAAAAGTGTGGATTACTGTTACATCAGTGGCGGATGGTAGCTCATAGGTAGTGGTGATCATTCGAGTGCAGTATCTTTTATGTCGTGAAACCCAATAGAATTTCGGCTAAATATTAGATTTGTACTCATAATTTTAGGTGACTAGTTAAGAGCCTAAGTAAACCGAAATATGCTTAGCTCCGAACAAGAAACAGTAAGATTTAACTAAGAATAATTCATCGGAGATAATTGTTTTATTCAACTTACAAAAACTTGGACAAAAGTTGAAGTTGTCCTGATATGGTTATTTCTTGTAACCAATATATAAGCCCAGTATCATTGTCTTTGATTTACAACCTAACCACTGCTTACACATTCTTCTTTGTTTAATTTAACGTTCCTCTCCGATTAGACAATTACACATTCTTTTTACGTGCATTTACCATTACAACACGAAACAATCTGAGAAAGCCAGTTATCATGCCGACGAGGCTAAGGGTCAAGTTCAGGTCATTATCAATCTCAAATTTCACTTCTTCATTGAAGTTTATACGGTTAAACTTTTATGCAACAAACAATGAAAATTCTTTTTTCGTTTCCCACATGATGTCTGGTACCTTTTTGAGGCCTGATTAATCCGAAGTGGCGTTGAAAAATTCGACTTTGGGGTAAAGAGCTCCGACTAAAGGTTATTCTGATCCATTCTCAGAGGTCCAACTTGAGACCTCCATTAAGGGCAGATGAGTGCTTACCACTCCACCACGACCTTTCGTGATACAATTGAAATTTTTTTACCTGAAAATGTCATATCACCTTAAATATTAAAATTACTTATAATCTGAGACATCAATAACATGAAAAATAAGGTAAGTAATGAGGTTGAATTGCACTAATGATATAAAAATTCATTTCAGATGTAGGCAAATATAAGATAAATCTGAATGATAGCTACATGTTAGAGTGCATGTAATGTTGAATCATATATTCTGGTGAATATTTCAGGAGAAGACTAGCCAAATGATGAATAAAGCTAGAATACTGCCCAATCAGCTAAGGAATCCATGCAGGAGGTTTTAGTTGAAACCTTTTTTCGGTTTTGTACACTGTCGTATAAGTTAGCTACTTATCATTGATTTGATTTCTATTTTGTTAATCAATGCGTATTTGTTACTCTTAGTTACCAGCAGGGGTGGAGCTATGTATTAACAAGGAACTCCCTTCGTTGAAAAATTATACTCACTACACAAGTTAGGTAAAGATGAGTTCCTTTGCTTATACATATATACTGTTGAACCTACTTAGCATAAGGAGCTATACTAGTGTGGTTGTAAGAAAGGTTCGAGAATTGCTTTAGGACACAAGTTCAAACTCAAATATGACACCTTAATATTTTTTTAACCCTCTCCCGTTAATTTCTGACTTCGCCCTTATACCAGCAATTAGGTTTAAGGTAATATGGTTGTGTGGATATTTTTTTTATTCGTCAATACCTAAATTGATCTTAAACTTATCAATTCTATATGCAGTTTTAGTCTCATTTCTAAATACTTTTAATTTTTCGTCGATAAAATTGTTGGCAGAGTGCACAACAAATGCAGGCTAAGGCACAAGGAGTTGCTGATGTCGTGACAGATGCGGTTGGAGCAAACAATGAAGCTCTATCAGTTGAATTAGACTTGTTGGAAGGAAAAACAGAGATGGCTTTAGTCCGGATGGTTGCACAGAACCAGAGACGGAGAACTACTTCAACAAAAAAGTCAGGTATCCAAGTTTTAATGCATGTGACTATGTGTTAAAAGCGTAAGATGCCTCAACCAGGGGAAACCAACGAGGAAAAGCTTGGAGCTTCTGGGAGGGACCCTTTCGGGTCGCTAGGGTGCTCAGAATGGGAACCCATCAAATGGAAATGCTGGATTTAAGAAGACTTCCACTCAATTGGAATATAACCCACTTGAAGAAGTATTACTTCTGATAGCTCGGGTTTGTATTACGTCTGAGGTAGCATCTTCATTGGCGCCGGGGACGAAAGCATTACAGATGACTAGCTTCTTCTCCCCGGCTCACTCAACCGTCTCATCCACTTTGGGCACCCTCACCGCCATAGCCATTTCGTCCGCCTTGGCCTCTTCAACAACTTTAGCCTCTCAGGCTTTCTTCTCTTCCTCCTTCTTCCGTGCCTTTTTTTACTTGAACGAACTCTCTAACACCTTGTAGGCATCAACGACTTTCCTTTTCTTTGAAGGGCGAGGAATTGCTTTGCCAGACTTCTCGCCAACCTTTTGTTCACCTTCTCTATCATTCTTCTCACTGGCCTTAGGATTGTCGGCAGCCTTTGGAACAATGCCTGCAAGAAATAAAAGATGATATGGAGGTTCTATTTCAAAGACTAAGTCGACGAGAAATGAAATTCGGATAGTCAAATTACCAACTACGGTTTGATGCCTCATACTACTTCTCATAAACAACGTGTTTCCAAGAACTTAAATCATCCTTGAGCTTATTAACGACCTTGGTCACCCAACCGAGGAGATCAGGGATTGGTTCAATATTTGCTTTGTTGGTTGTTGACAAGGACGAAGAAAAAAATTATAAAGATTAAAGCCACGGTGTGAAAGAAGAAAAAAGTGATATACTTACGGTAAGGGTTCCGTTCCCCCGAAAGTGATGGGTTATCGGAAGTGGTTAGCAACCAATTAGGAATGTAAACAAAGCATTGATCCCAATTGCGTATGTCATCATCGTTTTGGAGATCATCCCCAGGGCACCTCTCTTGAACAAGTACAATATCCCACCTTTATACGCCTCAGAGGCATAAAGGTTGAGGATGTGAACGATGGTGAACCCTTGGTTGGTCGTCATGCAGAATAAGTCAACCATTAGCACCAACCTCAATATAGATGGAGCAATTTGCCCTACAAAAACGTTGTACATGCGACACAATGACTCGATGGCTGGATAATTGGAAGTGAAAATTCTACCATGAATGGGTACGCCAACACCACTGAATATCCCTCTCTATAATTGAGGAGTTGGCCCCAGGCTATGGACACACAACTTCAGTATTTTCCCAGCCATAGTCCTCTCGAATTTATCCATAAATTTCAGTGTGATTGCGCGAGTCACCTTTGTGAGCGGAATATTGAACGATCTGCACTGGGTAAGGTGTTCGAATTCGGACACTACAACCATTATCTGTCTTTAATTATTTGGAGAGATCGTCAATGGGTAGTGCCTCCGGTGGCGGCTTTTTGAATTTTTTCTTGTTTGCGGCGACCTTAGACGACCCAGCTATGCTGCTATTGATTACGGCGGAGCACTGATGGCACCGTCAAAAGAAACATCTAAACCAACATTGTCGGCGTCAGAATGGTGAGATGAACTCGATTCTATAAAAGCCATTAAAAGGGAACAAGTATAAAAGGCCTTATAGATGAATTTGAGCGGAATGTTGATGGAAAACACAACAATGGCTAGTAGCAAAGCTCGCCTGAGAAGAAGAAGTTAAAGTAGGGTTTTGAAAGAGTGTAAAGTTTGAGAAAAACTAAGTCTCCCTTTTTTATAGAGAAGAGATAAGGATTACCTCCGTAAAAGACGGAATACTGACCGCTACACGATCACGTGCACGTGGCCACGATGGGAAATTGAAGTGACAATCGTCGCTTTGAAATACTCGGTCGAGATGAAGCCACATGTTTTCCTGCTTAAATACTTCAAGACACTTGTCGAGCACGCACGGACGCTCACTCGAAAAGGGGACTATCTGCATTAGCCAAAATCTGGTCGGACGCTTGATGACACGTGTCCAACGACGTGGGAGGCACAAAGCGAGGATCGGAGACAGCACGTCGGTGGCTTGGCTTGTATAGTAGATTACCCATGAAGAAGCTTGATCCGGTCAGTTTGCATTTGGACACCCGACTCTGAAGATGGACTATTCAGTCACAAAAAGGGATAAGGCTTCAACTCTAACTGACTCCACTATTTACGGGAATTCAACCTTATCATGTCCAACAATATTCTGATCGTGGGAGAGATGTGATTTGAGAAGAGCTAGGCTAGGATTAAGGCTCTTAGCCTATAAATATCCCCTTACCCCAACCTTGAAAAGACTTACGTCTGATTATATTTTACACACAATCTTTTATTATATTGTACTCAAGGCTGCCATTACTGTTGTTCGATCTGCTTAGTTCCAAATGAGACGAAGTCCACTTCTTTCACTGGATCACGAGTATCGATATCATTCAAATCAATAAGACTTTGTAATTTTATTTCATTACCGTTCTTTATTTGATTATTATTTCATGTGATTATTACTGTTATTATTTATTTTATCTCATAATTAGATATTCAATTACTTCCACCTGTTTAATCACTATTTTGATAATCAGTAGTTCACTGCAGTTCATTTATTCAACAAATTGCATGACTAATCATAAGATTATAACAACTAAGTCTCGATATAAAAGGATTATTTGTGGCTCTCAAAATATAAATCTGATTGTAATACTTGAACACAAGTTTTAGAATATGCAATTATAACTTTCCCATGACTCTCTTTATTATAAGTTATCATAATTGTTCATGCCTCATAAAACGTTCGTGTTGAGAAATTTGATTGATAATACCATTTTTTATAGTGACATATTTTAATGACTGATTATATTCACCACGTTTTGTTCTTGTTGGTTTATTTTTATTGCTAGATTGCAGAACATCTTGAAATTTCACAACTTTCATTAAGCACACTTTAACCTCCTTAGCTAATTGGGTTAATTATTTTATGCATGAGCTAAATGTTACTCATTGTATTAGTAAAGTCGTAAAAGCACGGGTTGTATCATTAAAATCACTAGTTTCTATATTCGTGCTTTGCACGAATATGCCACGTCCATATAAAAAAAAATTTGTTCAAGAAGAAAGAATTGTTGTACAATGAACTTGAAAGTTTGATGCTATTACATATATGTAAATAAATAAATTAGAATGATTGATTACAATATGAACTTGCAAAGATAACCAATTCATGAATTAGTTTATATATATATATATATATATATATATATATATATATATATATATATATATATATATATATATATATATATATATATATATATATATATATATATATATATATATATAAGAAAAAAAAAACACAGTGAATTAATAATACCTTTCAAGAAGTTTGCGCAATTATTTTCTCTTTCTGTAATAGGACCAAACACTAAAATAATACTCTCCAAAATTTTATGAAGGAGAATATATAATAAGAGTTTTTTGTATAGAATTGTGAATATAGTTAAGATGGAAAAAAGAAAAGAATGAATTCTGAAGAGTAAGTTCAAACAGGAAACAAATTCTATTTTAAATTTCTTATTATGTAGAATTGAATTCCTTGAATTTTGCTTGGAATTTTAGTTTGGAATGTCTAAGTAGAGTCTTTAGTTCTCCTAAGTCCAAAACCAACAATCCAACATCACATTATCACTAATTTTAAAGCCGAAAATAACTTTATACTACCATTACAATTTAGTAAGACTTAGTTACTCAATTTGAATATTTATTTCAAACAAAATATATATTTTTTATTGTTATTTAATTAGCTTAAAAAAAATATTAGCTTGAATAAGCTTGGAGTTTTGACTGATGACTAAGGAACAGATCCAAGGACGTGTTTCTTTAGATCACTGCATCTGAATAAATAATTATGCAAAATCAGTTAAGCGGGAAAATTAATTGTTATCCTAAAATCTAATGTTTATCTTGATAATAATGCAGGGATGTACGAGATAGAAAAGATTGCATAAGATTGGGATAAGGCTAAAGGATTTCATCTATCCAAGTAAAGAGTTAAATTAGGACTCAAACACTTGAAGGAATTTGGAGTTCTAATTGCTCAAGATTTCTCAAATTTCAATTCTATAAATTGAGAAGCATTTCAGCTGTTAAAGGCACGCACAAATACAGAGAGTTTAGAGCTATAGCATTGAAGTAATTCTAAATTGTATTTGAGCAGTCATTTAGCTACAGGGAACTAAATGAAGAACCTGTTCCTTAGGTTGAGTCTTGTTGTTCTTAGTCTTAGTTCATCTGTAGTAGGATCTATTGAGTTGTACTATTTACTTTCATAGAAGTTCTGTAAGAGTACATATCATTCAAGTCTTGTACTTGGAGAAACTTTACTGATTGTGAAAGGGGTCGCTATAGGATTAGAGTTAGTCCTTGGTTAGTAAAATGGAAGTCTTGTAACCAAGTGTGTCTTTCAAATAGTGAAGTTGAAATCCTACTTGAGAGAGTAGGTTGTGGTTTTCTGATCCCAAGTCATAAGGGTTTTTCCACACTAAAATTCAATGTTCATTTACTTACTTTTATCTATTCTGCACTTGACAAAGTAAAGAAACACATATAAGAAACCGGTCCTTCAATAGTGGTGTGTCTTGGGTAATATCAATTGGTATCAGAGCGAGTTATCCTTCAAGAGACTAACACCTTAGGATTAGAATGAGTGTACCACAAGGAAACTCTGAGGGTCAGTCCACTGTTAGGCCACCATTGTTCATTGGTAAGTACTACTCATGGTGGAAAGAGAGGATGAGAGATCATCTTCAAACTGAGGATTATGAACTATGAGATATAATTACTGAAGGTTCCATAATTCCTATGAAGAAGGATGCTAAAGGGAAGGATGTTCCCAAAACTAGGAAGGAATGCAATGGTGATGACTTGAGGCAATGGGAGAAAAATGTCAGGGTTAAGAAATGGCTTATCTGTAGACTTGGTCCTGATGAGTACATTATGATTCAAGGGTTCACCACTGATAAGGAAATTTGGGATGCATTGCAAGTTTCTTATGAAGGAACCAATCGGGTTAAAAGATCTAGAGGTACGCTTCTTTTTGCTGAATATGAAAATTTTAAAATGAGAGAAGAAGAAACAATTTTTAAAATGTACACTAGGATTAATGTTATTGCAACTGAACTCATCTCTCTTGGAAGAATCTTAATTGTAGAAGATAAGGTTGAAAAATCTTGGCTAGGGTACTTCCAGATTCTTGGGAAATTAAGGCATGTGCTATCATTGAAAGCAAGGATCTTAGTACTCTCTCCTTAGATGAACTTATAGGTAATCTAAGAACATATGAACTAAGGAAGAAAGTCAAGAACATAGGATAACCAGTTAAAACTGAACCTAATTTAGCCTTATCTACTGCTAACAAATCTGTTGATGATGAGAAGGAACTGGTCCTAATAGCTAGAAGTGTCCAAAGATTCCTAAATAAGAAAAATGGATCTAGTAGACAAGGTATATCTTCTGACATGAAACAAAGAGGAGAATGCATCAAATGTGGAAGCATGGAGCACTACATCAACAAATGCCCAGTTTTGGAAGAAGAATGGAGAAAAGAAGTATGTTGAAAAGAGAAGAAAAGCTAAGGAACAGGTCCGCAAGAAAAATGGATCTCCCAAGGCTATGGTAGCTGGTTGGCAAGACAGTGAAGATGAACAGGTTGATGATGATGTAGATAATGAACTTGCTCTAATGTCTCTTGGAGATTCAGACAATGAAGAAGATGTTGAGGTATTTATTTCTCAACTCAAACATAATATAAAAGGTATGTCTAGAGAGAGAATAGTCAAAGTGTTTCACATTGTGTTAGATGCGCTTAAATCTCTAAGTAATGTGAAAGAACAACTGCATGATGAGATTAAATGTTTAGGAACTGAATACAAGAAAACTGTGGTAAAAAATGACTCTTTGAAAAGAAAAACAACATGCTAGAGGAACAGATCCTTACACTTGAATCAACTGTTCATGAATTGCAAAATGAAAGATTAGAATTTGGTACAGTTGATAAAGGTAAAGGCAGTGCAAATTATTATTAGCTTATTGCTGAAGAGAAGTTGAAAGTGACAGTTGATGAACTGTACAAGAAAGATGAAAAGATAAGATCTTTAGAAAAGGACTTGATCAAAACTAAAGGTGAATTGAACAAAACTGTTACATGGAACAAGTCCTCTAAGGCATTAGAATGGTTGCAGAAAAATCAGAATAATAATAGGAAAGGTATTAGGTTTATGAAATCCTAATCACTGTCCAAATGAGATCCAAAGGGTAAGTATCTGACTCTTCCTAAAAATTGGTTATGCACACACTGTGGGAACACTGGTCATCTGAAACAAAATTGTAAATCTTTGACAAAAGCTACACAAAGGAACAAGTCCTATAAACCTGTCTAGAAATATGTGGCTAAGAAAACTGTTCACACAAAGAAAGCATTACCAATCTGGATTAAGAAAGATGTGATTCATCATTTTTCTCAAAGAAAGGAACCCAAACTAGTTTGGGTTCTTAAAGTTAACCGCTACTTTTCTTTTGCAGGCTAGAGTGGAAGTGAGGAACCACAAATAGTACATTGACACTGGTTGGTCGAGGCATATGACAGGATACAAGGAACTGTTACTTTCACTCTCAGCTTTTCAAGGAGGAAGTGTTTCCTTCGATAATGGTAAGAAAGGGGAAATTATTGGCATTGGAAAGGTAGGTAAGTCTGATTCACATAGCATTGATAATATTTTTCTGGTAGATGGACTGAACATTATTTACTAAGCATATCTCAATTGTGTGACAGAGTTAACAATGTGAACTTTTCTTCTACTGGTTGTTTTGTGACAAAAACCAAGCATCCGGAAAGATCATTTTACAGGGAAATAGATATGGAAATATTTATAAAGTAGATCTTTTGTCACTAGCTGATGGGAGTATGAATTGTTTAAGTGTAATGCAAAATGAACCCCTCCTATGGCACAAAAGACTTGGTCATGGTAGTCTTTCACAATTGAACAAACTAGTTTCCGAGGACTTGGTGATAGGTCTCCCTAACATCAAGTTCAAGGAAGAAAGAGTTTGTAATGCTTGTGCTAGGGGGAAGCATGTAAAGTCTTCTTTTAAACCAACGAAACATGTCAGTACTACCAAACCCTTGGAACTGGTCCAAATGGATCTTTGTGGACCAATGAGAAAAATGAGTTGTGGGGGTAAGAAATATGTTATGGTACTAGTTGATGACTATTCTAGATTTATTTGGACTATTTTTCTTGCATCTAAGGAAGAAGCATTTAATACATTTTCAATATTTGCTAAGAAAATTCAAAGAACACTAGATAGTCACTTTGTTGCTATAAGGTCAGATCAGGGTACTGAGTTTGAAAATCAAATGTTCTTCAATTTTTGCAATGAAAATAGTATTGATCATAATTTCTCTTCATCTAGAGCTCCACAAAAAAAAAAGGAGTAGTTGAAAGGAAGAATAGGACCTTAGAAGAAATTGCTAGGACCATACTGTTATCTGAAAACCTTCCACAAAGTTTTTGGGCTGAAGCTATTAATACTGCTTGCTATATAGTCAATAGATGCATGACAAGTCCATTGTTAAAAAAGACCTCCTATGAGTTGCTTAAGGGAAGAAAGCCTAATATTGCACATCTCAGGGCTTTTGGTTGCAAATGTTTCATTCACAATAATGGAAAGGATGCCTTAGGAAAATTTGATCCTAGAAATGATGAGGGAATCTTTGTTGGTTATTCGATAAATATCAAGTCCTATAGAGTATTTAACAAGAAAACTATGAAAATAGAAGAAAGCATGCATGTTAAGTTTGATGAATCTGACAATCTATCTCAAGAACATGTACAGGAGGATGAAGAAATTAGAATGTTGAGGCATGGTGAACCTGTTCCTCAACAATCGCAATCTGTGTCAGGAGAATCAGTGGGAAGTGAATCACAAGGAACAGTTCCTTTAATTGAACCTGAAAAGGGTAGCAAAGAGACAGGGGGAACAAGTTTTACTTCCATCCCTCAAACTGGAAATGCTACTTGTAATCACCTAATTTTTGCATGAAAATTTTAAAAAAAAAATTGCTTAAAATATCAGTGTTAATGTTCTAGGATTTTTCTCTATTTTCCTAGATTTTTGTCCTTTCATTTTAGCTATTTTAGTCACTTAATTGGAAGGAAAGTCGTAGAAAAAGCCGGAAATATTTTGCGTTGATATGACTATTTGTTTGAATGTGTTTTTTTCCTTTTAATTATCGTAGTTACTATAATTATATGATTTCATTTTTATTGATATTATTAGGTAGTTTTCTAATTGTGTATATAGATGTGCTTTAGTCTAGTTAAAAAAAGCTATTTTAGGCCATGTAGTTCAGAAAAGAAAATAAAAATAGTCCACTCCCACTGACCCGCTAGCCCAATCCAAAAAATATTGACCCAAAGGCCCATACTTCCACATATATAATCCCATTCTCACCTCATTTTTTCACTTCACACCCCTTAGTCCATCGAGACTGGCGAAGCCCTGGCGAAATCACTGCTCTACGCCGGAAATCTTCATCCTCCACTGACCTACCGCAGTGCCACCGCTTCTCTGCTACCGGACCACCGCCTTCGGTGGATGAAAAAAATACAAAAATACATGTTCGAAACCGCCTCGACCTCCTTTATCCCAATCTACCTCTGTTTTCTCGAAAAACATGACTGAATTTCGTAGATTGGTGATCGAAGGGGCTGTATTTTAGAACTCCGACGATGGTGAGTCCTTCATGATCGAATTTTACCTTTTCTTATTCGTCTCATCATCCTTTTTCTAGTAAAAACTCCAATGATGCAAAAAAACCCTTATCTCTTCAAGAATCCGAGAGGTAGTATTAATTTTTAGTCCTCCTAGTTCCCTTTGTTTTTTCTTTTTCGAATTAAAACAACCTAAAAATGGTAGTTTTAAGTAGAACTAGAAAGGATGGCAGCTTTGAGGCTATGGTTTTGATGATGATAATATTGTGAGGCTGTGATATGGGTGAGGGCAGTAGGATGTTGTGTTGTTGCTGGATTTTCTTGGAACTGCGATGTTTGTTTTTTATCGGTTCTAGTATTCGTGAAGCGACGACAGTGATGATGCGACGTCGTTCGCAATAGTAATAACGACGAGGGGAGGCAGCAGCTTATTGGTTCTCGCTAAGGCGAGGCTGCTAGCGATACGTGTGGTGGAGGGGCTGTTCTGCGATGTTGAGGCAGCCGTGAGTGGTGAGGCGAGACGAAGCAATCATGGCAGTTTAAGCAGCGACATCATAGTGATGACACAACAGTCCCTTGGTGGCGATGCAGTTTAGTCGGGTTAGAAGAAAGTTCTTTTCCTTTTCTTTTGTTCCTTCATTAGATTGCTTCATTGTCTTAGAGTTAATATTAGCATAAAAAAAAGTATCTTGTATGTTTCTTTTGATCAGTTGAATTTACGACTTTAGAGTAAAATGCCTGGCTGGTTGACTGCTGGCTTTAAAGAATCAGTGTGTTGAGTTAAGTTCGTCTTCATTAGTTGATTGTCAGTTTTGGTAATAATTGAAATGAAATCATCATGTTCATGTTTGAGTTTGTGAATATATATTAGTTTTGATACGCTTAAAGCTTATCCTTGTTATTTAACAAGTGTAGTTGTGTGTTGGCATGAAAAATGGTCATTGTACAGGTCCTGTTTTGTTCATAAATTGTCCAAGAATAGTTTACTTAGCTACTGAAATTATCGTATGTCATTTTTCCTCGTCGTAATAGTTTAAGCCTGTATGAATCTGCATATTATCAATCGTAGCATAAAGGGTTTAAATCTTGTCTAGTTCTACTTGAAATCGAGTCATGCTTCAGTATAATATATATTTTAGTTTCCTTGTTAATTTGTTTCAAGTAATCGAATGTTTTGGCAAGTACGTAACATCCATCTTGAAGTTCTGTTTAAGTATTTGTGAGGAAGTGTGATGCCATTGAAGTTTGGTGAGTGTAACTTGTTATAGTTATGACTTATTCTCAAGTGTCTGTGTTTGTTTGTCTTAAGTAAATGAAAAAAAAATTTGGGAGATGTCGGGCTCTTCGTCGCTTCCCAATCGTATATACACAAATTGTTTTCTGTTTCAAGTGCTCTCTTTTTAGATGATTTTGAAAAGGTATTTGTGGGAGTTGTTTCGGCTTTTTGTCACTTTCCAATATATATATATATATATATATATATATATATATATATATATATATATATATATATATATATATATATATATATATATATATACACACACACACACACACACACACACACGTTGTTGGTTGTTTTTGCAAGTTCTACGTTATCTGTTAGCCTCTTGTTCTAATACGGGGGCTTAATCCTTGACATTTAGCATAATTTGGTTAGGAATCAATTCTTGAACTTGTTTAGCTGAAATTTGGGATCTGTTTGAGTTTTTGTCTTTGGTTTTAGTCTTGTTTTTAGGCCAGATCAGGCTGGGAACTAAATCTGGTCCAATAAGGTATTTGTCTTGAAAAGTTGTAGGTTGTTAAGTATTTTTGGGCTGTTTTGGATCTGTAATTTAAGTATGAAAGGCCTTTGGGCTGGACTTTAGTGGGTCCAGGCCTAATAGCCCATTAGCCGGACCCACATGGGCTGTCCCATCTCTAGAACAGCCTACTAGACAAGTAGAGTGGCTGTAACAGTTGATTTGGAAGCTGAAATTGGGGGATTTTTTTTCTAGTGTACTCAAGTGAGTAGGAGCATGGGCTTGTACTATTGTACAAGTCCACACTCCACCATTTAGCCCTTAATTTTCAGCTTTATATAGGGCATTTACTACCCTTTAACATCAACAACAACCAGGTGAAAAACAACATTAAAATACTTAGGAAAAATAGAGCGAAAAGAAAGTAAGTGAGGTAGAAAGATTTAGAACCAAAAGACTTTACATAAATGTCTTTTGGAGTATAAATCTTGTATTAAAGATTCAAGTAGGAGTGTTAGGGGGTTGTTTAGTTGCTGATTTGGTGTCATTGCTGTGTTCGTGTCTTGGTTTAAGCTTTTGTGGATCGACCTAACCGAGCTCTAAGGTCTTGTTATCTAGGTAATACTTGAACCTTGTATTTTATCAAGTAATTTTCCATGAAATGATATGAAAATCAGCATGTTTTAATGCTTGAGGAAAGATCTTATCTTATGCGTTTTAGTTAGTCTTTTATAATTTTCTAGGTCTTGTTATCTAGGTAATACTTGAACCTTGTATTTTATCAAGTAATTTTCTATGAAATGATATGAAAATCAGCATGTTTTAATGCTTGAGGAAAGATCTTATCTTATGCGTTTTAGTTAGTCTTTTATTTGATATAGTGCTGTGTTGAGAACTAAAAAAAGACTGGTGGATATATATTTACTTGGACCTTCATACATTTGTGTTGTGAATGACGCCAAAGGCCCACTTGCAAGAAACAAGCATGTAAACTCACAATTTTAAATATGCTATCATTAAATTTTCAGCATGTAAATTGGGACTATCTTCAAAAAATGGCCACACACTGCAATAAGCTGCAAATTTGAGGCTTCCTCAGAAAAAATGGTTCAATAATGCAATTTTATGAATTCTGAAAACTTTGATTAAATGTGAAAGAAATTGTGAAAATTGGACCATAAATGCAAATACTGATTAAGCGTACTTGCTGGAACAAATAGAAAGTTGTTAAGACATTCTTTAAAATTAGGTCACATTTTAATTTTTGCAAACAATAGGCCATTGGTTGAAATTAAGCCAGAAATTGAGGTCATAATTCTAAATGGACTTGATGGATTAGTTATTTTTTATAGTTTTGTTAAAATAAGCCATTTCAATAAACAATTGATGGATTAGTTAATTTTATAGTTTTGATAAACTAAGTCACTTCGATAAACAACTCAGTTGTGTAAAATATTTTGGCTTACTTTGAATTTACAAAAACTTGGCCAAAATTGGAGGGATATTCTGTACACCAAAATCTTGCTTATAAACGAGATTTATTTACATAAACAGCCTATAAGTTGACATTTTAGCTGGCTTACATCCCTTAGTAACCCCCTAACTTTGGTAATTCATTTGTTTGGAAATTCATTTTAATGGGATGCTTTTACCTCCACATGGTTAAGTTTAAAAAATAGATTGTATAAAATAGGCTGTTTCTAATGTTTTTTTGGAAAGGACGTAACAATTTGTTTTTTGCAACAACAGTCCACTTTTTGGCACTATCAAGTTTTGGAAGTTACAGTTGTTTTTTTTTTTTTTTTTCAAAAATAGTTTGTAACATCAGCCACTGGTAGACAAACAGCTCCCTCCCTTGTTAACGTCAGTCCTCGTTTTTTTACAAGTAACCATACTTTTAATAAATAGTCACATTTTGTGTTAAAAATTATCCATATATTTAACTAAATTAGTTTGAGTTAGTTTTGTTTTAAGCCACGTAAATAGAATTCATTTTTGAAGTAAATTATATAACAAGTAGACAAAACATTTTTTTTAGTTCACTTAAAATCAAAGCGTGATTTCAATTTAACAATAAATATATAACAACCATATTTAATAAATCAAAATTGCGACAATAAATCAATTGTGCTCAGCACAGGACTTGAGGATGCCTAATACCTTCCCGAAACTCAATTGAGAATCTTACTCGAATCTCTGACGCAGATAATAAGACGAGTCAAAGGTGTTCCAAGGTACCTTTTGGTGACTTAGCACACCTTAAACTAGTCAAGTGGCGACTCCGAGTTCTCTAAATAATTTTATACCTTGAAACACCAGTCACAACCTTGAAAATAAAATAATATTTCTTTTAGGGTGTGACAGCTTGGCGACTCCGTTGGGGAAATTAGTGAAAACTATAATCTCTTGCTTTGGTAAAATTATCGCATGTTTTAATTTATTAAATATTTGGTTGTTATATATTTGCCGTTATCACATGAAAAGTTGAATGTTACCGCTTTGATTTTGTTGAACTGTAAATATACACATCTGTCTTCTCTCGTACACCTCTGAGTCTTCTGGAACACTGCACACATGTACACCAGTTTTGTTTTGCCGGCCAAGATTTTCTATCGTGTCTTCGGGCACAAAACGTTAACCCTTTTTTAGGAGGAGGTGTGTTGGGTCAGGCCGTTAGACGTTGTCGACTGGTACCCCTGAGGCACTTCCAAATGGCTGAATCATTAGATCATGAACCCATTGAGTCACCTAGAGTTTGACACGCTCTAATTTAGGCCGAATTATCTGCATATCATTGGACTTAGTGTGGTACGGTACCCCAAGTACTGTGCCTCTCTAGGCAAACTCTCTCTGTTCAAGTGGGGCCTTCAGGGTCTAAGCATGCTATGTATTGCATTTAGAAAGGTCGTTATGCTGACCGCTAGTCGAGGAAAGCAGACTTATTTGAAAAAGAAAATTGAAAAAAAAGAGCAAAATAAAAAGAAAATGAGGAAAAAAGGATATTTTTTTTAGGAGGGGCAATTTTAGATTTTTTTCGAAAAATTTTAATAATTATTTTATTTTTCCACCTTTTCATTGACAAAATTTTTCTGGAGTCAATTTCTCATGCCGTTATAATGTCCAAGTTCATGTAAATTCAATGCCGATTTTTGTGTCGTTGTCATAGTCAATTTTTTTTAATTATAAAAAAGAAAAAAGAGTATTGGCAAGTATATTTAGTATCATTATAATGGCAAATTTTTTTAAAAAAACAATGATTTTTTTTTATTTATTATTGTTCGGGCTAGTCAATTATGTAAATATTTTTCTTTGAGTTTGGCCCGCCTCTTTTCAAATTATTCTACAATTTTATCCAAGTTTGCATAGTCCTAATTATTATTTTTTAAATAGCTGACATGGCTGTATCATCATCTAGAGTAGGGAAGAGGAAATTCTCAGAGGGTTCTGCGCCACCAGCCATTAGGATGGTTGACGAAGGCACCTCTCGATTTGAGGAACTGGTGGTATAGCATGAGCGATGCAAATAGGACGAATGTCAATGGTAGGATAGGTGAGATGTCGCATCTTCTGAAACCACAGTTCCCCCTGCACTGGGAACTAATTAATGTCTTGATTCAGCATTGGGAACCGTCTCAAAACACATTTCTATTCCGGAATTTTGAGATGACTCCCACTTTAGAAGAGATTGCAGGATTAATTAAGAAAGAGTTGGGCAAGCAGTACATAGTGCCTCGATTTGTACGTAAGGAGAGTTCTTGACATACATGCATTTGTGCCTGGATACATAGATTGATGTATCGTCAGGATTTATCAGTTTTGACTATCTTATTGCTCGTTATGAGAGGGCTGACGGTTACATGACATATCTACCGGAGTTCGACCTCAAATGGAGGCATAGTGAGTGGCTCACATTCGGGGCAAGTGCCTTTGTTCTCGCTTTCTTAGGTACTATGGTCTTTCCATCAGAAAATGGACAAATATCCATCCATCTCAGCTGGGTGAAAGCTTTATTTGGAGGACTGAGGGATGTCACTATTGTGCTCATGATTCTGGGTAGTATCTATCGTGCTTTGACCCGATGCAAAGAGAGAAAGGACCGTTTTTCGAGGGTTGCAACCTGCTGTTGCAAGTTTGGTTCATCGAGCACATATTGGGGCGTTCTGACCCTGCACTACCTCCTGATGCGCCCAAATGCCATTTGGGCACCATCACTGACGCATTAGAGATCTTGTCTTACCTGTGAGTGTGCATGATTGGACACAATATATGGAGGCGCTCACTTCAGAGAGCGTCAGGTGGCAGGACCTTATTGCCATACACGTATGCTGCGACAGTTGGGGCGTGTTCAGGATGTCCCCATCCCTTGGTATGGTGACCTAGAAAATTTCATAATGGGTGGGGTATATCCCGAAGACTTCACATTCTACCAGAAGAAGAAGCTAGCTAAAAATGCAAGATTCTATTATTTGGATGAGCCCTATCTCTTTAGGGTGTGTCTTGATGGAATCATCCAGAGGTGTGTTGCCGAGTCCGAACAATAAGCTATTATGGAAGGGTTCCACTCTTCTCCTTATGGAGGGCATCATGGTAGAGTGAGGAAGGCGGCCAAAGTATTACAATGTGGCTTCTTTTGGCCAACCTTGCATAAGGATGCCCATGCTTTGGTGAAAAATTGTGATTAATGCCAAAGGATGGGTGGAATTTTGAGAAAGCATGAAATGCCGATGAATCCCATTATTGAGGTCTAATTATTTGATGTGTGGGGAATTGACTTCATGGGGCCCTTTGTGAGTTCTTGTGGAAACAAATATATCTTGGTGGCGGTTGATTATATGTCCAAATGGGTGGAAGCGGTTGCACTCTCTAGTAATGAAGCCAGAAGTGTGTTGGATTTCTTAAAAAATAATATCCTCTAAAAATTTGGGACTCCAAGAGAAATCATTAGTGATGGTGGGAGCCATTTTTTCAACTGAGCCTTGGCAAATCTCCTCCGAAAATACGGACTGAGACACAAGATTGCAGCTCCTTATCACCCTCAAATAAGTGGGCTAGTTGAAGTCTCCAACCGGGAAATCAAGAACATTTTGGCCAAGACGGTTAATGCACATAGAATCGATTGGGCTAAAAAACTTGATGAAACTTTGTGGGCGTATCAGACCACTTACAAGACTCCGATTGGGATATCTCCATTCAAATTGATGTTCGGGAAAGCTTGCTATTTTCCGGTTGTTGCTCCCAACGCACACGCAAGTATACGTGGTCGACAAGTAATAAAGTGATAAGTAGAGTATCGTTCCCACGAGGACTATTCAGACTGGACTCCTAACAAACAATTTCCTATTAACTATTCAGGGATCTTTTTTGATGATGATTGTAAAATTTACTAACTAAAGAAAATAATTAAAAACAAGTAATTGAAATCAAGTATTCAAGAGCAAACTATAGTTGTTATCAATAATAAGGAGAAACGGTCCAGGGTCAGAGTTTCGAACAATCCAGTTGAGTTATCCAGTTGAGTTATCCAGTTGATTCTACTTCTTGATTTCCTAGATTGCTAACTACAGGTTAAATGTACCAGTGAAAACCTTTCGATTCTTCATGGTCTATGCAGGCTACTCCAATCCCTATATGTCTATGGGTTGAATCACGTGCACGCAGTAACGAATTCTGTGGTTAGTTAAGCTAGGCGAGCAAGTATATGTCTATCCTACTCACAAATTTGTTCCCCGATGCCCGGGTTCACAATCTAGCTCTACTCTTTCTTATTGCGTTCATAAATTCCCTCTTTCAAGTTCAATCTAAAAACCATAGATAATGTTCAATTATCAGGCCTCAATAATCAAACAATTATGATCAAGAAAGAATAAACAATTCGTAATGGTAAATCAATATGTAGAAATCAACTTTCAAACATCAACCTTCATGTATTTACTCTAACCCTAGAACGAACAAACTATAGAATTAAGGAGAAGAAAAAGAGAAAGAGAGAAAGAACTTGTTAGAAGACATCTAGGGCTCCTCCCCTCTCCTCCAAAACTTGCTCCAAAGTCTGAACTCCTATCAAAAACTAAGTAAAAGAGTATTTATAGGGTTTACAAAGGCCTAGTAATAAGTTACACCTAAGCCTAGACGAAATAGGAAGTCAAAATTCGCTCCAGGGGTGCTATAACGGGCGCTCCGCGCCTACGACCGCGCCTAGACAACCAGAAGACGTCGAAATTTGCACGCCTTTGGGGCGCCACGCGTGGGAAAACGCGCCAGGCAGCCAGCGCTATAAGTGGCGTGCCACGTGCCCCACAGCGCCAGGCAAAATTCAGCTCTTCCTTGCTCCGCAACTCGCCTCGTGTCGTGCCCTCGTGTGCTCAATCCAATCCTTAATCAATTTCCAATCATTCCTTGCTCAATCACGCTCCTAAAAGCTCCAAATGAACTGCGTAACAACCTACATACGCACGACATAAACTTAGTGCAAAACCACATTCACAAACTATAAAACGAGCGAATAACAAGCTCAAACGTGCGGAAATATTTAGGAAACATTGGCATAAAATCCCAAACATCACCACCCCACACTTGAACCTTTGCTCGCCCTCGAGCAAGTCACACTATCTTCCCAACTTAGGTAAAACAGGTCTGCCTATGACTATGGTTGATACCGATCATTGAACAAATGCACACATGACTACTATGGATCCACAAACATGCCAACAATTTAACAAACTCAAAAATATGAGAACAACCACCCCAAAATAGCTCAAATGCACAAACTCAACTTATTGCAACCATGCTCCCACAAAATCACACCTATCTACTCAACCAAGAAGCCATCAACTTCACCTATTTCATGCAAACCATGTGCCCTCACCAATATGAAGCAAAAGAGTGTCCCCCAAAGATCACACACAACAATAAATATCATGAATAGAACAGGGACAATAACATAGAACGAATTTACTCACTCTCATGAAAGTCTCACATGTCACACACAATGTATCATAGGCTTGCCCGTAGTGTAGGACTCCACTAATGTAAGCTCAATCCAATCGGGATTAACTAGGACTTTAAAAAGGTTGTAATGTAGGCTAAGGGGCGGGTAGGATACATATGGGTAATAGTGACTACCTCCCTAAGTACTGTAATACATCACAATTATTTTAAATACAATTCTCATCAAAGCCACCCAATCAACAACTTTCACACACACACCTTCTCAACAAGTAGCAATTTTTTTCTTTTAAGCACACACTAGCAAGGATGGATATTCTTCTCTCTTTATTTCTTTTTTTTCAATTTTTCAATTTTTTTCCTTCATTTTTTTTCTTTGTTTTGTTTTTTTTTTCTATTCACTTCTTTCCAAACCTTGCCAATGCTCATGATCAACTACTACACAATTCATTCAAGTATTCCCCTTCATTAGTTCCACTCAAAAACCTACCAATATTCAACCACAACTCCACAATAATATCACAATATCAAATAAAGTGCTTAAGGAGTAAAGGGCCAAAAGAGAACAATTTAGAACAAATGGGTAGGCTTGGGGTGTGGGTGCCAACAAAAAGGTCAAAGAATTCACAACAATCAAGTCAAGGTGTATATGTAAGGGTAGGCAAATCAAAAGAAAGCCTTGTATCATTTCCCGACTAGAGCAAATCTAGGATTTCGCTTTGCACACACACGGGGCAAGTTCTAGACATTAATATGCAAATATGGAGCAAACAAGAATATGCCTCACACACATTGCACATGATCCACACAAAAAAGCTCCATCAACAACTCTCAATCAAGCATTTAGAGTGCAACTTGTGGAAAATTAAGCACTAATGCACAAAGGTTCACAATAAAGTCCAGCAAGTGGACTCAAGCATCTCAAGGGGGCCGTTCCAATTTTTTCCTAGGCATGCATCATAATTTAAAATCCAAGGACACCACAAATAGCACATGCAACAAGTTCAAGTCCACCGGTATCAAACAAATCAAAGGCACCTAGCATTCTACCTATTTCCTTCGTCTAGAGCCACATATAACTAACTACTCTAATCCTAAAAATAAAAACTACCCGGTTCAAAGGTCTCCCCGTAGAAAAGAACCGAGGCCATAAGAAAAACCACGGGGTGGATGACATGTACCACTAATAAAGACTAAAAGAAAATCTTTTTTTTCATTCGTTTTCTAATTTTTTTCAATTTTTTCATATATTAAAGCAAGAAACAAATAAAAATAACGTCAAGTGACAAAAGAAAATCCTAACGGGACATGCATCCCTAACCTCAAAAATAAAGGAGAGTTCCCCACCCCACACTTAAAACTAAGCAATGTCCTCAGTGCGACAAAAAATAAAGTACAAGGGGTAAAAGAACTTCCCTGAAGGCTCTAGTCCTTGGTGCTAGCATCCTCCAAGCTTCCGTATAGTATGAGGTACTCAGACTTCCCCCAATAGGTCATCAATATTAGGCAGGGGTCAGGACACCCCACACTTAAACTCGATATTACATGAACCTGCAATCCAAAGAATCACCCAAAGTAATATACAACCATAAAAATACTAATAAAAATAAATAAAAGTAAAGCAAGCAAATTGGGTTGCCTCCCAAGAAGCGCCTTAGTTAACGTCGTGGCACGACGAAGACAAGTTCATCACTTTTGTCTCCACCTTGAACTAATGAATTGAATTTCCAACTTTGCCTCAAACTTATGACTATGGTATTGAGGTGGTGGCAAAAATACAAAAGGACCAAGTAACCAATGTCGCATTTTGCACTTCTTGGCCTTTACATGAGGGATATAGTTTTGTCTCCTCAACATCACAAACTTTAAAATATAAGCACCTTGTTCCTCCTCCTTGGGTTTCTTCATAGGCTCGGGTGGGTCAATTTTCATGTCACCATCCAAACACAATGTTGAAAAATGATTGGAATGAGGTCCAATGCGCTTCAATTCTAAAGTTGCATTACTTTTGACACCCTCACTTGCACAAACACTAGAGTCTTCAAATATGATGTTTTCTATTTCCTCACTTGACTCTAATATGATTTCCTCAACCGTGGCATCATCAACTAATATTGGGTCGAATGGTAGGAATTCCACTTTTTGACCCTCAAATTGGCTTCTAAGCTCTTCTATCTCAAATCTACTATTCACGGCAACTGATAATTGGGCATTAGACACCTCAACCATATCACTCAAATTCTCCTCCAAGTCGTGAATAGTCAAGCCAAATTCGTCGATCTCTTGCCTGAGCACAACCCTTTCTTCCATAAATTGCCTCGTCATATTTGTAAGTTCACTCCTGAAATCTCCATAAGCTTCTAAGAGTTTGGCTTGCTCCATTAGCCAAGTTTCGCTAACAACCTGCACTTTATCGCTCCTGTCAAACTCACAAACATCATTAGAATCATCACAAAAATTATTGGGGGAAGGAGCATGACACTTAGGACAATTATTCCACCGACCACCACACAATTTACAAAAATTCCAATCAAAGGTGGTAGAAAATTTACATAACCAGTCTCGTAGGGTTGAAAGAGTTGGACAATTTTTCCACAAGTGGGTTCCTCCGCAAAGTAGACAGAGATCATCAAAATTAGAATTACAACCACTCGACCAATTTTCATTAAAAGATGCCATGATAAGACAAGTAACACAATACTAAACTAAACAAAAATTAAACCTTAATAGAAAATAAGTAATCGTTCAAAAAGAAATCATTCAATTATTTAGTCCGCGGCAACGGCGCCAAAAACTTGTTGCTCTCAATGCACACGCAAGTATACGTGGTCGACAAGTAATAAAGTGATAAGTAGAGTATCGTTCCCACGAGGACTATTCAGACTGGACTCCTAACAAACAATTTCCTATTAACTATTCAGGGATCTTTTTAGATGATGATTGTAAAATTTACTAACTAAAGAAAATAATTAAAAACAAGTAATTGAAATCAAGTATTCAAGAGCAAACTATAGTTGTTATCAATAATAAGGAGAAACGGTCCAGGGTTAGAGTTACGAACAATCCAGTTGAGTTATCAAGTTGATTCTACTTCTTGATTTCCTAGATTGCTAACTACAGGTTAAATGTACCAGTGAAAACCTTTCGATTCTTCACGGTCTATGCAGGCTACTCCAATCCCTATATGTCTATGGGTTGAATCACGTGCACGCAGTAACGAATTCTGTGATTAGTTAAGCTAGGCGAGCAAGTATATGTCTATCCTACTCACAAATTGGTTCCCGATGCCCGGGTTCACAATCTAGCTCTACTCTTTCTTATTGCGTTCATAAATTCCCTCTTTCAAGTTCAGTCTAAAAACCATAGATAGTGTTCAATTATAAGGCCTCAATAATCAAACAATTATGATCAAGAAAGAATAAACAATTCGTAATGGTAAATCAATATGTAGAAATCAACTTTCAAACATCAACCTTCATGTATTTACTCTAACCCTAGAACGAACAAACTATAGAATTAAGGAGAAGAATAAGAGAAAGAAAGAAAGAACTTGTTAGAAGACATCTAGAGCTCATCCCCTCTCCTTCAAAACTTGCTCCAAAGTCTGAACTCCTATCAAAAACTAAGTAAAAGAGTATTTATAGGGTTTACAAAGGCCCAGTAATAAGTTACACCTAAGCCTAGACGAAATAGGAAGTCAAAATTCGCTCCAGGGGTGCTATAACGGGCGCTCCGCGCCTACGACCGCGCCTAGACAACCAGAAGACGTCGAAATTTGCACGCCTTTGGGGCACCCCGCGTGGGAAAACGCGCCAGGCAGCCAGCGCTATAAGTGGCGTGCCACGTGCCCCACAGCGCCAGGCAAAATTCAGCTCTTCCTTGCTCCACAACTGGCCTCGTGTCGTGCCCTTGTGTGCTCAATCCAATCCTCAATCAATTTCCAATCATTCCTTGCTCAATCACGCTCCTAAAAGCTCCAAATGCACTGCGTAACAACCTACATACGCACGACATAAAATTAGTGCAAAACCACATTCACAAACTATAAAACGAGCGAATAACAAGCTCAAACATGTGGAAATATTAAGGAAACATTGGCATAAAATCCCAAACATCACCGGTTGAATTAGAGCATAAAGCCTTGTGGGCATTGAAGAAATTGAACATGGATTTGGGCGATGTTGCAAATGCAAGAGTTTCAAACTTGCATGAACTTGATGAATTCTTGGCATATGAAAATGCCATGATATACAAAGAGAAGATGAAGGTGTTTCATGATTCAAGAATTTGGAACCAGGCATTCAAGGTTGGACACTTTGTGTTGTTGTTTGACATTCGGTTGAAATTGTTCCCCGAAAGCTTAGGTCCAAATGGACGGGTCCATTCAAGGTGCTTGGTGTTACTCTTTATGGCTCGATGGATTTGCAATCAAAAGAAGGTGGAAGAAGCTTTCGAGTGAACGGGCATCGTGTGAAGCACTATTTGGGATGTGACGCCGAAGTTGGTGAAGTGGCGTGTATCAATCTTGATGAACCATGATTGAAAAATTCAACACCGTCATGCCGCGATGTTAAATTAGGCACTTCTTGGGAGGGAACGCAAGTTTTTAGCATAATTAGTTATTGCATGTGCAGGTATCCAAGCGTGAATGAAGCAAAGAAGTAAAAAATGAAGAATAAAAGCCAAAGAAAAATTTGGAACTGTTTGAGGCGGACTGCCCATGTGGCAAGGCGGACCGCCTCAAAAAGTTCAGAGAGTTGGGGGCTTGAAAATCGCAAAATTCAGCTAAGTATGGTAGAAGCGAACGCCCTCAATTAGTAGGCGGAACGCCAGGTAAGTGTGTGCTTCAATTTTAAATAAACAGAGGAGAAACAGCGAGAGATGGACCACCTGGACCTTGAGGCGGACTGCCCCATGCTGACCCGACCCAAGTTGATAGGCTAAAAGCCTCAACAAACCCCATTTTTTATTTGTTTGATATTTTGACAAAAAAAAAAAAAAGACCCTTTGGCCAAAAATCTCCCACCCATTCCAAAAATATCACTTCCCATCACTAACAACACACACAAATCACTTTCAAGCTTCAAAGCTCACTTTAAATCCGGGTAATTGCACAAATCTTTCAATTTTTCTTTAACTTTCTTAAGTTAATAATAGTTTAATTTAGTAGTTGGTAATTGTTCCTTATTCTTGAATGCTAAATCTTAAAGCTGAAGTAGTTTGAAAAACTTAGGGTTCTACATATGAAAAGCTTGAATTGGAATTTGAACCCATGACTTGAATCCACTAGATTTGGGTGCTTGGATTGTTTAAAATTTTTAGGGATACTATGTTAGTGCTACACATGTGTTGAAGCATGACAACCCATTAGTTGGGGGAAGTTGAAAATCAAGAAAATTATCGATTCATGCTTGAACTTGGAATTAGAATTGATACCATGATTTTGTGTACTTGTTTTGGTTTTTTGAGCATGTCTTGGAGCCTTGATGATTAATTAATTGTTGTGGGTGTTCGGAATTGATGTTGGGCATATGTCTTGTGTTCCGGCATTAATTTCTTATCACTTTTGCTTTGTTTTTAGGATATTATGTGCCCATCAATGATCAAATTGAGATATATTGCAAACTTGATATGTTTGAATGTTGTAGGAATGAAATGAAGCAAATTGAAGCTTAATTGGTACAAAAACAAGAAAGTAGCAGTGCATACAGCCGTCCATGCTTCGCATGAACCAGTGTTTGGCCTGGGAAAAGCAAAATTGAAGAAAACAAAGGAGCATCAGCGCATACAGCCGTTGGCGCGAGTCATGCTCCAGTGTTTGCGCTGGAGAGTTGTCCCAGGCAAGTTTGGAGAAGCTAGTGACATCTCTCACATATTGTATTCCATATATAAATCCTTGTAAACATATTTTTAGACCTACTTATGTACTTTGGAGGCAAGAAACATACAAGGAGGCTATAGCTTGGGCAACTGGAATAATACAAGAGTTTTTCTTAAATTCCTCCTTCCCTTTTATAATCTATTCATTCATGAATTACTTGGACATGATTATCATGAACATGAGTGCCTAAGTTAACCATTCTAGGGTTGATTGAACTACTCAAATATTTATGTGTTAGGAATATTTGATTGAATGAATGAAACTTGTTAATCCTTCCTAGCTAAGTGTTCATATTTTGCTTGCTATTAACTGGAAGGGCCCCCAATTGATTGTTCCCTTTATTCTTGTGTGTCTAGGGACAGATTCATAAGCTAGGGTTAAACGCTTATCAATATTTCAACCTAAATTCAAGGCATTACTTAGGTTGTCAATAAGGCGATTTGTGACCATTGACTCCGCTAGTGAACCATACTTGTAGTTCTACGTATCTTCATTAATTAAGTTAAAAATTGGTTAGTGAAAGTTACAATTATTACACGGGAGTGAATAGTTATGAATTTTGAGCAAGTGTTCAATAGGAAAAACCAAGTTTAATTTATTAACAAATTATTCTAATATATAAGTAGGAGTTGGGTAGATCAATCTTAGGCTTTACATCCTTTGAATCAATCTTAATCTTTATTAATTATCGTTTAATTTATAGTTAATTTTTATTACTTAGTTATTACCACAAAATCAACCTTAAATAAAAAACCCTTAGAAGTTTGTTGATATGTATAGTTAGAATAACAACTAGATTTCAAGTATTGTCTGTGGGATTCGACTTGGGGGCTTCAAATACCGAGCTATATTTGTTGCGACCGTTTAGTCCCTTTTATAGGGTGTTGTTGGGCATGATCAAATTTTGGCACCATTGTCGGGGAACACGGTGTTATTTTAGTTGCTAAAATAGCTAGTTTTATTTCTGAATTTACTTCACTTCTGTCATCTTGAATTAACTCTTTGGAATTTGCATTTTTTAGGTGTATGCGAAAGGCGAGATCTCAGTCTTCAGAGTTGAAACCGTTTAACCTAGAGATAGAGAGCACATTCCATGCATTGAAAAGAGAAAATTATGTTGTCAATACACTTAAAGAATCATAAACCTAGGAAATCGAGATGGTTGAAAACTTGGCACTTAATGCTTTTGCATAGCCTGTGGCTGGAAACTTTGCCTCTGCTATTCAGCTTCCGAAATTTAAAGTTGAGAGTTTTTACATCACCCAAACTATGGTTAGTTTGTTGTCAAATGTTGGACTGTTCGCGGGTAAATATACCAATGATCCTTAGAAGCATTTAAAAGAATTCATGAGGGTGTGTGAAACTCAGAAGCATGCTCGAGTTCTGGCAGAGGTGGTGCGATTGATGTTATTCCCGTTCTATTTGATGGATGATGCTAGTGACTGGTTCGATTCTTTGCCAATCAATTCTATGACTTCGTGGGAAGAGTGTGTGATCAAGTTCATGAAGATAATTTTCCCACCAAACAAAAATATGAATTTGAAGTTGAGAGTTTTTACATCACTAATATTATGGTTATGCTGTTGTCAAATGCTGGACTGTTCGCTGGTAAATCTACTTATTATCCTCAAAAGCATTTAAAATTTTTTATAAGGGTGTGTGAAACTTAGAAGCATGCTCGAGTTCCGGTAGATGTGGTGCGATTGATGTTATTCCCATTCTATTTGATGGATGATGCTAGTGACTGGTTCGATTCTTTGCAAGTCAATTCTATGACTTCGTGGGAAGAGTTGGTTATCAAGTTCATGAAGAAAATTTTTCCCACCAAAAAAGACTGCGAAGATGGTTAATGAGATACTCATGTTCAGGCAGAACCTGCTCGAGACTTTGCAGTTTTAATTGATCTTAAACTTATCAATTCTATATGCAGTTTTAGTCTCATTTCTAAATACTTTTAATTTTTCGTCGATAAAATTGTTGGCAGAGTGCACAACAAATGCAGGCTAAGGCACAAGGAGTTGCTGATGTCGTGACAGATGCGGTTGGAGCAAACAATGAAGCTCTATCAGTTGAATTAGACTTGTTGGAAGGAAAAACAGAGATGGCTTTAGTCCGGATGGTTGCACAGAACCAGAGACGGAGAACTACTTCAACAAAAAAGTCAGGTATCCAAGTTTTAATGCATGTGACTATGTGTTAAAAGCGTAAGATGCCTCAACCAGGGGAAACCAACGAGGGAAAGCTTGGAGCTTCTGGGAGGGACCCTTTCGGGTCGCTAGGGTGCTCAGAATGGGAACCCATCAATTGGAAATGCTGGATTTAAGAAGACTTCCACTCAATTGGAATATAACCCACTTGAAGAAGTATTACTTCTGATAGCTCGGGTTTGTATTACGTCTGAGGTAGCATCTTCATTGGCGCCGGGGACGAAAGCATTACAGATGACTAGCTTCTTCTCCCCGGCTCACCCAACCGTCTCATCCACTTTGGGCACCCTCACCGCCATAGCCATTTCGTCCGCCTTGGCCTCTTCAACAACTTTAGCCTCTCAGGCTTTCTTCTCTTCCTCCTTCTTCCGTGCCTTTTTTTACTTGAACGAACTCTCTAACACCTTGTAGGCATCAACGACTTTCCTTTTCTTTGAAGGGCGAGGAATTGCTTTGCCAGACTTCTCGCCAGCCTTTTGTTCACCTTCTCTATCATTCTTCTCACCGGCCTTAGGATTGTCGGCAGCCTTTGGAACAATGCCTGCAAGAAATAAAAGATGATATGGAGGTTCTATTTCAAAGACTAAGTTGACGAGAAATGAAATTCGGATAGTCAAATTACCAACTACGGTTTGATGCCTCATACTACTACTCATAAACAACGTGTTTCCAAGACCTTAAATCATCCTTGAGCTTATTAACGACCTTGGTCACCCAACCGAGGAGATCAGGGATTGGTTCAATATTTGCTTTGTTGGTTGTTGACAAGGACGAAGAAAAAAATTATAAAGATTAAAGCCACGGTGTGAAAGAAGAAAAAAGTGATATACTTACGGAAAGGGTTCCGTTCCCCCGAAAGTGATGGGTTATCGGAAGTGGTTAGCAACCAATTAGGAATGTAAACAAAGCATTGATCCCAATTGCGTATGTCATCATCGTTTTGGAGATCATCCCCAGGGCACCTCTCTTGAACAAGTACAATATCCCACCTTTATACGCCTTAGAGGCATAAAGGTTGAGGATGTGAACGATGGTGAACCCTTGGTTGGTCGTCATGGTGAATAAGTCAACCATTAGCACCAACCTCAATATAGATGGAGCAATTTGCCCTACAAAAACGTTGTACATGCGACACAATGACTCGATGGCTGGATAATTGGAAGTGAAAATTCTACCATGAATGGGTACGCCAACACCACTGAATATCCCTCTCTATAATTGAGGAGTTGGCCCCAGGCTATGGACACACAACTTCATTATTTTCCCAGCCATAGTCCTCTCGAATTTATCCATAAATTTCAGTGTGATTGCGCGAGTCACCTTTGTGAGCGGAATATTGAACGATCTGCACTGGGTAAGGTGTTCGAATTCGGACACTACAACCATTATCTGTCTTTAATTATTTGGAGAGATCGTCAATGGGTAGTGCCTCCGGTGGCGGCTTTTTGAATTTTTTCTTGTTTGCGACGACCTTAGACGACCCAGCTATGCTGCTATTGATTACGGCGGAGCACTGATGGCACCGTCAAAAGAAACATCTAAACCAACATTGTCGGCGTCAGAATGGTGAGATGAACTCGATTCTATAAAAGCCATTAAAAGGGAACAAGTATAAAAGGCCTTATAGATGAATTTGAGCGGAATGTTGATGGAAAACACAACAATGGCTAGTAGCAAAGCTCGCCTGAGAAGAAGAAGTTAAAGTAGGGTTTTGAAAGAGTGTAAAGTTTGAGAAAAACTAAGTCTCCCTTTTTTATAGAGAAGAGATAAGGATTACCTCCGTAAAAGACGGAATACTGACCGCTACACGATCACGTGCACGTGGCCACGATGGGAAATTGAAGTGACAATCGTCGCTTTGAAATACTCGGTCGAGATGAAGCCACATGTTTTCCTGCTTAAATACTTCAAGACACTTGTCGAGCACGCACGGACGCTCACTCGACAAGGGGACTATCTGCATTAGCCAAAATCTGGTCGGACGCTTGATGACACGTGTCCAACGACGTGGGAGGCACAAAGCGAGGATCGGAGACAGCACGTCGGTGGCTTGGCTTGTATAGTAGATTACCCATGAAGAAGCTTGATCCGGTCAGTTTGCATTTGGACACCCGACTCTGAAGATGGACTATTCAGTCACAAAAAGGGATAAGGCTTCAACTCTAACTGACTCCACTATTTACGGGAATTCAACCTTATCATGTCCAACAATATTCTGATCGTGGGAGAGATGTGATTTGAGAAGAGCTAGGCTAGGATTAAGGCTCTTAACCTATAAATATCCCCTTACCCCAACCTTGAAAAGACTTACGTCTGATTATATTTTACACACACTCTTTTATTATATTGTACTCAAGGCTGCCATTACTGTTGTTCGATCTGCTTAGTTCCAAATGAGACGAAGTCCACTTCTTTCACTGGATCACGAGTATCGATATCATTCAAATCAATAAGACTTTGTAATTTTATTTCATTACCGTTCTTTATTTGATTATTATTTCATGTGATTATTTCTGTTATTATTTATTTTATCTCATAATTAGATATTCAATTACTTCCACCTGTTTAATCACTATTTTGATAATCAGTAGTTCACTGCAGTTCATTTATTCAACAAATTGCATGACTAATCATAAGATTATAACAACTAAGTCTCGATATAAAAGGATTATTTGTGGCTCTCAAAATATAAATCTGATTGTAATACTTGAACACAAGTTTTAGAATATGCAATTATAACTTTCCCATGACTCTCTTTATTATAAGTTATCATAATTGTTCATGCCTCATAAAACGTTCGTGTTGAGAAATTTGATTGATAATACCATTTTTTATAGTGACATATTTTAATGACTGATTATATTCACCACGTTTTGTTCTTGTTGGTTTATTTTTATTGCTAGATTGCAGAACATCTTGAAATTTCACAACTTCCATTAAGCACACTTTTACCTCCTTAGCTAATTGGGTTAATTATTTTATGCATGAGCTAAATGTTACTCATTGTATTAGTAAAGTCGTAAAAGCACGGGTTGTATCATTAAAATCACTAGTTTCTATATTCGTGCTTTGCACGAATATGCCACGTCCATATAAAAAAAAATTTGTTCAAGAAGAAAGAATTGTTGTATAATGAACTTGAAAGTTTGATGCTATTACATATATGTAAATAAATAAATTAGAATGATTGATTACAATATGAACTTGCAAAGATAACCAATTCATGAATTAGTTTATATATGTATATATATATATATAATATATATATATATATAAGAAAAAAAAAACACAGTGAATTAATAATACGTTTCAAGAAGTTTGCGCAATTATTTTCTCTTTCTGTAATAGGACCAAACACTAAAATAATACTCTCCAAAATTTTATGAAGGAGAATATATAATAAGAATTTTTTGTATAGAATTGTGAATATAGTTAAGATGGAAAAAAGAAAAGAATGAATTCTGAAGAGTAAGTTCAAACAGGAAACAAATTCTATTTTAAATTTCTTATTATGTAGAATTGAATTCCTTGAATTTTGCTTGGAATTTTAGTTTGGAATGTCTAAGTAGAGTCTTTAGTTCTCCTAAGTCCAAAACCAACAATCCAACATCACATTATCACTAATTTTAAAGCCGAAAATAACTTTCTACTACCATTACAATTTAGTAAGACTTAGTTACTCAATTTGAATATTTATTTCAAACAAAATATATATTTTTTATTGTTATTTAATTAGCTTAAAAAAAATATTAGCTTGAATAAGCTTGGAGTTTTGACTGATGACTAAGGAACAGATCCAAGGACGTGTTTCTTTAGATCACTGCATCTGAATAAATAATTATGCAAAATCAGTGAAGCGGGAAAATTAATTGTTATCCTAAAATCTAATGTTTATCTTGATAATAATGCAGGGATGTACGAGATAGAAAAGATTGCATAAGATTGGGATAAGGCTAAAGGATTTCATCTATCCAAGTAAAGAGTTAAATTAGGACTCAAACACTTGAAGGAATTTGGAGTTCTAATTGCTCAAGATTTCTCAAATTTCAATTCTATAAATTGAGAAGCATTTCAGCTGTTAAAGGCACGCACAAATACAGAGAGTTTAGAGCTATAGCATTGAAGTAATTCTAAATTGTATTTGAGCAGTCATTTAGCTACAGGGAACTAAATGAAGAACCTGTTCCTTAGGTTGAGTCTTGTTATTCTTAGTCTTAGTTCATCTGTAGTAGGATCTATTGAGTTGTACTATTTACTTTCATAGAAGTTCTGTAAGAGTACATATCATTCAAGTCTTGTACTTGGAGAAACTTTACTGATTGTGAAAGGGGTCGCTATAGGATTAGAGTTAGTCCTTGGTTAGTAAAATGGAAGTCTTGTAACCAAGTGTGTCTTTCAAATAGTGAAGTTGAAATCCTACTTGAGAGAGTAGGTTGTGGTTTTCTGATCCCAAGTCATAAGGGTTTTTCCACACTAAAATTCAGTGTTCATTTACTTACTTTTATCTATTCTGCACTTGACAAAGTAAAGAAACACATATAAGAAACCGGTCCTTCAATAGTGGTGTGTCTTGGGTAATATCAATTGGTATCAGAGCGAGTTATCCTTCAAGAGACTAACACCTTAGGATTAGAATGAGTGTACCACAAGGAAACTCTGAGGGTCAGTCCACTGTTAGGCCACCATTGTTCATTGGTAAGTACTACTCATGGTGGAAAGAGAGGATGAGAGATCATCTTCAAACTGAGGATTATGAACTATGAGATATAATTACTGAAGGTTCCATAATTCCTATGAAGAAGGATGCTAAAGGGAAGGATGTTCCCAAAACTAGGAAGGAATGCAATGGTGATGACTTGAGGCAATGGGAGAAAAATGTCAGGGTTAAGAAATGGCTTATCTGTAGACTTGGTCCTGATGAGTACATTATGATTCAAGGGTTCACCACCGATAAGGAAATTTGGGATGCATTGCAAGTTTCTTATGAAGGAACCAATCGGGTTAAAAGATCTAGAGGTACGCTTCTTTTTGCTGAATATGAAAATTTTAAAATGAGAGAAGAAGAAACAATTTTTAAAATGTACACTAGGATTAATGTTATTGCAACTGAACTCATCTCTCTTGGAAGAATCTTAATTGTAGAAGATAAGGTTGAAAAATCTTGGCTAGGGTACTTCCAGATTCTTGGGAAATTAAGGCATGTGCTATCATTGAAAGCAAGGATCTTAGTACTCTCTCCTTAGATGAACTTATAGGTAATCTAAGAACATATGAACTAAGGAAGAAAGTCAAGAACATAGGATAACCAGTTAAAACTGAACCTAATTTAGCCTTATCTGCTGCTAACAAATCTGTTGATGATGAGAAGGAACTGGTCCTAATAGCTAGAAGTGTCCAAAGATTCCTAAATAAGAAAAATGGATCTAGTAGACAAGGTATATCTTCTGACATGAAACAAAGAGGAGAATGCATCAAATGTGGAAGCATGGAGCACTACATCAACAAATGCCCAGTTTTGGAAGAAGAATGGAGAAAGAAGTATGTTGAAAAGAGAAGAAAAGCTAAGGAACAGGTCCGCAAGAAAAGTGGATCTCCCAAGGCTATGGTAGCTGGTTGGCAAGACAGTGAAGATGAACAGGTTGATGATGATGTAGATAATGAACTTGCTCTAATGTCTCTTGGAGATTCAGACAATGAAGAAGATGTTGAGGTATTTATTTCTCAACTCAAACATAATATAAAAGGTATGTCTAGAGAGAGAATAGTCAAAGTGTTTCACATTGTGTTAGATGCGCTTAAATCTCTAAGTAATGTGAAAGAACAACTGCATGATGAGATTAAATGTTTAGGAACTAAATACAAGAAAACTGTGGTAAAAAATGACTCTTTGAAAAGAAAAACAACATGCTAGAGGAACAGATCCTTACACTTGAATCAACTGTTCATGAATTGCAAAATGAAAGATTAGAATTTGGTACAGTTGATAAAGGTAAAGGCAGTGCAAATTATTATTAGCTTATTGCTGAAGAGAAGTTGAAAGTGACAGTTGATGAACTGTACAAGAAAGATGAAAAGATAAGATCTTTAGAAAAGGACTTGATCAAAACTAAAGGTGAATTGAACAAAACTGTTACATGGAACAAGTCCTTTAAGGCATTAGAATGGTTGCAGAAAAATCAGAATAATAATAGGAAAGGTATTAGGTTTATGAAATCCTAATCACTGTCCAAATGAGATCCAAAGGGTAAGTATCTGACTCTTCCTAAAAATTTGTTATGCACACACTGTGGGAACACTGGTCATCTGAAACAAAATTGTAAATCTTTGACAAAAGCTACACAAAGGAACAAGTCCTATAAACCTGTCTAGAAATATGTGGCTAAGAAAACTGTTCACACAAAGAAAGCATTACCAATCTGGATTAAGAAAGATGTGATTCATCATTTTTCTCAAAGAAAGGAACCCAAACTAGCTTGGGTTCTTAAAGTTAACCGCTACTTTTCTTTTGCAGGCTAGAGTGGAAGTGAGGAACCACAAATAGTACATTGACACTGGTTGGTCGAGGCATATGACAGGATACAAGGAACTGTTACTTTCACTCTCAGCTTTTCAAGGAGGAAGTGTTTCCTTCGATAATGGTAAGAAAGGGGAAATTATTGGCATTGGAAAGGTAGGTAAGTCTGATTCACATAGCATTGATAATATTTTTCTGGTAGATGGACTGAACATTATTTACTAAGCATATCTCAATTGTGTGACAGAGTTAACAATGTGAACTTTTCTTCTACTGGTTGTTTTGTGACAAAAACCAAGCATCCGGAAAGATCATTTTACAGGGAAATAGATATGGAAATATTTATAAAGTAGATCTTTTGTCACTAGCTGATGGGAGTATGAATTGTTTAAGTGTAATGCAAAATGAACCCCTCCTATGGCACAAAAGACTTGGTCATGGTAGTCTTTCACAATTGAACAAACTAGTTTCCGAGGACTTGGTGATAGGTCTCCCTAACATCAAGTTCAAGGAAGAAAGAGTTTGTAATACTTGTGCTAGGGGGAAGCATGTAAAGTCTTCTTTTAAACCAACGAAACATGTCAGTACTACCAAACCCTTGGAACTGGTCCAAATGGATCTTTGTGGACCAATGAGAAAAATGAGTTGTGGGGGTAAGAAATATGTTATGGTACTAGTTGATGACTATTCTAGATTTATTTGGACTATTTTTCTTGCATCTAAGGAAGAAGCATTTAATACATTTTCAATATTTGCTAAGAAAATTCAAAGAACACTAGATAGTCACTTTGTTGCTATAAGGTCAGATCAGGGTACTGAGTTTGAAAATCAAATGTTCTTCAATTTTTGCAATGAAAATAGTATTGATCATAATTTCTCTTCATCTAGAGCTCCACAAAAAAAAAAAAGGAGTAGTTGAAAGGAAGAATAGGACCTTAGAAGAAATTGCTAGGACCATACTGTTATCTGAAAACCTTCCACAAAGTTTTTGGGCTGAAGCTATTAATACTGCTTGCTATATAGTCAATAGATGCATGACAAGTCCATTGTTAAAAAAGACCTCCTATGAGTTGCTTAAGGGAAGAAAGCCTAATATTGCACATCTCAGGGCTTTTGGTTGCAAATGTTTCATTCACAATAATGGAAAGGATGCCTTAGGAAAATTTGATCCTAGAAATGATGAGGGAATCTTTGTTGGTTATTCGATAAATAGCAAGTCCTATAGAGTATTTAACAAGAAAACTATGAAAATAGAAGAAAGCATGCATGTTAAGTTTGATGAATCTGACAATCTATCTCAAGAACAGGTACAGGAGGATGAAGAAATTAGAATGTTGAGGCATGGTGAACCTGTTCCTCAACAATCGCAATCTGTGTCAGGAGAATCAGTGGGAAGTGAATCACAAGGAACAGTTCCTTTAATTGAACCTGAAAAGGGTAGCAAAGAGACAGGGGGAACAAGTTTTACTTCCATCCCTCAAACTGGAAATGCTACTTGTAATCACCTAATTTTTGCATGAAAATTTAAAAAAAAAAAATTGCTTAAAATATCAGTGTTAATGTTCTAGGATTTTTCTCTATTTTCCTAGATTTTTGTCCTTTCATTTTAGCTATTTTAGTCACTTAATTGGAAGGAAAGTCGTAGAAAAAGCCGGAAATATTTTGCGTTGATATGACTATTTGTTTGAATGTGTTTTTTTCCTTTTAATTATCGTAGTTACTATAATTATATGATTTTATTTTTATTGATATTATTAGGTAGTTTTCTAATTGTGTATATAGATGTGCTTTAGTCTAGTTAAAAAAAGCTATTTTGGGCCATGTAGTTCAGAAAAGAAAATAAAAATAGTCCACTCCCACTGACCCGCTAGCCCAATCCAAAAAATATTGACCCAAAGGCCCATACTTCCACATATATAATCCCATTCTCACCTCATTTTTTCACTTCACACCCCTTAGTCCATCGAGACTGGCAAAACCCTGGCGAAATCACTGCTCTACGCCGGAAATCTTCATCCTCCACTGACCTACCGCAGTGCCACCGCTTCTCTGCTACCGGACCACCGCCTTCGGTGGATGAAAAAAATACAAAAATACATGTTCGAAACCGCCTCGACCTCCTTTATCCCAATCTACCTCTGTTTTCTCGAAAAACATGACTGAATTTCGTAGATTGGTGATCGAAGGGGCTGTATTTTAGAACTCCGACGATGGTTACTCCTTCATGATCGGATTTTACCTTTTCTTATTCGTCTCATCATCCTTTTTCTAGTAAAAACTCCAATGATGCAAAAAAACCCTTATCTCTTCAAGAATCCGAGAGGTAGTATTAATTTTTAGTCCTCCTAGTTCCCTTTGTTTTTTCTTTTTCGAATTAAAACAACCTAAAAATGGTAGTTTTAAGTAGAACTAGAAAGGATGGCAGCTTTGAGGCTATGGTTTTGATGATGATAATATTGTGAGGCTGTGATATGGGTGAGGGCAGTAGGATGTTGTGTTGTTGCTGGATTTTCTTGGAACTGCGATGTTTGTTTTTTATCGGTTCTAGTATTCGTGAAGCTACGACAGTGATGATGCGACGTCGTTCGCAATAGTAATAACGACGAGGGGAGGCAGCAGCTTATTGGTTCTCGCTAAGGCGAGGCTGCTAGCGATACGTGTGGTGGAGGGGCTGTTCTGCGATGTTGAGGCAGCCGTGAGTGGTGAGGCGAGACGAAGCAATCATGGCAGTTTAAGCAGCGACATCATAGTGATGACACAACAGTCCCTTGGTGGCGATGCAGTTTAGTCGGGTTAGAAGAAAGTTCTTTTCCTTTTCTTTTGTTCCTTCATTAGATTGCTTCATTGTCTTAGAGTTAATATTAGCATAAAAAAAAGTATCTTGTATGTTTCTTTTGATCAGTTGAATTTACGACTTTAGAGTAAAATGCCTGGCTGGTTGACTGCTGGCTTTAAAGAATCAGTGTGTTGAGTTAAGTTCGTCTTCATTAGTTGATTGTCAGTTTTGGTAATAATTGAAATGAAATCATCATGTTCATGTTTGAGTTTGTGAATATATATTAGTTTTGATACGCTTAAAGCTTATCCTTGTTATTTAACAAGTGTAGTTGTGTGTTGGCATGAAAAATGGTCATTGTACAGGTCCTGTTTTGTTCATAAATTGTCCAAGAATAGTTTACTTAGCTACTGAAATTATCGTATGTCATTTTTCCTCGTCGTAATGGTTTAAGCCTGTATGAATCTGCATATTATTAATCGTAGCATAAAGGGTTTAAATCTTGTCTAGTTCTACTTGAAATCGAGTCATGCTTCAGTATAATATATATTTTAGTTTCCTTGTTAATTTGTTTCAAGTAATCGAATGTTTTGGCAAGTACGTAACATCCATCTTGAAGTTCTGTTTAAGTATTTGTGAGGAAGTGTGATGCCATTGAAGTTTGGTGAGTGTAACTTGTTATAGTTATGACTTATTCTCAAGTGTCTGTGTTTGTTTGTCTTAAGTAAATGAAAAAAAAATTTGGGAGATGTCGGGCTCTTCGTCGCTTCCCAATCGTATATACACAAATTGTTTTCTGTTTCAAGTGCTCTCTTTTTAGATGATTTTGAAAAGGTATTTGTGGGAGTTGTTTCGGCTTTTTGTCACTTCCCAATATATATATATATATATATATATATATATATATATATATATATATATATACACACACACACACACACACACACACACACACACACACGTTGTTGGTTGTTTTTGCAAGTTCTACGTTATCTGTTAGCCTCTTGTTCTAATACGGGGGCTTAATCCTTGACATTTAGCATAATTTGGTTAGGAATCAATTCTTGAACTTGTTTAGCTGAAATTTGGGATCTGTTTGAGTTTTTGTCTTTGGTTTTAGTCTTGTTTTTAGGCCAGATCAGGCTGGGAACTAAATCTGGTCCAATAAGGTATTTGTCTTGAAAAGTTGTAGGTTGTTAAGTATTTTTGGGCTGTTTTGGATCTGTAATTTAAGTATGAAAGGCCTTTGGGCTGGACTTTAGTGGGTCCAGGCCTAATAGCCCATTAGCCGGACCCACATGGGCTGTCCCATCTCTAGAACAGCCTACTAGACAAGTAGAGTGGCTGTAACAGTTGATTTGGAAGCTGAAATTGGGGGATTTTTTTTCTAGTGTACTCAAGTGAGTAGGAGCATGGGCTTGTACTATTGTACAAGTCCACACTCCACCATTTAGCCCTTAATTTTCAGCTTTATATAGGGCATTTACTACCCTTTAACATCAACAACAACCAGGTGAAAAACAACATTAAAATACTTAGGAAAAATAGAGCGAAAAGAAAGTAAGTGAGGTAGAAAGATTTAGAACCAAAAGACTTTACATAAAATGTCTTTTGGAGTATAAATCTTGTATTAAAGATTCAAGTAGGAGTGTTAGGGGGTTGTTTAGTTGCTGATTTGGTGTCATTGCTGTGTACGTGTCTTGGTTTAAGCTTTTGTGGATCGACCTAACCGAGCTCTAAGGTCTCGTTATCTAGGTAATACTTGAACCTTGTATTTTATCAAGTAATTTTCTATGAAATGATATGAAAATCAGCATGTTTTAATGCTTGAGGAAAGATCTTATCTTATGCGTTTTAGTTAGTCTTTTATTTGATATAGTGCTGTGTTGAGAACTAAAAAAAGACTGGTGGATATATATTTACTTGGACCTTCATACATTTGTGTTGTGAATGACGCCAAAGGCCCACTTGCTAGAAACAAGCATGTAAACTCACAATTTTAAATATGCTATCATTAAATTTTCAGCATGTAAATTGGGACTATCTTCAAAAAATGGCCACACACTGCAATAAGCTGCAAATTTGAGGCTTCCTCAGAAAAAATGGTTCAATAATGCAATTTTATGAATTCTGAAAACTTTGATTAAATGTGAAAGAAATTGTGAAAATTGGACCATAAATGCAAATACTGATTAAGCGTACTTGCTGGAACAAATATAAAGTTGTTAAGACATTCTTTAAAATTAGGTCACATTTTAATTTTTGCAAACAATAGGCCATTGGTTGAAATTAAGCCAGAAATTGAGGTCATAATTCTAAATGGACTTGATGGATTAGTTATTTTTTATAGTTTTGTTAAAATAAGCCATTTCAATAAACAATTGATGGATTAGATAATTTTATAGTTTTGATAAACTAAGTCACTTCGATAAACAACTCAGTTGTGTAAAATACTTTGGCTTACTTTGAATTTACAAAAACTTGGCCAAAATTGGAGGGATATTATGTTAAAGAGGCTGTACACCAAAATCTTGCTTATAAACGAGATTTTGCTCAAAGTCACTGGAACGTAGTGAAGATTTACATAAACAGCCTATAAGTTGACATATTAGCTGGCTTACATCCCTTAGTAACCCCCTAACTTTGGTAATTCATTTGTTTGGAAATTCATTTTAATGGGATGCTTTTACCTCCACATGGTTAAGTTTAAAAAATAGATTGTATAAAATAGGTTGTTTCTAATGTTTTTTTGGAAAGGACGTAACAATTTGTTTTTTGCAACAACAGTCCACTTTTTGGCACTATCAAGTTTTGGAAATTACAGTTGTTTTTTTTTTTTTTTTTCAAAAATAGTTTGGAACATCAGCCACTGGTAGACAAACAGCTCCCTCCCTTGTTAACGTCAGTCCTCGTTTTTTTACAAGTAGCCATACTTTTAATAAATAGTCACATTTTGTGTTAAAAATTATTCATATATTTAACTAAATTAGTTTGAGTTAGTTTTGTTTTAAGCCACGTAAATAGAATTCATTTTTGAAGTAAATTATATAACAAGTAGACAAAACATTTTTTTTAGTTCACTTAAAATCAAAGCGTGATTTCAATTTAACAATAAATATATAACAACCATATTTAATAAATCAAAATTGCGACAATAAATCAATTGTGCTCAGCACAGGACTTGAGGATGCCTAATACCTTCCCGAAACTCAATTGAGAATCTTACTCGAATCTCTGACGCAGATAATAAGACGAGTCAAAGGTGTTCCAATGTACCTTTTGGTGACTTAGCACACCTTAAACTAGTCAAGTGGCGACTCCGAGTTCTCTAAATAATATTATACCTTGAAACACCAGTCACAACCTTGAAAATAAAATAATATTTCTTTTAGGGTGTGACAGCTTGGCGACTCCGTTGGAGAAATTAGTGAAAACTATAATCTCTTGCTTTGGTAAAATTATCGCATGTTTTAATTTATTAAATATTTGGTTGTTATATGTTTGCCGTTATCACATGAAAAGTTGAATGTTACCGCTTTGATTTTGTTGAACTGTAAATATACACATCTGTCTTCTCTCGTACACCTCTGAGTCTTCTGGAACACTGCACACATGTACACCAGTTTTGTTTTGCCGGCCAAGATTTTCTATCGTGTCTTCGGGCACAAAACGTTAACCCTTTTTTAGGAGGAGGTGTGTTGGGTCAGGCCGTTAGACGTTGTCGACTGGTACCCCTGAGGCACTTCCAAATGGCTGAATCATTAGATCATGAACCCATTGAGTCACCTAGAGTTTGACCCGCTCTAATTTAGGCCGAATTATCTGCATATCATTGGACTTAGTGTGGTACGGTACCCCAAGTACTGTGCCTCTCTAGGCAGACTCTCTCTGTTCAAGTGGGGCCTTCAGGGTCCAAGCATGCTATGTATTGCATTTAGAAAGGTCGTTATGCTGACCGCTAGTCGAGGAAAGCAGACTTATTTGAAAAAGAAAATTGAAAAAAGAGAGCAAAATAAAAAGAAAATGAGGAAAAAAGGATATTTTTTTAAGAGGGGCAATTTTAGATTTTTTTCGAAAAATTTTAATAATTATTTTATTTTGCCACCTTTTCATTGACAAAATTTTTCTGGAGTCAATTTCTCATGCCGTTATAATGTCCAAGTTCATGTAAATTCAATGTCGATTTTTGTGTCGTTGTCATAGTCAATTTTTTTTAATTATAAAAAAGAAAAAAGAGTATTGGCAAGTATATTTAGTATCATTATAATGGCAAATTTTTTAAAAAAAAGAATGATTTTTTTTTATTTATTATTGTTCGGGCTAGTCAATTATGTAAATATTTTTCTTTGAGTTTGGCCCGCCTCTTTTCAAATTATTCTACAATTTTATCCAAGTTTGCATAGTCCTAATTATTATTTTTTAAATAGGTGACATGGCTGTATCATCATCTAGAGTAGGGAAGAGGAAATTCTCAGAGGGTTCTGCGCCACCAGCCATTAGGATGGTTGACGAAGGCACCTCTCGATTTGAGGAACTGGTGGTATAGCATGAGCGATGAAAATAGGACGAATGTCAATGGTAGGATAGGTGAGATGTCGCATCTTCTGAAACCACAGTTCCCCCTGCACTGGGAACTAATTAATGTCTTGATTCAGCATTGGGAACCGTCTCAAAACACATTTCTATTCCGAAATTTTGAGATGACTCCTACTTTAGAAGAGATTGCAGGATTAATTAAGAAAGAGTTGGGCAAGCAGTACATAGTGCCTCGATTTGTACGTAAGGAGAGTTCTTGACATACATGCATTTGTGCCTGGATACATAGATTGATGTATCGTCAGGATTTATCAGTTTGGACTATCTTATTGCTCGTTATGAGAGGGCTGACGGTTACATGGCATATCTACCGGAGTTCGACCTCAAATGGAGGCATAGTGAGTGGCTCACATTCGGGGTAAGTGCCTTTGTTCTCGCTTTCTTAGGTACTATGGTCTTTCCATCAGAAAATGGACAAATATCCATCCATCTCAGCTGGGTGAAAGCTTTATTTGGAGGACTGAGGGATGTCACTATTGTGCTCATGATTCTGGGTAGTATCTATCGTGCTTTGACCCGATGCAAAGAGAGAAAGGACCGTTTTTCGAGGGTTGCAACCTGCTGTTGCAAGTTTGGTTCATCGAGCACATATTGGGGCGTTCTGACCCTGCACTACCTCCTGATGCGCCCAAATGCCATTTGGGCACCATCACTGACGCATTAGAGATCTTGTCTTACCTGTGAGTGTGCATGATTGGACACAATATATGGAGGCGCTCACTTCAGAGAGCGTCAGGTGGCAGGACCTTATTGCCATACACGTATGCTGCGACAGTTGGGGCGTGTTCAGGATGTCCCCATCCCTTGGTATGGTGACCTAGAAAATTTCATAATGGGTGGGGTATATCCCGAAGACTTCACATTCTACCAGAAGAAGAAGCTAGCTAAAAATGCAAGATTCTATTATTTGGATGAGCCCTATCTCTTTAGGGTGTGTCTTGATGGAATCATCCAGAGGTGTGTTGCCGAGTCCGAACAATAAGCTATTATGGAAGGGTTCCACTCTTCTCCTTATGGAGGGCATCATGGTAGAGTGAGGAAGGCGGCCAAAGTATTACAATGTGGCTTCTTTTGGCCAACCTTGCATAAGGATGCCCATGCTTTGGTGAAAAATTGTGATCAATGCCAAAGGATGGGTGGAATTTTGAGAAAGCATGAAATGCCGATGAATCCCATTATTGAGGTCTAATTATTTGATGTGTGGGGAATTGACTTCATGGGGCCCTTTGTGAGTTCTTGTGGAAACAAATATATCTTGGTGGCGGTTGATTATATGTCCAAATGGGTGGAAGCGGTTGCACTCTCTAGTAATGAAGCCAGAAGTGTGTGGGATTTCTTAAAAAATAATATCCTCTCAAAATTTGGGACTCCAAGAGAAATCATTAGTGATGGTGGGAGCCATTTTTTCAACTGAGCCTTGGCAAATCTCCTCCGAAAATACGGACTGAGACACAAGATTGCAGCTCCTTATCACCCTCAAATAAGTGGGCTAGTTGAAGTCTCCAACCGGGAAATCAAGAACATTTTGGCCAAGACGGTTAATGCACATAGAATCGATTGGGCTAAAAAACTTGATGAAACTTTGTGGGCGTATCGGACCACTTACAAGACTCCGATTGGGATATCTCCATTCAAATTGATGTTCAGGAAAGCTTGCTATTTTCCGGTTGTTGCTCCCAACGCACACGCAAGTATACGTGGTCGACAAGTAATAAAGTGATAAGTAGAGTATCGTTCCCACGAGGACTATTCAGACTGGACTCCTAACAAACAATTTTCTATTAACTATTCAGGGATCTTTTTCGATGATGATTGTAAAATTTACTAACTAAAGAAAATAATTAAAAACAAGTAATTGAAATCAAGTATTCAAGAGCAAACTATAGTTGTTATCAATAATAAGGAGAAACGGTCCAGGGTCAGAGTTTCGAACAATCCAGTTGAGTTATCCAGTTGATTCTACTTCATGATTTCCTAGATTGCTAACTACAGGTTAAATGTACCAGTGAAAACCTTTCGATTCTTCATGGTCTATGCAGGCTACTCCAATCCCTATATGTCTATGGGTTGAATCACGTGCACGCAGTAACGAATTCTGTGATTAGTTAAGCTAGGCGAGCAAGTATATGTCTATCCTACTCACAAATTTGTTCCCCGATGCCCGGGTTCACAATCTAGCTCTACTCTTTCTTATTGCGTTCATAAATTCCCTCTTTCAAGTTCAATCTAAAAACCATAGATAATGTTCAATTATCAGGCCTCAATAATCAAACAATTATGATCAAGAAAGAATAAACAATTCGTAATGGTAAATCAATATGTAGAAATCAACTTTCAAACATCAACCTTCATGTATTTACTCTAACCCTAGAACGAACAAACTATAGAATTAAGGAGAAGAAAAAGGGAAAGAGAGAAAGAACTTGTTAGAAGACATCTAGGGCTCCTCCCCTCTCCTCCAAAACTTGCTCCAAAGTCTGAACTCCTATCAAAAACTAAGTAAAAGAGTATTTATAGGGTTTACAAAGGCCTAGTAATAAGTTACACGTAAGCCTAGACGAAATAGGAAGTCAAAATTCGCTCCAGGGGTGCTATAACGGGCGCTCCGCGCCTACGACCGCGCCTAGACAACCAGAAGACGTCGAAATTTGCACGCCTTTGGGGCGCCCCGCGTGGGAAAACGCGCCAGGCAGCCAGCGCTATAAGTGGCGCGCCACGTGCCCCACAGCGCCAGGCAAAATTCAGCTCTTCCTTGCTCCGCAACTCGCCTCGTGTCGTGCCCTCGTGTGCTCAATCCAATCCTCAATCAATTTCCAATCATTCCTTGCTCAATCACGCTCCTAAAAGCTCCAAAAGAACTGCGTAACAACCTACATACGCACGACATAAACTTAGTGCAAAACCACATTCACAAACTATAAAACGAGCGAATAACAAGCTCAAACGTGCGGAAATATTTAGGAAACATTGGCATAAAATCCCAAACATCACCACCCCACACTTGAACCTTTGCTCGCCCTCGAGCAAGTCACACTAACTTCCCAACTTAGGTAAAACAGGTCTGCCTATGACTATGGTTGATACCGATCATTGAACAAATGCACACATGACTACTATGGATCCACAAACATGCCAACAATTTAACAAACTCAAAAATATGAGAACAACCACCCCAAAATAGCTCAAATGCACAAACTCAACTTATTGCAACCATGCTCCCACAAAATCACACCTATCTACTCAACCAAGAAGCCATCAACTTCACCTATTTCATGCAAACCATGTGCCCTCACCAATATGAAGCAAAAGAGTGTCCCCCAAAGATCACACACAACAATAAATATCATGAATAGAACAGGGACAATAACATAGAACGAATTTACTCACTCTCATGAAAGTCTCACATGTCACACACAATGTATCATAGGCTTGCCCGTAGTGTAGGACTCCACTAATGTAAGCTCAATCCAATCGAGATTAACTAGGACTTTAAAAAGGTTGTAATGTAGGCTAAGGGGTGGGTAGGATACATATGGGTAATACTGACTACCTCCCTAAGTACTGTAATACATCACAATTATTTTAAATACAATTCTCATCAAAGCCACCCAATCAACAACTTTCACACACACACCTTCTCAACAAGTAGCAATTTTTTTCTTTTAAGCACACACTAGCAAGGATGGATATTCTTCTCTCTTTATTTCTTTTTTTTCAATTTTTCAATTTTTTTCCTTCATTTTTTTTCTTTGTTTTGTTTTTTTTTTTTTTTTCTATTCACTTCTTTCCAAACCTTGCCAATGCTCATGATCAACTACTACACAATTCATTCAAGTATTCCCCTTCATTAGTTCCACTCAAAAACCTCCCAATATTCAACCACAACTCCACAATAATATCACAATATCAAATAAAGTGCTTAAGGAGTAAAGGGCCAAAAGAGAACAATTTAGAACAAATGGGTAGGCTTGGGGTGTGGGTGCCAACAAAAAGGTCAAAGAATTCACAGCAATCAAGTCAAGGTGTATATGTAAGGGTAGGCAAATCAAAAGAAAGCCTTGTATCATTTCCCGACTAGAGCAAACCTAGGATTTCGCTTTGCACACACACGGGGCAAGTTCTAGACATTAATATGCAAATATGGAGCAAACAAGAATATGCCTCACACACATTGCACATGATCCACACAAAAAAGCTCCATCAACAACTCTCAATCAAGCATTTAGAGTGCAACTTGTGGAAAATTAAGCACTAATGCACAAAGGTTCACAATAAAGTCCAGCAAGTGGACTCAAGCATCTCAAGGGGGCCGTTCCAATTTTTTCCTAGGCATGCATCATAATTTAAAATCCAAGGACACCACAAATAGCACATGCAACAAGTTCAAGTCCACCGGTATCAAACAAATCAAAGGCACCTAGCATTCTACCTATTTCCTTCGTCTAGAGCCACATATAACTAACTACTCTAATCCTAAAAATAAAAACTACCCGGTTCAAAGGTCTCCCCGTGAAAAAGAACCGAGGCCATAAGAAAAAATACGGGGTGGATGACATGTACCACTAATAAAGACTAAAAGAAAATCTTTTTGAAATTTTTTCATTCGTTTTCTAATTTTTTTCAATTTTTTCATATATTAAAGCAAGAAACAAATAAAAATAACGTCAAGTGACAAAAGAAAATCCTAACGGGACATGCATCCCTAACCTCAAAAATAAAGGAGAGTTCCCCACCCCACACTTAAAACTAAGCAATGTCCTCAGTGCGACAAAAAATAAAGTACAAGGGGTAAAAGAACTTCCCTGAAGGCTCTAGTCCTTGGTGCTAGCATCTTCCAAGCTTCCGTATAGTATGAGGTACTCAGACTTCCCCCCAACAGGTCATCAATATTAGGCAGGGGTCAGGACACCCCACACTTAAACTCGATATTACATGAACCTGCAATCCAAAGAATCACCCAAAGTAATATACAACCATAAAAATACTAATAAAAATAAATAAAAGTAAAGCAAGCAAATTGGGTTGCCTCCCAAGAAGCGCCTTAGTTAACGTCGTGGCACGACGAAGACAACTTCATCACTTTTGTCTCCACCTTGAACTAATGAATTGAATTTCCAACTTTGCCTCAAACTTATGACTATGGTATTGAGGTGGTGGCAAAAATACAAAAGGACCAAGTAACCAATGTCGCATTTTGCACTTCTTGGCCTTTACATGAGGGATATAGTTTTGTCTCCTCAACATCACAAACTTTAAAATATAAGCACCTTGTTCCTCCTCCTTGGGTTTCTTCATAGGCTCGGGTGGGTCAATTTTCATGTCACCATCCAAACACAATGTTGAAAAATGATTGGAATGAGGTCCAATGCGTTTCAATTCTAAAGTTGCATTACTTTTGACACCCTCACTTGCACAAACACTAGAGTCTTCAAATATGATGTTTTCTATTTCCTCACTTGACTCTAATATGATTTCCTCAACCGTGGCATCATCAACTAATATTGGGTCGAATGGTAGGAATTCCACTTTTTGACCCTCAAATTGGCTTCTAAGCTCTTCTATCTCAAATCTACTATTCATGGCAACTGATAATTGGGCATTAGACACCTCAACCATATCACTCAAATTCTCCTCCAAGTCGTGAATAGTCAAGCCAAATTCGTCGATCTCTTGCCTGAGCACAACCCTTTCTTCCATAAATTGCCTCGTCATATTTGTAAGTTCACTCCTGAAATCTCCATAAGCTTCTAAGAGTTTGGCTTGCTCCATTAGCCAAGTTTCGCTAACAACCTGCACTTTATCGCTCCTGTCAAACTCACAAACATCATTAGAATCATCACAAAAATTATTGGGGGAAGGAGCATGACACTTAGGACAATCATTCCACCGACCACCACACAATTTACAAAAATTCCAATCAAAGGTGGTAGAAAATTTACATAACCAGTCTCATAGGGTTGAAAGAGTTGGACAATTTTTCCACAAGTGGGTTCCTCCGCAAAGTAGACAGAGATCATCAAAATTAGAATTACAACCACTCGACCAATTTTCATTAAAAGATGCCATGATAAGACAAGTAACACAATACTAAACTAAACAAAAATTAAACCTTAATAGAAAATAAGTAATCGTTCAAAAAGAAATCATTCAATTATTTAGTCCGCGGCAACGGCGCCAAAAACATGTTGCTCTCAATGCACACGCAAGTATACGTGGTCGACAAGTAATAAAGTGATAAGTAGAGTATCGTTCCCACGAGGACTATTCAGACTGGACTCCTAACAAACAATTTCCTATTAACTATTCAGGGATCTTTTTAGATGATGATTGTAAAATTTACTAACTAAAGAAAATAATTAAAAACAAGTAATTGAAATCAAGTATTCAAGAGCAAACTATAGTTGTTATCAATAATAAGGAGAAACGGTCCAGGGTTAGAGTTACGAACAATCCAGTTGAGTTATCAAGTTGATTCTACTTCTTGATTTCCTAGATTGCTAACTACAGGTTAAATGTACCAGTGAAAACCTTTCGATTCTTCACGGTCTATGCAGGCTACTCCAATCCCTATATGTCTATGGGTTGAATCACGTGCACGCAGTAACGAATTCTGTGATTAGTTAAGCTAGGCGAGCAAGTATATGTCTATCCTACTCACAAATTGGTTCCCCGATGCCCGGGTTCACAATCTAGCTCTACTCTTTCTTATTGCGTTCATAAATTCCCTCTTTCAAGTTCAGTCTAAAAACCATAGATAGTGTTCAATTATAAGGCCTCAATAATCAAACAATTATGATCAAGAAAGAATAAACAATTCGTAATGGTAAATCAATATGTAGAAATCAACTTTCAAACATCAACCTTCATGTATTTACTCTAACCCTAGAACGAACAAACTATAGAATTAAGGAGAAGAATAAGAGAAAGAAAGAAAGAACTTGTTAGAAGACATCTAGAGCTCATCCCCTCTCCTTCAAAACTTGCTCCAAAGTCTGAACTCCTATCAAAAACTAAGTAAAAGAGTATTTATAGGGTTTACAAAGGCCCAGTAATAAGTTACACCTAAGCCTAGACGAAATAGGAAGTCAAAATTCGCTCCAGGGGCGCTATAACGGGCGCCCCGCACCTACGACCGCGCCTAGACAACCAGAAGACGTCGAAATTTGCACGCCTTTGGGGCGCCCCGCGTGGGAAAACACGCCAGGCAGCCAGCGCTATAAGTGGAGCGCCACGTGCCCCACAGCGCCAGGCAAAATTCAGCTCTTCCTTGCTCCACAACTGGCCTCATGTCGTGCCCTCGTGTGCTCAATCCAATCCTCAATCAATTTCCAATCATTCCTTGCTCAATCACGCTCCTAAAAGCTCCAAATGCACTGCGTAACAACCTACATACGCACGACATAAAATTAGTGCAAAACCACATTCACAAACTATAAAACGAGCGAATAACAAGCTCAAACATGTAGAAATATTAAGGAAACATTGGCATAAAATCCCAAACATCACCGGTTGAATTAGAGCATAAAGCCTTGTGGGCATTGAAGAAATTGAACATGGATTTGGGCGATGTTGCAAATGCAAGAGTTTCAAACTTGCATGAACTTGATGAATTCTTGGCATATGAAAATGCCATGATATACAAAGAGAAGATGAAGGTGTTTCATGATTCAAGAATTTGGAACCGGGCATTCAAGGTTGGACACTTTGTGTTGTTGTTTGACATTCGGTTGAAATTGTTCCCCGAAAGCTTAGGTCCAAATGGACGGGTCCATTCAAGGTGCTTGGTGTTACTCTTTATGGCTCGATGGATTTGCAATCAAAAGAAGGTGGAAGAAGCTTTCGAGTGAACGGGCATCGTGTGAAGCACTATTTGGGATGTGACGCCGAAGTTGGTGAAGTGGCGTGTATCAATCTTGATGAACCATGATTGAAAAATTCAACACCGTCATGCCGCGATGTTAAATTAGGCACTTCTTGGGAGGGAACGCAAGTTTTTAGCATAATTAGTTATTGCATGTGCAGGTATCCAAGCGTGAATGAAGCAAAGAAGTAAAAAATGAAGAATAAAAGCCAAAGAAAAATTTGGAACTGTTTGAGGCGGACTGCCCATGTGGCAAGGCGGACCGCCTCAAAAAGTTCAGAGAGTTGGGGGCTTGAAAATCGCAAAATTCAGCTAAGTATGGTAGAAGCGAACGCCCTCAATTAGTAGGCGGAACGCCAGGTAAGTGTGTGCTTCAATTTTAAATAAACAGAGGAGAAACAGCGAGAGATGGACCACCTGGACCTTGAGGCGGACTGCCCCATGCTGACCCGACCCAAGTTGATAGTCTAAAAGCCTCAACAAACCCCATTTTTTATTTGTTTGATATTTTGACAAAAAAAAAAAAAAAAAAAAAAAAAAAAGACCCTTTGGCCAAAAATCTCCCACCCATTCCAAAAATATCACTTCCCATCACTAACAACACACACAAATCACTTTCAAGCTTCAAAGCTCACTTTAAATCCGGGTAATTGCACAAATCTTTCAATTTTTCTTTAACTTTCTTAAGTTAATAATAGTTTAATTTAGTAGTTGGTAATTGTTCCTTATTCTTGAATGCTAAATCTTAAAGCTGAAGTAGTTTGAAAAACTTAGGGTTCTACATATGAAAAGCTTGAATTGGAATTTGAACCCATGACTTGAATCCACTAGATTTGGGTGCTTGGATTGTTTAAAATTTTTAGGGATACTATGTTAGTGCTACACATGTGTTGAAGCATGACAACCCATTAGTTGGGGGAAGTTGAAATTCAAGAAAATTATCGATTCATGCTTGAACTTGGAATTAGAATTGATACCATGATTTTGTGTACTTGTTTTGGTTTTTTGAGCATGTCTTGGAGCCTTGATGATTAATTAATTGTTGTGGGTGTTCGGAATTGATGTTGGGCATATGTCTTGTGTTCCGGCATTAATTTCTTATCACTTTTGCTTTGTTTTTAGGATATTATGTGCCCATCAATGATCAAATTGAGATATATTGCAAAATTGATATGTTTGAATGTTGTAGGAATGAAATGAAGCAAATTGAAGCTTAATTGGTACAAAAACAAGAAAGTAGCAGTGCATACAGCCGTCCATGCTTCGCATGAACCAGTGTTTGGCCTGGGAAAAGCAAAATTGAAGAAAACAAAGGAGCATCAGCGCATACAGCCGTTGGCGCGAGTCATGCTCCAGTGTTTGCGCTGGAGAGTTGTCCCAGGCAAGTTTGGAGAAGCTAGTGACATCTCTCACATATTGTATTCCATATATAAATCCTTGTAAACATATTTTTAGACCTACTTATGTACTTTGGAGGCAAGAAACATACAAGGAGGCTATAGCTTGGGCAACTGGAATAATACAAGAGTTTTTCTTAAATTCCTCCTTCCCTTTTATAATCTATTCATTCATGAATTACTTGGACATGATTATCATGAACATGAGTGCCTAAGTTAACCATTCTAGGGTTGATTGAACTACTCAAATATTTATGTGTTAGGAATATTTGATTGAATGAATGAAACTTGTTAATCCTTCCTAGCTAAGTGTTCATATTTTGCTTGCTATTAACTGGAAGGGCCCCCAATTGATTGTTCCTTTTATTCTTGTGTGTCTAGGGACAGATTCATAAGCTAGGGTTAAACGCTTATCAATATTTCAACCTAAATTCAAGGCATTACTTAGGTTGTCAATAAGGCGATTTGTGACCATTGACTCCGCTAGTGAACCATACTTGTAGTTCTACGTATCTTCATTAATTAAGTTAAAAATTGGTTAGTGAAAGTTACAATTATTACACGGGAGTGAATAGTTATGAATTTTGAGCAAGTGTTCAATAGGAAAAACCAAGTTTAATTTATTAACAAATTATTCTAATATATAAGTAAGAGTTGGGTAGATCAATCTTAGGCTTTACATCCTTTGAATCAATCTTAATCTTTATTAATTGTCGTTTAATTTATAGTTAATTTTTATTACTTAGTTATTACCACAAAATCAACCTTAAATAAAAAACCCTTAGAAGTTTGTTGATATGTATAGTTAGAATAACAACTAGATTTCAAGTATTGTCTGTGGGATTCGACTTGGGGGCTTCAAATACCGAGCTATATTTGTTGCGACCGTTTAGTCCCTTTTATAGGGTGTTGTTGGGCATGATCAAATTTTGGCACCATTGTCGGGGAACACGGTGTTATTTTAGTTGCTAAAATAGCTAGTTTTATTTCTGAATTTACTTCACTTCTGTCATCTTGAATTAACTCTTTGGAATTTGTATTTTTTAGGTGTATGCAAAAGGCGAGATCTCAGTCTTCAGAGTTGAAACCGTTTAACCCAGAGATAGAGAGCACATTCCATGCATTGAAAAGAGAAAATTATGTTGTCAATACACTTAAAGAATCATAAACCTAGGAAATCGAGATGGCTGAAAACTTGGCACTTAATGCTTTTGCACAGCCTGTGGCTGGAAACTTTGCCTCTGCTATTCAGCTTCCGAAATTTAAAGTTGAGAGTTTTTACATCACCCAAACTATGGTTAGTTTGTTGTCAAATGTTGGACTGTTCGCGGGTAAATATACTAATGATCCTTAGAAGCATTTAAAAGAATTCATGAGGGTGTGTGAAACTCAGAAGCATGCTCGAGTTCTGGCAGAGGTGGTGCGATTGATGTTATTCCCGTTCTATTTGATGGATGATGCTAGTGACTGGTTCGATTCTTTGCCAATCAATTCTATGACTTCGTGGGAAGAGTGTGTGATCAAGTTCATGAAGATAATTTTCCCACCAAACAAAAATATGAATTTGAAGTTGAGAGTTTTTACATCACTAAAATTATGGTTATGCTGTTGTCAAATGCTGGACTGTTCGCTGGTAAATCTACTTATTATCCTCAAAAGCATTTAAAAATTTTTATAAGGGTGTGTGAAACTTAGAAGCATGCTCGAGTTCCGGTAGAGGTGGTGTGATTGATGTTATTCCCATTCTATTTGATGGATGATGCTAGTGACTGGTTCGATTCTTTGCAAGTCAATTCTATGACTTCGTGGGAAGAGTTGGTTATCAAGTTCATGAAGAAAATTTTTCCCACCAAAAAAGACTGCGAAGATGGATAATGAGATACTCATGTTCAGGCAGAACCTGCTCGAGACTTTGCCATAAGCTTGAAGAGGATCAAGGGTTGCTTGCGAAGGGTTCCCATCATGAAATTCCTGATAAGATGTTGGGACTAAGAATTTACATGTGCATGAATATTCAAATTAAGGGCAATTTAGATGCAGAATCTGGAGGAGCATTCTTGACTCAAACAACTGCTGAAGTGAAGGCTCTACTTAATGTGATGGCTCAAAATTCAGGCTGGTTGACTAGAGCTGCATCTACTGGCTCAGGCCCAATGGTTTTAGCTACTGGAATTGATCATGAGGTTGAAGAAAAAATGTCAAGGCTGCAAACTACACTAGATGTGGCCCTAAAACAATTCAATGAGAACATGCTGAAACCTGTTAACCAAGTGGGCGCACCCGATCCCGGTAATTTTGCTGACTCTGATTTATTGGACTATATTGAAGATGTGAATTTTCTGAATTATGGGCAGCGCCAGCAATACAATCAATAGGGTCAATTTAGGCCAGTGCAACAACAAGCAACTTTACCTATGCAGCAGATAAATTATATAGCTGAGATTAATGGTGCAGGCTATGATGGGATTTAATAAGAAGATGTAAAACCAAGTGGTAGCACATGACACTGCAATAAAGGGTGTAGAGACTAAGTTAGGACAAATGTCCCTAGCTTTATATAATAGACCTCAAGGTGCTTTGCCGAGCGACACTGTAGTGAATATTAGGGATCTAAATCTTTATCAATTGATGGTAGTTACTTTGAGGAACGATAGGGACTTGGACAAGGAGCAACAATTAGCTAAAGAATGCTACCCACTGCGCCAGATATTGAGCCTGTTGATTACTCTGCGAAACTGGTTGGCAATGATCATGCTGAGAAAGAGACCACTTTGAAACCTGTTCCTGGTACTGAGAAGGTAATTGCCAAAGAACCTATTAAAGAAACCGAGAAGGTAATTGAACAAGGTAAAGAGTCAAGAGAGTAGAACTCCAAGGCGAAAACGCCACTACCTCTTTTCCCTCAAAGATTGGCAAAGCAACAAAAAGGTTTGAAGTTTAATAAGCTTTTTGATTTGTTGAAACAATTGAAGCTTACTATGCCTTTCATGGAGGTTATGCGAGAGGTACCTAGATATGCTAAATTGATAAAAGATCTTTCGTCTACGAAGGTTGACTTTAATGAGGTAGAGGTGGTCGAATTGAATAAGATGTGTAGTGTTGTCATCACAAAGGCTGTAGCTAAAAAGAAGCAAGATCTTGGTAGTTTTATAGTCCTATGCTCTATTGGTGATTTCACAATTGGTAAGACCTTATGTAATTCTGGTGCAAGCATTAGTTTGATGCCGCTAGAAGTATACAGTAAGTTAGGGTGACTCATATGAGAGAGACCTCAATGCGAATCCAGCTGGTAGATAGGAGGCAAAAGCGCCCTGTTGGAATTGTTGAGGATGTACTTGTGCAAGCAGGTAGTTTTACGTTTTTAGTAGATTTTGTAGTTCTTAACTGCCACGAAAATAAAGAGGTTCAAGTTATGTTAGGCCGTCCATTTTTAGCTTCTGGTAGAGCAGTGATTGATGTTGATAAGGGGAAGATAACCTTGAAATTGTATGATGAAGAAATAGCAGTTGATATTGGCAAATTGTTGAAGGGACATTGTGATGATGTGAATTGTTCGTGTGTGCATACATGCGATCATGGATGAGCCATGGATAGAGCTTTCATAATCATTGTTCCGCGATATTAAATCAAACGCTTCATGGGAGGAAACCCATATCTTATCGCTTTCGTTAGTTAGTCAGTTTAAAAAAAAAAAAAAAAAAAAAAAAAAAAAAAAAGAACAACAAAAAGAATGGAATTTTATGGGTGTTAATGTGTTTATGTAGTGTGTGTATTATCAACACCCCATTTTTCTCTGAACCGGTTAAAGTCCGAAAAAAGGGCTCGACTTATTGGAACTCAGGGGTAAAGACTTGGAGTCGCCACCTAACATATTTTTTAACTAGGCGTGTTAGGGCAGCTACTTTGTTTCTAGCCAATTTTAATGTTAACTCCGAAATATGATCTACGAACCGGATATTCTGAGTAAGGGTTCGAATTAACTCAAGAGCAAGGTGTTAGGTACCTCTCATATTCCACCAAGTGTGGTTTTCGGCCGGACTATATAATTGGGATTCAAACTAAAGTCAATCAAAATTAACTCTACTATAAGAGACAATTCAGGTACAAATAATTGTATAAGCAATAAATATTCATCTTCGTCAAAGACTTCCTCTTTGTAGGATTGTACCTGACAATTAAAACAAATTAGTTAGTATGTCGATATGCAAAAATATAAGTAATGAAATAAAACAAAGGTATAGGAAATAATGATAATATTCCAAATGTTCGCATTTTCCAATATTGTCTTCCTTTAACGAATTTCGCTGAGAAATACCTTGCAAAAATGAGAAAAATGAATTAGTACAATAATAGCAAAATAATAATAAGATTAATGATAATAAGTAGAGTAGTAGTAGTAATAATAATAATAATAATAATAATAATAATAATAATAATAATAATAATAATAATAATAATAATAATAATAATAATAATAAAGGAAAAATAGATTTTTTTTAAGATTTAGACTCAGATTTCGTCGTATCCGGTAGAGGTTTAAGGACATCGATACGGCTGCAAACAACGGTGACCGACCATGTTGCCATGCCAGGTACCGGTCCTATACACTCTATGCTCATTTTGCAAAGTGTATACTCATCATCATCGCCTATTTTTATTTTCAGAGGGACACGTAAGGGGACTGTATACGTAACGAGACGTGGCATTGTATACGTATCGGGACAACTGGCCTCCAAATCGTCATTGGGCGCGTAATATCTGTTCAAATCTATGTAGGTGCCTCAAATATAATATTTTTTCATAGGCTGTAACGATTGTAGTATCGTTTAGAATCAATAAATGATAATCAATCATATAGCCTTAGTTTAGACTGCAGTGCAAAAATTGACGTGAGCACATGGAACAATTATCCCGATAAGTATTAGTAAGAGGACCAATACTTGCACAACCATCAAATTGAAAATGGTAAACCCAGATTCCGCCTCAAACAACTTCGAAACTGTCAATGAACCTGCGTGTCAAAACAACAGATAACATCCAGCAATAGTAACAATTTTGACCAAATCAGAGCAGCAGAACAATAATTAAGCGGACGAAATCAACACCAAAAAATAAGCAAAAATGGCGTTACAGCAGATACACCCAATCAGTGAACTGTCGGAGCAGGAGGAGCGACTGCTAAGCAGCGTTGCTACCACCCCAACCTCCTTTTCAATTTCCATCATGACTCAACAAGAATCGGAAGAGAAAAACGAGAACGGGGACCCTGATGGTGGTGCTATTTGGCCGCCGACCCGCTTCCCCAAACCCCGATCTCACTGGTTCTGTTTTGATGGGGTGGTGGTGTGCGCCACACTTCCGTTTCTCTCTTTCTTTTTTCGGTGAAAGCCACCTCTCGTTATCCCCTTCTCTTCCTCACTGATTTCGAGAACCCCTTGTTTCGATCTCGTTTTTTTGTGTGTGTGATAGAGAACGTATTATTGATGGGTCTATGTATATTGTGTGAAGAGGAGGAGATGAAGGGAGTACGCGAGGGTGTATATGTGTGCTACTATTGGTATGTATCTGTCAGTGTGTGTATGTGTAGACGATGGTGTGTGTGGAGAAGATGAGGGGGTGTGGCTATGGTGATTTCGTACTGTGTATACATGTCTCTGCCTCCCCTATAAGAAAGTAGAATGCAACAATATATACCAAAAAAGCTTCACAAGCCCGTTGGGAAATTAGGGGGTGATTAGGGGATCATTAGGAGGTGATTTGGGGATTTGATGGAGAGAGATTAGTGATTTTTGGGTTAACTTAATAAGAAATAATGTGTGGCAAAAATATAAGGAGTGTATTTGGTTATGAAGTTTGTCTAGGTTCGAAGTAAAGCTAATCTGATAAAAAGAGGATAAATAAATAAATAAATAAATAAATAAATAAATAAAATGAATAAATGATGTAGCAAATTTTAGTAGAAATTGGAGAATCAATTTATTTAAAATGTATGGGAAGAAAGAAAAGCTTATGGTGCCAATTGAATGTACCCGGTTGAACTTTTGCCCACGTGCAAAGAAAAAACTAAATTCAAATTAATATGTCAATATTATGAAATGAAAATGAGCAGTAACAAATTTTGACCGGACCATTTAATTATACCGCTATTTAATTTTAAAATGCAGGATAAAAAATAAAAAATAAAAAAATCATAAATTTTATACAGAAGAAGAGAAAAATGCATACATGAAACAATTGGGGTCACGTATAAATATTCACAAATAATTATAAAAAAATTTTAAGCAGTAAATTACACAATAGCCACAGTTTTATAAATAGCCTAAATGACGCTAGTTACATAATATAATCACAATTAAAAATATATAATGTATAAAAAGGGGATAACACACGTAAATGCATGCCTTTTAATGCGAATTTGCTCAAACAGTTAAACGGCACCTTTAAGTTAAATTACGGTCAATTACACGAAAATGAGGAAAAAAATTGAGTGTCAACATGTATACAGGTGATGGAGAGCCAAATTGATGAGATAAATGAACCTTGCGAAGCTATGATATAATGGAAGGATGGAATTTGCACAAATTGTTAAGGTCTCAGGTGAAACAGCCTCCTATGCGTCGCATGGAGGGCTATTTCGACCTTGAGTTTTGAGGTAATTTTGGTCAGTATGCAATAACCAAAGCATGCATGAGTGTTTCAACTTTGCTGTGAATTTTTTTCCAAAACATCCGCCGAGGCGCCGCCCGGAACGCTGTTTCACCTAGAGCTCAGATTTTAAACAAAAAATGTTGAAACACTGGCCTATGCATCGCGCCAGTCGCTTTATCAAATTAAATTGAGAAAAACATGTTAGATCAGTGGAAAAAAGGAAAATCATTACTGAGTGTTTCAATATTCCAAGTAAGTACTCCTTTTTTGAATTAAACACACAACACATTTCACAAAATCACATCAGTTAAAACATAACAGAGCAATTCTCGCTTCTTTTCTCTTGTTCTGCTTATTCTCTGATTCTCGCGATCAAATCCTCATCATTTCCCAGGTATGATTCTCTTACCTCTTTCCCCCTCTCTCTTTGTCTCTACCTCGCATTCCCTGTTTACAACTGTGTTTTCCTAGCCCTTTTCCCCTTAGGTTTATACTATTAGTTCATGTTGTAGATGATACTTATGTGGGAATTTATGATCTGTTTTTCCTGGTAATTAACTGTGGGGAGTGCGGTGATGCACCGTGATGAAGATTACATGAAAGCTCCCGAAGTTGGGAGGGTTAAACGCTACCAAACAGCTCACACACAAGCTGTCCAGAATCGTGCACGCTAGGTGTTTGATAAAATTCCACAATGAAAATTTTATACATTCGGCCAAGTCTGAGTAACTGAATCTGTTATGGGGCATAAGTTGAACATAAATTCATTAGAATTATTGTCCAAGGCAGCATTCATAGCACTTTAACACAAGTGACACTCATTGCACATCGCACGCACACGATAAGTGTTGCTTTGAACAAAATTAACTGCTATGATGTGTAATTTATGGGTTGCCCTCTTTTTTTTTTTTTTTTTTTGCTTAATTGAATGCTTCTCACTGCTTTGGTGATAGAGAACAGCATAAGTGTGGGGTGTAGGAACCCCGTTTTGCATACTTTGACGCTTTTAAATGCAAGAATTGTTTGAAACAAACAGGTGCATGTGAGGAAAGTCTGATTACCTCAAGAATGACATAATGAGTTTACAATGAGATTAAACTGTTTAAAAGTGAAACACACGTGAGATTAAGTGTGGGGTGTGCGCGCACCAAGTGAACTAAAACTAAAGTTTTCTTGATACCCACACTTTTTCATTATTTTTGTTTTTGTGCAGTGGCGACCATGCACTATTTTAAGTGTGAGATAGGATATCATAAATTGTAATTGTACTTCTACTCATTTTACTTTGTATTTTATAGATTAGTGGCATAATCCTTGAGTTTTCTTTAAGCCACGGTTCTTTTCCGAGGATGCCTGTTGTTTTAAATTGGGTGTTTTTAGTTAAAAAGAAAAAAATCAAAAAAAATCATATTCAAAAATAACAAAAAAAAAAAAAATTAGTAAATAGGAGTAGATAAGTGGTGAAGAACTTGTGCTTTCTTTGTGACTGGTTTTGATGCAAGCATATTTAGTTCTTTGCATGCAAGTTGAACTTCCCTAGAGATGTTTTGTGTGAGTTTTATATTAGATTGATAGATGATTTTGTCAGTGACTCTTCGGCTCACGTTTTTGATGCAAGCATATTTAGTTCTTTGCATGCAAGTTGAACTTCCCTAGAGATGTTTTGTGTGAGTTTTATATTAGATTGATAGATGATTTTGTCAGTGACTCTTCGGCTCAGGTTTTTGACTTTGCTTGCTGACTAAATATCATGGCTTTGTCTTGTTCTTGTAAGGAGTTGGAATTATTCGGTCTTGCATAGTTCATGTGTCATGTGTAGTGAGGTGTTAGTATTGATTCTCATGCTTGCATCATTGGTCTAGAACTTGCCCTAATTATTTTTCGAGGTGAAATCCTAGGATGTACTCGGATGATATGACCCTAGTTAGCCCCTTTGAGCCTATAGCCTTTTTATTGGAAGCCATATTACAAGTCGTAATCTATTTCTTTGTGTTTTACACTATCCATTCTATTTTTTCCTATCTCCCTGATCACTTATATGTACTATGAGCTGAACAGCTTAAGTTGGAGTAAATGGTGGTGCATTTTGAGTTGGTGACTATGAGAAGCAAAAGTATTGAAAAAAAAAATAAGAGAAAAATGTGTGAAAGAAAAAAAAGGGGAAAAAAAAAGAAGAGAAAGTGAATATATTGAGGAGCAACTGGGAGTTGAATTGAAAGGAAAATCATGGTTGGAAAGAAAGTGGCAATTGAGGTTTAAATATGTTTTGTAAGTGCTTAGGAAGGTGTAGTCACTATTATTCATATATTTATCCTACCTGTCCCCTAGCCAATATTACAACCTTGATAAAGTCTTATTTGATTCTTGGCCGAGTGTGCCTACATTAGTGGAGAAATTACAAGACGAGCAAGCCTATAGTACTATTGTGTGGCGCTTGAATTTTTTTTGTGAGTGTGAGCAAATTCTTTTTATCTTAGCGTCCCTTATAATTAATTTAGTTTATTTATGTGTGATTGGGACTTGCCTTTGATTGGTGATGGCACGTGGATTATGAGAGAAAGAAGCTTTTATTAGGCTACCGAATTTTGAGCAAGTGAGCATGTCCTGAGTAAGTTAGTGAGTGGAGTCGATTCTTGAGGATGTCATTACTTAATTGTTTTGATAATTCATGTTTCAAATGAGTGGTGTAAATAAGGGGAAGTTGAGTGCGTGTATGTTTGGTGATTAATTGTTGGTATCAATCAAAGTCATAGGTGTGCGCTTCCTTAAAATTCTTGATTCGGTTGGATGAGTTTCATTGAGTGAAAGTATGTTGGGTTTGTTTGTTCAGTCGGGGTGTTAATTTTGGGCATATGTCTTGTATTCTGGCGTTAATTTTTATGACTTTTGCTTTTATTTTTTACAATATTATGTGCCCAACAATGATCAAATTGAGATATATTTTTAACTTGATGTGTTTGAATATTGTAGGAATGAAATGAAACAAATTGGAGCTTAATTGGTACAAAAACAAAGAAGTAACAATGCATAGAGCCGTCCATGCTTCGCATGCACAAGTGTTTGTCCTGAAAAAAACAAAAATTGAGGAAAAACAAAGAAGCAGGAGCACATACAGCCGTTGGTGTGAGGCATGCTCCAGTGTTTGTGCTGAAGAGTTGTCCCATGCAAGTTTGGAGAAGCTAGTGACTCTCCCACTTATTGTATTCCATATATAAACCCTTGTAAACATATTTTTAGACCTACTTACGTACTTTGGAGGCGAGAAACATACAAGGAGGCTATAGCTTGGGAGACTAGAAGAATACAAGAGTTTTTCATAAATTCCTCCTTCCCTTTTATAATTTATTCATTCATGAATTACTTGGACATGATTATCATGAACATGAGTGGCTAAGTTACCCATTCTAGGGTTGATTAAACCACTCCAATATTTATATGTTAGGAATATTTGATTGAATGGATGAAACTTGTTAATCCTTCCTATCTAAGTATTTATGTTTTGCTTGCTATTGATTGGAAGGGCCCCCAATTGATTGTCCCCTTTATTCTTGTGTCTAGGGATAGATTCATAAGCTAGGGTTAAACGCTTAGCAATATTTCAACCTAAAATCAAGGAATTACTTAGGTTGTCAATAAGGCGATTTTTGACCATTGACTCCACTTACGAACCATACTTGTAGTTCTACGTATCTTCATTAATTAATTGGAAAATTTATTAGTGAAAGTTATAATTATTACACGGGAGTGAATACTTGTGAATTTTGAGCAAGTATTCAATAGGAAGAACCAAGTTGAATTTGTTGAAGCATTATTCTAACACATAGGTAGGAGTTGGGTAGATCAATCCTAGGCTTTACATCCTTTGAATCAATCTTAATCCCTATTAGTTGTCGTTTACTTTATTGTTAAGTTATATTACTTAGTTCTTACTACAAAATCAACCTTAAATAAAAAATCCTTAGAAGTTAGTTGATAGGTAAAATAGTTAGAAGAACAACTACATTTCGAGTGTTCTATGTGGGATTCGACCTCGGGGCTTCTAATACCAAGCTATATTTATTGCGGCCACTTAGTCCCTTTTATAGGACGTAGTTGGGCGTGATTAGGAATTTCTTCAAGTTTGAACGTGCATTAGAATCTTGAAATTGGGTTTTTTGTTTTTGGCTTGAATTGTTCTTGAGAGCTTTAATATTTTGATGCTTATTATTGGCCGCTTGAAATTGTTAAAGTTATTCAAAGCATGAAAACCCACTAGTCGAGGAAGGGTTTTAAGGTTCGATTGTATTGAACCGTAACTTGAAACCCACAAATTCGGTTAATCTTGCTTGTGGATTGATTCAATTGCACGTAGGATCGGTTGAACAACCTTGAATTTGTTTAAATGCTATGGGCGGACCACCTCATCATTGAGGTGGACCGCCTCTCTTGGAACCTTGAAAAATTTGCTAAGGCATGAATTCTCAACTCTCTGGACTTTGGAGAGGCAGACCGCCCTCACACAGAGGAGAACAGCCTTCTTAAATTTAATGCTATGAAGTTTTGGGTCGGAGCGCCTCAGCAGTGAGGTGGAGTGCCTAAAATTTTACTACATCTCTGCATTTGCTGAGGCGGACTGCCTCTGTGCTAGGGCGGACCGCCTTGGCCTGAACTTGTAGCATTAATTCACTGATTTTGACCGCCTCTGCACTGAGGCATACCGCCTCCCCCTGTACCGAGCCATTGTTTCACTTCTTCTTTTGCCTTCATTGTGTAGTGTACTTGAGAATTACTAAACTATAGTTTGTATATGTTGCAGGCAAAATGGGAAGATAAGGAAAAAGGAAACAACCACAATAATCACCTCCTCCCTCCGATGATGATGCACGAGATGAAATACCTTTAGCCAAATTGACAAGGCAAATAAGGGGTGAACTTAAAAAGAAAAAGAGACAAGATGCTTCTTCGTCTCAAGCTCAACCACAAGATCAAAGGAAAGCTGAGGCTAATGAAGAGGAGGAGAAGGATGATAATGCAACCGAGGGTGCAGAAGAACAACCTCAGGCTCAGGAAAGTGAAGAGTCTGATAATGAGGTAATGGAAGCAGAATGGAGAAAAATGTTCAAAAAGAAAAGAGTTCTCTTGCTCCACAATCAGAAATTCTGAAATAGGGGTTCAACCTCAAGCGGGTGATCGGGATGAAAGATGTGGATAAAAAGAACCCGAGCATCTACAAGAGGTTCCAAAAGATAGAATGGGGTGCACTTCTAGGCAAGCCTATACCCTGAGCAAATGAACGCATGTGTCACGACCCATTTTCTGAACGAGTTATGACACGGCACCTGGGGGCCAGGTGAACCAGACCTGCTAAACTTTTCATACATCTTTCAAAAACTCATAATAATTCAAATAAATAATAACTCTGCATCTTATAATAAATAGTCAATATCACTTTAAAATACTTTAAACGTTAAATCTTAAAATGTGCGCCATAACCCTTCTAACTCATTGTCTATGAAGCCTCTAAAACTGGAAGACTGTCATATTGCACGAGACATGAAACCCTCGGCAATACTCAACTGAATAAATAAAATAAATGAAGGAACTGGTAAGGAAAACTGATATGTCTCCACTAAAAGCAAGACATATGCATTCTGTGAGTAAACTTGAAGTATACCTGTAACAACTGCTGGAGATGCCTCTGCACTATGACGATCAAGTGTAGCATATAAGCGGGGGTTGTCCCCCTCCCTGGTGGATTGAGCCTGAACCTCTACCCGCCCCACGCGCAGCCTGGTTCTGAGGGCCACGAGCTTGGGGTGGTGCAACTGCAGTAGCTGAAGAACCTGCTGGATGTGCTGCTCCCCTATCATAGGCTCGCTGCAACTTTGGGCAATTAAATTTGTAGTGTCCCTCTTCAAGACAATTGTAACAACCTCGAAAACCCAACTTGCACGGCCCTGAATGGCTCTTTTTACAATTACCACAAACATCACCATACTGTAGCTGCTGGTTGACACTGCCTTGACTCTGAATAGCTGGAGATTGAAAACTCTGATTTTGATTGGACCTGCCACCAAGGTTCTGATTCTGACGAGATTGATTCCCATAATTCTGGTTCTTCTTGAAGTATGACCCACCACCTGACTGGTAAGAGGACTGAGCTGGTGCAGTTGTAGCCCTGTTAAATGAGCTCTTTCCTCCTCCCATTGAACCATTGTAACCGCTGGATGATCGGGCCCTCTTGTTATGGTAACTTTCCTTTTCATCTCTTCTTTGATGTTTCTTCCTTTCCATGTGCTTAGCAAATCCCACAACAGAGGATAAAACTGACATACCTGCTGCTGCTGCCGCTGTAGTGTCCTGAATGTGAATACCCAATCCATTAACGAATCTATCAATCTTTGCCCTTTCTGTTGGAATCATATGGGGAGCGTACTTAGCCAACTTGATAAACTCCATCTAGTATTCTTCTACACTCATTGATCCCTGCTTAAGTTGCTCAAACTGGGTAGCCTTGGCTGCCTTATCTTCTTCTGGTATAAAGTTCATTGTGAATGCCTCCTCAAATTCCTCCCAAGTAGGTGGACCATAATCCTCATCTCTCTCTCTTTCCCATATCTCGAACCAAGTGCCTGCCGTACCCTTCAGCTGGTAGGCAGCTAATTCAACAGCCTCATTATCGACTGCTTTCATCAACCGGAGTGCCCTTTTAACTTCTCAAGCCATAACATTGCATCTTCACCAACCTTGGTACTGTAGAACTCTGGTGGTCTCAACTTGAGAAACTCGTGTGCCCTGGAGGTTATAGAACTTTCATGTCTGTTGCCCTGAGGTGGTGCCTCATTCTCCCTATGACCCTGAGTAGCCATGACTGTAGTAAACATCTCCATAGCCCCTCTCATTGCATTAAAAGCCTCACCCATCTCTGGTGGCAAGACAACTTGAGCTGGAACAACAGGTGGGGTTGGCACTTGGTTCTGGTTAGCTTGCTCATCTATCTCAACCTGATCAACCTGCTCCTCTGGTTCAACCTGGGGCGCTGGAGTCTTCTTAGTTGGCTTTCCCTTCTTATTTTTCTTAGATTTACGCTGAGCCACCATAGCCGCAAGCGTTTCTTGATCAGCTGCTTGAGCTCTGGTGTTAGAATTTCGAGTACCAACCATTTCTGTGAATTCAAAAGAATTAATAGATTAGAAGGATTCTTAAAGTTAAGCTCTATTGCACGATCTAGAGTATGAAAGAAAGCGAGACTTTTCCTAAATGTCTGCAGCCTCCTGTTCATAAGTATGGCGCGCTTCATACCCATAAACAAGACTCTACTGACACGACTTCATAGACCCCTAGGACTCTCTAAACCTGTTGCTCTGATACCAAGTTTGTCACGACCCATTTTCTGAACGAGTTATGACACGGCACCTGGGGGCCAGGTGAACCAGACCTGCTAAACTTTTCATACATCTTTCAAAAACTCATAATAATTCAAATAAATAATAACTCTGCATCTTATAATAAATAGTCAATATCACTTTAAAATACTTTAAACGTTAAATCTTAAAATGTGCGCCATAACCCTTCTAACTCATTGTCTATGAAGCCTCTAAAACTGGAAGACTGTCATATTGCACGAGACATGAAACCCTCGGCAATACTCAACTGAATAAATAAAATAAATGAAGGAACTGGTAAGGAAAACTGATATGTCTCCACTAAAAGCAAAGCGGAGCTCACCAACAACTGAGGATGTGAGGGAGAGTCCTAGCCTGTAGTCTGATCGCCTCGGTGACCTGCGTCTACGTTGACGAAGCCAACGTAGGTTCCAAGAAAAAGGAACGTGAGTAACGAATCGCTCGTCACCCAGTGAGTATCATCGACTCCCTCACTAAGGCCGGAACGAGAGTTAATAAAACATGAATACGTAAACTTTACTTTAAGGCAACTGAAACATTAGATCAAAATAAACTCTTTAAGTATTGCAAAATAGCTTATATTTTCTTTCTAGGGAGTACCACTCAAATCTGACATCTTTTCTTTCTTTCTCTTTCTAATCCCCGTGGCGTCCCACAGTTCAAAGTGTCTGACACGCTAGCATTCATTGCCCGACTATGGCAATATAACATAGTGCCCGACTATGGCACATACCTACCCTGTCATGGTAGTTTCGGGTAAAACGCAACCCGACTATGGTCACGCTCCGCAGCCCGACTATGGCTACGAACAAGTTTACCCTTCTCAGAATTTAAGGTAGCTCCCAAAAATATTTAAAATATTGCTTGGCACCAAAGGCCTCAATTTGAACTTAAGCTTTCATTTAAAATCTCATCATAGCTTCATTAGCTTTCAAACACAATTAAATCTTGAATCATTTAATAATGATCATAGAATAACATAAATAATCTCATGAAATTGTACTCAAGTAAAGATATATGATCGGGATGTAAAGGAAGCTATGAAACATATTTCTAGATACTTGATACTAAAGATCGACTTGGAAACATTAATGGATAATAAACGTTTGCCCGCTCCAATCAAACGTACATTAACTTCTCTAAAGCAATTTATCAAACACCTTAAATACATGCACTTTGTGAGAAAAGCACCTTAGGAAGGGTATGTCTCAACTCACCTCAATTTCCTCCTTGAATCTAATTGCAAGTGCAACTCGACGTACTTCACGTTACCAACCAACTACAACAATCAATTTACGTAATCAATCCCAAAGTTTTCATCTTTACCCCCAATTTAAGAACTTAGGTTCAACCCTTAACTTTCTAGGTTTAAAGAAATTTCCCAATGAATATAATCTATTAAGATGCTAGATTCTTGTATAATCATAATATAATTCCACTAATCCACAGGAAAAACTTACCTTGATGTTAACTTGAAGGCTGAATTGAAGGTGATACGGTTTCTGCTTCAGTTTCGTAAGGAACAGCTACGAGGACTCGGGGAGTACTGCTTCGCCTAAAACCCACTGATGCATATGTTTTGCTCTCTTACTCTATTATTTTAATAGTATTTGGCCATTAGATTTTGTTTAGGATAGTCCATATATTGGTCAACTTGGCTAATTAGCCATCTTAATGTAGCTCTACCTATATTAAGTCGGCTTTAACTTTTGGCACCTCTTACAATTTCTTCCTCCACTTTACATACATTTAAATATTTACACATCCTTCATGATAAATATTTAACTTATCTTCACCATACACTTTATATTCGGACCTCGCCATAATATATGAAACGACTTTACGTAAATAAATTTTTTTTTCACGCCAATAAGTGTCCTAAAACTTAGAAATTTTGGGGAACGTCACAGCATGATCGCCGAGTTTTATGCCAACTTAGCTACAAACAAGAAGAGTGATTCGAGAGTGTTTTGTCGGGGAAAATACGTAGATGTGGATGCTGGATCATTGAACGGTTTTTTCAAGCTCAAGAATTTCTCCCCGAAGAAATACACGAGGAAGTGTGAAATGAAAGAAGAAGAAGAAAAAAAGGGCATGGCTAGTTCCAATCATTGGTCGAGAGTGAGATCCCCATTGGAGGCTGAATGGTGTACATGTATTGGGTTAAATCCGTCGTCACCAAAGTTGGTGACTAAGCATCCACGTAGGACGACATGTAGACGACACATGGCTGTGAATGGACATAAAGGCAATGGATAAGATCGAAGATGAACAGTTACAACGGATAGGTGAACAGTCGCCACGGCCAGAAAAGTCGCGGCTCATCAATCAAGGCAGTTCAAAATAAGAATCTTATCCACAAACAGCGCAACGGCTCGACTAAGGAGTTACAACTGCTTGTGAACGGACACATAGCTACCTATATATTGTAATCTAAGTCACAAGCATTGAATCTAATGCTTCTCTGAACCTACACTTGTATTCAAACTATTTACTAACATTCAATTCTTTATCTCCAGCGAATATTTATTACTACTGATAATCGAAAGATCTCTTTTATTGTTCCATTGACTGAATATCATAAAGAGTACGAGGAAGGGAATTTAATCAAGTCTAAACGGCCTGAGCACGGTTCCTTTTTCGTTCGACTATTCATTTATTATATTGCATTGATTGTATCTTTATTCTTTCGCATTTATTACTGTCATTTATATTTTTCCATTAAGAGCGTTTAATCTCGATTATTGACCGTGACTCCGCTTTATAAATTTAATTTTAAATTAACCTAACAAAACGAAATTACGGTTAAACAATTTGGCGACCACAATGGGAGCCGGTCAATAACTTCCGTAGGTTAATCGCTCGTCGTATCTTACTCTTTATTCGTTTTCTCTTCGCTCGCTGGTTCTCCCCGTTTTCTTTTTGTCAAAATGGCAGATAACAACTCGCACAACAACGCTCCCATTGAAGGGCAGCAAGACCTCAACGCTGCGGAGCAGGTAAACCAGAATTTGGCCGGGGACGAGCAGCAAGATGTTCCCCTTGCAGACGACGACGTGATCCCCATTGCAGAAGACGAGAATGTGCTCCCAGCGGAACAGGAGAACGAGCACAGTCAGCAAGGTAGCAGAAATAGCCGCCATCCTGGCCGAGGAAACGTCGACCAGGGGGCTGGAGGATCTAGAAGACCCAATGGCCCTGGGAATTCGAGGAACTCTCAAGACGCTATCCTTGAATTCATACGGCAACAGGCTGAGATCAACAGGCAAATACGGGAAGCTATCGACAGCCTGCGAGGACAGAACCTGCCAAACACGGGAAATCCACCCATGGGACGTCCAAGGGATGCTTCACCATCTCATGCCCCGAGGCGCGCTGAAAATCAGAATGCAGGATCAGCGGTGCCAACAGAGATGAGCGAGGTCATGGAGGCCCTCACCAAGCAATTCAAAGAAATCCAGGAGGCCCTGCAGCGCTCTCTTCATGAGAGGATTGACCAGATCCCTGGTGCGCCACCCACTTTGAAGAAAGTTGACGTTCAACGGTATACTCAAAGGCCCTAGAAGGAAGAAGCAGCACCAAAGGCCATCCCCAAAACATTCAAAATGCCAAACATACCAAGATACCGGGGAACAACTGACCCCAATGATCACTTGATGATGTTTAGCAATTTCATAAAGGCAAGCGATCTCACCGACGAGGAGATCGAATCAGTGCAATTGAAGAAGTTCGTGGAAACCTTAGCGGACGGCGCTCTACGGTGGTATTCGATGCTGCCACCAAATTCAATAGGATCTTTTGCCGAGATGGCGGAGTTATTTGTCAAAGCACACACAGGCGCTCAGAAAACAGAAACAAGAGTTGAGGATATCTTTGAAATCAAGCAACTGCCTGGGGAATCTCTCCGGAAGTATGTGGATCGCTTTCAGCGTGAACGTATGTTGCTACCCAAGGTTCCAGATCGATGGGCGGCTATTGCGTTCACCAACAGCCTGGACGTCAAGAGTTCTGAGGCGACCAGGCGACTGTACGAATCCCTGCGAGAATACCCTGCGGCGAGCTGGTCGGATGTCTACAACCGTTATAATTCAAAGGTACGTATAGACGAAGATAAATTGATTGGCACAGGTACCCGAGGATGGAGCCAAACTCGCACCAATGGCGCTGGGGGAAAGATCGAGACGGATAGGCCAGATGCACGGCACGAACCATATCCCAGCCGGTCACGCAACAACTCAAACGGACGCGGTCGCAACAACAAAGGCCTGGCAAGGAGCAATGATTCTGCCTCAACTTCTAGTGGAATCCCAACCCTGCCCGTCTTCAACATCGGAGCAGTCGAGCTTGTAGCAGTGCTCGAGGAGATGAGCGAAAAGGTCAAATGGCCCAAGGATATGAAGGGTGACCCCAGCAAACGCAACAAAAATCTATGGTGCGAATTCCATCGCGATCACGGCCACACAACGGATGACTGCAAGGCTCTAAGGTACAAAGTTGCTAACTTGTTGAAACAGGGCTATCTCAAGGAGTACTTGACAGAAAAAGGGAAGCAGACTCACGCGAAGGCCCAGCAAAACAAATCAGGACCTCCCCGAGTATCATCTCCAAAAATGACAGTCAACGTCATCTCTGGCGGAATTGAGGTTGATGCAGTCACATACACAACAAAGAAATACGCCAAAGTCTCTATTACAAAGACCAAACGACCGCGACTTGAGGATACGATGACTTTTGAAGAAGCAGATGCAGATGGCTTGCAATTTCCTCACATGGACGCTTTAGTGATAACGCTGCGAGTGGAAGAATTCGACGTCAAGAGAGTGCTCGTTGATCCAGGCAGTTCAGCAAACATCATATTATCTCGGGTCGTGCAGCAGTTGAAACTATACGATGGGATTGTGCCAATTTCTCGCGTTCTCTCAGGATTTAACAATTCCAGCGAGAAAACGTTGGGAGAAATTACATTGACGACCCTGGTCGAAGGCGTCATGAGACGCACAACGTTTCATGTCATTGATGGGGACATGGCCTACAACATAATCCTTGGGAGGCCATGGATACACGACATGCAGGCAGTCCCGTCAACCTATCATCAAGTGATGAAATTCCCTTCAGAGTGGGGAGTACGAGAAGTTCGGGGAGAGCAGCGTTGCGCTAGAGATTGCTACTCAGTCGCAGTCAAGCTCCCCGAGGAAGCAAAATAGCAATTAAAGAACCCGGGATCAGAATCAAGCAATGAAGCATCAAACTACCAAATCCCGGAATTCATATCAAAATTGGATGCACGAGAAGAGTACGCGCCAACTATTGAAGCTTTGGAACCAGAAGAACTTTTCGGCGACATGCCCGAAAGGAAGGTATATTTGGGAGCAGAGCTAAACAAAGACTTGCGCAAAGGTATCTTGCACTTCCTCAAGGAGCGGCACACCACCTTTGCGTGGTCACATGAAGACATGACGGGAATCTCCCCGAAGATTATCTCTCATAAGTTGAATGTGGATCCATACTACCGCCCAGTGAAGCAAAAGAAACGCCAACAAGGAGCATTCAGGAACCAGATCATAAACGACGAAGTTGACCGCTTGCTCAAGATTGGCTCTGTCCGAGAAGTCAAATATCCAGATTGGTTGGCCAAGGTGGTCGTAGTGGCGAAGAAAAACGGCAAGTGGAGGGTCTGCATTGACTTCACTGATCTGAACAAAGCCTGCCCGAAAGATTCTTATCCACTACCTCAAATTGACCAACTAATCGACGCGACGGCCGGGCACGAGGTGCTTACATTCCTTGATGCATATTCAGGCTACAACCAAATCCTGATGAATCCCGACGACCAGGAGAAAAGTCCTTCATTACTTGCCGAGGTACGTATTGCTACAAAGTAATGCCTTTTGGACTCAAAAATGCAGGTGCAACTTACCAACGGTTAGTCAACCGGATGTTTCACGACCACATTGGCAAAACCATGGAGGTTTACATCGACGACATGCTGATCAAATCCAAACGGGCAGAGGATCACTTGGCTCATTTGGAGGAAGCCTTTCGAATCCTTGATCAATACAACATGAAGCTCAACCCGGAGAAATGCGCATTTGGAGTGGGTTCAGGGAAATTCCTTGGTTTCATCGTCTCCCAGCGAGGGATCGAGGTGAACCCCGCCCAGATAAAAGCGATAGAAGCCATCCCCGACGTACTTCATAACAGAAAAGATGTAATGCGGCTAACCGGGAGAGTAGCGGCGCTGAGGAGATTCATCTCCCGCTCGTCTGATCGATGCAAAAGCTTCTTCGACGTGCTGAGACAGAACAAGGAGTTCGAATGGACCCCTGAATGTCAGCAAGCACTTAAGGATTTGAAGCGGTACTTGTCAAGCCCGCCTTTACTTTCAACGCCACAACCAGGTGAACAACTATTACTCTACCTGGCCGTATCTGAATCAGCGGTAAGTGCAGTTTTGGTTCGAGAAGACAAAGGTAAGCAACTACCAATTTATTACATTAGTAAATCTTTATTAGATGCTGAAACCCGCTATCAACCTTTGGAGAAACTAGCACTAGCATTGGTAATCGCTGCCCGTAAATTAAGACCTTACTTTCAAAGTCACTCAATAGCTGTAGTTACTACCTTCCCCTTACATAGTATCTTGCACAAACCTGAATTCTCGGGCAGGTTAGTAAAATGGGCAGTAGAATTAAGTGAATTTGATATATCTTATCAACCCCGGGTAGCCATAAAGTCTCAAGCTCTAGCAGATTTTATCGCAGATTTTAGCGCCACCATGTACCCTGATGCTCAGCGTGAGGCGGTTCTTTTCGCCGGATCCGAGTCGGGGACTTGGACCTTGCACACCGATGGGTCCTCGAGCGTGAAAGGGTCAGGGCTAGGCTTAGTCCTCACCACTCCCTCGGGTGAAACCATTAGACAGGCCATAAAATGTCCCTTTATTACTAATACTGAGGCTGAATATGAGGCCGTAATTGCAGGATTGAAACTGGCTCGAGATTATGGAGCAGACAGGATTCATCTTAAGAGTGATTCCGCCCTGGTCGTCAACCAGATAACTGGAGGTTTCATTGCAAGGGAGTCTCGTATGCAGAGGTATCTTGCCCGAGTTACTGGTTTGCTGGCACAATTCAACAATTGGGAAGCCACACAGATCCCGCGAGAGGAGAATCATGAAGCCGATGCCTTGGCTAATTTGGGTTCAATCGCAGAAATTGGAGCAGCAGGTTCAGTGGCCGTAGCTCATCTCCTGTGCACAACAATCGATAAAGACGCAATGGAGGTCAACACGACCAATCTAACTTGGGATTGGAGGAATGAGATAATCAATTACATACTGCATGGAACCCTGCCATCAGACGTTAAGGTTGCTCGAAAGCTGAGGATAAAGGCTGCCAGATATACAATTATAGATGGCACCCTCTATCGAAAGACTTTTGCAGGTCCACTCGCCAAATGTCTAGGCCCCAGCCAAACAGAGTATGTGATGAGGGAAGTTCATGAGGGATGCTGTGGAAATCACTTGGGGGGAAAGGCGCTTGCGCGAAAACTTATACGAGCAGGCTATTATTGGGACAAAATGGAGAAAGATACTAACGAGTTTGTCAAAAAATGCGATAAGTGCCAAAGGTTTGCACATCTCCTCCATCAACCGGCGGAGCCCTTGCATTTAATCATCTCCCCGTGGCCGTTTATGAAATGGGAAATGGACATCGTTGGGCCACTACCCACTGCACCCAGAGGGGTACGTTTCTTGTTAATGATTACTGATTATTTTACAAAGTGGGTTGAAGCTGCAGCATATTCAAAGATACGTCAGACGGAAGTAGTTGATTTCCTGTGGCGTTATGTCATTTGTCGATTCGGAGCACCCAAAGAGATTGTCATAGATAACGGTCCCCAATTCGTTGGTCAGAAGGTCACAAAGTTCCTTGAAGATCGGCATATTAAAAGGATTACTTCCTCCCCGTATCACCCAATGGCAAACGGGCAGGCGGAATCGACCAACAAGATAATAGTGGATTCACTCAAGAAGCGTCTCGAGCAGGCCAAAGGGTGTTGGGTGGAAGAACTCCCCGGGGTTCTTTGGGCATATAGAACAACCACAAAAATGAGCACCGGGGAGACGCCCTATTCTTTAGTATATGGTTCTGACGCACTGATTCCAGTCGAAATTGGCGAGCCAAGCCTACGATACGCCCATGCAACTGTAGAGTCTAATTCAGTCAACCTCTCCGAGGAATTGGATTTTCTAGAAGAACGCAGGGAATTAGCACTGATACGAGTAGTGGCTCAGAAAGAAAGGGTAGAGCAATATTATAATCGGGGACTGAGGCTATGTAACTTCGAAGTCGGGGACTTTGTATTGCGTAGGGTCTCCCAGAATACGCAAGAGGCAAACGTCGGCAAACTTGGTCCAAACTGGGAGGGTCCCTACAAGGTGGTTGCATCAGCTGGTAAGGGTTCATACCGTTTGGCACGACCAGATGGATCGCTTCTACCCAGCAGTTGGAACGTGACTCACTTGAAGAGGTACTACTTCTAAGTGGTACAGGGGTTAGTGTTTCTATCCATTTTACGTTGCTTACATGCCTTCGTTCTCTTTTAAGTTGCTTTGTTTTCTTATCTTTGTCTAAATGGTACTAACGGTCTTCAAAAGGCCAAATTCGTTTAGCTCAACTGGTAGAGCTCGAAGTCCTCGTGCTTCGCGGCTGTGGGTTCAAATCCCGCAACGGACACACTCCTCTTTTGGTTATATGTGTTCTCAGATTCAGCGCTTCACCCATTGTCTTTTCATGTCTGAAATTACGAAATTTCAACATAAAAACAGGGGGTGGCGAGGGCCCCAGTAGGCCAAAGTCCCGGCTAACATAGGTGATCTTCGAGCAGAGCAAGGTCATTCGCTAAAAGCACGGCTAAGCAAAATCAAGTAAGTTCAATAGAACTATTTTACTTGTGCTATATTATTTTCTACATTTTGCGGCCAGTATCCGCTCAAGTCCCACAACTTTACGACCAGACAATCTTGTGTTCTGATTTACGACCAAACAATCATACGTTCTGGTCATTGGGTTACTTGTCCTTTTCAATAGAAATGACAGGGCAGCCTTAACCAAACCAAATTTTTTCTGCGAAAACTTTCAACTGTCAAATATGATAAGCAAAGTTTATCGCAAAACCGTCTTACACGGTCAAATTTCAGTCAGCCTAGATGACCTGGTTTCGTTCAGCCCAGAGAGCCTGACTTCAGTCATCTTAACTAAGGGTAGCTTAACCTGGTTACGATCTGCGCAGATTAACACCAAAAAGGGAACTCAGACACTAAGATTTGAAACATAATCTTGACCTCTGAAAACCTCACTAAGCAGTAAACAACAACAGCATTCATATAAGTGAGACTTGAAAGACTAAAGATGGTCGTCAAGCCTCAACCAGTCAGACAAAAGAGGAAAATAGCCAAAGTATACATTCATTCATAAAGTTAACAAATATTCGGAGTTAACAACATCCAACAAATTTACAAGAAGGACTAGACAAGGCATCAATCGTCATGTTGACCAGGATCCCGACCTGATGCACTAGCTCCATCAGTCGGATCCCCACCCAAATCTTCATCTTCTTCATCTTCATTGTCCTCGCTGCCTTCATCGTCCCCTTCGACGTCATCGTCATCAGCTCCCACTTCCATGCCCAGGACTTGCTTGACACTGATGATGGCTGCTATGGTCTGATCGAGGACTAAGTCGACGTTGATCTGGCCGCGCTGCATTTGGATAAGCAATTTCTTTTTGGCCTCAAGAGCTTCTAGTTTGGAGTCGATCGTATAACGATCCCGCAAATTTGCCAACTCCTTCGTTAGTAGCCCCTGAACCTTTGCAGATTCCGCAGCCCGATTTCTGGCCTCTTGTAGTTCTCCTCGAGCAGCTTGAGATTCAGCTTCAGCTTTGTTCATGTTCCTCAACATCAGGTCGGAAGCGTCGCGGATACTCTCCAGAGTAACTTCCTTCATATTGAGCTCATGGGCAAGTTGGGAAATCTGACGACCTTGCTCGTCCATCTTCGCCTTCAGATCTTCAAAAGACAACGCAAACCTGTCCCTCTCATCTAGAAGACGGTCCCTCTCCTCGAGGAGTGTGCTTATCTTGTCGTTAGCTTCAGCGTTGGATTTCTCCAACCTATCTATCTTGTCCTCAAAGAAGCCACGTCTCCCCTCCAGGACCCGCTTCTCCCCGATCATAGCCTGTTTTTCCTCTTCCAAGGCTTGATTGTCCCGAAGAGCCTTCAGAAGATCTTTCTTAAGGCCCAGAACTTGATCCTGATTGTTCAGCCTGGAACGGAACATGACCTCGGCAGCCATCATGCTTGCCTGGCAACAAGTAAAAAAATACTTCAGTAATTAGAACTAAGGTATCAGTAAAAGTGAAGGAGTAAAGGGAGAAACATTACCCGAGCAGTATCTTCAGCTATTGCATAAGCCAGCTGCTCGTCACTCATACTGCGCATGTTCCATTCCTCACCGGGACCAATCAGGTTGGACATCACTTTGACTAGATGACCAGGCTTCGTCAAAAAGTCCGTGTTTGGGGAAATGGAAAAGTCACACTCCCTCATGCACGGCCTGGGCTCCCTCGCTTGCTCAGAGGGATATTGGGGACCAAATTTGTGGCGTATGCCCTTGACAGAATATACCCCAACCTTCCCTCCTAAAGATACCCGCCTGGTAAGCCTAGTGCGAGAAATCTCGACATCACCTGCCTCGCCGGGGCCCAGGGTGTCACACTCCTGCAGATAAACTGGCGCCACTCCATCGCCAGCCAAGTTCATCATATCTTTATAATGAAAGACCTGAGGTTCATCCTCCCCCACAGCTTTCCTCTCCTCACCTTCCTCCTTATCATCCTCCCTCACCGGCTCTTTACCAGGCCGCCTATGGCCAACTTGCTCAGACACGCCCTGCTGGCCATCGACCTGTACAGGCTCACCCAATTCTGGGCCTTCGGGGAAAAAGGTAAAGTCTTCACGCACTCCCTCTTCCCCTACCTCCCCAAGCCTATCTCCTCTTCCACCACTCACTTGGGGACTCTCCTCGAAAGCGTAAGAAGAAGTCCCTACATCCTTCTTCTTATCGCCTCGAAGAGATGCCCTCTTCCTCCGGGTCAAGCTCACATCGGGAGCCTCTGAATCTGAGGTATCAAGAATTATAGGCTCAGCAGATTCAGGGGCAGCCGCCGAGCTTCTAACGCTCTCTTGCCCAGACTTGGGCGTATCAACAGCAGCAGCATTGACTTCAACTGTCTTTTCGGAGGGCTGAGGAGTCTTACGGGCCGACCTCGTTCTCTTCTTAGGCCTGCTCTTTTCCGAGTCAGATTTCTTTCTCTTTAGACTCGCGAGGACCTCCTCACCACCCTCCCTAGCCTTAATAGCTGCAGCAGTCTGAAGAATAGCAGCCGCCTCCTCGTTGACCTCGGCCACAGGATCAACAACCACCTCCTCAGGAGGAGGAGCAGGAAAATAACTACCACCAGTACCTAGACCTGAGAATAGAAGCATATCAATACCGTAATAAGCTCTGCATAAGTTAGCAGAAATTCAAGTAATCAGCTTACCATGGGTGCTGGGGTTAGACAAATGCTTCAAGGAAGCATAGTGATGTCATTGCCTCTGCTCGTGAGTGAACTCTATCAGAATTGGTTCAACCCAAGCAGACAATTCCTCCTCGATAATCAGACCATCATAGGGAATCTTGTCAGCTAACCAACAAAGAATGGAAATTAGAAAGTGCAGATACATAATCCAGAAAATATTCAGTACAAAGACTCGGGGACTTACGAGTTTTGTTCCACGCCTCGCGGAGACTAGTTTTGTCGCCACGAGTGAGGAGTCTAGCCTGCACATAAACATACCGGTGCATCCAACCCCTATCCCCCGAATCTTCAGATTTGCTCACTAGAGCTTTTCTTCCCCTCATGCGGGCATTAATATACCCATCTCTAGCAACCTGAAGGCTATACAAAGCGATAAAATGCTTAAATTCAAAATCCTGCTCAGTCTCGTCGGCGAACCACTGCAGCAGGGAAATAATCCTATAAATGCTTGGACACAACTGCCCCGGGCAGATAAGATAGTATTTACAGATATCTTCTATAACAGGGTGCAGCGGGAACGTATGACCTATCGTGAATGGATATGTAGATATGGCCGTCCATCCGGGCCTCGCTGAAGTGATATTTTCCGTTGGAAGGGGGCAAGAAACCATAACATCATCATCACATCCGCAATCTGTCCTAACCTTAGGCAAAAGGTCAGGAGTGATTGAACTCTTAAAACGGCTTGAAGGCCACGACCTTATATTGCCATAATGACTGGACGAGCTGATTGAACAGTCATTTTCAAGATTTCCCCAAATTTTTGGGATCACATCGGCAACTGAAGTTGGAGAACTCGTAGGTTGACCAGCCGCTGCCGAAGAAGTACTAGCTGCAGCATCCATATTCAAACTCCTCTTGGCTTTTGGAGACATTTGGATTAGAAGACTGGAAGAATTTGTCGCGTTTCAAGTTTTTTGGAAAGTTGTTTGGAGCTTTGAAGGTTGGTATGAAAGTTGGAATGAAATAAAGAGATTTTCAGCTGGTAGAAATCGTATTTATAGGGTTCGCAAAACCCACACGTGGCGGACATCCGCACAAAAGATGAATCGATCCAGCCGTTGAAGAAAATAATGAAATAAAATCGGAGTGACGGTTTCTTGCCTTGGGACGTGCAAGACGTGAGTAGGCGCAGTACAATCATCACACCTGCAGTCTCGGAACGCGCAACAGTCACTTCTTCAGTAAAAAGTGGAATGGAGTTGACAACTTGCACGTTTTGTCTTTAGCGGAGCATTTAATGCTCATACTAATAAAACATCAATCAAAAGCCTATGAAGGGTCCAACGGGCAGCATCCAAACACGAATACAAGGATTTAAATATGTCACTTGGGATAAATTCCAAAAAGTTCTTTCCCGCCCGAAACTCGCTTTCCACTCCTCGACCAGATTCTCTGCTCGAGTAGTGCGGGGACTATCTGTATTGGGTTAAATCCGTCGTCACCAAAGTTGGTGACTAAGCATCCACGTAGGACGACATGTAGATGACACATGGCTGTGAATGGACATAAAGGCAATGGATAAGATCGAAGATGAACAGTTACAACGGATAGGTGAACAGTCGCCACGGCCAGAAAAGTCGCGGCTCATCAATCAAGGCAGTTCAAAATAAGAATCTTATCCACAAACAACGCAACGGCTCGACTAAGGAGTTACAACTGCTTGTGAACGGACACATAGATACCTATATATTGTAATCTAAGTCACAAGCATTGAATCTAATGCTTCTCTGAACCTACACTTGTATTCAAACTATTTACTAGCATTCAATTCTTTATCTCCAGCGAATATTTATTACTACTGATAATCGAAAGATCTCTTTTATTGTTCCATTGACTGAATATCATAAAGAGTACGAGGAAGGGAATTTAATCAAGTCTAAACGGCCTGAGCACGGTTCCTTTTTCGTTCGACTATTCATTTATTATATTGCATTGATTGCATCTTTATTCTTTCGCATTTATTACTGTCATTTATATTTTTCCATTAAGAGCGTTTAATCTCGATTATTGACCGTGACTCCGCTTTATAAATTTAATTGTAAATTAACCTAACAAAATGAAATTACGGTTAAACAGTACAGATTGTGAGGGCCGACCTCAACTTTAAGGCTAACGGTTGGCAATATATTGTCATCTCGAGAGTGCAACTGTCAAGCTAGGATAACAAGCTCACCCTGAGGCAAGCAGTGATGATCGGATGTCTCATGACAGGTATCAAAATAGATTTGGGAGCAGAAATGGCTCTAGAAATGGTTGAGGTATCACACTCTAACAGGAAGAACCTCGCATTTCTGAATATATTGATGCATACCTGATGAAAAAAGAAGTCGAAGAGTGGCCTACTGGCAACACCTTCTTCAACTAATTTCATAATTCAACTGGTATTTAATTAAAGATGATCCACCACCTTCTCCTTCAGGTACTCCTCCACCCTCTGACATAGATATACCTTTTACTTCGGAGGCATTCACTCCTTAGTCTGAGTCTAGCCCATCCACATCTAGTAGCACTGGCACTGGCATTATGCCCAAGGAGATTCCTCAGGTATTACGAGACTTTGGTGCAAGGTTGGATGAGATCAGGACTCTTATCTCCAACTTGCCACAAATCCAGGCACCACGTCCAACTCCAGCTGCTACCTCAGAGCAGTTCTCTGCTATGATCCAGGCTATGTAGGCTCACAAAGTGGCAATTGAGAACAACACCAAAGCCCTTGGTAATCATACTAAAGCCATTAAAGATCACACCAAGGCGCTTGAGGGAACAAAGTAGAACATTGCTGACATGAAGATGGTAATGAGGGAGTTGACTCAGTATTACATTTCTATGGACATGAAGATGAGTAAAACTTTTAACGTACCTGCGGGATGTATTACACCATTGAGGAGTGCACCACCTTCCAGGACCGAGCCCATGGTCCCCAGGCCTTCAACTGGCACTCCTTCTCCTGCATCCGGAGTTCTTGCTGCCCCTATTGCTCCTGCTACAGTCCAGCCTTTGATGGCTCCACCTCTAACCACTACTTTCTTCCCTGGACCTTCTAGCTCCAAGGCTTCTCCTATCCGAGGAGTTCAGAGAGGATCTGGAGGCCACAACAGCCATGCAATTTGAATGTGATGATGATGATGATATTGAGGATGATTTGCCTTCAGACTTTGCTGTTGACCCCACTGCTATGCCTGAGGATGTTCAGCTAGAGTTGGCCACTCACTTGTCCATTGAGAAAGTCCACCGACGATGAGCAGAGAGAGAGAAGACCGATGTCGAGCCTCAACTTGCACCTGCGGAAGGCAAAGGCAAAGGGCTTGCTTGAGTACACCAGGGAGTCCCCTTTAGTTTTCAGTTAGGGCAATGGCTCGAATTTGTACATGTATTTTGGATAGAGTTGTACTTGCACTTAATGATATCCATGTATAAATTCAAACCATCTTGATGTATATAGACTTGCTTAGTATAGTAGTTGTTATATTATGTTCACTTTTTAGTTTTTCAAATAAGCTTCCAGTTTTCTTCACTTGGTTCTTTCTGGAGGTTCATTGTTAACTAAGTTCATTGTTAACCAAGTATATACTTGAATTTTTTTGAAAATGTATTAATGAATTATGTGGTACTACTTATTGTTATATTATTTTTATGGCAATTTTGATAAGTGAATGTGTATTTTGAGTGACATAGCACAAGTTGTAGACTGTGAGGGTCTTTAATTTGCTTAATTGAGTTGTTGGCGTGGTCCAATCTTGGACCATTGTGTGCTTTGTGAGTGAGTGTCCTTAGTGTATGTTTAGGCTTTATACTTGGAAGATCACTTCCATGTGGTGAGTTTTTGAATAATAAGCTTGTGTGTGTGACTTGAAAGTTTGAAACTTGCTCTTAATGTACTTTGAGATGAAATCCTAGGTGAAACTTGACTTGAGACATGATTTTAGACTTTCCTTGGACCACTAGAATTCTAAATGGCCTACCTTTATATGTTTATCCTAGTTAATTACTTTGAGCTTTAATTGTTCATTTGGCAACCACAAATTGAAAATCGAACCAATTCTTGTTTCCTAAGGCATCAATCCTCTTTTGGCTCTAACCTCCATGTTACATTGAAAAACGTACAACTTAGGCTAACACCTAATTTTGGGGGAGATGGTAAGAGCTTGGAATTCCTTTATAAATTTCATTGAAATTAAAAAAAAAAGAGAAAGAGAGAACAAAAGAAAGAGAAAAGAAAAGAAAACAAAAGAAAAGTGATGAATAAAGGGGGATACTAGTACCATCTTCAAGAGAAAGATAGAATAAGCCAAAATGAAAAGAAAAGGAAAGTTAACTAAAAGAAATCAAAATGATGTAGTGTTAAGGAGGTGCAAGTCACTATTTAGCCAAATCTACCACACCTTGAACCAAAAGCCTACATTATAACCTTATCAGGTCCTAATTGATCTCTAGTCAAGTGCCCCTACATTAGTGGAGAAGTACAAGAAGGGAAAATCTTTGAGTTTTCGAGAAGCATGCATGAGTATTTCTTTGTGAGAGTTTGAATTATTAGAGTCCAATTTTTTGTTTCAAAAAGTATTTTGTGAGTGAAGGACTCCATCCTTTTTTGTGAGGATAGCAAGTGACTTTTGAGTGTGAGGTTTGAATGCATAGTGAGGTGTATGAACAAATGAAGCGAGCCGATGACCTTGAGATAACTCTAGAGGCTCATGTGTTTCCTTTTGCCATGGTCTAATTAAGATGTGTATTTTCTTGTCAAGTGTTTATATTAGTAAGTGTAACTAGTTAGTACCAACTAATTCATTAATGCAAAATAGTTTTGTAATCGCAAATATGGAACATGACTTGACATTGAGCTTAAATGTAAAAATACTTTGGCATCCTTGAATTTTAGTTGCTTGAGGACAAGCAAAGACTTAAGATTGGAGGAGTTAATAAGTTGGTATTTTACCAACTTAAAGACTATTTTACGCTTTCGTTTTTTAATCTAAAAGCAACATTTGGTGTTGATTAATATCATAAATTGCTTAGTTGTAGGTTGTAATGAGTGTGCATGAGCATTGGTTGAAGATTAAAGCTAAAGAGCAATAATTGGATCCAAAGTGTGAAGATCATGAAGCACAGCATGAGGTGCCCCGCCTCAAGCCTAGGCGCCCCGTCTAAAGAAGAAACAGAGAGCAAAAAATAGAGGCACAACTTGAAGTGCTCCGCCTAGAATCCCAGGCGGAGCCCCTGAAAAACTTCAGATAGCTAAAGCTAGGGTTTTCACATTATTATATTTATTACAAACTCTATTCATAGGAGGCGATTTTGAGAGCCAAGTAGAAGTCTTTTCATCTATTTGTAAGCTTCTTAACTTGTATCTTTGAACCTTGATACATATATCAATTCAAGATCAACGTTTGAAATCATTCCATCATTTCATTACATATTTATTGCTTAGATTCAAATCCCTAATATGAGTGGCTAAACTGATAACTAAGGGAGTAAACATTCTATAAGTGATAGAAAATCAATGGGTGTTGTTCCATTTCACTAACTATAACACAAGTAACAATTATCCAACTCCCCATTACAATAACATCAAAATTTCAATATCCATGATATTTGAGATTTCTTCTCTACTTTGTTAATTAAAGACTCAAGAGAGATTAGTTAGTGTAGAATAGCGAAGTTGGCGAGGATTTGGGTTGATAGGCTATTTCATAGACTAACCCATCTAAAAGAAGTTACGCTCGGAAGAGATCTCCTTTCCTCGAGTCCTTGAGTAATGCTTTAAGCATTCAACTAAGGCTTTGGCGAGTGGGTTAAGTTATATCTCTCTTAGGCCGGGAGATTCTAGAGATTATATTAGAATGACTTGACCATAATTATACTTGTGTTGGGAAAGTGAACTGAATACGCCCGTTGATCGGATATTACTATTAATCGTTTACACTCCTGGTTTCGTAATATAGAATCAATTTACTTGCTTAAACTTGTATGTATTGTAGTTTAACATAGAAATATATCAAACAACCCCATTTCTACGACTCAATACTAAACTTCATTTTAATTTCTATTTGCAACTCTCTTACTTGACGAGCTAGTTACCTTGAGAAATCGACCCCAACTCACACCGAGTATTATACTTTGACGACCGCCCCTTACAATTAATGGTGTAGGACTGAGCGTGGATCAGGGTTGACAGCCCTTTCTTGGAGGTGCATACCTACTGAGTATCAAACTGGGCACTTAAGAGGCCCCATCGCTTTGCAAGGAAGTTGAATATCTAGAAGACTTATCAAGATGCGACCACCCATGCTAAAGGCAAGCGCCCATGGCACTTTGCAAGGAGAAGCTGATGAAGAAGATGTGATCACATGATCTTATGTTGCGCCACCCTCTCTTGGAAAAGAAGAAAAGGTGGCCGCCTAATAAAGGGCGGCCGCCTTCTCATACAAACCCAGAAAAGGGCGCCAGCCCATGTCCAAAGAGGCGCCATCCTTTCTGACAATTCAGCACTAAAACTCGGCCCTTTGGCAAAAGGGCTCCAGCCCAACCCGTGAATTGCACTTTTGTAATTAAATTTTAGCAAACACTATATATAGCTAGAATTAGGGTTTTGAGAGTATCTTACATTTCACTTTACTTGAGAGGTAAGATAAGGACAAAATACCAAAATCCTTGGTCAAGTTTTCTTGTATTGTGAAGAACAACATCATTATTTGTAAGAATCAGTATTACCTTACTATTTCAATGCATATCTCATTACATTTAAGTTTTGAGTCATTACTTAGTTTGAGTAGCTAAATTATCCACTAGGGTGCTAACGAAATCCTAGCCCAATAATCGAATGGGTGTAGCATAATAAGCTTCTAAGTGCCTAGGAATACCCCATTTCACTACTTTTGATTATACTACAACAACTGGAGTTGTACAACTTAAGTTGAACCCAACAAGTATTAGATTTACATTGAAAGAGTAAATCTAGGAATGGGAAGTGTAGTGACAGGGTACCGGGGTAAGTGTGAATCATTTACTCCGGGTTAATGGTTTGAACACCGAGAGGGGCATACCTTACTTGGGACTAGTTGCTAGCACTTGATGCATCAAATCTTAGCACCGAGAGGGCAAGAGTTGGTAGTCTCAGCTCTCACCCGATAGGGGTGAGTTGGGAAGATGCGAGCAAGGTCCATTGAGTGACCTTGGTATGAAGAAGCTTATAACTATATCCACTAGGTTAGAGGGCTAGGAGTAAGTTAGTATCCTAGTATTTTCTCTTATTATTAACTTTACCTTGATATTACCTTTACTTTACAATTGTCTCAAATTTACCTAAATTCTAGGATTAACTTGATAAATACATAGAACCCGAATTAATTCAACTACTAGGGTTCCTGTGTTCGATCCCTACAATCGACTAGGGTAATTATGAGCCCTATCATAACCAGAGCGTATCACCTTGACTGTTGTATTGGGTCGTATGCCCTTCGCACAACGAGTAAAGTGACATGATAAAAGTAAAGTGATGGTACCATATTTTAAGGTTGCCCAAGATGTTGTCGTGTTTTTTGTTGTAGTTAGTATAATGTGAATGCACTTAAAGAAAGATTTTTGAGTTGTAGGGGAGGGAAAGCTTGATTTGTGCCTTCTTCCTGAACTGGTGCCTAGTTCTCTACTGTGTTGTGCAAATGTAATCTCGTTGTTGCTGCTTCTAAAGCTTGCGTGTATCGATCTTTGATGAATTTTGGGGTTCCCTCAAAATTCTGCCCTAGTGTCCGCTTGTCCAGAATTTTTTTAGGGAACCTATGAAGTTTCTTATGTTTGATGAAACATTCTATTGTAGTGTCCCTGCAAAACAAAAAAGTGCGTGTATGTCCTATTTTAAGGCAGACGGACCTAATTGTCATATTCCACGCCTGACGAGGCTAATCGTCATATTGTAAGTTATATTGTAAGCTTGGCGGGGCTAATAGTCATATTCTAAGCATATTGGGTCTATAGTCATATTATAAATCTGACAGGGCTAATAGTTACTCCCTCTGTTTCAGAATGGATGAACCTTTTCGTTTTTCGAGAGTCAAACTGGATGAATTTTGACCAACAATTTAAGATAATTTTTTTCATCATATTGATATGCGAAGAGTTGTATGTTATAGTAATTTTTGTATAGTTTTTGAATATGTAAATTTTTATTTGAAAATATTAATTTAATATAGTCTAATTTAGGTTCAAAGATTAGTCAAATTGACTTTCAAAAAGTGAAAAGGTTCATCCTTTTTGAAACGAAGGGAGTATATTCTAAGCATGACGGGGCTAATAGTCATATTCTAAGTCTAACGTGGCTGGACAACTTACAATGATGTCAGTAGCTTTCATCAACTCCACTATCAACCCTGTAGCCAGCTTATATTCTCAAGAAGTGACACCTCCAGCTGATATTCAGGTACTAATTGACAAGTATGATGAGATATTTAGCCTGCCAAAATCCTTGCACCCCATAGAACCCATGGTCATAGAATAGTGTTGAAAGAGGACACAGACCCAGTCAATGTGAGGCCTTATAGATACCCAACTATCCAGAAAGATGAAATTGAGAGGCTGATTCAAGAAATGTTGGACTCTGGGGTAGTGAGACCAAGCACTAGTCCTTATTTTTCTCCTATTGAATGGTAAAGAAGAAAGATGGCTCTTGGAGAATATGCATAGACTATAGAGAACTTAACCAAAACACTGTGAAGGACAAGTTCCTAATACCTGTGATTGAGGAGTTACTAGATGAACTGACTGGTGCACAGTATTTCTCAAAGCTAGATTTGAGGTCAGGTTATCACCAGATTAGGATGGTGGAGCAAGATATTGAAAAGACAGCTTTTAGATCCCATCATGGTCACTATGAATTTGTGGTGATGCCTTTTGGCTTAACCAATGTACCATCAAGCTTTCAGGGCCTGATGAACTCAATTTGTTAACCTTTCTTGAGGAAGTTTATTCTGGTGTTTTTTTATGATATTCTGATATATAGCTCTTCATGGGATAGTCACTTAATACACTTAGAACCGGTATTTCAAGTGCTGCAACATCATGAGCTATTTGTTAAGCTGAGTAAGTGCTCATTTGGTCAAAAGGAGGTGGAGCACCTAGGATACATTATATCTGCACAGGGTATATCAGCTGACCCCAAGAAAGTGTAAGTAATGCAGTCATGGCCTAGTCCTAAGTCTATAAAGGATTTGAGAGGATTCCTTGGTCTCACAGGATACTATAGAAGATTCTTCAAGAGCTATGGGGTAATAGCTAGACCTTTAACAAACTTACTGAAAAATGATGCATTTGAATGGTCTGACACTGCAAAGAATGCCTTTCAACAGCTGAAACTGGCAATGTGTTCTGCACCTGTATTGGCCTTACCATATTTCTCAACTGAGTTTGTGATAGAAGCTGATGCCTGCAATGTAGGGATAGGAGTTGTGCTCATGCAGCAAGGACATCCCTTGGCCTTTATCAGCAAGGCTTTGGGCCCTAAGCATCAGGCACTGTCTGTGTATGAGAAAGAGATACTGGCAATAGTGCTGGCTGTGCAGAAATGGAGGCCTTACCTTATAGGGAGGCACATCACTATCAGAACTGACCACCAAAGCTTGAAGTATTTATTGGAACAGAGAATCAGTACCCGAAGCTAGCAAAAGTGGTTAGCCAAGTTAATGTGCTATGATTACTCAATTATTTATAAACAAGGCAAGGAGAATGTGGTAGCTGATGGATTGTCTAGAAGACCTGGCAGAGAGGACATGCAGCTACAAGCCATTTCAGTCATTAGTGGCCAACTACTTCAGCAAGTAAAGGATTCTTATGTCCAAGACGCTAAACTGCAGCAACTAATACAACTCACTCTGACTAATTTTCAAAAACCAGGATATGCTATAGTGAATGGGTTGCTCTACAGAAAGGGCAAGCTGATGATTGGCCACTCTGCAGATCTTAAGAACCAACTGCTTGGCATTTATCATAATAATGCTATAGGAGGGTACTCAGGAATAGAAGCCATATTACAGAGACTGAAGCAGGTATGTTACTGGAAGGGCATGAAGCTTGAGGTATATGCTCATGTGAGGAACTGTGAAGTGTGTCAGAAGAACAAGATAGAACATGTAGCCAACCCTAGGCTGCTGCAACCCCTCCCTATTCCCCAGAAGATCTGGCAGGACATCAACATAGATTTCATAGAAGGGCTACCAAAGGTGGTCACCAAATCCACTATCTTTGTAGTAGTGGATTGGCTAAGTAAACAAGCTCACTTTGCAGCTCTTAATCATCCATACACTGCATTAACTATGGCTCAAGTTTTCATGGAGACAGTATACAAGCACCATGGACTACCCCAAACCATTGTTAGTGACAGGGACACTATTTTCCTGAGTAAATTTTGGCAGGAACTATTTGGGCTACATGGAGTCTCATTGCATCATTCCACTGCATACCATCCCCATAGTGATGGGCAAACTGTAGCAGTTAACAAATGTCTAGAAGGGTACCTAAGATGTATGACTGGAGATAGACCTAAGGAGTGGGTGCACTGGTTGCCCCTAGCTGAGTGGTGGTACAACACCCACTTCCACTCGTCAGCTAAGCTTACACCCTATGAAATTGTCTATGGTCAGAAGCCCCTCATTCACATACCTTACTTGCCAGAAAGTTCCATGATTGATACAGTGGACAGAAGTTTGTAGGCTAGAGAGTCCACTATAAGTATGCTGAGGCACCAACTCATAGTTTCTCAGGACAAAATGAAAAGCCAGGCTGACAAAAAGAGGTCTGAAAGAGAGTTCAATGTGGGTGATGAGGTCTATGTGAAACTACAACCCTACAAGCAGGTTTTCCTAAGGGGTAACAACTACCATAAGCTAGGACCTAAGTATTTTGGCCCTTTCCCCATCCTCAAACGCATTGGCAAGGTGGCCTATCAGTTGCAACCTCCTGCAGGAGCTAAGATTCACAACACCTTTCATGTGTCACTACTCAAGAAGAAGTTGGGTGCTAAGCCAGTAGTGCCCCACCTCCCTGTGTCATTATTATATTATGCTGGATCCTGAAGCTTTTTTGGATCATCGAAATGTTATTCGACATCACAAGACTATACCATGGATCCTGGTTAAGTGGTTTAATGTTGCACCTGAAGACAGTACCTGGATGGATCTTCATGAGCTGAGGCAACAGTTTCCTTTTTTCAATCCTTGAGGTCAAGGATTATCTTATGGGGTAGGCTAGTTGTTATGAGCTGATTAGTAATTGATTAGTAATTAGGAATTAGTAGATAATTAGAAATTAAAGGAGAAAAACATATACGAAAGGAATTCAAAAGTTAGTTGAGGAAGTTAGGTACGAAGGGAAATTTGGTAAATATACGCGGGTTCGAAAAACAGTTATGGTAGTTAGGCTATATCTTAACATATAAGCTTGGAATTGGGAGAAAAGGATTCATTGATTGATTGTAACTACTTAGCAAATTCTCTCTCCTACTCACACCCTTCTTCCCTATTGTAATCGCAGAATTTATTCAAAGATTCTTCATTCTTGTATCTCTTAGAATCTGCACTGTTCTTCTTCATTTTGAGTAATTCGAATCAGTGTGTTTCAGTAGGATAGAATTATGACTAAAATTGTTTTGTGATTACCTTTATTCTTTTTCTTTAGATTTTGCCAATTAACTTTAAGAACCATTCTTAAATAATGAGTGCAATAAAAGTATAATTAAATTTTATTTTTTAAATAATAATTATTTATTTATTACTTATTATTCATTAATTATTTTTATATTTATTTATTATTTTCTTATCTACTTATTTACCAATTATTTGTTTCTTTATTTATTTATCCTATATTTTTTCTAAATCGCTAAATTATTTATTTTATCTTATTCGTGAAAACAGTCGGATTAACTACTTTTAGCGGATTTTTGAAAGTGCTCCTGTAATAGGGACATTCTTTCAAATTTATAAGAACCACTTACCTAGAATCTCTAAAAATCATTTCCTTTTAAGTAAGGAAAAATGCATTCATTAATTAACTCTTGTTCCTAATTTTTCTAAATTAGGTGGCGACTCCAAAGAAATCCTTTGGAGTCTCAATTTTGTTGAACAACCTATACCTGAAATTTATCCCTTAAACGAGGTAATTTTTGGGGTTCAACAGACATGACCCTAGATAGGAAGGCATGAAGGTCGAAGATTATGATAGAAGATTAGATAGTAATCGAGCGATGTAAATCTTCTTGGCAGTAATATTATTTTGATATATACCATCTTTATTGCTATTCGTGTTTTTTGTTTACCTTAGATATTCTTTAGTTTGTATTATTTTTCACTATGGCGTAACGACTACTTCATGGAAAAGGTGACATTTGAGGGTAAGAAGGAGCTCACGTATAGAGGAAAAATTACGAGAGCACATGTTCCTACAAATATGGTGGAAGTGATGTTGGCTTGTAAAAAAATTATTATTCAAAAAAATTAAATAATAACGCTAAATAATGAAGGTATTTTGAACAATAAAAAGAAACGTTTAAATTTTGAAAAAGAGCATTAATTTGTACCCAATTAACAACAATATACCCAATGCTATTTTATAGGTGGGGTCTGAAAATATGAGATGTACGCAGACCTTAATTCCACCAAGGTGTAGATGATAATATATACTCAGTCATGTACTGAAAATCCATCAAATAGCATTATGTGGAGTTAGTGATGAAACCTTTGATCATCTGTTCTTTGGTTGCCAATTCACCAACAACGTGTGGTCTAGACTCTTGCAATGGATGAAGATCCAAAAGCCATTGGAGACTTGGCATCAATAAGTGCAATGGGTAAATTCTCAGGCTAAAAGGAAAACAAGAATGGGGCCTATAGTAGGACTCATATTTGCAATGCTGATAAATAAGCTATAGAGCAGTAGGAATGCTATAAGATTCCTTGCAATGCTGATAAACAAGCTATACAACAGCAGGAATGCTATAAGATTCCAACAAGAACAAGCCAATGAAGACAATATTTGTAGGGAGATAGCAATCCAAGTCCATATCAGAGGGCAGATCAACACCAAATGGAGGAAAACACTAGCACAGTTGGATTTATGGCCTTGATGCAGAAGCATAATGAGCTAAGCTGAAGTTAGATGGCAGTCTATGTATTTTGCAACAGCTATGTAAGAGTGAGTTGTAGTTGAATATCTTCACTTGAATGTAGTAGTTAGCATACAATCAAGTTTAGTCATATCTTAGAGTGCCAGTGGTCAGCACTTGGCCTGGTTGTAATTGAATACTTTGGTTGAAATAAAATTCATATTTAACCAAAAAAAAATCCATCAAATACTTAGGGGTCGTTTGGTACGAATACAGTTTATACATGAATTATAATACATGGATTAGTAATGCAGGGATTAGTTATACATGGATTAATAATACGTGGATTACTTTTTGTTTGTTGTTTGATACACTGTATTAAAATTGGAGACATAAGTTATAATTTAAAATATTTAATTTATTTTGAAGTTAAAAAGAAATGAGTTTACAATTATGCCCTTTGATACTTGACTTTAATTGGCTTCTAGGAAAAAGAGAAGGATAATTTTGTCATTTTGCTCCTTTATCCATGTATAACTAATACATGGATTAGTTATCCCACATAGGATGTGTGATAAAATAATACCCCAATTCATGTATAAGTTAATGCATGAATTGTTTATACATGAATGGAAAAAGTAACCAAACAAGAGATTAGACGAGGAATAAGTTTATACCATGACTAATTAGTCATATCCCCCCATCAAACATCCCCTTAATGATAAGAGGATATGAACTACTACGGCTTTCTATTATTTTTTGGAGCTTACACATTTATCTCATACATTGTTATTTTCAAGTCTTCCTAAAATAAAAAATAAAAAAATAAAAAATAATGAGAAACAAAAAGTAGTGATCAGGAAAGGATAAGAAAGTCAAAATATAATGCAAGGAGCAATATAATTAGCTACATTAAAGCAAAAACAAAAGGAATTACAAAATTGAAGAATAATTAAGGATAAAAAGAAACTCCTATCTTGATAACTAATAATATTTTTACCTAATATAATGATAAGTTTTTTTTGTAATATATTCTATGAGAGACATAACAAAAAAATATATATATACAAAAAAACAACATTTTTCCCTAGTGTATAGTATTTAGATACATTTGGTAGAAGTCTTAAATAGAAAATATGCTAACAAATAACATTACTAGATATTTTCACTCAAATATTATTTAATTTATACCACTTTATGGTGATCCGCAAGCAATTCTTTTAACTAAATTTTTGACGATCTGCCAAAAGTTTCCTTAAATATATGTTAAAGAGTGTTCAAATTCTTGAGATAAATTTTTTTAAGGGCCAAAAATTGAGATAGTAACATTTAAGGACATTTTGGCGCATGATTAGCTCAGGCTGCTAACGTGCACCAAGCACTCATGAGCCACCGGAATCAACAATCGAATCCGGAAACGGAACCGTCACAACCTACTGAACATCAATCTCGCCTAGTTACACCAGATAATGGGATAATCTAACATTTCCACCGCTACAACTGGAAAATTGGATCCAAGGTATGGGTAGTGCACCGACAATAATGCAAAGGTATGAACAGAGGGATACAAGAGAAAACAGATCGATGGCGAAAACAATCACTCCAAATATCAATCCAGTAAGGAAATTGACCTTTTCTACTAAATCCACCCCTACACACGAAGCTCCAAATGTAAGTAACCCCAACCCTACTGACGTCTCAGCGAACAAAGCACCAACCCTAGCAGATGTAGTATGGGGAAATAGGGTTCCGCACCTGGGGAAAGAACTTGCATACTATCCACCGGTGCTAAAGGAAGGAGTCAAGGTGGTGACAAAATGCAAAGTGGAGCTCCGCCTTAATAGGGTATGTAGTAGGGGGCAATCCAACATTCAAGGAAATGTTAAAATTCGTCTATGGCATTTGGAATTTTGTCTCCACACCACAGGTATATCTTCATGACGACGGTTTTTTTGTTTTTATATTTGATTCAATAGAGGATAAGAACTGGATTCTTTTGAATGGACCATACACCTTCAATAGTAGACCATTCAAATTGAAACAATGGAGGCCTGATTATCAATTCACCAAAGAGACCAATAGGTTTATTCCCTTGTGGGTTACTTTTCCTAACTTGCCAATTCAGTACTGGGCAACTGAAAACCTAAGTCGAATAGCAAGTTCTATAGAGAAACCCATATGCACAGACAGGTTGACGGCTATAGAGGAAAGAATTTCTTTTGCCCCTATGTTGATTGAAGTGGATGTATCACAACCATTAGCTGAAACAGTGGTAATTGAAGGAATAGGGGGGAACAGAGGATTCGACAAGTAGAGTTTGAATGGAGACCAAAATTTTATCAGGAATGTTTACAAATAGCCAAACACAATAACAAATGCATTAAGAAATATGCAGTAGAGGAGATTCAAAAACCAAAGAGGAAGCAACAGAACAATACAAGGAGACACCAACCTCAACAGGCATGGATTATAGCTAAACCAGTATCTGGAAATAATAAGGGGACAATCCAGCAAGATGAGCAGATAAAGCAGGTTGAACTGAATGCAGCAGATAAACCTGCTGAGGAAACAAGAGATCCAATAGTTGCCTTAGAGGTAGGCCAATTTCAGAAGGCTCCAACTACCAATGTACCAGCCCAAGAGAAAGAAGCTCAACAAGTTCAAAAAGAGAATAGTCCCATGTGGTCACAAAGCCAAGCCAGAGCAAAAGCTAAGGACAAAAGTGTTCAAATACTATCCAGATCATCAGGGAAAAAAGGTAAACAGACTGAAAGCATGGATGTAGAGCTACTATTGCAACAAAACAGATTCAGTGCTTTAAAGATACCTGAAGAGAGAGAGCATGAGAGGCGAAAAGAGGTCTCACCAAAGAAGAACCCCCCATAAAGATCTGCTTCCGGAACATAAAGGGGCTTAATAAGCCCTTCAAGCAGAAGGAATTAATATCATTCCTGCATATAAATAGGGTAACTCTACTAGGTTGCCTTGAAACTAATGTGAAAGCAAGGAAAGCACAGAGAGTGATTAAAAAGTTAGGTGGAGACTGGGATGTATACACATACTACAACACTAGTTGGAATGGTAGGCTATGGTTAATATATAGAAACAATAGGTAAACATTACAGTCCTATACTCAGATGATCAAATGATACACTGTGCGTTCAAGAGATAGGGTCTCAATTCAATTGTATGCTAACTTTTGTTTATGCACTGAACACTGCCCTGGAAAGAGTACCTCTATGGTACCAGTTAAGGCAAATAAGCACCCAAATTTAGGGGCCATGGCTAGTTATTGGAGACTTTAATTTTCCCCTGTCAGTCAATGATAGAATCAATAGGGCACCCATTCATTATTAGGAAGTAAGGGATTTCCAGGAGTGTATCCAGGATGTGGGACTAGGGCAACTAAATAGAAGGGGATGCCAGTTATCTTGGTGCAATAAGAGAGATTCAAGTGACAGGATATACAGTTTAATTGACTGGGCTTTGGGTAATGACCTCTGGTTCATGAGATATAGTGAATTAGAGGCATGGTATCTCAGCCCAGAATGCTCAGATCACTCCCCAGTTATAATCAATACAACAGTCAACCATATAGCAACTCAGAAACCATTCAGGCTGTATACTGTATTGTTGCAACAAGAATCCCTGAGAAGAATAGTATAGCAGAAATGGGCAACATAGATACAAGGCCACACCATGTACAAGGTGCGGAAGAAGCTGATGAGGATACAGAGTGACACTAGGCAGCTTAACAGGGAAATGGATTACACAGACAAGAAAATCCAGAATATGCACACCCAACTAGCTCAAGTGCAGGCTCACTTAGAAAGGGACAGATTCAATGAGAGGCTGATCAGAGAAGAAAGGGAAGTGGTGGAGCAAATGGAGAAGTGTAGTATGATATATGAAAAGGTATTAAGGAAAAAATCCAGAGCAACTTGGATCACAGCTGGGGACTCAAACACTAAATTCTTCTATGTATATCTGAAGGCTAGACAAGCAAAGAACAGAGTTAGCTCTATATCAAATGCACTGGGACAGATCCTAATTGAACCAGACCAGGTATACCAAGAATTCCTTACATTATTTAAAGACATGCTAGGGACCAATGGAGCTGAAATGCCATGTCTAAATGCAACAATAGCAAGGGATGGACCATGTGTTACTAGTGAACAACAACATATCTCGATCCTGCCAGTTACCAAAGAAGAAGTGGGAAGGGCTTTATATAGTTTGGCCAGTGAAAAAGCTCCTGGAGTGGATGGCTTCCCTATTGAATTCTTCAAAGAATACTGGAGCATTATAGGTGAGGATGTAACTAAAGCTGTTATATAGTTTTTTGAGAATGGGAAGCTCTTAAAAGCTGTAAATACCACCACTGTCACACTCATCCCTAAAGTTCCAAATCTTACCTATGTCAAAGAGTTTAGACCCATAGCATGTTGTACAACAATCTACAAAATCATTTCCAAAGTGCTTACCACCAGGCTCAAACTAGTAGTGGATTACTTAGTGGGGTCCTCTCAATCAGCATTCATAGAGGATAGAAACATACTGGATAATGTAATCCTTGCATATGAATTAGTCAAGGGGTACTCTAAAAAAGGGGTATCTTCAAGATGTCTAGTAAAAGTAGACATAAGGAAGGCATACGATTATATGGAATGGGTTTTTCCGAGAATGTTCCTCCTAGAATTAGGATTCCCTCTCAAGTTTGTTAAGCTTGTGATGGAATGTGTGACCACAGTAAGTTATTCTCTCCTAATCAATGGGGGCTTAACTGACAGATTTCAAGCAAAGAAAGGACTGAGACAAGGAGATCTAATGTCCCCTTACATCTTTATCTTAGTTATGGAAAACATTCACATATCCCTTATACAACTTAGATATAATCCGGGTTTCAACTACCATCCCAGGTGCAATAAGCTGCAGATAGTGCATATTTGTTTTGCGGATGATCTTCTAATGTGTTGTAGAGCAGATAGAACATCCATTCACTGGAAGGTGGATGCCTTCACACACTTTTCAGGAGTATCTGGTTCACAAGACAATGTGGAGAAAAGCTCACTATACATAGCAGGGGTAAACCAGAAATTTAAAGAACAACTTTTGGCAGAGCTACATTTCACAGAGGGGGAGACTTTGTTCAGGTACTTAGGAGTGCCCTTATCTTAAAAAAGGATTACCATTCAGCAATGCACGCCAATAGTGGAAAGGATAATAGCCAGGATAAGGTGTTGGACAACCAAGTTCCTATCATACAGTGGGAGGGTGCAGCTGATAAAAAGTGTGATCTTTGAAATGCAAACCTATTGGGCACAAATTTTCCTAATCCCAAAGAAAGTCATCCATATGATCACAACATTGTGTAGAACATTCTTATGGACTGGTAGTGAGGAGAAATCAAGAAGAGCACTAGTTGCCTAGGAAACGCTTTGTTTGCCAAGATCTGCAGGGGGACTTCATATACTGGAGTTCACCAACTGAAACAAGGCTGCTGTGTGCAAACTTCTTTGGGCAATTAGCTCAAGGAAGGAGTCTCTATGGGTGCAATGGATCCATGTTTTTTATATAAAAAGGAAAGATCTTTCTTCAATGGATACTCCTAAATCAGCATGTTGGTTGGTTAGGAAGACTTTTGATGCGAGGAAGTGGCTTCAAACTCAAGACATTCAGAGTGAACTTGGGTAGCATTGTTTGGCTGGAAAGTTCCAAATCAAGAAGGCCTATCTATCCCTCATGCCACAATTTCAGAGGTGCCATAGAAGGGTCTGAATATGATGCAAGGTATGCTGCCAAGACACCACTTTATCCTCTGGTTGGCACTCCATAAAAGATTAGCAACAATGGATAGAATCAGGAAATAGGGGATTATTGTAACCCCTAAATGCTGCCTTTGTACACTGGAGAAGAAGAAACAACAGAGCACTTGTTTTTTGCCTGCCAGCATTCAAAATACATTTGGAGCCAACTACTCAACTGGTTAGGAATGACTAAAGCTATAGGAACATGGGTTGAAGAGTAGCAGTGGATCTCTAGCAGAGTAAACACAAGAAGGCCCAAGGAAAAAATTCTCAAATTCTCCTTTGCAGCAGCAGTCTATAACATATGGATGGAAAGAAACTTGAGAAGATTTCAACATAAGAGCTTGCTTGTACAAAAGAGAGTCAGAGACATTATAGTCCAAGTGCATATAATGGGGCAGAGTTGCAGGAGATGGGACACAATTCTGGCTAACTTGAATTCGTATCCATGCTAGAAATGTGACTGGTTACAACAAGAAGATTTAAAGGAAGCAGAGTTACTGATAGTCTAAGTCATAGTCTAGGAAAATTGTAATTCAGTATAGCATTATGACTTAGTTCAGGAAAGTTTTATTCTGTATAGATAGGGGCACTTGATAGGTTATTTTTGAGATCTAGTTCTCAGAGTCCAAATAGAACTAGTGGATGTAAAAGTTATTATTGGTTGAATAAAGCAGTTTTCAGTTCAACAAAAAAAAAATGAAGTATCTATATTGAACTTGAGCTCGGGCTCACTGCCTGTAGTTAGAATATATGTTGCACTCTAATTTTACATGCTCTTATTATTAATAAATCATATTGTAATTTCAATGCCATTATGGAGTCTAGTGTGTTATTAATGGATTTCATTTATCCAAATTTATAAAAGAAATTGTCTAAATTTTCTCAAATTTTTTAACTAAAATGTAAAATTACAATCTCATAAGAGCTTTGCGACTCTGTCAAGTATAAAGGGTAAAAATGATTTTTTTTCTTCATAAAAGGTATATTATGCGAATGGTCCAATTGAACAATAAAGTTGCTTAATTCAAGTAGTATAAAGAACAATTGACGATTTTTTTTCACAAAGCAATAAACTTAGGGATTATTTGGTTGGTGCTGTGGTATAACTAATTCCACTGTAGAATCCCTCATAAAATACTAATGCAATGTTTAACTGTGATAATCAAATAATACCCGTATTAAATTATAGAAAAATTAATATAATTATTTTATGTGAGAAAGAATATGAAATAAGAGTACATATAACAACAATAATACTTTCATTAATAATTACCGACTCACCGCATAACACCCCATGCATCAATTACACATATCAATCTCTTCATTATTAATAACACGTATAAATCTCTACATAACTAGTACGTGAACAAAACAGTCATTGTATCATGTACGAAAAAGGACATAAAAATATAAAGATTATAATATTTCAATGCCAGAAATACCCTTGTAGTAACTAATCACTCTATCACAATAATCCCGCCATTAATAATCACATGCATTTCATTTTCTTCATTAATCACGTACAAAAATTTCTTCATTATATAACCACGTAAATATTTTCTGTATTAACTAGTAGAGAACCAAAAAACCACACACAAATCTACTATTACTCTATAAATGGGAAGCCCCAAAAGGTCCAAAAGATAAAAAGTCAAATGACCAATATACCCTTTATAAATATATTATTTTTTTAATTAATTAATTAATTTTATTTTGGGTTGGTTAATATTTTCTAAATGATGCTATTTTAATACCTATAATATTCTTGGTTCTAATTTAAGTTCTTTTCTGAATGAGAGAACTTTCTTCTCAACATGCGTGTTGTTTGTTATTGTTTTTGCTTTAGGTAATTTGAGTCTCACAAAGTGCAATTAGATAATTGCAGTTCTATTTAAACATGAGTGTGTTATCTTCCTTTCCTCGACAAATTTATACTTTTAATTAATTAGTCAGAATTTAATTTATAGATCTTTAATTCTGAACAAAAAATATTATATCTGGGCGAAAATGATTTATTTAAATTGCGTTTGATTTATTTTTACAAATATAAAAATATTACTATGAATGAAGAAGATGAAGTGATTGTTAAAAGAAGCCACTACTTTTGGTAATTGCAGGAACAATATAACAATTTTAAAGGTCTTTTTCGTTTTTCATTTTTAACATTATATTAATGTTTGAGAATATTGAGGGTTTGCTTGAAATTCTTTATTCCAACGTTATTTTTTAAATTAAAAAAAGAAATAATCATATTATTATAAAAGCATGAATCCCTAAAGCAAAAAGTGAATGACAATTTCACCCTCCATGAACTAAATAATACCTACAATTTTAGCATACAAATAAGTTGGCTACAAGGTTAATAGTCTTGAAAAGACGAATTACTGCTGTCAACTTTCTATAACGATTCAAATTTCCATGTGTTATCTTCAATATGCTCTTCAAATTGTATGTATAACAATGAAACATTCATTGTTAATTCCTAAAAGGTCTCTTAAATACTTCCAACTAAGCATCTCTTCGTTAAATAAAACATTTGAAATCTGTGGAGTTAGTAATTGAAAGCTACATAAATAAACTAGAATTAATTAGGACACCTAGATTTTTAGAATTTGATAATATAAATTCGTCTATTGTAAGACATCATAATGCTGATGAATTAATTTTGACACCTTTGCTTTTAAGTTTTATGCTTCTTAATAGTTATCATATTTTATCTATTTTTGCAGTTTCAACCTCTTCTTTTTTTTAGCTAATTAAATTGAAAAATCATGAGCCTTACCTCTTGTGCCTTTGGAGCTAACATAATGCCCCTAAAACCCTACCTTTTCTTAAAAATTAATTTAGTTAGAAAGAAGTTAAAGCGTTCAATATGCTTGAGTCACTTGAAAGGGTACAAAAAGAGCTTTCAACTCTTAATCTTTTCTTACCATGCTTCAGTCTCCCTATTATATATATGCACGACTTCTTAATTCCTTCGCAGCCCTTCTTTTCTATTTCCTTTTGATCAAAATTTAAAGAAGCTTATATGTCAAAGTACTATATAAGTTGTTTGTTAATGCTCTTCTTACTGATAATCTACTAGGCTAGCTAGATACTGTTTCTCTAACAACTGTATTTTCATGCAGTGTAGTTTGAAACATAATTCATTGGAGAAGGTATTGTATTAGTTGTATCATATTCTATTTTAGATGATGATGAAATTTCTTTATTTACTATTTATTTTATGTAACCATTTCTCATAGAGTACAAACTTCCCAAAGTGGATGGATTATTTTTTCTATTGTGATCTCAAATACTCCAGGTAATTTCAAGACTTTTTTTCTCCTCGCCTAAATTATTTTATTGTTATGTTGACTTCTGACGAATGCTTTTTGGAACAATATCTTTTTAATTCATTCTGTAGGCATGGATCTAGGTAGTAAGTTCTCAATTATTATCCTTATCTATTCTAAATATTTATGTTTTTTGTGCATGAAATATTAATATAGAGGAAATTTATTTACAATGAAAGAGTGATGTTCTTTTTCTGTATGCCTTTATTTAATCTTAGACGAGAGACGACAACAACCGTAGTTATTTTTCTACGTCGAAAGAACAAACAAAATGTTAAATTAGTGTACAAGTAATATATTGGTTGTTCGATAATATTCTCTTGCCAATGATTTTTTTGTGTATTGTTTCTCTGATAGGTAATTTTCCTAGCAGTGTAGTCCGACGCATAATTAATTGGAGGAGGTCTGACTTCTGGAATGATAAATTAATAAACAACTGCAATCGTGTTGCATTGTACATGGTACTTAGACTACTCAGTATTACTCTTAAATTTCTTTTTACATAATCCTTTTTCAAAGAGTTAAATTTAAAGTGGCTGGATTACTTCTTTCCTGTAGTGTTCGCGCGACGATGGACTCTTAATTGGTAAATTCAACATGATTAAATATAAAACAATCACTTGGACACCACCAAGAGCATTAGTCGAATGTAATTGTATTGAATGATGAGTAGCGAAGAGATGCATGTAATAAATGTGGGTAACAAAGAGTCCTACCAAAGACCATTCAATTCAATTATATACATTCTTGGTTCTTCTATTAGACTTGATGCAGTGTTGACTTCTTTCTCTCAGTTTGGATACATATTCTTTTTTATACGGTGAAGAGTTGATCCACAGAGACAAAATCATTCTATTACTCAAGCCATTGCCTGATTTTATCAATAAAATTTGTGAAAGCTTGGTGTTGCACCTAGAAATTTCAAATTAGAAATCTGATTTCATATCCTACTGCTAACAAGTAAATGTTGCCGTTGAAAACACTTCAGTGAATTCGACATTCTTTGTGTCTTGGGATTAATAAATATATGTTACTATGTTCTATTTTATAATGTTTTATCGATCATTGTATTAAAAATTATCTCATTCTTTCAATTATGCGCATACATTATTTCTTGTGTGAAAGATTTTTTATTTTTCTTTTTGTGAGACAAGTAAACAATTTAGTTAAACCGGGACTCATTTTATCTTTCGACTCTTTCATGCGTTCAATGCATCTACAACTTAATTATGACCGCCTGCAAGATGATATGGTTGAGGTGATTAGAATAACTTGAGGTGATATGAATGTTATTCTAATGCTCAACATTGATCATTCCATACACCTACAATTTTACCTTTAATTTTTATTTCATAACTAGAAGATATTTCTTCATAATTTTTTTCAATCTCTTATAAATTAATGTAAACATATAATTGGGATAAACGCGCACCGCGCGTTCCTGAAAACTAGTACTATTAAACGAATGTGTCTTTCTCTTATGTTTTAAAGTTTGATTGAACATCTTTGTATGTCAATAATAAATAAATTTTTTGACATTGACAAAAAAGGTTATCATTTGACCAATTACACTGGTTATTTACAAAAGTTGTATTATTTTAATAATATTAATATTATTTAATTTCGTTATATACTGCAAGATTTAACAATGTGTCGAAAAACTAGTAAATATAAAAAACAGGGACAAGCAGGGAAGTAAGTTTTTTAACTAGATGGGTGGTATATGAATTATTACAAACTTCACCAAAAATATAAAAACCCTAATTTCTTCTCCATTGGACAGAAGACGCACTCGAGAGAGCTCACTCAGAATTCCCATAAAAGCTTCAAGTTTTGGCACTAATTTGTGATTTACTGAATTGGGTTAGTCTCTTTTTCCCTCATTATTACTTAAATTGTTGTTTTTTTAAATCAAAGATTGTTTCTTTTTATCAAGAATCTTAATAGATATGTTGAGATTTGAAAATTTACTTTTTGATGGGCAAAGTTTTAGTAATTTAGGTCTTTGAAAGAGCTGTAGAATGAATAAATATCAAGAAAGTAATAAGGGTTATGGTAAGAGCTCAGCTTGTGATGTGTGGGTTGGTGCAAGTCACATGTTTGAACCATGCCACTGAGGAAAGCGTGATATTTAATTGGAGAAGGGTAGAGGGGCGGACCCATTATCCACCGAGTTTTAAACTGTGAGCCACTAGGCCCATGGTTCTAAAGGTTCAATATGAAGCCTTACTAAAGAGGCATTTAAGTGAGAGTTCAGTTTGTGATGTGTTGGTTGGGGCACGTCACACTTTCGAACCCTGCCACTGACATTTATGTAAGAGCTCACAAGGAGCTTGTGATGTGTGGGTTGGGGCACGTCACATTTTTGAGCCATGCAACTGACAAAAGCATGATATATATTTATAAGTATAGAAGAGTAGAGGGGTGGGTCCATTATTCACCGAGTTTCAAATCGTGAGCCATTAGGCACATGGTTCTAAAGATACAATTTATTGCGGTACTAAAAAAAAGATTTAAGTGGAGAAGGGGAGAGGGCCGGAACCCTTATCTACGAAGTTTCGATCTGTGTATCACTAGGCGCATGTTCTAAATATTTCAATCTCAAAGCGGTACTATAGATTAGGCAAAAGCAGAAGTAGAACTAGAATTCTTCGCCCCTCCCCATGTACCAAGAAGCAAGTTAAGAACATAAGGATAATGGGCGTGTCTATTATAGGTTGTTAGCTTATGGAGCTATCTCAGGTATCCGAGTGAGTAGACAGAGTGGGTTTATACTAGAGGCCCTCGGGGATTCCTCGTTATAAAAATAGCAGATATCTTGAGAATTTTGATGTTCCCACCTTTGTAGCTTTTTGATGGGCAAAGTTTCAGTCACTAAGGTCATCAAAGAGCTGTAGTGGAGTTAACATGTCTTTTGTGAATTAGATTTTATCAATCTGGTCTTTTGGAATGTTGTGTTTAGCTATTTTTGATGTGATTTAGAGTTCTGTAATGAGTTCGAACGTAGATGAATGAATAAAGAGGATTTATATAGCAGACCCTGAATAGTTTGTGGTTGAGGGGTAATTGATTTGCCAATTGACTACAAGGTTGATTTTTTGTACATCTGAAAAAGCATGAAACTTAGTTAATGAATCAAAGACTGTTTTTTAGGTCCTTACAACTATGTTAACAATTTTGATATTCTAGCTTTTTGATGAGTCAGTATTTAAGGTCTTGAAGGAGCTGTATGATAAATGACTTGCATGGAAGTATTAGGATGGTGGTTATGTCAACTTGTCTTGTCTGAGTCATAGTTTTTCAATTTGACCATTTGGGATGTTGTGTTATGCTTTTCATCAAAGGATAGGACGGTATGTTGATAGCTTTTTGAATATATTGTCTTCAACTTTAATGTTCGAGGTATAAAACTTGCTTTCAGAAAGTTTTCATTGGTAATAGGAAAGGGATCTGTGAGGAACCAAAGCTGCCTATGCTTTTGTAAGGTTATTTTCTTAAGCACAGGAACTTAATAGTTGGTCTGGGAGAGTTGTCTGCTTAGCTTTTTGAGGTGAAGGGGATGTTAGCATGCTGACTGCGGGGATTTTGTGTTTCTGAGTTTTCGGATTTGCAACAGGTCAGTAATTGAAGGGGCAAGCTACTAGCATTAGGAAAAAAATAAAAAATTCTTGTTGCGTATATTCTTCCTAGTTTATTCTCGATGGTTTTGATGCACAGTTTTTCCTCTTAGCTTTCTCGCACTGACATATTTTACCAAATGCAGTGTCAGTTTCCCATAGCAACTGCCAATCCACTCCTTTTACTTAAAACCATATGGCAATGCTACTCATCATTTCCTGCATTTTATTATCTCCAATATACCCTGAACAAATCTATTTTTCCTTGATTTTATTTGATAGACTGTATTGGAGTTTGGTACTCTTTTAGATGCCTACAGTACGTTTAGTAATTCTACATCTTGTTTAGAGGTTCTAAGTGCAATCACCCAATGGGAAGCAAAGGTCGAGGCCCACCTCCCAACCTACGGCGTCCACCTCCTGGTCCTGGCTTACTGCATCCTGACCCTTTTGGTCCTCCTATACGTAACCCACCAGGTGATTTTCCCCCATTTGAGAGGCTACCTCCTCCAGAGATTATGGAACAGAAGATTGCCGCCCAACATCTGGAGATGCAAAAACTTACCACAGAAAATCAGAGGTTTGCTACCACCCATGGAACTTTGAGGCGAGAACTTGCTGCTGCGCAACATGATCTGCAAATGTTGCATGTTCAAATAGAAGCAATCAAGGCTAACAGGGAACAAGAGACTATAGGCCTTAAGGATAAAATTGCCAGGATAGAGGCAGAACTTCAAGCTGCTGAATCTATCAAGATGGAATTGCAGCAAGCACAAGGTGAAGCTCGCACTTTGTTTGCAGCAAGGCAGGAACTTATTGGTAAAGTGCAACTGCTGACTCAAGATCTTCAAAGGGCTCACTCTGATGTGCAACAGATTCCTCCTTTGGTGGCTGAGCTGGAGAGCCTAAAAAAGGAGTATCAGCAGTGCCGGTAATCTTTTTATAACTTTTTCCTTAGTCAAGTCGAAATGCAACCAAACAAGATAGGGGCCTCTGATGTGATTAGAGCCGAGATCCTGGAACGAAAAATTACCCTCTTTGCTAAAATACATCAACAGTAAACTATCCTTTTGGAAGCTTTTTTACGCCCCATCGGTTACTAATGTCTGAAAATTATGCAACTTGTGTCTTTTTATCCTTGTTGAATCCAACATTTAAAAGTAGTGGTCTATATGAGTCTCTGTTGGCCTAAATATCTTTAAAACATAATGAACTTCCATTAATTTAATTGGGACTTCTAAAATTGTAAAACACCTGCTGCTGTCCTTTTGCTAAGGATTGAGCTAGATCTATTCAATCCTACGTGATAGGTAACTCATTCTTGGTTCTATTCAAGATATTTCTAAATTCTAGTTTAGCTTCCTTCCTATAATACAAATTTAAATATTATAACATAGAATTAGAAATTGAAGTATCTTAGCTACTTTGATAAAGTAATAAAAATTATTAATTTCTGGGCCAAAAAAAAAAAAAAAACCCGTATACCTAAAAGAAGAAAAATTCTACGACATAAGATGATTTCCTAGGACGTCGCTCAATCTTTTATACATACTGGAATCCTATGGGTGCACCAAAAAGAAATAAGAGATTAACGGCTACTTCTTAAATGTACAAAATTCAGTTCTATCCCCTCAAAAGCTCTCCTATTTCTTTCATCCCACACGACCCACATTAGTGCTAGCTGCACAAACTTCCATGCTATCATTGTCATGCATCTTCTCCTTCTGCCATAATTCGAGCTGAGTGATACCTCAATCATTGTACCTGGCATGAGGCAACATATACCAAACCATCTAAAGATTTCCCACCATAACCTCAAAGCTACCAAGCCCTTCTCCTGAAGCCTTACACATAAAACACCGACTAATATATGTGATCTTTCTTTTTCTCAGATTTTCAGCTGTCAAGATGACACCTTTTGATGCTAGCCATGCGAAAAAATACACCTTTGTTGGTACTTGTGTGATCAAATACTGGCCCATATGGAAATACTGCCATCTCCCTATGTTACAACTTGTCATAATAGGATTTAACAGAAAACACACCACTATTCTCAACCCCTATTTCCGTATATCGTGGCTATCACGAGATGTACTTAGATTATGAAGTACTTCTATCAGCCCTTGGAACTCTGTCATCTCCCAATTCTGCAAATTCCTTCTGAATCTCAAATCCCAAAATACCTCTCCATCTTGTTGTCTTCGGATACTTTGGACTGTCAATACCTTACGGCAAAGAATCTTATTGATGTTCGGAAAAGAATAGCTCAAAGAGTTTTCTCCACACCCCCAATGCCACCCTCCTCCCATCCCCCACCTGGAATGACACTTGTGCGTTGAACTCCTCCCATTAGCTACATTATGGTAAACTATTTGTATATAAGTTGTGAACAAATATATACACCAGCCTTGGGTAGCAGCAAAGGTTCTCTCGAGGAAGCTAGCAAGACTTGAGGGAAAAAAAGCAGTAGTTAGCCAACATGGGCTGAAACCTGGTATAGCTATACGCATTTCAGTCAAGCATTTTGTAGGTTTTAGTTTCATTGATACAAAAGGTTATCTTTTGAATTTCAAGAATCATAAAACCATTGGATTTGTTGGAAAGTTTTGGTAAATTGCAATAAAAAGGGAAGGATGATAATTCCGTGCCTCATTTCCTAATAAGTTTTATTATTCTTTATAAAAGGAACATCTGGGCGTATAAAAATTATTAGGGCTCATGCACTTGTAAAAAGGAGTCCTTGAACACAGGCGACCAGTTAAGAGATTAGATTTCTATTGTGGCCCATCAAGTTGTCCTAACTCCAAAGTTAAACTTATTATGATTCCCTATATAAGTTGCTCTTGAAAAAAAAGGTATTTGGCTGTTTGCTGCCCAAATTGGGGACGTTGAACAGTATAATCATTCAAGTCAAAGACTTCCTTTTTTCTGGACCAAGTTAATCCGAGCAATTTTTATCCACTTACTGGGAATTGCTTCTAATAAGGATCATGGTTCCAATTATCCTGGATTTTCTCCTAACAACCAGATATCATAAATATGGATCAGATTTCTTCACTAAATTAGATCAGAGTTGTTCCAGTTGAAAAATGTGAAGCAAATCATGATGGGGCGAGTATTTCTGTAGAATTCAATAGATATGTGGAAAAATTGAGCTGTTCTCTCACTGTAGTCGCCGCATGAAGTTCAATCACGATGGCATACACCCTTCTAAAAATGACGTTGGCATACACCCTTAACAAAAAAAGGTTCAAGGATGGCATGGACATAGCTTGTTATGCGCAGGCATTGGACCAAATTTAACCTCTAAATGGGAGGGCCTCCCCTCTCAAAAAGATCTGGATCATGATTCCAGCTTGCATATTTTGGGTTGTTTGGACTGAAAGGAACCGCAGATGCTTTGATGGTGTATCAACCGCTAATCATTTCCTTAAAGCTAGATGTCTTTTACTTTTATTTAGTTGGCAAAATCTATCTACTGTTAATTGCCCTGTTATGTTTCTGGACTTTATCAGCTCATTAGCAATATAAGATTATGTATAGGAGCTGATAACATTTTGAAGTCCTCTTTTTTTTGTATATCTTTGCATCTTCTTGATGCCTTAAATGAAACTAATTACTTCATCAAAAAAAAAAAAAAAAAAAAGGAAAAACTTCTACTCTGATTCATAGTTTTCTAATATTCTATAATATGGTGTACAGGACTACCTACGAGTATGAGAGGAAATTATACAGTGATCATCTTGAATCTCTTCAAGTGATGGAGAAGAACTACATGACTATGTCCAGAGAGGTGGAAAAGCTTAGGGCAGAATTAACTAACGCTTCGAATTCTGACAGACGCACAGGTATCAAATCTGTTTACTTCTCTGTCTTTGTTTTGTAATGTCCGCAGTAGTTTCTGAAAACTTTGGTGTTACATTTGTGGTAATAATATGTAGGTGGACCATATGGTGGTTCTACTGGATATAATGAGAATGATGCTGCAAATAATTATGCTTCTGGACAAAATGTTTATGGAGATGGCTATGGCGTTTATCAGGTTTTTAATCTGTCATTGTTCATCAGTTTCTTTATAGTTCTCTACAGTGATTCTCACTTTATCCAAAAGAAAATTCTCTACTATGACTCGTTCCAAAATTGATGAAGTTGAAAAGTTGTAATGTAGTTTTAATTGCTTTGCTTGTCGCCCTTATGCTTCAAGTTCTTAAGAGTTCTCTAAAATGATGTCCACAAGAATTGAAAGGTTAGAAATTGGTACTATTCATGTCATTTTTCTCTCCTCTTTTGGCAAACTATTGGAGGGAATATTTAAAGAATGGGAGAACAGGGGAAAAGAGAACAATGGAAATTAAACTATGAAGTGAAGCTTTGGCAATTAGTTACCTACATAGATGTCGACTCTTAAATCCAGTGTGAACTTTAGCTCCAAAGTTAGCAACTCATTCTGATTAGTGCCTGAATAGCCAATATCGATTCATTGCTCATGGATATTTTAGATTGAACTTCCTTTTATGTGAACATTTAATAATTCATAATCATTTTCCTGGTCAACAAAACTGTTACAAATATACCTAATTAATTGTTATCTTGGTTGTCAGGTGAGCCATCTGAATTTTATTAACGTAAAAAGAGCACATTTCCCTTGTCAAGCTTTTAGAATGTCTAAGCTAGATCCCTGACATATATCATTTGATTGTTATTGACAACTTCCGCTTAACCAAATAGTGAAACTTGGAACCTGCTATTTTATTCATTCTGCCACCAATCTTTTTTTTTTTTTGATAACGGTGGTGTCCGGGCCAGCTTACGTGCACCTCGACTAATTCCACCGGATACCGATCACCTCCCACCAGCAACAGGTACTAGGTAACTCTACCCAATCTTATTATAAGCGGACAAAAGGGATTGAAGTCTCGTTACCAAAATTAAAGGGGATGAAGTCTCTTTTCTGGAGGAACTGTGTGCCTGTCTACATTCTGATTAAAGTTCTTCTTTGTTCCTCCTTGTCATGAGCGCCAAAAGCTTATCTATTCTCTCCATTCTGCATGGCAGGGCAGAGGCCCTCTTCCAGCAGGGACCAATGTAGGAGTTGCTGCTGGTGTTGCATCTCCACATGTCGGAGCTCAGTCTGTGCCTCCATCAAGCAGGCCTCCTTATGACGCATCAAATATGCCCGGTTATGATGCACAAAGGGGAATGAGAGGACCCACTGGACATGGTTATGATGCACAAATGGTACAAGGTGGGCCCGGCTACGATGCACAGAGAGGAGCTGCGTTAGCAGCTTATGAAGCTCAGAGAGGACATGGATATGACACAATTAGGGGACCTGGGTATGATGCTCAGAGGGCAACGGGTTATGAAGCTTATGGATATGGGGCACCTATGTATGATGCTCAGAGAGGATCTGGCTATGATCCCACCAAGGCCTCTAACTATGATGCTTCCAAAGGCAATGTGGCAACTCAAGGACAGGTAGCACCTATGGGTAATACTGCTCACGGGTCATCTACTCCGCCTACTACTGTTGCTCCTGGATATGATGCCTCAGCACAAGGTGGAAATCCAGCGCGTCGGTGATTCTAGCTCCAGTTTTGTGTTATTTCCTGGGGACAATTTTTATCTCGAGCATTTGCTTCAAGTTACTATTAGCAGTCTCCTAGAGATCTGTCTACTGCATCGAGTCACTTGAGGCTGGTCTATGTAAAAGAATGAAATCTTGCTTGTAGATGAGCTGCGTAATTGATTAAGTTCACAATATCTGATCTTTCTTCTAGGAGTTTCCAGGAGTTCATCTTTCACATTTGTATCTCCCTGGAAATCTTGTTGACATGTAATATTGACATCGGTTTACTTACCCCAAAAGTTCATAAAAGCTGATAGATAGCCTCAAAATTTCTGCATTTGAGAAGGAAAGCTCTTGTTGAACAGTCTTTGAATGTGCCTAGTTTGTTCTCTTAGGCATGATAGGACATTCTGAAGGAAACGACATTGCATTCTGCTTATTGGAGTTCTCTAGTTGCCAGTCTTGAGAAATAGTTGAATCTAAGGACTCCAGTAAAATGTAGCAAAATCTTTTATAGTGAATCTACGGATTGTCAATCAAATTGGATGGTCATTGCAGTAAGTTTAAGAATACAGTGATTTTTTTATTTGGTTAAGCTTAGGTGGATACAGTTATCAGATATTTGTGCCTATAGAAAAAGGTTACTATACTCGCACGTAATTAGTTGAGTTGCTAATAAGTTGACCAGAACATCACAGGTCCTTTTTTAACCCAAATGCTCATTTTCTTTTGCTAATTCTTGTTCAAAGGATAGGGGAATGGGGTAATCTCCTTGTTTTAGAACTTGTCTCTGACATGGCCTGAAAGTTGTGGTCAGAGTAAATTTTTTATTATTTTTTATTATTTTTAGAAGATAAGGTAACAGTAAAACTTGTTATAGAGTTTTGTAAACGTTAATTGCAAGTATGCAACAATTCTTTACGTGTAGATGATGTTATAGTGATAAAAGTTGCTATAGAAAAAGTAACAGAAAAAGAATGACTTGGCCTTAAACTTATCCGAAAAATTTGATTACACACTCAAACTTTAGGGTGTCCTAGGGTGTCCTGAATTCTTGTCTGACGTGAAATTAACACTCCTTAAAAGGGTTCATTTCACATATAATTAATAAACTTTACTATAAGCAACACTAAAGTCAAAAAACTACTTTGTGACTACTTTTTGTAACAAGAAAGTGATTAAACTTTATACTATATAACCCTAAAGTCACAAAACTATTTTTATAACAAGAAAATTATTAATCTTTATCCTATGCTACTATATAGTCACAAACCCATTTTTGGTGACAAAGTCACTGAACTCTCTGTTTTTTGTATTGAAAGTACATATCATCGGAAGTCAAATCTCAAGTGCTGAAGAATGATGCTTCATTTCTAGGTCATCATTTTATCAGCGTGTACAAGCCACATAATTTTTTTAGATCCACCTTGTCGTTATATTCTTTTGAATTACTAAATTTTGAAAAAGAGATTTAAATTTATAAACACTTTTGTATTAAGTTTATTAAATGTCTATTTATAATGTCTACCATCGACATTTTTATTTGGAGTTTATATTAACGTTTATATGAATTTTTTTAATCAATCTACTTGTCTTTTCAAATATTTATGAGTTAAAAGTATATAATGATTATGCGAATTTAGAAAAATGGCGTGGCGTGGACGTTTCTGGTGTCTTACCAGCGAGACAAGAAAGAAAGACACCAGAAACGTCCAAAACTTTACACATGCAAACTTCTAAATTCTGATCAGATAACATACAACTATATATTTAACTTTATTTTTTTTTAAATTTTCTCTTCTTTATTTTATGTTTCCTTTTTCATCTTTCTTTTCCTCTTTCTTTCTTTCTTTCTTTCTTTCTATCTACTCTTAAGCAGTCAACTAATGTAAATTAAAAAAGACAACATTGATATTAATAAAAAATAAAGTTGTGCAAAATTTCAAATTCTAAGATGACATTGATGTACTGATGACGTGGCAGAGCGTGAAGAACAGCACTAGCAACAAGAATAGTTTTGTCTTTGTAAGGAGTTTTAATTCCACCTCAGACTACAAGAGGAGTAATAGGATGCCCATAAAATTTGACTATGTAAATGACTTCTTCAAACAAATTTAGGAGGCGTGCGCCTTATGTATTTTTTTTCCAAGTTTTTACTATATTCGATTAGTAGAACATATTTTCTAGTAAGACATTATGTAACTTAAAAGCATTTGGCTCAATTTAACTTATGACATATTTTCAATATTACCCATGAAATACTCGATAACAACCGAATTTTTGTACGAGTAGGAGGATCTAATCAGAATATAAATTTTTAACCATGACATGTAGTTTATATACTCATAGGAATTGAACAATCCTTTTAAAGTAATGACTGAACTTCCTATACAAACAAAGTTCACGACAAAAAATGTTACCCAAAAAGTAACCGTTGGATTTACTAAGAAGTGACACAGTAAGCAGAATGAGTAGGAATTGGAAACATACCTTATGATTATAGTTAGAGAAAGTGATTGCACCTTGAATGACGGGTGTACAAATTAATAGGTTTTGCACTTCCCCTCATTTATAGATCCAACCCATTTTATTATGTTCAAGGTTTGCTCGACCTCACATTGTCGCTTCTACATAGAGGTCTTTACAAGATTGATTTGGAATTAAGAAAAATTCAAGTTGCATGATTGAATTAACAATAGTTTTAAGTAGGGTAAATCAATTAGGCTTGAAATAAGCAAAACCGACTCCAAGTCTCTAACTAACAGTTACATCCAAAATATCATTACTCAAAATTTATTGAGGGAAGAAAACTACAAACTATGTCCATTTCAAATTAAATTTGTTCAAGAATAATTAAAAGAAAAAGATGTGACTTAAGCCGATAGATGCAAAACTGATGATGGGGCAAGATCAATAAAACCATAATGTAGAATTAATAGTTTGCCTCCAAATTAAATGGAGAGAATCAGAATTCTAATTAGTACCGTAATAACATCAGATGACTTTGTCCTTAAAAAGGAGTAAAGGCTATCGTCATAATAACAATATATACAACTATAAAGAATTTGCTTCAATTTAAAATTATGACGTTGTTTTTCTTTTCAAAATTACTCATGACAATCCCAGTAATATATACCAAATTCATAACATGAATAGAGGATCTAATCAGAACATAATTAGATTTTTTGTTAAATCTTAGCTGCTAAGCTAAGATGCAGTGAACCCAGCTAAGAAGAAGAAGAAGCACACAACTTTCTAGAGAGAGAATATTTACTCTTCAATATGTGGAAGAAAACTTAACTAACTGATACAATGCTAACACTACTAATCTTTATACAAGTCAACTAAAACTAACTTTTACAACTAACTAACTAACCGACTTAAATTAGGCTAAAGCTAACTAACTATGTTGCTGACTAGGCTAACTAATTATACTGACTGTACAGCTGACTCCGCTGCTTTAGTGGACTCAGTACACTCAATATCCCTCAAGCTAGGAGAGATGAAGATGTTCTTCATTCCTAGCTTGGAAATCAAATAAGAATGCTGCATAATAGTCAAGCCCTTAGTAAAAACATCTGCAGGCTGTTCTGAAGATGTGAGGAAAGAAACATGAACTAGGCTTTGCAAGATCTTTCTCGGATGAAGTGGCAGTCGATATTAATGTGCTTAGTACGTTCGTGGAACACTGGATTAGCTGCTATTTGGATAGCAGACTTGCTATCACTGCTGATGGAAACAGGCAGCTTGATCAACATACTCAACTCCTTGTATAACCCGGCCAACCACAGAAGTTCTGCTATTGTCGATGATAATCTTCTATACTCAGCTTCAGCTGAGCTTCTTGAAATTGTGGACTGTTTCTTTGACTTCCAAGATATAGGAGAATCCCCCAACTTGATTAAGTAACCTGTGAATGATCGACGTGTATTGGGGCAAGAAGCCCAGTCAGCATCACATAATGCAGCTAAGTGATCTGTCCAAGTGGATGACATAAGAACTCCCATTCCTAATGCTTGATATATTTCACTACTCACAAAGCAGCTTCCATGTGAGAATTTTTGGGTGAATGCATGAATTGACTGAGACATTGCACTGCAAAGGCAATGTCAGGTCTAGTAACTGTGAGATATAACAATCTTCCAATTAACCTCTGATACACTCCAGGATTAGGCAGTGGTGGATCATCAGAAATCCCAAAATGCTGGTCAAACTCAAGAGTAGTGAGTTTCTGATTGAGCTCTAGGGGTGCACCAACTGGTTTAGTTGCAATGAGGCCTGTCACGACCCAATTTCCAAGGGCTCGTGATGGCACCTAAACAACATTTGCCTAGGCGAACCAATGAAACAAGATGCGGAAAAGAACAATAATGTGAAAAGATCATAAATGGATATATAAATATAAAAGTGTGAAGTCCAAAAGAATATATCCACAAAAGAATTGGAGCATTCTAAGAGTGACTCAATAAAGTATGAATATACATCAAAGAAATCTGAGTCCTATCTCTAAGTGACTCCGGCGGTATGCCACCACGGTCTGTGTGGTCGGCTCACCTCAATCAAAAGTCTCAGAAGCCTCGGGAACCGCTAACGTCCGGGCTGCTGACTGGATGAAGGACCTGCGCACGTAGCAGAGTAAGTTATGAGCCGAAGCCCAGTAAGATCACCGACAGGCCCGCTAAGGTACCCTTGCGGGACAAGTCGCTACATGCATCATAAACAACAACATACTATAGTAATAATACAATAAAGTAGTGAAATCACAAATAGATGTAACACATTCCATACACACAAGTAGTAACCAGAAGTCTCAAGGATTATGCCCATCAAACGTAAGGCATAGGTCAACTCAGCGGCGGTTTGGAGGTCCAATCTCTACTCCCGTGCCGACTAACCTAGACCTACGATGGACTAGCAACACCACTACTAAGTATCAACCATATACCGTGACCCGAAGTCACTATCACAATCATGAATAAGTAGACCAACGACCCGTAGTCGTTGGCTCATCTCAAATCTGTCTACGATCGCACCACACCCCCTGTCAAGTGCGTCGTATCTCAATAAATCAAGTGACCACACCACACCCCCTGTCAAGTGTGTCACATCTCAAAGATCAAGTGTCCACACCACACTCCCTGTCAAGTGTGACACATCTCATAGTATAGGCGACACCACACCCCCTGTCAAGTGTCCCTCTAACAGTATTAATATCCACGACATTAATAACAATAACAGAAATAATAACAGAAATATTAATAACGATAATATTTCACAGTCACCGTAACCCAGGTTGGTTATGCTAGCTGAACGTAAGGCGAAGGTTAACCCGACCACAGTTTGGGGGTACAATCCCTACTCCCATGTCGTCCAACCCAAGGTTACGTATAGACAGCACTACCCAACCCGGCACGTGAACAAATCAAGTACCGATATCATACAAAAGCCGGCAAAATCCTCGGCAAGACATTTATCATGACATGCCGGCAACATCCTCGGCCATGTCCCAAGTTCTTGCTATCTAAGCATGACGTAGCAAGCGTTACTACGATATAAATTTAAGCTACCTCGACGTAGCGTTTAGACCGGCACATACCTCGGTCGAGTCACAATCTCGCTATTTATAACAAACAATAATAGCAAGTAATTCACATCATTAATCCTTACCATTGTTAGGTATATATATGCGTACATGAAGCATACTAGCATGAAGGAAGAGTCCACAAGCACAATAGAGGTCAAGTCTCACTTACCTCGAAATTCGGGCTCAAATGCCGGGAAGAATCTCCTTTCCCGCTCGCCTTGTCCGCGAAGGACTCTCCACTAGGTCTATTAAGACAAGATATAGCACATATGAGTGCTCAATTATAGCTATTTAAGCCTATAGGCATCCTAGGGTAAAAATTACCAAAATGCCCCCGGGTAGGGCCGAGCCCTAAATTTACAAAATGTACTTTTCCGGACTCCCCACGCTCCCGTGAGTCCAAAAGTACACTTAGATTCCACATGCGAGCCTTGCTCGATGTCTTTCCCAAATTCTTAAGAATCTAGGGTTCTAACCCATTTCCAAGAATCAACCCTTTGATTCTTGTGTTAATCAACATAAAGATGGATTGAAAGGGCTTACCTTAAGTGTAAGTATGATTGGGTCTTCAAGAAATACCCAAAAATCGCCTCAAGAGCTCACCAAATGATTTTTATAAGTTATGAACCGAAATGGCCCGATATGGCCTTTTTATAGCAGTTTTTTTTTTTTTGGCCTCTGTGATAGCTTCTTTTGAAAAAATCATAACTTTTGATAGGAATGTCCAAATGACCTAAAACCGGTGCCATTAGAACCACAACTCAAAGGGCTAAAACTTTCATGTTTTGAGTTTTTCCTAATTCCTTACGGATTGGCCGAAAAATCAGCTTTTATCCGGCTGTTTGCGCCAAAACAGAACAGAAAAGTCGCACCAGATTTTCTACTATTTTAGGGGCAAAACGGGACCCTACGAAGCTCGGAATGATCCCAAATTTTGTATACAAGTCATAAAATACTTGGGTGACATGCTCGTCAAGACGGAACTCAATTCGGACCTCCAGAACTCAAAAAGTGGGTCCCACGGCAAAGGTTCAATTTTCGACTTTCGCCAAAATAGCGAAATTTAACCAAACGACCTCGGAATCCAATTCCGAAAGTTGCTACAAGTCACAAATGACTATACGAACCTAACGGAACTTTTGGATCTCTCATCGGAGCTCATTTGCTCAAATCGAGCTCGGAAACCTCTTTTAACTCTTTTAAACTTCCGAAACGGGGACTTTATCAAAAGTCCTATCAAACGAGGTCCGTTTTCAATTTTGAAGGTTGCTACATATCATAAATGACGAGACGGACCTAACGGTGCGCTCGGATTTTCCATCGGGGTTCGTTTACTCAAAACGACCTATCGAAACCCCAAATTCCTTTCCGGAATTTCATAAACGGATCCTTTTCTCGAAAACCTATCAAACGGACTCCGTTTCGACTCAAATTTCACAGACGGGTCATAAATGACCTAACGGATCTTTTGGGACTGTCGACACGCAAATCGAGGTCCCGGATCCCGTAACGACTATTTGAGGGTCGTTACATTCTCCCCCACTTAGACTCTCGGCCGTCCTCGGACGAGCCTAAGTCTAAGGTAGGATCCACACACTAGCCACGGAGCTGGCACGGATTTCGAGGACCCCCTCGGTACCACCCGAAATCAATAAAACTTAAAAATGCAAATTCAGGCTTAGAAAATACAAGGATTTCATACCTGAATCATCGAACAAGCGCGGATGCCTCTCACGCAACTCGGACTCAAGCTCTCAACTGGCCTCGGCAATGGAGTGATGCCCCCACTGAACTCTCACAAGCGGGATCACCTTCGATCTCATCTTACGGACCTCTCTAGCCACAATAGCAATAGGCTCCTCCGAATAAGCTAAGTCGCCATCTACCTCCACGGAAGCCATATCGATCACATGAGACAGATCGTGAACATACTTCCGGAGCATGGACGCATGGAACACCGGATGAACAGACAGAGAGGGAGGCAAAGCCAGTCTATAAGCAACGGCGCCAACGCGCTCCAATATCTCAAAGGCCCAATGAACCTAGGACTGAGCTTGCCTTTCTTCCCAAATCTCATAACACCCTTCATGGGCGACACTCTGAGGAATACCCGGTCCCCAACCATGAACTCAAGATCTCTCCGCCTCCGATCTGCATATGATATCTGCCGGCTCTGAGCCGTGCGGAGTCGATCCTGAATAACCCGGACCTTATCTAAGGTCTGCTGCACCAAATCGGGCCCCAACACCTGGACCTCACCAGACTCGAACCAACCGATAGGCGAGCGACATCTCCGACCATACAATGCCTCAAACGGAGCCATCTAGATAGAAGCCTGATAGCTATTATTATATGCAAACTCTGCTAGCGGCAAATGGCTATCCCAATGGCCTCTAAAATCAATAGCACACGCCCTCAACATATCCTCGAGGATCTGAATGGTCCGCTCAGACTGGCCATCAGTCTGCGGGTGAAATGCAGTGCTGAGATCGACCCGAGTACCCAGCTCTCTCTGAAAAGATCTCCAAAACTGAGCTGTGAACTGAGCACCTCGGTCAGAAATGATAGAAACAGGAGCACCATGCAATCTCACAATCTGCTCAATGAAGATACGAGCCAGACGCTCCGAGGTATAAGTAGTCCTCACTGGAATGAAGTGAGCCGACTTCGTCAGTCGATCAACTACTACCCACACCGAATCATGCTTACCCACGGTCAGCGGCAAACCAACTACGAAATCCATAGTGATCTGCTCCCACTTCCACTCGGGAATGGGCATAGATTGGGTCACCCCGGCTGGCCTCCGGTGCTCATACTTCACCTGTTGGCAATTCAAACACCGAGATACATAATCAACAACATCCCTCTTCATCCCTTTCCACCAATACAGCTCTCGAAGATCATGATACATCTTCGCAGTACCCGGATGAATGGAATATCTCGAACTGTGAGCCTCTGCCAAAATCATCTGCCTCAGCTCCACAATGGCTGGAACACATACCTGGCCATTAAGCCGCAAAGCACCATCATCACCAATCACGAACGAGGACACTCCCCCACTCAGGACCCTGTCCCGGAGATCTCTCAGATAAGGATCCTCGAACTGCCTCTCCCGAATCTGGGAAGCTAAAGACGACTGAGACCCCACATATGCAAGCACCCGGCCTGGAACAGAATCATCAAACCGAACCCCACTAATGGACAAAGCCTGCAACTCACGGGCCAACGGCCTCATATCAGCATCAAGATAGGCGAGGCTACCCATGGACTTCCTACTCAAGGCATCGGCTACAACATTAGCCTTTCCGGGATGATACCGGATAGAAAGATCATAATCCTTCAGCAGCTCTAACCAGCGGCGCTGTCTCCCGTTCAAGTCCTTCTGAGTGAACAAGTACTGGAGACTCTTATGATCGGTGAATATCTCACATGGCTCGCCATAAAGATAGTGCCTCCACAACTTCAGTGCAAACACAACAGCTAACAGCTCCAAATCATGGACAGGATAATTCTTCTCATGGACCTTCAGCTGTCTCGAGGCATAAGCTATCACCTTACCCTCCTGCATCAGAATGCTACCCAGGCCAACACCCGAAGCATCACAATATACGGTGAATCCCCCGGATCCACTAGGCAAGTCTAACACTGGCGCTGAAGTCAACAGATTCTTAAGCTTCTGAAAGCTAGACTCACAGGCATCGGACCACAGGAAAGGAACATTCTTCTGGGTTAACTTCGTCAGAGGTGCTGAAATAGAAGAAAACCCCTCGACGAACCGCCGATTATAACCTGCCAAGCCTAAGAAACTCCGAATCTCTGTAGGAGAAGTAGGCCTAGGCCAACTCTGAATGACCTCTATCTTCTTCGGATCAACACACACCCCATCCTTGGTCACCACGTGACCTAGGAAAGATACAGAACTGAGCCAAAATTCACACTTGGAGAATTTGGCATACAACTGCTGATCCCTCAGAGTCCGAAGAACAACTCTCAAATGCTGCTCATGCTCCTCCCTGCTCCTCGAATAAACCAAGATATCATCGATAAACACAATGACGAAGGAGTCAAGGTAGGCCTTGAACACTCGGTTCATCAGATCCATGAAAGCAGCTGGGGCATTCGTAAGCCCGAAAGACATCACCAGAAACTCATAGTGGCCATATCGGGTACGAAAAGCAGTCTTGGAAACGTCCTCGGACCGAATCCTCAACTGATGATACCCCGACCTCAAATCAATCTTCGAGAAGAAGGTATCACCCTGAAGCTGATCAAACAAATCATCAATACGCGGCAAAGGATACCTATTCTTGATAGTAACCTTATTCAGCTGCCGGTAATCAATACACATCCGCATAGAGCCATCCTTCTTCTTCACAAATAATACCGGGGCACCCCATGGAGACACACTGGGCCTAATGAAGCCCTTATCGAGCAAATCCTGAATCTGCTCCTTCAGCTCTCTTAACTCAACAGGAGCCATACGATACGGGGGAATAGATTTAGGCTGAGTGCCTGGCAATAGATCAATGCAAAACTCTATCTCCCGCATAGGCGGCAAACCCGGCAAATCATCAGGAAACACATCTGGATACTCACAAACAACCGGAACTCTATCAAGGGATAACTCCTCTGCCCGGACATCCCGAACTGAAGCAATATATCCCTCGCACCCACTAGATATCATCCTCTGCGCCTCCAAGAAAGAAATGATCCTACTCTTCGGAGAAGGCCTGGAACCTCTCTATACAACCCGAGACTCACCCTCTGCCCCGATCGTCACGGACTTGGCATGGCAATCCAAAGTCGCATGACAAGAAGCCAGCCAATCCATGCCCATAATGACATCGAAATCAGACATATCGAGCAGCATCAGGTCCACTAAGGACTCTACACCACAGATGGAGATCATACACTGCCGATAACCCCTATCTACACATATAGAAGACCCGACAGGGGTGGCAACCATAAAGGGATCATCTAAGAAGACCAGATCCCTGCCCAAGCAAGGGGCAAATCCCGACGACACATACGAATAGGTAGACCCCGGATCAATAAGAGCATAAGCATCGCAGCCACAGACAGAAATAATACCTGTGATGACATCATTGGATGCCTCAGCATCCTGACGAGTCATAGCATAGACCTGCGCCGAGCCTCCTGAACCCGGAGCTCTCTGAGACTGCTGTCTAGGAGGAATCTGAGAAACGGGCCTGGCGGCCTGAGGACCAGATGGTACCATAGCTGCGGATCCCTGGCGACCTGATGAAACATAAGGGCAACTCCTGACATAGTGCTCTGGAGACCCACACTCAAAACATCCATCACCTCTACCTCCTCTACCGCCTCTACCACCTCTGCCACGACCACCTCCAGACGAACACCTCCCATGATGCCTCTGATGGCACCTCTCGCACTGCGGCGGACCAGACTGCGAAGAGCCACCCCGCCTCTGGGATGACTGAGGCCTCGGGGTCTCTGAAGAAAAATCTTGGGCAGGCAAAGCAGCAGCCTGGGGCCTAGACTGAGAACGGCCCTGATGACCCTGACCCCTCTGAGCGGATCCACTATACCCACCAGACTGACGCGACCTCTTGGCCGCCCTCTCCGCGTCAGCCCTGGCGAAGATATCCTCCATCCACCGCGCCACATCAACTATCTCAAAATATGACTTGTTGCCCATATCAGGGGCAACAGCTACCTGCAAGCGGGGATGAAGACCCTCAACAAACCGGAGGACCTTGTCCCTCTCCTGTGCCACCATAGCCGGCGCAAACTGAGACAACCACAAGAACCTGGTGTCATACTCTGAAACAGACAGGTTTCCCTGCCTCAACCCCTCAAACTCGCGCCTCTGAGCATCGTGCTGACTCTGGGGCACGAACCTGCTCATGAACATAGACACGAACTCAGCCCAAGACAAAGGAGGGAGGTCACTAGACCTCTACCGCATCATGGAGACCCACCATGTCTCCGCATCTCCCGATAATCTGAAAGAAGCACACTGCACCCCTAAGGTGTCTCTAGTACCAAGAACTGTCAAAATCTTCTCACACTTCTGAATGTACCTCTGGGCAGTACATGTAGCTGAGGTACCGTCGAACTCTGGAGGCTGAAGCTTCATGAATGACTCTATCCTCCTGGCAACCTCCTCCGTGCCCATAGGAGGAGTAGAAATAACAGGACCTGCCTGAGGAGCAGAAGCAGAAGGCTGGGCAATATGATCAGGAGCAGCCTCAGAAGTAGGCGTGCTCATAACAGGTGTGGTCTGCTGAGGAGCCGAAACAGGAGCTGCAACATCATCTCTGACAGGGACCTGATGGCTAGACAAGGCCATCAGTCTCATATACTCCTCTGAAGAGATCACAACGGTGCCTGGCACAACAGCAGGCACAGGGGAAATAGATGCTGACAGAGTCGCTGCGGACACCGCAGGGATAGCTGTGTCCTGCCTAGTGGCTAACGGGCGACCTGCCCGAGTCTTCTTAGCAGCTGGCGGCTGCGTAGGTGCTGATGGCTCTCCTGCAGACGCGGGTGTAGAAGATGCAGCCCTCCTGGCTGAGGATGCTCGCGTCCTCGCCATCTGATACAATACACGAAAAAGGGTCAACACCTATATAAGCTACTCAGCATGAATAGAGATGAAACGAAGGGAAAACATTTCCTAACATGCCCTTGTAGCCTCTCGCTCAAAAGTATGGTCGACAACATACCCATAAGCAAGACTCTACTCAGACACTGCTCCAAGACTCCTAGGACTCGAATTAGAACCTAGGGCTCTGATACCAAACTGTCACGACCCAATTTCCAAGGGCTCGTGATGGCACCTAAACAACATTTGCCTAGGCGAACCAATGAAACAAGATGCGGAAAAGAACAATAATGTGAAAAGATCATAAATGGATATATAAATATAAAAGTGTGAAGTCCAAAAGAATATATCCACAAAAGAATTGGAGCATTCTAAGAGTGACTCAATAAAGTATGAATATACATCAAAGAAATCTGAGTCCTATCTCTAAGTGACTCCGGCGGTATGCCACCACGGTCTGTGTGGTCGGCTCACCTCAATCAAAAGTCTCAGAAGCCTCGGGAACCACTAACGTCCGGGCTGCTGACTGGATGAAGGACCTGAGCACGTAGCAGAGTAAGTTATGAGCCGAAGCCCAGTAAGATCACCGACAGGCCCGCTAAGGTACCCTTGCGGGACAAGTCGCTACATGCATCATAAGCAACAACATACTATAGTAATCATACAATAAAGTAGTGAAATCACAAATAGATGTAACACATTCCATACACACAAGTAGTAACCAGAAGTCTCAAGGATTATGCCCATCAAACGTAAGGCATAGGTCAACTCAGCGGCGGTTTGGAGGTCCAATCTCTACTCCCGTGCCGACTAACCTAGACCTACGATGGACTAGCAACACCACTACTAAGTATCAACCATATACCGTGACCCGAAGTCACTATCACAATCATGAATAAGTAGACCAACGACCCGTAGTCGTTGGCTCATCTCAAATCTGTCTACGATCGCACCACACCCCCTGTCAAGTGCGTCGTATCTCAATAAATCAAGTGACCACACCACACCCCCTGTCAAGTGTGTCACATCTCAAAGATCAAGTGTCCACACCACACTCCCTGTCAAGTGTGACACATCTCATAGTATAGGCGACACCACACCCCCTGTCAAGTGTCCCTCTAACAGTATTAATATCCACGACATTAATAACAATAACAGAAATAATAACAGAAATATTAATAACGATAATATTTCACAGTCACCGTAACCCAGGTTGGTTATGCTAGCTGAACGTAAGGCGAAGGTTAACCCGACCACAGTTTGGGGGTACAATCCCTACTCCCATGTCGTCCAACCCAAGGTTACGTATAGACAGCACTACCCAACCCGGCACGTGAACAAATCAAGTACCGATATCATACAAAAGCCGGCAAAATCCTCGGCAAGACATTTATCATGACATGCCGGCAACATCCTCGGCCATGTCCCAAGTTCTTGCTATCTAAGCATGACGTAGCAAGCGTTACTACGATATAAATTTAAGCTACCTCGACGTAGCGTTTAGACCGGCACATACCTCGGTCGAGTCACAATCTCGCTATTTATAACAAACAATAATAGCAAGTAATTCACATCATTAATCCTTACCATTGTTAGGTATATATATGCGTACATGAAGCATACTAGCATGAAGGAAGAGTCCACAAGCACAATAGAGGTCAAGTCTCACTTACCTCGAAATTCGGGCTCAAATGCCGGGAAGAATCTCCTTTCCCGCTCGCCTTGTCCGCGAAGGACTCTCCACTAGGTCTATTAAGACAAGATATAGCACATATGAGTGCTCAATTATAGCTATTTAAGCCTATAGGCATCCTAGGGTAAAAATTACCAAAATGCCCCCGGGTAGGGCCGAGCCCTAAATTTACAAAATGTACTTTTCCGGACTCCCCACGCTCCCGTGAGTCCAAAAGTACACTTAGATTCCACATGCGAGCCTTGCTCGATGTCTTTCCCAAATTCTTAAGAATCTAGGGTTCTAACCCATTTCCAAGAATCAACCCTTTGATTCTTGTGTTAATCAACATAAAGATGGATTGAAAGGGCTTACCTTAAGTGTAAGTATGATTGGGTCTTCAAGAAATACCCAAAAATCGCCTCAAGAGCTCACCAAATGATTTTTATAAGTTATGAACCGAAATGGCCCGATATGGCCTTTTTATAGCAGTTTTTTTTTTTTTTGGCCTCTGTGACAGCTTCTTTTGAAAAAATCATAACTTTTGATAGGAATGTCCAAATGACCTAAAACCGGTGCCATTAGAACCACAACTCAAAGGGCTAAAACTTTCATGTTTTGAGTTTTTCCTAATTCCTTACGGATTGGCCGAAAAATCAGCTTTTATCCGGCTGTTTGCGCCAAAACAGAACAGAAAAGTCGCACCAGATTTTCTACTATTTTAGGGGCAAAACGGGACCCTACGAAGCTCGGAATGATCCCAAATTTTGTACACAAGTCATAAAATACTTGGGTGACATGCTCGTCAAGACGGAACTCAATTCGGACCTCCAGAACTCAAAAAGTGGGTCCCACGGCAAAGGTTCAATTTTCGACTTTCGCCAAAATAACGAAATTTAACCAAACGACCTCGGAATCCAATTCCGAAAGTTGCTACAAGTCACAAATGACTATACGAACCTAACAGAACTTTCGGATCTCTCATCGGAGCTTATTTGCTCAAATCGAGCTCGGAAACCTCTTTTAACTCTTTTAAACTTCCGAAACGGGGACTTTATCAAAAGTCCTATCAAACGAGGTCCGTTTTCAATTTTGAAGGTTGCTACATATCATAAATGACGAGACGGACCTAACGGTGCGCTCGGATTTTCCATCGGGGTTCGTTTACTCAAAACGACCTATCGAAACCCCAAATTCCTTTCCGGAATTTCATAAACGGATCCTTTTCTCGAAAACCTATCAAACGGACTCCGTTTCGACTCAGATTTCACAGACGGGTCATAAATGACCTAACGGATCTTTTGGGACCGTCGACACGCAAATCGAGGTCCCGGATCCCGTAACGACTATTTGAGGGTCGTTACAAGGCCCAAATCTGATATGAGTTCCGCATCATATTTTCTCTGATGCATCAATATCCCCTCTGAACTTCTTGCAAACTCAATCCAAGAAAATACTTGAGTTCCCCAAGGTCTTTGATCTTGAAAGCAGATTGCAACTTATTCTTAATATCATGAATCAGACTATCATCATCCCCTGTAATTAGCAAGTCATCAACATAGACAAGAACTATCACTATCTTCCTACCAGTCTTCTTAGTGAACAAAGACTAATCCAAATAACTTTGAACAAACCCTGAAGACTTTAGAGCAGTACACAACTTGATGTTCCATTGCCTGGATGCCTGTTTGAGGCCATAGAGTGACTTAAGCAGTTTACTGAAACGACCTCGGTTAGTCGTTTTGAAAGTTAGGACTCCGATTGGCGTGCCGATAATTTTTTTAAAAAAAACTTCATAATGTCCATTAGGACTTGTCTGTAAAATTTGAGCTAAATCAGACCTCATTTGGTAGGCATCGGAAGAAGGTTTCAGTTTTTATTGTCGATAAATACAAAAAAGAGATTTTCGAGCTCGGTTTTGGTGAACGAGCTCCAATTCAAAATCCGAAAGCGCCGTTAGGTTCGTATGATTATTTGTGACTTTTGTGCTTTTTCGAAAGTGAATTTCGAGGTTGTTCGGCTAGCTTCCGCTAAAATGCCGAAATTTAAATAATTTGACCTTTCACATCTCTTCACTACTACAAGTATGTAACAGATCGTTGCTTAATGCTTCTACGTACTTCATTTAACATTCGAGGACGAATGTTTCTAACGGGAAGATTGGTACACCCCGTATGTCCAAAGTGATGTATATCATTCTAAAGATATGTTAAGAATGATTTAAGTGAGTTTAAATTCATAATATGACCATATATGATGTTTATATGTTGAATATAAAGTTTTGGAAAAATCGGATTTAAGTTGCGGAAAAATCGACTAATGAATTGCCTTGTAACGAAGCTTTTTCAGTAATTAATTTCGTGTGTTATATGAGGTCTTTTGGGGACATATAATATACCAAATTGAAGGTCTTGGAGTGTAGTTTTCAAAAATTTTGACGATTGTTTCATACAACGTATACACAAAAAGATATGAGCATCAGAAATTAGGCCAAAAAGAGGGACATAAGCGTAAAAGAGGACTAAAACTGAAATGTTTCAAGTATAAAAGGAAAATTCCTTTCATATCTCGTCATTTTCCAGAAATACAAAGAGATAAACAGTTCTCTCATTAAGTTTGAGCAAATTTTATGATTTTGAAGGATGGACGTCAATCTTAACTCGAAATTGAAGACAAATAGCGTCAAAATGCTCTATGCGATTAAGGTAACGTTATGCTACCTTCAATTTCGTCTATAGCTTGAGTTTTAGAATTATTTCATGGCTAAATAAAGTAACCAAATGCTGAATTATAACTTGTTTAATCTTTAGAAGGTGTTGAATTCAAGGGAAACAAGGTTTAGAAGCAAGAAGCATCAAAGGTATGTAAGACTAAACCTTTCTTGTGGCAAGGCATGTATCTTTTAGCTTTTGAAGCTTTTATTAGTTCTAAACTTAGTGTTTCTTGTGAGAAACTTGTATGGTAACAAGGAAACCTTGTATATACTTAATTTGGTACAGAAATCCAAGGTGAAAGACGTCCGAATCAGCAAGACAAAACGTTTTAAAATCTGGAAAATCATTTTGATCTTTGAACAGCTGTTAGTATATTGATCATAACTCCTTGTATAAAATTGATATTATGATGCTTTAAGAATCTCCAGAATTCTAAGACATATATGTACAACTTTCATGAAGACCATGAAGTCTATATCTTTAATCTACACTCTCAAAATTAGGTCGAAAAGCAGGACAGTGGTGCTGTCCAGATATTCTATCAGCGGATTTGTTATGTCATCCCGTCGTCTCATCTTGTTATCCATTTAACATGTTTATGTTATCAGTATATCCGGGTATCCATTCCCGTGTGTAGTATAGTACTGGTTCTGTTTTTACGGATCATCCAGTTTCAGGAGAAACTCTGCCGAAAATTTTATGGAAATTCAAAGAGTTGGAGAAATTCTGAGTTCTAGGTTGTGTCTATAATTCTATCCGGAGTTTTCTTCTCGTTCCTTTGAGTCCATATCTATTGTTGCCACATGGGTTATGCCTCATACATGCTTATGTTTATATTGTGATCATGTTATGTGTGATTTGGAGTCCCCCATAGAGGCTAGACATGGGACACACAGTCTGGTCGCGTAGGTATCAAGTTCCTAACCGGATTGCCCTAAGATGTGAGGAATGAAGCCTTTAGCCTAAATTGATATATATTTTTTTGCTTATTGAATAGAATGGGATTGTCTGGCAAGGAAACCAAAGGATAAAGCGGTTGTTGATTAGCCATACTAACTTTTGGAAGAGATAAGTGTTTATATCCATTTCTTTAGAGGCACCTGGCCTCGTGGATTTTCTACCACGTGTTCCTTACGTGTATAGCTGCCGATAGGCGTACTCATTACGCCTTAGCTTTGGATTTACGTTGCATATTATATGTTATGTCCTGTTGTTGGTATTGTATGGAGGATCTGAGCATTGTACTATGGCTGTGAGTTGGCATCTACTTCCCGGTTGTCGATGAGAGTCCGCGCCGTTGAAGGGTTATTATTGTATCATATTGAGGGTAGGAGGATTCCACCCCAGGAGCAGGAGGATTCCGCTCCATTGCATCATATTGAGGGTAGGAGGATGCCGCCCCAGGAGCAGGAGGATTCCGCTCCATTGCATCATATTGAGGGTAGGAGTATTCCGCCCTAGGAGCAGGAGGATTCCGCTCCATTGCATCATATTGAGGGTGGGAGGATTCCGCCCTAGGAGCAGGAGGATTTCGCTCCATTGCATCATATTGAGGGTAGGAGGATTCCGCCCTCGGAGTAGGAGGATTCCGCTCCATTGCATCATATTGAGGGTATGAGGATTCCACCCTCGGAGCAGGAGGATTCCGCTCCATTCATTTGGCACATGTGACCCTTTGCATCACATTTCATCTCATTTCATACCATTGTGTAGACTTACGGTACATGACTACTGTCCTGCTTATATGTGCATTGCTTATTTGGTGATATGTTTCTGGCTCATATCCCTAGTTGAGTTTATGGTTTCATACGTGTTTCCGGTTGTTATCTGGCTCTGCCTTTTTATAATTTAAATAAGAGAAATTTGGTTTATCCGTTTCTTTTCCCTGGCTGGCTATCATATTCTTTGAGGTGGCTAGTCTGCCCCACTTATCGAGTCCTTTTGACTCACCCTTGTTTGTTGTTTGTTTCTTGTCTATCTATTTCATTTTGGTGGGTTCGCTCCAGGATTGAGTTCGCCACGTTGTAAAGGATCGAAGACGACTTCAGCTGTCAGGGCGAGCCAGCTTTTATTCCGGATGGCCACCAGTTTATTGGTTGTTATTTCAGTTGCATTTTGTTCCCTTCAGGAGGTATTTGTCTTCTTTTGTACTCTTAGATGTCTAGTCTGGATAGCCCTAAACCTAGTATGTTGGGTAGTCAGCTGTAATTTCTTTTGTACAGCTTAGAGGTATCAGTATGTTTGTGATTTCTTTTAAGTCTTGTCCTTATTTGTGAATTGTTATATTTATTTTCCTGATTTAATTGGTAAGGGTTCGCCCGACGGGTCTAGGAGAGGATGTCGGGTGCCCGCATGGCCTAACCGGATTTCGGGTTGTGTCATTTACAAACTTGTGGTTTTCTCCCTATGCTACTGAATCCTTGAGGTAGGGTCATATACACTTCTTCAAATATATCTCCTTGAAGAAAAGCATTGTACACATCCATTTGATGGATTGTCCAATGTTTAATTGCAGCTATAGAAACTACAGCCCTGACTGTAACCATTTTCACTAGAGGTGAGAATGTTTCTTGGTAGTCCACTCCTTCTTTCTGATTGTAACCCTTAGCTACCATTCTTGATTTAGATCTTTCTATCTCACCATTAGCCTTATACTTGATTTTGTACACCACTTGCACCCCATAGCTCTTTTTCCAGGTGGCAAGTGTACTAGTTTCCAAGTGTTGTTGTCTTGCAGTGCCTGGATTTCAGCTTTCATGGCATCTATCCATCTCGGATCCTTGGCTGCTTGGGCATAGCACTGTGGCTTTGTTTCAGTGAAAACTTTGCTGAGGAAGCTTTGATATTTAGCTGATAAGCCTGGATAGTTCAACACTTCTGACAAAGGATAAACACACTTGTTGGTACTGCCTTTGTGACCTGGTCTGACATAATCATTCAACCAGCCTGGTGGTTTGCTAGATATTGCTGAGTGCCTCTGTGGTATAGGAATAACTTATGGTAAATAACCAGCTTCCTGAGGTGGCTCATTTTCTGGAGAGGCTCCTGGTGGAGGTGTATCAAAGTGAGTAGAGGTGTCATCTTCAGGTAATGGAACATAAGGAGCAGGGCCCCTAGAATCATTGAGCACAGAAGTATCTAGTGTAAATAGATCCTCAATTGCTGATGATACTGGTCTAAGTGTGTCCACATGCTCATCCTTGAATGAAAATAAATTCTCATGAAAAACTACATCCCTGCTGACAAAAAAACATCTATTAACAATGTCATAGAGCTTATAGCCCTTCTAAGAAGAACTGTATCCAACTAGCACTGATTTCACAGCCCTTGGACCAAATTTGTCAGTTCTGGTCAATATAGTAGCATAACACAATGATTCAATGACTCTCATATGTTTCAAGGAGGGCACTCTATGGTGTAGAACCTCAAAAGGAGATTTGTTTCTCAGGACAGTGGAAGGAATTCTATTTAGGATATAGATTGCAGCTTCTACACATTCTCCCCAAAATCTTGATGGCAAGTGGCCTTGGAATTTAATTGCTCTGGCAGTTTCCATAATATGTCTATGTCTCCTCTCCACAACCCCATTCTACTGTGGTGTATAGGGACAAGAGCTTTGATACAGTATCCCATGTTATTTAAAAAGTGTTGTGCAGGTTTGGTTGATAAATTCTGACCCATTGTCAGATCTGAACATTTTTATCTTGAGGCCAAATTGAGTTGAAATCATTACCATGAAGTTCTTCAAAATCTCAGGGACATCTAATTTTAATCTCATTAAGAATACCCAGGTCCATCTAGAACAATCATCTACCAATGTAAGGAAAAATCTCATTCCATTATGAGTTGGGTCTTGTAAGGACCCCATACATCCATATGTAACAGATCAAACACTTGAGTTGCCTTATAATTGCTAAGTTGAAATGGCAATCTAACTTGTCTTGCTAGTGGACATATATCACAATGATCCAGTTTAAGACTACTATTACTAAGGAATGCATGTATTTTCTTCAGTACTGCCATAGGCACATGACCCATCCTCTTGTGCCATATCTTTGCTTCCACTTCTTGTGCTTGTGCTGCAGCTAGAGATCTGTCAACATTCTTTGTCATGTTATGATGCTGCATCACATACAAGCCATCTTGTTCATTACCAATCTGCTTCACTTTCCCAGTGAAGAGATCCTGAAACACACAGAATCCATGATAGAAGATGACACAACAATTCAGTTTCTTTGTCACTTTTGACACAGACAAAAGATTAAATTTGAAGGCTGGTACACATAAGACATTTGAGAGAGTATCTCCATTCAAATTACAACTACCTATGTGTGAAACATCTGCTGAATCTCCATTGGGTGACTGCACTTGGCCTGAGCCTCCTACTGTCATATCAGGTTTTAACAAAGCCTTATCACCAATCATCTGATTAGTAGCACCTGTGTCAACAATCCATCTACTATCATGTGCATTTGCTAGATTAGCAAACAAGTGTTTACATGCCATATCTACATTGCCTCCATTCATAGATGACTTGTTCAGCATTGTCAGAATTTGATTGTACTGGTCGTGAGTAAGCATAGGTGCCATGGACTGACTGTGTTGTGTATTAGGATTATAATATGAATAGTATGCAGCTTTACCTTGACTTATAGTAGGATATGAGGTTGAAAATGGGTAAGACCCATTGTTAAACTGCATTTGTGCATCATTTGAATGAGAAGACCCACCAAACTGATTCATGCTTCCTGCAGGTTGCCCTATGTTTCCACGAACACCTCCGAATTGATTCATGCTCCCTGCACTCTGATTCATAGTTCCATATACAATATTTGCATTCCCACGAATATCATTTGTCCTTATCTTACCTTTGTAGTCATCAGGATATCCAATCAGTTGGTAACAACCATCTCTAGTGTGTCCTGTCAATCCAAAGTGATCACACTTTCTTAGTTTAAAGCATCCAGCTCTAGTGTGTCCCTTCCCATGGCAAAAGTCACATTCTAAACTGTAATTCCTCCTCTGCCTTTGTCCATTGCCTTTTGCAGAGTAAAGAGCTGTGGGTTCAGTGTGATCTTGTACTCCATAATTTGTTCCTGATATCATTTTCTGACTCTCATCTTGAATAATCATTGCATATGCCTGATCAACAGTTGGCATTTCTTGCATCATCAAAATCTGGCTGCGAGCCTGACTATAACCATCATTCAATCCCATTAGAAACTGGTACAAATGTTGATATTGCAAGTGAGTGGTAAACTCCCTGGAAGTAGCACATTCACAGGATAGAGGAGGCATAATCGAGTCATATTCATCCCACAGGTTCTTCAACTTTGAGTAGTAAACTGAGACTGAGCCAACACCTTGTTTTGAGGTAAAAATTTCTTTATGTAGATGTTACATCCGAGAGTCCATTGACTCTGTCAAAACGTTCCTTTAGATCTGCCCACACCTTTTGGGCATTTGTCCAAACAATATCCCACTTACATATTCTTTACTAACATTATGCATCATCCAAGAGATAACCATCACATTACATCTATCCCATTGGTTCCTATACTCTAGTTCACAGCTTTCTTTTGTAAGTGTTCCATCAATAATACTAACTTTATTTTCGGTTAATAATGCCACTTTCATAGCACGACTCCAAAGTGTATAGTTCTTCATTCCAGTAAGAAGAATCCCAACACATACTGAACTAGGACCATCTGATGGTGCAAGATATAGGGAATGACTGTGATCGATTACGGTAATGTTACCTGAGTTGTTATGTGAGCTGATTCCACCACCACCGCTGCTAGTTCCGGCGGCGGGAATTCATTGATTAAGATCGCCATTGATGAAACAATGAAAAAACTCTGAAATTGATCGAAAAATTGAAAATTAGGGTTTCAAAAAACTGAAATTTGGGTTCCAAAATCAAACACACACTGCAGAATTTCTCGATTCCAGATCAAAATTGTCTAAGAATTCCTAAATCCTTACAGCGAATGGCTCTGATACCATGTTAAATCTTAGCTACTAAGCTAAGATGCAGTGAACGCACCTAAGAAGAAGAAGAAGCACAGAACTTTCCAGAGAGAGAATATTTACTCTTCAATATGTGGAAGAAAACTTAACTAACTGATACAATGCTAACACTACTAATTTTTATACAAGTCAACTAAAAATAACTTCTACAACTAACTAACTAACCGACTTAATTTAGGCTAAAGCTAACTAACTATGTTGCTGACTAGGCTAACTAATTATACTAACTGTACAGCTGACTCAGATGCTTTAGTGGACTCAGTACACTCAACATTTTTAACCATGACAAGTAGTTCATATAATCACAAGAACTGAACAGTACTTTGGAGCAATGACTGAACTTCCTATTAGTTGAACAAATAAAAACAAAATCTATAAGTAGCTATTGGATTTATTATAATGTGACACAGTAAGCAGAAAACATACACTATGATTAAAGTTACTAAAAGTGGTTGAGCCTTAAATGGAGCTGTACAAATTATAGGTTCTGTACTTCGCCCCATTTATTGATCCATACAACCTAATTTTGACCCACCCATGTTTTGTCCAACCCCCTATTGTCACTCCTACGTAGAGGTCTTTATGTGTATATTGTCTCTTTCTTGACTCTTGTTTTTCTTCTTTGGAAAGAAAGCTTGGCATTAAATTGGTTGACAGCATTTTCATGCGACGCCTTTCGGGCATGGAGAAATTACAGCTCAATGGCTTCATGGTTAAATTTTATTATATTGGCTCATGTTGACCAATCTTAAGCAGTCAGATAATGTAAGAAAAGAACTTTGATATTAAGAAAAACAAAATAAAAATAATGTAAAATTTCAAATTCTAAGATGACATTGATACGCTGCTGACATGGCAGAACGTGAAGTACACCACCAGCAACAAGAGTGGTTTTGTCTTTTTAAGAGGATTTTAATTCCACTTCAAACAAGAAGATGGGCTAATAGGATGCCCACAAAATTTGAGTATGAAAATGACATTTTCAGACAAACTTAGGGGGCAACTTCGGTATTTTTCCACATTTTTATTAATATTCGACTATTAGAACATATTTCCTAGCAAAACATTTTGTAACTTAAAAACATTTGGATTGATTAGTTATGGCATTTTTTTAAAAATTACCTATGACAACTTAGAATGCATTGGCCCCGCATAAAATGAGCGATTAGCTTTTTCCAACTGTTCATAGAAGAGCTTCACCTTATCATTGGGAAGCTCCTCAATATTTGGTTGGGATGGTTCACCAGGGTACATTCCAAAAGCATCATTAATCATTTCATACATATGAGACTCATACTCGACATACACACTAGTCTCATTGGCATATTTATTTTGTAAATTAACTTCATTGACACTAGGATCAAACTTCCCATGTACCGTCCACACCATATAATTAGGCATAAATCCTTTATTACAAAAGATGGAGTACAACATCATCTAGGCATTGCATGTCTCAACACTTGCAGTTCACACAAGGACATTTGATATAACCATCCCTTATGTATTTAGGAAGAGTTTTAGCATTAGCAACAAATTTTTCAACCCCATATATAAGTATTTACCCCAACCCCCGATTTTCATACAACCTATTGTACATCCAACTACAATTTTCATCACGTTCCATCTACACTGTTACACCCCGTATGTCTAAAGTGACGTATATCATTCTAAAGAAATGTTAAGAATAATTTAAGTGATTTTAAAGTCATAATATGACCATATATGATGTTTATATGTAGAATATAAAGTTTGGGAAAAATCAGATTTAAGTTGCGGAAAAATCGACTATTGAATTGCCTTGTAATGAAGCTTTTTCAGCAATTAATTCCATGTGTTATATGAGGTCTTTTGGGAGCATATCATATACCAAATTGAAGATCTTGGAGTATAGTTTCCAACACTTTTGATGGTTTATTCATACAATATCTGGATAAGAAGATATGGGCATCAAAGTCATGCCCGAAAAAGGGACATAAGCGCAAAAAAGGACTAGAACTGAAATATTTCAAGTATAAAAGGAAAATTCCTCTCATATCTCGTCACTTCCAGAAAAATAAAGAGTAACAATGTGTTCTTGAGTATGGAAGCCACTAATATGGTTTTGAAGGATGGACGTCAATCTTAACTTGAAATTGAAGACAGATTGCATCAAAACGCTCTACACGATTAAGGTAACGTTATGCTACCTTCAATTTTTTCTATATCTTGAGTTTTAGAATTACTTCATGGCTAAGTAAAGTACCTAAATACTGTATTATAGCTTATTTAAGCAGAAGGTGTGGAATTCAAGGAAAACAAGGTTTAGAAGCAAGAAACATCAAAGGTATGTAAGACTAAACCTTTCTTTTAGCAAGGTATGTATCTTTTAGCTTTTGAAGCTTTTCTTAGTTTTAAATTTAGTGTTTCTTATGAGAAACTTGTATGGTATCAAGGAAAACTTTTATATACTTAATTTGGTACTAAAATCCAAGGTGAAAAACGTCAGAATCAGCAAGACAAAACGTTTCAAAATCTGGAAAATTATTTTTATCTTCGGACAACTGTTAGTAGTTTGAACATAACTCCTTGCAAAATATTAATATTGAGATGATTCAAGATTCTCTGGAACCCTAAGACATATATATAAAACTTTCATGAAGATCACGAAGTCTATAACTTTGATCTACACTCTGAAAATTAGGTTGAAAGACAGGACAGTGGTGCTGTCCACACATTCTATCTGCGGATTTGTTATGTCATCCAGTCGTCTCATCTTGTAATCCGTTTAACATGTTTATGTTATCAGTTTATTTGGGTATCCATTCCCATGTATATTATAGTGCTGGTTCTATTTTTGCGGATCATCCAATTTCAGAGGAAACTCTGCCGAAATTTTTATAGAAATTCAAAGAGTTGGACAAATTCTGAGTTATAGGTTTTGTCTATAATTCCATCCAGAGTTTTCGTATCATTCCTTTGAGTCCATATCTATTTGTGCCACATGTGTTATACCTCATACATGCTTATGCGTATATTGTGATCATGTTATGTGTGATTTGGAGTCCCCCATAGAGGCTGGACATTGGACACACAGTTCGGTCGCGTGTGATACTATCCATCTGGGCGATACAGCCCCTCTGGTCCAGGCGGGAGTTGAAACACCTAGTGTGACCGGGCGTCATTCACACACTCTAACCAGAGAGACTAGATATTACTGGCTGGGGGGGGACATAGCCCATAACACCCGCCAGGTTTAGTATATACGCGTATATAGCCACAGTATGCACTGCATGATTATATGTGAGGCTAGTTCTGGTTTTCAGTTACCTGATTTGGGGGGATGCAACCCATAACACCAGATAGGTACTAGTTCAGATGTTCAGTTACCTGATTTAGGGGGGATATAGCCCATAACACCAGACAGGTACCAGTTCAGATAACAGTCCAGTTTTAGCTCAGTACCAGTTATCAGTTCTCAGTTATCAGCTACCAGTTCTTACCATCAGTATTAGTTGACAACTATCAATTCCAGTTTCTAGTAACCAGTTATCAGTCATATTAGTAATATTACAGTTATTTATCAGTATAGTTCAGCTCATTCTTCAGTTCCAGATTCAGCTAGACTTCAGTTTATATTCAGATCATGTTCAGTACGTCTTCAGATTTCCAGCTATATTGCTATGCTCCAGCTCATATTTACATATTTATATTCCAGCCATACAGTTTCATTCAGCTATGATATATTATATGCTCATGCCTTACATACTTGGTACATATCGTACTCACACCCTTTCCTGGGGCACTGCGTTTCATGCCGCGCAGGTGCAGATAGATCAATGCTTGGACCATGTAAGTAGGCCACCTATCCGCTATTGGAGTCACTCCGCTTACTCCCGGAGTTACTTATCTTTTGGTATGTGTACAGTCAGTCAATTTGGGTATGGCGGGGCCTTGTCCCGTCCTTTGTATATTCAGTTCAGCACTCTTAGAGGCCTGTAGATATGTCCCTGTATTGTGCAGTCAGTATGTTATGTATGTCAGCTTATGCTAGCCTTGTCAGCTTTTCACATTGCTTAATTCTTATTAGCTAGGTTTATGCTTATTCCGTTTATCAGTTATACTCATGGTTAGCAAATTATCAGCAGGATTAGTGATGATTGACACTTGACACTTTGTGTCGGTCATCCATCGCGGTCCTAGGTTGGGTCGTGATATACACAAATGTTACAAAGTAATATATTTAGAACAATGCAAGAGATTATATTATTTTACACTACCATAGTACTTAACACTAGCAAGTTACCTATTTTTGCAGAGCTTAACTTGTTTTTCTCGAATTCCAACCAAATAATGTTTCAGTTACCCCTCAACTTAATTTAATAATTTAAATATAATAAAAAAGGTCAAAGTATCTAAAATTATATATTTCTTCTAAATATTCACACTTTTTAGCTTCTTCTATTGAAATTTAACAATTAAACTTACATAGTTTTTACCTTTATGAACCAACCAGTTTTTGGCACACGCAACGCGCGTGTATCCTTAGAAATAAATTCAAAAATTTTGAAGAACCATGTAGTAACTATCATTATAAAATATACTTGAGTTACAAAATAAATTTAAAGGAAAAAAATTAGGTAAAATATAGCAAGTCCTCTGTTTCAAATGAAAAAAAAAACATACATCCATTATTTTATAAAAAGAGAATTAGTATTATTACTTCTGTTTTGTCATAAAGACATACATAATTTAATAGGGAAATGTGTTAGTTCTTAGAAGATGATCTAATTCAGGCTTGTAAGGTTCAATATAGTTGTATTAGACATGTAGAGAATACATCCATGCATGTCATCCATCTATATACGAACATACCAGAGTAAAAAAGATATGGAAAAAGAAATGTTGAGGCAATTATATTAAAAAAAAGACCAAAAGAGAAAAGCAAGCTTAAGTAGAAATAAATCTAGACGGGTAATTTTACAATTCAGGTCTATATATGATTGTATGAGAAGAGTACGTCACTTAATTAGCTACCTCATTAAAAGAAGAAGTTGTACGCCATAAAAATTCTCTGGCTGACTTTGTATTTACCAAAAAGAATAAAAAAAAATTACTGAGAAAGTGGTAATTACCTGACATCTTTCGGACATGGAGGTGTGGAAATGAGGCAAGTTTTTGGCAGAAACTCGTTACCTTATGTACTCCTATTTACTGCGCAAACTTCACTGTCTTTTATATTGTTTATTGCACTGACTTGTGGAATTGGAGTTCAAGCATCTAGTTCTACTTTATAACGTAAAGAAATTCCAAAGATTTACTTAGAAATATAAAAAGTTCCATACATGCACACTACTAGAAATTATCAGTTTTGCGTCACAGTTTGGAGACGGAATTCTCTCTTAAAAGGAGTTTGGAGACGGAATTCCATCTCTGCGCGTCCTTCGCCAAAAGGCGCGTCGTTGGCCAACTTGCAGATGGAATTCCGTCTCCAAATGAAAAAGTGACTGGCGCACTGACACACACATGCGTGGAGACGGAATTCCCTCTCCAAGCATTAAATTAATTTAATTAATTTAATGATTGGAGAGGGAATTCAGTCTCCAACATGAAATGTATATATTATTTTTATTGTTTAGACGGAATTCCCTCTCCAGGCATATATTTAAAAATTATTTTTATTGTTTAGAGACGAAATTTCTTCTCCAGTAAAAAATTTAAAAATTATTTTTGTTGTTTAGAAACGGAATTCCCTCTCTAGTAAAATAATTAAATTTTGTTTGTTTGTTTAGAGACGGAAGTTCCGTCTCTAAACTATATTAATCCTGCTAAATAAAAACATTAGAAATTCGCTACAAAGCAACCAAAAACCAGAAACCACCTGTTTAATATAAAACAAAGCCACCACGGCTAATTAAACAATTCTACATACATGTATCATCATTAAGCATTCAACACACTAAAGTATTTAAAAGGCAATATGTTCGACAAATTTAAGAAACCATGAGACTAATCCGCCCTTTGGGAGGAGCCACTGCCTTGCTCCTTATCCCTCCAAATCTTTGCCACAATTTCTTGTAATTTCTTTACATTCTCACGGTCTTCCAACCGTTGCCTTTCACTATCTAGTAGCCTTTGCTCCATTTCCGCCAATTTAGAGCGCACCTCATCATCCACAGCTTGTGGTGCAGGTGAAGAAGAAGAAGAGCAATTAGCATTGACAATACCTACACGAGAAGGCTTCTTGTACCTCGAAGGACCAAGGCCATAGGCTCGATTTTTGCTAGTATAGCCACCACCCGCCTGAACGAACATTGCATTTTCTTCTTCCTGGGTGGGTTTAGGAGAGCTTTCAACGACCTGTGACCCTTGGCTCTCAAGCCTTTCTTGGTGCAGAGCTTTGTAGTTTTCCTAAAACACACGACACGATTAGAATAATTAATTAAAGAATAATTTAAAATAAAATAAAATTATTTATGATATCTCACCTCTAGTTGTTGTGCACGTGGCTCGACCCATCCTACCTCATTTCCTTGTTCGTCATATAAATAATGGAACAAACGAAAAAATTCATAATCACTAACTTTTCCATGTACCGCTTCCTACACAATGCAAATGTGTTAATGCTAAATCAAAATGGTGTTAAGTTTAAATTTAAATAAAAAAGATTGACTTACATATCGTGCCCGATGGGTGGCCAAACTAACTGAACCACAAGTGTGCTTCGATCCTCCCTTTGCGGATGCTCTGTTTTTCTTAGCCTGCTCGCTCTGGTAATTCTTCATCTACAATTTCTTGAACAGTTGAAATGTCATTTTGGTATGCTTCATCTGATGCATCATCCACCTCAATTCTTCCAACCGGTTTGGCTTTCAAAACAACCCACCAATTTTCTTTTGCCTTGTTCTTCAGTTTATTTTTGCACTTTGGATAAGGAACATAGTACACTTGTTTCATATTTTGAGCAATGATAAATGGATCATAATGTGCATACGTTCTTTTGTGATTGATTTCAACTATTTTATATACTGGATGCACCTTTGTACCCCGAAGTGGTGTTGGATCAAACCACTTACACCGAAAGAGCACCAACTTTTTCCTTGGATGACCATTAAACTCTAGCTCTAATATTTCACGTGTTACACAATAATAGTCAAACTCTCCAACACCAGTGCCTGCATTCACCCACACTCCGCTGTTATATGTTTTCTTCCCCATGGACCATTCTTCAGTATGAAACTTATAGCCATTGATGAAGTACTTAGACATTTGTCTGTACTTATAAACAGGGCCCAATGATAAATCACAAAACAATGGATAATTGACGCCGTTTTCAGGATTGTGCACCTAACATGCGTACAATTAAATTTATAAGGTAAAACATACTTGCATATAGTATTCACCAATGGGATATGTGTCACTAAAATACTTACGTATTCTCTAAACCACTCTGAAAATTTGGCTGTCACAGCATCGTGCCCAAAGTTACTGACAAATAAACTGCTATGCACAAAACAATATTCAGGATGTAAAAATTAATATATGTATTAACCTTTTTTGTTATTTGTTATTCAAGGAACAATCGTATGTTACAACACCATCACGCCACAATATTTGTAACTCATCAATCAAAGACTGCAAGAATACATCAATAGAGCTTTTTGGGTTACTAGGACCAGGGATAATACAAGTCAGGAAAATATATGAACTTGTCATACACATTTCTGGGGGTAGATTATACGGTGTGACGAATACAGGCCAGCAAGAATATGGTGCAGCCGAGACAGCAAACAGAGTAAACCCATCAGAACTTAAACTCAACCTGATGTTTCTAGGTTCACTTGCAAATTCAGGATACGCTCTATCGAAATGCTTCCATGCTTCTCCATCAGACGGATGACATAGAATACCAGATTGTCGTGTACGTTCATGATGCCATCTCATATGAGGAGCAGAACTCATTGATGCATACAACCTCTTTAACCTTGGTATAAGAGGTAAGTAATGTATCGCTTTAACTGGGACCTGTTTCTGTTTAGCATTTTTGACTGGCTTGTAGCGAGCCTCACTGCAAAACGTACAAAATTTCTTATCTTTGTTTTCTTTGTAGTATAACATGCAACCTTTTTTACAATAGTGAATTCTTTCTGAAGATAGCCCTAAAAACGAAACTAACTTTTTTGCATTGTAGTACGAGGATATGTTATAATCTGATTTAATACTAAGCAACCTAACTGCGACCGACAACTTTGAATGACTTGTCCCCTCGTAAAATGGGCGACTTGCTTCTTCCAACTGTTCATAGAAGAGCTTTGCCTCATTATTGGGAATCTCCTCAACATTCGGTTGAGAGGGTTCCCCTTGGTACATTCCAAACGCATCATTCAACATCTCATTCATAGGATAGTTATACCCGATATAGTCATTTTGGAAGTTCTCTCTATGGACACTAGGGTTACACTCTCCATGTGCAGTCCACACAAAATAATTTGGCATAAATCCTTTTCTATAAAGGTGCAACACGATATTTTCAATTGGTTGCACGTGGCTACACTTGCATTTCACACAAGGACATTTGATTGAACCCCCCGTATATATTCAGAAAGTAATTTAGCTTTAGCAATAAACCCGTCAACCCCATCTACATAACTTTTCCTCAAACCCATATTTTCATAGAACATATTGTACATCCAACTACGATTTTCACCATGTTCCATCTACAAAAGTTACAAACAAATAAATATAAATCAATGCAATAAAATATAGCAATTTTTCTAGCAAACTGTAGGTGTATAACATTTTTGTTAAATTATGTTGCATATTAATTTTTTAATTAACTAACTAAATCAAACTCCCTACATTTATTTTATTTGCTATAGAGCTGACAATCACACCAAAAATTCACTATGTTTTCAAGAACATCCTCCAAATCCAAACAAACTTGAGAAGAACCATTTATTCAAGATTCAATTCAAACCCCTATTTATATCAAGATTCAATATTGCCATGTTCAGTGACACTGTTCTTAATTATTTCTTTCTAATTATCCTTGCATTAAATTTATCTACTTTATCACATTGTTTTTCTAACCATTTCTAAATTTCCAAGAACTAATGACATTTTCAATAACCCCTTTCCAATCTAACCAATGTTCTTAAAAAGGAGGGGAATATTAAACAATCCCACAAGTATACAAACATAATAGAGCTTATTAGAAATTCATTATACAACAAATTCAGCCTTGATAAGGATGACAATGGAGTGTCGAAGTTGGTATTGGGGAGGGGAAAATGGGGGCCGAATTAAAGGGTTGGGAAAATGGGGAGGGGACAATAATGGGGGATACAAATTAAAGCGAAAAATAATGGAGAAGATGAAGGGGACTTACTTGAATAAGTTGGCCGGATGGAATGGGGGAGCCGAGATGAATTTTCGCCGGGGAGGGGAGAATTTTTCGCCGGGAGGGGTTTGAAATTTTGGGGGTGAGATCTGAAAATATTTTGGGAGCCCGCTGTGTGATAAAATTAATTAAATTTTTTAGAGTTGGAGACGGAATTAATTAAATTCCGTCTCCAACTCTAAAAAATTTAATTAATTTTATACTCAATACACTGATTGGAGACGAAATTCCCTCTCCAAGAATTCCGTCTCCAACCTTTCTGTAGCTTTTTACTCTTTTTCTAGTAGTGGCATCATGAAAAAAATACTATGCAAATTCCAGTACAAACTTTTAGAAGATAATGAATGTTAATTTTATGTAGTCAACAATAAAAACTAAAATCCACGAAGTTGTTGAATACCTCACTGAATTTCCTGCATATCATACTATTCTAAAAGAGTCAATCCCTATAGCAAAAAGTAAATAACCTTTTTGCCCATGTAGTAAAGTTTTTTTTAAATATTCCTTTGTACAAGGAAGTCAATACACAATTAAATTTCTATTCTTATATTTTATACAAATTATAAAAATGCTTAATATAGATAATACAAGTGTCATCTTTTAATTAGGACTGTGATGTCTTTTCACATCTTTAGGTTCACTTCGTACATGTATTTGGTTCTAGAGAGATATAATGGATGACTATGTCATTCATTACTAAACATTTATTACCATCCAAAGATCAAGGATGAATTTTTACATCTCCAACTTAATGAGGCGAATGAACATTCATCCGTTGAGGAAAGTGAACAAACACTCAATATATTTGTTACTAAATTGCTTTATTACACTAGGAACTCACCAAATAGCTAATCAAATTCTGTGTTTAAGCATTACAAGTGAAAAATTTATTTTCTTAGCCGAGAGACAATACTAAAATTGTATTTGACAAGTAAGTTTATTTATTTATTATTTTTTTTAAATTCCTATGATTATTCAGCACAAAATTGTATTTGAAAAGTAAGTTTATTTTCTTCTTTGTTAATTCCTATGATTAGTCAGCACACTTTCTTTCACGCATTGTTTATGTAAGTTCGGTTAAGAACCACTGCCTTTTTTTTGGGAAGCTAAAATATTATCTTTGATGGTATTTGGTCTTTCACAAAATACAATATCAAACTATCAACATCTCACCCGCAGTTATCTTGTTTCATTTCGTAATCGGCTTAGAATTTGCTCAAATACAAATGAGGTAAGCGGTATGTCTTTCGAACAGAATTTTGTTGGACTATAATTTTGCTATTGTGAATTTTGAAACTTCTTTTCGTGTTCTTTTGGTCTACTTTATATATATGTACTTGTGTTTTAAAGTAAGTTCATTAATATTTAGGAATATTGCAAGCGGAATAGTTGAAATATTTAACACGAATCTTAATACATTTATCATTGTATTTTCTTAAAATAATTTACAACTTTGATGAAACTCTAATCCTGGGTCTATTTTAGCCGTTCATAAATCACCGTGACACCATAATTTTTATTTCCCCAAAGAGAAATGTAAGATATTTATTAAGATGAAATAGAATAGTGACCTCCCCATGTTTCTTTGACAATTTTATGAAATTTAAGATATCAATTGTGCAACTCAAGCACAAATTTTTTTAAACAACAATTATATAATTCTTTTAATATATTACATTGATTATTAAGGACACACGTGCGTTGCGCGTCACCAAAAAACTAGTCACCAAAAGGGCATGAACGCTAAATTTTCAACAATTGATTTAGAGATTTCAAGTTAAATAGAAATCACCGAAATACATGAAAAGATACACAATCCTACAAAGAAATTCTCCTTACTAAAGCAGTAACAACGGTTGATGTACAGCTGAACTGCACATGTTAAAAATAGATCAATGAAATAATAAAATGTCGTTCACAAAGAATCGACCTAGGAATACAAATATTGGGGATTAAATAGCAGATTGTTTGGAGAAATGAAATCGCATGTTTCACATATATATATGTTGCTTCACACATAAGAACATAAAATGGACCTCTCATTTTCCCATTTGATCAAAATTAATACAGGATGAATAACAAAAAACTACAAACACCGATTTTTAAAATAGAAAATGGCTCGAAATTGGAATATAAATAAATGCAAGTCAAACATGAATTTAATAGATGTCAAACTCCAGCTGACTTCTCTACGATGCCTTCAAATGAGCCCAATCTATTTATTCATATCTCAAACGAATCATGTTAAAATGATCAAAAGAATAATTAAACCTCTTCAATCAACCTGGAGTAGCTAGGAGCTACAATGAACTCATTACATTTAAATATCCGATCAACATAGACATTGGTCGTATGATGAATAAAATACACCAAGACATTTAGCTAAGTGCTGATTAAAAATATATGGGGATCTTAATTGTACACTTGATTGGTTATCTGAAATTTCACCTTGTTAATAAGGATTCAATTTCCAATAATGTAATTCCCTTCTTCACCTTCCCTAAAAAAAAATGCTAATTAGAAAAAAATACACCGCCTTTCAGCTTATTTAAATTAGACACCATATTAAAATAGAAATAATTTATTTTATTTTTTACTGTATGATTAAGTTTCAGAGTATTGTACGATGAGCTTTGAATGATTGTAATTTGAAATGTCAATTTTTAGATAGAACTCAATGCATGTTCCATCATATTCATCAAACTATACATCCATCAATTATTAAAGGTTCAAAAGCTATAGGTACCTAATGGAAAACACAACATTAGAATTCATTTTCTAATCGGAACTAATAAAGTGACGAATCTGATTCATCCTTTGTCATATCACCATTTATGTTGATTTTCATGCATTGACCTTTTGCATGAATTTCTTTCGTACAAATCTAGCTATAATCTTCAATCCTCCATGCATTGGTTCTGAAATGTCACAAAACAGTAAGTGCTTGTTCTCTACAATACATAAAAATAATTAAAGAAGAAAGATACAGAAAAATATACTTGTTATAGAAGAACTAAGTATGGGAACTTTAAACGTTGATTTGAAAATAAAAAGGGAGAAGCACGACCAACATAATGAATTATATAATCACTAATCAAACATGACTGCCAGTATTCCATTATTTATCCCAAAGCAAACGTTCTGGAAATACAAAAGGTACCTCAAGTTTTCAGAAAATCAGATACATTAAATAGTCATTTAAATTAATTAAGGTAAGAGTAGTGGAAAAGGCCTGTACTGTTAAGAGATATATGAAAGTGGACTTTTTATTTAAAGTTAAATTAACTTTTAAGTACAAAAATTATAGGTAGTAGTATTTAATTGAAGGACAAAATGGTCACTTACTTTTTACTTAAGGGATTGGCTATTTTAGAATAGTATGATTTGGCTACAAACTAATTTGTCAATTTACTAAGTTCAAACTAGTTTAACTACAAACATAGTATGTGACTATAGTAGTAGACTAGTATTACTATTTTTAATTAGCTTTAACAATCAAGCTACAAACCAATTTTCACCGCTACTATGGTTTTGCTCAATTCTCTAACTTACACTAAAAATTTCATCTTTATTTTTTAAGAGTACTAAACTTATCAAAATCATATCTTTGATTAATAGTGCTAATATTTCTTGAAAAGCTAACTATTTTTTAATGAATTTAAAGCTACAAACCAATTACCTCTACACATTTACAATTTTCATAATGTAAAAGAAAAAAAAACAAATAATTAAAATAAAAATAAAAATAGAACACTTACTTTTATGGTCTCCTGTGACAGTGATAGTGGGTGGTGGAAAGGTCAGAATTACTACAATTTTTTTTTTTTTAAAAATATAGCTATATTATGGAATAAACCGAGCAGGGGGATTGGGGAACATTACCTGAGGACGGCGGGTGGCGCAGTGGTGGCACAATGGGTGGGTGGTTGTAGCAGTGGGGTGGGTGGGAAAAGAATAAAGAAGAGAAAAGTGAAAGGAAAAAATGGGTGGGGGGAATATAGATCTAAACATTGGCATCCGAGGCAGTTGGAGGTAAGTATAATTTTAATTTTTTTTCTAAAATATACCGAGGGGAGTCTCTCGAAAGCCATACTTGGTTTTGTATTATTATTTTTTTCGAACACATCCCGAGGGGAGTCCCTCACAGAATATTTATTAAAAAAATTTAAATAAAGCCATTTTATTTAGAAGAAAAGTCGTTGGTGCACTTCTCCGAAGGCCGGCCCTCGGAAGGTCGCCATTGGAATCTCCCGTGTTTCTAGTAGTGAGCAGAGAAAGGATCAGCATATGTATTATTTAAACAACAAGAACTTCTCTACCAATCATTGATTATGGAGACATAAATGCTCAATGATGTAAACAAGTATGCATCAATATTCTGTAACTATAAAGCATTTGCTTCTATTTAAAATTATGACATTCTATTTTTTGAATTACTCATGACATTCCCAGTAACACCAAATTCATAACATTAATAACGGATATAATGATCATAACATAAGGTTTTTAACCATGACAAGTAGTTCATATATTCACAAGAACTGAACAGACCTTTGGAGCAATGACTGAACTTCCTAGACAAACAAAGTTCAAGACAAAAAAATCACATTTAAATAAGCAAAAGCCGACTCCAAGTCTCCAGAATATCATTACTCAAAATTTGTTTAGGAAAGAAAACTGCAAACTATATTCTCTTCAAATTAAATTCGTTTAAGAATAATTAAAAGAAAAAGATGCGAAACTGATAATAGATGACAAGATCAATAGAACTATAATGTAGAACTAATAGTTTGACCCCGGATTAAATGAGAGAAATCAAAATTCTATTTACCGTAACAACATCAAATGAATTTGTTCTTATAAGGAGTAAAGGCTATCCTCATTATAACAATAGATAGCAGTAATCTCACTATTTCTTGCAAGCCCCATTATTTCAATTGCTCTCCACCACTTTTTCTTCAAATCATATAAGAAAATCATATGCTTGAGCCTGGTAAAGAAGCTGACAGTGAAGTAATTTTTATTAATACAAAATTCCTCTTTTTCTGATACTAATAATTCGTGATGCACCCATCGATCATCTGCAGGAGGACGACTCTGTAAAAGCCAGAAATGAGCTTGCTTTCCCCTGTTCCATGTATCGTTCCAACATGGTGAAGTATCAATGGCTGCTAATTTACCCTCAATTTCTACAAGCAGGCACGTAGTCAACATGTGCGTATAAGATAGTTGTTCGTCCCATAATGATGAGATAATTCTGAATTCTTCAGTAATAACATTAAACGCCACAATGCCAATTTTAGAAGTATCAGTAATAATCAAGAAATAGACAACTCCATCAATGTCAACTCCTTGCACCATTAATGGTTCACAATAGGGCATGCTGCTTTTGATCTCTCTCCATGATTCACCTGACGTTCCTAAAGTGAAAACCCAGTTTCTTGTCCTCAACTTATTGGATGGAACATTATTAGCTCGTGTCGTTAACCTAGGGTATAGACCAACATCAAATAGTGTCATCAAGATTTTATGCCTCCTTTTTTCTGAGTCAAAACCCAATGAAATATAGCATTTATAACTTCCATTCTTTAAATAAGCTAATTCTTCAGCAACACTACTAAGGCAAGGAAGAAATCTTGTTTCTCTTGTACTAGGATTTAAAATAATAACTGGATGAACTACACTGTATCGATTCCATAAACATAATAAACCTTTAGCGTAGGCAGAATTAGAATAGGTAACAAGGTCCAATTTCTCGTCAACATGGAAAGTGGAGGCTTTGGTTATTCTTCCGAGCTTTAAGGTGTAAAAATTTTTCTTTGAGAGTCCAAGGAATTTGATGGTTTTATGATGATTATGACCATATAAAGAAAAGTGGCTTCGATGTATTTCTCTAAAATATGGATCCGAGATGAGAGAGTTACAAAACCTGGAAACGCACTTAAAACGCATTAAAGATTTGACAGGAAGCCAATTGAATATCTCAAAAATAATCTCTCCAGGTATTGAAGATTTTTTCCTTTGGGCAGCGGCCATCGAAAATTTCGAAATAGCTATTGTAGACAGGGACACACTTTATATAGATAAGTGTTTGGCAAATCCTTTTCCTGTTACAGCTTAATTAAAGGTGCAATTAGTTACCAGCTAGGCTTTGTTTCTCCTTTTCCTTCTAGGATTCTTGTTGTTCACATACTATTTGTTAATTTTTTTTTTTAAAAACATTTTTTTTTGGGTATAAAATGATGTACAAAAGTAGTAATGTAGTTTTAAGTGCTTTGCTTTCATCCCTTATGCTTCAAGTTCTTATGATATGTCCATAAGAATTGAACGGTAAGAAATTGGTGCTATACACGTCATTTTTCTCCTCTTTTAATGGGAGAACATGGGAAAAGAGAAAACAATGGAAACAAAGCTCTGAAGTGAAACTTTGGCAATTAATTTACCTACATAGATGTTGACTCTTAGATCCAGGGTGAACTTTAGCTCTAAACTCAGCAACTCATTCTGATAAGTGCCTGAATAGCCAATGTCGATTCATTACTCATCGATATTTTTTATTGAACTTCCTTTACTGTGTAAACATTTAATAATTCCGAATAACTTCCTGATCAACACATTTTATTTTTATTTTTTTTTTAAAAAAAACCTAATTAACTTGTTCTTTTGGTTGAGGTAAAAAGAACAATTTTCACATGTTTGATGATCTTTTAGAACCATTGTTACTGGCAAGTAATTCAGAGCCTGCTATTTTATTCAAGACATTTTTACGCTAATTGACGCATTAAACAGTTAAATTACAAAAAAATACCGACATTATTGAAAAATTACACAACATAACAACATTTACCATATTATCATTTTTCCTTCTCTCTCTAACCCAAAACCCTAACCCTAACTTTCCTGTCCCTTTCTCTCTTCCCTCTCCCTTCCCTCTCACTGATCGGGGGTGCCACTCCACCTATTCCCCGTCGCTGGAGTTCCCTTACCCCATCACCGTCGCCGGAGTTCCCCTACCCCATCCCCGTCGTCGCAGCGGCTCGTTGCCGAATTTTTGCCCAGATCTGGTGGTGTTTCACCACTGCAGCATCGGCGCTGCCTTCTCCGGCATCGGCACTGTGTTACTGCTGTGTTGCTATGTTGTTTCCCTTCCGTTTTTGTTGCTCCATCGTCATGCTGCTGTTACATTGCAGCGTCGGCGACGACATTGATCTGTTCAGGTCGCCGGCGCTGCTTTGTTGTTAGGAAATTTTGTAAAAATATGTTATACAGAGCAGCAGTGGTGGTGGATCCGGCGACGGGGCTGTTCAGATCTCATTTTTTTATTTTTTTTTGAATTTTTCGGTAGTACACGGCGGAACTACGGTGTTTGTGGTGTATGATTGGCGTTTGTGGACTATATGGAATGTATGCCATGCGTATTTCCATTGTATGTGCGGTGTATGCACTGTATATACAGTGAATATACACCGGACATACAGTGAATATACACTTGTCATACAATAAATACACAACATGTAATGATTTGTTTTAGTGTCTGTGTCCGGTGAATCAACACATATACACTGTCTATACAGTGCTCATACAGAGAATATACAAACATACAATAAGTGTATGTGTATGTATCTACTGTATTTTCACTGTATGCACAATGTATACACTGTCCATTTAGTGAAAATACACCAGATCTACAAAAAAAATTAAAAAAAAAACTCCGGCGGCCGGCGGTTACTAGGCGGCGCCGCTTCCTGGGGTGGTAACAGTGGGAGGGGCAGTAGGAAGGAGGAAAAACCCTAATTTGTTAGTTTTGTTGGTTTTTGTATATAATGTGTAAAATAAATGTTGTCATTTTTTGTAAAGGGGAATAATGTTGTTATTTTTTGTAATTTTGATGTTAGGGTTGTATATATTTGTAAATAACCCTTTATTCATTCTGCGACCAATCTAATTTTGCTGAGTAGAGGTCATTACTTCCACTAGACTCTTTAACTTCAAAATAAGCGGATTAATGGGATTTAAGTCACCTTATTAAAAGTAAAGAGGGGATGAAGTCTCTATCCTGGAGGAATTGTGTGCTTTGTCTACAATCTGATTAAAGTTCTTTGTTACTCCTTGTCATGAGTGGCAAAATCCGATCTCTTCATTTTGTATGGCAGGGCAGAGGCCCCCTTCCAGCAGGGAACAATGTTGGAGGAGTTGCTGGTTTTACATCGCCACATGTCCACAGAGAGGAGCTGTCTAGCAGCTTATGAAGCTTAGAGAGGACATGGATATGCTACAATGAGGACCTGGGTATGATGCTCAGAAGGAAACATGTTATGAAGCTTATGGATATGGGGCACCTATGTATGATGCTCAGAGAGGATCCGGCTATGATCCCACCAAGGCCTCTAACTATGATGATTCCAAAGGCAATGTCGCAACTCAATGACAGGTAGCACCTACTGGTAATTCTACTGATGGGTCATCTATCCCACCCACTAATGTTGCTCCTGGGTATGATGCCCCAGCTCAAGGTGGAAATCCAGCGCGTAGGTGATTATAGCTCCAGTTTTGTGTTATTTCCTGGATACATATTTTATCTCGAGCATTTGCTTCGAGTTACTATTAGCAGTCTCCCTAGAGATTTGTCTGCTGCACCAAGTCACTTGAGGCTGGTCTATGTAAAGGAACGATATCTTGCTTGTAGATGAGCTGCATAATTGATTAAAGTTTATAATGAATGATCTTTCTTCTAGGAGTCTCCAAGAGTTCATCTTTCACATTCCTTCATTAGTTTACTTACCCCAAAAGTTCATAGAATGTCATAGTGAGCCTCAAGAGTTCTTACCAATGGCAAACAGTAGTTTTTCTGGATTTTTTTAAGACAATATATGGAAAAGCTATCGAATGGAAGAAAATTGATGCAAGCCCTACATAAAACATTATATAGCGATGCGAAGTTCTCTCTATCTCTCTATAATGGGATTTAAGTCACCCTATTAAAATTAAAGAGGGGATGAAGTCTCTATCTTGGAGGAATTGTGCGCTCTGTCTACATCCTGATTAAAGTTCTTTGTTACTCCGTGTCATGAGTGGCAAAATCTTATCTCTCCATTCTGCATGGCAGGGCAGAGGCCCTCTTTCAGCAGGGACCAATGTTGGAGGAGTTGCTGGGGTTACATCTCCACATGTCGGACCTCAGTCCGTGCCTCCCTCAAGCTGGCCTCCTTATGATGCATCAGATATGCCCGATTATGATGCACAAAGGGGAATGAGAGGACCCACTAGACATGGTTATAATGCACAAATAGTACAAGGTGGGCCCGACTACGATGCACAGAGAGGAGCTGCATTAACTACTTATGACGCTCAGAGAGGACATGGATATGACACAATAAGGGGACCTGGGTATGATGCCCAGAGGGAAACGGGTTATGAAGCTTATAGATATGAGACACATATGTTTGATGCTCAGAGAGGATCTGGCTATGATCCCACCAAGGCCTCTAACTATGATGCTTCCAAAGGCAATATAGCAATTCAAGGACAGGTAGTACCTACTGGTAATACTGCTAATGGGTCATCTACCCCACCTAGTGATGTTGCTCCTACATATGATGCCTCAGCACAAGGTGGAAATCCAGTGTATAGGTGATTCTAACTCCATTTTTGTGTTATTTCCTGGGGATATTTTTTATCTCGAGCATTTGCTTCGAGTTATTATTAGTAGTCTCCCTAGAGATAAGTCTGCTGCATCAAGTTACTAGAGGCTGGTCTATGGAAAAGAACAAAATCTTGCTTATAGATGAGCTACGTAATTGATTAAAGTTCACAATAACTGATCTTTCTTCTATGGGTCTCCAAGAGTTCATCTTTCACATTTATATCTCTCTGGAAATATTGTTGAGTACCATGTACAATTGGTATTGGTTTACTTACCCCAAAAGTTTATAGAAGGTGATAGTGAGCCTCAAGAATTCTGCATTTGAAAAGGAACGCTCTTGTTGAACAATCTTTGAACGTGCCTAGTATGTTCTCTTAGGCATGATAGGATATTCTGAGGTAAACGATATTGCACTCTGCTTATGGTAACTAGATACATCTGATAAGGGATATCTGTAGTTGCTAGTCTTGAGAAATAACCGAATCTGAATACTCCAGTAAAATGTAGCTAAAGGGCTTGTAGTGATCGACGAATTGTCTATCAAATTGGATGGTCCTCACTCCTCACCATAAGTTTTTTAGTATAAAATAATTTTTTATCTGGTTAAGCTTAGTCGGGTACATTTATCAGATATTGGTGCAGGTAGAAGAAGGCATACTCGGACACTACTATTCCTTTTTTAACCTAAGTGCTCATTTTTTTTTCTTTTGTTAATTCGTTTTCAAAGGATAGGGGGATTTCCTTGTTTTAGAACTTGTCTTTGATATGGCCTGAAAGTTATGGTCAGAGTAAATTCTTATAGATACTTTTTCTCTTTTGAGAAAGGTAACAGTAAAATTTGTATAGAGTTTTGTAAACGTCCATTACAAGTTCGCAACAGTCCTTTGTATGTCAACGATGTTATTGCGTTGGCCTAGATCGGGATAGGACAATAAATCGAATTTGTTTTGGGTTTTATTGATAATTTGTTTGTATCAGTGTCGTGCTTAAACTAGGATTATATACAAATGAGGCAAGTGTTTGAAAATAAAACGAGGCAAAGAAAGAGCCAACTGTTAAAAGAGACAAAATGTAGAAAGTATAGGTCAAGTATTGTATTTCTGGATGTCCTCCTCGGTTACAAATAAGTCCTACTTATAATCTAGGAAAATAATAACATGCTTTTATGGCCATTACTCCACACTTGATCGTGATCAGCTCATGATCTTTTCCTTAAATGCCAGAGTAACGGTCGAAGGTTACAGAAGACCAAGCCTCGTTTGCCAAGGTGTTTCAACCCCTCGAGGGGTCACCATATCACTCATTCCTAATCTTGGTTGGATTCTTCTCGAGGCGATGCTGAAGACTATCCTCCGTGGGAGGATGTCCTCGTAAGATTTGATTATTCCATGGTTCGAGCCCTTACACCGAGACAGTGGGATTTTTACCCAATTCAGATAGTCCCCCTACCCTTTAGACAATTGTCAGAATTTCCTGAGGGGTGGAATTGACTATAGGCGGGGGAGCGACGTGGCACATTTTTGGCCAGGAAATTTGAAAAGGCGAGCGTCGCTTCAATGTCTCATCCTCTGCATATGGCTCAGTTCTGAATAGCTATAACATTTTTTTTTGTCTTCCTCATGTAACTGTCATCATGGAGTTTTTATCCACTTGTGCCTTGCTATAAATTGGCCACTTTTTTGTTATTATCCTCATAGTTTCATAATTCTTCTTGAATCCATTTGTGTTTTCCAACCTCTTTTTCACTTTTAAAGAATTTTACCATGTCTTCTCCTTCCCGCTGTGAGAATATCGTTGATGCTAATACTTTGGCATCGACTAAGGATTTGCTAAATTCTCCCCCATCAACAATTTTTTCTTGTTCAGATGACAGCCCTAGTGACGCCAGCCAAGAACCTTCCATCGGTGATGATGAGGTGGCGACTGAAGAGGCCGTTGATGGTGATGATGACAAGGTAGCTGAGACCTCGCCTCTAAAGAAGAAGAAAAAGAAACAAGTTTATCAAGGGAAGCTCAAACCTCAATGGATTATTCCAAGGAGGTTTGATTCTAGCAAGGATTTTAGGATGAGGGGGAAAACGGACTCGGATATTAGAAAGAGAAAGAATCTCCCTGTTTAGTTTTCCCCGAGCCTTGCCTTGGAGGAATATATCACTTTGATTCGAGAGGAGTAGGGGTGGGCGTTCAGTATTTCGGAACGGTTTTATCAAATACAGTTCGGTATTTCGGTATACGGTTTCCAAAGGGTCGATACCAAATACCATACCAAACTACTTCAGTACAGTTCGGTATTTTATATTTCGGTTCGGTTTTATTCGGTGCGGTATACAGTATACCAAATAAAAATTGAATTGCAATCTACATCAACGAAACAAATCACAATGCCTGCTATGCATAAATTCTACTACTAGGATTCTAGAAAACACCATTATCGTAACTTGTTAATATATTTACAGTTTTATTGTAGTGTTTATCCATGATTTTTCTTATTTCAGTTTCTTTTAGTATCGTCTATGTTAGTCTAACAATTAATTTAATTGACAATCCTGGTAGTAATTTGGAGTTCTTAAATTGGCTAATTTAGTCAATCTTAAGCTTAAAAGTAATCATTTAATGGAAGATATGCAACAGAGAAAGCTAGAGCCTTAAGAGTTCTACCACCATTACTAATATTTAATTAGGGAAGAGGAAAGATAGAAACTTTAAAATTTTAAAATATGACAGTAAAGTTACTTTTTCTTAAAGTTGATTCACAATAAAGTTTCATGAGAATGAACTCACATATACAAGTAGAATTAGATCATATTCATCGTCGTAAGAATTCTTCTTTCCTACTTGCAAGTTACATCAAAGTGATGGTCAAAGTGGTTTTGGTCTGAAGAAATACGGTCAGAGTTGGAGAAGAAATAGTAGCTTTGATTTTGATTTAGGATTTAAGATTAAGAAATAAAAAGATAAAGTGTGAATCTTTATTGAAATGGGTTAGGTTGGGGCCGTTGGGCCATTTGGATTTTGGTATGATGATTTAGAGTATTATACAAATTACATAACATACCCAAAAAAGTTCGGAATTTCGGAATTCTGAAATTCTGAAACCCTCTTACCATATTCCGAACTGAAATTCTGAAATACTGAAATTTCATACCGAATTCCGTACCGAATACCGAAATACCGATACTGAAATACCGAACTAATTCGGTTCGGTGCAGAATTCGGTATTTCGGGCTATATGCCCACCCCTAGAGAGGAGTGTAATTGGGGCCCCAAGTTCTCGATCTCGATTCCTACCCCCGAGCAGCGCACGTGTGATAATATCCCGGGGCAGTCTTTCGTCTATACTTATCCATTTCTGATAGGCTTTTCCCTTCCTCTTCACCTCGTAGTAGGCACTTTTTGTAGGTTACACAACGTCTGCTTGGCTCAGCTCGGCCCCGACTTCTGGAGGTTCATTCAATTCCTCGACTATATTAGTCGTAAAGCTGGGGTCCCGTTCGAGTACGACTATTTGATCTCTTTGTTTTCTCATTTTCTACATAAAGATGAGGCTGTGCAATTAAACAAGCGATGCCAGTTTTCCCTTATTACCAAGAGCCACGACACTGATGATCGAAACTGGTGTGATTGGTTCGTCCTTCTTCCCACCTCTTCTCTTTCCGCAGAGCCTGGGTTCCCCGAGGTATGGAACAGGACACGTAAGTCTTCCTTTGATTTTTATTCTTTACTCGGCTTCAACAAATGTGGAAAAACTAACTCCTTGTCGTAGTTTTAGCAAGGAAACCTCCAATCAATTCTCCCAAGAATTTGGAGGCTTGGGTGTGATCCACGCTCAATCTTACACCATTAGTGGTGAAGGGCGGTCATCAAAGTATAATACCCGATGTGAGTCGGGGTCGATTTCCCAAGGGAACTAGCACGTCAAGTGAGAGAGTTGCAAATAGATATTCAAATGAGGTTTAGTATTGAGTTTCTAGAAGTATGATTTGTTCGATGAAAACTATGATTAATTCTAAAGTGTAAGCAATTAAACGAGTAAGTTGTTCGATATTACTAGACTAGGAGTGCAACCAACTAATAGTGATTTCCAACCAACGGGTGTCTTTACTTCACTTTCCCAACAAAAGTATAATTATGGTCGAGTATTCCGATTGTGAACTCTACAATCCTTCCGGCCTTAAAGAGATCTTGCGCAACTCGCTCGTCAAAGCCTTAGTTGCATACTCAAAGTGCTACTCAAAGACCCGAGAAAAGGAGACCTCTTCCGAGCGTAACTCCTTTTAGATGAGTTAGTCTATATAAATAGCCTATCAAATCAAATCCTTGCCAACTCCACTATTCTACACTAGTTAATCTCTCCCGAGTCTTCAACTAGCAATGTAGGTAAGAAATCCCAAATATAATGGATTTTGGAATTTTGATGTTATCGTAATGAGGAGTTGGATAATTGTTACTTGTGTTATGGTTAGTAAAATAGAACAACACCCATCAATTTTCTATCACAATAGCATAATTACACCCCTAGTTATGAATTTAGCTACTCATAACTAGGGTTTGAATCAAAACAATCAATATGTAATGAAATGATGAATTGAAATCAAACATAGACTTTGGATTGATATATGAATTAATATTCAAAGATACAAGTTTAGAAGCTTACAAAATGATGTTAAGTCTCCAACTTGGCTCACAAAATCGCCCGGAATATAGAGTAAAATGTAATGTATGAGTTTTTTTTAATAAAATCCTAACTTTCCTATTTATACTCCTAAGAAAAATTACACAAAAAATCTTATTCCGTCCCAATTGTGCGATCGCACAATATTGTGCTGACCGCACAATTGGGTCTTTCTCAGCATTGTGCTGACTTCAATTCCCTCAGCTAGTGTAATTGTGCTGAGCCGCACAAATTCTTGAAAACTTGAAGTCGTTAGTGCTTCATTTTGCATTTTTGTGCGGACCGTCGCACAATGCTCTTTTGAGCTGTGCATTCTCCTCCTCTTCATTTGTTTCATGTTGTGCGGAGCATTGTGCTGTGTTGCACACATTTGTGTGGTCAGCACAATATTGTGCGGCCCGGCACTTTGGCTTGACACTTTCTCCATTTCGCACGACTCCAACTTGTTGCCGCAACAATGGTTGATAGAGCATTTGCACAGTGTTCCCATCAGTCCGGTGGCACCAAAACCCTCTTGGCAAGGAGGGATCCGTTCACATAGCACCCACATGGCTGGTACAGTGGCATGGGAATACCCTACAAATATGGAAGGTTGGTACACCAAGTTGGGAGAATTACAAGAGATGCAATGGGTGATTGAAAATTGTGCCGGCTTCGTCGTCTCCATACAAGGTCAAGATATTACTTTCTTGACACTGATTGGATTCCGAGGAACTCATCACTATGTTCCCCTAAGGATCCTCCGGCAAGTGGGAATGACACAGCAAACTCCGCAGTTGACTGAGGGAAGAAGCTTCAATGTTGACATAAAAGAAATTGCTTATCCAATGGTTGGCACTATCCTGACAATGTGGGAGAAGAGGCTTACTATGCAGTTTTGTTGTGGTCGAGATAGTAGGGTGAACCCCGCAGCCTCTCTAGCCTATCCTCAATGGCTCAGTGAAGACAAGGCGAGATTCCGGTCTAAGACTATATTGAAAAGAAAAACCAAAGCTCCAAGTATTGCTGAAAAGTACAAGAAGCTGAAGCGTGAGTTTGATTTAGGAAAGAAGGAGTTAAGGGTGACGCAAGAAAGGGAAATGAGCAGGAAATACAAGGATAAGGTTAAAGGGGACGAACTCAAGTATTGGACCGACAAGGTCATGACTGCAAGGCAAGCTGCTGGGAATTTACAAGATCTGCTCAAAGGATGGAGAGAGTATTTTAAGTCAGTACCACTGGAAGAGAAAGAAGCAAAGGGAATAAAAATGTGCGAGTTCTTCATAAAAGCTCTGGGTGACATGGAAGATGGGAAAGACCTGATGGAGACATTTGCTGATCCTCCACTCATGAGTTTGGTTCACAAACCCAAGGAAGAAGCCAAAGAAGACGCTGGAATTGATGCTTGATCTGGAGTCTCTGTGCTTGGCTCCCAGTCTAGTCGTATCAAGTCGAGTCGTCTAGTCCTTTTTGCTGCTGTTGTCATTTTAATCAAGTCGTCGTCTTTCAATTAAGTGTTTGTAATAAAAGCCAAGCAATTTAAATGAAATTTTGATATTTTTTGAGTTTTTTAGACGGGTGATGATTATGTTTATTCAAATGAAATGATGTTCTTGGTGCAAACATTACTTCGGATCCGCGATAGGCCCACCTCTGGCACAAAAGAGTTCACATGCATGATAGGACGCGATTTTATTTAGACTAACGTAAACACACATTTTATCTTCTTGTTTTGATGTATCAGTCCCCAAGTCCTCGATAGTTTGGATTGTGCATTCTGGCCGCGCCGCAATACCGGTTGAGGTCCAATGGATCGATCCCAACACCTCCCCCTTTATCTACAAGAAAAAGGACGAGACAAAATATTATGGCTAAGTTTGACAAGGTTGGAAATGGAACTCCTGAGAAACAAGGCATGGTCGCCTATGAAAGTTATGCTAAGCTGGAGTAGAGGTTGCTTGAACTGGAAAATAGGATTCCTCTGGCCCGTACTGATGAGATCATTGAACCAAACCAAACCAAACTGCTCGCCCTCACGGCAAAGATCCACTCTATCTTGAAAAAGACATTCCTTACCCTACCTACACTGCACCACCAAAAGCACCACAAAGCAACTTACCCTCCTTTACCATTGAAACCAAAACCATCGCATCACCCACCAAGGATCATGAAATGTACGCATGGACTAAGGAAGACCCAGACAACACCAAAGAGCAAGTCCAATGGCTGGTTCAGAAGTTCAAACAACTCCAAGACACTAAGGGAACCCAAGGGTTAGCTTATGAGGACCTCTGCTTGTATCCTGACTTGAAGCTGCCCGAAGGATACAAGATACCCAAGTTCAACATGTTCGATGGCAGTGGAGACCCAATGGCTCATTTAAGATCTTACTGTGACAAGTTGATTGGAGTTGGACATGACGAAAAGATTCGCATGCAGCTGTTCAACCGCAGTCTAACTGGGGATGCACTAGTATGGTACTCTAAGCAACAAACAAAGAAGTGGACGAGCTCAGAAGCAATGGCTGGAGACTTTGTCGACAGTTTGGGCACAACACCGATGCTATGCCTGACCGGTTCTATCTAGAGAAACTGAAGAAGAAGCCCACTGAGACCTTTAGAGAATTTGCAACTAGATGGAGGTTTGAATCCGTCAAGATCCAGCCTCCCATGGAAGACGCCGAGATAGTGGCGACTTTCATCCGCATACAAGAAGATGTTTATTTTGAGAAGATGCTGAATCTGCAAGACAAGAAGTTTGGAGAATTGATCAAGATTGGGGATATGGTCGAAGATGGACTGAAGACTGGAAGAATTGTTAGCCTGGCCGCACTACAAACCGCTAATAAATCCCTACAAGCTGGCAGCACTACCACCTCAAGAAAGAAGAAGGATGGTGTCTCCTTCGTCGCCGCATCACTTGACCACTCTCCTACTCATAACCACTACTACCAAACACCTCCTCCATCCTACCCATACATACAACCCACATCCACCTACCCAGTATATAAAACCCAGGCCATGTACCAAAACCCACCACCACAAAGACCAACATACCTACAAAGTCCTAACTACCGAAATACCAACACCTATTCGCCAAGGCCTCACGCCAATAACAACCTAAGACCCAAAAAAAAATATACCCGTTAGCCGAATCGCGCGCTCAGCTGTTCGAGAGATTCAAAGCAGCTGGCCACATACAACCCGTAGCATTCAAAATGCCTGATAGGATGACACCCTATTTTGATCAAACCAAAACTTGCGCCTATCACTTTGGAGGACCTGGTCACGATACTGAGAAGTGCTATGCCTTAAGAGACAACATAAAAGACTTGATAGACCAAAAGGTGATACACTTGAAGACTCCAAACGTGCACAACAACCCCTTGCCTAATCATGGAGATAATAGAGTGAACCTGATCGAACTGGATGAAGAATGCAACTTAGAAGGAACATTGTTAAGGCAAAAAAAAAAAAAGGTGCCAGCAACCGCTTCAGTTGCTCAAGCCGCTACAGCACCAGAGCCCATTGAGGTGGAAATTGCTCCCAAATTCTATGTTGTTGTGGTTCCCCCATACAGCGACAAGGCGATACCATGGGATTATGAAAGGGAAAAGAAAAACAAGTCCGCAGTTGAGACTGTTGCCGCACAAGGGATGACCAGGAGTGGGAGGATTTACACTTTTGAGCATCATGTTGAAGGTAGGCGAGGCATTAGCGAGGAAGAGTCCGAAGGACTGTGGAAGAAGGTGCAAGCAAAGGAGTACTCCGTAGTTGAGCACTTGGGCAAAACTCCAGCACAAATCTCTGTTTTGGCTCTGCTCCTCAAATCGGAGAGTTACCGAAGCGCTTTGATGAAGGTGTTGGACGAAGCACATGTTTTGGTGGACACTTCAGTTGAAAACCTGGCTAGCATGGTTGGACAAGTCATGGAGGCAGACCGAATCGTTTTTCATGGAGATGAGCTACCACCTAAAAGGGTTGAATCACAACAAAGCTTTGCACATCACTGTCAAATGCAAAGACTTGTTCGTGGGAAGAGTTCAGATCGACGGAGGTTCCGGTCTGAACATATGCCCGTTCATCACTCTGAAAAGAATGGGAATCGACCAAAGCAAGATAAAGGTGAGCGACATGAAGGTGAAGGCGTTTGATGGGTCACAAAGAAGCACCATTGGGGAGATCGACCTAACTATCATGGTTGGTCTCGTGGAGTTCACAGCTGAGTTTCATGTCATGGACATTTTTGCTTCCTACAATCTGCTACTAGGGAGGCCCTGGATCCATATGGCTGGTGCGGTGCCTTCCACATTGCACCAAACCATGAAGTTTGAATGGGATCACAAAGAAGTGGTAGTATTCGGTGAGGGGAATAACTCAATCTACAATGAGCAGACCATACCAGCAATCGAAGGGAATGCTCCTGATGGGCAGGCATTCTATACTGTAGAGCTCGTGGGAATAGTACAAGGCACTCGAGGAGGATGCCGCAAGAACTACAATTCAAGTTGGAATCCCGCAGACATAGTCCAAGAAGGTTACACTGCACACTTTGCTCCCAAGTTGGTCAACACACCGCCTGGGGTTGACGAAAGAAAGAAAGGAATTTTTACAGTGCTTATTGGGATAGCGAGGCAAAGGCTACTAAGGGAGGAATTTGGTCTGGGAGCTAGTCATGTCTGATTGGGGAGTGCCCTCACGCGAATTTCATGAGACCCTACCAGCTAAGACCGAGAAGCGACCAATGTACTCACCCAATGCTCGTCCCAATTGGAAGCGCATCTCTGAAGAAACAAAGGGAAAGCAAGTGTGGATACCCAAAGTACCTGAACCTATGGAGGTGGTGATTGAAGAGTCGTATATACTCCCACAGCCTGCAAAATAGCCTGGAGACTGGGTTATAGGCATCATGATCAAGCAAGGCTATGAACCGGGGAAAGGTTTGGGCAAGAATTTGGATGGCATGGTTGAGCCAATCAGAATTATGATGAGGCCCGACAATGAGAAGGCTGGCATAGGGTACATTGTGACCTACGAAAAGAGAATGGAAGAAGCGTTACTGGATTTCAAGTTCTATAAGAAAAGCACCAAAACTCTCTTGCATATCTTCGTCTCGTCTGGATACTTGGATGGCCGAAAAAGGGAGGTGTCCGTAGCACAAGGAGTGGAGACTGAGATAGCTGATGCTGAAGAGGATCTGCTGGCAGGAATGCAAAATCTATTCATAGCTGATGAGGAGTGTTGTGTGATCCTGGAAGAACATGTTGAACCTCCTGGGTAGACAAAGGCTGGATCTGGAGCAGCACTGAACAACTGGATCAGCAACCGGGTGTTGACACCCAATTTTGTCCCGGAGGTTTAATAAAGATCTAATTATTTTTAAAATTAAAGCCAATCTTGGAAAATTAAAAGTAATTGCTCAAAATCAACAGAAAAGGGCAACAATTGCAAATGTACAACCTTGATTTCAGTCCATCCGTGCAACCTCTCTTAATTTCCAATGTTTTAAAATAAAGGGGCTAAAACCATTCCTACATTTAAAATTAGGCCTAGTTATGCAAACATATATATATATTCATTATACATATCATTTCCTGCATATCAGTCCATTCCCATTTCCCCCTTATCCGATCCCAAATCGCGACCCGTCCTAATCCCTAAACCCGACCCCAAAATTCCCAATCTTTCCCCCCCAAAAACCCACATCAGTCCAAGAATCAATACATTGGTCCCCCCCCTTTGCTTTATCATCACTTTTTCCGTACCAAAGCCACGAGGATTTCGAATCTCGATCGTATATTTCAAAAGAAATTCATCCAAGCCGTCAAATCTTTCCAACGTCTATATTTTCCTTTGAAATCAGAGTTAAACTAGTAGAATCCGAGAGGATATACTATTTTAACCCTGGTCTCGAAAGGAAAAGCAAAAAAGAGTAGGGGTCAGCTTGGAATTTCAAAGGAAAAAAAATCCTAGAGAAGCAGGTATTTAATCATCATTTTCTTGTCATTTATGGGGGTTCAGTTTTTTGTGGAGAGGGTTTTCTAGGTTTGAATATTAAAAAAGAGAGGCAGCAGCATTGAAAAAACCGAAGATAATTTTACATATAGTTTATAGTTTCAATTAATAGGAGATAATTTTCGGATTCTTGAAGAGTATAGTGTCACTTCTACTACTTTCTGTGTCGTCGCTTTGTTATACTTGTCATCGCCCTTACTCGTGTCGCTTAGTCGAGTTGCATTTCTTCTCGGATCCCTCGCTCCTAGTTCACTGCACCGCAGCAGGTAAATCTAAGCTTTTTCTATTTTTTTCTCCCTTGTTTTCATATCAGTTACAATGGCAGGTGTTGAGTTCTGTATGATATAGTATGTTAAAATTTGAAGTTTATGTGGTATTTGAATGTTGATTAAAGATTGAAACTTTATTGTTTAGCATGTCGTAATAGAGTTGAATTTCAAAGTTGGTTCTAGTTCTGCTTGTAAAAGATGAGAGTATGAAGGTGGTGCAGGATGTTTAGCTGTTTTAGGATGTGTATGCAGCTAGGAGTTCAGGTTAGATTAGCTGGTGCAGGGCAGTGAGGGAGCAGGTATCTGTGAGTTAGCAAGAAGAACTTGCAGCTATTTTCAGGGCTTGTTGAGTAGTTTATGGAGGCTGTGAGGCAGTGGGGAAGTGTGCTGGTGTCTGGTGATTTAGGATAGCTGGAGGGTGTTCCTGTTTTGCTCAGTTTTAGCTGGGGTTAACAGGAGGTCTGTTTGGTGATTGTAGATGTTGAAAGAGGATCTGGTAGTTGGATCTTTGTTTATTTATCAGGTGGTTGTTCAGGTTGGCCTAGGGTCTGCCAGGTCTTGGATTATTTCTAGTGTTTAGGAGAGTTTGTTTGGGGTATGTGAAGGCAGATTGTAGAGGTAGAGGGGTTGTTTTAGTTCAGAGGCATTCTTGGTGTTTGGAGCAGCTTATTAGAAGTTGTATCTGGTTGTCTCAGGCAATTGAAAGGGGTCTAATTGCATGGGCATGGCTTTGGAGGCTCTCTCATGTGTCTGTGAGGATCTATATTTTTCAGCAGCATGCAGGCTATGTAATATGAAGTTTTAGGGTCCGTGTTGTTGACACCTAATTTTGTCCCGGAGTTATTGAAATGGATAATTTACTATAAAAAGGTAGCTAAAATTGAAAATAAAAGAGACAAAGCAATTGATGTTGATGAAAAGAGGCTAAAAGCATAATTCGTAGCCTAAATCTGTCCTATCCATGCAAAACATATACAAGACATTATACACACGCATACACGCATATCTCTTCCCATATCAAGAAATCCAGCCCGACCCGATCCCCCAAGAACCCTAATCCCCAATTTCCCCACAAATTCCAGCTGTTTCTCGATCGTACAGTGGGCGAATAGGAAGAATCCAGCATTGTCCTTTAAGGTACGAACCTTATCCATCAAAAACCAACTAAAATCGTCCAAATCGTGATAAATCTGAGCGTCCATTTTGAATCCAAGATTGAATTCAACGTATTCGATTTGTTCTCATCATTTTACACCTATTTCCCACATCGTTTTGCACCCTTTTTCAAGCCCTGAATTTGCCCTATAAATACCCCTTTCATTCACAAAATTAGGGGTCGGATTTTGGTTGAAGGAATTGAGGGACTTCGGAAACGAGGACCCTCTTAGTGCTTTTTTAATAGCGAATTTTATTTTCCTTCCTAATTTTCGACGTTTAAATTTTGTGAATCGTCGAGTCGTCGTTTTCGTTCGAGTGCACGACTTCGGTTCTACGCCTCTCTTCACTGCTCTGAAGCAGGTAAACTCTCCTTCATTTCAGTATTTAATCTTCTTGTTCATTTTTGTTTTGATTAAAAGTTTGAATGAGATGTTGTTTATAAGTATGGCTTAGCTACCTGTTATGTGTGACTGTGATGTTTTTTTAAAAAAATGAAAAGCAGTAAAGCCTTTGTCTCTGATCAGAAAATGCTAGCTTTTGTGATAGTCGAGTTGTTGTCTATTAATCTTAAGCATAAAATCAGTGAGTAGAAGATTTAGGTGTGAAAATGAATGAAAAACTGAAGTTGTCAGGAATAGATAGAACATTAAAAGGAGTTAAAACCTACATCTTGATATCTGATCTACAGCTATATTTTCATGACTGTTCTAAGTAAAAAGTTTCGGATCTTGTCTAAGCTTAGAGGCAGTTTCCTGTGAGAAGCTAATGGCATGAAGGTTGTTTTTGTGTTCATTTGAATGGTCTTAAAGTTGGCCTTTTGTCTTAGCTACAACCTGTTTAATATCTTGGTTAATTCTGTTTCAGTTTTCTCTTTTTTTTTTTTTTTAGTTTTCCAGTCTATATCTCTTCAGGTTTTGCTATGTTACATGTTGAGATTTATTATGTTCAGTTTAGCTTTTGTTTCTGGTTGTTGGTTTAGCTGATTAATTGGAGTCTTGGTAGCTGTGGGAGAGTAGTTCAGCTTTGTAGAGAGAGTAGGAGTAGCAGCTAGTTGTCATGGCTGGGGTTTGGTTCAGGTTGTCCTCTTGGAATGTTGCTGTTATGTAGTTAGTTTAGGTCCTGGTATTACAGGTTTAAATGAGGGAATTCAGGGAGTTGTTGAAGCAGTTCTCTGGTGGAGCAGGTGGTTGTTGTTGTTGTTCTGGGGTCTGGAGTTGGTCCTAGATGCAGTAGTGTAGTTGCTGAAGTTTCTGTCTATTTCAGGATAGAAAGAGTAGTTAGTTCTGGAGTGGAGAGCTAATCTGTGTAATGAAGGAGCTGTAGTAGTTTCTTAGGGAGTTTTCTAGCTGTCAGTAGGTGTAAAAAGGGAGTTGTGTGTATGTCCGGAAGTAGCAGAGAGGTCTGTTATGGTGTCAGGGGTATGAGGTGTGTTCAGAGGTGATTAGGAGCTGTAGGAGCTGGTGCTTTTGTGTGTATCTTAGGATATAGGCCTGGATGCTGTAGTTTCAGGGGTCTGAGGTGCGAGTTCCATTTTGTTTGAGGGAGTTGTTCAGGTGGTCCTAGAAGAAGTTTGGTGGTCTGCAGGGGCTTATCTTGGTGCTGCAGGTTGTATCAGGTGTTCAGGTAAGCTTGTAAGAGCTTGAGGCTGTCCCTGGTAGCTCAGGGAGGACCTGCAGTTTGTAGGGATTTTTGGTCAGGTAGGTGAAGTTGTTTTATGGTGCGAGAAGAAGTGTAGGGTCTTTTATGGGTTCAATGGTTGTGCAAATAGTTGCTTGTGTATGTGGAGTTGCCTCAGGTGTATAGTGAGCTGTTCTAGCAGTTTAGGTGATGTTTGTCGATTCAGGGGCTATGGTTTAGTGTAGGTTTTCCCAGCTCTGTTTCTTTGGTATGCTGTTCCTGGTTAATATCAAGTCTAGTATTTTCTTGTTGATGTCCTCTATGATGGTTCTGTCTGTTAAAAAGGGAAGTTTTATTTAAGTTGTCAATTATTGTATCCAGATGTCGTGCATTTGTTTGTCTTAGTTTATGGAATGAAGTTATTGTATGCATGACCTTTTTTTTTACATGTCTTAGAATCAGTGATTTGAAATTTGTAAATATTAGTCATAAATTTAGATGGGTCTTGGTTGTAGCTCCTTCCTGATTTAAGTTAGAAAAGTGAATTATGTCAAGTTTTCTTAGACAAAAATTGCTCGAATTGATTCTTTGATGTATCAGTTTCAGAGTTATGTTATACGTAAATTTACCTTGCACATTGTATCTGCAATGTTTGCTTGCTATCAAAATTGTCTTAGTAATGAAATGGTTATATGTAAATGACTAGCTTAGTCAATTTCCATGTATCTATCTGTGTTTCACTTGTCATTTTTTTTTTATCATTTCTAAAATGTGTAATCTTAAAGCATAAATGAGTTTAAAGTAAGGTTCGTTTGAGGATGTAATTGTTTGACAAAAATGAGTACTGCATATAGGTCTTTGCTTACATTTAAATTGTTATTGCGTTAATAGTTTGGATTCTTTATGTCGGGTACTAATCTTTATGTCCCCCTTTCTTTTGCATAATACACTCTTTGGGAGCGAGTTTCACTAACTCACAAATGGGGATAATCCATTGCATTGGAGTCACATTGGGGTCGAGTCCGGGCTCAAGATTCAAGAAGTGAAGATCATAGAAAGTGCTTTGTTGAGCCGCTTATTCTAACTTAGGCTCATGGGCATATAATTGTATAAAATTAAATAAATTCAAGGCTCCCATGAGTTTTATCAATTTGCGGGTTCTTCTTCTAAACCTCTTCTCTCCCCTCTATCCCTTAGAAATTGCATGTCATTAGGAATTCCCCGTAGATAATTATTGTAGAATAATTTGATTGATTATAAATGAATGTTTATTTATTTATTGAGTTATTTTATGAATATTTCATTTCTTTGGAATTTCCACCTTATTTACAAATTTTGAACCTTCTAATTAAATGGCGCGTGCAAGCCAATTCGTAATAATCTTAAGATTACTTCTAAAATACAACTTTAGTACAAATATTCAAATCAATCCGTTTTCTTATTAAAGTCATTTATTTTCTCTACTTTTTATGGATAAGTTTTTTTTAAATTCAATTGGTGACGCTTTAAATTGAAAGTTAAATAATTTTGTAAATTTGCATTTTGAGCTATTTTGTGAAAACCGAAGGATTAACCGTTATTTTACGGATTTTTGAAAGTGCTTTCAAATCGAAACCTTCTTTCGAAAATAACTGAACCTCTTACTTCAGAATCTCTGAAATAGACCATTTTCCTTAAAATGGAGTGCTTGCACGCACTATTTAATTAATTGGTTCCTAATTCTCCTAAATTAGGTGGCGACTCCAAAAGAAGCCCTTTGGAGTCCCATATTGTTGAACATTATACCCGAAACCTATCTTCCTTAAAGAAAGGGTAATTTTTGGGGTTCAACAGCGTGGCGACTCCGCTGGGGATACCTTAAGGTTCTAACCGCAAGGTTTTCACAAGATAACTCTTTATTTGTTTATTATTTGCAAAATAGAATGCTTAGTTAATTTGATTATTTGCAATTGTTTGTCACTGAAAGCATGTCACTACACTTTATTTGTGCACATATAAAATTGGCATTCCGTTCATATTTCCCACACTCCTGGGAGCTTCTTCATGGTTACTTATACCCGCGAGGTGTATGCATATACACCCGCAACTCACAAAAACCCTTTAAGAAAGAGTGCGCGTACCTGCGGGGTGAGCGGATAGTTTTACTACCGCGTGACCGCTTGCCACTCAAAATAGCCTTGTGTCTAGTAAACCCACTGTAGAGTTTTCGTTAGGAACATGCATGCATAAAACTTAGATTGGACCCGGTCCTTGGTACCGCCTCCATATTTAGGAAAACCGCCCTTTTTCGTTGACGGGTTTAAACCCGACAACAGTGCATATTATGTGTTTATGTGATAACGGAACTTCAGTCCAAGCCAAGTTTTGCAATTAATTAAATTTAGAATACTTTTATTAATTTTGTATACTAGAGGATACTTGAATTCAAGAGGTATTCAAATAGTCATCAAGTTGAAATTGAGAAGATACTTGCAAGAAGATAATAAGTTGGGGCAAGAGACGTCGAAAGGACGATAAGACGTTCGATCCATTTGATTGATGTTTGATTCAAGCAAGTCTTTGGATGTAAACCACATTTGGGACCGGAGGTCAGAAATTACACCAATTGTGCAAGCAAGCAAGGATTGATCGAAACAGGCCCGCACTTCAGTTCCATTGCCTCCTCGAGCCTGATGTAGTGTAGTTATAGCAGTTATTTATATTTTCGTTGTACTCAAAACAATGTATTTAAATTATGTCCGGCACTTTCTATTTTTTATGTAACAATGATGTACTCAAAATCAAGTTATAATGAAAGAAATTATTATTACTATATTTGTCACTTACTCTAAATTCGATTATTGCAAAACCGGCTTGGACTGCTTTTCATTATCACCTATTTGGCGTCTTAGGCCCACCTCTGGCACAAGGAGGCCCCGTACAGGGTAGGATGCGCTTGCATTTTTATTTACGCTCAACTACTTGTGTTTGCCACATGTCAACTTGTTTAAAATGCAAAGCGCTACCTGATGCGCGCTACGTGATTTGTGTGCTATTTTTCCAATGACATGCAAACTAACATGGTTACTTTTGAATTTTTTTTTTGTCCCCCAAAAGAGAGGTTTGATTTGTGCTGATTTAAGCTGGCCGATCACTCTTATTACACAAGGGCAAAAGACCAATCTGCATACTGGTACACATTTCCACAACCGACAATGACTGGAATAGATGATGAACCTCGCAATACCGAGAAAAATCTTGCAACTCATGAGTCTTCAAAAAGAAATGTCATTATTGCACAAGACTAAATGATTCTTGAAATGGCTAAGGAACTACAGATGTTAAAAGATGAACTGGCTGCAGTAAAAGGGCAAACTCCTAAAAACACGCCGCCGCGTGGGCCCGATGCATCCCACTCTCTGGTTCAAATGGGGCAATCTCTGGGGCAGTCTCTGAACTCAATTGATGGGGTTGCCAATATGAACACACCTTTGAACACCCACAATTCTCTAAAAGCACCAGTCCACCAAAGCAACTTGCCACTTCTCCAAGCTCCACCTCCAAATAACGCTCAATCTAGCCAAACAATTAACCGACCACCCATCTACCCATCATATCAACAACACCCATCGTACACCCCGCACCCTGCCAATACTTATTATCAGACAAACACTCCATATCCTTACCAAACCTCCACTCACCAAAATGAAACCATCCCGCAAGCTTATACTGAAAATCCATCCGCACCATTAGTCCAAGTGGCGGTATCTGGTGGGCAAGATGTTCCTATTGCGCAAATTGATGATTACACCAATCCTCCTTATGTGAAGTTTCAAAATGGTGTTAGAAGAGTCGAAAAAGCAGTCGATGGGGGTGAAGATTTAGAGGAAAGGGTACAAGGTTGGGTGATGAGTGCTCTTAGCAAAGCATCAAAAGGCAAGGACAAGGAAAGTCTAGAATATGAAGACTTGTGCGTTCATCCTGGGATTGAATACCCAGAAGGGTACAAAGTACCAAAGTTTGTTAAGTTTGATGGCAAAGGCAACCCCCGAGCCCATTTGAGAAGGTATTGTGAAACCTTGGGAGTGGGAAAGAATGAAGAGCTTCGTATGAAATTATTCATTCATAGTCTTGAAGGCGAAGCTTTAGACTGGTACTCCGAGCAGGATCCCTCAAAATGGATTAACTGGAGGAGTATGGCTCACGACTTCATGGAGCGTTTTGGTTTCTATGCTGAAATACCATTAGATCGGTTGGCTATTGCAAGGTTTAGGAAGAAGTCGACCGAGACCTTTAGGGAATACGCGGTACGTTGGAGGAGTGAGGCCGCAAAAGTTAAGCCTCCCATGAGCGAGGAAGAGTTTGTGGGACATTTCATCGAGACATTGGATGAATTTTACTATGATCGAATGGCATCCATGACTAACTCTACTTTTGCCAATCTAGTGAAAACGGGGGAGATATATGAAGCTGGTTTGAAATCTGGTAGGATCACAAATTTGGCCGCTTTGCAAGCTACAAGTAAGGCAATCCAGTCTGGGTCTGGTAATGGCTTTAACAAAAAGAAGAAAGAGGAAGTGGGAGCTGTTGTGGGAGACATCGAGCGTCGACCGGCTGGAAAGTTGAATTTTGACAATTCGTCTGCTTTTCCTACCTACCAAAGCCCATATTACCCAAATTACCCCACTCACTACCAGATGCCACCTGTTCCTTATCCAGTTTACAATGCACAAGCAAATTATTACCAACCTAGAGCACATGCACCTAATCAATACCCTCGTCAGCCAAATTTTCAAGCACCCCAGAATTACCAGCCTCGTCCTCCTGTTCGTCCCAATATGCAAGGGTTTAATCAGAATTACGAAAAGAGAGCAACCAAAACCTATACTCCCATAGCCGAATCATATGGCCAGCTTTTTGAGAGATTAAGAAATGCGGGAGTTGTGCAACCTATCCCTGATAACACTCCAAACCCACCTCCAAAATGGTATGATGCGAATAAGCACTTTGCTTATCACTCAGGGGAAGCCGGCCATGATATTGAGAGATGTTATACTTTCAAGGACAAGGTCGAGGGTTTAATCAAAGCAGGCACCATTCAACTCACCGGCACTCAGCCAAATGTGCATGATAATCCTCTTCCCAATCATGGTAACAATGCAGTTAATATGATTTCTCTTGAGGAAGAACCAAATCTGAAGGGCACCATAGTCTCTATCTATGACGTAAAGGTTGATAATGTTGCTTTTAAGGTACCTAAGCAAGCACTAACTCTGTTGCCAAAGAATGAGGGAACTTTTGGCCTAGATGGCAACCCCACTGAAGGAAAGATGGAAAAGGTTGAGTCTGAGAAGAAGCCGACTAGTGTCATGCTACAGCCTCTTTTACCATTGAACCAGTCATTTGTCCAAGCACCAGAAATGGCCATGCAGAATTTGATTGAAGGTGTTGGCAGCCTATTCTTGAATGATGGATTGAAATGCAGTGCAACTATTGAAGATTTTGAGAAAGAGCCACATGTGCAGAATGCTGAACCAAGTGATGTGATGGCTAATTGGACTTGTGGTCCAAAAGAAACTTGAGGAATGTACTCGTTATTTTTGTTTTGGCATCACAGTCAGCTTGAGGCCCTGAACTGTGTTTTGCTTTATGTTTATGTCTATGCCTTTCAAATAACTTTTTTAAAATCCTGCATGTTTACTTTTATGTTGTATGCCTCCCTAAATTATGTTTTGAATAAACAAATGCACTGCATTCTTACCTTATTATTTTGCTATACTTTAATTATTCATGGGCTTTGTTATTTGCTTTTGATTAAATATACTTACTATTGTTTCAAATTAAAAAAAATATAATAAATAAATAAACAAAACGTGCTTGAACTTTGCTTGTGATCTATAATGAAACAGCTGAACGATTTAAGGATGATGCACTGGAAGGTTACTTTTTGCACCCTTTGGATATTACATTACCGTTAGAACTTCAAACTGGGCAGCTTTATTTGCCGACAATTGGAGCCGAAGCGGTTTGTCTACACAAATGGAAGTCCTTTATTTGAGGAACCATTCAAGAAGATAAGTTGGAAGATGTTGAATGCACAAAGAGAAGATTTGAATAGTTTACTTCAAACCGGGGCAATTGGTGCTAAAAAAGATCTTTTCTAATCAAGAAGAAGCAAGGGGCAAATTTGCACCGAATTGGCAAGGTCCATATGTGGTTCATCGGGTTTTTGCGGAGGAGCACTGATTCTGGCCGAAATGGATGATCAAGTTTCGCCAAAAGCAATCAACGCAGATGCTGTCAAAATATACTATGTCTGAGGCAATCGTAAGTTAGCATGGGTTTTGAATGTAATCTTTGATGTAATGCGAACTACACGTAACCTGATTCCCAGGGCTGGGATACGTAGGCAACTCATATAGAGTTCAGTTGCACTAGCACAGGAATCCCCTATTTCCTCTTTTATGTACTTTTGAACTACTTCTGACCTGATTCCTGGAATGGCAACAGGATAAGTAGGCAATCCTTATCGGATTCGGTCAAAATATTATAACGCTTTAGGCTTGTTTATCTTTATGATGTAATTCCGAACTATGCATCTGGGCAGATGTGTAGGTTTTCCAATTCGGATGCGGCTTCGTACTTAGATTGCCATATTTTCCCCAAAAATCTTTATGTAAGCAGAACTACGCGCAGTCTGATTCCCGTGGAGGGATACGTAGGCGCTCTTAACGGGCTCGACTCTATAGTATTAAAATTTTCAGTTTTCCCTAAGGCAAGCAACTGGGGCAATTTTTACAAGATAATTTGAAGATACGGAAGATGATAACTGGGGCAAATTTTGCAAGGCAAGTTGAAGATTTAGATGGTCACAACTGGGGCAAAATTTTGCAAGAATCAACGTTGACTATCAAAAGACGAGCTGGGAAGATCTTGGGAATTGGCTAGATGGATAGTGCCAACTCTAAGAAAAGAATGTTCAGTTTGTTTTAAGATATGTCACAAGCTTATGTCAAGGCAGAAATTTCATAAAATGCATCTTACTTTCATGAAATATTTGCATGGTTACTTTATTTACTTTATTACCAAAACTACTTTTACTTTGGCTCTATTATCAAAACATCCATGCCATTGAGTTCATGAGCCAAGTCTCCGAGTATGATTCACAAATCCAAGTCCGAGGAAAACATGGGAGCAGAAGCGACGTCAAGAAGATCGAGATCAAGTCAACACAAATCAAACGCTCCCCCCTCCCTCCCAAAACTAACAATTTTCTTTGAGAGCAGGGACATTAACGCCCGCATCAGAAGATAAACATCTTAGAAAGACAATCTTGAAGATTCTCATCGCTTGGATTGAAATTACATTTGAGATAAAAGCTCGATGCTTTCTCACTTTGCCGAAAAGGCGGCATTTCTATTTTCCATAACTTTTGCAAATTGTTAAGCATATCTGTTTCATTTCTCTTTCTCCGTATAAGGAGACTCACTAAAGTTCTGCTTTATAACTTGCAGATATTGCCAAATCTGGGAGAATCCCTGTGCATTGTGGACAAGACCATTCCTCCATAGAAGGATTCAGAAATATAAACTTATATGGCAATAGGACTACTTTGGATGGGTTCAACCCAAGACTGCATTGGAAGACATCCTTTTCATGATCGGGAGCATTGTGCTTTTTTATGGTTTATTGCCGAAAAGGCGGAATTTCTATTTTCTATAATTCTTGCAAATTGTTATACATATCCGTTTCATCTCTATTTTGCTTTATGCGAACACTTACTAAAATTCTATTGTTCTGATTTGCAGATATTGCTAAGTTCGAAGAAGTACCGACTTTAATGAGTTTTATATTTTTCGCCTTATCTTATGCATTTTGGGATCGTTCGCCTTATAAATGAACGTCTTTAGGCTCGTTCGCCTTATAATTGAACGTTTTAGGCTCGTTCGCCTTATAATTGAGCGTTTAGGCTCGTTCGCCTTATAAATGAACGTTTTTGGGCTCGTTCGCCTTATAAATGAACGTTTTAGGCTCGTTCGCCTTATAAGTGAACAATTCGGGTTAACCCACCCGTAAATGGGATATGCAGGTTTTCAAGTTGCACTAGGACGTTGGATGCTTCGAGACCCGACGCCTCATTGCTTCATCAATAGAATGGAGCACATTCCGAGATTGCATTGTGGATACCTATTCATGATCTAAAGCATTATGCTTTATCATGGTTTATTGCTGAAAGGCGACATTTCTATTTCCTATATTCCTTGCAAATTGTTAAGCCTATCCGTTTCATTTCTATTTCGCTTTATGGGAACGTTTACTAAAATTTCATTTTGTGATTTGCAGATATTTCTAAGTCTAAAGAAGTACCTGCTTTAATGAATTTTGCCTCTTTTGCTTGCCTAATGGTCTAGGCTCGTTCGCCTTATAATTGAACGTTCTAGTCTCGTTCGCCTTATAATTGAACGTTTTAGGCTCGTTCGCCTTATAATTGGACATTTTAGGCTCGTTCGCCTTATAATTGGACGTTCTAGGCTCGTTCGCCTTATAATTGAACGTTTTAGGCTCGTTCGCCTTATAATTGGACGTTTTAGGCTCGTTCGCCTTATAATTGAACGTTTTAGGCTCGTTCGCCTTATAATTGAACGTTTTAGGCTCGTTCGCCTTATAATTGGACGTTTTGGGCTCGTTTGCCTTACAAATGAACGTTATGTTACCTGCGTAGGATATAGATTAGCCAAGTCGACTTGAGGGATTATGTCTTGTTAGTCGACTTATTTTTTACCAGCCTTATATTCTGCAATTCGTTCCTACTTTACTTATTGTTTTACTTTACTGTTTCAGAATATTGATCAGCCTAGAGGTTCCCCGGGCGGAGCGCCTCATCAGTTGATTGAAGGAAGAACTTGTTGATAGCATCACAACCAGCATTTAAAATTTTATATTATCCCTTTATTTATTTCTTATTTCAATTATTATAGTTTATTAGCAGTTGCTCGCTTACCGTTTGTTAAGTCTTTACAGAATTTTGGCAGTACCGCAGCAGCATTTGGAGCATAACGTGGAACTTTTTCTTACCAGTGAACTGGGGCAATCGTTGATATGAGCTAGACTCGTCAACGAGGATCTGAAGGATCGCACTCGAACAAGCAAATTCTTACCTAATCTTTCATTCCGGATTAGGAGTCAGTTTGAATTCTTTCCTATTCGTGCGTCTTTTCTATCAATCGTGCGAGTCTTTATATCTAAGCGTCGTTGAACTACATATGGCCTGATTCTCTTTCAGCCCGAGATATGTAGGCAACTCGAAAACCGGAGTTCGGCCATAAGCCTCGCCTTTGATCCGTGGAATCAAAAGTCTTAGTTTTATCGGGACAAAATTGGTTTCTAGTCAACTTCTTTACCCTGAAAACTCTTTCATCCTTTTCCGGGTAAAGAGGGGCAGCTGTTGACACCTAATTTTTTCCCGGAGTTATTGAAATGGATAATTTACTATAAAAAGGTAGCTAAAATTGAAAATAAAAGAGACAAAGCAATTGATGTTGATGAAAAGAGGCTAAAAGCATAATTCGTAGCCTAAATCTGTCCTATCCATGCAAAACATATACAAGACATTATACACACGCATACACGCATATCTCTTCCCATATCAAGAAATCCAGCCCGACCCGATCCCCCAAGAACCCTAATCCCCAATTTCCCCACAAATTCCAGCTGTTTCTCGATCGTACAGTGGGCGAATAGGAAGAATCCAGCATTGTCCTTTAAGGTACGAACCTTATCCATCAAAAACCAACTAAAATCGTCCAAATCGTGATAAATCTGAGCGTCCATTTTGAATCCAAGATTGAATTCAACGTATTCGATTTGTTCTCATCATTTTACACCCATTTCCCACATCGTTTTGCACCCTTTTTCAAGCCCTGAATTTGCCCTATAAATACCCCTTTCATTCACAAAATTAGGGGTCGGATTTTGGTTGAAGGAATTGAGGGACTTCGGAAACGAGGACCCTCTTAGTGCTTTTTTAATAGCGAATTTTATTTTCCTTCCTAATTTCCGACGTTTAAATTTTGTGAATCGTCGAGTCGTCGTTTTCGTTCGAGTGCACGACTTCGGTTCTACGCCTCTCTTCACTGCTCTGAAGCAGGTAAACTCTCCTTCATTTCAGTATTTAATCTTCTTGTTCATTTTTGTTTTGATTAAAAGTGTGAATGAGATGTTGTTTATAAGTATGGCTTAGCTACCTGTTATGTGTGACTGTGATGTTTTTTTAAAAAAATGAAAAGCAGTAAAGCCTTTGTCTCTGATCAGAAAATGCTAGCTTTTGTGATAGTCGAGTTGTTGTCTATTAATCTTAAGCATAAAATCAGTGAGTAGAAGATTTAGGTGTGAAAATGAATGAAAAACTGAAGTTGTCAGGAATAGATAGAACATTAAAAGGAGTTAAAACCTACATCTTGATATCTGATCTACAGCTATATTTTCATGACTGTTCTAAGTAAAAAGTTTCGGATCTTGTCTAAGCTTAGAGGCAGTTTCCTGTGAGAAGCTAATGGCATGAAGGTTGTTTTTGTGTTCATTTGAATGGTCTTAAAGTTGGCCTTTTGTCTTAGCTACAACCTGTTTAATATCTTGGTTAATTCTGTTTCAGTTTTCTCTTTTTTTTTTTTTTTAGTTTTCCAGTCTATATCTCTTCAGGTTTTGCTATGTTACATGTTGAGATTTATTATGTTCAGTTTAGCTTTTGTTTCTGGTTGTTGGTTTAGCTGATTCATTGGAGTCTTGGTAGCTGTGGGAGAGTAGTTCAGCTTTGTAGAGAGAGTAGGAGTAGCAGCTAGTTGTCATGGCTGGGGTTTGGTTCAGGTTGTCCTCTTGGAATGTTGCTGTTATGTAGTTAGTTTAGGTCCTGGTATTACAGGTTTAAATGAGGGAATTCAGGGAGTTGTTGAAGCAGTTCTCTGGTGGAGCAGGTGGTTGTTGTTGTTGTTCTGGGGTCTGGAGTTGGTCCTAGATGCAGTAGTGTAGTTGCTGAAGTTTCTGTCTATTTCAGGATAGAAAGAGTAGTTAGTTCTGGAGTGGAGAGCTGTTCTGTGTAATGAAGGAGCTGTAGTAGTTTCTTAGGGAGTTTTCTAGCTGTCAGTAGGTGTAAAAAGGGAGTTGTGTGTATGTCCGGAAGTAGCAGAGAGGTTTGTTATGGTGTCAGGGGTATGAGGTGTGTTCAGAGGTGATTAGGAGCTGTAGGAGCTGGTGCTTTTGTGTGTATCTTAGGATATAGGCCTGGATGCTGTAGTTTCAGGGGTCTGAGGTGCGAGTTCCATTTTGTTTGAGGGAGTTGTTCAGGTGGTCCTAGAAGAAGTTTGGTGGTCTGCAGGGGCTTATCTTGGTGCTGCAGGTTGTATCAGGTGTTCAGGTAAGCTTGTAAGAGCTTGAGGCTGTCCCTGGTAGCTCAGGGAGGACCTGCAGTTTGTAGGGATTTTTGGTCGGGCAGGTGAAGTTGTTTTATGGTGCGAGAAGAAGTGTAGGGTCTTTTATGGGCTCAATGGTTGTGCAAATATTTGCTTGTGTATGTGGAGTTGCCTCAGGTGTATAGTGAGCTGTTCTAGCAGTTTAGGTGATGTTTGTCGATTCAGGGGCTATGGTTTAGTGTAGGTTTTCCCAGCTCTGTTTCTTTGGTATGCTGTTCCTGGTTAATATCAAGTCTAGTATTTTCTTGTTGATGTCCTCTATGATGGTTCTGTCTGTTAAAAAGGGAAGTTTTATTTAAGTTGTCAATTATTGTATCCAGATGTCGTGCATTTGTTTGTCTTAGTTTATGGAATGAAGTTATTGTATGCATGACCTTTTTTTTTTTACATGTCTTAGAATCAGTGATTTGAAATTTGTCAATATTAGTCATAAATTTAGATGGGTCTTGGTTGTAGCTCCTTCCTGATTTAAGTTAGAAAAGTGAATTATGTCAAGTTTTCTTAGACAAAAATTGCTCGAATTGATTCTTTGGTGTATCAGTTTCAGAGTTATGTTATACGTAAATTTACCTTGCACATTGTATCTGCAATGTTTGCTTGCTATCAAATTGTCTTAGTTTGGATTCTTTATGTCGGGTACTAATCTTTATGTCCCCCTTTCTTTTGCATAATACACTCTTTGGGAGCGAGTTTCACTAACCCACAAATGGGGATAATCCATTGCATTGGAGTCACATTGGGGTCGAGTCCGGGCTCAAGATTCAAGAAGTGAAGATCATAGAAAGTGCTTTGTTGAGCCGCTTATTCTAACTTAGGCTCATGGGCATATAATTGTATAAAATTAAATAAATTCAAGGCTCCCATGAGTTTTATCAATTTGCGGGTTCTTCTTCTAAACCTCTTCTCTCCCCTCTATCCCTTAGAAATTGCATGTCATTAGGAATTCCCCGTAGATAATTATTGTAGAATAATTTGATTGATTATAAATGAATGTTTTTTTATTTATTGAGTTATTTTATGAATATTTCATTTCTTTGGAATTTCCACCTTATTTACAAATTTTGAACCTTCTAATTAAATGGCGCGTGCAAGCCAATTCGTAATAATCTTAAGATTACTTCTAAAATACAACTTTAGTACAAGTATTCAAATCAATCCGTTTTCTTATTAAAGTCATTTATTTTCTCTACTTTTTATGGATAAGTTTTTTTTTTAAATTCAATTGGTGACGCTTTAAATTGAAAGTTAAATAATTTTGTAAATTTGCATTTTGAGCTATTTTGTGAAAATCGAAGGATTAACCGTTATTTTACGGATTTTCGAAAGTTCTTTCAAATCGAAACCTTCTTTCAAAAGTAACTGAACCTCTTACTTCAGAATCTCCGAAATAGACCATTTTCCTTAAAATGGAGTGCTTGCACGCACTATTTAATTAATTGGTTCCTAATTCTCCTAAATTAGGTGGCGACTCCAAAAGAAGCCCTTTGGAGTCCCATATTGTTGAACATTATACCCGAAACCTATCTTCCTTAAAGAAAGGGTAATTTATAGGGTTCAACACGTGTGATGGTGGATGTGAGAGGCCAGTTTCAGGTTGTTTCAGGGAGATGGTATAGTTTTGTTTCTGGTAATGTTTGGCAGTATGAGGAGATTTCAGGGCTTTGGTTGTTAGAGGTTTGATGTAGGAAGTTTATGAGGGAGTAGAGATGGTGTAGGTCTATGATCAGGTGTAGTGGTCTGTTTCAGCTTCTCTATTGTTTGTTGCAGCTTGTTTAGGTAGTTTAGGAGATGAGAAGTTGTTGTTGGTTGTATTCAGGCAGTGTAGTATAGGCTTGTAGCTGTAGAAGATGAGGGGCTGTTCTTTGTAGCTTTAGGTTCAGGGCATGAGGAAGTCAAGGAGTTTCTTGTGTGAGTTGAGGGGCTGTTTGATGTGCAGATGGTGTAGGTGGATGTGTGTAGGAGTCAAGGGAGTAATCTGCAGCTGTTTTGAGGGAGTGAGGGTGTTATTCTTGTTTGTGTAAGTATGTGAGAGCCTTAGAGAATCTGCAGGTCTGCTAAGATGAGATGTTTGAAGGATTCTTGGAGTTGCAGGTGTTCCAGCAGTTTCCTAGTGAAATCCGCAGATTTGTTTTAGAGTTGTTCCATAGAATTTTATTAGTTGGTGTAGTTTCTTGTTTCTGCTCTTGGCATTGCTTGTTACTGTCAAAGTAAGTTAGTCAAAGGAAAATCTTTTGATTGAAGAAATGTGAGCCAGGCTGGCCATTGATGTAGTAACTAAGGAATTAGTGTTAAAGATTGCACTTTTATGAAGTTTAGCATGTGTACATTTGCGTTCTGAAAACTTGTTATTGTTATAAATTAGACAAATTTGTCATGCGTGCACCTTTAGTTAATTGTTTTGTTTCCTGGGGAGTTATACAAACATTTTGGTTTCCATTTTTACTTAATTTGCTAGACTAATTGTTTGATTTGATTTTCTCATTCAATTGTGAAAACATGTTTGGAAGTTTACTAATTTTTTTCTTCTCTCTCTTTCTTTGCATAATGCACTCTTGGGAACGAGTTCGGTAAACTCGCAAATTAGGATTGACTCATTGGCATTGGAGCCGTTTTGGGTCAAGTTCAGGTCTCAAGTTAAATCGAATTGCTATCCAAGGCTCAAAATATTGAGTTGCATTTTCGGGTTCTTCTTTTCTTACTTTATCTTCCCCGCTCCTCTAGAAAATCCATGTATTAGGAATTCTCCGTAGACCGGACTAGGAGCCCTGTAGGATAGAAATTGTATTTGAATTGTGAATAATTATTATAAATCATTTAAATTACCTTATGAATGCCTTGTATCATTTCTTTGCGAATCGCCAATTATTTTACGAATGTTAAGAATCATTTGTTCATTAATGAGTGCAAATCAAAATTTAATTAAAATTGTACCATTTTTTATCATTATTTATATTTAAATCATTTCTTTACCAATTTACTTATTTTATTAAATATTCAGTTATTTATTTATTATTTACTTATTTATTTACTTATTATTTACTTTTTTATTTATTTATCCTATATTTTTTTAAAATTCTAAATTATTTTATCTTTATTAAAATTCGTGAAATCCGTCGGATTAACCGCTTTTAGCGAATTTTCGAAAGTGCACTTTTAATAAAAAAGACCTTCTTTCGAAAATAAAAGAACCACTTACCTAAGAATCTCTGAAACTTTATTTTCCTTTTAAATAAGGAAGAATTTGCACTCTTTAATTAACAATTGGTTCCTAATAATCCTTAAATTAGGTGGCGACTCCAAAGAAGCCCTTTGGAGTCTCCATTTTGTTGAAATTACATCCCGATGCATACTTGTATGCATTTTTTGGGAGGGTTCAACAGCGGGCCCGAGCTTACCGTGGACCTTGGTAGAGCTGAGGGGATAAAATGTTATTTTCATGCTTTCGAAAAATAAAATCCGACCCTGAGTCGTGGAGTTTGCATTTTCCTTGTATTGCACATATCTCCCTACAAACTTTGTTTTGCAATGATTCATAAATAAAATGTTGCATTATTTTTCGTTTAACTCCTTGCTTTAATCTTTTAATTTTACAATATTTTACTTTTTCAGCATTCATACTAATAATCTCATTGAGTCCACAATCGCAATGTGTAACCAAACAATGGAGCTTGGGGAAGCTGGAGTTGATTATGATGATTTTGATGAAACCACACAAGAGGAATTTGAAAGATTTGAAAACAACCTAAGCCAAACCTTGAGGAGGCTGAGGTGATAAACTTAGGAGATGAGAAAATTGTGAAAGAGACAAGGATCAGTTTGCATCTCAATGCCGAGGATAAAAAGCGATATACTAAGTTTCTTAAAGAATATGAGGACGTATTCGCCAAGTCGTACGATGACATGACTGGCATAAGCGCGGATGTGGTAGCTCACAAATGACCTATCAATCCGGACTTTCCGCCAGTCAAACAAAAGGCCCGAACTTTCAAGTCATCAGTTCTGTTGAAAATTGGTGAAGAAGTAACTAAGCAACTCAATGCAGGGATTCTGAAAACAGTCTAATATCCAACTTGGCTGGCTAACATCGTCCCAGTACCGAAGAAAGATGGGAAACTCTGAGTTTGTGTGGACTACAGGGATCTAAATAGCGCAAGCCCGAAGGATGATTTTCCTCTGCCAAACATAGACATCCTAATTGATAATTGTGCGAAACATGAACTGCAATCCTTCGTGGACTGTTTCGCTGGTTATCATCAAGTTCTCATGGATAAAGAGGATGCCGAGAAGACAGCCTTCACTAGATCTTGGAGGACTTATTACTGCAAGGTTATGCCATTCGGATTAAAGAATGCTGGGCAACTTACATAAGGGCTATGAAAACTATGTTTCATGACCTAATGCACAAAGAGATTGAAATCTATGTAGACGACGTGATCATCAAATCAAAGAAGACTTCGGGGCATCTTGACAACTTGCGCAAGTTTTTCAACCGCTTGCGAAAGTACAATTTGAAGCTAAATCCGGCAAAGTGTGCGTTTGGTGTCCTGACAGGGAAGTTCCTGGGTTTTATCTTCAGTAGAAGGGGTATCGAGTTGGATCCGTCCAAGATCAAAGCCATCAAAGAATTTCCACCACCAAAAAGCAAGAAAGAGGTTATGAGCTTCCGGGGAAGGCTCAATTACATCAGCCGTTTCATAGCACAATCCACCGTCATCTGTGAACCAATCATTAAGTTGCTGAAGAAAGACGCGGTGATCGAGTGGACAGAGGATTGCCAAAATGCGTTTGATCGGATAAAAGAGTATTTGTCCTGCCCACCTGTGATGGTTCCACCTAAGCCTGGGCGATCTTTGATCTTGTACCTGTCCGTAGTAGATTCGGCCTTTGGTTGCGTATTGGGACAACATGATTCAACGGGGAGGAAGGAGCGGGCAATATACTATCTGAGCAAGAAGTTCACTCCTTACGAAGCAAAGTACACATTGCTAGAGCACACGTGCTGCATGTTGACTTGGATAGCATAGATTTTGAGACACTACTTGACATCTTATTCAACGTGGCTGATATCAAGGATGGACCCTCTCAAGTACATTTTCCAGGAACCAATGACTACCAGAAAATTGGCTAAATGGCAAATGCTGCTCTGTGAATTCGACATGACTTTTGTCACTCAAAAGGCGGTAAAGACTCAGGCTTTGGCTGATCATATGGCCGAGAATCCAGTGGGAGATGACTATGAACCTTTACACACATATTTCCCTGACGAGGAAGACATGTTCGTAGGAGAAGATATCACTGAAGAGTATGAAGGTTGGAGGCTATTCTTCGATGGAGCGGTCAATTTCAAAGGAGTCGGCATTGGAGCAGTGTTAGTTTCCGAGACTAGACAACACTACCCTATCATAGCCAAGCTAAGGTTTCCTTGCACCAACAACATGGCAGAGTACGAAGCTTGCATTATTGGCAGTGGATACGAATATACAAAAACTGTTAGCAATCAGGGATTCTAATTTATTGATTCACCAAGTTCGAGGAGAATGGTCAGCAAGGAACTCCAAGATACTGCCATACCCAGAATGCATAAAAGAGTTGAAGCAAAGATTCACCAAGATAGAGTTCCAGCATGTACCTAGATTGCAAAATGAGTTCGCGGATGCTTTGGCCACCATATCTGCCATGATCAAGCATCCTGACAAGAACTACATTGACCCAATACCCGTGATAGTAAGGAAGCAACCAGCCTATTGTTATCATGTAAAAGAAGAATCGGACGAACAACATTGGTTCTACGACATCAAAAGACTTCTCAAAGAAGGCATTTACCCAAAGGGTGCAACAAGTCTCCAAAAGAAGACACTAAGAAGGCTACCAAATGGTTTCTTTATGAGCGGAGAAGTTTTGTACAAAAGGACACCTGATCTAGGTTTGCTGAGATGTGTGGACGCAAAAGAAGCTGCTAAATTGATAGAAGAAATACACTCTAGGGCATGTGGCCCACACATGAATGGTTTCGTACTAGCAAAGAAGATTATGAGGGCTAGTTATTTCTGGATGACAATGGAGCATGATTGTATAAAGCACACAAAGAAATTCCATCAATGCCAAGTTCACGGAGATATGATTCGAGTGCCTCCCAATGAATTGAACATTATGAGATCGCCTTGGCCTTTTGCCGCCTGTGGAATGGATGTCATAGGACCTATTGAACCAGCCGCTTCCAATGGACATCGTTTCATATTAGTAGCCATTGACTATTTTACCAAATGGGTGGAAGCTTCATCGTACAACTCAGTGACAAAGAAGGTGGTGTCTGATTTTGTTTGTGATAAGATGATCTGTCGGTTTGGCATTGTTGAGTCCATCATCACCGACAATGGGTCCAATCTCAACAGTGACCTAATGAAAGCAACCTATGAGGTCTTCAAGATCAAGCATCGCAATTCCACTGCATACAGACCTCAAATGAACGGTGTGGTCGAGGCGGCCAATAAGAATATCAAGAGGATATTGCGAAAGATGACAGAAAATTCAAAATAATGGCACAAGAACCTACCTTATTCTCTGTTAGGGTACCGTTTGAACCCTCCCAAAACACACATACATGCATCGGGATTTCATTTCAACAAAATGGGACCCCAAAGGATTTCTTTGGAGTCGCCACCTAATTTAAGAATTATTAGGAACCTAACGTTAATTAAATAGTGCAATTATACCCTTACTTAGAAGAAAATAAAAATTAGAGATTCTAAGTAAGTGGTTCTATTAAATTCGAAATAAGGTCCCTTGCGGGAGCACTTTTGAAAATTCGCTAAAGAAGCGGTTAATCCGGCTGTTTTCACGAATTTATAAATTTAAAGATTATTTAGAAAATATAAAATAAATAAATAAGGGATGATAAATAAGGATAAATAAATAAGGGATAGTAAATAGACAAGGGATAATAAATGAATGATAATAAAATAAATAAAGGATAATAAAAATTTAATAAGAGTAATAAATGACCACTAGTAGATAATAATAGGTAATAAACTGACACGACCCGGAATCCAGCAAGGCCGTGCGGGCACCCGACATCCTTCCCTAGACCCGTCGGGTGAACCCTTACCAATTAAATTAGAAAAATAAATATAACAATTCATAAATAAAGACAGGACTAAAAAAACATACGAACATATTGACACCTCTAAGCTGTACGAAAGAAAATTACAGCTGACTACCCAACATACTAGGTTTAGGATTATCCAGACTGGACATCTAAGAGTACAAAAGAAGACAGAGACCTCCTGAAGGGAGCAGAATGCAATTGTAATAACAACCAATAAACTGGTGGGCATCCGGAATAAAAGCTGGCTCACCCTGACAGCTGAATTCGTCTTCGCTCCTTCACAACGTGGCGAACTCAATCCTGGAGCGAACCTGCCGAAACGAAATGGATAGACAAGAAACAAGTAACAAATAAGGGTGAGTCAAAAGGACTCAATAAGTGGGGCAGACTAGCCACCTCAAAGAATATGATAGCTAGCCAGGGAGAAAAGAAACAGATAGACCAACTTCTTTTTATTTAAATTATAAAAAGGCGGAGTCAGATAACAACCGGAAACACGTAAGAAACTTATAAACTCATCCAAGAATATGAGCCGGAAACATGTTAACAAATAAGAAATGCACGTATAAGCAGAACAATAGTCATGTACCGCAAGTCTACACAATGGTATGAATTGAGATGTAATAAAATGAAGTGAGATGAAATGAAATGAAATGAAATATGATGCAATTGTCACATGTGCCCGCCATCCCATCTCGAAGCGGAATACTCCTGCATTCGAGGGGAATCCAATCTGATAACCAACTGGAGCGGAATACTCCTGCACCCGATAAAATATAAACCAGAGGCGGAATACTCCTACACTCTCTTGGGGCGGAATACTCCTGCATCCGATATAATGTAAAGCTGAGGCGGAATACTCCTGCACTCTCCTGGAGCGGAATCCTCCTACCCTCAATATGATACAATGGAGCGGAATACTCCTGCTCCTGGAGCGGAATACTCATACCCTCAATGAAATACCAACAACAGGATATAACATATAATATACAGCATAAATTCAAAGCTAAGTCGTAATGAGTATGCCTATCGGCAGCTACACACGTAAGGATCACGTGGTAGAAAATCCACGAGGCCAGGTGCCTCCAAAAAAAATGGATATAAACACTTACCTCTTCAAAAAGTTATTATTGCTGGTCAATAACCGCTTTATCCGTTGGTTTCATGCCAAACAATCCCACTCTATTCAATAAGCAGAAAAATATATCAAATTAGGCTAAAGGCTTCATTCCCCACATCTTAGGGCAATCCAGGTAGGAACCTGATACCCTATTCGCATACGCAATACGCAGGCCAGGTCTATGTACGGGCTTTATGGTCACATAACCAAACCCCAAATAAATTACAATTATAAGTTGCCCATAACTCCCTGAGTACGAATATATAATCAATTTCATTATCAGGGTCCATTTGACCCTTTAAACTATTAATTGAACTTATTAAAACGATGTATAATATTCCAAGTTTTACCGTTAAAATATATTCAAACACACGTAATAAACTCAAATAATATATTACAATCATTACCTGAATGTTTCGGGGTGAAAATTCTATCTTTTCTCCGGCTCTTTTCTCATTTTCTGGCATTTTTTTTCCTTTCCTTGCTTTTGTTCTATTTCTCATTTTGCTCTCTCCTTCTGTTCATGTCCTTAGTTTCATTTTTATCCTAGGAACTAACCCACCGTCATTAGCTTTTAGAATTTCTCGTTTTGTCCTTTTCTTTTTTTTTCTTTTTTTTTTCGCGACGAAAATTAAAATGGTACCCTACGATATTCGAAATAATTCTAATTTTTGCATACAAGTTATACAAAATATATATAACATACTCGAGAAGGCGGATCTCAAATCGGACTCCCGAAACTCAATATGCAAATTAAATGGAAAAGAAGTGAAATTATTTAACTTTCGGCATTTTAGCGGGAACTAGCCGAACAACATCGAAATTCACTTTCGAAAGTTCATAAAGGTTACAAATAATCATACGAACCTAGCGGCACTTTCGGATTTCGAATCGGAGCTCGTTCGACAAAACCGAGTTCAAAAATCTCTTTTTAATATTTATTGAGAATAAAAACTGAAATCTTCTTCCGATACGTACCAAACGAGGTCTGATTTAGCTCAAATTTTACAGACAAGTCCTAATGGACCTTACGAATATTTTAAAATTATCAGCACACCAATCGGAGTCCTAACTTCTGAAACGACTAACCGAGGTCGTTTCATTCTCCTCCACTTAAACTCTCGTTCGTCCTCGAACGAGCCTAACTGTAAAGCAAGATTCACGCAGGTAACAAGAGAACTTGTACGACCTTCATAAACTACTCCACGGGCATTATCTTCTTATTACAGGATCAAAATCATAACACGCATATCGTACTTTTGGATTAAAAATATATGGATAATATGATAATATCATTGCACAGCTTATTCTTACTAAGCTGATCCTTCCTCGATCACGAGAAACCTTTTTCAGAACAAAGATATACTAAACTCTGGATGGATTAACATGATTAAGCCGAGAATCACCTTTTTGATATACCTTTCGATATAGAACAGGTCGCTAGAATTAAGAATTAGCTCACGCTTGATGCAATAGGGGGAGCTTTTGAAGTACCTTGTCACTACACACTATAGAAGATTTGATGCAAGCTATATTATTTTTACGAACGCACTATACAACATCTCAGTTGATGTTAGTGTTGTTCCGCAAGCTCCTTGTGGAAATGTAGTTGCTCATATCCTAATGTATGTCAAAGGTTCATCTGAACAGGGTCTATCATATAAGGTTAAGGATCATGCAAATACTACTGGATAGTATGATGCAGACCACGAATGATCTTCATACTGAACATCTACTTCAGGGTATTGTCTTTGAGAATTGGAAATATTATGACTTGCAAAAGTGAAAATAAATGAGACATGTAGTTGGACCATGAGCTGAGGCAGAATACCAGCAACAAAGTTGATTACATGTGCACTTATAACGCTAAAGTAACTGCTCAAAGAGTTGAGGGGTGAAGGAAATATGCCAATGATGGATGGACGATAAGCCGCACTAGACCTTTAACTCTAAATTTTCATGAAGTAAAACAGCACCAGTATGAGGATCCAGTTCTAGTTGAATACAGACAAATAGCCAGAAGAAAATCGGAGTCACCATAAAGGGTTACTACCAACAGTGTTCTCATATATAAAGATAGACTTCAGATTATAATAAAGGCACATTATCCCAAATACACTGTTTATCCAAGTTCGACTAAGATATACCATGATCTTAAGAAGATTTATTGGTGGGACGGAATGAAGTGTGACATAGCAGAATTTGAGTGTTCTAATTGTCAGCAAGTTAAAGTCGTGTCATCTCTCCAGACTTTATGCTTTCAGCAGATAGGTACATATACACGATCAGGTCGCCAACTTATCTCTATCATTAATAGATTATTAGTGGGTTTAGCAGTGATCGACACTCATTGTAGGTTTATGTCGTGCCCTAGGTTGGGTCGTGAGAAAAGTGGTATCAACACCTCGGAGATTTAGTATTACCATTCAGTATTTGGAGGAAGACCCCTCTACTTAAAGCACACACTCATGCAACTATTTGAATAGGAATAACCATCCTCGCACAGTCTGCTGGACAAAATAAGATTTAGCTAAAAGCTGAACGTAGGCAGACCTAAGTTACCAACTACCCTTTCGAGTTGCCAAACAGCTGCAACTCTCAAGTTCACAACTCCATACCTTTGCCGTAAACACCACCGCCTGATGGATGGTACTTCTATATAAAAATTTCGGTAGAGTTTCCCCCGAAACTGGATGATCCGCAAAAACAGAACCAGCACTATACTATACTATACATGGGAATGGATACCAGGATAAACTGATATCCAAAACAATAATATGCTTACCCGGCTACAATAACACGTACTCTGGCTCAACACAGGGAACGTCACAAGCGGCTACCAATCGCCCAAGCTCACTAGTGCCGGACGAAGAAGAAATGGAAATGGGTCGAGGATAGAAATAATTAGAGCTTCAAGAAGTTCATCTTTTTTTTTTTGATTGGCTATCAAAGCTAGACTACTTCCGAGTCAGGCGAGCCAAAGAATCGCAATTGAAGAGATAGACATTATAAGCTTTATGGAAAAACATCCATACCAATTTAACCTCCCAATAAGAAGAAAACTCTGACAATTTACCAGAAACCCTTTTATAACCCAGATAAGCTCATAGAATAACATGACTTTATTAGCATTTTGAACCAAGATGAGATACGTAGATCAAATATTGCTTACTAATCAATTTGCACCGGAAGAAACGATAACACTTTCGGATGGTGACGAATTAGGATCCCATCATCCTACCAACACTGATTTCCGAGGAGAAAGGTAAAATGACTTGGCATAATAACACAAGGTGGTATAACAGGATGCCAAGCAGGCAATAGCAATACTCACCGTCAAATCTCTCATATTTTGATCAGATAAACTAGTAGGGTCTCATAAATGCCAGGAATAAATCGTATCAGAAACTCACCCCTCTACCGCAACTGATTCTTAATTACGACAATATCCAAGGAAACCGTCGAAACATGATAAAACACACCATTTCCAGATCGATCGGAAAGATAAATCTTACTCACAGATAAGGGAAGAAGAAACACACGGGTCTACTACATCGGATGCCTCAGCATCCTGCCAGACTAGCAGTTCATAAAATTGCCTCTGCGGCTGAGTCGAACCGCTACCCTGATATTACTTCTAGAGGAATCACTACCACCACACTCCCGACCTCTACTGGATGGTGGTATTTCTTTGATTGATTAAAATTTAAATGAAATTCCTGCGGCTGTGCAGGTGCCTAAGGACAAGAGGAAGGACGATTGTCTACTTGTTGGAGTAAGGAAAAACTCCTCAAAGGATAACCAGACTCATGACAGTAATAACACCCTTTTCCTTAAAAATGGAAACTGGATAGATTATAGATAGCTACAAAGAGAGAACTGAGTCTATCTTGATGAACTACTAGCGCACTTTGAGAATCACGCTCTACAAGCTGAGATAACCTGGAAGGTGACCTCCCAAAATAATCAGAACTCTTACCTCCAAATGAGGTACCATGGTTACCTACCAGGGCCGTGGGATCTCTTACTTTCCCGCTCTAACTCTTTCCACTCTAACTTATGGTATGCCTCGAACCTTCGGGCAATATTAACAACAACATCAAATAAAATCCAGATCTCAATTTCTAGAGCCATCTAGGATTTCAAGGAAAAATAAAGGTCATCAATAAATCTCTGAATCTCTCGAAAGGCTCATGAACTAGTTCTAATCCATATCCAGCCATTCTATAGAATTCAATCTCATATTTTGAAACACCAACAGGCTAACCGACAGGCTACCCTGTCCAATCCACTCAAACTGGAAACACTTTTCATCTCGCTCGATACTCGAAAGGAACTTTCCACGAATCTAGAAGAAAAACCGAACTAAGTTAGCTAATAAGAGAGCGGCCCACCAATTCAAGGCTGGACTCTGAAATTGGAAAGAAGAATAATCAACACCATACCGCTCGATATAATCAAAAGCCTGAAAGATACGCTGGCATCATTTTATTTTAAACAAAATCACGAGGTTTATCTGATGCATTACTTAAGAATACCGGAAGGTTCAACCGCGTAAAATAATGGAACCTCTTTGGGCACTCTGACCGAACCGTTACTTCGGCTGGTAACAATTAGAGGTACAACACATACTACCTTCGGAACATAGTTGACTGTAGCAATATTAAGAACCGGAAAAGGAGTTCCCTGAGATCGAACGTCTGCACATGCAGAAACCTGATAGGCTGCCCAGCGAATAATAGGTTCTTACGGTATCTGCGTCGTCAAGATTCTCGTAAAAGCATCGCAGAGAGCCAAGGGAACTACAAGGCCCTGCTCCCTTGCCCATCACGAGCTCGTACGGCTGGGACCTCCATAACTAGATCGTCAGCACGATAAAAACTCTTGGGGCTTCTTCAGTGCTAGCCCCAGGCTAGACTGCTTTGTCTTGAACTCATACCGTTTGCTGATTTGTCGCACGAAGTTTCATGATTACCACGAAGGAATTAACGAATATTCTTTTGTATCAGACCGACGCACGATCAGAAATGAAGGAAGTGAAACTTCCTAAATGCCATCATAGCCTCTCGTAGATAAGTACGAACGTTTACGTACCCATCAGCGAGACTCTACTAGACACTGTCTTACTCTTGACAGATTCTAAATCAGGCTCTGATACCAACTGACACGACCCGGAATCCAGCTAGGCCGTGCGAGCACCCGACATCCTTTCCTAGACCAGTCGGGCGAACCCTAACCAATTAAATTAGGAAAATAAATATAACAATTCATAAATAAAGACAGGACTAAAAAAACATACAAACATATTGACACCTCTAAGCTGTACGAAAGAAAATTACAGCTGACTACCCAACATACTAGGTTTAGGGCTATCCAGATTAGACATCTAAGAGTACAAAAGAATACATATACCTCCTGAAGGGAGCAGAATGCAACTGAAATAATAACCAATAAACTGGTGGCCATCCGGAATAAAAGCTGGCTCACCCTGACAGCTGAATTCGTCTTCGCTCCTTCACAACGTGGCGAACTCAATCCTAGAGCGAACCTGCCGAAACGAAATGGATAGACAAGAAACAAGTAACAAATAAGAGTGAGTCAAAAGGACTCAATAAGTGGGGCAGACTAGCCACCTCAAAGAATAGGATAGCCAGCAAGGGAGAAAAGAAACAGATAGACCAACTTCCTTTTATATAAATTATGAAAAGGCAGAGTCAGATAACAACCGGAAACACGTAAGAAACTTATAAACTCAACCAATAATAGGAGCCAGAAACATGTTAACAAATAAGAAATGCACATATAAGCAGAACAGTAGTCATGTACCGCAAGTCTACACAATGGTATGAATTGAGATGTAATAAAATAAAGTGAGATGAAATGAAATGAAATGAAATATGATGCAAAGGGTCACATGTGCCCGCCATCCCATCTCGAAGCGGAATACTCCTGCACTCTCTTGGGGCGGAATACTCCTGCATCCGATATAATGTAAAGCTGAGGCAGAATACTCCTGCACTCTCCTGGAGCGGAATCCTCCTACCCTCAATATGATACAATGGAGCGGAATACTCCTGCTCCTGAGGCGGAATACTCCTACCCTTAATGAAATACCAACAACAGGACATAACATATAATATACAACGTAAATTCAAAGCTAAGGCGTAATGAGTACGCCTATCGGCAGCTACACACGTAAGGATCACGTGGTAAAAAATCCACGAGGCCAGGTGCCTCCAAAAAAATGGATATAAACACTTGCCTCTTCAAAAAGTTAGTACTGCTGGTCAATAACCGCTTTATCCGTTGGTTTCATTGCCAAACAATCCCACTCTATTCAATAAGCAGAAAAATATATCAAATTAGGCTAAAGGCTTCATTCTCCACATCTTAGGGCAATCCAGGTAGGAACTTGATACCCTATTCGCATACGCAATACGCAGGCCAGGCCTATGTACGGGGTTTATGGTCACATAACCAAACCCCAAATAAATTACATTTATAAGTTGCCCATAACTCCCTGAGTACGAATATATAATCAATTTCATTATCAGGGTCCATTTGACCCTTTAAACTATTAATTGAACTTATTAAAACGATGTATAATATTCCAAGTTTTACCGTTAAAATATATTCAAACACACGTAATAAACTCAAATAATATATTACAATAATTACCTGAATGTTTCGGGGTGAAAATTCTATCTTTTCTCCGGCTCTTTTCTCATTTTCTGGCATTTTTTTTCCTTTCATTGCTTTTGTTCTATTTCTCATTTTGCTCTCTATTTCTGTTCATGTCCTTAGTTTCGTTTTTATCCTAGGAACTAACCCACCGTCATTAGCTTTTAGAATTTCTCGTTTTGTCGTTTTCTTCTTTTTTTCTTTTCTTTTTATTTTCGCAACGAAAATTAAAATGGTACCCTACGATATTCGAAATAATTCCAACTTTTTGATAAAAGTTATAAAAAATATATATAACATACTCGAGAAGGCGGATCTCAAATCGGACTCCCGAAACTCAATATGCAAATTAAATAGAAAAGAAGTGAAATTATTTAACTTTCGACATTTTAGCGGGAACTCGCTGAACAACATCGAAATTCACTTTCGAAAGTTCATAAAAGTTAAAAATAATCATACGAACCTAGCGGCGCTTTCTGACTTCGAATCGGAGCTCGTTCGCCAAAACCGAGTTCAAAAATCTCTTTTTAATATTTATTGACAATAAAAACTGAAATCTTCTTCCGATACGTACCAAACGAGGTCTGATTTAGCTCAAATTTTTACAGACAAGTCCTAATGGACCTTACGAATATTTTAAAATTATCAGCACACCAATCGGAGTCCTAACTTCTGAAACGACTAACCGAGGTCGTTTCATAAACGATTAGAGGATTATTTAAATGATTAAATAAATAATAATAGTTGATCAATTAAATAAATGAATAACCCATTAAGTAAAATTGAGTAAACTAATAAATGAATAATTATATTAATCAATTAATTTTAATTAAATAAATTAGACAAAGTAAATGAATGGATAAATAAATAAATAATAAATTAAAAATAAATAGATAGATAAATGAATAATTATAATTAATTAAATAAATAAATTGAATGAAATAAATAATAAAAAATAGATAAATAAATAATTTAAGTAAAAAAAGGGTACAATTTTAATTAAATGTTGATTGACACTCATAAAGTGACAAATGGTTCTTAATATCCATAAACTAATGGGCGATTCGCAAAGAAAATGATACAAAGTATTCATAAAGCAATTTTTAATAACTACTCACAATTCAAATACAATTTCTCTCTTACAGGGGCGCATAGTCCGGTCTATGGGGAAATCGTATACAACATGCATTTTCTAAGGGAGATGGGAAAAATAGAGTGAAGAAAAAGGAACCCGGAAACGCAAACTCGCAAGCGAGCCTTGATAATAGCATTTTAACTTGATAGATTTGACTCAACTTAGTGCAACCATCCAGGAAGACTTGAATTGGTAGCCGAATTTATACACAAGCAACTTGATACTCGTTGCAATCTCGGCAGTGTTCATATGAAAAGAAAGAATAAAAGAAAGATTAGGAACTACTAAATTTATAAACAAACTGAACCAAATGACAACTTTCATTATGTAAACATCAATAACAATAGTCTGGAGAATTCACATAAAAGAGTTTACGTAGCTGGGTTTAAACTATGATAGTAATTTGGACTAGTCTTCATAAACAAGAACTGAAACATTTTTATACTCCAGACAACAAAGGAAATGAACCATATCAAGACTGAGTAGAAAATGTTCAACATAAACTGAATAATCATGATAAATTAGCTGAAAAACACTATTTATCACATCACAAACATCCTCAGGATGTTCAATTTCAACAATACCAGATTAACTAAGGGAATTTCATTACTCGTTCTTATTAAATACCTTTGTAACTGTTCATATATGTACTCATGTAAAGTCTTTAATAATCTCAATATTTAATGGTCAGATTCTTTGGTAGTTACTAGCAGAATTTCAAAAATAACAAGCCAGAAAGTACGATAGTGACTTTAATTATCCAAATATATCCAATCTTCCATGATGCATCTTACTAAACTCATTATATACAATACCCTGCTAAAGTGAGACAAGAGTTCAGAAATTGACAATTAATTATCACCTACAATTCTGATTTTAAAAGCTTTCACTATGATGGAAGGAATTAGAGGAAAAGGAAATGAGATTAGATAAGCAAACAATTCACTAAGAAAGATCCAGTAAGTAAATCAGGTCCACTTCACTATAAAGTCTCTTTTTAAAAAAAAAAACAACCACATACACATTAAACCTCCATCATAACCTTTTTGATAAAACCACCTCACAAACACCTACAAACAAAAAATATTCGAACTAGGATACACCTGCACACACTCATGCTCACAGACACACACCTGAAACAAACCAATACCAGGCCTATACCCTTTCTAACCAAACTACAACCCACAATACCTGTTGCACCCTCACATTCTCCCTAACTAACAGACCTCCTTTAAAACCAGCTTCACAACTCCACTGCCAAGCCCCTGAACACCCTCTTGATCAACTCACAGCACCATTACCAAACTCCCTCATACTTACTGAAGACTCCCTGAACATTACACAGACCTGAAAACCCTGAACATTACACAAACAACTGCACACATCATCCATACTCCCAGACCCCTGATACCTAACCTGAAGCACTAAAAAAAGCAGCCCTGGACTAACCATAACAACAACCTCACTTTTGCTCCTCTCGTAACACTTAAACACATACCTCTACACACATAAAACACCCTGCCCTGACTCAAACCAAAGACCTGAAACAAGAAACAGAATCCATACTACAACTTCTTCAACCTGAAGATTCCATTAGGCCCTCTATCAACTTGCAACACTACCTGAAAACCTCTTGAACTCCTAACACAATTCCAGGATCCACACCTACACACTCTTATGGCTCCCAGAACACTTCCCTCGTCTCACAGGAACCAAACAAGGAACATACATTTATAATTAAGACAAACTGATACTAAGGAACAAAAACTGATTCATTACTCTAGTCAAACAAACTAGAACTCATCATACATTTTATCAAGATAGTTAATCTCTTCCTCAATAAAAAGATGAAATAAAACTGATTAAAGACAAGAGAACATTAACTCATCATAATCAAAGCATAAAAAAAATGAAAACTATACCTTTTTTGGAGCAGGAACAGGGGCTAGGAACTGAAATAATCGACTCGAATGAAAGCGACCACTCGAACAAGGTCGACGACTCGGATATTGAATAAGCGATACACAAAATGAAGAGATAACAAACACGAAATAGAAAATACCCAAACAGTCAAACCATATTTTATGAGCTTCCAAAACTTCCAGTTAAAAACTCTGAAAAATTGTATATTATTCTGCTTCTATGAACCCTAGCCTCTCTAAACTCTAGGAACTTCAAAAAAAAAAAAAAAAAAAAAAAAACCCCCACAAAAGGAGAAAAATAAGCATATATATCATATAGGATAAGAGAGAAAATTGACAATCCCCTCAAGATTGTACAACTTTTAACCTTTATCCTTCACAAAAAGTGTCGGTTGGGGTATTTGGACGCCTAGGATTCGATTTCTCACAAGATGTATATTTTGGACGATGGTGATTAAAACAATGGCTTTGGTACGGAGATGGTGATATGGCATCGAGGGGACCAAAATTTTTGGACGGATGCAAGGGTTTTTGGGGGAAAATTGATTTGGAATCGGGTTCTAGGGTTGTGGAAACTGGTTGTCGGGTTGGGGGGGGGGGATGAGAGTATCTGATTTTGGTGAAATGTATATGTGTATATATGGCTTTGCACATCTAGGCTAGCTTTGGCACATGGGGACGAATTTAGCCTATTTTAAGCTAGTTAAACTAAAATAAAGGTGTTGCGCGGGTAGGTTAGATTTTAGGGTTTTGAACAAATTTAGCCCTCTTTTTAGGACGAATAAAGAAAAATGATAGATTGCATGGGGTAGGTTGAATTGGGTTATGCATTGCATTTTTTTAGCCCTTTTCTTCCAAATTTCATTAATTCACCTTAAAATTTGAAATTATTTTTTTATTTAAATAATTAGCATTAATTTAAATTTTCGAGATAAAATTGGGTGTCAACAGTTGCCCCTATTTACCCGAAAAGGATGAAAGAGTTTTCAAGGTAAAGAAGTTGATGGGAAACCAATTTTGTCACGACAAAGCCAAAGACTTCAATTCCAAGGACCGAAATGTGAGGCTTATGGGTATGACCGAACTCCAGTTTTTGAGTTGCCTACATATCTCGGGCTGAAAGAGAATCAGGCCATATGTAGTTCGACAGAAGACTCGCACGATTAACAGAAACGGACACATAAACAGGAAAGAATCCGACTGGCCCCTAATATGGAATGAAAGATTAGGTTAGACTTGCTTATTCGAGTGCGATTCTTTAGATCCCCGTTGACGAGTCCAGTTCATATCAACGATTGCCCCAGTTCACTGCTAAGAAAGAGTTCCACGTTATGCTCCAAATGTTGTTGCGGTGCTGCTAAAATCCTGTAACAAATTTGACAAACGGTAAGCGAGCAACTGCTAATAAACTATAATAATTGGAATGAGAAATTAATAGAGTGATAATATAAAATTGTAAATGCGCGTTGTGATATCATCAAAAGTTCTTCTTTCGATCAACTGACGAGGCGCTCCGCCCGGGGAAACCTCTAGGCTGATCATTATTATCGCGAGACACTCCAAAAGTGGTACCTCAAGCCGACTTGTCCATAGCTATAATCTACTTAAAAGAAACCTGCATATCATATTTGTGGGTAGAAGAACCCGAAGATATCCTATTTGTGGGTGGAAGAACCCGAAGATATCCTATTTGTGGACGGAAGAACCCGAATATCCTATTTATGTGTGGAAGGACCCAAGGTATCCTATTTGTCGGCGGAAGAACCCGAAGATATCCTATTTGTGGGCGGAAGGACCCGAAGATATCCTATTTGTGGGCGGAAGGACCCGAATATCCTATTTGTGGTTGGAAGGACCCAAGGTATCCTATTTGTGGGGGAAGAACCCCAAGATATCCTATTTGTGGGCGGAAGGACCCGAGATATCCTAATTGTGGGTGGAAGGACCCGAGATATCCTATTTGTGGGTGGAAGGACCCGAATATCCTATTTGTGGGTGGAAGGACCCGAATATCCTATTTATGGGTGGAAAGACCCGAATATCCTATTTGTGGGTAGAAAAACCCGATATATCCTATTTGTGGGTAGAAAAACCCGATATATCCTATTTGTGGGTGGAAGGACCCAAAGTATCCCATTTGTGGGTGGATAAACCCTGTATCTTGCAAAATCTGAAATCATCTGGCTTGTGCTGGTGATGCAATAATCGAGTAAAAGCTAAAATTACAAAGAGAGAAATAGAGTGTTCTGCATATGCGATAAGACAAATATTCTTCGAGGAACGAATAGTTGCGAGTTCTTCTCGTTTTGCTTCTTGAGATTTCTGCATTCAAAGAAAAAATGTAAGTACCATAAAATTTCTGGGAAGTCGCGACACTTTGCATTGCTCCTTCCACCTTAATGCTGAACTTTGCGGTAAATGCAAAATTTGCCCCTGTTTAATCAAAGAACAATTGTTAGTTTTTTATCAAATAACGGTTGGCTTGTTTGAACGCCTAACTTGGCTTCAAATCTGCATTTTGCTTGCATGGCAATCAAATGTGTTGTTGCTGCGAAAATCTAACATTCTTAAAACTCTTCCTTTTGTTCAGGAGAAACCATCTAAAACTGCTTTGGTTTGGCTTATTTGGGAAAAATGAAATTTCATTGATTTTGGGACTAAACCCAATAAGGGTAGTAAAACATAAGATAGTTGGGCAATGAAATGTCATTTCAAGCCGCAAAAATGCGGTCTTTTCAGTCTTCTTAGCTTGCAAACCGCTTTTTCTTTGAATATCTTGGGGCTGATGCCTCGTCTTTAACAAAAATTGTGCCTGCGGGAGGAATGTTCCAATTACCACTGAATGAATCTTCTTGCACTATTATTTTGCCATTATGAATCAAGCTTTGAATTTTGTATCTTAAGCCATTGCATTCTTCAGTATCATGACCTTGGATATTTGAATGATAAGCACAATGCTTTGACGGATCAAAGTGTGGAGGCAAGTACTTAGGAATTGTTCCTTTCCTTGGTTGCAAAAGTCCTTCAGCTTGCAATTTTTCATATATGCTTGTGACAGACTCGTCTAGAGGAGTGAATGTACTCGACTTCCTCTTCTTTGATGCCGGATAATCGGAATATGATTGATGAAACTGACTTTAAGAGCCGTATAAATTTGAGGGTTTCTCTGATTGAGTGGTGTACACCAATAAAGCAGAAAGGATTTTTCCTGTTGCTATGCCTTCTTCTATCATTTTTCCCAGTTGGATCAATTCAGAGAAGCTGCTTGCATTATTGACGACCATTTTGGCATAGTATATGCCTTCTTGCATGTCAATGAAAGCTGCTATTAGCTTATCCTCAGGCAAGGGGGGATACATCTTAGAAGCTTCTAACCTCCACCTTATAGCATATTCTGCAAAAGACTCATGAGACATCCTCTTAATGTTGCGCATATCAAACACATGTGGATCTCCTACTATGTTGAACTTGTATTGTTCCACAAAGTTATGAGCCATATCCTCCCATGTGTGCCATTTGGCAAAATCTTGTTTGGTATACCATGAAATTGCCATTCCTGATAAGCTTTGAATGAAAGATCTCATCCGTAAAGCTTCATTCTTGCCAATTCCAATCAATCTACTGCAATAATCTTTCAAATGACCATAGGGGTTCCCCTTTCCATCGAAAGTGTTGAATTTTGGTACCTTATACCCATGTAGAAGCTCAACGTCTGGGTGAATGCATAAGTCTTCATAACATAAACTCTGAATGTTCCTAGAGCGCAACTCATCTCTAATTACCTAGTGCAAATTGCGGATTTGTCTCTCCATGCTATGTGAATCAGTTGTCTCAACTTCTTTTCTAGGCAATTCTTGTGGGCGCACTATCACTGGATTTGATTGATTCCCCACAGCAGACATAATGACAAAAAACGGATGGTATAAAGTTTCAGCTGGCCAAGCACTTGGATTTGTAAGATATTATTGCGGGATTTGTGGATATATAGAATGTATAGGTATTAGGTAATTAGGCATTGTTAAGTAAGGTGGATTGGAGGTGAAGCTTGTATTTGGCAACGGTTTGCTAGTAATTACAAGGTTGACGATCCTTTTCCTTTGGACCACATGTTCTTCAACATTATTATTCTGCGCTTGCAAGATACCCATACCAGAACTAGTTGCCTGAAGCTGCTCTGCCATGTTGTTTTATCCTTGATGCAGATTCTCAGCCTTTTCAGTGCTCAATGCTAGCCAACCTTTAACAAATGAATTCTACACATTGAACAAAAGCAAGTTAATACGTAAAATGATAATGCATGAATAAAATTTCAAGTTAAAATAGGCCATTGGGCCAAATGGATGGGACCAAAATCCCGACTCAACAAAGGAGTAAAATATTTGAGAGTTCAAAACTCAATGATCAACAAAATTTGATATTTGAAGACGCGAGTTGAGAAAAACAACTTTGAATGTTTTTACTAAATCAGTATGCGTGCTAGACCATTTTAGCTCAAAATGCTAAAATGGTCGGCTTATTTTGAACGTCAATGCTTTGCTCGACTATCAATTCTTGCTTGCAAAATAATAATCTGTATCAATCCTTAAAAACTGCTCCTAATAACGACCAAACCAACTCAATATCTTCAACTTGCTTTTTGCAAAATTCTGTCCCAGTTATGACTTCAACATTTCAACTTGCTTTGCGAAAACTGCCCCAGTTATGAATTCTTACTCTTCGAATTGTTTTGCAAAAGCTGCCCCAAATACGACTTTCAATACTTTAAACTGCTTAACAAAGTTGCCCCAGTTGTAATCTCTCACGTTTTCTACTTGCTTTGCAGAATTTGCCCCAGTTTCTATCTTTTGGGAGATTAAAATTTAAACACTAAAGGGTTGAACCCGATGGAGGAGCCTACATATCCCTCCTTTGGAATCAGAACGTGCGTAGTTCTACTTTTCAAAGCTTGCTACGGTTACTTGAACCCTGTTAATCTTGTCTTGGTTGGATTCATCATTTTCTTTTAAGTCAATCACATCACTTTGATGAGCCATAGGTCCTCTTTTGATGTTCAAAATAATTAGCCCTTTAGCAACGCATACCGAATTTAATAAAATTTGTCAAAGCTGAGACTGACGGGTCAACTTATTCCAAAATAGAAAAATTAAGACCGTACTGGAAAAGACCCAAAAGTTTGAGCAAGACACTCATTTTTTTAAAGCAAACCAGATAGGAAAACGCTTGTTTAACTCTGAAGTAATTTTCAAAAGTAAAACACACTTGCAAATATTTTAAAATATGACGCTAAACAATGTTTTGCTAAATGATGAGACTGGGGTTAAGATAAATAAAATAACATTTGAAAGGCGTTTTAAAATAACGGTATGCATGAATTCAGATGATAGATAAATGACTTCATAAAGCGGTTAACTTTGACAGAAAATAGGTTGAAGTGACATAACGTTAATCTTACAATACCGCCGAACAAATTCAATCACATTGCAATTAGTGCCAACAAATTTCAGGCAAGCAGCACATATTTAGCAAGTAATCGCATATTAGACAGATAATTTGACATGTAGCAAACACAAGTAATTGAGCGTAAATAAAATGCAAACGCGTCCTACCCTGTAAGGTGCCTCTTTTGTGCCAGAGGTAAGCCTAATCGCGCAAATAAGTGGTAACGAAAAATAGTCCATCCCAGTTCTGAGCAATTCAGATTTAGAGTAATCAGTAAATAATAACAATAATTGATAACAATCATCTCTCCGCCTTGAAACTGCAATCCCGCTATCCCAACTATCTTCCAAAAGTTTGTATCAACTCGAAATTCCAACACAGCTCATGCTCTTCACAACATCTGCACAAAATTCTAAACCCAAATGCCTAAAACCTGAAACAATCCTCCCTACCTTTTGCAAACATCCACACTCCTCCAAACACTACTCCCAATTATTATACAACATCCAGAGGTCAAATTTTCAGCTACTTTCACAATACTAGACTGCAAATCATAAAAGGTTTCAATTGACCTTTTACAAATAAAACCTCACTGGTCCTTGGCTTTGGACAAGCCTCTCAGCTTCCTCGGTTTTGCAAGGCTCACAGACCTTGTTCATAGGGCTCCTCACTGGTCCTCGACTTTAATTAAGCCTCTCAGTTTCCTAGGTAGCCAAGACCTTGCTGGTCTTCAAGGAGGGGCCCCACTGGTCATTCAAAGACACAGGGACTTCACTCTCCTAGTATGCGACAAGCATACTTCAATTTCATAAAGTTGCAGCTGGTCAATCAACGTAAACCTGCACATACACATGACACATGTCTTTATAATAGAGACCCCACTGATCTTTTAAAGACACCATGGGCTTTACCTCTTAGATCTCACTATACCAGATCATCTCCAAAACACAAACAAATCAAATCTGCCTAACTTTCCCGGACTGCAATTCTGTCTATGATCTCAAATTCTCTGTGGACTGCTATGATCACATATATTCTGCTAAGTTCTTCCATTTTCTAACCTAAAATACAAAATAGGAGACAAAATTCTAAATTTGCTTTTGCTCAAAACATGGCTAGGACTGAGGATTTGTTATCACACATCACATAATATGCATTGTCGTTGGGTTTCAAGAACCCGTTGACGTAAGCGCGGTTTCCTGACTATGGAGGCGGTACCAAGGACAGGGTCCATACTAAGGTGTAAATGCATGCATGCTCCTAAAAGCTTCGTCTAAGAGTGGGTTAACGGTTGAGGCTAACAGGTGAGTGGCAAGCGGCCTCGCAGTCGAATTACACCCATGACAACCGCCGGTATACCAACTCTTCATAGGGTTCTTTAGTGGAAAAAAGTGCGGGTACGCATGAGCGTACCTCGTGGATATTTGGAGTGAAAATGCAAGACGTTCCCAGGAGTAGGGGAAGTATGAACGGAATGCCAGTTTATATGTGCGCAAATAGGGGTGTAGTGATATGCTTTCGTGACACACATCAATCAATTAAATTAACTAAGCATGCTTGCAAATAAACAATAGATATAATCATGCTAATTTCTACATACAAACACAATAATTAATTAAGCTGCGGATACAATTCAAACAATACAAATAAACAAACTCGTGAAAGCCTGATGGTTAGAACCATTAAATGCTATTCCCCAGCGGAGTCGCCAAGCTGTTGAACCCTCCCAAAACACATATACATGCATCGGGATTTCATTTCAACAAAATGGCACTCCAAAGGGCTTCTTTGGAGTCACTACCTAATTTAAGAATTATTAGGAACCTAACGTTAATTAAAGAGTGCAATTATTCCCTTACTTAGAAGGAAATTATTAAAAATCAGAGATTCTGAGTAAGTGGTTCTATTAAATTCGAAAGAAAGTCCCTTGCGGGAGCACTTTCGAAAATCCGCTAAAAAAGCGGTTAATCCGGCGGTTTTCACGAATTTATTAATTTAAAAAATATAAAATAAATAAATAAGGGATGATAAATAAGGAAATAAGGGATAGTAAATAGACAAGGGATAGTAAATGAATGATAATAAAATAAATAAAGGATAATAAAATTTAATAAGAGTAATAAATAACCAATAGTAGATAAATAATAGGTAATAAAAGATTAGAGGATTATTTAAATGATTAAAAAAATGATAATAGTTGATCAATTAAATAAATGAATAACCCATTAATTAAAATTGAGTAAACTAATAAATGAATAATTATTCTAATCAACTAATTTTAATTAAATAAATTAGACTAAGTATATGAATGGATAAATAAATAAATACTTAAATAAATAAATAATGAATTAAAAATAAATAGATAGATAAATGAATAACTATAATTAATTAATTAAATAAATAAATAAATAAAGTAAATGAAATAAATAATTAAAAATAGATAAATAAATAATTTAAGTAAAAAAAAGGGGTACAATTTTAATTGAATGTTGATTGGCACTCATAAATTGACAAATGGTTCTTAAGATCCATAAATTAATTGGCGATTCACAAAGAAAAGGATACAAAGTATTCATAAAGCAATTTACAATAATTACTCACAATTCAAATATAATTTTTATCTTATCGGAGCTCCTAGTCCAGTTAATAGGGAAGTCCTATACAACATGCATTTTCTAAGGGAGCGGGGAAAGATAGAGTGAAGAAAATAGAACACGGAAAGGCAAACTCGCAAGCGAGCCTTGATAATAGCATTTTAATTTGATATGATTTGACTTAACTTAGTGCAACCATCCAAGAAGACTTGAATTGGTAGCCAAATTTATACACGAGCAACTTGATTCCCAAAGAGATGCATTGAGTTTTAATAACTCGTTGCAATCTCGGCAGTGTTCATATGAAATGAAAGAATAAAAGAAAGATTATGATCTACTAAATTTATAAACAAACTGAACCAAATGACAACTTGCATTATGTAAACATCAATAACAATAGTCTGTAGAATTCACATAAAAGAATTTACGTAGCTGGGTTTAAACTATGACAGTAATTTGGACTAGTCTTCATAAACAAGAAATGAAACATTTTTATACTCCAGACAACAAAGGAAATGAACTAGATCAAGACTGAGTAGAAAATGTTCAACATGAACTGAATAATCATGATAAATTGGCTGAAAAACACTCTTTATCACATCACAAACTTCCTCAGGATGTTCAATTTCAACAATGCCAGATTAACTAAGGGAATTTCATTACTCTTTCTTATTAAATACCTTTGTAATTGTGCATATATGTACTCATGTAAAGTCTTTAATAACCTTAATATTTAATGGTCAGATTCTTTGGTAGTTACTAGCAGAATTTGAAAAATAACAAGCCAGAAAGCACGATATCGAATCTAATTATCCAAATATATCCAATCTTCCATAACGCATCTTGGTAAACTCATTATATGCTATACCCTGCTAAAGTGAGACAAGAGTTCAGAGTTTGACAATTAATTATCGCCTACAATTCTGACTTTAAAAGCTTTCACTATGCTGGAAGGAATCAGAGGAAAAGGAAATGAGATTAGTTAAGCAAATCATTCACTAAGAAAGATCTAGTAAGTAAATGAAGTCCACTTCACTATAAACTCTCTTTTTTTTTAAAAAAAAACAACCACATACAGATTAGACCTCCATCATAACCTTTCTGATCAAACCACCTCACATACACCTACAAACAAAAAAATTCGAACTAGGATACACCTGCACACACTCATGCTCACAGACACACACCTGAAACAAACCAATACCAAGCCTATACCCCTTTCTAACCAAACTACAGCCCACAATACCTGTTGAACCCTCACATTCTCCCTAACTAACAGACCTCCTTTAAAACAAGCTTCACAACTCCACTACCAAACCCCTGAACACCCTCTTGATAAACTCACAGCACCATTACCAAACTCTCTCATACTTACTGAAGCCTCCCTGAACATTACACAAACCTGAAAATCCTGAACATTACACAAACAACTGCATACATCATCCATACTCCCAGATACGTAACTTGAAGCACTAAACAAAGCAGCCCTGGACCAACCATAACAACAACCTCACTGCTGCTCCTCTCTTAACACTCAAACACATACCTCTACACACATAAACACCCTGCCCTGACTCAAACGAAAGACCTGAAACAAGAAACAGAATCCATGCTACAACTTCTTCAACCTGCAAATTCTATTAGGCCCTCTATCAACCTGCAACACCACCTGAAAACCTCTTGAACTCCTAACACAATTCCAGGATCCACACCTACACACTCGTATGGCTCCCAGAACACTTCCCTTGTCTCACAAGAACCAAACAAGGAACATACATTAATGATTAAGACAAACTGATACTAAGGAACAAAAATGATTCATTACTCTTGTCAAACAAACTAGAACTCATCATACATTTTATCAAGATATTTAATTTCTTCCTCAATAAACAGATGAAATAAAACTGATTAAAGACAAGATAACATTAACTCATAATAATCAAAGCATAAAAAAAATGAATACTATACCTTTTTTGGAGCAGGAACAGGGGCTAGGAACTGAAATAATCGACTCGAATGGAAGCGACCACTCGAACAAGTTCGACGACTCGGATATTGAAGAAGCGATACGCCAAATGAAGAGATAACAAACACGAAAAAGAAAATACCCAATCAGTCAAACCATATTTTATGAGCTTCCAAAACTTCCAGTTAAAAACTCTGAAAAATTGTATATATTCTGCCTCTATGAACCCTAGCCTCTCTAAACTCTAGGAACTTCAAAAAAAAAAAAAAAAAAAAAAAAACCCCACAAAAGGAGAAAAATAAGCATATATATACTTGAAAATTAGGGCTTCGAATTTGAAACTTGAAATTCCCATTTACCCCAAAAAATAGACATTTCTCATATAGGATAAGGGAGAAAATTGACGATCCCCTCAAGATTGTACAACTTTTAACCTTTATCCTTTACAAAAAGTGTCCATTGGGGTATGGGGACGAATTTAGCCTATTTTAAGCTAGTTAAACTAAAATAAAGGTGTTGTGCGGGTAGGTTAGATTTTAGGGTTATGAACAAATTTAGCCCTCTTTTTAGGACGAATAAAGAAAAAGGATAGATTGCATGGGGTAGGTTGAATTGGGCTATGCATTGCAGTTTTTTAGCCCTTTTCTTCCAAATTTCATTAATTCACCTTAAAATTTGAAATTGATTTTTTTTTCATTTAAATAATTAGCATTAATTTAAATTTTTGGGACAAAATCGGGTGTCAACAGTACCGCACCACAATGAGAGCGTCAACGGGGGCTACTCCGTATTTGTTGGTGTATAGCACCGAGGCAGTGATACCCGCAGAGGTCGAGATACCATCTTTGAGAATCATCCAAGAGACGCAATTGAAAGATGCCGAATGGATCAAAAGAAGGATGCAATTGGCCCTCATCATTGGCAAGAGATTAAATGCGATATGTCATGGGCAATTATATCAAAGGAGGATGGCTAAGGCATTCAGCCAAAAAAATCGAGAGAGATTCTTTGAACCTGGGCAATTAGTTCTGAAGAAGATATTCCCGAATCAAGAAGAAGCAAAAGGCAAGTTTGCACCAAATTGGCAAAGACCGTATATGGTTCACCGAGTTTTGAACGGATGAGCATTGATATTGGCGGAGATGGACGGAGAAGTCTTGCCAAAACTGATCAACTCAGATGCCGTCAAAAGATGCTGTGTATAGGGATTTGTACTGATTAGTTATTTCTTATTCTGCAATACATTATTTAATCTAAACTACGTCACGACCTGATTCCTCAAGTGGGATACGGAAGCAACTTACTTAAGGTTTGGTCGCATAAATTCAAAAATTTCATTTTCCCATGAAACGAACACTGGGGCGGAATTTTTGAGGAACTCTATAAAAAATCCCGACGGACAAACATAGTTGACACTAGGGCAGAAATTTTTGAGGACCTCTAAAAAATTTCAAATGCAAACTGGGACAGAATTTTGAGGGAGCCCTCAAAATTCGTTTTGAACAGCATGAAGGACGACAACTTTGGCTTTACACAACACGGCTTGTGACTCAATGGGATAAAATATTTTATTTCATTTTCTTTCTTATAAAAGTTTTTCAAAACCATTTGCATTATGTACTATTTTAAGCATATCCCTATCAGCTCGGACAGATCCCGGCACTCGTGGACAGCGAACGTGAAACAAACCAAGAATGCACAAACCAAACCACCCCGTACAACTCACCAATCTTTTTTTGGATGCAGGCACGAAAGATACCTAAATCAATAATGCACGACAGAAATGCTTCAATGAAAAGGTTTTTCATTTTAAACTAACTAAGGGCACACAACCCGAAAGGTCGATTGAGGGTACACAACCCGATATCGATTTTTCATTTACATTACTGAGGGCACACAACCCGAAGCATCGAGGGTACACAGCCCGATATCGATTTGTCATTTATATTAGCTGAGGGCACACAACCCGAAGCATTGATTAAGGGTACACAGCCCGATATCGATTTGTAATTTACATTAGCTGAGGGCACACAACCCGAAGCGTCGATTGAGAGTACACAGCCCGATATCCATTCGCATTTTACATTAGCTGAGGGCACACAACCCAAAGTTTTGGTTGAGGTACACATCCCGATATCGATTCGCATTTTAAATTAGCTGAGGGCACACAACCTGAGGCGTCAGTTGAGGGTACACAGCCCGATATCGATTTGTATTTTAAATTAGCTGAGGGCACACAACCCGAAGCGTCGGTTGAGGGTACACAGCCCGATATCGATTTGCATTTTAAATTAGCAGAGGGCACACAACCCGAAGCATCGGTTGAGGGTACACAGACCAATATCGATTTTCATTTTAAATTAGCTGAGGGCATACAACCCGAAGTGTCGGTTGAGGGTACACAGCCCGATACCGATTTGCATTTTACATTAGCCGAGGGTACATAGCCCAAGGCGTCAGTTGAGGGTACACAACCCCATACCGGTTTGTCATTTTATTTCTTTGCGGAGGGTATACAGCCCAATGCACCGACGGAGGGCATAAAATCCGATGTCGAGTCTATCATTTTTACAGCAAAAAATGCACAATTATGGAATAGCAAACACAATCAAATACTGCAAGAATCCTAGAAAGACAATCCAGCCCAGTGGGAACGTATGTTTTATATATACATTATGTTGTAAAAACCTTTTCATTGCAGGAAATACACCCCGAGAGAAGAAAGCATCTCAGCCTGATACCCTACACTCTCCTAAATCATAGGCTCTTTAGAGTCATGACAAAATTGGCCGCACATTCAACTTCTTTGCTCGAAGACTCTTTCATCATCCCCGGGCAAAGAGGAGCAACTGTTGACACCTAATTTTGTCCCTCTTATTTTCAAAATCAACAGTTTTCAAATTTTACTCACGATTGTGTGTCCACTCTTGCCTCATCCATTTCTTTTAAATTACCTTCTCATAATAGCCTGGCAGGTTAGGCTATTTTCAAAAGTGTTGTCTCAAATCATAGCTATTTATACAATCCTTTCAATTATCTCTATTTTCCGAAAAAATTATTTTAAATCTAAAAATTACAATTTTTACACGTTTCATTACAATCCCAATATTTTAAATTAATTTCCTAATTTTTCTATATTTTTTATACCCATTTTATAAAATTTTATACTTATTTTATGCCTAATATACACTAGATATACACTATATATACACAAATACATATATATACATATTACACCTCATATTTTACACATCACCTACATTTTTACACTTAAGCACTGACGTGGCTCCATCCTAACCCTCCATTCGACTTAATCCAATTGCTAAGGATTAAAATTCCTAATCTACCCCCACACAACCCCAAAACCCCTTCGCCTATCCTCATTCCCTCACCTCACCCCCGATAATGACTCTCTCTCTCTCTCTCTCTCTCTCTCTCTCTCTCTCTCTCATCGGCGAAATGCCACGCCACCACTATCAATCGATTTTCAGTCGATTTAGCCGGCAAAAATTAGGGAAAATAGTGTCATGGTGTTCCTTTTGACGTCCGCTACAAAACCCATACAGTTTTGATGACATTTGGGCAAGGGCGAAATTTGACCTCTGAAAACTCTGATACCACCGCCGGGAGACGCCTCTGGCGGGGTTCAGGCCATCGATTTAAAGGTGTTATCACCTAAACGGGAGAAGAAACCCCTGCGAAGATTAATTTATAACGGGTCGCGATTGACCCGATTCTGGTAAATGGGTAATCTTATCTTCTTTTGATTTTATGAAACCTGTGTGACACCATACATAAAATCTCTTATGTCTCTCTGTGAATTAGCATGATTATTGTTTTCACTTGTTAATTAACAGATTTGCATGACTTACGACCTCTATGAACTGTTGATTTGTTTGGACGTCGCAGTGAGCATGTTTACGCTTTGGTTTTGACATGTTTTAGGTTAAATTCTATGTTATCTCCTTTCAATCTAGAAGCTTGGAAATTGCTATGGTTTGCTTGAATGGTTTGAATCATCTTATTGTGCATTACTTGTGTAAATTCATGACTTGTTTAATCGAAATCTGAACTGATAAGGTTGGTTTACATGATTCAAAGGATTTTGTTTAACTTTAATTTGAATTTGTGAATAAAACCTAGAAGGAAATTGATATGATTGTTGATATTTGTGTTTTGAAATCTGTCGAAGTTTAAACCTGTTTGTGGGTAGATTTTGTGAACCTAGACTGTGTTAAGTTTGAGGGGAGGGGTTTCAAATCAGTTTAGGATTGATTTGCCTTAGAATTGGGGATTGATTGCTTTATTTTTGGAAGATTGACTCGAATTTGTCCCCTGTTTTTTTTGGAAGACTATATTTTCTTACCATTTTAACCTTTACCCGTTGCTTTTCAAACCCCTACTCCTCACCTATATAAACTATTCTCTTTTTAACAAAAGGGACAAGCTTTCTGGACACTAAAAATTCAGAAACACACACTGCTATACTTAAGAAAATTCTGCATAGCTTTAGGCATTCAGTTCTTCTTGTTCACTTGCTTTCTTGAAAGAGTCACTACTGCTTGTGTTGAGTACTGGTCCTGCCTTTCCTTTCTCATGTCTGCATTCATACTAGCTTCACAGTACTCAAAGGTATTCTTTCATCCATTATCATTTATTACATCTATGTGTTTGCCTTGCATATGCTTATCATGTTCCTGCTTTACTTGAACTACTTGTATGCTTCTGTTTTTCCTGGGTTCTGGTATTCTGATAAGCATAAGTAATCCTTGCACATTTAAAATCATTGCCTATGTTTACTAAAGAGGTGTAGTTAAAATAGTAATGCCGCTACTCACTCTCTAATAACCTGTAACATCTATGTGCATGTGTCTACCCAGCAAGCTCTTACTCTGTCTCTGCTTTGCTTAAATTACTGGCATTTTGTTTTGCTTTGGGTCTGGAAGTTCTGTCTAAACCTAAAAGAACTTCTGCACCCCTATGAACTATAAGAATCATAACAGTTCAATACAAAGGGTTGTGATTCCCTTCATGGTTTGCCTTGACTTGAACTGTTGTTGTCTAAGGCCACTCTGGTATAATTGGCTGCTTGTTTGTTACTTAATGACTAGGTTTAGTTCATGGCCCAGCTGACCTCTCTCCTGCTGCTTGTGCAAAGGTAAATGCAGGGGCTAAACTAGGTTGTATTTACACCCCTTTAATGTGTTTGAAAGCTGGAGAGAAGCTACTTTCTTCTCTGACTAAAACTATGCCTGAATAAACTGTTTAAGTGCAGAGTACTACTAGACCTTTGCTTTATCTTTATGATTTCCCTTAGAGACTGTCCCAATTTATGTACTTTCTAGGATTCCCTGCCTGTATACATTAAAACAAGGGCTTACAGTATGTGCATAGCCATCCAGGGGCTCATTTCTTAACCCTTTACTCCTATGTATTGCAAAGCATGACATTTAGGATCTTGCACAAGCATTCTTTGATATTGAAACTGACAGTTGCATGCTATTTCTTTAAACTACATGATCTGTGAATGAGAACACTACATTAGGCTTGAAATATTGTGAGAACTCACTGTTTTAATCTAGAAAATCATTTGACATGGGCTATTTGTGTTATTTGAGTCTAAATTAAACTATTTCTGAAAATAGAATCTGCCCCTATTTTGTATAAATGTTCTGAGCCCAATAACATTTTCAAAATAGGCCCTTTGTGTGCATAAACCAATTTTGACCACTACTTATGCACTAATCTAATAGTGTATAAGGGTGTATAAAGTATTTGGGTCGATTATACGCTTAAGCTATATATGTTTTAAAGTATAACCCATTTAGATCATGTATTTGCATGTGTATGCTTATATATATATATATATATATATATATATATATATATATATATATATTGCGTCTTACGTGCTTTTGTGAACCCGTTTTAAAAAAATAACCGCCTCTTACCTATATATATATTTCTAAAATCCGACCATTACACAAAAAAGACCATTAAGGTTAGGGCTCGACAATTAATGATGAGTCACACCGACCCTAAATGGTCAACATTTTATTTTTAAACAAACGCTCTTTTGGTTACTTACTAAATATGAATTTATTTGTAAAATGGAACGTTTGTGCAAAACTTTGTCGTGTGTAGATTGCATATATGAATTAGAATTGAATACCCATTTTCATGTTGATACCTGTTTGCGATTAGACATTCGTTATTAGAGGCCATGAATACGATTAGGCTTAAGTATAGGCTGAATATGAAAACTATTTATATATGTTATAAAATAGACTAGATATACTACCTCTACTAGTTAAAATGTTTAATTAAATCCCTCAAGTTAGTAATTCATAACGATATATACTCTTTTTACCCCAAAACTTAGACTCGGACGGTAACCACTTTTGTGGGACTCGGGGAAGTGCCTAACACCTTCTTCCCCGAGTCATTTGGACTTCTTACCCTTATAGAATCTCTGGAATTGACTAGTTGACCTATCAAACTTGACCTTAGACACTTAGGTGACCTAATACGCTTTAGAAATTATATTAGGTGGCAACTCCAATATTTAAACTCAAACGAGTTCACCCAGTCAAATCCGAAACCCGACTCGCCTCGAGTTGAGTCCAAAATCGGGTATGACAGTATAAATAGGGTCATCATTTCCCAATTTTTTTAACACCCATCAACAAGTTAGTCCATCTACCCCTATTTTTTACACCTCTTTGATCTCCTCCCAAGCCTCTTAAAACATGCCAAAAGATGTAGGGGATGCAAGTAATTACTATGTCTGGCCGCATGGAATGTACATAATTACAAGGAACCATCAATGCTTCACACTTACTGTGAATAGTTATTCATGAATAAATGATGATCTAGTAAGTTTCGCACCTCGTTCTTTAATATTTGGATTTGACTAAATAATGATCTAGTAGTTATTTGATTTTTAACATATTAAACGCTCTACTCTTTGATTATAGATTTTTCCATGGAACATAGCATTATTCGACTACACAATGCAAGCTGTTATCTACAGCAGTGATGCTAGATACTTCATGGAATTCTGTGTGACACCAAGTTGCAAAACGCTTCAGCGAGGTTGGTTAAGGTATATTAATGATCGTCATATCACTCAAGGCCAAGTTCTCCACTTTCAAATAATACGCCGACATCCTGAATATGGTCTTTATTTTCGTGTGCATATGTTGCCACGAATAAGAGGACCTCTTTAACCGTTTAGTAAAGAAAGCTCTTTAATATGTAATTATTAAAAAAATGTGAATGGAATTGGGAAATTTTGCTGCCGGCGTACTAATTTTGGTGTTACTATTGAATTAATACTTGTTTCTGATTTGTTTCATCGAAGTAGATGACTGGATCTGTTCAAAATAATAATAGACCAAATGAAGTTGATAAACGACTTAACATTGAGACCAGGAAAAATTTATAAGATGGATCTGATGAACTTGATAATAAACGAATTCAAGTTTATGAACAACTAACATAAAATCATGGAAAAGGGTTGGTGGTTTTTAAAATGTCTGTACTGAGAAAGAAATTTCCGCGTATAAACTGATAGCTCACGTCAAGTATAAAAACAACCAAAATAAATATTCAATGTGGCATATTGCATAACATATACTAGTACGGTACACTTTCTGAAATTAATATTTCTATAAAAGTTGATGATCAACTATTTAGGACTGACAATCATCACTGCTAAACTTGATTTAATATGACTGAGACAACACATTTTTAATGAAATAATTATAGCATCATATTCATCTCCAGAATCATCCGGATTGTAGTTTGGGCTATAGGATTAGGGTAGACAATTTAGGAATTTACAAACTAGTTTAACCGGAAGATACGCATCAACCTTAGTTCGGTCTATTATACACTTATTGAAAAGCTAAGCGCTGAAGTTCTACCGTTCACGATATTATCACGCGCGTTTTTGGCATTTAGGGATTGATGTTTGGGGTTTAGGATCTAGGGTCCACGCGCTTGGGGTTTAGGGTTTGGGCTCTATAGTATAAGTAGATCATTTTGGCTTGTGGGTATATTATCAACGATCCGAAATTACACTGTGATTGTCAACGTTGCAACGGTTGATAATATGTGCTCATAATTTTGCTTAAAATTATATAAAATTCCTATTTGAAACACTAGTAAGGGGTAATTTTATAATCTACCAACTAGGAAACCACTCGCGTGACAACTTTGTTGCATAATGTACATTAATGATGGTCAATAGACTTGATAAGGACTACATTGGATAACAAACATAACATAATGTATACTAATGTTAAGGTTCTGAGAAAGCAAGATATATTTCTCTAAGCATGAAAGAAGATCACATTGCTTGGGAAGAAGATTATACAAAACCTTAACATTACTATACATTATGTTATGTTTGTTATCCAATGTAGTCCTTATCAATGCTATTGACCATCATTAAGGTACATTATGCAACAAAGTTGTCACGTGACTGGTTTCCTAGTTCGTAGATTACAAAATTACTCCTTACTAGTGTTTAACATAGGAATTTTATATTATTTTTAGCAAAATCATGAGCGTATATTATCGACTGTTGCAACGTTGATAATCTAACACAGTGTAATTTCGGATCGTTGATAATATGCCCACAAGACAAAATGATCTTCTTAAACCCTAGAGCCCAAACTCCAAACCCCAAGCGCGTGGACCCTAGACCCTAAACCCCAAACATCAACCCCTAAATGCCAAACACGCGCGTGATGATATCTTGAATGGTAGGACTTCAACGCTCAGCTTTTCAATAAGTGTATAATAGACCGAACTTAGGTTGATGCATATCTTCCAGTTAAACTACTCTGTAAATACCTAAATGGTCTACCTCGGTCTAGTTAATTTTGTTAATGTGATAGCAATTTTCTCTAGTAATTTACTAATTTAGTTATTTTATTGGTTTGATTACTGCTAACCATCATAACTTTCCATGTGTTTCCACAATTTATCTAATAGACTATATTTGGTAAACAACCAAAATTACAAGACTTTAACACGGATAATAAAAATATCAATAGACCGCACCGGTAGATAATTAAAACACAACTAAAACTAATATTACCAACTGAAGCAACATTACATAAGTAAAAGGTCTGGACCATTAAAACATATAAACAACAAAAACCAGACCATTCAAACATAAACAACAATAAAAAAAACGACAACTAAAACATAAACAACAAGTAACAAACGACTAGTTCGGTTCATTGGGTGAACTTGGTGGGGATTCTTCAACCATATCTAGTGGTCCATCTGGTTAAGCCGATACATTTGGTGAACCTGGTGCATTTGGTGAATTTGGTGGGGATGCATCTGGTAAACCTGGTGGACTTGCATCTTCCTCTATGATGTTTGCCTCTGGCGCTGGTGGTGCATTAATTGCATCAAGTCTTGCGTTGATCGCTCTGACCTGATCCTCCCTCGCCTGCGCAGCATATTATGTTTTCAAGCCTCTTCAAATACTCCCACAGTTCAGTAATCTCTGATTGCAGAATGGCTCACTCCCGGTAGATATCACGCTTCTTGGATGGTCCGGCCATTTTGGAATGTTCTTTTGATAGTTTAAATTCAAAAAAATTTGTGTTGAAAATGGAGTGGAAAAAACACACAATGTTGAGGGGTTTATATAGAAATAATGTTGAAGAGTTGCAAAGGTTAGTGAAGAGACACAAATTAAATGCAATGGTCACTTCTTAATTAATTATTACAAAGCAAATGGGCACCTTTAATCAAGTCTTTTAGTTTCAAAAAAAGAAAAACGGCTCTGACTTGACAATATTTGCTTTGGGAAGTGCATTGTCAACTGCTCTGCCACACTTCACAACACCTATTATCTACCGTACAATCTACTTTGCGTATTGGCTAAGATACACGTCTATTAATATACGTCATCTATTTTTTAATTGGTTGAAATATTGTTTTGTCTTTAGTCTATGCACATTTGGTCTATGCTCTAAAAGCTTCCAACTTATACCAAAATATTTTCGATAGTACAAGTATAAATCCAGCAACTGCTTACTGTCAACCATGTAAAGTAGTTTATAGTTTTATTCCTAGTTGTCCAAAAAAATAGAATTGCCACTACAAATATTTATTTCTGTATCGATAATCGACCTAATTCAGTATGGATTCAACAGCTATAGTTCACAATTTGATAAATTATTTAATTATCAGCGATCATTCCTGTGCAAGATTATTTTAAACAGTAGCAAAATGCATTGTCAACTCTTTTAACACTCAAACAAGATTTAAATAATAATCGTCAACTATAATTGTTTAACACTCAAACAAGATTTAAAACATAATCGTCAACTACAATTGTTTAACACTCATTAAGGTACAATAAATATATTACAACAAACTTTTAAAGATTGACAAATCAAACTTTGTTCTCATCTTTTTTAATACACTCTTTGTCATGACTCTCCAATACACCCGACATAATTTCTTCGGGATCTTGACCAACTTTTCCATTCAAGTTCAATTCCGATTCGACATGGGATGCATCCCCCGCTTCATAAAACTGTTCCTCATCATCCTCCCCATTTTTCATCAGTAGTTTATTATCACTAAAACTGGCGGCTTCAACTGCATTGACATTGGCATCAGTTGCATTGGCATTGGCATTGGCAATGGCAATAGCATTGGCATCGACATCAACTACTTTGGCATCAACTGCATTGGCATTGGTGGCATTGGCATCAACTGCATTGGCATTGGTGGCATTGGTGGCATTGGCATCAACTGCATCGGCACTGGTGGCATTGGCATCAACTGTATTGACATTGTTGGCATTGGCATCAGCTGCGTTGGAATTGACATCAAATGCATTGGCATTGGTGGCACTGACACTGATGGCACTGACAGTAGCAACAACTTCATCAAATCTACGCTTCTTTCTCAGGAATGTAGTTGTCTTTCCAGCGGTACCGCGGTCCATTGCCTTCCTCTTCCTGTGCCTCATCAACCACGTAGAAGGACGGTACAAATATTTACATATTGTCCTCTTTGGTTGTTCCGCTAGCATCTTAGCAACATCAACCAATTTGTGCTCCATTGATGTCAGCCTATCGAGCACAACATGCAAAAAAGGACTTGCAGCACTGACACCACCACTTGAAAGACCCGCACCTTCACCAAAAATTCATGTACGATCTCCACCAACATCTTCATCGCCTCTTGCATCTTCTTCACCATCTTCATCCATATCACCTTCACTAGCAGAATAAAGAGCAGTCTTCTTGATTGCAGTGGCCCCCTCAAGTTCAGCCCTAAAGGCATCCACCGACCCATCCTTAACTTCATCTGCATAGGGCACATATGAATCCTCCCACCCCGATCGCACTTCTTGATCAGTAGGGAATAGGTAAGGGCGCACGATCTGGATAGAAGCCGAGCAAATTAGTTTCTTAGTTTGAATTAAAATATTAAATGACATGAAAATAGCGCAATGTTATCTTAATTTTATTTTCTCCTTCCACAAATGGATCGAAGGATTTAGGTACCCTTTTACTGTACCATTTAAGCATCCGAGGGCACGACATAAGAGACTGATATGTCAGTGCAGCTCTCCTTCCAATGGAAGGAAATGCTTCATTGACCCAGACCTAAGATAAAAGATTTAATAGGACTACGAAAAATGAAAACTTCACAATCAACTAACTATTGATTTATTGTAGACTTACCAAAAATGCCCAGGGGAAGTCAAAAATAGCATATCCAGGAGGTTTTCCTTTCTCACTAAAGGTTTTATAATGCTTGGTCATGTCAAGCTTGGGCTTCAAATATTAAATAGTAAGCTCGAAGCACAACCTGCCCCATGGATACTGGGAGAAGAACTCCAGATCATCAACCATACAAACCCATTCCTTCTCAACAGACTTTGAAGTATCCTTTGCCATCAACATCGTGTGGAGAAACCACAAAAGGCAAATCTTCAACTGTTCCTCTTTGTCAAATCTTCTGCTAGTTTTCAACAACCTCCACAGCCTCGACAATGTTACTTTAACATTCGCCTCACTGGATGGTTTCCAAGTTACTTTTTCATAAAATTCTTCACCTTTCTTTGCAACCTTATTCCTTGCTTTATCGCTGAGTTTTTTCCCACACACCAAACCAATCATTAGAGCAAACTCCCTAAGCCCAAAACAAGCTGGCTTCCCATCAACCAAGAACCAAACCTCCCGACGCTTTTTATCCTTTATTCTATGAAGAAGTAGTGAGTGGACCATCTGTCCATTGAATTGCCAAAATTTGGACATTTCAAGGAACTTTCCAAATACAGTCTCCTTAAATTTCTTTTCTAATTTTAAGGTTTTCAACAACTTTTTAAACAATTTTTTAATGCTAGATCGAACGGATATCTTTGCTGGGAATGATGGAATTTTATCAAGCCAAGTTTTAAATCGATACCTTTGAACGTTGATTTTATTTATGCATCGACGAACTGATAAACGGTCCAACTTACACTCAGGCTCCCTTGCTCCATTCCCTTCTTCATCAGTTTCTTCATAAATTTCTTCTTCTTCTTCACTACTTTCATCTTCTCGTGATTCATCTCTATTTCCTTCATCACAAGCAGCAGAACTTTGTCCATCATCACCACCACTATCATCCATGCTTTCTTACCTTTCCTTGCATCGGAGAGTTCATCCGTTTGAAAAGCATCGATTTCAGCCAAAAGATCCTTAGTTTGGGGTTCCACTTGGGCCTCTTCCACCACAATATCTTTTACAGAGTGATCCTTTTACGGTCTTTTAAATTTGGGGTTCTTTTACACCAACTTCAGCATCCATTAAACAAGTTTCAACGAGTAGAGATTCATTGTCATCTACTGCTGGATTATTAGTACTTACAGGAACTCCACCACTTGTGGGTTGATTGTCATCTGCTTTTGGATGTTTATCAAGTTCAGTAACTTCAGTTTCATCTCCTCCACCACTTGGAGATTGATTGTCACCTTCTGCTGAATATTTATCCAATTAAGCAACATCAGTTTCAGGAATTTGTTTAACACTGTCATCTTCTTCATATTTCTTACTAACCTCTTTCGTTTTAGATTTACCGCTACGAGCAGTCGTACTGATATGATTCAGCCCTGCCATTACTTTATCTACATATAGAAGTACAAGACACAAAGTAAACAACAATATAAAATAAAAAAGGAAAAAATTGGAAAGAACAATAAACAAAAATCAAATTTTTTTCAAAAAACATCATTGATGTTTCTTCATAAGTTCTAAGACTTGTATGAGAACCAGAACAAAAATGCAACGATATTAAGGATGCTCACCTGCAGAAATCGGGATTTCTAGAAATTCTTCAACAACTACTTCAAATCTTCGAAATAATTGTTAAATTGCTGGATGAGAGACAAAAATCGTTTAGGAGAACTTATGAATGGACAGAAATCGGTTCAAAAAATTGGAAGAGGTGCGAGCAAAAAGAACTCTTTTCTGATTACCCGTTTTTTATATTTGACCCACTAAAATGACCTGGTTTGGCAATAAGGGTTTCTTGAGAAACAGGATTTCTGAAATATGCACTTTTACCTACAAGTTTCTCTATTTCTAATCTAACCTTCGACACCACTTAAGCACACTTAACATTTTTCCCCCAAAAAATAAGTTAAAAAGAAAAAAAGGAGGCCAGTTTGTTAGACAAGTTTTTTTTTGGAGATCTTTTAGTTAAATCTTCTCAAGAAACCCTTATTGCTCTTTGGAAACTCCTTAGATTATCCGTTCAAGTGAGATGATCCTTGAGGTAATCTGGATTTCTCTTTATTAAATGATATCTTTGGATCTAAGTTGGTAATCTATTGGGAGTGTATGGTTTATATACACAACACCAATTAGTAGTTATTCAATTTATGGTATGGATAACTTGTCTTGACATCTTCTTATGATATTGAACAGAATAGACAAATGAGATTTCATATCAGCGATCTCTTCAGTGTGCCTCCAAATCATTTCCCTTAGACGTAAAATAATTCAAGCAAGAGCAACAACTTAGACCATCGCTTCCAAGCCAACTTAGACTTTCTTGGGGAATCCACTCCAGCTGAAGCTTCACGGATAAAACCACAACTGTGCAACTTAGAATTCTCACCTTTGATCATGCGCTTCAAAGAAACACTTATTATTAGTGAATTTGGTTGACTGCAAAGAGCATTGAAACCACCAATAATGCCACTATTAACAAGGGTCAGTGTGATTCTAGAGAGATACTAGGTACTTTGAGTATTTTGAATACATAAAAGAATGATCAAGTTTTAGAGAAACCAAGACATGTAAGATTGTCACTTAATCCTCCAGTTTTAGAGAAACCAAGACATGTAAGATTGTTACTTAATCCTCCCGTTCATAAGGCTGGTAGTGTCATCACTTTCAAGTGTCCATAGAGTATCAAGCAGATGAGATAATTTAAACTTTTCCACCACCTCTCCAAGGAAAGTAGATACTAATAGGCTCAAATTTTAATTATGAAAACTAAGCATACTATCTCCCTGTGTTATAGATAACAACTTTAAAAATAATTATTACGCTCTTTTCGGTCCTTCTTCTCAAGGAATGTATACAAGTAGGCCTTTGGGCTTGATAATTCTCCTTTTTTGTACAAACATATCCCGAGGCATTTACAAGCTTTACAAGCCTCAAATACGTTGGAATTTACCTACTAGAAAAAGACATAAAAATCACGATAGTCCAAAAATTCGATCCTAAGTTAAAATTAAATAAATAACACATCGTTAGAAGGCTCTCGACTTCCAGATTGTATCCCGTGCATGCATTGAGAAATCTGCCTGTATAATACTGGAATGTTGCAATCTTATGTTGAGATTGCAACATTTGTGTAATGCATAGGAATTGCATCGGTCAACTTGCACACAAAATGCAATCAATTTTTATAGTATGCTTTAATCGTCAAAGTGGAACTTTCATGCACGAGTCCAATCAACTGATTTTCTATTAAAGTAGAGTTTTCAAATTCCCACATATACCAAACGCTGTTAGTTAGTTTCTAAAACAGACAAGGGTTGAAGATTCGGCATCAGAATGAGAGGATGAGTGAGTTGAATTTGTATTAGAAGATGAAGAACCATGGGTGGCTCAAAACTTTTGGCCCCCAATAGTCAAAGCCTCCAATATTTTACTATTAGTTATATTTATTTATATTAATAAGTAGTTTTTTGTTATTCCTGCAACCAAATAAATCAGAAGACAACAAACAGAAGTATATTATCAGTTGTTATGGGACAATCCCGAGCCCACAATTTACTTGTGTCTCCTTAAGAAATCTAACCCCCTCACAGTTGCCCAAGGTTCACGGGTTAATTTCTCCCAGGATGGAACGGGATAACAGTTCTACTGTAGCGGCACTTCAAACAGTAGAACACTGCGAACTCAAAGAAAACGGAGCAAATCACACGACTTACTAAGACTTACTTAGTATGCAGAAAAGAGAGGAATGCAGTAAGAAGTTTTGTATTTCTGTGTTTCAGTGTGTTGAAATGCTGAAGACTGACCAGTTTATATAGCCATGGAAATGGAAGGAAGAGTCACCACTAATGGCCACTAACACCACTAACACTGCCACTAATGGCACCTGAATTCATTGCCACTAATGGCTGAATTCACTAAATGTCAGTAATGAGTAGTCCACTAATGAGAAAACGTGGGAGAGTGGGAGAACGTGGAGGAATAACTACGCTGGATTAATCAGATTAATCCATTCACATTTCTGTTACACAAACAGATTAAATATTAATTATTAATAATAAAAAATATTAATTAATTAATATTTTTAGTTTTTGTTGGTCCAAAAAATTAAGTCAATCAATCATATCAATTGACCGAAATCCGAAATCCGAAATCCAAAATCCGAAGCCGAAGCCGAAGTCGAAGCCGAAGCCGAGACGAGCGAGCGACGACGACGGCGGCGCGAGGCTTCCCTTCTTCTCAACCCTTTTAAGAGCTAAGAGAAGTGAATTTGTATTTAAACCCAACAAAAGTCTTTTCCTCTACCAATATGGGAGAATGTGCATTTCCTTACTAAAAGGAACCTTTTCACCTTCCCACCCATTTCCCATTCACACTCTATTTATTCCAAAATCCCAACAATCCCTCACATGAATGGGGAATGGCTATATTGGAAATATGCATGACAGACTTGTGTGATTTGCAAGAAAGAACTAGTTGCATCGGGATAAGTAGGTTTCCCTTTGAACTTTCCGTAGTGAACATACATCGGATATACTCGGTCAATCGGTAGATTTGATATCTTTGAACCGTTGAGCTTTGGTGTATACCTAGACAACGTATGTCACACAACTAACCCTTAACCGTCTTTGGTTCTCACTGTTGTGTTCGTTTCAGCCATGAACACCGCCTGGTTTCATAAGTACTTAGAGAACTTGCCATACCGAATTCTCCTTGAAGCGGCTTCCACTTCACACTTACATAGGTGATTTCTAAACGTGTAATCCTATAGATGTACACTGTTTGATAATTAAAATATCAAACTTAGACAATCATTAAAAAATGCCTCTAGCATTTTACCCTTGGTACTTGAACATTGTCTAATCATGAGAATGGACCAAACATTAACTGACAATGTTGGACCGTCAAACACGACTTTGTATTCTCCTTGAACCTAGTTCTTGGGATCTCCAGTCTCCTAGGTAGAGTTACCGCCGTGATGACTTGTCCTTGGCCATAGTCCCATTCCCTTCGATGAACACTCAACCGCATCTCTAGTTAGGCCTTTTGTAAGCGGATCCGCCACATTATCCCTTGACTTCACGTAGTCAATGGTGATAATTCCCCTAGAGAGTAGGTCCCTAACGGTTTTGTGCCTTCGTCGTATGTGACGATTCTTACCGTTATACATTACATTCTTCGCTCTTCCTATAGCCGATTGACTATCACAATGTATACAAATTGGTGTCAATGGCTTAGGCCAAAACGGAATGTCTTCCAAAAAGTTTCGAAGCCATTCAGCTTCTTCACCGGCTTTATCTAAGGCTATGAATTCAGCTTCCATAGTAGAGCGGGCAATACATGTTTGCTTGGACGATTTCCAAGACACCGCTCCTCCACCAAGTGCGAAAATATATCCACTTGTGGACTTAGAATCAGTTGTGCCGGTGATCCAATTGGCATCACAATATCCTTCAATGACTGCAGGATACTTGTTATAATGCAATGCAAAGTCTTGAGTGTATTTTAAATACCCCAAAACACGTTTCATTGCCATCCAATGGGTCTGATTGGGATTACTCGTGTATCGACTTAGTTTACTTATAGCACAAGCTATATCTGGTCGAGTACAATTCATGACGTACATCAAACTTCCCAAAACACGTGCATAATCCCGTTGCGACGTGCTTTGACCTTTGTTCTTCTTTAGAGCAAGGTTTACATCAATAGGAGTCTTTGAAATTTTAAAATCCAAATATTTAAATTTTTCAAGAACACTATTGATGTAGTGAGTTTGAGACAACGCCAGACCTTGAGGAGTTTTATGGATCTTAACACCCAGAATTAAGTCCGCAACTCCTAAGTCTTTCATATCAAATTTGCTAGTCAACATGCGTTTCGTAGCATTTATATTGGCAATGTTATTGCTCATTATCAACATGTCGTCCACATATAAGCAAACAATGACTACAAAATTAGGAGTGTTCTTAATGTAGACACATTTATCACACTCGTTAATTTTAAAGCCATTTGACAACATTGTATGATCAAATTTCGCATGCCATTGTTTAGGTGCTTGTTTCAGTCCATAAAGTGACTTAACAAGTTTACACACCATCTTTTCTTTACCTGGAACCACGAACCCTTCAGGTTGTTCCATGTAAATTTCTTCCTCCAAATCCCCGTTTAAGAACGCTGTCTTAACGTCCATTTGATGGATTTGCAGACCATACACGGCGGCTAACGCTATTAACATACGAATGGATGTAATTCTGGTTACCGGCGAGTATGTGTCAAAGTAGTCAAGACCTTCTTGTTGTCTATAGCCTTTAACAACAAGCCTTGCCTTGTACTTGTCAATAGTGCCATCAGCTTTCATTTTCCTTTTGAAAATCCACTTAGAACCTAATGGTTTGTTTCCAGGAGGAAGATCAACCAACTCCCAAGTATGGTTGCTCAGAATAGATTCTATTTCACTATTGACTGCCTCTTTCCAAAATGGAGAGTCTGAAGAAGACATTGCTTCTTTAAACGTCCGAGGCTCATTTTCTAGCAGGAAAGTGACAAAGTCATCTCCAAACGAAGTAGAAGTTCTTTGACGCTTGCTTCGTCTTGGTTCTTCCTCATTTGGTGAATTTCCTTTGGTTCCTTCCCGAGGTCGTTTGGATCTTTCACCAACTGACTCACATTCCTTCTTATACGGATATATAGTTTCAAAGAACTCAGCACTATCTGATTCCATCACCGTATTAACATGAATGTCGGGATTTTCTGATTTATGAACCAGAAACCGATATGCTTTACTGTTTATAGCATACCCAATGAAAACACAATCAACTGTTTTCGGTCCAATCTTAACCCTTTTGGGTTTTGGGACTTGCACTTTTGCCAAACACCCCCACACACTTTGAAGTAATTCAAGTTGGGCTTCCTTCCTTTCCACTTTTCATATGGAATGGACAGTGTTTTGCTATGGGGAACTCGATTGAGTATTTGATTAGCCGTGAATATAGCTTCCCCCCACAAGTTCTGGGGTAGACCCGAACTAATTAACAAGGCATTCATCATCTCCTTTAATGTCCGATTTTTCCTTTCCGCAATCCCATTGGATTGAGGCGTGTAAGGGGCAGTTGTTTGATGAATAATGCCATATTCCAAACATATTTGTTCAAAAGGAGATTCATATTCTCCACCCCTATCACTTCTTATCATTTTGATCTTTTTGTTAAGTTGCGTTTCAACTTCATTTTTGTATTGCTTGAATGCGTCAATTGCCTCATCTTTACTACTAAGTAAATAAACATAGCAGTAACGAGTGCTATCGTCAATAAAAGTTATGAAATACTTCTTTCCACCGCGAGATGGTATTGACTTCTATGTCACAAATATCTGTATGAATTAAGTCTAATGGTTCAGAATCCCTTTCAATTGACTTGTAAGGGTGTTTAGCATATTTAGACTCAACACATATTTGACATTTTGACTTAGCGCAATCAAATTTAGGCAATACTTCCAAATTGATCATTTTTCGCAAGGTTTTATAATTGACATGTCCCAAACGAGAATGCCATAAATTATTTGACTCAAGTAAGTAAGAAGAAGCTGCAATTTTATTCATAGTGTCAACGACCATTACATTGAGTTTGAAAAGGCCCTCAGTCAGGTAACCTTTTCCTACATACAGCTCATTCTTAGTTATTACAACTTTGTCAGAAACAAACACACACTTAAACCCGTTTTTCACAAGAAGTGCAGTAGACACCAAGTTCTTCCTTATTTCAGGAACGTGAAGAACATTGGTCAGAGTCACAACCTTGCCAGACGTCATCTTGAGGAATATCTTCCCATATCCTTCAATTTTGGCCGTTGCAGAATTGCCCATAGAGAGCGCCTCATCAGGTCCAGCGGGAGCATATGAAGCAAAGGCTTCCTTCACAGCACAAACATGGCGGGTGGCTCCTGAATCAATCCACCATTCCTTAGGATTTCCAACTAAGTTGCCTTCAGAAATCATAGCACATAGATCAATGTCTTGCACTCCTTGGGCCAATTTTGTCTCTTCAACCATGTTTGCTTGACCTTTTTCCTTTTTCCTGTCCTTCTTTGCAGCACGACAGTCTGCAGACTTATGTCCACTCTTGCCACAGATGTAGCAATTTCCCTTGAACTTTTTCTTGCTGGGATTTGTCTTCCCTCCAGAAGGCCTCTTTCTCTTATTTTGATTTGGAGTGTGCTCAACAATATTTGCTCCCGCTATTGCAGCACTTCCACGAGCCTTCTTTGCAGCAGATTTGTTGTCCTCTTCAATCCTCAAGCGTACAACCAAATCTTCAAGGGTCATCTCCTTGCGCTTGTGTTTCAAGTAATTTTTAAAGTCATTCCATGATGGAGGTAACTTTTCAATCATGGCTGCAACTTGAAACGCTTCATTAATCTTCAAACCTTCAAAGAAAAATTTGTTAGCAACAATATAAATAATACTCTTAACAGAAGTATTAATCAAGATCAAACCTTCAGCAAGGAGATCATGGATAAGGACTTGAAGTTCTTGGACTTGGGACACAACAGATTTGTTATCCACCATTTTATAATCCAGAAATTTGGCAGCCACAAATTTCTTCAGTCCAGCGTCTTCAGTCTTATACTTTTTTTCTAGAATATCCCACAGTTTCTTAGACGTTTCAACATTACTGTAAACGTTGTACAGGTCATCTTCCAAACCACTTAGAATGTAATTCTTGCATAGGAAGTCAGAATGCTTCCAAGCCTCTATCACAAGGAAGCGTTCGTTTTCAGGTGTTTCATCAGTCAGGACTGGAGCATCCTCATTGATAAACCTTTGCAGGCTTAAGGTGGTCAGATAAAAGAACATCTTTTGCTGCCACCTCTTAAAATCCACACCAGTAAACTTCCCCGGCTTTTTTGCAGGTGGCATAACCGTTGCAGCAGCACGGCTAGGCCCAGCAGCACCAGAAACTGCGGTAGCATTCGTATTCACAGCAGGGACAGTTTGTTCAGCTCCGTTAGTCATCTCTGTCAGGTGACACAAGCAGAAACAATATTAATAAACTGTTTAAACAATAGGAGTAGAAAAAACCACGAAGGCTTTTAATCCCCACAAACAGATTATTTCACAGTAATTAGGAGTAGAAAAAACCACGAAGGTTTTAGTCTCCACAGCAGATTAATATATTATAAACGAGTAAAAAACCACAAAGGTTTTAGTCTCCTTAACCAGTATTTATTTAAGTGCAGAAAATAAATAACGTTAGATTTCTTAAGCTTGTTATTCCTGCAACCAAATAAATCAGAAGACAACAAAACAGAAGTATATTATCAGTTGTTATGGGACAATCCCGAGCCCACAATTTACTTGTGTCTCCTTAAAAAATCTAACCCCCTCACAGTTGCCCAAGGTTCACGGGTTAATTTCTCCCAGGATGGAACGGGATAACAGTTCTACTGTAGCGGCACTTCAAACAGTAGAACACTGCGAACTCAAAGAAAACGGAGCAAATCACACGACTTACTAAGACTTACTTAGTATGCAGAAAAGAGAGGAATGCAGTAAGAAGTTTTGTATTTCTGTGTTTCAGTGTGTTGAAATGCTGAAGACTGACCAGTTTATATAGCCATGGGAAATGGAAGGAAGAGTCACCACTAATGGCCACTAACACCACTAACACTGCCACTAATGGCACCTGAATTCATTGCCACTAATGGCTGAATTCACTAAATGTCAGTAATGAGTAGTCCACTAATGAGAAAACGTGGGAGAGTGGGAGAACGTGGAGGAATAACTACGCTGGATTAATCAGATTAATCCATTCACATTTCTGTTACACAAACAGATTAAATATTAATTATTAATAATAATCGACCGAAATCCGAAATCCAAAATCCGAAGCCGAAGCCGAAGCCGAGACGAGCGAGCGACGACGACGGCGCGAGGCTTCCCTTCTTCTCAACCCTTTTAAGAGCTAAGAGAAGTGAATTTGTATTTAAACCCAACAAAAGTCTTTTCCTCTACCAATATGGGAGAATGTGCATTTCCTTACTAAAAGGAACCTTTTCACCTTCCCACCCATTTCCCATTCACACTCTATTTATTCCAAAATCCCAACATTTTTCAAGTGAACAAAATGTCAATTATTAATTTAATGAACTACATTTGTTTTAGCTTAAAAAAATTATATTGATAAATATGAGTTTAATTTAGATTTTTCTAAAATAATAGATCAAGTTCTACTATTGAAAGATTTAATAAACTTTATAAAGAAGATTTACCACATTATTTATTTCTTGGCCTTACAATTGGTTAATAAATCAACCATGTCTATTAATTTATTAAAATTATATTTAAAGGAATTAATTCAAAATGATTAATTTACAGCTTTGCAACATCAAGAGAAATATAAAGTGAATTTTAAATTAAAATATACATAAATGTTAGTAAAATAAATATCTGAATCTAGGCCTCCGATCTTATTGAGACGCCTCTATGAAGGGAAAAGATCTTTGAAGTTCTTGGTGAAGTTCTGTTCTTGTTTTGGGGGAGTATTGAACTGGCTCGTTAGCTTTATTAATGCATAGTTTCATTAATAGGTATTACTTGATACGTTTAAGGGAGATGGAACACATGCTAGCCATTGCATTGATTCTTCCGTTTTGATTTCATTACTGGAAACTAAAGAGGATAAATTCCTTAGAGTGAAGAATATGCAGAGTAACTAAGAATTTTATTGAAATACTAGAAATTGAAGTGTAGATATCGACAGTTAGTAGGATGATAATTATATTTTGTTGATTAGTCGTTAAATGACAATTGCTAGTTATATAACAGTTGTAATTGTTAAAGTAATTGTTTCAATAATTTTGAAACAACCCATTTGATGAGTTAAAACAATAAATTTTCAATAGAACTCCTACTTTTCAGATATGAATAAATGAACATAATAGGTTTAGATTTTCAATACGCAATTGCATAACAAAAACATCTCATCTCTTGACAATTAATGAAGTCACTCAATCAACTTTATTTAATAGAATTGGTTGGTTTTGAAGAACTACTTTAATTATTTATACACGGCTGATCTCCTTTCGAAAAATGCAATTCACAAGTTATTTTCATTAGAAAAAAAAAAAGACATCGATCAAAAGGTGATAGAGGAGCAATATTCTTCAATGCTTGAATCCCGAAGATAGAAGTGTCATTTATTCTTCCGTTTGTTCGTAGGAGAGACTTCAATTATCTTCAAGAAATATCTTGACGTGTCTTTAAGCCAAGCAAGTCTTATTTTTTATTTTCTTATATTATTATTATTATTATTTTTATACTAACCATTTGGATTTATTTTAGTTTGAGCAGTTTCAAGATATTATCTTGGTTCTAACAATTTCAGGATAATTGTCGCTATGGCATCTAAACAATTCAAATAGAGAACCAAAGCAATTCATGCTTTTGGTCTTGGGACTATGTAATCCTAATGTCCATGAATTCATATACAAGTTTATGACACTATAAACTGATTCTTTACGGTGAGATAAACATGGATGTATTTCAACATTGAGGCACCATCGGTGAAGCTATATTGATTAGTATTTTAGTGATGAAACTTTATTTGATTAATTAACAAGATTAATTAAATCTTAGCAAAGAGAAAATCTTTGACAAATGTTGATATAGTCTATATTGAAGTTGGCATTTGATGCTTGGAATTGTGAGTCCAATAAAATATACTCCACAATCATGCTTAGTTCTTGTGAATTATTGATTATTGATCAGATAATATTTTACCAAGTAGTTGAATATGTGAATTCAACATAGTTCCGAGTAAAAGACACTATAAAAAGATCATGTGGAACCATGAAGGAAACTTTTATTTTTCCTAATAATTTTTTTATGTCTATTTTTCCTTCTAGATGAAGCAGAAAGCGGCCATATCGCCTTACCGTTGGAAAAGATCACACTGACGAAAGGTTTAATTAAAATCTACAAAGTGGGGATGATAAAAATATTGTCTTTTAATAATATGAGAGAAAATAAGAAAGGTAACCATAGCGTGAGGCATCAAAAGAGATGTTACAAAATTGATCTTGTTATTATTTCCCAAATATTTGCACCTTGTATTCATACTCTAATGATCAATGGAAATCCATAATTGGTTATTCATAGAAAAGATAGTAACATTTGGTCTAATGGTCGTACAAGTTTGTCGAAGGGACATCAGAGCTTCAATAAAGACAACGACTTGAATAGTTGAGGAAGGCAAAAGGATCACATCAATGTGGTAAATCAAGAAATGGTAACAAAATAATCGGATTCTACTTATACTTTCTTCACCTCTCTTTTTAATATTTATTTTTATGATTTTGATGGAATCCATTATCTATAATTAATAAGGTCAATATTAACGTAATCTTGAGTTAAATGCATGATGAGGGAGTTGTTTTTCCTTTGCGAAGATGCAAATTAGTTGGCACAACTAACATATTTGTTGGATGCATAAAATCACAAGAGATATAATTTCAAGTTTGTTGGGAAATATGAAAGATGTTACTCGAGAAATATCTGACTAGTACTTGAAAGTTAGTCCATATATTATTGCCTACATGAGATCACAAAAGATAAATTTTCAAGTTTGTAAAAGTGATATGAATAGATTACTTGTAAGATCATATTAGTACCTTTTGAAATTGAAATATCACTGTCCTGTAAGGTGAAAATGATACAGATTTTCATTGAAGTTGAAGACCTTTTATAAATTAATATGATACATGTCTTCATGTGAAGAGCATAATATGTAAATGTATGGCGCATTATGCTCGACAACAATATGATTGAAATATTGAAAGTATGGGGCATTTGGCTTGTCGTCAAAAGCCTATGGTAGACTGAATGTCTAATGACATTTTGATGGACTCGAGGACATTAACTTTGTTATGTCAGCCCCAATTGATCTTTGGTGGATGTTAAATTGTCTAGACTTGATGACGACTAATTGATGGAATCAGAATTTATAAATTTGCATTCTACTTGAGAAGAAGCTAACTCGCTTAGAAGTATTACTATAAATATTTCTATATGGAGAAATCCAACATCACTTTATTAACTATGTAATACGTATGTAAAGCTATTATATTTCAGGATTCAAGTGATTGTTACGGTTGAAAATTTGAGATAAGTTTGTCTCATACACAATCACGTGAGAAGATTATTGGAGGACGGCATAATTCTCCTGCAATATGTGAATTCAAGATTTAATATAGCAGAGCCTTTGTCTAAAGGTTAATCCAAAGAGCTGGTGCCTTTGAAGCCCGGGACTGATCCATTTCATTTTTTTCAAGCTCGAGAGGCGTATAATCTATTGAAACACCTCTTTTTTGCAAGTATCCTGTGGTGCATCAGTTCTTGTAAAGGAATGATAGTAGAGGATGTTACAAATTAATTTTACTTTATGGGAACCTACCTGATAATGCAATCTTATGTTCATATGAAAAAACAAGTGAAGTTACAGTTAAAGAGCACATTCATAAAATTCGCATTTCTTGTATGTGTGCATAGGTTGAGATTCTAGTCTCTTAATAAATCTAAAAGACTGATCTAGATTGGAGTAAGAACACTCTTGGTATATTTACCGATATATATTTTTACTGAAGAAAGGATGAGATTATATTCTCTTAATATGTCTGTAAATCATTTTTTGTTGGAGTGCGTAAGAACAATCTTGATAGATTTACTGATACTTTGATGTTGATGGAGGTTGAGATTAAATTTTTTTAATGGATTCATAGACTATTTGGTCGGAGTATGCAAAGATATTAAAACTAAACGTTTGAAGATTAAATTGCTTAATCAGATAACATAGGGTGCGGTTAGATGACTGGGAATTGGATTCTCTATATTTAATAAGAGGATTGGGTTTCGATTTTCTGAAGGAAAAAGATTTTGATAGAAAGAGTTTTATCCTTTTGGTTAGTCTACGATTCTACAGGATCACAACCATAGCCGCACAGAGTACGGTAAAATTCCTTCGCGAGGTCAACATTACAAAATTAGTCAGGTTCACTTTTGACTATAGCTGCAACGTATTTCATATTTGGCCGGCCTTGATAAAAAAGTCTTTGACGCAAATCCAAATTAGGGTCCATGTTTTCGAGCAAAAAAATAGAGGAAAAAAAACTACAAAAACCTCTGTGTCCACGGACTATCGGAATCTAAGAAGCAAGTACTTAAGTTTATTTAAAACATTATCAACAAGTTTACTTAATCCCCTGTTATTTTTTGAAATGAAATTTTATCCTTACTACTACAGACAAGTCAAATAGTAAGAAATTGTATTTTTTACTACTACAATTTTATAAATTACCTAATAGAATAAACTGAAAAAAGTTGAGGCACAATAGCTAATGTAAAAGAACATAAAGGAAGAAAAAGTACTCATAGGTACTATTTAACTTTTGAAAGGGACTACTCAATATAATTGAGGAGTCAATGCATCATTGCTGCCACTTTCGCATTTTTAGTGAGTACGAAAAAGTGTGTCATTCACTTCTTGATAAATAAATTCCAAACAGGCATAGCCAGCGACTACTATGAAAAAGTATGTTATCGTTCATATGATAAAGGGATTTTTACCCTCTATACCCATAAAATTTAAAGTATTTACAAGTCATACCCATTACAAATTATACTACCCATAAAACTAAAAGTATTTACCCAACCTACCCATTTATTATAAACTTGTATAAAAATATATAAAAGTGTATAAACTCACAAAAATAATGTTCAACAGTGCCTCGGGCAGATTTTTACTCAAAAGCTTAAAACATATCCAAGATCTATACAGTTTTATACAAGAAAAACACTATATCTAGACATTAAACAAAAGTTTTAACAAAAAACTAGTAGATCTCAATGAATTTTTATGAAAAAAGTGAAGAACAAGAAGAAACTTGATAAATAAACTCCTCACCGGAGTTTTGATCGGAATATACAACGAAAATCAATATTGCTATTCAAAAAAAAAAAAATGAAAAGAAGAAGAAGAAGCAGCGGCGGTGGTGGTGATGGTGACCACGGCGGCGACGGTGTCAGTGGCTTGGAGGAGAGGGGGATGACGGTGGGGCAGTGGTGGAAGGGTTGGGGGTGGCGGTGGGGTTAGGTGTAATGGGGGAAGAGAAGAGAGAAAAATGGGAAGGAGGGAAGGAGAAGGGAGGAAAAATGGGGGCTAGGGTTTTTTTTTTTTTTTAAATAGGGGTGCTATGGAGTGAAAGAAAAATTTAAAAAAATGGAGGGGGTGCTATGTCATGTAAGGTAGTAAAATAGGGATCTTTTTTGGTAATTTTTATGAGTGAGATGTCTCTCAATGTAATTGTCCTATAAATGAACTATCAAATCAACCCATTTATTTGCTCTAGATTTCTCTCACAAATCAAACCATCGAGCCGCTCTAGATCCACATATTAGCCTGTCGAGCCTAATATCTGTCCTCCTATTCAAAGCCCATTCATGTTGGGCTTCTCTCATCTCTTAACTTTACAAAAAAAAAAAAAGTCCACTTGTAAACCCTACAATGGGGTTACCAGTGCGGGAGGGTGTTTGAGAATATAATAAATCTGTCCTACATCTATTGTGTAAGGGTTACCAAAGAAGTTTATCAAGTTAGAATGATTGTGCTTGTTCACTCGAGTTCTTAAGTCTTTAACGATACGATGCAGGCGGATATCTCCACCGACATATTGGTGCAAGTGTTGAATTAACGATTTCAACTTACGATAATGCCCGGTGGCTTAACTAGAGGTGATTTAGCTTCAAGAGAGTAGTTTACTCTACTTTGTATTGAAAAGTTGGTGTATTACTTCAACTTAAATATGGCATGGGCGATGAATAGTCGGATCGTAGATGGATCTGAATGTGAAACTGACTAAATAGAATAGTAATTTTATTGATAAAGAGGGTGCGGAGCCATAGAAAGTTTAGTAAATATTGATAACAAAAATAGGGGCTAGATACCCTTTTATAAGTAATAAGAGCAAGAAAATGAGAAAATACATGGCTCGAGCATAACGACATAGTTGACCTTTCAAGAGTGGTACTTTCTAAACATACAGATGTTCCAGTTATTTGGAATGACTGTTCCTTCCATTTCTTCAAGGATGTACGTACCTTTTACGGCTATGCCTCGGGTCTTATATGGTCCTTCTAAGTTGTGAGCTAGCTTGCCTGCATTGGCTTCCTTGGTGCTCTAAGATACTTTGCGAAGAACCAGGTCCCCTATGTTGAAGGAACTCAAGTTGGTCCTGCATTATAGTATTACTCCACCTGTTGCTTCTGGGCGCTAAGCATACGGCTGCTAACTCCCGATGATTGTCCAGGAAATCCAGTAAAGCCGCTAGAGCCTCGTTGCTTGATCCTTCTTCAGCTAATGAATGTTGTAGGTTGGATTCTCCTATCTCTACGGGGATTATGGCGTTTGTTCCGTATATCAATGAGAATGGAGTCTCCCCCATACTGGATTTTGCAGTGGTGCGATAAGCCAACAGAACTCCTGGTAGCTCCTCCAGCCACATGCCTTTGGCCTCCTTGAGTCACTTCTACAGACTTTCCACAATAGTCTTATTAGAAGACTCGGCTTGACCATTGGCTGCAGATGATAAGGTGTTGATGCTATCCTTTTTATCTCTCATTCCTATAAGAACACTGTAATCTGCGCCCTTACGAAAAGATGTCCGTTATCGCAGGTAATCTACACATGGATACTGAATCGGCACGATATTCTTCCAAATTAATTATATCACCTCGTATTCTAGGATTTGAGTATAGGCTGCTTCTTCAACCCACTTAGTAAAATAGTCCATCATGACAAGTAGGAATTTTACACCTCCGGGTGATTTGGGCATGGATCCCACAATATCTATCCCCCATTTCATGAAAAGCCATGGCACAATTACTGAATATAAAAGCTTTGTTGGCTGATGAAATGTATGGGAGAATCTTTTACAGTTGTCCATGCTCAGACGAATTTTCTATTCGGGGCTAGAAATAGTCTGCTTTGATTATCTTCTACCAGAGTGATTCTCGCAGTTTCCCTCATGGATTTCTCTCAGTACGTCATCAACTTGTGACAGGTGATGCAACCTGATGCTCAACTAAACCCTTCACTAGGAGCCAAGCTCGAAAGTTGCAGCAGCTGCAGTTCATGTTTGCACAGTTTGAGCTGCTGGGGCAAGTGCTGGGAGCTTCAGGGCATTTCTGCCTACATTCTACCTCAGAAGCAGAAGTTGTTCATCGCGATCGCGCGTGCACAGAAACGATCGCGGAAGGCAAAAGAGAAGACCTACGCGATCGCGAGAAGACAGACGCGATCACGAGGGATGAAAATACAGAGCTGTGCGATCGCGCGTCCACAGACGCGATCGCGCAAGAGGCGGGTTGAAGACCTTTGCCTGCGATCGCGTGACCATAGCCGCGATCGCGAGGCTATGAATTAATGCTCAGCGCGATAGCGACCGTCACTACGCGATCGCGCTGAGACGAGGAACAGAAAGCCCATCAGTGGCTAATAACTTGAAGGCCCATTGTTAAGGGTTAATTAAGGCATTTGTGCCATAGTATAAATACTCCTAAAGTCATTAGCATACCTAATTGTGAGGATTTGGCTAAGCTTGTTTGCTTAAGCACATTACAATTATTGATTTACAGTTAGTCTTAGCTAATTGAGGATCAAATAGAAGTAGTTCTCTTGTTTAGGTCATTAAGGGGGGTAATTAGGCTAATTTTTCCTAATTAACTTCCTTAATTCTTCTCTAATCAAGTTGGGTCTTTCTTTAATTATCATCTTTTAATATTGTGTCTTTTAATTTTCATATCATTTGGTATCAGAGCTGGATTAGCGTTTTTTTTTTAATAATCACTAAACCAATTCTTGTTTATCAAGTCAAAAAAATAAATAAATAGATAAATAAAATAAAAGAGTCAAAAATCCAAAAATATAAGTCTTAGGATTAAGTTTCTATTGAGTGAAACTTTTGGTACCATTTGAAGATTTTGCTGCCTAGAAACTATTCCCAAAAAGAATTGATCAAACAACAACAAATTGGTGTTGAACTGAAGGATTCAAAAATTAGGGTTCTTCATCAAGGAATTGGGGTTTTTGAATTTGGTTGTTGAAATCAAAGAATAAATTACTGGGGTTTGTTCACGGACCAACAAGGAGTATACATCTCAAATTTGGAGCAAAAACACGGTGGTTTGTGAAGATTCAAGTTGAAAAGTGAGCTTCAAAATCGGGTTCTGCATCAAACCCATAAGCTTACGCGATCGCGCCACTTACAGCGCTATCGTGCAGGCCATTAATTAAAAACCCTACGCAATCGCGACTGTCTCACGCGACCGCGCTAGTACCATCAGCAAGCCTCCGCGAATGCGACGCACTCACGCGATCGCACTGAACAACAATTTCTCAGAAAAATAGATTCTTAGACAGAATGTTCGCAACAGCCCCGTAACAGTTTCCAATCAACTGGAACTCAATTTCAGCATCAAGAACAGCGAGTTTCTAGATCACAAACCAAATTTCATCCAATCCCGAATCCGATTCGTACCAATTCGATTTGTGCCTTTCTTTCTTTCCTTTCTTTAAACTTTCCTAAAGTGCTTTCGTCAGTTTCAATTGTCCGTGTTTCGTCACAAAAATTCCTTCTGATCCCAAATTAGTTGAGTTTGATTGTCAAGTTAGATTTAGTGTGCGAAGAGCAAACTTGCAATAGCCAAAGAGTGGAAAAAGGCAAATGAGGTGAGAGCATTAGAGTGAGTAAAAGCCGAACGTTGAGTGTAAACACGAGTGAATTGAGTGACATCAATCTGAGTGTAAACACTTAAAGAGCGACTCGGTGAGGACTATTTCTACTAACCTTATTTTTTTACTTGTTTGTAGGTACAATGACTCAAAAGGGAGTCGAGGCGGACATGGAACTTAAAACCATGATACAAGCCATGATGACTAATATGAGCTTGATGCAAGATAAGATTGATGGGTTGAATGAGATGGTGGATGAGCTAACAAAAAAGGAAAAGCTTCGGGAAATGGGTAAACAAGTGGTTGGCACACCTCCAACCGTGGGGGTGCGGGGTGATGAACCAAGCCAAATCTCTCGGGCCAATGACCGCTACTCTCAAATGGTGGTCCAAGATACCTATTCGTCGAATGTCTCTCCACAAGCAAGGGATCCCACTCATGATCTTCCGAGAAATGAACAACTAAGGAATGACACTCCAAGGCCACTTGATGTCGAGGGTCTTCATGAGGATGAGAACTATGATAATGAACCATTTCGCTATCCGGGTGAAGGCCAACGAGGGGGAGCTAGGGATCGAGGTGGTCAATTTTGGGGAGGTTACCAAGGGAGAGTGGAACGTGATGGAGACTACTATGACCACGGGGGTTATGGTGGGCAACGGAGGTATCATGATGAAGAGAGGGGGTTGAACACTATCAAGGTCAACCCACCTCCCTTATAAGGTGAGAGTGATCCGGATAAATATATGGAGTGGGTGGCCATGACGGAGAGAATTTTTCAAATCAACAACGTCCAAGATGCTACAAGGGTGAAGTATGCTGTCTCCCAATTTGAAAGCTATGCTTCTACTTGGTGGGAGTCCAAGAGAAGACAAAGGGAAACACAAGGGCTCATTGCCAATGGGGGTTGGGCGGCTTTGAAAGCCATGATGGAGGCTCGATTTCTACCATCAAACTATGAGGATGAATTGCTCAAAAGATTCTACAATTTGAGGCAAGGAACCAAGAGCGTGGTGGAGTATTTTGATGAATTTGAGAGGACTAGGACAAGGGCTAACGTGTTAGATGGTGACCGATCTCTCATACTAAAATTTCTCAGGGGTTTGAATAGGGAGATCTCGTCCCCAATGGAATTGCACCGGGTTGAAAGCTTGAATGATGCGTTCAAGCAGCTCAAAGGGTGGAGAACGGGATCAAGTTAGACAAGTCTTACAAAGCCAAAAACATCCCATCCACTTGGAACAAAGGAAAGGATAATGTGAAGACTTATACCCCATGGAATAAAGCTAAGGAGCCCAAGCGTGACTTCAAAGGCAACTTTGAAAGAACCAAGCCTAAGGAGGAGCCCAAGGCGGGAGGTAATAAAGCTAAACTTGAAAACTTATCTAACATTCAATGCTACAAGTGTAATGGTCGTGGCCACATGATGAGAGATTGTCCCAATATGAGGACTATTATTGCTTTGGGTGATGGGGGCTATGAAACGAGTGGTAGTGATGATGATGAGATAGATAGGGGTATGCCATGTGACGATTATTTTGATGAGGAGCCGATGGGAGATGGTCAACTAGAGGAAAACTATCTTACTCTTGTGGTAAGAAGAATAATGGGGGCATAAGTGAAGGAGGAGTTGGAGTCGAATCAAAGGGGGAGTTTATTCCATACCTATTGTATGGTTCAAGAGGCTACTTTGATTATTGATAGTGGTAGTTGCATCAATGTGGTGAGCACCACCTTAATTGAGCAACTCAAACTACCCACTAGAAAGCGCCCACAATCTTACAAACTCCAATGGTTGAATGAGTGTGGTGAACTAAAGGTGACCAAGCAAGCCTTGATTAAATTCAAGATTGGGGATTACCATGATGAGCTTTTGTTTGATGTGGTCCCTATGCAAGCTTGTCATATCTTGCTTGGAAGGCCTTGGCAATATGACCGCTTGCCAAGGCATGATAGCAAGACTAATAAGTATGCCTTGGAAGTTGGGGGTCGGAAGTTTGTTCTAAACCCATTGACTCCGGCGCAAGTGAGTGAGGGTTATAGGAAGATGAGGGAGTTAAAGTTGAAAAGAGAGAAAGAACAGAAAGAGGGAGCTGTGGAGGAAGGAAGAGTGGGAGTTGTTACTCAAAGGAGTGAGGAACCAAAAGAGGAGTGAACTTGTTCTTGTCTAGGAAGGAATGTTTGAAAGATGTGGAAGAAGGAGCACCCATGATTCTCCTCCTACGCAAGGAACATGTTTTGCTTACTAATGAACTTAACCCCTTCTTTGACTAGTTCTATTTCTTCTCTTTTGCAAGGTCATGAAGACATCTTCCCCGAGGAGTTACCTAGTGGGTTGCCGCCACTAAGAGGCATTGAGCATCAAATTGACATTGTTCCGGGTTCCCAATTGCCCAACAAGGCCGCTAATAAAAGCAACCCGGAAGCTACCAAAGAACTCCAAAAACAAGTGGATGAGTTGCTTGGGAGAGGAATTGTGCAAGAAAGCTTTAGCCCATGTGCTGTCCCGGTCATCCTAGTGCCAAAGAAAGATGGGACTTGGCGCATGTGTATGGATTGTAGAGTCATCAACAAGATCATGGTAAAGTGTCATCATCTTATTCCTAGGTTAGATGATATGCTTGATGAGTTATGTGGATCTTGGTGTAATCTAAAATTGATTTGAGGAGTGGATAGCACCAAATTTGGATGAAACCGGGTGATGAGTGGAAGACGGCCTTTAAGACCAACTTTGGTCTTTATGAGTGGCTTGTCATGCCTTTTGGCTTGTCCAATTCTCCTTCCACCTTCATGAGGTTGATGAATCATGTGCTCAAATCCTTTATTCGAAAATTTATTGTGGTTTACTTTGATGATATCCTTATCTATAGCAAATCCATTGATGAACATGCTAATCATTTGAAACAAGTGTTTGATGTCTTGAGAAAGGAACGACTATTTGCTAATTTGAAAAAGTCTTCTTTTTGTGTTGAGAAAGTTGTTTTCCTTGGTTTTGTGGTGAGTGCAAATGGTGTGGAAGCAGATGAGGCTAAGGTAGAGGCCATTAGAGATTGGCCCACTCCTAAAAGCATTGGTGATGTGAGAAGTTTTCATGGGTTGGCTAGCTTTTATAGGAGGTTTGTGAGGGGATTTAGCACTATAGCCGCACCATTGACCGAAGTGATAAGGAAGGATAATGCATTTATATGGGGGAAAGAGCAAGAAGAGGCTTTTGTAAAATTGAAGGAAGTCCTTAGTTCCACACCTCTTCTTCAATTGCCAAACTTTGATAAGACCTTTGAGATTTAATGTGATGCTAGTGGGGTAGGTATTGGAGCCTTGTTGATGTAAGAATAAAAGCCTATTGCCTATTTTAGTGAGAAACTCAATGGAGCAACTACTAAATATTCCACTTATGACAAAGAGTTGTATGCCTTGGTGAGGGCATTGGCTCATTGGCAACAGTACCTTTGGTCCAAAAAATTTGTCATTAGAACCGACCACCAATCCTTAAAATACCTCAAATCCCAAGAGAAATTGAATGTGAGATATGCTAAATAGGTGGAGTTTCTTGAGACCTTTCCCTATGTCATCCATTACAAAAAGGGGAAAGAGAATGTGGTGGCGGATGCCTAGTCAAGAAAGTTTGTGCTTCAATCAAAAAGACACTTGTTGTTGAATACTTTTGGGTCCAAACTCATGGATTTTGAGAGCATGAAGGAGATGTATGAAAATGATCCAGAGTTTAGAGAACTTTATGCTAATTGTGAAGTGGAGGAAAGGGTAGAAGAATCAATTGAATGTGAGGTGAGGAGGAACTTAGTGGTGATGTGGAGAAAAAGAGGTTTCACAAGTTTGATGGCTTCTTGTTTAGGAATGGGAAGTTGTATGTGCCTAGTTCATCTTGGAGGGAGTTGCTCGTGAGAGAGGAACATAGTGGGGGACTAATGGGGCACTTTAGAGTGGGCAAGACCATGGAGATTCTTAAGGAGTAATTCTATTGGCCCAAAATGAAGGTGGATGTTGTGAGGGTGTGTGATCAATGCTTGGAGTGTAGGCAAGCTAAGTCAAAGCTACTTCCACTTGGTTTGTACTCACCCCTCCCCATTCCTTTAGGTCCTTGGCTTGATATTTCTATGGATTTCATCATTGGATTGCCTAGGACCAAAAGGGGAAAAGATAGCATTTTCGTGGTCGTTTATAGGTTTTCTAAAATGGCTCATTTCATTCCATGTCATAAGGTTGATGATGCATATCATGTAGCCAATTTGTTTGTTGAACATGTCCTTAAATTGCATGGAGTCCCAAAAACTATCATTAGTAATAGGGATCCCAAGTTTCTTAGTCATTTTTGGAAAGAGCTTTGTGGGAGGCTTGGCACTAAGTTGTTGTTCTCCACTTCTTGACACCCCAAAACCGATTGTCAAATCGAGGTTGTTAATAGAACCTTGGGTGCCATGCTTAGAGCTATGGTTAAGGGGAAACTAGCTTCTTGGGAAGAACATCTACCTTTGATTGAATTTTATTATATAGGACCATGCACACATCTACTTGTATGACACCTTTTGAAGTTGTGTATGGCTTTATCCCCCTTACCCCCTTGGATCTTACGCCTTTGTCTAGTGATGTTGTCTTAAGCTTAGATGCCAAGGTGAGAGCTCAAGAGATGAAGCAACTTCATGAGCAAGTAAGGAAACAACTCAAGAAGAAAAACCAAGAAGTTGCCAAGATAGCCAACAAAGGAAGAAAAAAGGTTATCTTCGAGCCCGGTGATTGGGTGTGGGTTCATTTCCAGAAGGATAGGTTCCCAAACAAGAGGACCATCAAATTGATGCCTAGAGGAGATGGCCCCTTCCAAGTCCTTGAACGCCTTAATGACAACGCGAACAAGGTGGACTTGCCAAGCAATTACCAAGTGCAGAACACGTTCAACGTGTGTGACTTGTCTCCCTTCAAAGTAAAAGATCAAGTGAATCCGTGGACGGATTCTTCTCAAGACGGGGAGAATGATACAACCCGACGCTCAACCAAACCCTTCACTAGGAGCCAAGCTCGGGAGTTGCAGCAGCTGCAGTCCATGTTTGCACAGTTTGAGCTGCAGGGGCAAGTGCTGGGAGCTTCAGGGCAGTTCTGCCTCAGAAAGTGGAGTTGTTCATCGTGATCGCGCGTGCACAGACACGATCGCAGAAGGAAAAAGAGAAGACTACGCGATCGCGAGAAGACAGACGCGATCGCGAGGGATGAAAATACAGAGTTGCGCGGTCGCATGTCCACAGACGCGATCGCGCAAGAGGCGGGTTGAAGAGCTTTGCCTGCGCGATCGCTTGACCATAGCCGCGATCGCGTGGCTATGAATTAATGCTCAGCGCGATAGCGATCATCACTGCGCGATCGCGCTATGACGAGGATCAGAAAACCCAACAGTAGCTAATGACTTGAAGGCCCATTGTTAAGGGTTAATTAAGACATTTGTGTCATAGTATAAATACTCCTAAAGTCATTAGCATACCTAGTTTTGATGAATATTGATAATTATGAGGATTTGGCTAAGCTTGTTTGCCTAAGCACATTACAATCATTGATTTGCAATTAGTCTTAGCTAATTGAGGATCAAATATAAGTGGTTCTCTTGTTTAGGTCATTAGGGGGAGGGGGTAATTAGGCTAATTTTCCCTAATTAACTTCCTTAATTCTTCTCTAATCAAGTTGGGCCTTTCTTTAATTATTGTCTTTTAATTTTGTGTCTTTCAATTTTCATATAAACAGGCCTAAGCATTTGAGCAAAGGACCACTGAATATCCAATGATATAGTTCTCTGTTGATTAAGCAGTACCAGACTGCTTAGCACTCTCAAGTTCTTGCTCTCACACTACAAAAAATAAAAAAAGGGCTTTTAGCCACGCCAAAAAACGTAGCTAATGAGCTCAAAAACCGTGGCTAAATAGTTTTAGCTACGGATGGTTAGCCACGGTTGAAACCATGGCTTAAGCTGTCGTCGCAATGATTTTAGCCACACCGTGGTAACATCCAATTAGCAACTGCTATAATTTTATTTAGCCATGGAAGTTCATGGCTAATTATAGCTGAGGAAAAGGAAAACTTTGCCAAAAAATTTATATTTTCCACGCTTGGTCCGTGGCTAATTCTCTTTTAGTAATTTACCATGGCTAAAATATTGGCTATTATAAAAAAAAATATATAGAATAAGAAAAACCTGCAAATATTTTACATTGCATCTACTAAATATTACTCCTATAATATAATGAGATCCCAAAAATCAGAGTATTTTCTAATAATACACAAGTGACATATTAATCATTACAAACAAAACAAAGGCTTCAAACATTTAACAACCATAAAAGGGTTGTCTGTGCTTTTCTATAGATAATAAGGCACCTATTACAAATTCCAAAATGATGAGGTGCATAATATCTTCAGCATCTCTGATCCAAGTTCTATTAATTTCCTGTTAAACTAATCTCTAAATGTTTTAATTTCATGAACTTCTTGCTGAATCTCGTCTCTATAAGTGTTCTTGTTTCATAAAGAATAACATGCTTAAACTATATAGATTGGCATGACTTACCTACAAACCTCTTCTAATAAAAATTATGCAACTTGTTATCTTATCTGTCTATTCTCATCGACTTACTTATTTATAGTCTTGAACTATTAGTCCGTTAGACAAGTATGGATGAAAAAGTATAGATGACAGAGAGTGCTAAGATTAAACTGAAAAAAAGAACATGAATTCAAGTAGTGAAAAGGTAATCAACTTGAATCACAGTAACAAGATAATATATCTCAATTACGGGAGGAGTAGTTTCAACTCCAAGAAGATCCCACAACATCCAAACACTAAAAATTGGGATTAGAAGTTCTAAAAACCCTTATGCATTCATGTACCATAGGGAACAGACTAAAGGCTAATAGGACATCACTAAGCTAAGACAGACATATATGTCATTGATTTTTCATAGGGTGTAAGTGTATTGTATGGTATAGAATAAAATCATAGTAAAAAGCTAACCTCAGATTTTTTATGAGTTTCAAGAAATGATCGTGTAAGCTGCAGGTAATAATGATATGACATTAATGATTAAGTTTCTCTAAGAGTAAGGGGTAAACATACAACAAAACCATAAGGCCATAAACAAGAAATAACTTATTTAATAAACAAACTTAGAACCACTTTGATCGTCATTCTCTGTCAAGGACTGTCTTGGTAAAAAATACTTTGCTGACCCTTTTGCTACTGCAGATAGTAGTTCCGGTGGGAGAGATAAATCACTCTCGATTTTTTTTTTTTTTGAGTAAGATAAATCGCTCTCTATTTGCACTCTTCCACGATGTATCCACTCCAATCTCCCTATTGAACTAAGAATATGAAAAAGAACAATGATTTCAATAAGAAAATCGAAATACAGAGGAGAAAAAGGATACATTTAATATAAGACTTAATTGGAAACCCCAAAATTGATCTAAATAAAATATCCCAACTTACTGAGACAAGGAACCAGCTATCCAATTACACACTATATTTGCTCATAACCTAGAAACTAGAAATCTTGATAACAAAAAGAATCAGAGTAGAAGTCACTGGTGAAAAAACCTTAGATTGAAAAAAAAAATCAACTAAAAGGCAAAATTATCCAGATCTAATAATAATAGTAAAAGCTATATCAAGTAATAGTTTAGATGACAAGAAAAATATGAAATTATTGAAATTAAAAAGTGGAAGACAAAGGGAACCTCGAAAGTCAAAATGATCTCAGTATTCACTCCAATATTCTGATGAACTCCAAAAGAGTACTTGGATATGCAAATCTTTGTTTTCTTATCATAGTGAATTCTATCAGAGACATTCAAACTCTAGGTGATTATATGTCTGTTAATATTTAGAAAATTTATGTTGATTTCAGACACCAAAACCAATCTCACAAGCAAATTCCTTGTTTAACGTGGTTCATAGTCAACATACAATCATAAAGTACAGCAAAAATATACTGGATGAACCCATGAAAGATAACTAATAAAAATTTGAAAACCAGAAGAGCACCTTACCTTGAAAGTGGTAAGAAAATTTATTCCTCCAATGACCAATTGTTGCCCCTATTGGATAGAGCTACATTAAAGCAAACAAAAATTATTTAGCAAGAGACAACACAAGAAACGAAGATAAAGTTAAACAGTCAATAAACATTTCAAATGATGAACTACAGAACCAAATACACTAAAATTTGAAAAATAAAGCTCGGAAAGAAAGTCAACAAGAAACTCTGTAATTCTTAAATGTGTAATAAGAAACAGGTAGCTACCATCCAACCCAGACTTAAAGAGGACCAAGAGCTTATACAATGAATCTCAAGGCTGCAACCACATTCCTATGATATTTCAAAGAAACAGGTTCCTGCTGACAGAAGAAACAAATGCATTTTTTTGGTTTTTCTGAATCTCAAGGCTAAGTATTATAGAACATTATCTTCAGTGACTGGTATGATATCTAAATAGCGGAAAAAAACAGATTTAAAGTCAAAGTCATTGGTTAGCCTTGACAAAGATGCCTGAAAATCATGATAAACCAAGAAAAAAAGAACCTAGGCTTCTTCTCGCCCCTTTTATTGTGTCCTATTAAGATTTTCAAATATGTGAGAAAACATGATGATAATGTTGATAAACATACCATGAATATAAAAGAGTAAGCACCCGCTTTCTTGAAATTATGTTTAAAGAGTAACTAAGCAAACAAACCATTGAATCCCACATATTTATATTCAAAGAATCAACAATAAGAACTAGTCTCTCTCCTTACAAAGGTTCCAACATTTCTTAACCATTGAACCTTCAAAGTGAAGCAAAACACCATGTAGAAACTCAAATACAATGTAAATATCAAGCAACTAAGAGTTCGGTTTTTTTCCTCAAAGTTTGTTAGTTACCTTGGAACATAAGAGTTCTTAGGCTGCCATCGGTACTTCTCTTGTCCATTATCTGGCCTTCCATTATTTTAACAATCAAATGGTTCATCTATATAAAGAACATGAACCAGGTTAATGTAAAGGACCAACTTCACCTTTCACCCATTTTCCACCAAAAATATCACCATAGACTCATTAGTTCCATAATAAAAAAATCCAAATTCTACAAGACATAATTGAAGACAGATTAAAAAAAACTTGTTAAATCTCAAGTTGTATTAGGTGAAAGTACATATTTACGTTGAGGTCGTTCATAAAAAGTGCCATAAACTAAGACTGGCTACTGAACAGAACAAACAAGCTAAAGCAAACAATTAATTCAAGTGAGGAGGAAATTAGTAAACATGACTACTAAATGTTACCTTTTTAGCATTTAGATTCAGGTTTTGACTCCACCAAGCAGATACCAAACCTACTCAAATTAACAACAATTTCACAACAATTAACACATAATATCAGGTGAAAATACCAAGTAATTAGTAAAATTTCTCTCTTAAAACCTAGATCTATCAAGTAAAATTACTTGATAATGTATAGAGATAAAGACCGAAAGAAGTTGAATAATAAAAGACAGCCGAAGAAGGTCGAATAGAAAGATACTCGTTTACCCTTTACTGAAAATTTTCCACGAGCTTAATTAGATTAGAGCTTTCGATTCCCTTGCAATCTAGTTGGATCCTCCTTTAAAATAGTTGAAATATACTTAAAATTTATTGTCAAATGTCAATAGACTTAATCCATTGTAAGTTGAGAGCCCTTTGAGCAGCGATGAAATTTGGGGTTAGGGTTTTCAATTGTGCTTATGAGTGTTGGGTTTTGGAAAAATAGAAAAAGAAAGTAAAAAGCAAGTGATAGTATATGAATAATTAGGAGGGAGTGAAAAATAAAATTCCCGCCTCATTTTCCATGGGTGAATAGCGTCCCTTTCTAATCCGAAGCAAAGTTGGGCCCAATTGCCTGTACTTGCCACGCCAGATGCTTCTTGTTTAACCTATATCCGATTTTAGGTCAATTAACAACTAAATTTATATTTGCGGAGTCACGATCAATAGTTGAGATTAAGAGTTTAAATGACGAACCAAAGCAGTGATAGATTTGTAAATAATACGAGAATGAGATATAAGTATGAATTAATAAAGATAAAGCGTAGACAAAAGTAAGAAGAAGTAACCGTGTTATATCGCTTATCTCCGGAGAGAGTTCTTCTACCCCAGTCGTACTTAGAAGATCAAAGAACTAAGATACTGGGCAATTATGAGCAAAAATTAGTATTTGAGCAAGAGCGAGAGAGTATTCTTATTGATATTGTAGACAGGAAGTAAAAGTTTTTTTACAGTGGCCTAGAACAAATGCTATTTATTAGTCCGATAGGCATCCGTTGGGATTCGTAACCGCTGGGCATGGATCCTATGGATATGTATCCGCTGGGCACGTATCCGTTGGATGTATAACCGCTGGGTTGTAATGATTTCCTTTATGACCATTAATTGAATGATCGTGAATGATCAGGTTAATAACTGCTCACTAGGATCGGGTTGGCTGATGAAGTGCTTCATAACTCCTTTAGGTCTGCTCGTAATAACTGTCTATCCGTTAGATTTCTATCCGTTGGAACTTCTGTCCGTGCCACGTGGTGGACACGTGTCAGCTCTCAAGTGCTGTCAGCTTTTATCCAATACAGATAGTCCCCGCACTTCTCGAGCAGAATATCTGTTCGAGGAGTGGATAGGAATTTTGGCGAAAATTTTTGCTTCGTAAAATTCTATCTATGTGTGACGAAGCTTGGTGACGTACGTACCTTATCAGCTACGTGACAAATCCTTATGACGTGCACATTAAATGTGCCGTATAAAAAAGTAACTGCAGCTGGCACGCCTGCGCTGTTGGAGTCCATTCTGAAGTGACTACTGCGCGTCCCAAGCGTAAAAACAATGATTTTAACCGCCTCAATCACGTGCACACGTCGCCTGTTGATCGCGAGGTGACCGCTGCACTTCAGGGTAATGATGACGCTATAAAATTTGGCGAAACCTATTCCTTCTTTTGACGGTCAGATCTAATTGTGGTTTCTTGGATAACCTCCACGTGTCTCGAAGGAACTTGAGGGGCTGAATCTCCATTCCTATAAATAGGGATTTGCTGGATGAGAAACCTTCTACTTGCTCTTATTTCTTCTCTTTTGCTCCTTTGAATAAGCTTTGAATTCTTCTTGCTAACTTCATAACTCTTCTGAAATCATGACTTCAAGAGCTAGAAAAAATCAAAGTGCAGACATGGCTGGTAGTTCCTCAGCGGCCACTTCTAGGCCCAGGGCTACTCAGGCTACTGCTGCAGAAATTATGCCCAAGAAGTGGGGTGAATTAGAGGCGAGCTGTAACATCAAGTCCTTTAATAATTATTAGACACACAACTGGCCGGCGTATAGATTTAAGTCCGGGATCACAAAGGAGTTGATCCCACGAGTGAGGACGGACTGCCATTGGGATGATAGGGTTCCCCTCTTGCCGGTCTCTGAAGAAGAGAATATTACTTCCCACAGGGCTGGGTGGATAGCTATGTGCACCTACCCTTTCACGGTGGAATGTAGATTCCCCCTACACCCTGTGCTGGAAAGGCTCTGCAGGGAATATCTGCTCTGCCCGGGGCAACTGTGCCCCAATATATACAGAATAGTTACACTTTCGGATTTGTTTGCGATGGAAACCGACCAATCCTTTGGATATGAAGCTTTTATTTCTTTGTACAGCATACAAATTTTTAAAGATGGCTATGTGAACGCCAGGATGCGCGGGAGCAAGGGCTTGGTGCGTAGTTCTTAGGATACAGGTGACCGGGGTTGGTTACACCGGTATCTGTTCGTGCGCTCCTCGGCCTTGACTTTCGGCGACAAGACTTACCTTCCTGAAGTTTGGAACAAGAAGCGTAAGTCCCCGAGTATTTTTGAGATTTTTCGTATTCTTCCTTTTCTTCTCATCTGCTTACTTCGTTCAACTTCTTTTTGTAACGGCCAAGCGACCCTACGACAGGCTCATATCTGTTGATGAGCTGACGGCGTGGGTTGAGGCAATTTTTAAGGAGTTCACTCCTGAGAGGAGAGAATGGGCGCATTTTGCTGGGCATAAGGGTCTGGCCGTGAAAAACATGGTGAGAATATTTCTACTTTCATGATTATTCTTCTCCTTTGAAACTTCTCCGTGTCTGATCGTTTTACCTTTTGCAGGTCTAGGTACTCAAGGAGATTTCTTTCATGCTCCTCCTCAAGATGTGCCTTCCGAGCCTGTCGCTGATCCAGATGCTGAGGCCGCAGCTATACTAGCCTCGGTGGAGGCACTGCGCAGCAGGGAGGGTGGCGAGGAACTCTTGTCTGGTGGCCTTGGTTCTTTGAAAAGAAAGAAGAAGAGCCAGGACGAGGGTGGAGCACGGAAGAGGTCCGCCCGTAAGACTTTCGTTGCTGCCGGGCAAGCCTCAGCTGCTGAGAGTGAGCCTTCGTCCAGAGCCAATGTACCGGAGTCTGCAGAGGAGAATGTCAGGACTACTGCTGAAGTCCCCGAGTCTGCACGGGGAGAAGGTTTAGCCAAGGAGGTTATCTATCTTTCAGATACTGAGATCGAAGCCGACGAACCCCTTAGGCGAAAGCCTTATCTTCGAAGTGACAAAAGGAAAGTTGAAGAGGAGGCTGTCCGTACTCCGGAGAGGAGTCCCCGAGTTGATGACGGGGTGAAGGAGGCTCCTTTCCGTGTAGACAAAGGAAAAAGAAAAATAGGTGAAGAAGAAGAAGAAGAAGAAGAAGAAGAAGAAGAAGAAGAAGAGGAAGAAGAAGCAAAGGAAGAAGTTCCCCAAGAGGGTGGCTGAGGTCCTCGTGTTTTTCGTTTCGAGGACATGGAAAATGTGGCTACTGAGGGGGCGACGCCTGTCGGTCTTCGCGAGTATGAGATGATAGATCCTGGAGTGGAAGGTGATTCCAACCTATCATCAACAAGATTCATCTGGCGGTCAGTCATCGACGGCCAAACCGGATTGAAGGATATCAGGGGTGTGCGTTACAAGTTCGGGCCGAACTATCCTTCTGAACAGTCTTGGGAACCCAAGTACTGTGAGAGGAAGCATACTATGAAAGTTGCCCCTGATGTTAACTTCATAACTGGACCGGGTGGTTTAGCCAAAGCTGTCTCTTCGCTCATCGGTCCTCGCGAATAGTGGGTGATGAGGGAGCTGAGTGATGAGGAGTTGGCCTTTCAGATTGCTGCTGACTCCTCCCAGGTAAGTGTTTACCGCTTTGTGTTAGAAGTAACTCTAGCCCCAGATTTCTAACCTTCGCTTATTTTACTTTTTAGTCAAGTATGCTGGCTGCCGAGCTCATGTTCTGTTCCAGGATCAACAACGTCGATCAAGTACTCGAGGTAAAGAAAGAGTTGCTGGATGCTATGAAGGAGAACAAGATCTTGACAGAGCAGTGTGGTCTCCTAGGGAGTGAAGTTAATCGGCTAACTGATGTTAGCAATGAACGTCTTGAGCAAATTAACGTACTCACTAAGGAGAAGGACCTTCTTCTTGAAGAAAAAGAAGGGTTCGCACGCTCTGCCTTGGGTCTAGAGAGATTACTTGAAGAATGTAAAGCTTCTTTGAGCAGTGCTATTGATGATCGTGCATCCCTTTAGATGAATCTGCAAAGGGCCAACGAAGAATCACTTAAGGCCAGAGCTGAGCTTCAGGCCGCCAAAGATCAGGTTACGCAATCGATGAGTGCTCAGACCGCACTATCCAAAGACTTGGCAAACCTGCGCGATCAGTCTGAGATTAAGGCCAAGCTTGCTGCACTCGAGGCTAAACGTTCATTCCTTGTGCAGATTCAAGCTAAATAAGTTAATGTTGAAGAGAGGCTGCAGATGACAAAAAGCGTTGTTCGCAGAATAAGACAAGCACTGAATCTCTCTCCTGAGGAGTCTCAAGGTGAAGACGAAGATGAAGATGAAGACGATGGCGAGAATTTGGGGGACGATGGCAGAACCGACGGAGCTGGTGCGTCGGGTTCTGATCGTAGCCCTAAATGCTGATGCCCTTCCCCAACCTTTGAGTTTTTTCATCTGGTGAGAGCCAGATTTGGTTGTTTGTGGACAGAGGTCTGGTAAAGACTCTCTGGTCTCTGTATGGCCGGTTCTATTTGGCCTTTGATCACTCTGTAAACTTCTGTCAGCCATTTTCGGCATCTTATCGTTTTACAGGATAATGTATATATGCTTTTAGATCTATTCAATGACTATATTTAGCTTGAACTTTTGATCTTTCGTTTGTATGTATTGTAGCTTTCGTGCCTTTTGTTTGGGAATTTTCTGAAGTTTGAACTTTATTAAGTTCTGGTCTCCAAAAGTCTGCCCGAATGTTTTTAACTTAGCCTTTCGTTAGAAAGAGGTCGTAAGTTGTGAATAATTTGACCGAATCGTGGTCGTTAGACTTTTGGCCGAATCTTTGCTCTTTGCGCATAACTTTGCTTATCGTTTTGATAATTGAAAGTTGTTGCACGACTTTGTAGATTGGCTCTGGCCGAGTCGCTGGCCTTGTGAACAACTTCTTTTATTTTCGTAGAAGTCTTGTCACGTAAAAGTTTTTTGAAAAACTTTACAAATTCGCCTTTTGGCAAGGTCTTTTGCCTTTATGAAGGTCTTACCTGGCCTACGGGGGCCCCGCACCACCCCCCTTGTTTTTATGTTGGAACACGGGAAGTGATAACATAATTGAAAGTTGTTGCACGACTTTGTAGATTGGCTCTGGCCGAGTCGCTGGCCTTGTGAACAACTTCTCTTATTTTCGTAGAAGTCTTGTCACGTAAAAGTTTTTTGAAAAACTTTACAAATTCGCCTTTTGGCAAGGTCTTTTGCCTTTATGAAGGTCTTACCTGGCCTATGGGGGCCCCTCACCACCCCCCTTGTTTTTATGTTGGAACACGGGAAGTGATAACATAAAAAAGAGTTGAGGCGAGCTGCATATGGAACATATTTAACCAAACGAGGAGTGTGTCCGTTGTGGGATTCGAAACCACAGCCGCGAAGTTGAAGAACTTCGAGCTCTACCGGTTGAGCTAAACGGATCTGACCTTGTTTAGGTCGTTAGTACAATTTAGAGAGAAAATATAGTAAAGGTAAGAACTTTCGTAAAAATAAAAGGCAAGTATAAGATAACAAACCGTTTTACCACTCAAAAGTGATCCTTTTTTAGTAAACCACATTCCAACTGTTCGGGACAGTGGAGCCGTCTGGTCGCGCCAAGCGATAAGATCCCTTGCCGACTAAAGCTATCACTATGTAGGGGCCTTCCCAGTTAGGGCCAAGCTTCCCTGAATTTGTTTCTTGTGTGCTCTCGGAGACTTTCCTTAGCACAAAATCTTCCAACCTGGAAGCTTCGTACGCGCAGCCCCCAATTGTAGTACTATTCAATTCGTTCTTTCTGGGCGACTACTCATACAAGGGCTAGCTCTCTCCGTTCTTCGAGGAGGTCCAGCTCTTCTGAGAGGTTGACTGAGTTTGATTCTTCAGTGGCATGTGCGTATCACAGGCTGGGCTCTCCTATTTCAACTGGGATTAAAGCATCTACACCATATACCAATGAGTTGGGAGTCTCTCCAGTACTTATTTGTATCGTCGTGCGGTAAGCCCATAGTACTCCAGGTAACTCTTCTACCCAACATCCCTTTGCCTGCTCGAGGTGCTTTTTAAGGGATTCAACGATGATTTTATTGGTAGATTCTGCCTGTCCATTGGCAACAGGATGGTATGGAGAGGAAGTGATCCTCTTGATGTGTAGATCGTCGAGAAACCTAGTCACTTTCTGGCCGATAAATTGTGGGCCGTTGTCCATGACTATTTCCTTAGGTGCTCCAAAGCGACAGACAACAAAACGCCAGAGGAAGTCGACAACCTCCGTTTCTCGTATCCTCATATATGTTGCTGCTTCGACCCACTTGGTGAAGTAATCAGTGATGATTAATAAGAAACGAATCCTTCTCGGCGCGGTGGGAAGAGGACGGACTACATCCATCCCCCATTTCATGAAGGGCCACGGGGAGATTATTGAATGGAGCGGTTCTGCTGGCTGATGGAGAAGATGGGTGAACCTCTGGCACTTGTCATATTTTTTGACAAATTTGTTCGTATCTTTCTCCATTTTGTCTTAATAATAACCTGCGCGGATCAGCTTTCGGTCTAACGCTTTCCCTCGGAATGATTTCCACAACAGCCTTCATGGAATTTTCTCATCACATAGTTGATTTGACTCGGTCCGAGATATTTTGCGAGAGGTCCTGCAAACATTTTACGGTAGAGTTCGCCATTGAGAATTGTATATCGAGCAGCTTTTATTCAGAGCTTGCGAGCAGCTTTTATGTCTACGGTTAGAGTCACATGGAGAAGATAGTTTGTTATCTCATTCCGCGAGTCCCAAGTAGCGTTGATGGTGTTGACTTCAAACTTTTCTCTGTCTATGGTCGTGTAGAGAAGTTGAACAACAGCTGAGGAGCTGGCTGCCCCTATCTCTGCCGCTGATCCTAAATTTGCGAGAGCACCGGCTTCATGGTTTTCTTCCCATGGAATCTAAAGTGCCTTCCATTCATCAAACTGTGCTAGGAGTTCTTTTACTCGGGCGAGGTACACTTGCATCCTGGATTCTCGTGCAATGAAGCCTCCAGTTATCTGATTGATCACCAGCTGAGAGTCACTTTTGAGTTTGACGATGGTTGCTCCATAACTTCGGGCTAGTTCTAATCCTGCAATGACGGACTCATATTCGGCCTCATTGTTAGTAATAAATGGGAACTTGATAGCCTGCCTTACCGTCTCACCGGATGGAGCAACGAGAACCAATCCAAGCCCGGACCCTTTGACGCTCGAGGAGCCGTCTGTGTGAAGGTCCACGTGCCAGGAGCCTGCCCAGCATAAAGAATAGCTTCTTTTTCTGCCTCAGGGTATATATTAGTGCTGAAATCCGCCATGAAGTCTGCTAAAACTTGTGATTTTATTGCTACCCTAGGCTGGTAGGTGATATCAAATCCAGATAATTCTATAGCCCATTTTACTAACCTTCCTGAAAATTCAGGTTTGTGCAAAACATTTCGTAAAGGAAAGGTTGTAACCACAGCTATTGAATGACTTTGAAAGTAAGGGCTTAATTTACGAGCAGCAGTTACCAGTGCCAACGCCAATTTTTCTAAGGGTTGATAGCGTATTTCTGCGTCAATTAGGGCTTTGCTAATGTAATAGATAGGAAGTTGTTTACCTTTTTCTTCCCGAACTAGAACGACGCTTACCGACGATTCTGAGACTGCCAAATAAATCAGCAGCTGCTCACCCTCCTGAGGTGTAGAGAGCAGTGGTGGATTGGATAGGTACTTTTTCAGATCCTTCAATGCTTGTTGGCATTCAAGGGTCCAATCGAACTCCTTGTTTTGTTTTAAGACGTCGAAGAAACTTTTGCATCGGTCGGACGACCGAGAGATGAATCTTCGTAGTGCCGCCACTCTTCCCGTCAGTTTCATGACGTCTTTCCTGTTATGGAGTACGTCTGGAATTGATTCAATGGCTTTAATCTGAGTGGGGTTGACTTCAATTCCACGCTAAGAAACGATGAAGCCCAGGAACTTTCCCGATCCGACTCCAAATGCACACTTCTCCGTGTTCAGCTTCATGTTGTACAGATCCAGGATTCGGAAAGCTTCTTTCAGATGCGCCAGATGGTCCTCTGCTCGTTTGGATTTGATCAACATATCATCGGTGTACACTTCCATAGTTTTTCCGATATGGTCATGGAACATTCGATTGACTAGATGCTGATATGTTGCACCTACATTTTTTAGTCCAAATGGCATAACTTTATAACAATACGTACCTTGACAGGTTATGAACACTGTTTTCTCCTGATCTTAAGGGTCTATCAATATCTGGTTATATCCGGAGTACGCGTGGAGGAAGGTGAGCACCTCGTGTCCGGCTGTTTCGTCGATCAGTTGATCTATCCTGGGAAGGGGATATGAATCCTTCGGGCAGGTTTTGTTTAGATCCGTGAAGTCAATGCAGACTCGCCATTTACCATTTTTCTTAGGTACAACGACCATGTTGGCTAGCCAGTCCGGGTATTTGACTTTACGCACGGATCCAATCTTCAACAGCCGATCGACCTCGTCGTTGATGACCTGGTTCCAAAAGGCCCCTTGCTGACGCGTCTTCTGTTTCACCGGGCGGTGATATGGGTCGACGTTCAACCTGTGAGTAATGATGTCGGGAGGAATACCTGTCATATCTGCGTGGGACCAGGCGAATGTTGTATGCCGCTCCTTGAGGAACTGGAGGATATCTTCCCGTAGGTGCTCGCTCAATTCGGTCCCTAAGTATACCTTCCGTTCCGGCTTATCGGCGAGCAATTCTTCGGGTTCCAAAGTTTCCACGGTCGGCATGTGGTTTTCTTTTTCGTCCATCTTTGTGATGAATTCCGGGACCTCGTAATTTGTTGCTTCATGTGGTATATCTGGTCCCGGTCGCTGTAATTGCTATTTGTTCTCTTCGGGCTGTTTGAGAGCCACCGAATAGCAATCTCGGGCAGAGCGTTTCTCTCTTCGGACCTCACGTATTCCCCATTTGGATGGGAAATTCAATACTTGATGATAAGTCGAAGGAATAGCTTGCATGTCGTGGATCCAAGGTCTCCCCAAAATGATGTTGTAGGCTTGATCCGCATCAACAACATGAAAAGTTGTCTCCTTCGCTACCCCTTCGGCGAGAGTTGTCAGGGTAATCTCGCCAAGAGTCTTCTCGCTTGAGTTGTTGAAACCGGAGAGAACTCGAGATATTGGTACGATCTTGTCCAACAACTGCATCTCCCTTACAACCCGTGATTGGATAATGTTTGCAGAATTGCCCGCATCAATGAGTACTCTTTTGACGTCGAATTCCGCCACGCGTAACGTTATTACTAACGCATCAGCATATGGGAATTGCGAACCGTCTGCATCAGAATCCTAAAATGTTATTGTTTCTTCTGATCGTGGGCGTTTGTTGTTTGTGATGGAGACCTTTGCATACTTCTTCGCTTTGAAGGTAACGGAGTCCACCTCGATTCCACCTGAAATAACATTAACTGTCCTCCTAAGAGAGGACGCTCGTGGAGGGCCAGGTTTGTTCTGCTGTGCCTTCGCGTGAGTCTGCTTCCCCTTCTTGGTCAAGAACTCTTTCAAGAATCCCTGTTTCAACAAATGAGCAATTTCATTGCTTAGGGCTTTGCAATCCTCGGTGGTATGACCATGGTCACGATGGAAATCGCACCACAGGTCCTGGTTTCGCTTGCTTGGGTCGGTCTTCATGTCTTTCGGCCACTTGACCTTCTCTCTCATGTCTTTGAGTGTTGCCACTACTTCAGACATTTCCACGTTGAAGTTTGGCATGCTTGGGGCTCCACGGAGGCTTGATTTTGAATCATCTCTTTGGGACAATCCTTTGTTGTTGGGGTTGCGTCCTTTGGAATAGTTGCGTGACTGATCAGGGTACGGCTCATAACGTACGTCTGATCTCTCTGTCTCTGCCTTTCCACCGGATCCACTATTACATGCCTGAGTCCTTCCCCGAGTACCTATTCCAATCAATTTATCTTCGTCGATACGTACCTTTGAATTGTAACGGTTGTAGACATCCGACCAGCTGGCTGCTGGGAACTCGCGAAGAGACTCGTAAAGTTTGCGTGTGGCCTCTGAGCTCCTAATATCCAGGTTGTTGGTAAACGCGATTGCCGCCCATCTGTCGGGTACTTTAGGAAGCATCATATGCTTTCTTTGGAAGCGATCCACATATTTGCGGAGAGACTCGTCGGGTCTTTGCTTGATTTCAAAGATATCCTCTACAGGGGTTTCTGTCTTCTGAGCGCCTGTGTGTGCCTTCACGAACAACTCAGCCATCTCTGCGAAAGACCCAATGGAGTTTGGTGGCAACATTGAGTACCATCATAGAGCTCCATCTACTAGGGTTTCTACGAACATCTTCAATTGAACAGATTCGATCTCCTTGTCGGTGAGATCGCTAGCCTTTATAAAGTTGCTGAACATCATGAGGTGGTCATTGGGATCAGATGTTCCGCTGTACCTCGGAATGTTTGGCATCTTGAACGTCTTAGGTATTGCCTTTGGGGCTGCCTCCTTCTTCCAGAGCCGCTGGGAATACCGTTGGACATCGACTTTTTTCAGCTTTGGTGGAGTGCCTGGTATCTGATCAATTCTCTCGTGAAGAGACTTTTGAAGTGCTTCCTCACTTTCCTTGAATTGTTTGGTGAGAGCTTCCACAACAAGGCTCATTTCCGTAGGCGCCATAGACCCTCCATTCCGATTCTGATTGACTTGGGTCGTTGGATCTGCAGTCCCTCCGTTATTCCGTTCTTCACCTTGCCTCGAAGTATGTGAGGAAGGAGCGTCACGACCAGGTGTTGCAGCGTCGGGTCTTGCAGTTGAAGGGTTACTCCTTCGGAGAGAGGTGAGCACCTCGTTTATTCCTCGGTTTACCTCTGCCTGTTCCTGCATGAAAGCAAAGAGTGTTTCCTGGAGGTTCCCTCGGCTAGGGAAGAGACTCGTATGGTGTCGTCTCCTGGGTGGGGTAGTGCTCTGAGAGCGCATACGCCTATTTCTCTGCCTGACCGGTCCTTGGGAAGATTGTTGCTGCCCATCGGACGAATAGTCGGGAGAATAATCAGAAGAATAATTAGGACTGGATGGAGGAGTATTTACCTGACTTCCGCCTACGATAGTTCGTTGTGAACTGCTTTCTGCCATGTTAGTTATAGAACAAAAGACTGACGCAAAGAGGTGCAATATCTGAAAAGATAAACTATTAACCTACGAAGGCTATTGACCGGCTCCCACTGTGGTCGCCAAATTGTTTAACCTAGATCCGATTTTAGGTCAATTAATAATTAAATTTATATTTACGGAGTCACGATCAATAGTTGAGATTAAGAGTTTAAATGATGAACCAAAGTAGTGATAGATTTGTAAATAATACGAGAATGAGATATAAGTATGAATTAATAAAGATAAAGCGTAGACAAAAGTAAGAAGCAGTAACCGTGTTATATCGCTTATCTCTGGAGAGAGTTCTTCTACCCCAGTTGTACTTAGAAGATCAAAGAACTAAGATACTGGGCAATTATGAGCAAAAAGTAATATTTAAGCAAGAGCGAGAGAGTATTCTTATTGATATTGTAGACAGGAAGTAAAAGTTTTTTTACAATGGCCTAGAACAAATGCTATTTATAAGCCTGATAGGCATCCGTTGGGATTCGTAACCGCTGGGCATGGATCCTATGGATATGTAACTGCTGGGCACGTATCCGTTGGATGTATAACCGCTGAGTTGTAATGATTGTTTTTATGACCATTAATTGAATGATCGTGAATGATCAGGTTAATAACTGCTCACTCAAATCGGGTTGGCTGATGAAGTGTTTCATAACTCCTTTGGGTCTGCTCGTGATAACTGTCTGTCCGTTAGATGTCTGTCTGTTGAAACTTCTGCCCGTGCTACGTGGCGGACACGTGTCACCTCTCAAGTGTTGTCAGCTTTTATCCAATACACTTCTGTAGCTAAATAACCGTAGGTATAACCCATTTTTTTGTGGTGTCATTTCTATCTTCATTTCATTAAGTATAATGAAAGACAACATAGTTTATTTGCTCGATAAATTGCGATATTATAATCCCTCGAGCAGTTTAATTTCATCGTATGTATAGATAAGAATGGTGCAAGTTATGCTGGTTTGATGAACCAGTTGACTACTCATTTGGTATGTTCTGAGGATTTGGCATTTTTAATTCGATTATTAAGTAAAATGTTGCATAATTTTACTTTGTTTGTTACGTAGAGATCTAGGAATTATTGGACTGTGCGAACGACTGAAGAAAGTGTTGAACAATTTCTTGTTTAATCAAGTAGAATAGACGGCAACATAGTATTTTGTTTCAATAAATCTCGATACTATATGATGAGTTAAAAATATGTAAATGATAATCTATCTTTACGTATAATCTGCCTAGGTTGATTTTGATGTGGTAAAACTAAAGGTTTGGTGGTTTTGTTCATCTTGTAATTCGCAAGACTCAACAACAGATGGCCTTCATTACCGGGAATTTGTTAGAGAACTGTTCTCATGTTGTTCTCTGCAAGGCCAAATGTGCTGCAATATAAGTGTCTTCTGCCCCAGCTTTCGTATCGTACGTGTCTGCTAAGAATTTAAATGTCAACTTGTTTTCTAATAAATTTAGTGTTTTGTGTCGATATGATGCCACAACATGAGAGCCATTCCTTGAGATATGTTTCGAACTATGCTTATAGTTGGTCAAGTTTGGTTAAGACAACATGTTCGGTAACCAACATCATCCATGTGGTGTTAATGCGTATATTGGTTAGGTGAGTTGGAGATGATGGGAAGACATGTTTGCCAAGAATTTAAAAATGTCAATAGTCAACCATCAGTGGATTGAAGATTGCATTAAGGAAGACGTCTTCCTGAGGCTCCTTACACATTAGATGGTATATTAAATAGTACTGATTTACTATTTTATTACAATGGTTTTCTTTTCAGGTTCTCTTTATCTGCGTAGCTAGTATTTATTTTGCCCAATAGATTTACACTGACTGGATTTGACCTTTGTGGTTTCCATTAAGAGGTGATCTGGAGTGAAGGCTACAGAGAAAGATTCACACAGCAAGCACAAACTGAATTTAATAGGTAATAGGTTGATTGATTGAGAGCAAAATAATGGTTCAGCTATTCAAAAAACTCACTGCAATTTAACAAAGGAGAAGTAACACTCAAAAGGGGAGGTGAGAAGACCTAGAGAGAAATTGGGATGAGAAGAAACAGAAACTACTCATGACTTGATTAACTTACTCTCCCTCTCACTAGCTATTACTTTTATAACTAACTAATATTCCCTATTCCTATCATTCCTTTTCTTTCAAGTTGTTCCCTTAGCCACGTTGCCAGACAAAACCTCCAAGCCTTGTATTGGGCTTGCTCTGCCTTGTGCTGCGTCTTGAATTATTGGGCTCTTTCTCTTGGTGGACTGTTGGGCCTACGGCTAGGTCCATAACATTACCCCTTCCTGAATTGAGGACCTTGTCCTTAAGGTCCAAAGTATTAGGAGAATCTGGCAGAGTCTCAAGCAAGGGAATTACTTGTTGAGTTAGGTCACCATTGCAGCGCTTGAGCATAGAGATGTGGAAGACCGGATGGATTCTGGATGCAACAGGCAAGTCCAGTTTGTATACCACCAAGCCTACACGTTTAATAACACGAAAGGGTCCAAAATACTTGCGCCCCAACTTGTGATATTTGCTCAAACGGACAGAGTTCTGTCTATATGGTTTGAGCTTTACATAAGCCCAATCCCCTTCCTTGAGCTGAACATCAGATCGCTTTTTATCAGCAAAAAGTTTCATCTGGAATTGAGCTTTGTGCAAATTTTCCTTAAGGAGCTTGAGAACCTCATCGCGTCTCAGCATGTAGGTTTCAACCAGATCATCTGCAGTGCTTCCTAAAATATAACGAGCAATGGTTGGAGGTTCACGACCATACAGTGCTTGAAAAGGTATCATCCCTGCTAAAGTTTGGAGCGAAGTATTATACCAATATTCAGCCGAGGGTAGCAGTGGAACCCATTCATGAGGGCTGTCCGCTACAAAACAACGTAAGTATTGCTCGACACACTTGTTTAGAGCCTCCGATTGTCCATCGGTTTGGGGGTGGTATGCAGAGCTCATAGCTAATGTAGTCCCTTGCAGTTTATGGATTTCTTGCCAAAAAGATTGGAGGAAGCGAGGATCACGGTCAGTGATGATAACTCTAGGTGGCCCATGTAATTTCAAGACATGAGCAACAAAAGCCAATGCTACTGAGAGGGCTAAGAACGAGGCAGGAAGGGCAATAAAGTGCCCATATTTGGACAGGCGATCAATGACAGTCATGATCGTATTCTTGCCCTTAGAAGCAGGTAAGCAAGTGATAAAATCCATGGTTATTTCTTCAAAAACCATCTCAGGAAGTGGAAGGGGCTGGAGCAACCCCGCTGGCAAGTAGTTGGTGTCCTTCATCTGTTGACATACCTGACAAAGACTGATAAAATCCTTGACGTCTCTTCGCATATACTTCCAAAAGAAATTGGAAGACAAGCGATGAAAGGTGCGAGCAATGCCAACATGGCCACCAACTGTGGTACTATAGAATTCATGTAGAAGTTGGAAGCGAACAGGAGAATTAGAGGGAATAACCAACCTCCCTTTGAAAAATAGCAGCCCTTCTCGAAATACATAGTCAACAACATCAGGATCCCCCTTGTCCAAACGACTCTGAATATCCAACAGTTCTGAATGGGTTGCATTAGCAAGGCGAATGTCAGCTTACCAGTCACACTTTTGAACTAAAAAAGCCTGAAGCGCACCATCAGATGGACGTGACAGAGCATCGGCTGCCTTGTTAGACTTTCTTGATCTGTAAATAATTTGAAAATCATAGCCTACAAGTTTGCTCAACCACTTCTGTTGTTCAGGTGTCTGGATCACTTGATTAGTTAAATTTCTGAGTGACTGTTGATCCGTAAGTATACTAAATCTGCGCCCCAATAAGTATTTCCTCCATTTTCCTACAGCCTGTGTGATAGCAAACATCTCCCTGTGGTAAGTGGAAGCCCTTTGCATCCTGGGGCTTAGCTTCTGACTAAAATAAGCTATTGGATGACCTTGTTGAGACAAGACAGCCCCAATTCCTATCCCAGAGGCGTCGGTCTCTAACGTGAAGGCCACAGAAAAATCAGGAAGTGCCAATACAGGGGTCTGACTCAAATGGGCCTTTAAAGTGTCAAAAGCAGTTTGTTGGGTTGTTTCCCACACAAAGGCATCTTTTTTAAGAAGGTCCGTAAGTGGACTCGCAATTGTGGCGTAGTGCTGGATAAAACGCCTATAATAACCGGCAAGGCCCAAAAAACTTCTCACTGCCTTACAGATTTTGGGGTGGGCCATTGTTGAATAACCTCCATTTTTGAAGAATCGATACTCAGTCCAGCTGTTGAAAGCACATGACCTAAATAGTCGACTTGGGTTTGGCCAAACACGCATTTGGAACGCTTAGCCACTAATTGATGCTTTTGAAGCAGCTCTAACACTATTCCGAGGTGTTCCAAATGAAGTTCCCAAGTTGGGCTATATATCAATATGTCGTCGAAGAATACTAGAATAAATCGACGCAGATAAGGGCGAAAAACAGCATTCATTGTGGCTTGAAAGGTTGATGGTGCATTAGAAAGACCAAAAGGCATCACAAGAAACTCGTAATGACCTTCATGTGTGCGAAAAGCTGTCTTAGCAACATCTTCAGGACGCACCCTTATTTGATGATAACCTGAGAGTAAATCCAACTTGGAGAATAATTGAGAACCATGGAGTTCATCAAACAATTCGTCAATAGTAGGTATGGGAAACCTACCACGCACAGTAATTGCATTCAAGGCACGATAGTCCACACAAAATCGCCAAGTGCCGTCCTTTTTGCGAACCAAAAGGACTGGAGATGAGAAGGGACTAGTACTCGGGCGAATGATACCCTCAGCCAACATATCATTTACTAATTTCTCCATGATTTGCTTCTGAAAATATGGGTAACGATAAGGTTTAACATTGACTGGACTCGACCCATTTGTCAAGTGTATAGCATGGTCCTGAGTACGTGCTGGAGGTAGGCCCTAAGGCTTGTTGAAAACATCAGAAAAAGAGTCCAACACAGCCATTAAGTCAGCTGGATGGGCAGACTGTACCTTTGTCCCCTCTGGTTCCTCATGAACCAGCATCAGGCAATAAAAAGAAGAGACAGCATCTGTGGTAGTATAGCGACGAAGAGATTGTAACTGCACTGGCTGGGCTTCTACAGGTGAATCACCAATCCAACGAACTTTAGAATCGCCCACAGAGAACTCAAAGACACGTTCAGCATAATTAGTAAGAATATGTCCTAGAGTTGATAACCACGAAACTCCCAAAACCACATTAGTTCCGTGCAACGGAAGTACATATAAATCGACAGTCAAGCTATGCCCCTGAATTGATAAGGGCACTCCCTTAACAACCCCATCACAGCGGAGCCTTTGCCCGCTACCCACAGCCACAGAGAATGTAGGAGTGGAGGTGATAGATAAGTTCAAAAAACGAGCCTTGCAAGTCTGCACGAAGCTATGCGTGCTTCCCCCATCCACTAAAATTTGAACCGGTGAGCCCGATATATGACCCGTAAAATGGAGAGTCGTGGGAGAAGTGCAGCCAGATAAAGCATGATAAGAGATAGTGGATTGAGCTTGTACCTCTAGGCATTGGAGTTCCTCAGCCAGGTCATCTGAAGTGAATGATTCAGGAAGTTCCACAGTTGGCTCGGGTGAATCTTCGAGAAGAAGAAGCTGGGGGAGGACCTTGCACCTATGACCCTTAACATACTTCTCGTCACAATTATAGCATAAACTATTCTCACGGCGGGCTTGAAAGTCACTGGAAGACAAACGCCTGAATGGAATTTTAGATGATGAGGGAGATGGGTTAGTGTGATTGAGATTAGGTTTTGGATTAGGAAAAGTGGGAGTTGGTAACAGAGGTGGGGTTCTAGCAAAAGCGGGTCGGGGCGGGCTAAGCGTGTCTCTGGCCTGTTTTTGTTCATACAAATGGGCCAAAACATAGGCATCCTCCAAAGTAGTGGGTCTGGCTATCGCTACATCATCTTGGCTTGAATCATTGAGCCCAGAAATAAAACATTCAATTAGATACGGATTAGGTAAGGCCATAGATTCATTAGAAACAGATTCAAAACGAGACCTGAACTCCCCCACCGTTGATGTCTGCCGGAGTTTGGACAAACAACCCTCCGGTGATTTGAGTGTATGCTGTTTGAATCGAAGGCGTACTTTCTCAGCAAAATTAGTTCAACCCGCTAATTGTTTGTTACGAAATAGCCATCTATACCAATCCAACGCCTCCCCGTCGAGATAAAACGAAGCAAGTGATAACTGGTGGTCTGGTGCAATTGAATAGAACTCAAAATACCGTTCAGCTTGGAAGAGCCAGGCTTCTGGGCTTTGACCATTGAAACGACCCAAATCCACTGACACGGGTTTGTGACGAATAGTCACTGGAGGTGAAGAGTGTGTTCCCTGAGACAAACAAATCTCTGAAGAATGAGTACGAGCAGGTGCTATAGAAGCAGATTGAGCTGCAACCTGGGTCATATAATCAGTAAGAACTTTGTGTAATCTGTCAACCTTCGATTCTAGCGAGTGAAAAGCAGACATAGACACAAAGGATTCATCAACAGCCTTAAGCTTAGAATCAGTGGTGGAATTCGAAGCCATGAAAGCACCAATGGAGTGAAGGCTACAGAGAAAGATTCACACAGCAAGCACAAACTGAATTTAATATGTAATAGGTTGATTGATTGAGAGCAAAATAATGGTTCAGCTATTACAAAAAACTCACTGCAATTTAACAAAGGAGAAGTAACACTCAGAAAGGGAGGTGAGAAGACCTAGAGAGAAATTGGGATGAGAAGAAACAGAAACTACTCATGACTTGATTAACTTACTCTCCCTCTCACTAGCTATTACTTTTATAACTAACTAATATTCCCTATTCCTATCATTCCTTTTCCTTCAAGTTGTTCCCTTAGCCACGTTGCCAGACAAAACCTCCAAGCCTTGTATTGGGCTTGCTCTGCCTTGTGCTACGTCTTGGATTATTGGGCTCTTTCTCTTGGTGGACTGTTGGGCCTACGACTAGGTCCATAACATGATCCTCATAGAAAATGCATGTCATTTCAGTTGAAGCGATGTTGGTTATAGTACATAATACGAAATTTGATAGAGAATGTATTCATTCTTCTCCAAAATCTAGAGTCAGTTTTTGGCAATTAGATGCATAACTTTCTGCCAGCTGATGCTGTTTATTTGATGAGGTCTTTATGCTTCTATATGCCTACTCACAGAAATAGTGCCGTTTGGTTATCTAATGGTTGTGAATTAAGAAAAAGATGTTACATAAAATAGAACACAATAACATCAATAAATCTATAAATTGTAAAACAACAGCTAATGGAGCAAATTGACTTTCCACAATGAGATCACATAGCAAATGGAAATACGGTAAAGTAGACAGCACTTATGTTATGAGACCGATAGATCAAGAATCTTCTTCCTCATCTGATGATTCCTCATGTGATGAGGTATGATCTGATTTTAGTTTGAAATCAGAATTTGCCAACTCTTCTACTTGTATTTCCTTAATTCTCATGGCAGATTCGCTGGTATATTCGCCGCAATGGGATACCTCAAGCAACTTCAGTGAATTTAAGTACCCGAAATTAGAAGGTATATCCAGATCCCTACAATATTCCAACGACACAAGCTGCAGGTTCGGGAAAGCATCCTCTGAGACCCTCCATCGAATCGAATCCGTATGGAACATTCTTAAAACTTTAAGCTTCGGAAACTCTCCATCCTTGACTATCCACATGTACATCCAGAAGTAGCAGTAAAGTAAGTGCAAAATTTCGAGGTTGGGTAGCTCCCCAATTGTTGAAACACTTCTCAAAGGGTTACGAAATGGGAAGAAACCCAGTTCCAACTTCTTGAGACTTGTTGGGAATCCAAACGCTCGTCCAGTTGGTGGACGTCGTGGTTCACAATAGCAAGCAAGGGATTCAAGCCGATCTAGTGACCTAAATAGTGGTTCGTGAAGTCGGGAATCATCAGCATCATCACGATGGAAAAAAAGATCATCAATATCCTCATCGCCTGAATACTCAGCGAAAACCTCAGCGATGAAGTCTGAGTCGAAGTCCTCATAATAGAGTTTATCGTCTGGTTCACTGTCCGAATCCGAATCGTACTCATGCATTGTGCATGAATATTTTACAACATTAGGTATTCCATGAGTTAAAATGGGAAGGTTTTCAGGAAGATTTATCATTAATCCCTCACAGGTTTCCAGCTTTTCTAATTTGGAAAATTGTTGAGAAATTTCACCAAAATCTGGAAACCACCCATGAACTCCCAGATGCCTCAAGTTAACCATATCCCATATGGTGTTTGGTAGCCGGATCTCTTTAGAATGGGAACCAGCAGAATCGATCAACAGTGTCTCTAGATTAATTAGACAACTTATATTTGATGGAACTTCATCAAAACTACCCTTGATTTCAAAGTACCTTAAATGAATCAGCTGCAGAATTCCATGTGGGAACGAATTGCCGAAATCTACTTTCTTCAAATCCAACACAGTTAGTAATTTGAAAGCTTGTATGAAGTCGTCAAATGGCTTTGCTGACTGCATGGAATCAGATACAATGAAGCGCACGGAACGAATACCTTCGCAGGGAGAACTCCACTTGATAAAATTATGTGCCTCAGAGCAAACAACGAGCCGAGAAGGCATATGGGATGCAAATTGAGGATAGTCATACTCAGGAGTGAGTTTAGATCTGTACAAGAAAAGCAATAACAATTAGAAATGCAGTACATAATAAACAACATTTTCAAAGAGAAACGACCAAACACAAGTTAGTAGTTTCTTACCCATAAAACCGTTGTAAATAAATTTCTTCTTTAGCTTTTTCGGTACAAAATTGATGTAATAGATCATGAACTTGAACAGCTTCGGGTACACCCAAATCACTTCTTTCACCAACCATCACTAGGTTTCTTCCAACAAGATCCATCAAGTAACTAGTCGCTAAGTGATCCATGCTCTTCATCAGCTCATTATGTGGTATAAGTCCCTCGTAAGTCCATAATTGTATCAACTTTGTTATTGGAATTTGTTCATCCTCGGAAAATGCACCAAAGTATAGAAAACAAGGTTTCAAATCATGGGGCAGAGTCTTGTAGCTCAATTCAATTATCTCCATTAACCATTTTGCATCACGAAAAAGGTTAGAACTCAAATTTTGAGCAAGCTCTTTCCAATAACCCACTTCCTTTTCTCCCCTGTCAAGAAGCCCTGCTGTCAAAACTATGGCAAGAGGCAATCCAGAACAACTTGTCGCTATTTCTTTTCCTACCTCTTCAAGCTCACTAGGACTACATTCTTCCTTGAATACTATTTTCTTCAGTAGCTCCCAACTTTCGTCTTCTGTTAGATTTCGAAGATGGTGAGGATCAGTTGAGGCATAGAAAGCCACTTCATCGAGCCTTGTGGTTATAACAAGCCTACTTCCCTTGTTATCATCAGGGAAGATTGGTCGTAAATCATCCCATGCATTAGTACTCCACAAATCATCTACTACAATGAGGTATCTCTTTCCTATCAAAAGTTTGCGTAGTTCATCGGCCAGTTCACTTTCTTCATGACTTTCTTCGTCACTTTGTTGTGTTTTGGTATTCTTCTTATCAAGTCCTCTCCGAATTTCTAATAATACCTTTTTCCTTTCATACACTTGTGAAATACAACACCATGAACGGGCATCATAATGCCCCATTACAATTTCATGAGAATATAATTTTGTAGCTAAAGTCGTCTTGCCCAATCCGGGCATCCCGACAATCGGTACAACACCTAATTGTCTTGGTCCTCCTATAAGTCGCTTGAGGAGCGCCTCTGCTTCGTCCTCATGTCCAAAAGTTACTGGGGGAGCGATATACCCGACTGCCATTTTTGTGATGGTGGTTTAGTTTAACACAAAAAAGAATAAGAAAGCAAGAGAAGGAGGTCAGATAAAAAGGATAGCAACGAGGTTGAGTATTGTGTTATATTGTGATAGGTGATTTCAAGAAAGACGGGAAGAAAGAAAGAGAAGAAGCTCAAATCAAGTGCTAGGTAGTAAGGAGAGGTGATTCAGGTGACCCTTTATATAAATGATGATTGGTAATTTCAATCAAAGAAAATGAATAGGAGGACGATCAGTGAGCTTCCATTAAACTATACCTATACGACCACTTCTTCTTCGTCTTCTTTATTTTTCATTTTTTTTTTTGGTTACAGCCTATTGATGAGTAGGCTGATGCTTCTGCTGATGCTTCTACAGAAACTCTTTATCTTTTATTCCTCAAAAAGTTGAGCAAATGTTAATTTAATATGTAAATGAATAATTATCGGACACTATCACCCCTAAATCATGGAATCATAGGATATTAGATAGTCTATATGTGAATGTAGCAAATTTGGCATGGTTTTCTTCTACAAAAATTATAAGCAAAAATGTTCCATCACGATTTTCTAACCAGATGTTATTTTGGTGTCAACTTTTAGTTGTTAGATAGTATGTATTTAACTTTCAAATCATGGGAATCACATACAGACAAAAATATACTCTTTGATCCACTTTATTTGATATTTTGGCTATTTTCACACATATTAAAAAATTACTTTTTTAGCGTTAAATAACAAATAATTAATTATATTGACATTTATTCAAGATTTACCTAAAATTTTAATCATTTATTAGTAAAGATAACATTGTAAAAAGGAAACTAGTACCATCTTGATTTCTAAAAGAATCAAATATTATGAAGCATCGAATGTGGACCGAGGGAGTAATCAGCATTTCACGTAAAGAGTTTACTTTTACTTACCGCTAAAATTTTGATCCGTAGCTATTTTTGGACATCCTAAGTAAATTTCGTCAACCATTTCACGATTTATTGAGAAATAGCCAAATTATCTCCCCGCACACTTACAGCCTCTTGGCGCTAAAACGACCAGTCTAGCCACAGAACAAATACCTGAGACTTTGAACTAAACTCCAATAAAAATATCTAGAGTTTTTTTCAAAGTTCCAGTAAAGTCCAGGTATAAAATACTAGGACTTTGAACTAACATAGTCCACAGTTCAAAGTCCCGATATTTTATATCTTGACTTTTCCGAATTTGTCTATTTTTCAGCAAATTTGTATATGGTGGCCACGGATCAATTAGCGCGTGCCAAACAGACTCTCATACGAAATTTTTACCACTTACGGTGAGTTGGTTGGTACATAAATTATGTAGGCAAAAATAAGCTTGTTTTGTACGTATGTGATTTCCAAAGAAATGAATAAGAGTAGATCAAGAGCCCGTTTGACTTAGCTAACTTAAAGTAGTTGATAAATATATATTGAAAAATATTTTGATTTGCAAAAGTTGATTTTATAAATAAATAGGTGTGTGTATGGATAAAAGTGTTAAAATTGATAATAAGTCATTAATTAAGATAATTAGTAAAAAAGTGCAGAGAAGCACGTTCCCGACTTCGGTTAAAATAACCTAAATGCCTTTAAAGAATTCACATTAATAAGGGCATTATTATTACAATATTTTAAATTCTAGATTACTTCAAATACAACGTTATTTGTATCTCAATTTATTTTATTGAACATAATATCTTCTAGTTTTTTATCTTGTTTAATTGCTTTTAAATTTTAGTTTAAAAAGTTAAACAGTATTGGCATGTCACATAATCTTTTGTTAATAGAGGTGAAAATGTTGAGTTGCGGTTGCAGTATATCCTAAATTATGATATTGAACTTACAAAAGTTTACAATAATACTCTTTTTAATCTCAAAGGTCATATATGGTCAATACAGATGATTTTCTACAAAGTAAAAGCAGAAGACGAGGGTGATTGATGAAAAACAACTATCTCACCAAGATCAATCACAATTGCTATAGACCCTTGTTATTTCAATGGGAGTTGCTGGATTTTGAAGGAATACGTAAAAATGTAGGTGATGTGATGAGAGGGTTAGGGACTTTATTCAAATAGAGTATATCAGGAATTATGGAATAAAATAGGGATATAATAGTAATAAATTTGGTCAAACCAAAAGTTGTTATAAAGTTTCAGCTGAAAAATAATAAGTTTCGAGAGATTAACTTATGACTTTTGGTTTATTTTGACTTATAAGCACTTTTAATTTTACCAAATATTGAAATAAGTCGAAAAATGCTTATAAGCTGGTGCTTCAGCTTATAAATTTAGCCAAACATTCTCCAAATCTATGGTTAGTAATAATAGTTTGTTGCCCTACTAACGAATAATATTTTCACTGAACTTTACCTATATAATTGGAATACGATTTTTACGGTATAATATCAATAAATTGGATAAACAATCGCACATGGTTTCACTCAACTTTATACTTTTGGCCTGAAGTTGTTTTTATCTTATAGGAGTAACAAGTTGACTGATCTCAGACCCCATGATTTGATGTTTAGTTGCTCCGCTTGAAAAAAAAAAAGGATTGAAAGGTGATTGTGCCTTTAATGATACTGTACAATTGGTCTTCCAAGCTAATTTGGTATTATGAAATCAAGATCTAGCGCAACTAAGTACTCCCTCCGTCCCTATTTATTTGTCATAGTTTGATTTGGCACAAAGTTTAATAAAGGAAGATTTTTGAAACTTGTGGTCTAAAATAAGTCATGGATATTTGTGTGGCTATAAATGAGTCAAAAAGTAAGTTTGGAGTTGAATTATTACCAAATTTAGAAGTATGACAATCTTTTTAGGACAAACTAATAAAGAAAGTATGACAAACAAAGTGGGATAGAAGGAGTATATGATTAAGTTTCGTGTATGTTTAGTGAGCACAATTATAGTATGACGACTTATTCTTTGTCTTTTTTCTTTCTTCCGTTGCAGCTTATTGATGAGTAGATTGATGCTTCTATTCTTTACTTTTTATTCCTGGAAAATTTGAGCAAAAGTTTATTTAATAAGTAAATGAACAATTATTGGACAGTATTACCCTTAAATCACCGAATCACATTAAATAAGTTCATGACATGTATACTAGTTTAGGTGCACATGCATTGCACGTATCTTATTGCTCAAATAGCTAATAAATTCATATGTCAAAAGAGTGAATATATATCAATAAAGGAGATCGGTAATATAGGTGTTCAAAAGTTATTGCAAAAATCAAATTAACTATATACTAACTACACATTAACTACAATATTGTACTCTACCAGAGCACATAAACTACCCCTAATGTATCCAAGAGTGATACTCGCATTAAATACAATGTACGTAATTTGGAAAAATTAAAGAAAAATGCAGAATAAAGAAAGTTGTAAAAGCCTATGCATCATATGCAGGTACTGTATTGTTAATTGAAACTAACATGGAAAATTTAACCTACTGTTCGCTAGCATTATCGGTAATGTTTTGTATAGACAAGTGAAAATATGACTCCCTTTCATTATCATTTCTTTTTAAAAAGCTTTCTTCCCTTTGCTATTTTCTAAATAAAGGACTGGTAGTATATCATTTCCTCCTTTTAAATTCTTTCACAGGTTTTCCCTAAAACTAAAAAAAAAAAAAAAAAAATTGTTCCCTAACCTTGTGTTAAAACTCAAACTTTTTCCATATTGCTAATTATAGAAAAGTCATACATATCAAATAACTTAACTGAAACAAACAAATCCTCAACGTACAGTTAGTTCATTGAGAATGATATACACAATGAAAAAAATAACATTACTTTGATGAGAAATACAACTGTGACATTATACATAGATAAGTAATAAAAATATCCTCAATATATATTAAGTAAAATTATATGCTTGTTTATCATTATTAAAGAACAAATTATTTGTTTCAAGAGAACAGAATGGAACTGGAGTCGAATTTGTTAGAAATCAGTTTCCGATTTTATTAATCAAGTAGGACAGTGTTGCTTAATCTAAGAAGAGGATTTAAGTCCTAAAGGTTGTTGGTATTATCTAACATTACCAACATAATATAGAGTTTTCAACACGCATTTTCCGCGTGTAGTCCAATTTAGGAGTATAATATTTGAAAAATCATAAACATATTATAGATATTTATTTGGATTTTTGGATCAACATTATGATAATATTGAACAATATCTTTTAGAGATCAAATAAAAGTATTTTTTACTGACAAAAATATTCTAATTAACTCATCAAGATGGGAATGGTACTATCTATGCTATTTTATTTATCCTCAAAGTGTAGTACTTATTTTATCACTAACCTTGCTTTGTTCATTTACATTGTAGTCATTTTCTAATAGCTTTTTTAGATATTTATCCTATACTTTGAATTTATTCAGCTCACAATTTAAAGTTAGAATGAGTTGAGGAAAAACATCAATAGAAACTTTGTGTTGGAGAAAAATCGATTTAACCAACAAGTATTCATCTTCCTCAAATTTTGCGATCGAAATAACACTTCATACCATCAAATTATTTATCCCTGTTGACATGAGGATTTATGCACTACATTAACCAGATATTACCTTTTCAGCAATACATTAACCACCTTTCCATACTTATATATAAACTATACTAACCAGAATGAAAGTTTAAATTAATAAAATTCCTGCAAAAATATCTACTTATTGACCAACAGAACCACATTAGTTTTTAGAAAATATAATGGTCATGCTAGAATCAAATAGAAATATGAAAGTACGATATCATTCGGGAAATGAAAAACTATGACGGAAGTTACTCGTGCATTTCCTTAATATACAGATTCCCTAATGGAACGACAAAAATATTGGCATTGTGTAGGTTAACGTTCTACTTGAATTAGTCATGATTAATGCTTTCACTGCAGGGACTGAAGAATTGATTTTGACCAATGCATTCTTATATATAGTTATGTTTAATGATGTTTCTGAAGAAATTCAACTAAGGGTTAAGATCACAAAAGTTTCTAGGGTGGTTGCTAGTATTTCTCATTCCATCCGAACCATCACATATATTATCCACAAAACGAATTTAAACAACATATAACACCTAATTTTAAAGCTGGAGTAGAGAACAAAAAGGTATAAATTTGATAAGACAATGGAGTAAAAGAAGAAAGCAGTAAACACTACCTAAAAACTTATCTAGTCATCTCCATATTTCGTGTTTAAGCTCTTCATATATTATATATCTTTTATTCTGGAAGAAGAAAAGTTCAACCAATAACAAAAATTCATACTAACAATATCGTTATCAAATTTATCCCTATTACTTCTAAAACGTAAATCATACAATTTACCATAAAAAATGCATCTTGAAGCCACTCTCCAAAAAAAGGGACAGACTTGAAATGTTTTTATATTTTTTCTTTAACCAAGAGTAAAGATATATGTGAATTGGAGCAAACTCCAACAATTTGATAAATTTGTAACAGGGGCTCTTCATTTGCACTAATCATGTTTCAATTGGTTGAATTGATTATTTACTTGTGAATGCAAAAAGATAAACAAATATATTGTATGCATTTTTTTTATTAACGTTGAAGGAACCAATGAGCCAAATACCAAATTTCTTAATGTTACCAAACAACTAAAAGTCTCTCCACTTAATTTAATGTTAGCTTTACTAAGTAGTGATCGTTCAGTAATCTTTTTTTAAACTTTTGTGCAATAATTGAATTTGAAGAAACAATACATGATTAAAGGACATTTGGTATTTTCAGGACAAAAATTATAAGTAGTACTATTTAAATGAAGGGCAAAATGGTCACTTACTTTTTTCTATAGGTATTGGCTCTTTTAAAATAGTATGATTAGAGCTGGACTTATAATGATTGCACCAAATCTAACAAATCAGAGGAATACACAAAATATACAGACCAACCCTATCTAAAAATTTTGATTTATTATACTAAACTTTAATTAAATTAAAAGTTCTCAATAGTAGCAAATTAATAAAATTACTATTTTATCCAATATAAGACTTTTTTTTTTTTTTGTTAGCAAAAAAACTTTATTTCTCATCACCATCCTCCTTTAAAAAATTACTACTTAAGAGCGGGATGCCTCCACCAGGAGCTGATAGTAATAAGAAAAATTATTATTTTCTTATTCGCCTCGGTCTCTGGTTCGTTGTGATGTCCTCGGTCGTTGTCAGATCGAGCGACCGGGGTGAATCATCGCGAGTCGATTTTTACCCAATACAGATAGTCCCCCCACTCCTCGGTCACTTACCGAAGTCACCGAGGAGTGGAGTGAAGTTTAGCGGGAAAGCGACGTGGCTTGATCTTATCCAAGTATTTCAAAATTTGTCAACGGTTCGCGTCTCATCAGGTCACTTCTCCTAGACACATGTCATCCATCCATTGGCTCCCCGAACGGTCACGCTGTAATTTTTGTTTTTCCCAACGTCTCAATGATGACGATGCCCCATCATCTGACTTCTCCATGCCTGTAAATACCTCCCTACAAAACTCTTTCCTTTACTTTCATCTTCTGCGATCAACAGTTCTTATAGAGAAAAAATTTCACACTTCCTTTGATCTCATCTTCAAGAAACCTCCAATCTCAAACTACTACCATGTCTATTCGAGAGATGGCCTTTCAATACAATAGACTAAGCAAGATTCGAGTGATTCAGGTGAGAGGGTACGAGCTTCGCACTCAGTCGCTGCCACTGCCAGTGGCGACGTCGCCGCTGCTACGCCGGCGGTCCACACGACTGCGGAGGAAGGCGGAGAGGTGACGTCTGGTGTTGGGGGCTCTATGTGCCGTAAGGAGAGAGCCAGGCGTGATCTGGCGGTGGAGGTCGATGATGCTGATATGGAATAGGAGGATGACGTCACGCTTGATGACGCCATAGTAGGTGGTGTCAGCGACGTCATCCATAGGGATGGCGATGACAGAGGTGATGATGCCGAGGGCGACGATGCCGTAGGCGAGACCGAGGGCGGGAACGTCGCCGAGGTGGGATCTTCGGGACCGGTGATTCCCCTCGAGCAAGAGCTCGAGCCTCACCAAATAATCCCTTCTCATTTCAACAAGGGCAAGGATCTTAAGCTGCAAGTTCAATCAGCCGACCAGGAAGAGAAGAACAGAAATATTCCACTGAACACGACACCGACCCGTATAACACAAGCTCACATTGAGCGGGTTCGGAGGGAGTGCAAATTTGGGCCCGAGGTTAAAGTGGCCATACCTGATCCGACAAGCAGAGTTTGCCACCATGTCGAGGGGCTTTCTTTCGCTTACACCTATCCTTTTACCGTCGGCTTCTCCTTCCAGGTGCACAAAGTTATTGACGACTTTTTCCGGGCCTACAACTTATGCTTGGCTCAACTAGGCCCCGGCGTTTGAAGGGTCGTTCAGTGTATGGACTGGTTGAGTAAGAAGGCCGGGGTGAGCTTCACTTTTCAGCACCTTATTTCACTTTACTACCCTTATTTCCATAAGGCCGGGGTCGTGGCCTTGAAAAACCGAGGCAAGTTCGCTCTTCTTCACAAGAGCGAAGACCATGGGGACCCGGGCTGGAGTGATCGCTATGTCTTGCTGGAGACCAGCGTTTTATCCGCCGAACCTGATTTCCCCAAACGGTGGAATAACACACGTAAGTACTCTTTCTTTTGTATTTCATTCCTCGGTGACTGCTCGTGTTAGTTGACCTCGTTGCTTTGTTATTTCTTTAGCCAACTAGGTCGACATTGTACCCCCTGAAGGGTTGAATGAATGGGTGAGAGCAATGACCGGGGCTCGTTTACGCCCCGAAAGGACATGGATGAAGATGGCCGCCGACTTTGGTTGGCAATACAAATGGCATGGTATGTTCTTTTGTAGTTTTTTATTTGATATGTCACTTTGGGGTTTTGGCTTCGTTTTGCTGACTTCCCTCCCCTTGGAATTAGGTTTTCCAAATCGTGCCATTAATACAAAGAAAAACAAGAAGAAGAATAAAGAAGAGAAGAAAAAGAAGGATGGAGAAGAGACCGAGTCAGATGATAACCTGGCTTTGGTGGCGGGAGAATTAAAGGGGTTGAAGGAGTCGAAGGCTTCAAAGTCTTCAAAAGCTTCAAAGGGGGCTCCCGGCCAAGGATCCTCCAAAGGTAATATTTATCTTCGGTCAACTCATCAAATATCGTTCCTTTTTTATTTCCTTGTTCCAATTTCTTCCACTATTGTAGGCGTGAAGAGGAAGAGGGCAGTTTCAAAGAAGCCCTCCCGTTCAGTGGCTCCTCGCACCGAGGTGGAGACTCCTCCCCGTCCCGAGGCAGCAGTTGAGGGGCGCCGAGGACTGGTCGACGAGCCCGATGATACAACTGCTGAAGTTTTGGCTCGGAGAGAAGTTGAGTTTATTGACCTCGAAGATCAAGAACATAGATTCGAGTCGGCAGTTGCCAAGGCTAAGGGCAAGGCCAAGGTTGTGGAGGCCGGCACTGCTACGTTTGAAGAAGGGGCCGGCACCGGCGCGGTAAGGGCGCATTCCGAACCCGCGAGGATTTCATCCTCGGTGGGGTTTTATCGTAAACTTGAAGTGCCGACTTCTTCAAATTTGTTGGCCTGTAGCCGAGCCGACATCTTGAGTCTTACGCCTTTGTTGGGACCGGAGGAAGATAGAGTCGTGCAGGAATTTTCCCGAGGCCAACTATATAATACCATTACCGCTAATGCTATCAGAGTAAGTTCCATCGCTCTTGAGTTTTGCCTTAAAATTTCCTTTCATCTTTTCCTTCGGTTCACAGCTGACCTCAATTCCCTGATTGATTTTTGTTCAGAGCTTCATTCTGTCACTGAGGGCTATCGAGGTGGAGACCTCGAGGGATGAAGAAGTCGGGCGTGTCGCTCAAAGCTTCATTCTGTCACTGAGGGCTATCGAGGTGGAGACCTCGAGGGATGAAGAAGTCGGGCGTGTCGCTCGCCTATGGGACAGGCAAAGGGACAGCTTTAACGCACAGATAACTACATTGAAAGCTGATTTGTCCAAGTCCCAGTTTGATCTGCATGAGGTCGAGGCAGCTTCTGAGGAAAAAATCAAAGCCCTTGGTGATGGTTTTTAAGCTGAGCGATCGAGGCTGGAGGCCGAGGCTGTGAGATTAAGCATCGAGCTGACCCAAGCAAAGGCTGAAATTGTGGAGATGGCCAAGGACCATCACGATCAGCTGAAGAAGCATATGCTCCATATCAAAAAGCTGGAAGGCGAGAACTCCAAACTTCTAGCTAAAGATGCTGAGATCGAGGCCCTTCGAGATGAAATCGCCGATCGAAAAAGTAGGGTTGCGATCAAGGTCTAGAGAGCCGAGCTGGATAAGCGATGGGCCATTATCAAATCTCGGCTGAAGCTACTCAAGCGATGTCGCGCCGGGGAGATCAACTTGATTGAGGAGATCGCAAAGGCCGAGGTGAAATCGGCGGAGGCCCAGGCAATCATTGATGAACTTCCATCAAGTGAAGCCTCGAGCAGCGATGAAGATGAAGAGGATGACGAAGATGCCGAGGGGGGCTCCGAGGATGGAAGTGATTCTCCCGAGGCATAGATTTTTTGTAGCATCGTTTTGTAAGCCTTCGGGCTTTTATGCTTGTATCTTGGACCTTCGCGTTATTTTTGATGTAAATACTTAGCCTCCGGGATTTTTTTAATGCAATGATTTTGATATTTTCATCTTGAGTGTTGGTTTTGCATGCACCGAACATCTTATAATAAATAACTTGCTTGCAGGATTTGATTGAACTTAATCGATGCAAATTTAGAACGACGTCTCGTCCTCGAGTCGATGCATTTAAAGTGCAGCTTCGGAGTGCAGATTTGTAAAGACAAATAAATATGGGATCAAACTTATTTCATTGATATTAACGGGCCGAAAATCAGCTGTTTACATGGGACTAAGTCGAAGCGGACCTTGGGTAAAAAACAAATTGGCAATATGCCGCTACCGGGCGAAATTACAATGCACTAAATCTATTCCCCGGGCATCAGTCCCCGGTTTTCGGATAGATAAGCTTCGGTTGGGAGGCTTGATATCGACCTCGATGTCAACTCCTGCCTCTCACTCCCCCCCAGAGTTCGATTGTGAATCTTGATGAAGATCCGAGCACTGGAAATCATTCGGTTCGCTTCCTGAAAAGGTCAAGCAAAAATGGAACGAGGAGCAAGTTAGTACATTTCGATCGAAGCCATAGGAGCGTTGTTCGGCTCGGGGCTGTGGATGAATTTAAAAAGATTAAAAAAGCGTTTACCTTGATTAGAAGTAATACCGCTTCAGATTGGAAATGTTCCAATTCAGAGGTTCGGGTTCGCCTTGCAAATTCTCAATTTGATAAGATCCATTTCCAACGATTGCCTTGACTCTGTAGGGTCCTTCCCAATTTGCAACAAGTTTTCCCCCGTTGTCTTCCTTCGTTGATTGGTTTGCTGCCTTTAGCACATAGTCGTCAACTTTGAAGTCTCTGAGTTTGGCTTTCCTATTGAGGTACGCTTCAATCTGCCTTTTTATGGCGACCAGCCGAACCAAGGCTAGTTCTCTTTTCTCCTCGAGCAGATCCAATTCTATGCGCATAGCCTGTTGATTTGCATCCTCGGTGGTGTGGGCGTACCGAAGACTTGGTTCGCCCACCTCCACGGGAATGAGGGAGTCCATACCATAAGCGAGTGAGAAAGGAGTCTCACCGGTGTTGTTCTTCTCCGTTGTTCGCATGGCCCACAGCACCCCGGGCAGCTCCTCGGGCCAAGGGCCTTTCTTCTCATCGAGTCTTTTCTTGAGATTTTCAATTATAATTCTATTTGAAGACTCAGCCTGGCTATTGGCACTTGGGTGATAAGGAGTCGAAGCAATTCTTTTGATCCCCCACTGTTTAAAAAAATCAGTGATGGCTGCCCCCATGAATTGTTTACCGTTGTCACAGGCAATCTCTCTTGGGACACCGAACCGGTAGATGATGTTCTTCCTGATGAAATCGATTACTTGTTTTTTCTTTACCTCGGTGAGAGCCCTTGCTTCCACCCATTTTATGAAGTAATCGGTTAGCACTAGAATGAAGTGAACACCACCTTTTCCCTTTGGCAATGGTCCAACAATGTCCATCCCCCACTTCATGAAAGGCCATGGTGATACCACCGAGTGTAGAGGCTCGGCCTGTTGGTGGATCATCCGCCCATGGCGTTGGCACTTATCACATTTCTGCACGAAGGCTTTTGCATCGGCACTGATAGTGGACCAATAATACCCAGCTCTTAACAATTTGCGCACCAAGGATTTTCCCCTCGAGTGACTGCCACACTCACCTTCGTGTACTTCTGCCATCACGTACCTGGCCTCGTCGGGACCCAAACACTTGGCCATCGGGCCGCAATATAATCTCTTGTACAGATTACCCTCGATCAGGTGGTATGAAGCTGCTTGGGTCCTTAACTTTTTTTCTTCTTTCTTATCTTAAGGGACAGTCCCCGAGTCGAAGTAAGAGATGAACTTACTCCGCCAATCCCATCTGTTGTCCACTGAGTTGACCTGAAACATCGTCTCTCTCATTTGTGCGGACAACAACCGAACCACTGAGTCAGTCCCCGAGTGAGCTTCGTCAATCACCGAACCCAGATTTGCTGAAGCATCAGCCTCGGTATTTTCCTCCCGATGCACTTGTTTAACTTGCCATTCTTGGAATTGGGCCAAGATTCTTTGTGCTCGATCCAAGTATAGCTGCATTTCCATATAATCACTGAGGACCTGGTTCACTCCCAACTGTGAGTCACACCTCAGTTCGATTCTTTCCACCCTCTTTAGCCAGCTCCAAACCCGCTAAAGTTGCCTCGTACTCGGCCACGTTGTTGGTCACTTTTTTTAACCGAATCGAGTGCCGGACTTTCTCCCCGGTGGGTGCTCTCAAGACTATGCCTAAACCTGAACCTTTGGAGTTAGTTGCCCCATCGGTATGAAGTATCCATAGCCCCGAGGAGGTTCCTTTCGCCATGGAGTTTTCTTTTTCCGCTTCGGGCAGAATCCCAACACTAAAGTCGGCTAGGACCTGAGACTTGATGGCTGTCCGAGGTTGATAGGTGATATCGTATTCGCTCAACTCTACTGCCCATTTTGATAACCTCCCCGATAACTCAGGTTTATGCAATATACTCCTTAAAGGGAAGGTTGAAACTACCGCTATTGGGTGACATTGGAAATAGGGTCGTAGTTTTCGAGCAGTAACAAGTAAAGCAAGTGCTAGTTTTTCCAAGTGAGGATACCTGGTTTCAGCGTCGAGGAGTGTCTTGCTCACACAGTAGATGGGCTGCTGCTTGCCATCTTCTTCCCGAACCAGCACAGCGCTGACAGACACCTCGGACACGGCCAAGTAGACCAGCAATGTTTCACCTTTTTTTGGCTTGGCGAGCAACAGTGCGTTAGCCAAGTATTGTTTCAAATCTTTCAATGCTTTTTTACACTCCGGTGTCCATTCGCAGTGATTGTTTTTTCTCAAAATGGAGAAGAACTTGTGGCATCGCTCCGAGAACCTTGAGATATATCGACTCAAGGCGGCGACTTGGCCAGTCAAGCATTGAACTTCTTTCACCCCGGTCAGCTCCTCGGGGATCTCTTCGATAACTTTGATTTTATCTGGGTTAGCCTCAATCCTTCGTTCAGAGACAATGAATCCCAAGAATTTGCCTGATCCAACACCGAAGGCGCATTTCTCAGGGTTCAATTTCATAATGTATTGCCTCAAAACAGCAAACGCTTCCCTCAGATGATTCAAATGATCCTCCATTCGGATCGATTTGATGAGCATATCATCTATGTAGACCTCCATAGACTTTCCAATATACTCCTTGAACATGCGACATACCAACCTTTGGTAGGTCGCCCCGGCGTTTTTCAGAGTGAAGAGCATCACCTTATAGCAGAAAGTACCTCGGTCAGTGATGAACGACGTCTTCTCTTCGTCCTTTGGGTCCATGAGGATCTGATTATAGCCCGAATACGCATCCAAGAAGGTCAATAGTTTGTGTCCAGCCGTGGAGTCTATTAACCTGTCAATTTGTGGCAATGGATATGAGTCTTTGGGGCAAGCTTTGTTCAAGTCGGTGTAGTCTACACACATTCTCCACTTTCCATTCTTCTTCGATACGACCACCACATTGGCCAGCCATTCGGGGTATTTCACCTCTCTTATGAAACCATTTTCTTGCAACTTGGTGGTTTCATCTTCGATCGCCTTCTTTTTGACCCCGGCATGAGGTCTCTTCTTCTGCTTCACCGGGGTAAATTTTGGGTCCACATTCAGCTTGTGAGTCATGATCTCCGGATCGATACCAGTCATGTCTGAATGGGACCAAGAAACATAGTCATGGTTGGACTTCAAAACTTCAATAATCGCCTTTTTCGACTCCGGGTCCAACTCCGAGCCGACAAACACTTTTCTATCGGGAAAATCTTTCAATAGGGTGAAAGATTCCAATTCTTCAATGGTTGAATCCTCGGCCTTTTGCTTCCGAGGCTCTTGAATGCAAATTGGGATCTTTTCGACTTCCCCTCGGGTGTCCTCCCCGCTTGACCCCGGTTGCTGTAGTTGCTATTGCTTTGGCCCAGTCGGGGCGACTCCACTTTTTAACGCAATCGAATAGCATTCCCTCGCTACTTGTTGCTCCCCTTTTATTAATCGAACTCCCCAAGGTGTAGGGAATTTGATCACTTCATGCAGAGTGGAGGGGACAGCTTCCATGGAATGGATCCATGGCCTTCCGAGGATCACATTGTATGCCAAATCCTCGGCCATTACTTGGAATACTGTTTCCTTAATAACTCCTTCGGCGAACGTCTTGAGTGTGATCTCACCCAACGTTTTCTCCGTGGAGTTGTTGAAGCCGGCTAGCACTGTTGCATTGGGGACAACCTCCCCTTTGAGCCACATTTTTTTAACAGCCCCGTAGCTGATTATGTTGACCGAGCTACCGGGGTCGATCAAGAATCTTTTGATGTTAGAGTCGTTGATTCTCAGCATAATGACAAAAGCGTCGTGATGGGGGAACATCATCCCATCACAGTCGGCATCGTCAATCACGATTTCTTTACTCGAGCCGCCAATTCGGGTTCTTTTCTCCATGGTGATAGATAACTTGGCGAATTTCTTGGCCGCGGCGAAATTCACACCGTTCACCTCTGATCCCCCGGTAATGACATTCACCACTTCTCCGGGGGTGGAGCACGAGGTGGTTGCCCATCACCTCGGTTCTTGGAGAAATTGTCTTTTCCTTTGTCAGTAAGGAAATCAGCCAATACTCCCTTCTTCAGCAAGTGAGCTACCTCGAGGCGCAAGGCTTTGCAATCCTCGATCCTGTGGCCATAATCTGCATGGAATTCACAGTGTAGATTATGGTCTCTTTTATCCGCCAGGGTCCTCATGTCCTTGGGAAGCCTTACCCCAGCAGTCCATTTGACTACATTGACCAGCTCCGAAGTCGATATATTGAAATTGTAGTCAGGGATCCGAGGTAGATCCTTTTTTGGGGCCGAAGCTGAGCTTGAGGGATTTCTTTGGTTCGTGTTGGGTTGAACCTTCCTTCCGAGCCGTTGGCTTATGTGAATTCGTGTATGAATTTCCGAAGGACTTTCCCAGCCTTTGGCTGACATGCTGCCTTGCCGAGGTATATGGCTCGTACCTCCCCTTCGGGTTGCTTCACGACGCCTCGGCGCGGTGTGAAGATTCGCCTCGGTTTTTATGATGGTAACCTCGGCTTTTGAATTCAGCTTCCTCCAATCTAATTTTAGAGTAAGTTCGCTTGTGCAGATCCTCCCATGTTAGGACCTGATATTGTTGGAGCTCCTTTCGCAATTCAGCGACAGCGTCGGAATTGCGAATATTGATACCTTTTTCAAATGCGATGATGGCCAGGGTATCGTCCATCCGAGGTAATTCCATGCGCTCGGCGTGGAAGCGCTCAAGAAATTCCTTTAGTAGCTCACCGGGCCTTTGTTTCACTTCGCATATATCCTCCTTCCTTTGGAAGATCTTTTGGGCCCCAGTGTGTGCCTTGACGAAGGCGCTGGACATTTCCTTGAAGGTGGAAATTGACCCCGCTGGCAAGCACATATACCAGCGTAGAGCCCCCTTCTCTAAGGACTCGCCAAATTTTTTCAAGAACATCGACTCGAGCTCTATAGTCGTTAGGTCGTTGCTCTTCACCATTGCCATGTATTCTCTCACATGTTATCTGGGATCGGTAGTCCCATCATATTTCTTCAAAAACATGAGTTTGAAGTTCTTGGGGGTTGGGGCTGGAGCCGCTTCGGGCTTGAAGGGCGGCTCCCTGTATTGATTAATATCAAGATCGTCCTCCTCCTTTGTTACCCTCGGCACGCCCTCGAGGCATTTTTTCACGCGTGCCTCGATCCGAGCCTCAATTTTTCGACATCGACCGAGGATGTTGTTTCAGCCACGGTGGGAACCGTCCCAAAGTGTGGCGTCGTAGTTGGTATCTTTCCCGAGCCCCCAGACGTGGCCTCATTGTGAGGTCCCCCTATTATCGCGCCCGCAGGAACGAAGAGCGGGATGCCTCCACCAGGAGCTGAAGGCTGGGTACTGTTCGGTGCTGCACTGTTCCTCGCTTCCAACGAGGCGCGGAGCTCAGCATTAATGTTAACTTGCTCATCCTGTCTATTTTGGAGAGCTCTTAATGCAGTGACAACATAAGCTTGGAACTCTTCGGTTGTCATTGGTGATGTGGGCTGTTGGCTCGACGGAATGCCGGCCTGTTCGTTATTATTATCGCTATTATCAGCCATAACATCGTTGAATTGTAAGCTTTGATGAAAAAGGACGTGAAACTTTGGAACAAAGCGTTACTGCTTATTGTATTGGGTAAAAATCGACTAGTGATTATTCGCCCCGGTCGCTCGATCTAACAATGACCGAGGACATCACAACGAGCCAGAGACCGAGGCGAATAAGTGGGTTACCGGAGTCAGACGACGAGGTCGTCACCGAAGGCGAGCCGTAAGCTGAGCTTCGGTGATGTCTACCTCAGACGAATAGCAAGGCCACTTCACCGAGGTCACTTACATGCGCCTCGGTGAACCGCCTCGGTTCCAGCGGCTTTGCAGCCCACTAACTCCCTCCATTAATGCCAAGATCATGGGTCAAAGCACAATTGATAGTGGAGATCGTGGGCAAGGACTCTTAGGCCTATAAATAGTACTTTATTTTGTATTATAGGCATCCAGAAATATATATTGAAACTCTGCCCAAATTTGTACTCTCAATCATATATTGAAATCAAGTTATTCTTTCGTATTTACATCTGTTTTGTGCGTTTATTCAACTTTGATGCGAAGATTTTCTTATATTCGAATCCAAATTCGATTTGTAATTCTAAAACTGATTTAGGCCCATACAAATTGGCGCCGTCTGTGGGGATATAAGCAGTAACGCTTTGTTCCAAAGTTTCACGTCCTTTTTCATCAAAGCTTACGATTCAACGACGTTATGGCTGATAATAGCAATAATAATAACGAACGGGCTGGCGTTCCGTCGCGCCAACAGCCCATATCACCAATGACAACCGAAGAGTTCCAAGCTTATGTTGTCACTGCATTAAGAGCTCTCCAAAAAAGACAGGATGAGCAAGTTAACATTAATGCTGAGTTCCGCGCCTCGTTGGAAGCGAGGAACAGTGCAGCACCGAACAGCACCCAGCCTTCGGCTCCTGGTGGAGGCATCCCGCTCTTCGTTCCTGCGGGCGCGATAACAGGGTGACCTCACAACGGGGCCACGTCTGGGGGCTCGGGAAATATACCAACTACACCGCCATACTTCGCGACGGTTCCCACCGTGGCTGAAACAACATCCGCGGTCGATGCCGAAAAACTGACCAGGGAAATTGAGGCTCGCATCGAGGCACGCGTGGAAAAATGCCTCGAGGGCGTGCCGGGGGTAATAAAGGAGGAGGACGATCTTGATATTGATCAATACAGGGAGCCGCCCTTCAAGCCCGAAGCGGCTCCAGCCCCAACCCCCAAGAACTTCAAACTCATGTTTTTGAAGAAATATGATGGGACTACCGATCCCAGAGAACATGTGAGAGAATACATGACAATGGTGAAGAGCAACGACCTAACGGCTATAGAGCTCGAGTCGATGTTCTTGAAAAAATTTGGCGAGTCCTTGGAGAAGGGGGCTCTACGCTGGTATATGTGCCTGCCAGCGGGGTCGATTTCCACCTTCAAGGAAATGTCCAGCGCCTTCGTCAAGGCGCACACCGGGGTCCAAAATATCCTCCAAAGGAAGGAGGATATATGTGAAGTGAAACAATGGCCCGGTGAGCCGCTCAAGGAATTTCTTGAGCGCTTCCATGCCGAGCGCATGGAATTACCTCGGTTGGACGATACCCTGGCCATCATGGCATTTGAAAAAGGTATCAATATTCGCAATTCCGACGCTGCCGCTGAATTACAAAAGGAGCTCCAACAATATCAGGTCCAAACATGGGAGGATCTGCACAAGCGAACTTACTCCAAAATTAGATTGGAGGAAGCTGAATTCAAAAGCCGAGGTTACCATCATAAAAATCGAGGTGAATCTTCGCACCGAGCCGAGGCGTCGCGAAGCAACCCGAAAGGGAGGTACGAGCCATAGACCTCGACAATACAGCATGTCAGCCAAAGGCTGGGAAACTCCTTCAGAAATTCATACACAAATTCACACATAAGCCAACGGCTCGGAGGGAAGGTTCAACCTAACACGAACCAAAGAAATCCCTCAAGCCCAGCTTCGGCCCCAAAAAGGATCTACCTCGGATCCCTGACTATAATTTCAATATATCGACCTCGGAGCTGGTCAATGTAGTCAAAGGGACTGCTGGGGTAAGGGTTCCCAAGGACATAAGGACCCTGGCTGATAAAAGAGACCATAATCTACACTTTGAATCCCATGCAGATTACGGCCATAAGACCGAGGATTGCAAAGCCTTGCGCCTCGAAGTAGCTCACTTGCTGAAGAAGTGAGTATTGGCTGATTTCCTTACTGACAAAGGAAAAGACAATTTCTCCAAGAACCGAGGTGATGGGCAACCACCTCGTGCTCCACCCCCGGAGAGAGTGGTGAATGTCATTACCGAGGATCAGAGGTGAACGGTGTGAATTTCGCCGCGGCCAAGAAATTCGTCATGTTATCTATCACCATGGAGAAAAGAACCCGAATTGGCGGCTTGGGTAAAGAAATCGTGTTTGACGATGACGACTATGATGGGATGATGTTACCCCATCACGACGCTTTGGTCATCATGCTGAGAATCAACGACTCTGACATCAAAAGAGTCTTGATCGACCCCGGTAGCTCGGTCAACATAATCAGCTACGGGGCTATTAAAAAAATGTGGCTCAAAGGGGAGGTTGTCCCCAAAGCAACAGTGCTAGCCGGCTTCAACAACTCTACGGAGAAAACGTTGGGTGAGATCACACTCAAGACGTTCGCCGAATAAGTTATTAAGGAAACACTGTTCCAAGTAATGCCCGAGGATTTGGCATACAATGTGATCCTCGGAAGGCCATTGATCCATTCCATGGAAGCTGTCCCCTCCACTCTGCATCAAGTGATTAAATTCTCTACACCTTGGGGAGTTCGATCAATCAAAGGGGAGAAACGAGTAGCGAGGGAATGCTATTCGGTTGCGTTAAAAAGTGGAGTCGCCCCGGCCGGGCCAAAGCAATACCAACTACAACAACCGGGGTCAAGCAGGGAGGACACCCGAGGGGAAGTCGAAAAGATCCTGGTTTGTATTCAAGAGCCTCGGAAGCAAAAGGCCGAGGATTCAACCATTGAGGAATTGGAATCTTCCATCCTATTGAAAGATTTCCCCGATAGAAAAGTGTTTGTCGGCTCGGAGTTGGACCCGGAGTCGAAAAAGGCGATTATTGAAGTTTTGAAGTCCAACCACTTGTATCGATCCGGAGATCATGACTCACAAGCTGAATGTGGACCCAAAATTTACCCCGGTGAAGCAGAAGAAGAGACCTCATGCCGGGGTCAAAAAGAAGGCGATCGAAGATGAAATCACCAAGTTGCAAGAAAATGGTTTCATAAGAGAGGTGAAATACCCCGAATGGCTGGCCAATGTGGTGGTCGTACCGAAGAAGAATGGCAAGTGGAGAATGTGTGTAGACTACACCGACTTGAACAAAGCTTGTTCCAAAGACTCATATCCATTGCCACAAATTGACAGGTTAATAGACTCCACGGCTGGACACAAATTATTGACCTTCTTGGATGCATATTCGGGCTATAATCAGATCTTCATGGACCCTAAGGACGATGAGAAAACCTCGTTCATCACTGACCGAGGTACTTTCTGCTATAAGTTGATGCCCTTCGGTCTGAAAAACGCCGGGGCGACCTACCAAAGGTTGGTATGTGGTGCAAGCAAACCCGAGGGAAATGCTAAACACGAAACGCGGAAGAAAATCAACAAGAAAGTAAAGATAGAAGCAAGACAAATCTTGCTTCGATTCGAAAGAACAGTGAGGAACCTGTCTCAAAGCTCGATCGAAGGGAAATCAAGACGCACCTATACTATGCAAGAATCCTCAAGAAAGACCCGCTTCTTGCAAATTGAATGATCAAGAAGAAATTGTTCAAACGAATAACACCGATTGACACAAGTTCTTTAAAAGCCCACGTCGGGGTTCGGCTCCATTGGAGTCTCACAATAGCACTTGCTATGTAACGACCCTCAAATAGTCGTTACGGGATCTGGGACCTCGATTTGCGTGTCGACAGTCCCAAAAGCTCCGTTAGGTCATTTATGACCCGTCTGTGAAATCTGAGTCGAAACGGAGTCCGTTTGATAGGTTTTCGAGAAAAGGATCCGTTTATGAAATTCCGGAAAGGAATTTGGGGTTTCGATAGGTCGTTTTGAGTAAACGAACCCCGATGGAAAATCCGAGCGCACCGTTAGGTCCGTCTCGTCATTTATGATATGTAACAACCTTCAAAATTAAAAACGGACCTCGTTTGATAGGACTTTTGATAAAGTCCCCGTTTCGGAAGTTTAATAGAGTTAAAAGAGGTTTCCGACCTCGATTTGAGTAAATGAGCTCCGATGAGAGATCCGAAAGTTCCGTTAGGTTCGTATAGTCATTTGTGACTTGTAGCAACTTTCGGAATTGGATTCCGAGGTCGTTTGGTTAAATTTCGCTATTTTGGCGAAAGTCGAAAATTGAACCTTTGCCGTGGGACCCACTTTTTGAGTTCTGGAGGTCCGAATTGAGTTCCGTCTTGACGAGCATGTTACCCAAGTATTTTATGACTTGTGTGCAAAATTTGGGATCATTCCGAGCTTCGTAGGGTCCCGTTTTTACCCTAAAACAGTAGAAAATCTGGTGCGACTTTTCTGTTCTGTTTTGGCGCAAACAGCCGGATAAAAGCTGATTTTCCGGCCAATCCGTAAGGAATTAGGAAAAACTCAAAACATTGAAATTGTAGCCCTTTGAGTTGTGATTCTAGTGGCACCGGTTTCAGGTCATTTGGATATTCATATCAAAAGTTATGATTTTTTCAAAAGAAGCTGTCACAGAGGCAAAAAAAACTGCTATAAAAAGGCCATTTCGGGCCATTTCGGTTCATAACTTATAAAAATCATTTGGTGAGCTCTTGAGGCGATTTTTGGGTATTTCTTGAAGACCCAATCAAACTTACACTTAAGGTAAGCCCTTTCAATCCATCTTTATGTTGATTAACACAAGAATCAAAGGGTTGATTCTTGGAAATGGGTTAGAACCCTAGATTCTTAAGAATTGGGGAAAGACATCGAGCAAGGCTCGCATGTGGAATCTAAGTGTACTTTTGGACTCACGGGAGCGTGGGGAGTCCGGAAAAGTACATTTTGTAAATTGAGGGCTCGGCCCTACCCGGGGGCATTTTGGTAATTTTTACTATAGGATGCCTATAGGCTTAAATAGCTATAATTGAGCACTCATATGTGCTATATCTTGTTTTAATAGACCTAGTGGAGAGTACTTCGCGGACAAGGCGAGCGGGAAAGGAGATTCTTCCCGGTATTTGAGCCCGAATTTCGAGGTAAGTGAGACTTGACCTCTATTGTGCTTGTGGACTCTTCCTTCATGCTAGTATGCTTCATGTACGCATATATATACCTAACAATGGTTAGGATTAATGATGTGAATTACTTGCTATTATTGTTTGTTATAAATAGCGAGATTGTGACTCGACCGAGGTATGTGCCGGTCTAAACGCTACGTCGAGGTAGCTTAAATTTATATCGTAGTAACGCTTGCTACGCCATGCTTAGATAGCAAGAACTTGGGACATGGCCGAGGATGTTGCCGGCATGTCATGATAAATGTCTTGCCGAGGATTTTGCCGGCTTTTGTAAGATATTGGTACTTGATTTGTTCACGTGCCGGGTTGGGTAGTGCTGTCTATACGTAACCTTGGGTTGGACGACATGGGAGTAGGGATTGTACCCCCAAACTGTGGTCGGGTTAACCTTCGCCTTACGTTCAGCTAGCATAACCAACCTGGGTTACGGTGACTGTGAAATATTATCGTTATTAATATTTCTGTTATTATTTCTGTTATTGTTATTAATGTCGTGGATATTAATACTGTTAGAGGGACACTTGACAGGGGGTGTGGTGTCGCCTATACTATGAGATGTGTCACACTTGACAGGGGGTGTGGTGTGGACACTTGATCTTTGAGATGTGACACACTTGACAGGGGGTGTGGTGTGGTCACTTGATTTATTGAGATACGACGCACTTGAAAGGGGGTGTGGTGCGATCGTAGACAGATTTGAGATGAGCCAACGACTACGGGTCGTTGGTCTACTTATTCATGATTGTGATAGTGACTTCGGGTCACGGTATATGGTTGATACTTAGTAGTGGTGTTGCTAGTCCATCGTAGGTCTAGGTTAGTCGGAACGGGAGTAGAGATTGGACCTCCAAACCGCCGCTGAGTTGACCTATGCCTTACGTTGGATGGGCATAATCCTTGAGACTTCCGGTTACTACTTGAGTGTATGGAATGTGTTACATCTATTTGTGATTTCACTACTTTATTGTATGATTACTATAGTATGTTGTTGCTTATGATGCATGTAGCGACTTGTCCCGCAAGGGTACCTTAGCGGGCCTGTCGGTGATCTTACTGGGCTTCGGCTCATAACTTACTCCGCTACGTGCGCAGGTCCTTCATCCAGTCAGCAGCCCGGACGTTACTAGTTCCCGAGGCTTCTGAGACTTTTGATTGAGGTGAGCCGACCACACAGACCGTGGTGGCATACCGCCGGAGTCACTTAGAGATAGGACTCAGATTTCTTTGATGTATATTCATACTTTATTGAGTCACTCTTAGAATGCTCCAATTCTTTTGTGGATATATTCTTTTGGACTTCACACTTTTATATTTATATATCCATTTATGATCTTTTCACATTATTGTTCTTTTCCGCATCTTGTTTCATTGGTTCGCCTAGGCAAATGTTGTTTAGGTGCCATCACGAGCCCTTGGAAATTGGGTCGTGACAGTTTGGTATCAGAGCCCTAGGTTCTAATTCGAGTCCTAGGAGTCTTGGAGCAGTGTCTGAGTAGAGTCTTTCTTATGGGTATATTGTCGACCATACTTATGAGCGAGAGGCTACAAGGGCATGTTAGGAAATGTTTTCCCTTCGTTTCATCTCTATTCGTGCTGAGTAGCTTATATAGGTGCTGACCCTTTTTCGTGTATTGTATCAGATGGCGAGGACGCGAGCATCCTCAGCCAGGAGGGCTGCATCTTCTACACCCGCGTCTGCGGGAGAGCCATCAGCACCTACGCACCTGCCAGCTGCTAAGAAGACTCGGGCAGGTCGCCCGTCAGCCACTAGGCAGGACACAGCTATCCCTGCGGTGTCCGCAGCGACTCTGTCAGCATCTATTCCCCCTGTGCCTGCTGTTGTGCCAGGCATCGTTGTGATCTCTTCAGAGGAGTATATGAGACTGATGGCCTTGTCTAGCCATCAGGTCCCTGTCAGAGATGATGTTGCAGCTCCTGTTTCGGCTCCTCAGCCGACCACACCTGTTATGAGCATGCCTACTTCTGAGGCTGCTCCTGATCATATTGCCCAGCCTTCTGCTTCTGCTCCTCAGGCAGGTCCTGTTATTTCTACTCCTCCTATGGGCACTGAGGAGGTTGCCAAGAGGATAGAGTCATTCATGAAGCTTCAGCCTCCAGAGTTCGACGGTACCTCAGCTACATGTACTGCCCAGAGGTACATTCAGAAGTGTGAGAAGATTTTGACAGTTCTTGGTACTAGAGACACCTTAGGGGTGCAGTGTGCTTCTTTCAGATTATCGGGAGATGCGGAGACATGGTGGGTCTCCATGATGCGGCAGAGGTCTAGTGACCTCCCTCCTTTGTCTTGGGCTGAGTTCGTGTCTATGTTCATGAGCAGGTTCGTGCCCCAGAGTCAGCACGATGCTCAGAGGCGCGAGTTTGAGGGGTTGAGGCAGGGAAACCTGTCTGTTTCAGAGTATGACACCAGGTTCTTGTGGTTGTCTCAGTTTGCGCCGGCTATGGTGGCTCAGGAAAGGGACAAGGTCCTCCGGTTTGTTGAGGGTCTTCATCCCCGCTTGCAGGTAGCTGTTGCCCCTGATATGGGCAACAAGTCATATTTTGAGATAGTTGATGTGGCGCGGCGGATGGAGGATATCTTCGCCAGGGCTGACGCGGAGAGGGCGGCCAAGAGATCGCGTCAGTCTGGTGGGTATAGTGGATCCGCTCAGAGGGGTCAGGGTCATCAGGGCCGTTCTCAGTCTAGGCCCCAGGCTGCTGCTTTGCCTGCCCAGGATTTTTCTTCAGAGACCCCGAGGCCTCAGTCATCCCAGAGGCGGGGTGGCTCTTCGCAGTCTGGTCCGCCGCAGTGCGGGAGGTGCCATCAGAGGCATCATGGGAGGTGTTCGTCTGGAGGTGGTCATGGCAGAGGTGGTAGAGGCGGTAGAGGTGATGGATGTTTTGAGTGTGGGTCTCCAGAGCACTATGTCAGGAGTTGCCCTTATGTTTCATTAGGTCGTCAGGGATCCGCAGCTATGGTACTATCTGGTCCTCAGGCCGCCAAGCCCATTTCTCAGATTCCTCCTAGACAGCAGTCTCAGAGAGCTCCGGGTTCAGGTGGCTCGGCGCAGGTCTATGCTATGACTCGTCAGGATGCTGAGGCATCCAATGATGTCATCACAGGTATTATTTCTGTCTGTGGCCGCGATGCTTATGCTCTTATTGATCCGGGGTCTACCTATTCGTATGTGTCGCCGGGATTTGCCCCTTGCTTGGGCAGGGATCTGGTCTTCTTAGATGATCCCTTTATGGTTGCCACCCCTGTCGGGTCTTCTATATGTGTAGATAGGGGTTATCGGCAGTGTATGATCTCCATCTGTGGTGTAGAGTCCTTAGTGGACCTGATGCTGCTCGATATGTCAGATTTCGATGTCATTATGGGCATGGATTGGCTGGCTTCCTGTCATGCGACTTTGGATTGCCATGCCAAGTCCGTGACGATCGGGGCAGAGGGTGAGTCTCGGGTTGTATGGAGAGGTTCCAGGCCTTCTCCGAAGAGTAGGATCATTTCTTTCTTGGAGGCGCAGAGGATGATATCTAGTGGGTGCGAGGGATATATTGCTTCAGTTCGGGATGTTCGGGCAGATGAGTTATCCCTTGATAGAGTTCCGGTTGTTTGTGAGTATCCGGATGTGTTTCCTGATGATTTGCCGGGTTTGCCGCCTATGCGGGAGATAAAGTTTTGCATTGATCTATTGCCAGGCACTCAGCCTAAATCTATTCCCCCGTATCGTATGGCTCCTGTTGAGTTGAGGGAGCTGAAGGAGCAGATTCAGGATTTGCTCGATAAGGGCTTCATTAGGCCCAGTGTGTCTCCATGGGGTGCCCCGGTATTATTTGTGAAGAAGAAGGATGGCTCTATGCGGATGTGTATTGATTACCGGCAGCTGAATAAGGTTACTACCAAGAATAGGTATCCTTTGCCGCGTATTGATGATTTGTTTGATCAGCTTCAGGGTGCTACCTTCTTCTCGAAGATTGATTTGAGGTCGGGGTATCATCAGTTGAGGATTCGGTCCGAGGACGTTTCCAAGACTGCTTTTCGTACCCGATATGGCCACTATGAGTTTCTGGTGATGTCTTTCGGGCTTACGAATGCCCCAGCTGCTTTCATGGATCTAATGAACCGAGTGTTCAAGGCCTACCTTGACTCCTTCGTCATTGTGTTTATCGATGATATCTTGGTTTATTCGAGGAGCAGGGAGGAGCATGAGCAGCATTTGAGAGTTGTTCTTCGGACTCTGAGGGATCAGCAGTTGTATGCCAAATTCTCCAAGTGTGAATTTTGGCTCAGTTATGTATCTTTCCTAGGTCACGTGGTGACCAAGGATGGGGTGTGTGTTGATCCGAAGAAGATAAAGGCCGTTCAGAGTTGGCCTAGGCCTACTTCTCCTACAGAGATTCGGAGTTTCTTAGGCTTGGCAGGTTATTATCGGCGGTTCGTCGAGGGGTTTTCTTCTATTTCAGCACCTCTGACGAAGTTGACCCAGAAGAATGTTCCCTTCTTGTGGTCCGATGCCTGTGAGTCTAGCTTTCAGAAGCTTAAGACTCTGTTGACTTCAGCGCCAGTGTTGGCCTTGCCTAGTGCATCCGGGGGATTCACCGTATATTGTGATGCTTCGGGTGTTGGCCTGGGTAGCGTTCTGATGCAGGAGGGTAAGGTGATAGCTTATGCCTCGAGACAGCTGAAGGTCCATGAGAAGAATTATCCCGTCCATGATTTGGAGCTGTTAGCTGTCGTGTTTGCACTGAAGTTGTGGAGGCACTATCTTTATGGCGAGCCATGTGAGATATTCACCGATCATAAGAGTCTCCAGTACTTGTTCACTCAGAAGGACTTGAACGGGAGACATCGCCGCTGGTTAGAGCTGCTGAAGGATTATGATCTTTCTATCCGGTATCATCCCGGAAAGGCTAATGTTGTAGCCGATGCCTTGAGTAGGAAGTCCATGGGTAGCCTCGCCTATCTTGATGCTGATATGAGGCCGTTGGCCCGTGAGTTGCAGGCTTTGTCCATTAGTGGGGTTCGGTTTGATGATTCTGTTCCAGGCCGGGTGCTTGCATATGTGGGGTCTCAGTCGTCTTTAGCTTCCCAGATTCGGGAAAGGCAGTTCGAGGATCCTTATCTGAGAGATCTCCGGGACAGGGTCCTGAGTGGGGGAGTGTCCTCGTTCGTGATTGGTGATGATGGTGCTTTGCGGCTTAACGGCCGGGTATGTGTTCCAGCCATTGTGGAGCTGAGGCAGATGATTTTGGCAGAGGCTCACAGTTCGAGATATTCCATTCATCCGGGTACTGCGAAGATGTATCATGATCTTCGAGAGCTGTATTGGTGGAAATGGATGAAGAGGGATGTTGCTGATTATGTATCTCGGTGTTTGAATTGCCAGCAGGTGAAGTATGAGCACCGGAGGCCAGCCAGGGTGACCCAGTCTATGCCCATTCCCGAGTGGAAGTGGGAGCAGATCACTATGGATTTCGTAGTTGGTTTACCGCTGACCGTGGGTAAGCATGATTCGGTGTGGGTAGTAGTTGATCGACTGACGAAGTCGGCTCACTTCATTCCAGTGAGGACTACTTATACCTCGGAGCGTCTGGCTCGTATCTTCATTGAGCAGATTGTGAGATTGCATGGTGCTCCTGTTTCTATCATTTCTGACCGAGGTGCTCAGTTCAAGGCTCAGTTTTGGAGATCTTTTCAGAGAGAGCTGGGTACTCGGGTCGATCTCAGCACTGCATTTCACCCGCAGACTGATGGCCAGTCTGAGCGGACCATTCAGATCCTCGAGGATATGTTGAGGGCGTGTGCTATTGATTTTGGAGGCCATTGGGATAGCCATTTGCCGCTATCAGAGTTTGCGTATAATAATAGCTATCAGGCTTCTATCCAGATGGCTCCGTTTGAGGCATTGTATGGTCGGAGATGTCGCTCGCCTATCGGTTGGTTCGAGTCTGGTGAGGTCCAGGTGTTGGGGCCCGATTTGGTGCAGCAGACCTTAGATAAGGTCCGGGTTATTCAGGATCGACTCCGCACGGCTCAGAGCCGGCAGATATCGTATGCAAATCGGAGGCGGAGAGATCTTGAGTTCATGGTTGGGGACCGGGTATTCCTCAGAGTGTCGCCCATGAAGGGTGTTATGAGATTTGGGAAGAAAGGCAAGCTCAGTCCTAGGTTCATTGGGCCTTTTGAGATATTGGAGCGCGTTGGCGCCGTTGCTTATAGACTAGCTTTGCCTCCCTCTCTGTCTGTTCATCCGGTGTTCCATGTGTCCATGCTCCGGAAGTATGTTCACGATCTGTCTCATGTGATCGATATGGCTTCAGTGGAGGTAGATGGCGACTTAGCTTATTCGGAGGAGCCTATTGCTATTGTGGCTAGAGAGGTCCGTAAGATGAGATCGAAGGTGATCCCGCTTGTGAGAGTTCAGTGGGGGCATCACTCCATTGCCGAGGCCACTTGGGAGCTTGAGTCCGAGATGCGTGAGAGGCATCCGCGCTTGTTCGATGATTCAGGTATGAAATCCTTGTATTTTCTAAGCCTGAATTTGCATTTTTAAGTTTTATTGATTTCGGGTGGTACCGAGGGGTCCTCGAAATCCGTGCCAGCTCCGTGGCTAGTGTGTGGATCCTACCTTAGACTTAGGCTCGTCCGAGGACGGCCGAGAGTCTAAGTGGGGGAGAATGTAACGACCCTCAAATAGTCGTTACAGGATCCGAGACCTCGATTTGCATGTCGACAGTCCCAAAAGCTCCGTTAGGTCATTTATGACCCGTCTGTGAAATCTGAGTCGAAACGGAGTCCGTCTGATAGGTTTTCGAGAAAATGATCCGTTTATGAAATTTCTGAAAGGAATTTGGGGTTTCGATAGGTCGTTTTGAGTAAACGAACCCCGATGGAAAATCCGAGCGCACCGTTAGGTCCGTCTCATCATTTATGATATGTAGCAACCTTCAAAATTGAAAACGGACCTCGTTTGATAGGACTTTTGATAAAGTCCCCGTTTCGGAAGTTTAAAAGAGTTAAAAGAGGTTTCCGAGCTCGATTTGAGCAAATGAGCTCCGATGAGAGATCCGAAAGTTCCGTTAGGTTCGTATAGTCATTTGCGACTTGTAGCAACTTTCGGAATTGTATTCCGAGGTCGTTTGGTTAAATTTCGCTATTTTGGCGAAAGTCGAAAATTGAACCTTTGCCGTGGGACTCACTTTTTGAGTTCTGGAGGTCCGAATTGAGTTCCGTCTTGACGAGCATGTCACCCAAGTATTTTATGACTTGTGTGCAAAATTTGGGATCATTCCGAGCTTCGTAGGGTCCCGTTTTGCCCCTAAAATAGTAGAAAATCTGGTGCGACTTTTCTGTTCTGTTTTGGCGCAAACAGCCGGATAAAGGCTGATTTTCCGGCCAATCCGTAAGGAATTAGGAAAAACTCAAAACATGAAAGTTGTAGCCCTTTTAGTTGTGGTTCTACTGGCACCAACTTCAGGTCATTTGGACATTCATATCAAAAGTTATGATTTTTTCAAAAGAAGCTGTCATAGAGGCAAAAAAAACTGCTATAAAAAGGCCATTTCGGGCCATTTCGGTTCATGACTTATAAAAATCATTTGGTGAGCTCTTGAGGCGATTTTTGGGTATTTCTTGAAGACCCAATCATACTTACACTTAAGGTAAGCCCTTTCAATCCATCTTTATGTTGATTAACACAAGAATCAAAGGGTTGATTCTTGGAAATGGGTTAGAACCCTAGATTCTTAAGAATTGGGGAAAGACATCGAGCAAGGCTCGCATGTGGAATCTAAGTGTACTTTTTGGACTCACGGGAGCATGGGGAGTCCGGAAAAGTACATTTTGTAAATTTAGGGCTCGGCCCTACCCGGGGGCATTTTGATAATTTTTACCCTAGGATGCCTATAGGCTTAAATAGCTATAATTGAGCACTCATATATGCTATATCTTGTCTTAATAGACCTAGTGGAGAGTCCTTCGCGGACAAGGCGAGCGGGAAAGGAGATTCTTCCCGGCATTTGAGCCCGAATTTCGAGGTAAGTGAGACTTGACCTCTATTGTGCTTGTGGACTCTTCATTCATGCTAGTATGCTTCATGTACGCATATATATACCTAACAATGGTTAGGATTAATGATGTGAATTACTTGCTATTATTGTTTGTTATAAATAGCGAGATTGTGACTCGACCGAGGTATGTGCCGGTCTAAACGCTACGTCGAGGTAGCTTAAATTTATATCGTAGTAACGCTTGCTACGCCATGCTTAGATAGCAAGAACTTGGGACATGGCCGAGGATGTTGCCGGCATGTCATGATAAATGTCTTGCCGAGGATTTTGCCGGCTTTTGTATGATATTGGTACTTGATTTGTTCACGTGCCGGGTTGGGTAGTGCTGTCTATACGTAACCTTGGGTTGGACGACATGGGAGTAGGGATTGTACCCCCAAACTGTGGTCGGGTTAACCTTCGCCTTACGTTCAGCTAGCATAACCAACCTGGGTTACGGTGACTGTGAAATATTATCGTTATTAATATTTCTGTTATTATTTCTGTTATTGTTATTAATGTCGTGGATATTAATACTGTTAGAGGGACACTTGACAGGGGGTGTGGTGTCGCCTATACTATGAGATGTGTCACACTTGACAGGGGGTGTGGTGTGGACACTTGATCTTTGAGATGTGACACACTTGACAGGGGGTGTGGTGTGGTCACTTGATTTATTGAGATACGACGCACTTGACAGGGGGTGTGGTGCGATCGTAGACAGATTTGAGATGAGCCAACGACTACGGGTCGTTGGTCTACTTATTCATGATTGTGATAGTGACTTCGGGTCACGGTATATGGTTGATACTTAGTAGTGGTGTTGCTAGTCCATCGTAGGTCTAGGTTAGTCGGAACGGGAGTAGAGATTGGACCTCCAAACCGCCGCTGAGTTGACCTATGCCTTACGTTGGATGGGCATAATCCTTGAGACTTCCGGTTACTACTTGAGTGTATGGAATGTGTTACATCTATTTATGATTTCACTACTTTATTGTATGATTACTATAGTATGCTGTTGCTTATGATGCATGTAGCGACTTGTCCCGCAAGGGTACCTTAGCGGGCCTGTCGGTGATCTTACTGGGCTTCGGCTCATAACTTACTCCGCTACGTGCGCAGGTCCTTCATCCAGTCAGCAGCCCGGACGTTAGCGGTTCCCGAGGCTTCTGAGACTTTTGATTGAGGTGAGCCGACCACACAGACCATGGTGGCATACCGCCGGAGTCACTTAGAGATAGGACTCAGATTTCTTTGATGTATATTCATACTTTATTGAGTCACTCTTAGAATGCTCCAATTCTTTTGTGGATATATTCTTTTGGACTTCACACTTTTATATTTATATATCCATTTATGATCTTTTCACATTATTGTTCTTTTCCGCATCTTGTTTCATTGGTTCGCCTAGGCAAATGTTGTTTAGGTGCCATCACGAGCCCTTGGAAATTGGGTCGTGACATGCTATGTTTTTCATATATTAAAAACTGGATGATTTACAATGAAATGAAATGGACTATTTATAGGCTATACTAAGGATAAAGTAGTAAATAGTCACAAGTGACTAATAAGAACAAGCCACGCAGGGCTGAGACAAGTTTGTGTTCGGCAGCCTTGACTTCGGTGCTCGGTTGCTTGCTCGAACTCATTGTCTTTGGACGCTCAATTGTCCTCGGTCACTTTGCCTTCGAGCTCAAATCTGAAGATAAGGCCTTCGGTTCTTGAGCCCGGCCACTCAGCTTCGGGGCAGTTGTTTTCCTTCGGCCAGGCTAAGTGAATGTGCACATCGTGCAGCAGCTTGGCTTGGCTTCGTGTCATCGGTCTCCTTGGCAGATCGAACACTTGATCAGTACGTGTTCGGGCTGCATCATCCTCCCCTTCTTGAGAAGATTTCGTCCTCGAAATCGAGCCCTCCTCGTCCTCCGAAGTTTGACCTACAACACAAGGAATTAAGTCAGCAACATTAAAGGTGTTGGACACGTTATACTCACCAGGGAGGTCGATCACGTAAGCATTGTTGTTGATCTTGGTCAACACTTGAAATGGACCATCCCCTCGAGGAGCCAACTTTCCCTTCCTTAGGTTCGGGAAGCGTTCCTTTCGTAAGTGAACCCAAACCCAATCTCCCTTCTTTAATTCCAGCTTTTTACGCCCCTTGTTTTTCTTCAAGGCAACCTTTGCATAGGCTTCCTCGAGGTTCTTCTTCACCTTCGCATGCAATTCGATCAAACCAGCTGCTCGTTGAGTACCTTCAAAATCAAGAACAGAATCTCGAGGCAATGGGGTTAAATCAAGTGGAATTAAAGGATTAAAACCATACACACATTCAAACGGGGTCATATTTATCATTCGATGCACCGTTCGATTGTATGCAAACTCCATCATGGGAAAACGATCAGCCCAGTTTCCAACATTGCCTTTGGTCATTGCTCGAAGCAAAGATCCCAAGGTTCGGTTAACTACCTCGGTCTGTCCATCAGTCTGAGGATGGTGAGACGTCGAGAATAGTAGCTTGGTGCCGAGGGCACCCCACAAACACTTCCAAAAATGACTCAAAAACTTTGAGTCTCGATCACTCACAATAGTACGAGGTACACCATGCAATTTCAACACATTAGAAACAAACAATGTAGCTACATGTTGTGCATCATCACTCTTTTTGCAAGGAATAAAGTGAGCCATTTTTTAAAAACGGTCAACTACAACGAAGATGCTATCATGTCCTCCCTCCGACCTCGGTAACCCTAGCACAAAGTCCATGGATATATCAACCCAAGGTCGATCAGGCACAGGCAATGGGGTGTACAAACCATGAGGGTTGGACTTCGATTTAGCTTTCTTGCAAACGAGACAGGCGTTGCAAAGCTTTTCCACATCCCGTCGCATTTTGGGCCAATGGAACTGCTCGGTCAAGATACCAAGAGTTTTGTCGACACCGAAGTGTCCCATGAGTCCACCGGAGTGAGCTTCTCGAACTAAGAGCTCTCTCCACGATGACACTGGCACACAAACCCTCCCATTCTTGAAGAGTTAGCCATCGTGCCATTGATATTTCTCAACCCTTCGGCCACTCAAGATTGCGTCACGAACGCATTTCAGCTTGGGATCGTCTTCGTACATCGACTTGATGCTTTAAAATCCCATGAGCCTAGAGGCAAGAGTGGTCGCTAAGGCAAATTTCCTTGATAGTGCATCGGCCACAACATTGTCTTTACCCCTTTTGTAATGAATTACATAGGGAAAGCTCTCAATGAATTCAACCCATTTGGCATGTCTTCGGTTCAATTTCTCCTGACCTCGGAGATGCTTCAAAGACTCATGATCACTCTTGATCACAAACTCTCGAGGCCACAAATAATGCTGCCAATGGGCGAGTGCTCGAACGAGGGCATACAATTCTTTGTCATACGTAGAGTAGTTCAAAGTTGCACCCTTAAGCTTTTCGCTAAAGTAAGCGATTGGCTTCGATTCTTGCATTAGCACTCCTCCGATCCCAACTCCAGATGCATCACACTCGACTTCGAATGCTTTGCCGAAGTCAGGGAGTTGCAACAACGGGGCAGAACAAAGCCTCTGTTTCAACTCTTGGAAGGCCCTCTCTTGGGACTCTCCCCACACGAAAGGATGGTCTTTCTTCGCCAGCTCGGTTAAAAGAGCTGCCACGATGCTAAAGTCACGAACAAACCTTCGGTAAAAGCTAGCTAAGCCATGGAAGCTACGAACTTGTGATACCGAGGTTGGAGTTGGCCAATCTTTTATGGCTTCGACTTTCGACTCGTCGACTTCAACACCATTAGCACTGACAACGAATCCAAGAAAGACTACACGCTCGACACAAAAGGCACATTTCTTGAAGTTAGCATATAACTTCTCTTCTCTAAGCTTATCAAGCACTAGCCTTAGGTGTTCAACATGTTCATCCACAGATTTGCTATAAACAAGAATGTCATCGAAGTAAACGACAACAAACTTATTTATGAACGGTTTGAGCACATAGTTCATCAGTCGCATGAATGTGCTTGGTGCATTGGATAAGCCAAAAGGCATTACTAACCATTCATAGAGACCGAACTTGGTCTTGAATGCGGTTTTCCACTCGTCTCCGGGTTTCATTCGGATTTGGTGGTAACCGGACCTGAGGTCTATCTTCGTAAAGCATGAAGAACCACTTAACTCATCTAGCATGTCATCTAATCGAGGGATAGGATGATGATACTTTACCGTTATTTTTTTGACTGCTCGGCAATCAACACACATTCGCCATGTTCCATCTTTCTTTGGGACAAGTATAACAGGAACGGCGCAAGGACTCAAGCTCTCTCGAACAAGGCCTTTGTTCAACAACACATCAACCTGCCTTTGGAGCTCTTTGGTGTCTTCGGGATTACACCAGTATGCTGGTTTGTTGGGGATTTGTGACCCCGGTACGAAGTCAATTTGGTGCTCGATTCCTCTCAATGGAGGTAATCCACCTGGCATTTCTTCAGGGAACATGTCTCCGAAGTCCTGCAAAACACTTTGTACAGCACTAGGCAAAGGGTTATCATTAGAAAAATCATCATTAGAGTTTAGAAAGATACCCTTGTGCACGAGGCAAATCATCATCTGATCGTTGTCGTTGCCTTGTAGTAACTCACCCGGTTGCATGATTGCACAGATTCCTTTCACTTCGGGCAGTGAGTTTGTCTCTTCGGGCCCCAAATTTGCTCCCATCGGAAGCTTAGCTTTGGCCGCTTCTTTCAATTCTTTCATTTGTTTATAGTCCTCGGTGACTTGCTTTGGAGACAAGGGTTTGAGTATGAAACTCTTCCCATCGAGCTTTACAGTGTAAGTGTTGGATCTGCCATTGTGAACAGCTGTTTGGTCAAATTGCCATGGTCGTCCCAATAGCAAATGACAAGCTTGCATCGGCACCACATCGAATATCATTTCATCTTGATACTCTCCGATTCTGAACTTGATCCACACTTGTTTGACAACTCTCAATTCTCCACACTCATTCAGCCATTGTAATTTGTAAGGGTGGGGATGTTTCAAAGTAGTTAGTCCCATTTGTGAAACCAAAGTTTGGCTCACCACATTTGTACAACTACCAGAATCAATGATCATCGAACACACCTTTCCCCTCACTCGACATCGGGCATGAAAGAGGTTTTGTCTTTGGTTGTCCTCTTCTTCAAGAGTCATGCAGCTCAAATTCCTTCGAACCACAAGAAACATTTCCGGATGATCAGCTTCGGTAGCTTCACGATCATCATCACCTTCAGGTCGGTCAATCTCCTCGATAAATTCCTCCTCGGTGTCACTCGCTTGCTCATGGACGGTTCCATCTTCGAGCAGAAGCATAACTTTGCGAGTTGGACACTCTTTCGCCATGTGACCATAACCCTTGCATTTATGACACTGAATATTTGAAGCACTAGGAGAGTTGAGTTGAACTTTACCTCCCACTTCTCTTGATTGGTTAACGGTCACACCCCTTTCGAAGGGTCTCTTCGACTCTCGAACAGTGTTGGTTCCTGCTTGGTTTGGACTCTTCCATTCTTTACCTCGGTTCAAGGAAGCAGAAGTAGTGACTCCTCGATACCGGTTTGTCTTATCGTCCTTCACCAATTTTTCAGCTTCGGTGGCAGCATCGAACAGATCTTCCAACGTGTGATACACGTGGAGTCTCAATTGAGATGACACATCCCGAGCCAAGCAATTTCTGAATCGGATAATGGCTTGCTCTTCATCCTCTACCAGATCGAGATTTAATCGAACCTTTTCGAACTCATCATGGTACTCTTGGACTGACTTGGACCCTTGCTTTAGCTCATAGAGCTTTTGCATTTGAGTTTGCCTGTACTTGGCACTCAAATACTTAGCATCCATTGCTCTCATCAACTGTGGACAAGTATTGACTACTGGATAGTCATTTCTTCTTCTATGCCTCTTGTCAGATTCCCACCATGTTGATGCATAAGCTTCGAACGAAGCAATGGCATGGGAAGCTTTTCTCTCATCGGTCATCTCATTGGTTTCAAAGATGCGCTCCATCTTAAGCTTCCATTCAAGATATTCATCTGGTTCACTAGTTCCTTTAAAGGGTGGAATAGTGATCTTGACACTGTTCAAGTTTGAGTCTCGAACACCACGAACCTGTTCAGGATACTCATCATCACGATCATTAGCCTCATGCTCAATATTTCGTTCCATATTTGCGCCTTGGCCTCGACCCCAGAAATTTCCACCACCTCGGTGAGCTTGCCTTCGTTGAGCGAATGGCGGCTCATTCTCATATTCGTCCTCGGGAAATTCCTCTTCATCAACCTCTTCGACAACGGCTCCAAGATCTCTTCGGGCCCTTGGAAGTGGTATCTTTTCTCCTCGGGGAATGCCCAAGTTTTGATAACCAGCTTGGGGATTGCCCAAGTTTTGTTGTGCTTGAGGATTGCCCAAGTTAAGCTCTCTTCGAATTGCTTCACTCGTCAACTGATGTTGTCGAACAAGCTCAGCATACAGCTCAGGTTTCATTGGAGTGGAATGGCTAGTTCCAGCGCCGGACCCATTCATGGCCACGGACGCACTTCCTTGCTCGAGTTGAGCTACTCGAACACTCACTCCTCTTACTTCGGCACTGACGCCTTGTATCGCAGCCATAAGATCGGCTAACGACACTCCGGGCTTCTCAATGCCTTTGCCATCGCCTCCATTCCCAGCCATGGTACCTGCACAGATCAAAGACCAAACAAATGTTAAGGTTAGAAATCACCTCACACACTCCCTCACCTTTAATGGGTGGCACTCGGGTCCACTCAATTTATGGGTTCGGTTTTGGTCACTCAAGAACTTGTAGCCAATGGCTTCCTCGGTTGATCAACCTCTCTCAATTCCTTCGAATTTGACAATCTACGAAGTCTTACTTCGGGAAGAGTGAGTTGATTTGACTCAATGGAACGGACATCTATTTACTCTTGCGCTTCGGAAAGTCAAAAGAAATTTTCTACGAAGTTGGACTTCGGTCACCCACGCACGAGTTCCTATCAGCTCAAATGAGTTAGTACGACCTCGAGTAGAACAATTACTCAAAAGATCCACTAACTAGAATTTTGAACAGAAAAAGTGCAAACCTAGGAGAATCTACCCTTTGATTCCCTTTTGGAATCTTTTTCGAACACACCAGCTCTTGTCCGTACAAGAGCGGTCCCACCTTAGTACGGATAGGGTTTTACCTTATCCGCTTTCCTTTTCTCAGCCGACAACTTTTCACCTGGGGTTTTGATGTTTACACTTTACCCCTTTCTTCTTCAATGGAATAGTGAAGCTTTGCTCCGGTGTACGGACAATTTTGCTTCGGTTCACTGACCACGATTTTAACAAGATCTGGTTTGCTTCTTCAACTCCGGTTTCAACAACGACGGAGGAAATTCAGTTCAAGTTCTTCGAGTCAGAACCAGCCCGTTCGTGTCGCACACTGTTACAAATCGTAACAACTTTCCGGCGTACGGACAACGAATTCAGACTCAGAACTTCGATTTTCAAGCACAAAACAAACCCCAATCACTTAAGAACAGACAATCTTCGTCGGTTTCAACCAAACACGATAGGGGTTCGAGTTCCAGTCACCATTAAAGCTCAAACAGTCCAAATTTTCACCAAGAAACCCTAGTCACGAAACTGGTACGTCGGGCACTTGTTGGAATCAGGAAACAATGGTGATCAAGAATCAATGGTTGTTTAATCCAAACAACCAACAATCAAACACAATTTTTGAATTTTTGTTTTTCTACTTTTTTTTTTTTATAAACGCTCAGCAACAACAATCAAACACATGGAAGAAAGCTGAAACTGAAGACACAAGCATGATTTAAGTGAACAGGATTTGAGGTTGTAAGAACAAACTCAAACCTTGCTCTGATACCAAGATGGTGCAAGCAAACCCGAGGGAAATGCTAAACACGAAACGCGGAAGAAAATCAACAAGAAAGTAAAGATGGAAGCAAGACAAATCTTGCTTCGATTCGAAAGAACAGTGAGGAACCTGTCTCAAAGCTCGATCGAAGGGAAATCAAGACGCACCTATACTATGCAACAATCCTCAAGAAAGACCCGCTTCTTGCAAATTAAATAATCAAGAAGAAATTGTTCAAACGAATAACACCGATTGACACAAGTTCTTTAAAAGCCCACGTCGGGGTTCGGCTCCATCAGAGTCTCACAATAGCACTTGCTATGTTTTTCATATATTAAAAACTGGATGATTTACAATGAAATGAAATGGACTATTTATAGGCTATACTAAGGATAAAGTAGTAAATAGTCACAAGTGACTAATAAAAACAAGCCACACAGGGCTGAGACAAGTTTGTGTTCGGCAGCCTTGACTTCGGTGCTCGGTTGCTTGCTCGAACTCATTGTCTTCGGATGCTCAATTGTCCTCGGTCACTTTGCCTTCGGGCTCAAATCTGAAGATAAAGCCTTCGGTTCTTGAGCCCGACCACTCAGCTTCGGGGCAGTTGTTTTCCTTCGGACAGGCTAAGTGAATGTGCACATCGTGCAGCAGCTTGGCTTGGCTTCGTGTCATCGGTCTCCTTGGTGGATCGAACACTTGATCAGTACGTGTTTGGGCTGCATCAGTATGTCGCATGTTCAAGGAGTATATTGGAAAGTCTATGGAGGTCTACATAGATGATATGCTCATCAAATCGATCCGAATGGAGGATCATTTGAATCATCTGAGGGAAGCCTTTGCTGTTTTGAGGCAATACGGCATGAAATTGAACCCTGAGAAGTGAGCCTTCGGCGTTGGATCAGGCAAATTCTTGGGATTCATTGTCTCTGAACGAGGGATCGAGGCTAACCCAGATAAAATCAAAGCTATCGAACCCAGATAAAATCAAAGCTATCGAAGAGATCCCCGAGGAGCTGATCGGGGTGAAAGAAGTTCAACGCTTGACTGGCCGAGTCGCTGCCTTGAGTCGATTTATCTCAAGGTCCTCGAAGCGATGCCACAAGTTCTTCTCCATTTTGAAAAAAAACAATCACTTCGAATGGACACCGGAGTGTAAACAAGTGCTGAAAGATTTGAAACAATACTTGGCTAACGCACCGTTGCTCGCCAAGCCAAAAGAAGGTGAAACATTGCTGGTCTACTTGGCCGTGTTCGAGGTGTCTGTCACCGCTGTGCTGGTTCGGGAAGAAGATGGCAAGCAGCAGCCCATCTACTATGTGGGCAAGACACTCCTCGACGCTGAAACCAGGTATCCACACTTGGAAAAACTAGCACTTGCTTTACTTGTTACTGCTCGAAAACTACGACCCTATTTCCAATGTCACCCAATAGCGGTAGTTTCAACCTTCCCTTTAAGGAGTATATTGCATAAATCTGAGTTATTGGGGAGGTTATCAAAATGGGCAGTAGAGTTGAGTGAATACGATATCACCTATCAACCTCGGACAGCCATCAAGTCTCAGGTCCTAGCCGACTTTGTGGCCGACTTTAGTGTTGGGATTCTGCCCGAAGCGGAAAAAGAGAACTCCATGGCGAAAGGAACCTCCTCGGCGCTATGGATACTTCATACCGATGGGGCAACTAACTCCAAAGGTTCAGGTTTAGGCATAATCTTGAGAGTACCCACCGGGGAGAAAGTCAGGAACTCGGTTCGGTTCAAAAAAGTGACCAACAACGAGGCCGAGTACTAGGCAGCTTTAGCGGGTTTGGAGCTGGCTAAAGAAATGGGGGTTGAAAAAATCGAACTGAGGTGTGACTCACAGTTGGTAGTGAACCAGGTCCTCGGTGATTATACGGCTCGGGAGCACAGAATGAAGCTATACTTGGATCGAGCACAAAGAATCTTCCCCCAATTCCAAGAATGGCAAGTTAAACAAGTGCCTCGGGAGGAAAATACCAAGGCTGATGCTTTAGCAAATCTGGGTTCGGTGATTGACGAAGCTCACTCGGGGACTGACTCGGTGGTTCGGTTGTTGTCCGCACAAATGAGAGAGATGAAGTTGCAGGTCAACTCAGTTGACAACATATGGGATTGGCGGAGTAAGTTCATCCCTTACTTCGACTCGGGGACTGTCCCCCAAGATAAAAAAGAAGCAAAAAAGTTAAGGACCCAAGCAGCCTCATACCACCTGATCGAGGGTAATCTGTACAAGAGATTATATTGCGGCCCGATGGCCAAGTGTTTGGGTCCCGACGAGGCCAGGTACGTGATGGCAGAAGTACACGAAGGCGAGTGTGGTAATCACTCGGGGGGAAAATCCTTGGTGCGCAAATTGTTAAGAGCTGAGTATTATTGGCCCACTATCAGTGCCGATGCAAAAGCCTTCGTGCAGAAATGTGATAAGTGCCAACGCCATGGGCGGATGATCCACCAACAGGCCGAGCCTCTACACTCGGTGGTATCACCATGGCCTTTCATGAAGTGGGGGATGGACATTGTTGGACCATTGCTAAAGGGAAAAGGTGGTGTTCGCTTCATTCTAGTGCTAACCGATTACTTCATAAAATGGGTGGAAGCAAGGGCTCTCACCGAGGTAAAGCAAAAACAAGTAATCGATTTCATCAGGAAGAACATCATCTACAGGTTCGGTGTCCTAAGAGAGATTGATGTGACAACGGTAAATAATTCATGGGGGCAGCCATCACTTATTTTTTCAAATAGTGGGGGATCAAAAGAATTGTTTCGACTCCTTATCACCCAAGTGCTAATGGCCAGGCTGAGTCTTCAAATAGAATCATAATTGAAAATCTCAAGAAAAGACTCGATTAGAAGAAAGGCCCTTGGCCCGAGGAGCTGCCTGGGGTGCTGTGGGCCATGCGAACAACGGAGAAGAACAGCACCGGTGAGACTCCTTTCTCACTCACTTATGGTATGGACTCCCTCATTCCCGTTGAGGTGGGCGAACCAAGTCTTCGGTACGCCCACACCACCGAGGATGCAAATCAACAGGCTATGCGCATAGAATTGGATCTGCTCGAGGAGAAAAGAGAACTAGCCTTGGTTCGGCTGGTCGCCCAAAAAAGGCAGATCGAAGCGTACCTCAATAGAAAAGCCAAACTCAGAGACTTCAAAGTTGGCGACTATGTGCTAAAGGCAGCAAAACAATCAACGAAGGAAGATAACGGGGGAAAACTTGTTGCAAATTGGGAAGGACCCTACAGAGTCAAGGCAATCGTTGGAAAGGGATCTTATCAAATTGAGAATTTGCAAGGCGAACCCGAACCTCTGAATTGGAACATTTCCAATCTGAAGCAGTATTACTCCTAATCAAGGTAAACGCTTTTTTAATCTTTTTAAATTTATCCACAGCCCCAAGCCAAACAACGCTCCTATGGCTTCAATCGAAATGTACTAACTTGCTCCTCGTTCCATTTTTGCTTGACCTTTTCAGGAAGCGAACCGAACGATTTCCAGTGCTCGGATTTTCATCAAGATTCACAACCGAACACTGGGGGGGAGTGAGAGGCAGGAGTTGACACCGAGGTCGATATCAAGCCTCCCAACCGAAGCTTATCTATCCGACAATCGGGGACTGATGCCCAGGGAATAGATTTAGTGCATTGTAATTTCGCCCGATAGCGGCATATTGTCAATTTGCTTTTACTGTCAATTTATTTTTTACCCAAGGTCCGCTTCGACTTGGTCCCATGTAAATAGCCGATTTTCAGCCCGTTAATATCAATGAAATAATTTTGATCCCATATTCATTTGTCTTTACAAATCCTGCACTCCGAAGCTGCACTTTAAATGCATCGACTCGAGGACGAGACGTCGTTCTAAGTTTGCATCGATTAAGTTCAATCAAATCTTGCAAGCAAGTTATTTATTATAAGATGTTCGGTGCATGCAAAACCAACACTCAAGATGAAAATATCGAAATCATTGCATTAAAAAAAGTCCGGAGGCTAAGTATTTACATCAAAAATGACCCGAAGGTCCAAGATACAAGCAAAAAAGCCCGAAGGCTTACAAAACGATGCTACCAGAAATCAATGCCTCGGGAGAATCACTTAAATCCTTGGAGCCCCCCTCGGCATCTTCGTCATCCTCTTCATCTTCATCGCCGCTCGAGGCTTCACTTGATGGAAGTTCATCAATGATTGCTTGGGCCTCCACCGATTTCACCTCGGCCTTTGCAATCTCCTCATCCAAGTTGATCTCCCCGGCGCGACATCGCTTGAGTAGCTTCAGCCGAGATTTGATAATGGCCCATCGCTTATCCAGCTCGGCTCTCTTGACCTTGATCGCAGCCCTACTTTTTCGATCGGCGATTTCATCTCGAAAGGCCTCGATCTCAGCATCTTTAGCTGGAAGTTTGGAGTTCTCGCCTTCCAGCTTTTTGATATGGAGCATATGCTTCTTCAGCTGATTGTGATGATCCTTGGCCATCTCCACAATTTCAGCCATTGCTTGGGCCTAAATCAGTTTTAGGATTACAAATCGAATTTGGATTCGAATATAAGCAAATCTTCGTATCAAAGTTGAACAAACGCACAAAACAGATGTAAATACGAAAGAATAACTTGATTTCAATATATGATTGAGAGTACAAATTTGGGCAGAGTTTCAGTATATATTTCTGGATGCCTATAATACAAAATGAAGTACTATTTATAGGCCTAAGAGTCCTTGCCCACGATCTCCACTATCAATTGTGCTCTGACCCATAATCTTGGCATTAATGGAGAGAGTTAGTGGATTGAAGTAGTGGGCTGCAAAGCCGCTGGAACTGAGGCGGTTCACCAAGGCGCATGTAAGTGACCTCGGTGAAGTGGCCTTGATATTCGTCTAAGGTAGACATCACCGAAGCTCAGCTTACGGCTCGCCTTCGGTGATGACCTCGGCGTCTGACTCTGGTAACCCACTTATTCGCCTCGGTCTCTGGCTCGTTGTGATGTCCTTGGTCGTTGTCAGATCGAGCGACCGGAGCGAATCATTGCGAGTCGATTTTTACCCCATACAACTGTTAAGTTACTTGTAATAATGAATGCTACTTTTCACAAAAGAAACCTTTCATTAAGAACCAAATATAATTCATCTCCTCCGTAAATTTGAATGAAATTTGCACTATTTAAGATCAGGACAAAATGTTTACAACGCAGAAAATATTCCTAAAAGTCCTAATAAAAAGATAAAAAATACTTATTCCCTTCCTAAATAACTAAAAGAGGAAACTACATTCTCAAGAATGAACCAAATCGTCTTCAATTTATAAAATCTAATAATAAAAGTGAGACATAACTTTTCCAAAGGAATCAAATTGTTAACAATTTCAAAGTTTTAAATAACAGGAATCAAATTGTTACAATTCTAAAAGTTAATAATGTAACTAAAGAGAAAGTACACTTTCAAGGCTGACCATGGAAATCCGTTGTGTTTAATACAGTAAATAAAGAAAAGAACCATCCATAAAATTCCTTACCGAAATAAAAAATAAGTAAAAATTAATGTAACTAAAAGGAAAAATAACTTTCCAAGAATAAGGAATCAAAACGTCTTCGAAGTATAAAAATTTCTAGCTATTCCTATCTTTTGAAAATCATGAAGTTACCTCCAAGAGTTTGATACTATATATATAATGAAGCTCGGATCCTGTTTATTTGCTATATGCTTGGTTTACCTGCACAAATCACAATTATACTGTATTCAGAATAAACAGTGCATCAATTTTATTTGTACGGCTCATATAGGAGAACGTTGCTTATGCAAAACTCTTAACTTTTTATGGCGACAACAAAAGAAGATTATTCATACTCTCTCTTTTCCTACCTTCTACTAATCCCTGCAACCAAACCAAGAGCAAAGAGGTGTCAAAGAAAGATGTCAATATTGGTAGTAATCGGCACTATACAGTAATGCAAATTGATATACATTTAAATAGATATAAATACAGAAAGTCTATAATTTGCTTGTTTAGTGTTACTGTTCAAATGGGATTCGTAAGGCATTGAACTTCTGCTATATTACAAACTTTATTAATTTTACTTTCAATTAATTTCAAAATACTAACAGACGTAAAATAACTAAATAAAAATTATTAATTGTAAAGTTAGAGGTAAAGTTTGTGATGCCGTGAAATACTGAAACTAACTTTTTATACTAATTAGAAAAAGTCAAACAATGAATAATTATAATTTTATTAACCTTTCTCCATGTTGAATTCATATCTAACTTTTGGAACTTGATAGCATTAACTATTAAGTGCGTACAAACTTATATTAGGAATATTAAAAATAAATTATCTTTGATCATTGTGAAATTATCTTTTGGAGAGAGAATCCAATTGGTCAACGTGTTCTTCTCCACGTTGAATTCATATGATTCGGATTAAAAGTCCATATAAATTGATTAGGAGAAGGTTTTAATGTTATAAAATAAATTAGTATAATTAATTTTAATTATAATTTTATCTAATGTAAATGACAGAAGGTCAAAAATTCAATCAATATTTCACTAAGATTTTCGTGCTTTTAGTATATATAGTCACGGTTAACCAAATGTTATTTTGGTGTCAACTTTTAGTTGTTAGGCAGTATTTTACTTGCAAATTATTGGAATCACATACAGATAACTATAGCCTCCAGTCCTTTTTATGGGATATGTTGATTGTTTTTGCACATATTAAGAAACCATCTTTTAAGTATTACTTAACAATATAATTGATCATACTGATTTTTATTTAAGATTTATTTATAATTTTATTTTAAGTTATTTATCAGCAAGAATAACAATAAAAAAAATTGTTACTTTCTTAATTTATAAAAGAATCACATATTCTGAACTAAGAAAAAGGAGACTAAAACTTCGAATGTGGATGCATGAGGGAGTAATCAGCATATTTCATTTGAAGTGTATACATTTACTTTTGGTGAGTTGGTTGGTGGCACAAATGCTCGTGATCTAAGCTTGTTCTGTCGGTATGTGATTTTCAGAGAATGAATAAGAGAAGGTCAAATCAAGGGGTAGTAATATAATGGTTTGTTGGCCTATTAGTGAGGAATATTTCCACTAAACTTTACCTTTACGAAGTAACACTAACTAAGGAACTTTTTGCTGAGACGTATTATATTATAATAATGTGGTTTCTAGTTTCGTATCGTGTAGGTTTATTGAGCACAACTTCCTAAATAATATGACGACTTATTCTTGGTCTTTTTATTTTATCGGTTACAGCTAATTGAAGAGTAGGTTGATGCTTCTACTCTTTATTTTTATTTCTTGAAACGTTGAGCAACTGTTAATTTAATAAGTAAATAAATAATTATTGGATATTATTACTCTTGAATAACGGGATCATAGAATATAAAACTATACCCAGCTTTCTATGTAAATGTAGTCAAGTTGGCAACGTTTCCTTATAAAAATCTTTAAAAAAAAAATATTCCATCACGATTTTCTAATCAAATGTTATGTTGGTGTCAACTTTTAGTTGTTAGACGTAATTTAATATGATTCAGACAAAACTATACCCGTCAGTTTATTTTATTTGATATTTCAGTTATTTTCACACATATTAAAGAATTATATTTTTTTTTTAGTATCATTTAACAATATTATTTTCATTCCAAGGGGAAAGGATGATAACTCCAAACTCCTGACTATTCCTACCATACAAGCACTTGAGTGGGCAGAGGATTGAAACTTGGAAACAAGGACAGAAGAACAATCGAGAAAGAGGCTAAGAGCTAAAAAGAGGCTACATGTTGAAAAAGAATTATGAAGTGGCCATACTTCAAATGAGAATAAGTGCCCCAATTATTGTGAAAATTTGATGACTAGCCAATTTTGCACACGTTAAATGAGTTTCATCCACAGTTTTAAAATATCATTGAGAAATAGCCAATAATGACTCACGTACATACAGGCTACTGCCGCTAACAACACCCCATACATTGAATTTACTGAACTACCCTTAAAAACCTACAGTTAACAATAAATACAAATCACGCGTGAAAAAAAAAAAACAGAGCAAAGCACACATTCTCTCAACTCTCCAGATCATCATTGTCTCTCTCCGGAAGTTTCAAATTCAAACTGTAAAAGGTAATTTGAGCTGCGTTTTCTCAGTTTCTGCGATGTTTCTGTGCTGAATTTCAGTTATTTTGCGGAAATATATCTGTGTTTATGACTGTAAATCAATGATTTGAAATAAAAATTCGTGATTACGATCTCATTTGTACTGTAAACAAATTTATTTTTGTGAGATGCGAATTTATTGTTATATATAATTAATATGAATCTAAATTAAGTTCAAAACTGTATGAAGCATTAGGTGCTGGGAGTTTGTGTTACGTTGAAGCAAAGCCCCGTTATAATATCTTGTAACTATGATTATATTTTAGCTTACCACTTCAAAATCGCATGTTATCCAGCATTAAATGCTGGAGATTAGTGTTACATTGAAGCAAGGTCCCATTACAATATCCTGTAGCTATGTATTTTAGCATATAGAGCTGCACTTCAAAAAATCCCCCATGTTGTCCAGCATTGAATGCTGGGACTTAGCCTTACGTTGAAGCAAAGCCCCATTATAATATCCTGTAGCTATGCTATATTTTAGAATATAAAGCTGCACTTCAAAAAAAACTCCATGTTGTCCAGCACAAAATACTGGGGTTTAGTATTACGTTGAAGAAAAGCCACATTACAATATCCTGTAGCTATGATTATATTTTATGATATAAAGCTACACTTCAAAAAATTCTCCCTGTTGTCCAGCATTAAATGTTGGGGCTTAGTGTTACGTTGAAGCAAAGCCCCATTATAATATCCTGTAGCTATTCTATATTTTAGAATATAAAGTTGCACTTCAAAAAATTACCCTATTGTCCAGCACAAAATGCTGGGGTTTAGTGTTACGTTGAAGAAAAGCCCCATTACAATATCCTGTAGCTGTGATTACATTTTATGATATAAAGTTGCACCTCAAAAAATCCACCCTGTTGTCCAGCATTAAATGTTGCGGCTTACTGTTAAGTTGAAGCAAATTCCCATTGCATATCATGTAGCTATGCTATATTTTAGCATATAGAGCTGCACTTCAAAAATCCCCCTCCCCTGTATAATTATCCATTATACTATGGAAATGTATATTTAGCTTATAGGTTAGCAGTTCTTAAGCTTTCATTATTAAGCTACAATTACAGTATTTTACCATGAGGCTTTCTTTGTCACTTAGTTTTTTTACTGTGTTTATAACTACAGGTGATGGCTAACAGTGTATTGTTCTTGCATTCAATGGGAAATGGACACCAGATTATAAGTACATAGATCATGAGACAAGGATTTTTCTGCATACTGAAACAGATACATTTGAAGATTTCAGAAAAAACCTTTGGAAAAAGATAGATTTCGATGAAGAACATTTTGAGACATTCATATGGTTTGATATGGAACTTTGAACAAGCAAAGGTGTCCCTATAAAAAATACTGATGATTTAATCAGCTGTTTACACTTGATGAAGAACAATTCCGAGTATAGGAGTAGACGTTTCATAGTTGACATTACACAACGATCTCCACAGTCTGAGAGAGTTGATTACGCTGAAGGGCAAATGATAATGCAAATAGACAACGATGATGCTTTTGAAGTGATAGTTTTAACACCTTCGTCTGTCGAAGCTGTAGCAGTAGATCAACAGTTAATGCATGCTGAAAACACAGAACAACAGTTTGTAAATCATCAACTTCCTGAGACATCAAGTGCTGGAAAAAAGAGAAAGAGGTATTCAAGATTGTTCGAGATGAGATAGTTGAGAATCTGAGAGACGATAATTATCCTGTTAATTCTAATTTTTTTGCTCCTTCTGTGTAATCTCTTATAATAAGGCATGGCGTACTATAAAAGAAGGAGAGTCTTTAATTAGAGGGACGCCTGAGGAGAACTTTCAGAAGTTACAAGCATATTTATATGTGCTAAGAGACATCAATCCAGGCTCACACGTTGCTCTTCAAAGAGATGGTGAGAACAGGTAAAAAAAAAAAGTGTACTTATATATTTTTCTGTAGAATTCCACAAATGCTGATTAAAAAAAGCCTGAGACTGCACTGTTATTTGTTGGAGTCCCGTCACAAAATGTTGTGACGTCGTAATTATGTATAAGTAAGGTTCCAGTACTAGAACTTGAGACTCAAAAATTTTAACATGCATTTCACTGATAACACTGCAATTCTATTATCCAGGTTCAAATATATGTTTTTTTTCTTGTGCGGCATCTATCAAAGGCTGGAAACATTGTAAACCTATGATAGTTGTCGATGGAGCATTCCTCAAATCAAGATATCAAGGGACACTATTGGTTGCAGTGACGAAAGATGCAAATAACCAAATCTTCCCACTTGCCTTTGGAGTTGTGGACTCAGAAAATAATCTGGCATACAATTGGTTCTTTAGGCAGTTGCGCATTGCATTTGGTTGCCGTGAGAATTTACTGTTCCTTTCAGATCGTAATCCTGCAATTGTAAATGGGATTACAAATGTATATCCTGAATGTGCACATGGGATCTGTGTATATCATCTGGAAAAGAACCTTAACAAAAGGAACGTGAGTCCTGCAGTGATAAGTATATTCAATAGTGCATGTCGAGTCTACACGATTGCAGAGTTTAAAACAGACATGAACCAAATGAAATAAACGGATAGGGCAGCTTATGATTACCTCATGGAAGAACCACCAGAGAGATGGACTATAGCTTGCTGTCGAAATCGAAGATATGACATGATGATATCAAATATTGTGGAATCCATGAATAATGCTCTGTTACATGCTCGGGGAAAATCAATACTATCAATTGTGGACAACATAATGAACAAGCTACAGACCTGGTTTTATGAGAGACGGAAGAGTGCGCAGGATATTTTCTTTGCAACATCAAAATGGACAGATGATGAATTGAAAAAAAAATAAAAAAAGCATATAGAATGAATGTGAGTATATCAACTAATACAGTTATTTTTGGATGTCATTTGTCTTATGTCAATGATAATTCATGAAGTCCCAGGTTTTATGCTGGGACTACATGGTATGCAAAAGCGGGGGATCCAGTAAATTGCAGAATTATATCTGTTATGCTAGTTATTTATTTATTTTTCTTTTTACTAAATAAAAACTAGTCAAGTAGTCTTATACATTACATTTTTACAGGTTGACCGGACTACGGATCAAAGCTTTAAGGTAACAGATGAAGGGGGAGCATTCATTGTTTGTTTGAAGAAGAAAGAATGTCAATGCCTCACGTTCCAGATGGATGAAATGCCTTGTGAACATGCACTTGCTGCCATAGACAGAGTGCACCTAAACAAGTCGGATTATTGCTCTATATGATATAAAAGAGAACCATGGTTAAAACAATATGAAGCGGAAATCAACACTGTTGGACATGAAGAATCATGGGTTGTACCTGATAACATTAAAGAAGAGATAACAAAACCCCCAGATTTTAAAGTTAAAGCAGGTAGAAGGCAGGAGAAAATATTTGTCTCGACTGCAGAATATGTGAGACAAAAGGGGAAACAATGTGGGATATGTAGAAAGCATGGACACAACAGGACATCCTGCAGACACACTCCAGTACTTCAACCATATTCAAAGAAACATAACTCCCAATAAGAACAATAGGTATGTCTCTCTATTTGTATTTTATTTTTTAATTCTATTTTAGTGCAATTAAACACCCAAAGCTGTTATGTTAAAATTTTTCCTTTTTTTTGTTTTCTCAGTTAGGAATCCTGTCGTCACTAGATAGATAGAAGACCATTCTTCTCTATTTTCATCCAGTCGCAACAAATCTGAAGTCAAAAAGGACTATTCACTTATAGAGAACTTTTTTAAAAAAATTTTACTTCCTCTGTATTCTTTAACAAGGATTATTATATATAAAAAAATACACTTTTCATTTGTTGCTGTGCAAAATAGTTGTCTTAATTTATCTATTTTCTAGTTTTTGTACTTATTGAACAACAAACATTTTGATCTTACTTAAATAATAAAAACACAGTATTTAGAAACACAGTTCATAATACGAAAAAATATTGTTCATAATTCATCAACTGCTCAATAAAGCTTCAAAACACAGATGAAATAAAAACACAAACAAACGTCTCCACATTAACTGAAAAAACATAAAAAATACTAAAACTTATTCAATCACAATAGGCTTCTGGGCTGATCCTACATCTTCGTCACTGCTGCCATCATCATCATTGTCGTCACCATCATCAACATCATAATCATTGTTGTGGACTTGACCAACATGACGGTTTACTAATGAAATTTCAAAAACCATAGTGGCAACACCGTTGTAAACCTCATGAACGACGTGATTAAACCGAAGAATATCACTTATTCTGTAGCCTTTACGCTGAAGCATCTCCTTCCATCCATTGCACAACCTTGAAAGTCCCTTCCCAGCCTTGAACTTCATTTCATAATCAGTGTCATCATTTTCACAAACTAAAAGTGCACTTCCATTGCCCTTTGGCAGCTTCTCTTTCCAACTCTCTGGAAAGATCTGAAAAAATAAACTTTCACAGTTAATACAAAAGAAACATTGAAAAATTAGATGAACAAAAACATAACAAATAATTTGGTAATTTTTTAACATACAAAATCATCTCTTTTGAAGTATGATTTTGTTATTCGCATAGTGAAATTGCCTAGTTCCTCCCAACGATCGTCCTCCATATTATTATTTTGATGGAAAAATAGATTAGTTGCAATCTTGTTGTTGTTTGCTTCAACTGCAAAGCCTTATTTATAGGCTAGGAATTACTAACTTTTGTTCAACTGTTATGGTCAAAGAGAATATGTATAGTCAAAAATAGATTAAATATCACTATAAATGTAGTCAAAAAGCTGTGTTTCTATGTTCTTCCCTATGTTTCTTCCAGTTCGAGGTCTTCTCGTATGCCTATGTTATCCTGATAAAATGCTGGTACCCGAGATATTTGCTGACACATTCTTAAAAACTGGAACAACTTCTATATTTACAGTAACGTCTCAGCATAAAAAGCTTGAGCACCCATGTGCCTTAAACTACTGGCCCCAGCATAAAAATCTGGGGATTAGTATTATGTTGAAGCAAAGTCCCATTACAATATCCTGTAGCTATGCTATTTTTTAGCTTATAAAGCTGCACTTCAAAATCACCCCCTGTTGTCCAGCATTAAAATGCTGGGACTTAGTATTACGTTGAAGCAAAGTCCCATTACAATATCCTGTAGCTATACTACATTTATCAATAGAAGAGTTGTTACTTGTCACCTTAAATACCTACTAATGGAAATGGTCCATTTGCTACCAGATAAAATATTAAGGGGGGAAGAAAAGAAAAGAGGAACTCAAAATTCGTCTGGACGATGCAAATTAAACGGGTATGGTATGGAAGAGAAGGGTTTTGGCCAGGAAGTTCTAATCAGAAATGTTGAGGCATGTATTGCTAGGACTATACATAAACATTATTTAAGAGTCAACATTTTACACACAACACAAAAGGCAAACTTACAGCCAATTTCATTAACAGTGACATAAAAATTACATAAAAACATACTTCTAAAAATACAAAATAAGTATCCTCAAGTACAAGAAAAGAGAAATTACACTTGTTTCACACATATGTTAACACTGTCTGTTTGTCTTTTTGAATACATGATATCATTGTAAAAAAATTACTAATATGTGAAAGAACAACAATAGATAATATATCAAATTAAAACATTATTTATTCTCCATATTCCTAAACATGGGCTCCCCTGGCCCTCCATTGTGCAATTGCATGGGATCTGCCATCACAATAAGCAATTCCATCAGTTTTTCGTAATATTGTCGCTACATGTACCTTAAATTCCACAACTCATCTTCACATTTCTTTCTGAATTTGTTAAAGGATTCCACCTCATTCTCCAGATTTTCAAAACGCCAACAGAGGTGTCTTGGTATTGAAGGCAAGTTCGAAGCATACCTTTCAGTTGATGGTCCATGACCATTCCGGAAAACCCTGTGCTCCATTAAATGGTCTGTGGCCATTCGATGGTCAGTGACCATTAGATGGTCCGTGGTCATTCATAGTCCGTGGCCATTTGAAGGTCGGTGGCCATTCTCCATAGATACTTTTTTATCAGATAGTATTTGAAACAATTACTTTTTTTTCTTGTTCAATAACAAAAATGACAGATTGGATTCCTGTCTATCTGTTTTATGGGTGGGAATTTATATACATTGGCATTTGTTTGTAAGAGTCACTTCTAGAAATTCTGAAAAGGTACAATGTGTATTTTGTTATAAGTTCTGATAAGTCACACTGTTTACAATAGGTCACACTCTTTAACATGATTTTGAATTACTTTGTGTGTTGTCCAGCATTAAATACTGGGGCTTATAAAGTTGGACTTCAAAATCACCCCTGTTGTCCCAGCATAAAATGCTGGGACTTGGTGTTACGTTAAACCAAAGCCCCATAACAATATCCTGGGGCTTGGTGTAAAAATACTGGGGCATATATTGCTGGGACTGTACATAAACATTATTTAAGAGTCGGCATTTTACACACAAACAAAGGCAAAGTTACAGCCATTTTCATTAACAGTAACATAAAAATTACATAAAAATGATACTTCTAAAAACACAAAAAGAAGTATCCTCAAGTACAAGAAAAGATAAATTACACTTGCTTCACATGGAAGCATAAAAACAGAACACTGCGAAACACATAAAAAATACAGTAAAACATTAATGATTACTAGGAACGCGAGAGCTAGAACCAGAGGTTGAATCTGCAAAATTCTGCAATTGAATGTCCAAGAGTTTGTTAAAAAGTCGATCCATATCTCTATTGTTTTTCTCTCTGAAAGCTACAAAAAATTCAAACAACACATCCAAGTTATTCTTCACGACTGATACTTAAGTTTTCAAAAACTCAAGATCACTTTTTAAATTCCTAACATCGTTATTCAACTGGCGCCATTGTTGTCTTCTTACTTCATCATTGCAAGCCATCTTTTATTTTATGCTTTGTTATTTTTCCTTTTTTTTTAGAATAATATTTTGTTTTGTACAAGTGAAAAAACAAGACCACTGTCTAATTTATAGAAAACAAAAACACAAAAAACGTGCAAAGAATATTTCTTCTATTATAGCTGACATTGTAACTCAAAAAAAGCTGTAAAGATTCCTTGCATCTTTCTCTGTAAAAAAGATATCACTTTTTTTATAGGTCGTATCTGTATAGGAAAAGATTGACCTGAGATTTTCAACTGTATTAAAGTAACAGTATTACACAGTTGACAACACAAAAAGAAATCAAACAGATTCTAGAAAGATTCTATACTTTAGATTACTACAATAGACCTCTGTTCCAAAAATATATTGAAATCCACAAAATATTCCCTACTTTAACTTTGCAAATCCACAATATTTGTGTATTGTTTTGACAATACATAAACAAAAGTAGATAGATTCTTTTGTCGTTTTACATGACAAGTCAAGTCAATAAAAAATCTTAGAAGATTCTGTAAGTTAAATTACTATAAGAACTCTTTTACAATATTTAAAATGCACAATAGATTTTGTTTTTTAACTTTCAGTCTGTAGTTTGAATATGAGCAACATTTTCATAATTACATAAATTAATACTCCCTCCGTCCAATTTATGTGGCACCATTTGACCGGGCACGGAGTTTAAGAAAATAGAGGTTGACCTTGTCAAGTATCAATTTTACCCTTGAAAAAGTAAGAGAGAGAAGATTTGAGTAATAAAAAAGTTGTTGGTAGGTTTAAAAGTATGTAGGGCCCAACAAGGGTAAAATAGAGATGATGCATTAAATAGTTGTCAAATAAGGAAAGGTGCCACTTATTTTGGGACAAACAAAAAAGGAAATGGTGCCACATAAATTGGGACGGAGGGAGTAATATTTATTCATATATAAAAAACTGCTATCACATACATTAGTCTCAGTACTTGTGCTGGGGCCATGGTGTTATGCAGTTGAAAAACAACAACATTTTGATCTGGAGGGTCCTATACTCATATTTGTAAACTAATCCCAGTACTTGTGCTGGAGCGATGTTGTTATGCAGTTGAAAAATAACATCATTTTGATCTGGGGGTCCTATACTAATAATTGTAAGGTAATCCAGTACTTGTAATGTGGCTAGAATTTCAATCCTCACATGGATATATGATCTTCCAAAACTTGTAATAGGATTGAATTTCTGTTTCCTATTTAAGCATTACAGTTACTTGATAAGAAATGCAAATATATAAAACACAATTAGATTAAAAAAAATAATTCATAAACAGTGTAGTTTTTATTAGAACACAAATGCATAGACAGTACACAGATTAAAACTAGTAGAAAATTATTCAATTAGAATTGGATTCTGTGCTGATCCTCCATCATCATCATCATCATCACTGCTTTCATCATCATCACCCCTTCCCTCACCATCCTGATGGTTTATGACAGAAACTTCAAAAACAACAGATGGAATACCGTTGATCATCTCGTGCCACAGGTGATCAAAACGAAGTATATTACCTATCCTGAAGCCTTTTTTTAATAATCATATCCTTCCATCCATTACACAACCTTGCGTGCTTCCCAACTTTGAAGTTCATCTCATATACCTCATCATCATCTTCACACATTATGCATGTCATTCCATTTTTATTTGGCAGCCTCTACTTCCACCTTTATGGAAAGATCTAAAAGGAATAATATTTCACAGTTAATAAAAAAAATCACAGAACACTGAAAAAATAAATGAAAAAAATAAAAAATACTTTGGTCATTTCTTTTAACATACAAAATCATCTCTATCAAAATAAGATGATGTGATTTTCTTGTCGAAACTTCCTAGTTCCTCCACACGAATGTCTTCATCTGCCATATCTTCTTTTCAAAAAAAAAAAAAAAAAAAAACTTTACAGTTTATAAGAGGAGATGAAGTCTCAAAACACTTTGTAGTTTGCTTTATCTGCAAAGGGTTATTTATAGTAAAAAAAGTGAGTAACTGTTAGTCGATATGTATTTTGTCAAAAATACATTAAATGTAGTCAAAGAAATTATATTTTCTATGGACTTTATAGTTTTTGTACGTTATCAATTTCAAAAAATACTGTGTAACTTAAATTACTATCAGAAAATTAATATTTATTCATATATAAAAAAGTGCTCTCACATAAATTAGTCTCCCAGTACTTGTGCTGGAGCCATACTGTTATAAAGGTGAAAATAACAGCATTTTGATCTGTGGTCCTATACTCATAATTGTAAACTAATCCCAGCACTTGTGCTGGAGCCATACTGTTATGAAGCTGAAAATAACAGCATTTTGATCTGGGGTCCTATACTCATAATTGTAAACTAATCCTAGTACTTGTGCTGGACCATCGTGTTATGCAGTTGAAAAATAACAGCATTTTGATATGGGGGATGCTATCAAATTAATCCCAGAATCACAAAATTTAATAATATTTATTCATACATTAATCCCCAGTACTTTTGCTGGAGCTATATTGTTATGCAGTTGAAAAATAACAACATTTTGATATGGGTCCTATACTAATGACTGTAAACTAGTTGGAAATTATAGACTAATAATTAAAAATGACAACATAGAAACTTCACATAAAACTTCATAACAACTATAAGTTGATATGTATTTATAGAATAAATTCCATAATGTAATAATAGATGCAACTTATAATTGAAAATGCACCATTACATAATATTTGTGATGTTGTTTACTGAACAATCACAATTCAAAAAACAACAGTTACATTACACATATATAACTGCCCCAAAAACTCAGATATTGTTTACCAAAAACTCAGATATTGAACTAAAACACACAAATATGCTCAGGCATCTTCAACAGCAGAGCCAGAACTAGAACTAGAACTAGAACTAGAACTAGAACTTGAACTTAAACTTAAACTTAAAGGTTCTAGTTCAGGCTGCCATATACTAACATTTAAAACCACATGATCTAAGGATTCCAGAACCCTAAAATGTAGCGTACTTCCTACTCCAAGATTGTTAGTACGAACAAACTCCCACCATCCATTACAAAGTTTTCTCTGTCTTCTCACTTTTAGGTAGTTCATCTGGAAATAAATACCAGGGAAAATAAGAGTGGCTGGAACATCACGTCTGGGAAGCCTAATTGCCAACCATACTGGAAAAATCTACAAAACAAAACAAAAGAAGAAATGAAAACTTTTATAATAACATCAAACTAAAATAACACTTTAAAAAAATGCTATGATTAACTTACAAACTGATCTAATTCAGCATCCAATTCACTTAACACTGCTTCGACGACTGTTCCCATCTTATTTATGAAAAATGTTCTCTAATATGCTGGGTATAGCTTATTTATCTAATATTAATTTTTGTCCAGCTATTATGGTAAAAGAAAAGATTAAAAATATCACAATAAAATGTAGTAAAAAATGGTAGGTTTGTATGGTCTTCCCTATTTCCTTCTAGTTTTCATAAATAATAAAGTCCAGACTTTTCGAATCCCCATGTTAGGGAGGTGACACGACCCGGAATCCGGTTAGGCCGTGCGGGCACCCGACATCCTCCCCTAGACCCGTCGGGCGAACTCTTACCAATTAAATCAGGAAAATAAAAATAACAATTCACCAGTAAGGGCAAGACTTAAAATAAAAACACGGACATACTGATACCTCTAAGCTGTACAAAAGAAATTACAGCTGACTACCCAACATGCTAGGTTTAGGGCTATCCAGACCAGACATCTAAGAGTACAAAAGAAGACAAATACCTCCTGAAGGGAGCAAACTGCAACTGAAATGACAACCAATAAACTGGTGGCCATCCGAAATGAAAGCTGGCTCACCTTGACAGCTGAAGTCGTCTACGCTCCTTCACAACGTAGCGAACTCAATCCTGGAGCGAACCTGCCGAAACGAAATAGATAGACAAGAAACAAACAACAAACAAGGGTGAGTCAAAAGGACTCAATAAGTGGGGCAGAGTAGCCACCTCAAAGAATAGGATAGCTAGCCAGGGAGAAAAGAAACAAATAAACCAGATTTCTCTTATTTAAATTATGAAAAGGCAGAGCCAGATAATAATTAGAAACACGTATGGAATCGCAAACTATTCAATAACCAGGAATGTAATACAGCCAGAACATATAGGTATCCCGAACACATCAACAATCAGAAATACATCCTGTTGCGGCGTGCAACCTGATCCATATATTCATCCTGTTGCGGCGTGCAACCCGATCCCCGCAACTTAGAATACGAGCCAGAAATATATAGGCAAACTGTAATATGTCCACAACATGGTGTACATGCCGCATACATAAAACATAATATAATACACACAATAGTCAGTATGCGGTGCGATGAATGCGGCATGATGCAATGCAGTCACATACTCTTGATACCTATCTCCGGCGCGGGACTCTCATCGTCTACCAGGAGATATATGCAATAATGACCCTTCACCGGCTCGGGACTCTCATCGATTACCGGGAAGTATATGTAATGATGACCCTTCACCGGTGCGGGACTCTCATCGCCAACCGGGAAGTATATGCAATAATTACCCTTCGCCGGTGCGGGACTCTCATCGCCAACCGGGAAGTATATGCAATAATGACCCTTCGCCGGTGCGGGACTCTCATCGCCAACCGAGAAGTATATGCAATACTCAAAACCAGAGTGCAATGCTCATATGTTTAATGCAATACCAACAACATGCATAACATATAATATACAATGTAAATCCAAAGCTAAGGCGTAATGAGTACGCCTATCGGCAGCTACACACGTAAGGAAACACGTGGTAGAAAATCCACGAGGCCAAGTGCCTCCAAAGAAATGGATATAAACACTTACCTCTTCCAAAAGTTAGCTCTGCTAATCAATAACCGCTTTATCCTTTGGTTTCATTGCCAAACGATCCCACTCTATTCAATAAGCAGAAAAATTATATCAAATAAAGCTAAAGGCTTCATTCCTTATGTTTTAGGGCAATCCAGTAAGGAACCTGATACCCTATTCGTATACGCAATACGCAGGCAAGGCCAATGTACGGGGTTTATGGTCACATAACCAAACCCTAAATAAATTACATTTATAAGTTGCCCATAACTCCCTGAGTACGAATATATAATCAATTTCTTTATCGGGGTCCATTTGACCCTTTAAACTATTTATTGAACTTATTAAAACGATGTATAATATTCCAAGTTTTACCGTAAAAATATATTCAAACACACGTAATAAATTCAAATAATATATTAAGATCATTACCTGAATATTTCAGGGTGAAAATTCTACTTTCTCCGACCCCTTTTCTCATTTTCTGACATTTTTTTCTGACTGCGTTTCATTTACCCCGCTTTGCTCTGTTTCTCCATCTCTGTTCGTTCCTCATCTATATATTAACTACTCCTAAGTTTAAAGTTCAAACAATTTTCCTTTCTTTTTCTTGCAAAGAACTAAAGTTAGCATAACAAGACAAGTAACAAATATTGCGATTTTATCTGAGATGTGTGATGAATTGCGAGAAAGTTGGAGCGAAAGAAGAAGATATATAAGCGTCTCGAGGCTTGTGGATTACAGTATTCAATATGGAAGTTGGCAAAGTGAAAGACAAATAAGAAACGTGTCAATATTTTGGGCCACCGCCCACTTTTACACTATTCTTCTTTCTTTTCATTTTCTTTTTCTTTTATTTCTTTTACTTTTCTTTTCGCGATAAAAATTAAAATGGTACCCTACGATATTCGAAATAATTCCAACTTTTGCATACAAGTTATACAAAATATATGTAACATACTCGCGAAGGCGGATCTCAAATCGGGTTCCCGAAACTGAAGATGCGAATTTAAATGGAAAAGAAGTCAAATTATTTAACTTTCGGCATTTTAGCGGAACTAGCCGAACAACATCGAAATTCACTTCCGAAAGTTTACAAAACTCACAAATAATCATACGAACCTAACGGCGCTTTTGAATTTCGAATTGGAGCTCATTCGGCAAAACCGCGCTCGAAAATCTCTTTTTAATATTTATTGCCAATAAAAACTGAAACCTTCTTCCGATGCCTACCAAACGAGGTCTGATTTAGCTCAAATTTTACAGACAGGTTCTAATGGACATTACGAATATTTTAAAATTATCGGCATTCCAATCGGAGTCCTAACTTCCGAAACGACTGACCGAGGTCGTTTCATTCTCCTCCACTTAAACTCTCGTTCGTCCTCGAACGAGCCTAAATTTAAAGCAAGATTCACGCTGATAACAAAAGAACTTGCACGACTTTCATAAACTACTCCACGTATCTTATCTCTTGATTACAGGATCAGAATTATATTACGCATATCGTACTTTTGGAGTAAAATATATCTGGATAATATGATAATACCATTGCACAGCTTATTCTGACTAAGCTGACCCTTCCTCGATCACGAGAAGAGAGTTCTACATTTTCGAAGCAAAGATACACGGAACTTTGAATGGGTTAACATGATTCAGCCGATAATCCCTCTTCGATATACCTTTCGATATAGAACAGGTCGATGGAACTAAGAATTAGCTCACGCTTGATGCAATAGGGGAGCTTTTGAAGTACCTTGTCACTACACACTATAGAAAATTTGATGCAAGCTATATTATTTCTACGAACGCAGTATGCAACACCTCAATTAATGTTAGGGTTGGTCCACAAGCTCCTTGAGGGAATGTAGTTACTCATATCCTAATGTCTGTCAAAGGTTCATCTGAACAGGGTCTATCATATAAGGATGAAGATCATGCAAATACTACTGGATAGTATGATGCAGACCAGGAATGATCTTCATACTGAATATCTATTTCAAGGTATTGTCTTTGAATTGGAATTATTATGATTTGAAAAAGTAAATATAAAAGAGACATGTAGTTGGACCTTCAGCTGAGGCAGAATACCAGCAACAGAGTTGATTACATGTTCACTTATAACGCTAGATTAACTTCTCAAAGAGTTGAGGTGTGAAGGAGATATGCCAATGATGGATGGATGACAAGCTGCGCTAGACCTTTAACTCTAAATTTCCATGAAGTAAAACAACGTCAGTATGAGGATCCAGTTCTAGTTTAATATAGACAGATAGCCAGAAGAAAACCGGAGTCACCATACAGGGTTACTACTGACGGTGTTCTCATGTATAAAATAGACTTTAAGTTCCTGATATTGCAGATTTATGTGGACAGATTAAGATAGAGGCACATTATTTCAAATACACTGTTCATCCAGGTTCGACTAAGATGTACCATGATCTTAAGCAGATTTATTAGTGAATTTAGCAATGATCGACACTCATTGTAGATTTCTGCCGTGGCCTTACTTTGGGTCGTGAGAAAAGTGGTATCAACACCTCAGAGATTTAATATTACCATTCGGTATTTGGAGGAAGACTCCTCCACTTAAAGCACAAACTCATACAGCCATTTGAATAGGAATAACCATCCTCGCACAGTCTGCTGGACTAAAGAAGATTTAGCTAAAAGCTGAACGTAGGCAGACCTAAGCTACCAACCACCCTTTCGAGTTGCCAAACAGCTGCAACTCTCGAGTTCACAACTCCATACATTTGCTGTAAACACCACCGCCTGATGAATGGTACTTCTATATAAAAATTTCGGCAGAGTTTCCTCTGAAACTGAATGATCCGCAAAAACAGAACCAACACTATACTATATATGGGAATGGATACCCGGATAAACTGATAACATAAACATGTTAAACGGATAACAAGATGAGACAACTGGACCCAAACAATAATATGCTTCCAAAACAATAATATGCTTACCCGGCCATAATAACACGTACTCTGGCTCAACACAAGGAACATCACAAGCGGCTACCAATCGCCCAAGCTCACTAGTGCCGGACGAAGAAGAAATGGAAATAGATCGAGGATAGAAATAATTAGAGCTTCAGGAAGTTCATCTTCTTATTTCTTGGCTACCAGAGCTAGACTACTTCCGAGTCAAAGTAGCCCAAGAATCGCAATTGAAGAAATAGATATTAAATAAGCTCTTATGGAACAACATCCATGCCAATTTAACCTCCCAATAAGAAGGAACCTCTGACACTTTACCAGAAAACCCTTTTATAACCTAGATAAGCTCATAGGATAACATGACTGTACTAGTGTTTTGAACCAAAATGAAATACGTAGATCGAATATTACTTACTAATCACTTTGCACCGGAAGAAACGATAACACTTTCTGATGGTGACGAATTAGGATCTCATTATCCTACCAACATTAAATTTCGAGGAGAGGTAAACTAATTGACATAATAACAGAAGGTGGCGTAACAAGATGCCGAGCAGAAAAATACCGATACTCACTCACAAATCTCTCATATTTAAATCAGATGAATTAGTAAGGTTTCATAAATGCCAGGAATAAATCGTATCAGAAACTCACCCCTCTACCGCAACCGATTCTTAATTACGACAATATCCAAAGAAACCATCGAAACATGATAAGACACACCATTTCCAGATCGATCGAAAGAATCAAATCTTACTCACATTTAAGAGAAGAAGAAATACTCGGGTCTACTACAGCGGACGCCTCAGCATCCTGCCAGACTGGCAGTTCATAAAACTGCCTCTGCGGCTGAACTAAGCCGCTACACTGATAATTACCTTCTGAAGAATAATTACCACCACGCTCTTAACCTTTACTGGATCGTGGCATTTCTCTGGTTGATTGAGATCTAAATAAAATCCCATGCGACTGCGCAGGTGCTTGAGGGCAAGAAGAAGGACGATTGTCTACTTTCTGGAGTAAGGAAATAACAGCTTTTCATTGAAAATGGAAGCTGGACATATTGTCGATAGCTATAAAGAGAAAAACTGGGTCTAATCTTGATGAACTACTCGCGCAATCTGAGAATCACGCTCTACAAGCTGAGATAACCTGGAAGGTGACTTCCAAAAATAATCAGAACTTTTACCTCCAAATGAGGTACCATGGTTACCCACTAGAGCCACGGGATCTCTTGCTCTCCCGCTTTCACTCTTCCCGTTTTAACTTATGGTATGCCTAATACCTTTGAGCAATATCAACAACGACGTCAAATCAAGTCCCAACCTCAATTCTTTTCGAGCCATCAGGGATCTCAAGGAAAAAGAAAGGTCATCAATAAATCTTTAAATCTCTCGAAAGGCTCCTGGACTAGTTCTAACGCATATTCAGCCATTCTATAGAATTCAATCTCAAATTCTCAAACACCAACAGGCTAACAGACAGGCTATCTTGTCTAATCCACTAAACTGGCAACACTTTTCATCTCGCTCACTTCGAAAGGAACTTTTCCACGAATCTAAAATAAAATTTGAACCAAGTTAGGTAATAAAAGAGTGGACTACCAATTCAAGGCTGGACCCTGGAACTGGAAAGAAGAATAATCAACACCATACCGCTCGATATAATCAAAAGCCTGAAGGATACGCTGACATCATTTTATTTTTAAAAGAATCACGAGGTTTATCTTATGCATTTCTTAAGAATATCGGAAGGTTCAACCGCGTAAAATAATGGAACCTCTTTGGGCACTAGGACCGAACCGTTACTTCGGCTGGCTAACCAGCCAGAATAATTAGAGGTACAACACATACTACCTCCAGAATATAATTCACTGCAGCAATATCAAGAACTGGAATAGAAGCTCCCTGAGACTGAACATCTGCATCTGTATCTGAGACAACCTGATAAGCTGCCTGGCGAACAATAGGTTCTTGCGGTATCTGCATCGCCAAGATTCTCGTAAAAGCATCGTAGAGAGCCAAGGGAATCACAAGGCCCTGCTCCCATGCCCATCGCGAGCTCGTACAGCTGGGACCTCCGTAACTAGTTCGTCAGCACGATCAAAACTTTCAGAGCTTCGTCAGTGCTAGCCCCAGGCTAGACTGCTTCATCTCGAACTCCTACCATTTGCTAATTTGTCGTACGAGGGTTCACAATTACCACGAACGAATTAACGAAAATACTTTTGCATCCTAGACCGACGCACGATCAGAAATGAAGGAAGTGAAACTTCCTAAATGCCATTATAGCCTCTCGTAGATAAGTACGGACGTCTACGTACCCATCACCGAGACTCTACTAGACACTGTCTTAGTCTGGATAGACTCTAAACTGGGCTCTGATACCAACTGACACGACCCGGAATCCGGTTAGGCCGTGCGGGCACCCGACATCCTCCCCTAGACCCGTCGGGCGAACCCTTACCAATTAAATCAGGAAAATAAAAATAACAATTCACCAGTAAGGGCAAGACTTAAAATAAAAACACGGACATACTGATACCTCTAAGCTGTACAAAAGAAATTACAGCTGACTACCCAACATGCTAGGTTTAGGGCTATCCAGACCAGACATCTAAGAGTACAAAAGAAGACAAATACCTCCTGAAGGGAGCAAACTGCAACTGAAATGACAACCAATAAACTGGTGGCCATCCGAAATGAAAGATGGCTCACCTTGACAGCTGAAGTCGTCTACGCTCCTTCACAACGTAGCGAACTCAATCCTGGAGCGAACCTGCCGAAACGATATAGATAGACAATAAACAAACAACAAACAATGGTGAGTCAAAAGGACTCAATAAGTGGGGCAGAGTAGCCACCTCAAAGAATAGGATAGCTAGCCAGGGAGAAAAGAAACAAATAAACCAGATTTCTCTTATTTAAATTATGAAAAGGCAGAGCTAGATAATAATTAGAAACACGTATGGAATCGCAAACTATTCAATAACCAGGAATGTAATACAGCCAGAACATATAGGTATCCCGAACACATCAACAATCAGAAATACATCCTGTTGCGGCGTGCAACCTGATCCATATATTCATCCTGTTGCGGCGTGCAACCCGATCCCCGCAACTTAGAATACGAGCCAGAAATATATAGGCAAACTGTAATATGTCCACAACATGGTGTACATGCCGCATACATAAAACATAATATAATACACACAATAGTCAGTATGCGGTGCGATGAATGCGGCATGATGCAATGCAGTCACATACTCTTGATACCTATCTCCGGCGCGGGACTCTCATCGTCTACCAGGAGATATATGCAATAATGACCCTTCACCGGCTCGGGACTCTCATCGATTACCGGGAAGTATATGTAATGATGACCCTTCACCGGTGCGGGACTCTCATCGCCAACCGGGAAGTATATGCAATAATTACCCTTCGCCGGTGCGGGACTCTCATCGCCAACCGGGAAGTATATGCAATAATGACCCTTCGCCGGTGCGGGACTCTCATCGCCAACCGAGAAGTATATGCAATACTCAAAACCAGAGTGCAATGCTCATATGTTTAATGCAATACCAACAACATGCATAACATATAATATACAATGTAAATCCAAAGCTAAGGCGTAATGAGTACGCCTATCGGCAGCTACACACGTAAGGAAACACGTGGTAGAAAATCCACGAGGCCAAGTGCCTCCAAAGAAATGGATATAAACACTTACCTCTTCCAAAAGTTAGCTCTGCTAATCAATAACCGCTTTATCCTTTGGTTTCATTGCCAAACGATCCCACTCTATTCAATAAGCAGAAAAATTATATCAAATAAAGCTAACGGCTTCATTCCTTATGTTTTAGGGCAATCCAGTGAGGAACCTGATACCCTATTCGTATACGCAATACGCAGGCAAGGCCAATGTACGGGGTTTATGGTCACATAACCAAACCCTAAATAAATTACATTTATAAGTTGCCCATAACTCCCTGAGTACGAATATATAATCAATTTCTTTATCGGGGTCCATTTGACCCTTTAAACTATTTATTGAACTTATTAAAACGATGTATAATATTCCAAGTTTTACCGTAAAAATATATTCAAACACACGTAATAAATTCAAATAATATATTAAGATCATCACCTGAATATTTCAGGGTGAAAATTCTACTTTCTCCGACCCCTTTTCTCATTTTCTGACATTTTTTTCTGACTGCGTTTCATTTCCCCCGCTTTGCTCTGTTTCTCCATCTCTGTTCGTTCCTCATCTATATATTAACTAGTCCTAAGTTTAAAGTTCAAACAATTTTCCTTTCTTTTTCTTGCAAAGAACTAAAGTTAGCATAACAAGACAAGTAACAAATATTGCGATTTTATCTGAGATGTGTGATGAATTGCGAGAAAGTTGGAGCGAAAGAAGAAGATATATAAGCGTCTCGAGGCTTGTGGATTACAGTATTCAATATGGAAGTTGGCAAAGTGAAAGACAAATAAGAAACGTGTCAATATTTTGGGCCACCGCCCGCCCACTTTTACACTATTCTTCTTTCTTTTCATTTTCTTTTTCTTTTAATTCTTTTACTTTTCTTTTCGCGATAAAAATTAAAATGGTACCCTACGATATTCGAAATAATTCCAACTTTTGCATACAAGTTATACAAAATATATGTAACATACTCACGAAGGCGGATCTCAAATCGGGTTCCTGAAACTCAAGATGCGAATTTAAATGGAAAAGAAGTCAAATTATTTAACTTTCGGCATTTTAGCGGAACTAGCCGAACAATATCGAAATTCACTTCCGAAAGTTTACAAAACTCACAAATAATCATACGAACCTAACGGCGCTTTCGAATTTCGAATTGGAGCTCATTCGGCAAAACCGCGCTCGAAAATCTCTTTTTAATATTTATTGCCAATAAAAACTGAAACCTTCTTCCGATGCCTACCAAACGAGGTCTGATTTAGCTCAAATTTTACAGACAGGTTCTAATGGACATTATGAATATTTTAAAATTATTGGCACGCCAATCGGAGTCCTAACTTCCGAAACGACTGACCGAGGTCGTTTCAGGAGGCAATTAACCCAGCTACTGGTATTTCTGTATTTTTATTTTTATTCACCCAGACTTAAAAAAAACTGGGTCGCCTTTTATATTTACCATAACGTCCCAGTGTAAAGACTGGGTGAACTCTACGAAGCATAACAAGACCAACAAACAAATAACACTTTAAAAAATGGTATGATTAACTTACAAACTATCTAATTCAGCATCCAATTCATTCAACACTGCTTCAACGACTGTTCCCATCTTAAAAATACAAAAATATTTGCCTCTTCTATTCAGTAACAAAGTAGTCTATTTATTTAAAATAATTATACAAGAAATCTTCTTTATTATACTGTATTGTCTTTCTGCTTTTGGATGATAGTAAAGATTCTTCCTTCTTTATGTAAAAGCTGCACATTACTTGTTCTTTTCCTTTACGATGCAGAACTGGGGCCAAGTATAAAGAGCATTGGAAAAATAAAAATAAAAAGTCAAATGTCCATGTGCATTAATTTACTACCCACAACAAAAACATCTGGGGCTTCCATGTGCCTGAATATACTAGCCCCAGAATAAACATCTGGGAGGGGGTGTGATCCATGCGCCTTGTTTTACTACCCACAGCAAAAACATCTGGGGCGTCCATGTGCCTTAAAATACTAGCCCCAGAATAAACATCTAGGATGGGGTGTGATCCATGCGCCTTGTTTTACTACCCACAGCAAAAACATCTTAGCCATCCCCAGCATATTAGATAACATTTTTCACATAAAACAAACGCAAACTTACAGGCATTTTAATTAAGATTAACATAAAAATTACAGAAAAATGATACTTCTAAAAACACAAAAGAAGTATCCTCAAAGTACAAGAAAAGATAAATTACACTTGCATATGCAAGCATTAAAAACATAACATTGATGGAGACCCAATTTTTTTTCTATTATCAAGTTAATACAACATAAGTTTATTAAAAATCATAACAAAAATAGTAAAATTAGTTCTCTGGTGACCCTGGTGGAGTATGTACTTCATTATAGTTTGGGATTTGTCTGATTGCCCTCATCATCCTTATCATTTGTCGCTCTTTCCTTTCAATGTTCTGATCTTGCCGAATAATTAATAATCGGAGGTGATCTACAGTACGAGTCAACCGCTCAATGTCTCCCTGCAACCCTGCAATCTCCCAATACAAATCACGCCCTGTTTGATATGTAGAATGCACATTTTGAAGTGCATGTCCATTCTCAACTACATGCCCATTTTCCTGTGGGAGAGATATTTTTTTTTTTTCTAAAAGACTGCAAGTAAAAAATTTGAGACAAATTTGAGTGATGATTCTTGACATGACCCGGAATCCGGTCAGGCCGTGCGGGCACCCGACATCCTCCCCTAGACCCGTCGGGCGAACCCTTACCAATTAAATTAGGAAAATAAATATAACAATTCATAAATAAGAGCAAGACTTAAAACAGAAACATAGACATACTGATACCTCTAAGCTATACAAAAAAATTACAGCTGACTACCCAACATACTAGGTTTAGGGTTATCCAGACTAGACATCTAAGAGTACAGAAGAAGACAAATACCTCATGAAGGGAGCAAACTGCAACTGAAATAATAAACAATAAACTGGTGGTCATCCAGAATGAAGCTGGCTCATCCTGACAGCTGAAGTCGTCTTCGCACCTTCACAACGTGACGAACTCAATCCTAGAGCGAACCTGCCGAAACGAAATAGATAGATAAGAAACAAACAACAAACAAGGGTGAGTCAAAAGGACTCAATAAGTGGGGCAGACTAGCCACCTCGAAGAATAGGATAGTTAGCTAGGGAGAAGAAATAGATAAACGAAATTCCTTTTATTTAAATTATAAAAAGGCAGAGTCAGATAACAACCGGAAACACGTAAGAAACTTCTAAACTCAACCAAGGCTGCGTGCCAGAAACATATCAACAAATAAGCAATGCACATATAAGCATGACAGTAGTTATGTATCGTAAGTCTACACAATGGTATGAAATGAGATGAAATGAAATGCACAGGGTCACATGTGCCCATAACCCATCCCGAAGCGGAATACTCCTGCATTCGGGGGGAATCCAATCTGATAACCAACTGGAGCGGAATACTCCTGCTACTGGGGGCAGAATACTCCTGCACCCGATATAATATAAACCAGAGGCGGAATACTCCTGCACTCTCTTGGGGCGGAATACTCCTGCACCCGATATAATGTAAAGCTGAGGCGTAATACTCCTGCACTCTCCTGGGGCGGAATCCTCCTACCCTCAATATAATACAATGGAGCGGAATACTCCTGCTCCTGGGGCGGAATACTCCTACCGTCAATATGATACAATGGAGCGGAATACTCCTGCTCCTGGGGCAGATTACTCCTGCACCCAATATGATATGCAATGTAATGCATATGAATGACATGTAATGCATATGAATGCAATGTGATGCAATAATAACCCTTCACCGGCGCGGGACTCTCATCAACAGCTGGGAAGTAGATGCCAACTCACAGCCAGAGTACACTGCTCATTTTCTCAATGAAATACCAACAACAGGACATAACATATAATACATAATGTAGCAGCTACACACGTAAGGAACACGTGGTAGAAAATCCACGAGGCCAAGTGCCTCCAAAGAAATGGATATAAACACTTACCTTGTTACAAAGTTAGTACATCCACCCAATAACCGCTTGTCCTTTGGTTTCATTGCCAAACGATCCTACTCTATTCAATAAGCAGAAAAATATATCAAATTAGACTAAAGACTTCATTCCTCACATCTTAGGGCAATCCAGTTAGGAACCTGATACCCTATTGGCATACGCAATACGCAGACCAGGCCTATATACAGGGTTTAAGGTCACATAACCAAACCCCAAATAAATTACATTTATATATTGCCCATAACTCACTGAGTACGAATATATATTCAACTCCATTATCGGGGTCCATTTGACCCTTTAAACTATTAATTGAACTTATTATGACGATGTCTAATATCTCAATTTTCACCGTCAAAATATATTTAAACACACGTAATAAACTCAAATAATATATTAGGATCATTACCTGAATGTTTCGGGGGTAAAAATTCTACTTTTTCCTGGTCCCTTTTCTTATTTTCTGGCATTTTTCCACTGCGTATTTTCTGTTTTCTCTGTTTTGCGTTTCTGTTCTTAATGTTTCTGTTAACGTTAGCTTTAGGGGATTGTATATCCCCATCACCGCCTACTTACCTTGTTTATTTCATTTTGTCTTTTCTTTTTTCGTCTTTTTCCCCTTTTTTTTTCTTTTTCTTTTAAAATTCGCAGTTACGATAAAAATTAAAATGGTACTCTACGATATTCGAAATAATTCCAACTTTTGCATATAAGTTATACAAAATATATGTAACATACTCGCGAAGATGGATCTCAAATTGGACTCCCGAAACTCAAAATGCGAATTTAAATAAAAAATATAAAATTATTTAACTTTCGACATTTTAGCGAAAACTTGCCGAACAACATCGAAATTCACTTTCAAAAGTTCACAATGGTAAAAAATAATCATACGAACCCAACGACGCTTTTGGATTTCGAATCGGAGCTCATTCGGCAAAACCGAGCTCGAAAATCTCTTTTTAATATTTATCTCCAATAAAAACTTAAACCTTCTTCCGATGCCTACCAAACGAGGTCTGATTTAGCTCAAATTTTATAGACAGGTCCTAATGGACATTACGAATATTTTTAAATTATCGGCACGCCAATCGAAATCCTAACTTCCTAAACGACTGACCGAGGTCGTTTCAATTCTATATTCAAAGACTGTATTTATAGACAGATACGCACAACTGCACTCCTAAAAAACAGGAATGCTAGTAACCAACTCATAACTGCAGACCTCTAATTATTTTGGTGAAAATAATTATACTAAGTAATTATACCCAGTATGTTAACTGGGGACGCTGGTACTTCATAAGTAAACTCATAGTATTTTGGGCTGGGGGGGGGGGGGAGTGGAAACGTATGCTAAAATGCTTTTATACAAAGTCGCATAATTTTTGAACTGGGGCACAAGTACTTAAAAATGCAGAATCCCAGTATTTTATAATGGGCACGAAAAGATTTTTCGACTCGCGGTGCTGGGTGTTCAAGTACTTCATATGTAAACTTACAGTATATAAAAAAAAAAACTGGGACTATTTACCTAGAATCTATGTCCCACACCGAAAATTTTATGAAACGTTGCAGTGTTTATAAGGATTAATCAACTCTCCTTCAAGTAAATTAATGTGTTGTCTTGGTAGAGTGCAGCGTTTTCAGTGAAAGTTTCACTCTACCAAGACAATACATTAATTTTAAGCACGACTTTTTATTTAAAACAATCGATAATGTTGTAATAATTATACTGTCTGGGTATAATTGCATGTTATAAAAAAGGAACACGGTGATATACGACGTTGTTGCTTATCTATATTACTACTACATTATCGACTGTTTAAAAAGAATTATACTAAGTAATTATGCCCAGTATATTAACTGGGGCGCTGGTACTTCATACGTAAACTCACAGTATTTTGGGCTGGGAGGGGGATGGAAAACGTATGCAAATTCGTATAATTTTTGAACTGGGGCACAAGTACTTAAAAATGCAGAGTCCCAGTATTTTATAATGGGCACGAAGGGATTTTCCCACCCGCTCACAGTATATAAAAATACTAAAATTAAAGTATTAGCATTCCTATTTATATACTTCACAAGCTAATAAATAATAACAAACAAACAACACATTAACTATACATACTTCAAAAAATGTATACATTGCATTGTTTATATAAAAGATAAATAAAAAATCAAAGAAGAGGCAGCCTTCCATGTTCACAAGCTAGCTTCTCATCATGCTCTCCATAATCATCATTCAATTCTCTGGTGGAGTTTCATAGCCTTCATCTCTTTTTGATTTTCCATGCGTCAGTAGATTAGCAGCAACCATTCTCCTGTAAATAGTAATAGCTTCTACTCCCCATTCATATTTAAACAAATCATGTCCAAGCATGAGTAGATCTGTAAACCTTGTTACAAAAAGACCACAGTTTGTGTCTCCAATTGTTTTGGTGCTGTTTGATAAACAATATCAAGTTTCTTGTACGCTGTACCAAAATTAGGATATTTTGGATGAAAATCCATCTCTTTTAGTAGCTGAGGTATAGCAATTGCATACATTGCCATCTTCATCTTCACAAAATGTTCATCCCCATCAAAAACCGAATCATAGACATCTATTCTATGATCTTTTATAAAATAAACTCCCAACCAATAATGAGTGCAAGACTTGTAACCATCAGGATCAAGTGAAGTCTTCCTAATTGGCATAAACACTTTTTCTACTTGAGTCCATGCTATGCCACATTGATTAGTAGACCCATTCACACACTCATTTAGATTATTCTGTGTAGTTCCTTCAGACTGTGCTAGGTCAAAATCTAACTCAATCTTCTCTAAATCGTCCAATGTCAAGTCATGAATTCCAAAAACAACTTCTGCTGGAGGTTTATATTGTTTTTTCTTTTGTTGAGCACGAGTCCTTTTTGCTCCTTTCTTCTTCACATTCATTTCTTCAAAATCTTCTTTTTTCTTCCACTCTTTTTCCATTCTATCCTTCTTCTCTTTTATTCTCCTGGTCTTCTCTTCCTTTCCTATATTTTCAAAATAGGATTCAACCTTCGAAAAGAGCAACGACTCTACAAAATAATCAAAATTCAAGTCTATCGTTGTGAACAACGCTGAGTAGTTTGTGAAATGATATACATGTTTCTTCCTCAGATAGTATAGTATAACATCAACATGCTGCATGACAAAAAAACTCACAAAACACAAAAAAAAAAAAAATTAGTTAACAAATATATATATATATATATATATATTTGTTAACTAATTTTTATATAAGACTACAGAACCAATAATAATTATAAAAAAAAGCTGTAGAAAACCTCATTGGTAAGTGAATATCTTCTATCTGCAATCTCTCTAAACCCCATTTTGCTCTTCACTGAAACAGTATATAATCTAATTTTGTTCTGTGAATTGATGTCTGCAATTTTGTCATCATAAAGATCATCACCCCTGAAAAAGTTAAACACAAACAACATAAACAATAAAAATTTACTAATATAATCTACAACGCCCTGTAACTTAAAATACACAATAACTAAAAAAAAAAATAACTTACACTTTAGAGACGCTGTTTTGATCAGTCACTTTCAAGCCTTGTTTCAACCATTTATCAAAAATTGCCAAACAATTAGACGTGGCATTGACAGTATGAAAAGGGCATACACGCTTATAAGAAGGCTTCCAATCACACTTTTCCTTTGGCTCAAAAGGCCTGAATGGAGATAATTACGAACCCTATGTCCCCTGCCTAACAGCTCTCCTCCTTCTGGATCATTTGATGGTTTGTCTGGCAAAACAGCAAAATCCATAACTTCCTCTTTTTTCACTGAACACTGCATAGCCGACTGTTGTTTAGATGAACACACATCTGCAAAATTCCTTGCACAGACATTTGTTCCAGCAAGCTTCCATTTCTCCCCAAAAATTAACTGTTCAGGTGTTTTCATGGCTGAATCCAAAGCAGACTCTTGCTTCAGTACTACAACAGATGCATCAGCAAGTGTTGTAAGTTTTGAATTATCTTTCTCTATTAATGCCAATTCTGTACCACCTTTACTTTCTGAGCGATCGATATCCATAGAATCTAGCATGACACTATCAATCACTGCTGCAGTCTCTTGCGATGGCTGTGTCAAGCCAATTGAAAATGAAGGTGCATCTATGCAGCCAATATTCATGATGTTTTTGCTTGCTTCAGCCAAATTTTCACCAATTTTAGGTTTGAGGGGAGATGAAATTTCAGGAGAAGCGTCATTATCACGTTTCTTCATTTTCTTGCTGGAAAATGCTTTCAAAACTTTTTTTGGAGACGAATGCTCAACACCTTTTTTGAGACCTTCTTTAGAACCTTCTTGGGAACCTTCTTGAGAACCTTTATAAATAAAGATAATATATTACACATTTGCGAACAATAAAAAACACAAAATAACCATAAAAAAGACGATTACATACCTTCTGGTGTAAAAATAAGACCAGCTATGCAAAGCTCACTGACAGTCTTAACTTCAAGTCGAACCTCAGCATTGTGACTGCGTTGATTGACAACGTCTTCATTATCAGCTTTAACATTTGTTGCTTCTATAAATGGAACAAGACACACTATTCATTGACCAATCAACAGGGTATTTTATGCTGGATTGTGGACTATGCAAAATATGCAAGATATTTTCACGTACCAGGAGTCAAAAACATTTGGTTATCAGCAAGCTTAATTGGTTGAGAACTTTCTTTAGAGATTTTAAAACAAGATAATTTGTTACACATTTTCAACAACAAAAATAGGAACACTAATTATTATATAAAAATTACTTTTACATACCTACTGGTGTCCAGATACCAGATTCAACAAGATGCTTTAATTCATTAAGTTGTTCTTCAACCACAGCACTTTGCCCAGATTCACCATTATTACCTTCTGTAAAAATAAATAAGCACAATATATTACATTTATCTATAGAAAACAGAAGTTCCAAAACACACATATTTAAAATAGATTTCCATTACTATAGACTTACCATACATTGCTGCTGGGGCACAAATACTTCACATGAAAAAGTCACAATAATTGTGCTGGGGCTATAGTGCTTTGTTATAGAAAGTCCCATAATTTAGAACTGGGGCAAGAGTACTTGTTAAACAAAGATTCCCAGTATTTTATTATCTGGGACATTAGTATATCATAAAAACACAGCATTAGTGCATAATATGTTGGTTGAATCTACCAACAAGTTTTTTTCTTCTTACCATTAAGTGTGGAATAAATTTTTTCATCACGAAGCTGAACATCTGTTGGATTCAAAGATACATCATCATCTTTAGATGGACACTTGTCCAATAAATCAGATGAATGATTTTGTTTATCTGCATATACAATAAAAAAAATCATTACATTAAACAAAAAATTCCCTTTTACTTAGATTACGACTATATAGAATACTCTATTTGATTACCATGACTTTGTTGATGATGGTCTGAATTTGATGGCGCCTTTTCTAAACCATCTGTACCTTTTGCTTCATCAATGGGATCACAGGTATCAGCTTTGTAATCCACTAAAACATCCACAATCATTTAATTGCTTTTCTCTATTTAAGCATCTCAAATACCATGATCACTTTTTACACTACCAACAAGCTCTGGCCGATTATACATTTCTTTGAAAAAACTATCGCGACCATCTGAATAATTCAAATTATCAACAAAATGACTCTTCTCATTTCCACTCCTGGTGTCTGATTTACTTACAGAAACACCAGAGTTTTCTCCAAGATCACTTGTCTTTGATTTTGCAACAAGAAGCAGTAATGAATCAAACTTTGCATTCAACTTATTTGTAATCATCTTCTCCATGTCAGAAAGATCTTTCTTTACACTATTTTATGAAGAATTGATCATATGTTGAATCTTGGTCTCAGCAGGTAAGTTTACTTTGAGATTAGCTGTCAATCTCTGATAAAAGAAAAAACATTAAAACCACATAAGAAAAAAAAATTAAAAGACAAAACCCACAAAGAATTTCACCTTTACAACTTCATTCATGTCAATAGATTTCTACTGTTGAACTAGTCTTTGAAGATGACTTTGAGGGTGACTTTGAAGTTGAAGCATGTTTAGATTTATGCCTTATTGGTCTCTGAGGCATCCTCCCAAAACTATTAAAAAGTACATTTCAAAACCAACAAAAAAGTAAAAAAAGAAATAACAAACAAAAGCAAGTACTCGTAAAACTCACCTGTTCATTATGAAAGTAGTCAAGTTTCAACTTTCACTTCCTAAGTTCTACAATCTACATTCTAAGTTCACGATATCAAGTAAACTCGTTCTTGCTTTTTATTATCTATTTTAAGTTTATTGCAATATTGTTTGTAGCATATTTTAGTAATTTATTTATTTGATTTACTTATAAATTATAAAAATGTCTGGAATATGGAGATCAATTACTGGGCGTACGGGTAGCGGTCGTAGATCACGTGCTTCTAACTGAAGGGTGGATGATAGACGTAGTCGTGCTTTAGGTAAAAGACCAATTGGTACTTCTAGCGCTCCTTCTCATCTAGATGATTTTACTCAGGAAGATGACACGCAATTTTATCATGATTTTGATTTTGATCTTGATCAACCACTAGATAATGATATGTTAGAGGCACAATATCAAGAAAATACCAAAGGGGCTAATTTAGAAGATGAAATACCCACTAGTCAATTTCATGGTGAACCTGAAGAAACTGAATCTGAATTACCACATATGCCTCCTAGTAGAGAACCAGCGGTACGACCCGATAGATCGGATGTGTGGAAATTTATGACTAAAAATGTTCCGTCTCAGACCGCTAAATGTAATATTTGTAAAAAAGTTTGGGATTTTAAAACCGGCAGGCATAATGGTGGGACGGAGAAATTGAGAACACACTTAGAAAACCATCATAAGGATGAATGGGAAAAGAGGCCGGGTGGCACTCATTCAGGGAATAGAATGGCTCCATCGCAAGGTAGTGGAGTTCAATAGGAAATTAACCCAATGACGGGGGGCTTATGCATTATGATAAGAAGAAAGATAGGGAACAAATGACAAAAATGATTGCGGTAGAGTGCTTACCTTTTACATTTGCTTCTTGTCAAGGTTTTATTCGTTATATTCAAACCATATATAATCCATCTTTTCAAAATTTTCCAAAAACTACGGTTAGAAGTGATATTATAAAATTTAAAAATGAATATAGACAATATTTACGATATATATTTTATCACTTTGATTGTAAAGTTTGTCTTACTACTGATTTGGGTCGTGGTGTTAATGGGTATGAGTATTTAACAGTTACTTATCATTGGATAGATCCTAACTGGGTAATGCAAAAAAGAATTTTAGCATATTGCTCTATCGATGAACTACATAGGGGAACATTTATTAAGAGAGAAGTTTTTGATATTTGTAAGGCGTATTTTATTAGTGACAAAATTTTAAGTATAACTCTTGATAATGCTGCAAACAATTATTTTGCTATTGGTAAGTTAAGACCCGCACTGCATCCCCCTTTTGAAGAATTGTTTCATGTTAGATGTGCATATCATATATATAATTTCGTTGTAAAAGATGGCATTCAGTTATTTGATCCTACTATTGTGAAGGTTAGACTCGCAATTAGTTATATTTTTAAATCTAAAAAATCGGATAGATAAAGGGACTTTCAGGTAGAGTTTGCGGCCTAGAAGAGTTCCTAAGGAAGTTTCAACTAGGTGGAACACTGTATATGACTCTTTGTCTGTTGCTTACACTTTACGAGCGCCTATAACTAGTTATTTTAATGGCAAAGTGGCTGTAGAGTATCACCTAGAAGAATCTGATTGGGAACTTGTTGAGCGTCTTCTTCTTTTTTTAGAAAAGTTTTTTTATGCTACTAAAGAATTTTCCGGTCAATATTATCCTACAGTTATTACCATGTTGTATTTTATAGCTGGAATAGCAGAATTACTTAACGATTATAGATTAGTGCCTCGTTATGAACAAGCCGTAGAAGCAATAATTGAAATTTTATCAGGCGATGGAAGTGTGGACAATGAAAATGATTATGAAGAAGATGAATCTTTGCCACCGGTTCCTTCAGAGGTGCCAGAAGAAATTATTCAGAAAATGAGAAGTTTTTTTATTAATATGTAGTTTTGCAATTTAATATCTATGTAGTATATACTTTGCAAAAAAAAAAATCAAACATTATTCAATAAAATGCGTTACGCCTTGCTATTAAGTTATAAATTATAATCTTTTGTTATATTCTCAATTATCCTTTGCTATTAAGTTACCTCTTTGCAATTCCATACTTAAATACTATTAGTAAATACTAAATACTAAAATACTAAATACTAAATAGTAAATACTAAATACTAAATACTAAATACAATTATACTACTAACTTAATACTTAGTATTAAGTTTGAAAAAATAACAAGTGTTATGTCTTGCTATTAAGTTATCATTGTTTTATATATTCTCAATTATACTTTTACAATTTAATACATAAATACTAAATACTAAATACTAAATACTGCTAACTTAATACGTTTGAAAAATAACAAGTGTTATGTCTTGCTACTAAGTTACCATTGTTTTATATATTCTCAGTTATACTTTTACAATTTAATACTTAAATACTAAATACTACTAAACACTAAATACTAAATACTAAATACTGCTAACTTAATACTTAGTAGTTATGAAAAAATAACAAGTGTTATATCTTTCTACTAAGTTACCATTATATTTTATAACTACATACTTAATACTTTAATACTACTATTATATAAGTTATTACATAAAAAATAGATGCCATGCTATCAATTTATATTTGTTATTATTTTATATTTAGTCATATATTTTAATTTAAAATTCAAAAATCTACAAAGGCTATTAAAAACAAAAAAATAACCAAAAAAAAATACTAAACGTCCAAACCGGGCCGGAACCGGGGCCGACCGGCCCAACACAACAAAAACTCAAAATCAGCTCCCTTTTGAAAAATAGCCATTGGCAACGGCCATAAACGGCTATTTTTCCCACCCCCACACCTATAAACGCCCCACCAGCCCTCCTCTACCTATTTTTCCTATAAATACTCCCATATTTCATCAAATTAATCACAATTCAATATTTTATATTCATTTCTCTTAAATAATTTCTAACAAAGGCTATTTTTATAAATTTTCTATCAAAATGGCTGCAAATTCAAATACTCCTACTCAAGTTCAAGGTGCTACTACTGAAGATCCCTCTAGCCCAAGAACTGGAAGATCCCAAGTTTGGAAATTTATCACAAAAAATAATGATACCGGCAAAGCTCAGTGTACTCTTTGTAAGAAAGTTTGGAATTATGAAACTGGATCAAATAATGGAGGGTCGGGGAAGTTTAAGACTCACTTGAAATATCAATATGTCCCCGAATGGGCAGCTCGTGGTGGTGGCATATATCTGCAACCACGTGACAATTGAGTAGCTGAAGTTGAAGATTTATGTATTTTTCTAATTTCTAGTCTATTTTCTAGTTTTTTATTTTCTAGTATGTCATTTTAAATCTTTAAATCTTTAATTATGCATTTCCAACTTAATGTACTGTCGTATTGTTGAATAAAATGTGTGTTTTGTGTTGTTTATTTAGTCTACCATATTTTTTTTATCTATTTCAAACAATCAAAAAAATAAGTTAAAAAACAAAAAAAAAAATTAACGAAACTGGACCGGACCGGACCAGTTCGAACCGGAATCGAAACAGTCCCACCTTGCCGGTACCGGTTCCGATCCGGCATTGGTGCAAATGCACCATTTTACCGGACCGGGACCGGGCCGTTTTCGAGTTTTTTTTTTTTTTTTACTTTAACACCGGACCGGACCGGCGAAGGCGCGCCGGAACCGGGCCGGTGGACAGCCTTAGTTCCAACCCTAACCCTAACGCTGAACCCTAATCCCTAACCCCAAACCAAAAAAATTCTGAACATTTTAAGAACATCCAATCTCTTGTTCTGAACCAGCTTCGACAAGTTCCCGAACGTTGTTAGCCCGTTCTCTATCGCCATAACGATGTTCTTTCGGTCCTATTAAGGATTAGTTGAGAAATACAAATATAAGGATCATTTGAAATGAATAAACAATGACTTAGTAGTTTATTAAGATTCCAAAACATGTTATGTGTCAGTAAAACCAAATATGTGTTGTTAATTATACCAAAATGTAAATATTAAGTTATTTGGATAAGGAGTTTAGGGTTGATTCTACTTCAATTAACAATTTGAATCATTAAAAAGTATATTCTAATGAATGGTACCATGGATGGGATGTTCTATCCACTAGATAGACACATTACTAATCGATTTGAACAAATATACAATTTCATTCACAAATTACATACATTCTTTGTGTATCTACCACAACTAAGACTTCAAATCATACAAGTATTGATTGTGATACATCATTTATGTGTACTGAAAGTGATTACTCAATAGTATATCTATTGAAAGTGTTTACTCATTTATTTCTATTAGAGTGAATACTCATTTATATCAATTGAAAGCGATTACTTAGTTATATCTAATGAAAGCGATTACTAAGTTATTGAGGATTTCATTATATGTTGCTTTAAATAAGTGGATGTCGCATCCTATTTTTATCCGAACCGGTTAAAGTTCGGAATAGGGTCGACTTAACGGGTAATTCACGGGTAAAAAGTTGGAGTCGCCACCTAACATATTTTTAACTAGACGTATTAGGGCACCTATTTTGTTTCTAGCTAATTTTATAATTAACTCTGAAACTTAGTCTACGAACCAGAAATTCTTGGTAAGAGGTTCAAGCTAACTCGAGAGGAAGGGGTTAGGCACCTCTCGAGCTCCACCAAATGTAGTTACCGGCCGGACATTATAATTGGGATTCTAAACAATTAATTAAACAAACTAAGATAAAATATTTGAATATTAAACTACAACTTTAAAGACAATTAAAAAATATATGTTTCTTCTATTGACCAAGCTTTGTGCCTTGCAAAATAAACAAACAACTTATTAAGAATCGTAAACGAAATTAATAAAATGAAATTAAATAAAGTCAAATATTTTAAATATTTTGTCCTTTTTGAAAGTGTCGTCTTTTCGTAATTTCGCCACAAGGTACCTCGCAAAAATATAAAGGAAACAAATTAGTGAATAATAATATTGATAATAATAAAAATAATAAAAATGCAATAATAGTGATAATAATAATATTAGTAGATAATGAAAATAATGATAATAGTAATAAAAGGATTTTTCTTCTCGTTGTTCTCTTTCAAAAAACAGGACGTCGTCTCTAGTCCAATTTTCCCTCGTAAAATATAAAGAAATAAGTTAATAAAAATAGTGACGATGATAATAATAATAATAATAATAATAATAATAATAATAATAATAATAATAATAATAATAATAATAATTCAAAATTATAATAGTAATAATAATGATAATAATAATTATAGTTTTAAAATAAAGGGGAAGGGAATTTTTGAAAGTGTCGGCCAGGTGTGTATGAATCGGATGGAGGTTAGGGACGTTGGTACAGCTGCAAACACGCCGGCCGGTCGTGTTGCCATGCCAAGTACCGTTCCCATTACTCCAACACCGGCTCATTTTGTAATCACGGTTCATACACGTCATCATAGCCTTTTTTGTTTTAGGGATATAGGGACGGGTTTTTCAAGTGTAGTATCATGTTCAACTTAATCAAATAGGCCTCAAATAATTATTTTCCTTGACCATAATTGATCATTCGTCAATTCATTGTGTGTCCGTCAATTTCTTCTGCAGGCCTCAAATAAATATATATTTTCATAGGCCAGTAACGTTGTGTTTATACTTTGCTCCAGTCAATACAGTACCATGAAGCTGCAAAAAGTTCTCGAAGAAAAAAAATTGTCAGCAGCGCCTATTAACAGTGTCAAATATAAAAATTTGCAAAAGGCAATACCACAAAGAAACATAATCAAAACCAATAATATATGCAAGAACCCAATTGCATCGGCCAAAGGACCACACGAATGTGAACCACTAGAATTAGAAAAGAGGGTAAAGATTGAACCCAGAAACGTGGATAGATCCACGAGTAACAGAGGACTCAAAGAAAACTCCGGCGAGGCGACGGCTTGAGAGGAGCGATCACCGGCGAGGTTCCCCGGCGAGCCTCGCAACATCGCTGTGACCCCCTTGACCTTCGTTTTAATTCCTGCAACAAAATCATATAAGAATATGGCCAAAAAAATCAAACATCATTGATGGGTTTAAACACGAGGTTTATCGGAAAATGGGTTTTCCGGTGGTGGTTTTGCTTTTGCTATTGTCAGTGCTCTCCTCCATTTTTCAAACGACGGTGGTGGCGTTTTCCCCTTCCCTTCGTTCCAATCTCCGATGATCCGTTTAGATCTGTGATGGTGTATAATGTATTGTGTATGTATGTGATGTATGTTATATAAGAGGAGAAGAATAAAGGGGGTACTGTATGCACTGGTGTTTGTGTGTGCGAATGGCTTTTTGAGAAGAAGGTCGGGAGATTGGTACTGTTTATCTGCTGATGATGATATTTTTTGGAGGGTGGTGTTGTATTGTACTGTTGTGTGTGTGAGAAATTGAGAGGGAGAGGTACTGTGATTGTGTGTATGCTGTGTGTACAGGTGAAGTTTTGTTTGTGTATGTATGTGTCGTGCGTGAGAGAGGAGATCAAGGAGTTGAGGAGATGGCAGTGATCGTGAGGTACTGTGAAGGTGAGGAAAATGGGGTACCGTGTATTATTGTGTCCTTCCCCTTTTCGTGTATGCTGATGGTGTAGTCTGATGATCTTGTGAAGAGGGAAAAGAATTTATATTAATGAATTTGAAAAAGTAGTTGTTAGGATAATTAGAGAGATTAGGGGGATTGGGGATTGATTTTGGGATTTTAGGAGATTAGGAAATAGAAGATTTTGGGATTTGATTGTAATTGAAAGATTGAGGGAGAGATTAGAGGAAGGATGAACTTGGACTAGTTTTAGGAAAAGGGGTATGTAAAGGATGTATTTGGTTAGGCTTTATGTCTAGGTTCAAAGAAAAGTAATTAAATAGAAAAAGTAAATAAAAAATAAATATGAACAAATAAAAATATATAGTGGAGATTTTGAAATAAAGAAATTGGACGTTTTCTTCTAAATTGGCTAATAGTCATCTTAAAAGTGCAAAAATAAACTAAAATATAGATATACATATTGTATAAAATGCACAAATAATTATTAAATAATTCTCAAATAAAATTATTATAGCTAATCACATATAATTATTAATTTGCACAAATAATCACAAATTGATATGAATTTAATATGTAGCCTAAATGATGCAATTATGTGATATATTATGCATGTACTAAATTGCGCAAATATTCACATTTTGACAAATAGCCTAAATAATGTAAATTTACGTTATATAGCCACATTTAAGTATATAATATATAAATAGAGGATAACGCACGTAAATGCATGATTTATAATGCACATTTTGCACAAATAGTCATATTGCACCCTTAAGTTGAAATATAGCCAATTTTAGAAAAAGGAGGGACAAAATTGGGTGTCACAGCTGCCCCTCTTTGCCCGGGGATGATGAAAGAGTCATCGGGCAAAGATAATTGATGGAGTAACCAATTTTGTCAAACTGGAAACCAAAAAAATGATTGAAGGGGAAATGGGAGTTTTGGGGTGTTCTCGGCAAAACCTCGGTCTATGAGTTGCCTACATATCTCGGGTATCACAAGAATCAGGCCGTGTGTAGTTCTAGAATGGCATTTTGCCTATGTGAGATGTTTATGACGCACGATTTTGGATGTAAAGACTAAACTTATCCAAGTATGTAAAGTTTAGGTTCAAGTGTGCTTTGCCTTTTGGCGAGATAAATAAAGAATGAAGTAAAGGCACCGGCGAAGGTGAGATAACCTCAATAGATCGAGCGTGGGAAAAGAGGCTTATAATCGTCCTAGTTATGAAAACGTGGCGCGCTACACACCCATAAAAAGGAGTTTATAGGTACATAGTTTCCACTTCATCTCGATAAATGAGTAATATTTCCCTCGATATTGCCTTGACTGAGCTGGGAAGGATTTGAGGAGCGAGTTTTATAAATGCACACGACTCAAATAGATGGGCTTGATTAGGCATGAAAACACGCACGATTAACGCAGATAGGCTTGAATGGGTCGAATAGGAAATGTGGAATAACATCCTAATTTGCAATGAAGGATTAGACAGATTACTTGTGAGGGCATGAAATGATCGGCTTTTGGGCATGTCAGAATTCGACAAAATACGTATTTTGCGGGTAGGTCAAAGACATTGTCGAAGTCAAGACAACATCGATAGATCGAGTATGGTGAATTAGGCTGGTAAACGTCCTAGTTATGAAGATATGGTGCACGACACACCCATAAAGAGGGGTTTACATGGGCACATTTTCCACTATAAATCGATAGAGAAGTCATCTTGGCCTCAAAATTGTCTTGAATGAACTAAGGAATATTAAGGAGTAAAGCACGATGAATGCGCACGATTCAAACAGGCAGGCACGAAAGGGAAGGAATACGGAGCTGGTACCCAATTGGCAAGGAAGGATTAGGTAGATCACCGGCACGAGTATGGAACCGTGGCTTTGGGCACTTTGGGATGTATTTGGGGTTTTGCGGTTGCATAATTGGTAGTGATTTTAGGAGAGTATGGCGCAGGGGTTTGTCGAGAGATCGGGGAGTCCCTACAGCAAAGTCAAGATAAATGCAATTTGAGATAAAAATAAAGATAAAGTAAACTTCCCTGTTGAGTTGAGCTGTCCTTTGTCTGGTCCATTTCCAGGTGCTCAGTGCTAGGGAATGTGTGCCTCTCCTCTTGGGATATCCATTTGCTAAGTGCTTCTCATCAGGAGGTAGTTGTTTTGCCGTGCTGTACTGTTGTTGGATCATCTTGCCAGTGCCACGCCGAGTTGTATGTCCATTTCTTTTTGTCCTTCAAATGTGTGCTTGTCACGTTGGGCTGTATACTCCTTTTGTACTGAGCTGTGTGTCTTTCCATACAGGGTTGCCTATCATTCATTCATTTGGTTGCACATTTTTTGTCATGTTGTCCTTTCAACGGACTGTCTACCCTCCAGGCTATCTTCCTGTTACAATGTCAAAATTTGCATCGGGATGCGTACCCTCCGCGGTGTCAGTTTCGACATCGGGTTGTGTACCCTCCGTCGATGCATCGGGATGTGTACCCTCAGCAAAATTAAAATGCAAATTGATATCGGGCTGTGTACCCTCAACCGACGCCTCGCGCTATGTACCCTCAGCTAATTTAAGTGACAAATCGATATCGAGCTGTGTACCCTCAACCAACGCTTCGGGCTGTGTACCCTCAGCTAAATTTAAATGATAAATCGACATCGGGCTGTGTACCCTCATTCGACGCTTCGGACAGTGTACCCTCAGCTAATTTAAAATACAAATCGATATCGGGCTGTGTATTCTCAACCAACGCCTCAGGTTGTGTACCCTCAGCTAGTTTAAATAACAAATCAACATCGGGTTGTGTACCCTCAACCGACACTTGGAACTATGTACCCTCAACCGACGCTTCGAGATGTGTACTCGGCTAATGTAAATGACAAATCGATATCAGGCAGTGTACCCTCAACCGACGCTTCGGGCGGTGTACCCTCAGCTAATTTAAATGACATATCGATATCAGGCTTTGTACCCTCAACCGACGCTTCGGGTTGTGTACCCTCAGCTAATGTAAATGACAAATCGATATCGGGCTGTGTACCCTCAACTGACGCTTCGGACTGTGTATCATCAGCTAATGTAAATGCAGATCGATATCGGGCTGTGTACCCTCAGCTATTACACAACCGACGCTTCGGGCTGGGTACCTTCAGCGAATTTAAAATGCAAATCGACATCGGGCTGTGTACCCTCAGTCGATGCTTCGGGCTATGTACCCTCAGCTAATTTAAATGACAAATCGACATCGGGTTGTGTATCCTCAGTCGACGCTTCGGGCTGTGTACCCTCAGCTAATTAAAATGAAACTTCAACATCGGGCTGTGTACCCTCAGTCGATGTATCAAGAGTAAAGTGCAACAGGTAGAATGCTATTGTCATGTCATGCGATGTGCTAAGGAGACTATCATGTTGATGTTGTAAAGACTTTTTGACTCAAAATTTCTGCCCCAGTGTCAAGTTTCCGTCTTTTGGAATTTTTAAGGGGATCCTCAAAAATTCTGCCCTAGTTTATTATTTATGATAGATTACCGAGAAAAGTTGGTTGCATTGCACTGAACAGTAATGTATTGGCTAAATTCTGCATTCGCCCTTTAGTGTGACGATCGAATGTTTTGATGACTATGAGTATGTGGATATTTTGCATACTTAGACTGGGGTTTGATATTTGGATTTTGCCGGATTTGAATTTTGTCAAAAATGGTATTTGTCTTATGTTGTGCTTTCGAAAGTAATGGAGATAACTTTGATAGATAGGCCTTTGTAGAAAGTGTGTTTGTGGTTTGGGAGTTGCAGTTTCCCTTTGTTGGTTCTTTGTTGTACCACTATTTTGCTTTGGGTCAATCAGACTTCAAACTTTGTGTTTCAGTGTTGGATGTCTTGCGGTGTCATGGTATGGAATGTTTGACTGTAGATCTTATTGGATCGAATTTAGGAAAGGGCATCCAGGGAGTAGTTTGTATGTTGTCATTTGGATTGGGCTAAAGGAACAAAGGCGTGAGGTTTTGTCCTTTTGGTATGTCTTTGATTGTGTTGAGCCTGATAGAGTTGTAGTTGGAAGTCTCGACGGAAGAGGGTTGTTTATTGTGTAAGTTGGGTGCAGTGTGAGGTTGTGAGTTTTGTCAGCTTCAGTTGCATAGGGATTGGATTTCTTTGTCGTGACTCTCATGTGAGTATAATGCAGGTCGTAACGTATTAGGATTGTCTTAATGCCCTTGGTGTCATATGTTGATGGTTCAAAGGACTTTGTTGTAGAGGAAAGTGTTTGCTGCTCGGCTTACCATTTCGGCTTTTAATACAGATTCTTGACCGATTTCAGTGTTCAAACGCAAGGAAACCCTAACAAAGAGGTGAAACGCATAAAGAATGTGGGCATGTTAGCAAAGACTTGAAGCAAAAATGACACATGAGTTTAAGAGAATGCCTAGACCGTGGACGACGGATTAGTGCTTGAATTTGGAGATTATCATAGAACGCATGGAGAGATTGCCTAAGTGCTTTATGTAGCAGTTAAGGACAGTATTTTGGTCAAATGACTGATGCTTGCTTAAGCGGGAGATGAGGAGTTGAATGTCACTGAAAAATGATAAAGACATTGTGTAAGGCATAGATTGTGTTGTGCGACAGAAAGGTATGTTGGCTTTTGTCGAATATCAAGACCTTGAGTGCATTTGTCATCTTTTCTTGCCAATTTGTCTGTCATGATGGCTATGTGTCTTTCAAAGAGGTTTTCAACGTCTTTCATACTCGTCGACCAACTGCTGCAATATAGTGTTTGCACCAACTTTCCTTGTTGGATAATATCTCAATGTTGAGCTGCCGAACTCAATGTAGGTTGCTCATATCGTGTGTACTCTTGTATTGATGTGTGCTATTGTAGTTGTTGTCATGAGAATTCATATCACCCCAATAAAGCCTTCGACCAAGATTGCTCCAAGAAATCTATTCGTCTGTGCCTTTATCTCAATTCAACCCTTGCTATGGTAAGTGCCTCAAACAACTTCACCATCTTGTTTTATCTTTTCTAGTGGCTTAAGATATACTTCCAAATACTCCAGGGGTCTCCAAGTTTGTCATATAATGACGGCTTTGTCATTATGTCTTTGCCTCTTATTTATTAGTTGAATTGGTTTGCTTGTTTTGGTTGTTGTGCTCAAGTATTTGCTACACCTCTGTCTTTCTAATATTATCTTTCACTGGCCCTTTGAATGCTTGGATGAGTTGGAAAGTGTTTTGGGTCACAGTCATGTATTGTAAGCAGTGTTACTATGTAGACAGGTGCAATAAAATGATCCTTGGATGTTTGTGTCAAAAGGTCTTAAGGCGAGTCATGTGTGCTTTCGAGTTTGACCAACCATTTTCTTGCTTTATCAATTTTCTCTCATATTGCTCGCTGGAACAATTGGAGTGCTTAGGAAAATAAGCCCGACAGTTTCTAATCTCGTAAACAGTTGAGTTGCGATTTGTCTAGTGGAGTGTAATTTTTTTTTTTTTGGGTCATTGGTTGGCATCAGGATGAGGCCTAGGAGAATATGGTGGTGCATTTCGGTAGTTGGCTTGAATGTTTTGCTGGCATGGTGGATGATTTGGTGCTGGGATGTGGAATATATGTCAAGTGGCTGAGCGAGATATTTAGGTGGTCTATATGAGGGCATGGATAAAATGGTGGCGTTGTTTGATAATAGTGGTTGAAGGTAAGGTCTTGAATGGTTGCAGCAAAAGAGACTTCATCTTCTTTTTGGAAAGATTCATATTTCCAGACTGGCTAGCTTTATTGGTAGTTTGTAGTGTAGTGGAGAGAGGTGAGAGCTGGTGGGAATTGCTGTGAAATAACTCCTTAGTTCGGAAAATCCCTGACAACTCGCTTAACCATGTCATTTGCCTTGGTATTCAACTCGAGCCAATCTTTGGGTAATAGACTTTTGAGTTTGGTAGGTGAATTTAGGGACAGTTTGGACATGTGAAAGATTTTAAATATCAGAATTTGGGCATAGAGTGGGGAGAGGAGGTGCCTCGATAGGCGATTGAATTTGGAGAAAGAATTCCTTTAGAGACCTTAAGGAACGGGCAGACTCATGCAATGCACACATATCAAACAAGAAATGCATCCTATAATGCTAAGGACCGTTTTACACACGATGGTTTGAAAAGCGTTTTGTCCCACATGTATCATTTCACTTGCTAACAAAATGCAAAGTCTAAAGATGATATTGCATTTATTGGACTTTTGTTACACTGGCTGATATTGAAACAATGTAAGAGAAAGAAAACATTGCTAAAGGGTTAGATCATGGCCAGGTGAACATCTTTTATGCTGATCCTTACCCAGAAGATTCTTCTTCTTCTTCCTCGGCCGAGTCTTCCTCTAAAAAGCTTGCCTCTGATGAGTATCCTTGGAAGATGATATTGTCTGCATCAGTTAATAGCCGGGATATGTAAAATGTGAAGTTCTTCAATATTTCCCAAGTCATTCTTCCTTTCTCTTTTATTCCTTTGTTTGCCACAGAGTTTATTCCCTCGCTAGCCCATACACCGATAGACTCTATGCATTTTGTCAAGAGTTCTGCCTTACTGCACCATTTGCCTTTTTCTTCGTTCTTTGCCTCGACCAAACTTTGCTTCTTTTCTATTTTCCCTCGTGCCCTTGCCATTTGTCAGCGTAACATTTTGTACTCAAATGCTAACTCATCAGCATTCCTTTCCTTTTTGATGTTGCACTTGGTTGAATTGCCCTTGCTATGTATTTCTTATGCCAGTCTGGATAGTCTTCATCATAGCCAGCGTCAAACCTGTCTCGTCCAATTGTCTCAATTCCCATTCATTGCCTTTCTTTCCAAAGTTCTATTTGTCACGCCCTAAAAAATATTAACGAGTGCGAGGGTTGTTTATTATTTAAAGGCTCGTGACTGGTGTTCAAAAGGTACAAAATTATTTAGAGAACTCGGAGTCGCCACTTGACATAGTTTAAGGTGTGCTAAGTCACCAAAAGGTACCTTGGAACACCTCTGACTCGTCTAATGGTCTGATGTTTGGCATTTTATGCCTATATTTCCTTAATATTTCCGCATGTTTGAGCTTGTTTTGCACTCGTTTGATAGTTTATGAATGTGGTTTTACACTAATTTGATGTCGTGCGTGTGTAGGTTGTTACGCAATGGATTTGGAGCTTTTAGGAGCTTGATTGAGCAAGGAATGATTGGAAGTTGATTGAGGATTGGATTGAGCACACGAGAGCACGACACGAGCAAGATTTCGGACCAAGGAAAAAGGCAAAATGGCTGGGCGCTTTGGGGCACGCGGGGCGCCCGTTATAGCGCCCAGTGCCCCAGCGCTTTTACCCACGCGGGGCATGCTAAAAGCGCCCAAAGTTGGGCGTGTTCTGTCTTTCCCAGCGCGTTCCGAGGCGCGGGGCGCCCGTTATAGCACCCCTTGTGCGCGTTTTTACGTCCTATTTCGTCTAGGATTGGGTCTAACTTATTACTAGGTGTTTGTAAACTCTATAAATACTCTTTTACTTAGTTTTTCATGGGAGTTCAGACTTTGGAGCAAATTTGAGAGCTCATAACATCTTAACAAGGGTTTTTCTTCCTTCCATTAATCTATTTCATCATTATTTCATTATTTCATCAAATCTTTGTGTTGTTATTATGAGTAAGCGTAGCTAGATCTATAGTTCTAGGGTTAGAGTATTACATGAAAGTTGATGTTTGAAGATTGATTCCCATTAATTGAATTCCATTACGGGTTACTTATTCTTTCTTGATTTCACTTGTGTAATTGTCAGGGCCCGATTATTACGCATTATCTATGGTTTTTAGATTGAACTCGAAAGAGAGAATTTAATTACGTAATAAGAAAGAATAGGATTAGTTTGTGAACCCGGGCATTGGGGAACCAATTTGTGAGTAGGATAGACATATACTTGCTCGCCTAGTTTAACTAATTACAGAATTCGTTAATGCGTGCACGTGATTCAACCCATAGACATATAGGGATTGGAGTAGCCTGCATAGACCGTGAAGAACTGAAAGGTTTTCACGGGTACATTTAATCTGTTAGTTAGTAACCCGGGATTTAAGAAGTGGAATCAATTGGAAAACTCAACTGGATTGTTCGTAACTCTGACCCTGGATCGTCTCCTTATTACTGATAACAACCAAGTCTTGCTCCATTGTTTGAATTCGCTTCTACCATTTAATTACTGTTCTTTAGTTAATAAACTCATCACTATTGGAAAAGATCCCTGAATAGTTTATATAAATTGTTTGCTAGAATTCAATCTGAATAGTCCTCATGGGAACGATACTCAATTTATCACTTTATTACTTGTCGACCACGTATACTTGCGTGTGCGTTTGGGAGCAACAAGTTTTTGGCGCCGTTGCCGGGGACTAATTTTTGACTGATTTCTTTTTGAGCAATTTATTAATTTCTATTCAGGTTTAATTTTTGTTTTGAGTTTTGTGTTGTTTCAGATATTAGGTCCTGCTTGATCTTTACCTACAGGAATGGCAGAAGAACAAGCTTTAGCTGTGCGAGATGTTGCTCTCCCCAGCCTGGAGGGAGTAGCCTCGTGCATAGTTAAGCCGGAAATTACTGGAAACTTTGAGATTAAGTCCGGTATGATACAATTGTTACATACGACTGGACAATTTGGTGGATTACTTCATGAAGATCCGCAACAACATATCCAGAATTTCTTGGAGATCAGTGATACTTATACACCAACGGGAGTTCCTATTGATTATGTTCGCTTGACATTGTTCCCGTTTTCACTGATTGGGGCAGCAAAGAGGTGGTTAAAGGCTGAAAAGTCTGGGTCTATCACCACTTGGAATGATTTGGCTAAGAAGTTCTTGGCTAAGTTTATCCATCTGCCAAGACAGCCCGGGTGAGGAGTGAAATTATGTCCTTCAGACAGTTAGAAGGAGAATCTTTATATTCAGCCTGGGAGAGATTTAAGGCTCTATTGAGGGATTGTCCACACCACAACCAATCCAATGAGGTTCTTGCACATACTTTTGTTAAGGGGTTGAATGCGCACACTAAGATCGTGGTAGATGCTGCTGCTGGAGGTCAAGTATTGGCCTTAAATTTTGACCAGATCTATGATTTGCTAGATAAGTTTTCGCAGAGCAATCCTGATTGGCAGGGAAATGGTAGAGCTATTACGCAGAAACCTGCAGGGGTACTTCAGTTAGATGCAGTTTCAGAGCTAAGGGCGAGGATGGATGCTATTTCCAATCAAATTAGCAAGTTAGCTCTGCAAAAGACTCAGCAACCAGTGGCTCCAGTGCAACAACTCCAGAGTTTTTGTGAGGTTTGTGGTCAAGATCATGCTACAGAGGTTTGCCCTTCTAATCCACAGTCAGTTTATTACGTGGGTAATCAAAACAGGATGCAGGGTCAAAATCAGTTTGGTAATGGTTATTATCAAGGCAATACGAGAGCCCCGAATAATTACCACCCACTTCCAGCTCCACCACAGCAGGTTAGCAGTTCAGTTGAAGATATGCTAAAGCAAATAATGGCAGGCCAGCAGAGAATGATAGCTGACACTGCAGCCCATGCACAAGCCATACAAGATCTTGCCAATGCTCACAAGAACCTAGAGCACCAGTTGGGGCAGTTGGTGGGAGAAAGAAGCACTGTTAAAAAAGAACCTGAACAATGTCTTGCAGTGACCTTAATTGAAGGTGGAAAGCTGATGGCCAAGTCTGAAGAGAGAGCTGAAATAAAAAAAGTTGAAAAAGTGGAGAAGGTAAGGAATAAAGAAGAGAGAAAGGAGGCACCTCTGCCACCTCCACCATTCCCGCAGAGACTATTACCATCGAAGGATCTGGCCCAGTATCAAAAATTTGTGAGTATGTTGAAAGAACTTCAAGTTAATATTCCTTTGACTGATGTGTTTGAATTGATGCCATCCTTTGTGAAGTTCTTAAAAGAGATTTTAGTCAAGAAGAAAAAGCCTCAAGAGATAGATACAATTGAATTAGTTGAAATTAGATAAACCCTAAACGACACGATATTATACTAATCACACTATCAAAAATAGCAAATGCACAATTAAACATGAGAATTATTTTATCTATAAGCTAATTACCTATCAATGAGAACAAATCCAAGAAAATTAGGCAAACAATCCGAGAAGATTAAAATGGCTTATTTGAGCAATTTTTTTTTTTTGAATTTCTATGCCAAAATTAGGTGATTACACTATTATCTTATCTTTGAATGGGATCACTCCTCCGAGAATATTTTCTTTGAAACTTTTGATGTCTGCAATTTGGGGTACAGTCTGCTTTCTCTCTGCTTGTCTAAGTGTCCTTAAAGGAGTGTATGGATAAACTCGTTTAGAGCCCACTAAGATGATAAATGAGTCTTTTTCCGGACCGTGTGATTACAGTTGTGCTGGGAAAGTAATCAAACATTCATTGAATGTTTTCAGATGTCAGTTGACAGAGCATATGGTGCCAACCATTGGTAGTTATTGGTTGGTCCCATTCCCAAAAGCATTGTCCATGCGGGTGGTATGAGTCAAGATATAGTTTTCTCTTGTTATGGAATGGAAAGCTTGGTATGTGTTATCCATCCTTTGCAAACGCTCCATCAGCCAAATTTGTAAAAGCAAATTGCAACCTTCAAAGAAACCAGCACCCTTCTTGCATCTTTCTAAAGCTCGGTACATCTCTGCAACAGTCATCAGTACCAAAATGTATTTCTTACTAATGTCTTTGAGTAAGAAATCAGCAATTGTGACCATGCAGACATCAACTCGTCCTTTGTGTTGTGGAAATACGACAATCCCTAAAAAGCTGGTGACAAAAGCAAGTATCCTTTGTTGTTGCCAATCTGCCTGGTTGATGCTGAAATAGTCTTCGGATTCTTGAAATGCTTCTCCATACCCAAATTTGATGTAGAGGGATGTTAGAGAAATTCCCTATTGCCGTATACTGTCTGTGCATAATTTGGGCTTAAATCCTGCCATTTTGAAGAACTACTCGGCTGTAGTGTTCTTAGGCATCAAGACTTCTTCACTTTCAAATGGTAATTGAGTTAACCCACTTATTTCCTCAAGTAATGGTGTCAACTCTACACTCCCAAAGTGAAAAACTGCTCGGTCTGCATCCCAATAATGTACTGCTGCTTCTATCATCCCTTCCACTGCAGAGTGCTCCATTAGTAAAACCATATTCCCCAACACCATTTTGGCTTGGTCCTGTTGATCTATGCTTAGGTTTCCCCACCAATCTCTAAGCAGCTGAGGGGTTTCAATAATCATTCAAATGTTCTAGCAGCCATGATCTTTTGGACAAGGTGAAGGATGATAGGAAAAGGGAGAAAAAAATGCCTAAGATTTTCTTTATTGTGAGCAAAATGATCAACGTGTGGCACAAGCTTTTGAGAACAATGTAATAGAGGATATGAAGAGTTGTATCGTTGTGGGTTGCGAACCCTTTAGACACATTAGAAGGAAGTTGCTAATGGACGTGTGACATGCTAAGGACGTCACGTCTTTATATTATGCTTAAAAGATAAACGTACATTATGTGTCAACCCATCTATTGAACGGTTATTTTTGCATCGAAATGGGCTTTTAAAGCCTCTTCGGTTATCATTTAAGCCTTTGAATAGCATTGAATACAGAATGATTTCAATCCTTTAGGAATAAACGGTCGTTTCTGATTCATTTTGGGCTTTTAATGCCTCCTAGGTTACTTTCGTGCCTTTGAATAGCATTGAATACAGAATGATTCTAATCCTTTAGGATTAAACAGTCGTTTTTTATTCAATTTGGGCTTTTAATGCCTCTTAGATTACCTTTGTGCCTTTGAATAGCATTGAATACAGAATAAGTCTGACTGTTTATGAATAAACAATCATTCCTGATCCAATTTGGGCTTTTGACGCCTCTTAGGTAACCTTTGTTCCTTTGAATGGCATTGAATACAGAGTAATTCCGACCGTGCAGGAATAAATAATCATTTCTAATTCACTTTGGGCTTTTAAAGCCTCTTAGGTAGCCTTTGTGCCTTTGAATGGCACTGAATGCAGAACAATATTAATAAACGGTCTACATTTGCACGTTTAATCCTTTAAGTAAATGCAAATAAATCATGTTCAACGCTCTTTGGGGGTTAAAAATTCTGTTCAGATTGTTTGAACAAGTTGGCCTATCAGACTTGAGAACAGGTCGACTAATGACATGTCATGATGCATGATTCCTAACGCCGCTACTAAGGAATGGAGTTAGCTAGACCAGGTGTTATTATCCTCCTAAGCGGACGGCTCGGGAGCGGAACGTCTCGGATCAAATAGATTCCAAGTCGTTCCCCCTAAAGAAATTTTTTATGTGAGAAAATAGGTGGTTGTAACCACCGTGTTTTCAACACACGATTTAGAAAGTCGTCAGGAGTGGCGGAGGGTATGCATGATATGCACAAGTTCAAAAATGCACAAGTTTTGAAATAAATTCACAAGTCAACCTCGAGAGTGGGAATAAAACTAACACATGAAACAACAAGTTTGAGATAATAATTTCATATGCAAAGCAGATCAATACACATAATATGCATGATAGGCGTCATGTGATGACGCTTTTGGACGAGGTTGGCTAATGGACTTTAACATACCAAGGATGTTAAGCCTTCCTAATTTGATTATGGTATTTAAAATTGAACGTGTATTTTGTATCATCCCAATTGTTCTCATAACCCAAAATTAACAGAAAATAATTTCATAAAATAATTAATTTTATTGTATAAATGTAGAAATAACATTTTTATTTTAGATAAATAGGAATAATAACTGATCTTTCTACAAAAAAAGTAGAAGATTAATTTAAAATCTATGATTTTTTTTTTATAATAGTAGGAAAATTAATTTCGTTCATAACCCAAAAAATAATATTATAAAATAATTGGTTTTGTTTGTAGAAATAACGATTTTAGGAATAAATAATTGATTTTGTTATGACAACCTATTTTTATGTGAACAAATGGTCTATGTTAGACACGTTCGACTTTAAATATATGCACATATAATATATTTAAACATCCCTTAGGGTCAAAAACTTGTTCAGTTCATTCAAATATGGTGAACTAGTAGACTTAGACATGAGCATGATTCTAGACTAAGAGTGAGATAATCTAGACAAGGATATGGTTCCCCCAAGCGGACAACAAAGGGGTGGGAACGTTTGGAATTGTTGGTTGTACGACGGACCAACTATACTCCAACCGCTCCCCCTGAAGAATTTTTTGAGTGTGAAACGACCGTGAGATCCACATAGCCGTTTATGGTGTGTGCAAGTATAAAACAAAAAATTCAGGAGTGGAGGAAGTGACAATGAAAAATAACAAAGAAAATACAATTAAGCAATTAAGTAACTGAGTGCCAAAATTCAAAAATCTAAAAATTCAAAAATAAACCTTAATCCTGTAAAAAAAAAAAGGAAAAGAAGAAAAGTTAGTATCGAAATAAATGACAAGAAAATAAAGCAAATAAAGAATCCCAATTTAAAGTCTGTTATGGTTTGAACCTTGATATCCCCAGCAGAGTCGCCATTCTTTCGCATCCTATTTTTATCCGAACCGGTTAAAGTTCGAAATAGGGTCGACTTAACGGGAAACTCATGGGTAAAGAGTTGGAGTCGTCACCTAACATATTTTTAACTAGGCATATTAGGGCACCTGTTTTGTTTCTAGCTAATTTTATAATTAACTCCGAAACTTAGTCTACGAACCAGAAATTCTAGGTAAGAGGTTCAAGTTATCTCGAGAGGAAGGAGTAAGGCACCTCTCGAACTCCACCAAATGTGCTTACCAATTGAGATTCTAAACAATTAATTAAACTAACTAAGCAATAAAATATTTGAATATTAAACTACAACTTTAAAGACTATTAAAAAATATCAGTTTCTTCTAATGACCAAGCTTTGTGCCTTGCAAAATAAACAATCAAGTTAATAATAATTTCAAAAGAAATTAATAAAATAAAATTAAATAAAGTCAACTATTTTAAATATTAAAAATGTTTGTTCTTCGATAAAAATCAAACAGTAACAAAATATAGAAGTAAAGAGATGCACTTACATTATCTCACATCACTCTTTCATGTCCATGAAGTCCAGAAAATTTGAGTAATTAAACTAATGACACAGGAACAAGGTCTTTTCTTCCTTCTCCTCCATGAAAGCGTCAAATGCAGCTTTTTTGTGAATGTCTAGTGCTTTGTACAGTGTCATGGCAATCTCACTTGGAGCCTAGCTTGAGTTGTCTCTCTAAATTTCCAAAAAATAAATAAATAAATATTTGAAAAAATCTCTAAATTTAATAGAAGAACGTCACACTGATGTTCAACACACCTAATTGGATGTTTAACTAACCTTGCCATGCTGGCTGCATTCATTTTCTTCTTTCCTCGGTTCTTCTTTGGTCGCTGCTGCTGCTTCTCTTTCTTTGACGATGACGCTACAAAATTAGCAAGGGACAGCTGCATCGCATCAAGCTTCTGATCCACTCCCTGTCTCCATTGAAGGCAATCATGGCACTTGCAGCTGCAGACACTAAGCTGCACATTCTCAGGTTCTCTCCTCCTAGAGCTTTCTCCAACTTCAAACAAACCCCTCCCACTAAAAAGACCACCAGTAAAACAACCAGCCCTACCACCAATGTCATCACCAACTTGTGTTCTACATCTACCAACTCCTTCACAACCAAATTCTTCGCCAACTTGTCCTTCTCTAGGACCATCAATTACCTCTTGGAGGGGTCCTAGGGCAATTCCTAAAAACTGTCACTCGATCACCACCAACTATCGAGCTAGCCCCCTCCAACATCACAACAAGCTCATCAATTACCTCATCGCCCCCATCAACAAACGGCTCAATATTCTGAAAGATATCATCTTCCAGCTCTGCATCAATAGGGTCAATGAAAGGGTGCACCACCTACATACCATAAATATTTGTTAAGAATACAATGTTGAAGAGAAATAAACCTTCACATCACAAAGAGTGGTCAGAACATCCTTATTACTGTTCGACATTTAACATCAGTAAAAAATGGAACATCATATCTGACATGATCGAACATCTTAAAATATGTTCTTAACATTAATAGCAATGATTTTCCCGACATTGCAGATGTTCCAACATTTAGAAAATTGTAGGTCAAGTACTTACCGGCCTTGCAACATTCTCAAACAGCCTTCGGGAGTCTCTTTCATTCTTTTCAGTGATCGACCTGTGCATCCTTGGCATGGTCCTCTCCTTGATAAAATCTTTGGGACGAAGCGCAGGTATTGCTTCAAATACCCAACCCAAAAATGCCCAAGGAAATCAATAGAGATTGTAATTTGGCCCGTCCTTAGCCTTGCTAACTGCACGATCAGCCATGGGCTTCGTTAGGTACTCAATGGTTAGCTCGAAGCTTTTCCGGCCCCAAGGATACTTTACAAATTCATTTGGAAGATATGCAAGGCAAACCACTAATTCCTCAATACTAGCTTTTTTGTCCTTGGCACATAATATTGAGTGAACAAACCAAGCCATGGCAAGCCCAAACTTGTACCGTTCAAGAACTTCCTTATTTTCTATCAAACACAACAACTGGGAACCAGCAATTGCCCTTGCTTTCCCATTCTCCCATGTCGTTGGAATATACTCCCATATCTCTCTGCCCCTCTCTTTCATCGCAGCCTCCTATTTATACTTGGATAGGCTTGGTATCTCTGCTTTGTCATCAAAGTAAACTCTTGGAGGCCAAAACGAATAGGCACTCCATTGAAATTGAACCAAGCTTCTTTTTCTTTATTGCACAAAACTCTTCTTAACAGAATATAGTGCACCAACCTGGTTGGAAACGATGCCTCCTCCGGAAAGTCCACGAAATGGCCAAAGATACTGTTTTTGAACTTGTCATACAAACCACTAGTACGCAGCACAATCCTGAAATCAAGCATTCGTCCAATAAACGACGAACGGCCAGTTATCTTGGATTGAAAATGATCATGATCATCCAAGTAAGTCTTCAGAACCATTAGTGGAATGACACTGGTAACGTACTCAGGCTGTACAATGTATTGAAATTTGTTAGTTTAAGGAATCACCACGGTAGCAAGAACATAATATCAGATGCATAAAACATCCCTTAAGATGTTCCAAGGAACTACAAGAAAAATACTTTGAAATTTTTTAAAGATTTTCTGATCAAGTAAGTGAATGTTCTCATATCATATAACAAAATAAACATCATAATGTAAAGTGAAGAACAACTTCATGTATATTCTAGACAACAACTTTACCTCTCTTTGTGGCTCTTCATAATCAGCTGCCACGTCATCTACGAACTTGCTCCGACCTTCTCCTTCGCTTCTCTCAAAATCCAAGTACAAGCTCTTCTTCTTCCCTACCATTCCTACCTCCTTCACCAGCTTGAACATCTACAACCTCTATAACTTCTTCTACACCACCTACAGGTTCTCCACATCACACTCCCTATTATCTACTACTTCTTGAACATTTGCAACTCCTGCAAATTCTCCAGCAAGATTATTTACAAGCCTTCCCACCTCCTCCTCTTCTTCCATATTTAGAAGGCTCTCTTTTTTATTTTCCTCTTCATCCCACTCATCATCACGAAATAGTGCTTCTATTTCCTTTGATAAATTACCATCATCCAGCCCCCTGACAGCTTTTTGTGGCCCTACATTTACATCATAGTCTAGGGACTCCTCCTCTTCGTCCTCCAATATAATTCTCCTCTTCCTAGGAGGTTGTTTACTAGGAGAAGGAGTAGTCTCCTTCTTCTTAATTGGAGAACAGGAAATCATTCCATGCGTAGAAACCATTGTAGCTGCAAATCACAAGTATATTCATCAATTAAAGATGTTCAAACATGCAATATGGATGCGTGAAACATAATATACATATGTGTTTATCAAACACTAATTTTTTAAAAAAAGAAATTTAATTCAAGTAAAGTCATCATTAAACATTATCATCCTTTCACACGTTCGGAGCACTGTCTCAAATGTTCCAGAACTTAAAACATGCAAGCACAAACATAAACATGCAAAATCTTGACTATTTGTACAACATTTTTCCAATCTTTAGAATATTTATTTTATAAAACCCTAATTTATTTTAACAAAAATCATCTAAATGCATCAGCAACTTCAAACATCTTATCACACGTTTAGAACACTGTCTCACGATGTTTGACACTGCGAAGGAGTATGGTCTTAATATGGTAATATAACATAAACATTCAAAAGCTTCACTATCTGTACAACAATATAGCACTATTTGACGAAAAAATCAACAGAAACAAAGATTTTCACGAGAACTTCATTCCAGTACCAGTAAAAAGGCATTAAACCCATAGTTTTTTTCAAAATAGAAAAAAATAAACCTCGATTCACTTGAAAAACATCAATATTGTTCAAAATTTACCTTTAGATGTTACCGGAGAAATGTAGATAGTCGGAAATGATGATGTTCGGAAGGTTGGTAGAAAACTTTAGAAGACGACTTGAGAAGTGTGTAAGAGAAGATTTTGGGCTTCGATGTTTGAAATGATTACTGATATCTGTTCAGTTTCGTTTCCAACCTTTTGATTAAAAGTTTTGGGGATTGTTAATTGTCGACACCCAATTTTGTCCCGGAGGTTTAATAAAGATCTAATTATTTTTAAAATTAAAGCCAATTATGGAAAATCAAAAGTAATGGTTTAAAATCAAAAGAATAGGCTACAATTGCAAATGTACAGCCTTGATTTCAGTCCATCTATGCAACCCCCTTTAATTTCCAATTAGTTATAAAATAAAGGGGCTAAAATCGTTCTTACATTTAACATTAGGCCTAATCATGCAAAAGCATATATATACAACACCACACATAATTTCCTTCCTATTTAAGAAAAACCCCCAAAACCCCAACCCGATTCCCATTTCTCGCGACCCGAATCCCTAATTCCTTGCCCAATTTCCCCAAAATCTCACCACAACCAGCCAAATCCGCGTCACCCCCGTTCCCTCCCCTCCCCCCCCCCCCCTAAACTTTATCCTCTCTCCAGTACGAATACAATCAATCTCAATTGTCCATTTTGAATTGGTTTCAATCCGAGCGGTGAGATGTCTATAACATTCGGATTCCCTTTGAAAATCAGGGTGAAACTAGTATGATCCAAAGGATCATACTATTTTGACCCTGGTTTCAAAAGGGAAAGGAAAAAGTGAGTAGGGTCGATTTAGGATTTTCAAGCGGGAGTCCAAACCCTAAATTCAGGTATATATTGTTCTTTTAATTCATTTTTGAAGCAGTTTTTGGGGGCCTAGGGTTCTAGAGGTTTTAGATAGAAAAAAGAGGCAGACCTTATAAGCATATATTTTGAGTTTTAATCTAAAAAAAGAAGAAAAAGACAGTTAGCATTTTGGTTTCTGTTTGGGATTCAAACACCGCTTTCGAGTTTTGCGTTGTCGCTTCAATCCCTAAGTCGTCGCTTTGGTTCGAGTCACTTTATTTAAGTGCGGGTATTCAAATCCCTCGCTTTTTGTTCACTGCTCCGAGCAAGGTAAAAGCCCAGCCTTTCATTTTCAGTTTTGGTTTCTTGTTTTAGACAATATTGAATTTGTTCATATGAAGTTGATTCTGTACTTGTTTTCCTGTCCCTGTTTGTTGAATCCTCACCCCAAAATGATATTGAAACCTTTAGTTGAATAAAAAATGTGGTCTTAAGAATGAAATCAGTGTGTAGTTATTATTTGAATTAGTTTTCTTTCTTTAGTGGAGCTATGATAATCCTCTGTCTTGAATGCATACTCAGTTAATTGAATGAGCTTTGTTTGCTCTTGTTTCGGGGAAATTGCATAGCCTGATGTTGCTATTTGTTTGAAGGTGTTTACTGAGTCTCTTTGCTTATTTTTTTAGGTGTCCAGGGAGTATGTTCTTGGTGGTTTAAATAGTGAAGGAGATCTGGTGCTTGAGTAGTAGAAGCAGAGGTCTAATTCTCTGCCTGGATAGTGCATATAGGGGTCAGTTCTGGTGGTGCTTTCTATGAGCTCTTAGTTTGGCATTTGGATGAGTAAAGGGGTCTAGTTTCTGGTGGATGTTTTAGAGGTCTGTGATGGTGTGCAGGGTCTAAATGTGCTTGTTTTTTTAGTTCGGTAGCTTGCAGATGGTGAGTAGAGTAGTGCAGGTGTTGGTTCTTGATTTAACTCAAATTTTACGGATATGACCTAATGGACCTTACGAATATTTTAAAATTATCGACACGCCAATCGAAGTCCTAACTTCCGAAATGACTGACCAAGGTCGTTTCATTCAGCTCAACTTATACTCTCATTCGTTCTCGAACGAGCCTAAGTCTAAAGGAAGATTCACGCTGATAACAAGAGAACTTGCACGACCTTCATAAACTACTCCACGAGCATTATCTTCTTATTATCGGATCAAAATCGTAACACGTATATCGTACTTTTTGAATAAGATATATCTGGATAATATGATAATACTATTGCACAGCTTATTTTAACTAAGCTGATCCTTCCTCGATCACGAGAAGAGAGTTCTACATTTTCGAAGCAAAGATACACGGAACTTTGAATTGGTTAACATGATTCAGCCGATAATTACCTCTTCGATATACCCTTCGATATAGAACAGGTCGATGGAACTAAGAATAAGCTCACGCTTGATGCAATAGGGAAGCTTTTGAAGTACCATGACACTATACACTATAGAAGATTTGATGCAAGCTATATTAGTTTTACGAACGCACTATGCAACATCTCAGTTGATGTTAGTGTTGTTCCGCAAGCTCCTTGTGGGAATGTAGTTACTCATATCCTAATATATGTCAAAGGTTCATCTTAACAGGGTCTATCATATAAGGATAATGATCATGCAAATACTACTGGATAGTATAATGCAGACCAGGAATGATCTCCAGACTGAACATCTACTTCAAGGTATTGTCTTTGAATTGAAAATATTATGACTTGAAAAAGTGAAAAATAAAAGAGACATGTAGTTGGACCATAAGCTGAGGCAGAATACCAGCAACGAAGTTGATTACATGTGCACTTATAACGCTAAAGTAACTTCTCAAAGAGTTAAGGTGTGAAGGAGATATGCCAATAATGGATGGACGATAAGCTGCACTAGACCTTTAACTCTAAATTTTCATGAAGTAAAACAGCGTCAGTACGAGGATCCAGACCTAGTTGAATATAGACAGATAGCCATAAGAAAACCGGAGTCACATACAGGATTACTACTGACGGTGTTCTCATGTATAAAGATAGACTTTGTGTCCCTGATGTTTTCAGATTTACATGGACAGATTATGATAGAGGCACATTATTCCAAACACACTGTTCATCCAAGTTCGACTAAGATGTACCATGATCTTAAGCAGATTTATTGGTGGGACGGAATGAAGTGTGACATAGCAGAATTTATGGCTCAGTGTTCTAATTTCCAGCAACTTAAAGTCGTATCATCATTCCACAATTTATGCTTTCAGAAGATATGTACGTATATATGATCAAGTTGCCAGCTTATCTCTATCATTAATAGATTATTAGTGGGTTTAGCAATGATCGACACTCATTGTAGGTTTTTGTCGTGGCCCTAAGTTGGGTCGTGAAAAAAGTGGTATCAACGCCTTAGATATTTAGTATTACCATTCAATATTTGGAGGAAGGCTCATCCACACAAACTCATGCAGCTATTTGAATAGGAATAACCATCCTCGCACGGTCTGCTGGACTAAAGAAGATTTAGCTAAAAGCTGAACGTAGGCAGACCTAAGCTACCAACTACCCTTTCGAGTTGCCAAACAGCTGCAACTCTCGAGTTCACAACTCCATACCTTTGCCGTAAACACCACCGCTTGATGGATGGTACTTCTATTACCCTTAGAAGCCTTGAAAAACAATGATATGCTTGCCCGGCTACAATAACACGTACTCTGGCTCAACACAGGGAACATCACAAGCGGCTACCAATCACCTAAGCTCACTAGTGCCGGACGAAGAAAAAATAGAAATGGACCGAGGATAGAAATAATTAGAGCTTCAGGAAGCTCATCTTCTTATTTGTGTGGCTACCAAAGCTAGACTACTTACTAGTCAGGCTAACCGAAGAATCGCAATTGAAGAAATAGACATTAAATGAGCTTTACGGAACAAAATGTATGTCAGTTTAGCCTTCCTATAAAAAGGAAACTCCGACAATTTACCAGAAAACCCTTTTATAGTGAGACAAACTTATAGAATAACATGACTCTACTAGCGTCTCGTACCAAGAGGAGTCACATAGATCGAGTATCACTTACTAACCACTTTACACTGGAAGAAACAATGACACTTTTTGATGGTGAGGAATAAGAATCCCATCATCCTACCGACACTGAGTTCCAAAGAGAGGTAGACTGACTTGACATTATAATAGAATGAGACACAACAAGATGCCAAGCAAATAATACCGATACTCACTCACAAATCTTTCACATGTAAACCAGATAAACTAGTAGGGTCATCACAAATGTCAGGAATAAATCATATCAGAAGCTCACCCCTCTACCGCAACAGATTCTTAATAGAAACGATATCCAAAGAAACCATGGAAACATGATAAGACAAACTATTTTCAGATCGATCAGAAGAATCAAATCTTACTCACATATAAGGGAAGAATAAATACTTGGGTCTACTACATCAGACACCTCAACATCCTGCCAGACTGGTAGTTCTTAGAACTGCCTCTGCGGCTGAGCCGAGCCGCTACCCTAATAATTAGTTCTAAAAGAACCACTACGACCACGCTATTGACCTCTATCGAATGAGGGCATATCTCTGGTTGATTAAGATCTAAATGAAATTCTCTACGACTGCGCAGATTCCTGATGACGAGGGAAAAGACGACTGCCTACTTGTCGGAGTAAGGGAAAACTCCTCAAAGGATAGCCAGACTCACGACAATGATACCACCTTTTCGCTGGAAAATGGAAGCTGGAAAGATTGTTGATAGCTGTAAAGAAAAGACTGAATCTGATCTTGACGAGCTACTGGCGCACTCTAAGAATCACATGACACACGCTGAGATAACCTCGAAGGTGACCTCCCAAAATAATCAGAACTTTTACCTCCAAATGAGGTACCATGGTTGCCCACCAGGGCCACGAAATTTCTTGCTCTCCCGCTCTAACTATTCCCCCTCTAACTTATGGTATGCCTAATACCTTTGAGCAATATCAACGACGACATCAAATGAAGTCCCAACCTCAATTTTTCGAGCCATCTGGGATCTCAAGGAAAAAGAAAAGGTCGTCAATAAATCTTTGAATCTCTCGAAAGGCTCATGGACTAGTTCTAATACATATTCAGCCATTCTATAGAATTCAATCTCATATTCTGAAATACCAATATGCTAACCGACAGGCTACCCTGTCCAATCCACTCAAACTGGCAACACCTTTCATCAAACCCGCTGCTCGAAAGGAACTTTTCCACGAATCTAGAAGAAAAATTGAACCAAGTTAGCTAATAAGAGAGCGGCCCACCAATTCAAGACTGGACCTTGAAACTGGAAAGAAGAATAATCAACATCATACCGCTCGATATAATCAAAAGCCTGAAGGATACGCTGGCATCATTTTATTTTTAAAAAATCACAATGTTTATCTGATGCATTGCTTAAGAATATCGGAAGGTTCAATTGGGTAGAATAATGCAACATTTTCAGACACTCGGACCGACCCATTACTCAGGCTAACTAACCAGCAAGAATAACTAGAGGCATAACACATTCTGTCTCCGGAACATAATTCACTACAGCAGCAGTATTAAGAACCGAAAAAGGAGCTCCCTGAGATCGAACGTCTGCACATGCGGCAACCTGATAGGCTGCCCAGCGAATAATAGGTTCTTACGGTATCTGCGTCGCCAAGATTCTCATAAAAGCATCGTAGAGAGGCAAGGGAACCACAAGGCCCTGCTCCCTTGCCTATCGCAAGCTCGTACAACTGGGACCTCCATAACTAGATCAACATCACGATCAAAACTCTCGGGGCTTCGTCAGTGCTAGCCCCAGGCTAGACTGCTTCCTCTTGAACTCATATCATTTGAAGATTGGTCGCACGAGGGTTTCACAATTACCACGAAGGAATTAATACTTTTGCATCCTAGACCGACGCACGATCAGAAAAGAAGGAAGTGAAACTTCCTAAATGCCATCATAGCCTCTCGTAGATAAGTACGGACGTCTACGTACCCATCAGCGAGACTCTACTAGACACTGTCTTAGTCTGGATAGACTATAAACCAGGCTCTGATACCAACTTACACGACCCAAAATCCGGTTAGGCCGTGCGGGCACCCGACATCCTCCCCTAGACCTGTCGGGCGAACCCTTACCAATTAAATTAGGAAAATAAATATAACAATTCATAAATAAGGACAAGACTTAATAAAAATACAGACATACTGATACCTCTAAGCTGTACAAATGAAATTACAGCTGACTACCCAACATACTAGGTTTAAGGCTATCCAGACTAGACATTTAAGAGTATAGAAGAATACAGATACCTACTGAACGGAGTAAAATGCAACCGAAAGGATAAATATAACAATTCACCAGCAATAAGAGATCATTGTAATGGCAAAAAGGATATCTTTCCATTACAGTGATCTCTACAAGCACAACTGATCAAGTTGATGTACATTGAATATGTGTATGCAGTATGGGCTAAAAGAAACAACAGAATTTTCAACCAGCTTCAAAAGGAAGGGCAGGTAGTGGCCAGAGATACAGCATACATCTGCAGTGTGAGATCACAAAAGGGACTGAAGAAGAAGATGCAGAAGCTGATATTTCATTAGTTTGGGAAATACGAGAAACAATGTGACCTGAAGTAAATAGTAGAATGGATTAGATAGTGCAATCAGTGAACTTTTTTCAGGTAGCTATTTGAGTATAAAATAGATATGTATTGTAACTACAAATGGTGATTACTAAAATCTTTTTAGCTACAAAAATAAAAAGTGCACTTAAGTTGTCAAGTGAGGCGCTTTGCCTTGTTTAAATGGTGATTTAGTGTCGTCATCAAGGGTCAAAAGGCATACTTCCTGATACGACCCGGAATCCGGCTAGGCTGTGCGGGAATCCGACATACTCCCCTAGAGCCGTCGGGCGAACCCTTACCAATTAAATTAGAAAAATAAATATAATTCAATTCATAAATAAGAACAAGACTTAAAACAAAAATACAGACATACTGATACCTCTAAGATGTACAAAAGAAATTACAGCTGACTACCCAACATACTAGGTTTAGGGCTATCAGACTAGACATCTAAGAGTACAAAATAAGACAGATACCTCTTGAAGGGAGCAAAATGCAACTGAAATAATAAACAATAAACTGGTGGCCATCCGGAATAAAAGCTGGCTCATCCTGACAGCTGAAGTCGTCTTCGCTCCTTCACAACGTGGCGAACTCAATTCTGGAGCGAAACTGCCAAAACAAAATAGATAGAAAAGAAGCAAATAACAAACAAGGGTAAGTCAAAAGGACTCAATAAGTGGGGCAGACTAGCCACCTCAAAGAATAGGATAGCTAGCCAGGGAGAAGAAACAGATAAACCAAATTCCTCTTATTTAAATTATAAAAAGGCAGAGCCAGATAACAACCGGAAACACGTATGAAACCATAAACTCAACCAGGAATACGAGCCAGAAACATATCAACAAATAAGCAATGCACGAATAAGCAGAACACTAGTTATGTACCACAAGTCTACACAATGGTATGAAATGAAATGAGATGAGATGAAATGAAATGAGATGTGATGTAAACGGTCACATGTGCCCATGATCCCATCCCAAAGCGGAATACTCCTGCATTCGAGGGAAATCCAATCTGATAACCAGCTGGAGCGGAATACTCCTGCTCCTGGGGCGGAATACTCATGCACCCGATATAATATAAACCAGAGGCGGAATACTCATGCACTCTCCTGGGGCAGAATACTCCTGCACCCGATATAATATAAAGCTGAGGCGGAATACTCCTGCACTCAGTATCTGACATAAGAGCAGAATACTCCTGCTCCCGGGGCGGAATACTCCTGCACCCAATATGATATAAACCAGAGGCGGAATACTCCTGCACCCGATATAATGTAAAGCTGAGGCGGAATACTCCTGCACTCAGTATGATATAAACCAGAGGCGAATACTCCTTCACTCTCCTGGGCGGAATACTCCTGCACCCAATATGATATACAATTTAATGCATATGAATGACATATAATGCATATGAATGCAATGTGATGCAATAATAACCCTTCACCGGCGCGAGACTCTCATCGACAGCCGGGGAGTAGATGTGAACTCACACCCAGAGTAGAATGCTCAGATCCTCAATGCAATACCAACAACAGGACATAACATATAATATAAAATGTATATCCAAAGCTAAGTCGTAATGAGTACGCCTATCAGCAGCTACACACGTAAGGAACACGTGGTAGAAAATCCACAAGGCCAGGTGCCTCCAAAAAAATGGATATAAACACTTACCTCTTCCAAAAGTTAGCATTGGCTAATCAACAACCGCTTTATCCTTTGATTTCATTGCCAAACGACCCCACTCTATTCAATAAACAGAAAAATATATCAAATTAGGCTAAAGGCTTCATTCCTCACATCTTAAGGCAATCCGGTTAGGAACCTGATACCCTATTCGCATACGCAATACGCAGCCCAGGTCTATGTACAGGGTTTAAGGTCACATAACCAAACCCTAAATAAATTATATTTATATGTTGCGCATAACTCACTCAGTATGAATATATAATCAATTCCACTATTGGGGTCCAATTGACCAATTAAACTATCCGTTGAACTTATTAAAATGATGTATAATATCCCAATTTTTACCGTTAAAATATATTCAAACACACGTAATAAACTCAAATAATGCATTAACATCATTACCTGAATGTTTCGGGGTGAAAATTCTATCTTTTCTCCGGCTCTTATCTCATTTTCTAGCATTTTCTCTTTACATTTTTCGCTGCCTCGTTCTGTTCTGTTTCTCGTTCTCTGACTTTCAATTGTATAGCTACTTAAATCACATTGCCACCGCCTCACTTTATATTTTGTCTTTCTTTCGTTTCTTTTATCTTTTCTTTTCATTTTATTTTCTTTTCAATTTATATTTTTTTTCTTAATCGAAAATTAAAACGGTATTCTATGATAGTCGAAATAATTCCAACTTTTGCATTCCAGTTATAAAAAATATATGTAACATACTCGCTAAGGCGGATCTTAAATCGGACTCCTGAAACTCAATATGCAAATTAAATGAAAAAAGGTCAAATTGTTTAACTTTCGGCATTTTAGCGAAAACTAGCCGAACAACATCGATATTCACTTTCGAAAAATCACAAAAGTCACAAATAATCATACGAACCTAACGACGCTTTCGGATTTCGAATCGGAGCTCATTCGCCAAAATCGAGCTCGAAAATCTCTTTTTAATATTTATCGACAATAAAAACTGAAATCTACTTCCGATACGTACCAAACGAGGTCCGATTTAACTCAAATTTTACTGACATGTCCTAATGGACATTACAGATATTTTAAAATTATCGGCACGCTAATCGGAGTCCTAACTTCCGAAACAACTGACCGAGGTCGTTTCACTTCTCCTGCCAATGAGCGATATCTTTAAGAGGCGACATTAAACAATTGATAATTAATTATTCATAATTTTTTTCAATTTTTTTGTTCATATAATTTTTTATTCGCAGTTATATACATTATTACTCTTGGAGTACACATATAATTTTGTACATTTCTTCTGTTGCGGCTTTCGTCATTAAAGACCACGCTTTATTTGCGTTTTTCACTTTTAAAAATACTGTCCCAAAAAAGAGTGTTTCGGGCACAACGAGATAGTCCTGTGGAACCAGTTTATCATGATAGCAGGTTTTGGGCACCACTTTTATCATGATACCGAGCGGTTTAATCCTATCAAATTTCAATGAACCAGTCGACTAAAGATCAGAATGAAGCAAGCCTTCTGAAGGCACCTGCATCCCCTTCGCCATGATCGCTCACCTTGCAGAGGACTATCCTTTTTCTTTTGCTTCACCTTGACAACGAAATTTAGGTAGTACAGTTTTGACATTTTAAATTCAATTACTAAACATAAACATACACTCTTAGTTCTGTAAAAAGCTTGAAATCATGTTAAACTCCGCAAAAAGTTAAAGAAAGTATGAACATTCTTTTGATTCATTAATTTACATAACGATAACATAGGTTTTTAGTTCAATCAATGTCTACAATGTAATCTTTCCACCCAAAAAAATAATTATTACCACTTCATAGAATTGTAACTACTATGTCTAGCATCTCGAGAATAGGAAAAATAACTAAAACAACCATTTGATATAAATATGTGAATTTGCAATTTTTAAATGATATAATATATTGCGTAACTTCATAAAATTCACAGCTGCAAAATTAACATAAATTAGTGATATATACATATTGAGGATATCACAAATAACAACTTTAAAACTACTCCCTCCGTCTCATTTTAGTTGTCGCTTTAGCAAGTTTCATTTGTCCCAAATTAGTTGTCGCTTTAGCATTTCAAGACATTTTTTACCAATTCTTTCCAACTATGCCCATATTTAATAAAGGAATATTTCCTAGAAAAGTCAATCCAGTTTCATTTATTAGGGGTAAAATAGTAAAAGACATACCCTATTTATTGATTTTTTAATGGGTGTGTATAAGCCTAAAACGACAATTAAAATGGGACGGAGGGAGTAATTTTTAAGTTCAAATTTCTAACTTTCTTGTCATGTGGCATGTATTCCACCTACCGTAGATGCTCACACAAGAAGAGTAATATCTTTCAAAATATACTATATGTCCTTTACTAGTCCCAAGAAGTGCGTGCAAGCCTCAATTAGTATATGGAAATTTTGAAAAGAAACAAAAAGATGAAGTATTTTATCATATTAGTGTACTAGTTTTCCTACCTAGGCCTTAATAATGAACAGTTAAACAGAAAAGATTTTACTTTTTCAAGAAATAGTACTTTTCTAGTTCCAAGATTTAACTTTTCTGTCGGTTTGTCTTTTGATTAGTGGAGAAACTTTGTATTCGAGTATGGTTTCTTTCGTTGTAATGAGCCAAATTGGAATGTAATGATCATATGATGCGAAATCAATATTGTTTCAATCTTGTTATTGTTTGATCTGTTAGGAAAATCAATCCCCAACAGAAATATTATTCACGGTATAATAACAACAATATTAACAAAGTTTTGGAAATACAGTAATCAACGAAATAAAAATAATAACAAGGACATCAAGATTTTTAAGTGGAAAACCCTTCTGAACTACATAAAAAAAACTACGACCTAAGAGTAACAAATAATTTCACTATAGCAATGACTTTTACACTGTATAGTAAATGCCACTATATACTCGCAAAAGAAATATCATTTTTTTGATTTTTTCACCTTATTATAGAACTGCTCACACTCTCTATTTTTCCTCACAGAGTATTTTTCTATATTGTGTATTTCTCTTACACTGTGTTCCTCTATGTTGAAACTCAATTTTGTCCCTCTTGTTTCAATAGCTACTTTTCAGACAAAATGGCACTAACAACCCTACCGTTATCTTCACACGAAATTCCTATTTTACACAAATCCGATTAGGTCATTTTTAGAGACACCGACACAAACTATGGCTATTTACAAAATTCGCACACTCAACTACGAATTTTCACAATTATACTAATTAAAAAATTGCTTAAAATTATTCTAAATCTCATAATGATATTTTCTACATTTCTCTAAGTCACTATAGCATTTTAAAATTAATTTTTTACAATTTTCTACATATTTAAATATATTCTATACACATTCATGCATATTTTATACCATTTTATACACAATATATGCACATATATATAAACACCTCAGCGTTTGTACACCTCACACCTATGTGGTCAGATCTTAGTCGTTCAATGCTTGATCCAACGGTGGAAAACACCCTTTCCATTTTTAGTTACACACCCACACACCCTAAACCCTAATTCCTTTCATTTCCACTCAGAACTCCCGCTGCCACTCTCCTTCATTCTCTCTCTCTCGATGAACTAAACCCTAGCATCACTTTCTTGGCCTTTCCAGCCGATTCCACCAGCAAAACTCAAAACAAATTTCACTCACGTGTTCCCCTCACCCTCCGCAACAGAACCCCTATAATGATTTGCCCATTTGACAAAGATCAAAATCCAACCCCACCCCCGATCTTCGTCTCTGTCGCCGGAAGTGAAACTTCGGTGGCTCCTTCGTTAAAACTTTGAGCATTACTGTCTTAAGAAGGAGGAAAACTACTCACACACGCATGATCGAAATGGGTTGAAGTCGACCCGAGTCCAAACCAAAACGCGTACCCCTTTTTCCCTTTTTAATGTTTATGACCCTATGTGGTATGATGCCTGAGTCTGCCTAGTTTCGTCTGTGTGTTAGCATGCTTAATTGTTATTGGTTAATTCGTTAAAATGGGAGACTGTGTGATTAGTAATTTTCATTTTAATTCATTAGGCTAGTTGGGATCTTGCTCTTAAATTGTTTGTGTGCCTTGAGTTGATACCTTCGTGGCCTATGTTCTTTGTTCACCATTATTAGAATATAGTTTAACACCCTCGACAGTGTGTCCATCTTTGACAGTTTATTTAACCCTTATTTTATCAAGATGCATGATCACATAGCTTATCTAGGCTAAAGACTGGAATGGTAATTTAGTTTGAACATGATTTAAGGGATCTCGACTAGATTTAATTTGAATTTGTGATTGGTACTTGAATGGAAGATAGTTCTGGTAATTGATATGGTTCCAATTAAAGATTGTTTGAAATCTGTTAAGATAATTGGTTGATTTTTGAACCTTAATTATGTTTGTACAACTGGTTGTGAACCTAGACTATATTATATTTAAGGAAAAGGAACTATTTCTATCAGTAATTGGATTTACCCTAAGTTTAGGGCTTTGATTGATCCATACTTGGTAAGACTACATAGGTGACTCCTTTTAGTTTTAGGAGACAATATTCTTTTACCTTATTTACCCCCATGTCCGTTTGAACTAATCCTCTCACCTCACACCTATTTAAACTGGTTGCATTCTTCACTTTACACACAGTTTTAGACTAAAAATACATTGGAACACATATACGGCTGAAATACTCTCTCTTCCCTAGTTACTCTGAAAATTCTCACTGTTCCTCTGTAATTCTTTCTACTAAAAAGAAAAGCTTAGACAAGTTTATGGAGGCATCTAGTTTGTTGCATTGTCACCGTCTCTCTTTGGCTTGTTTGTTTACTAAATTATCAAAGGTATACAGTCTTCTCTTCACCCTATAAGTATGTAAAGGAATGATGCATGGTTCTGTGATCTGTATGCCACTGTCTAGGCCTCTTTTTGGCCATCTAACCTTGTTTGCAGGTTTTTGGGGATAGTCTTAAGGACTAAACCATGATCTTTTCATTACAGGAAGGCTGGGCTTTGTGAGAAGGGGTACCAAAACCCTATGCTACTAACTGATTATGTGCAGGAATGAAATTTCCATGGTTTAAGCATTGGCTTAGACAAAACCTGGGCCAATTAGTTTATTTGTGTGTATAAAACCCTCTACTACTTCTGTGATAGTATAGATACTCCCCTGTGTGTTTATGTATTTATTAGGACTTTCTGCATGTACCTATAATGTCTCATTATCACTATTGGCTATCCAGGAGCCTCTCCTAACCCTCACTTTGTTTGGACGCATCATACTCTTTAAAACATTGATATTGCATAAAACTTAAGTCTAAATAATGATGGAAAGTGTAAGATGACATGTACTCTAGTTTGAAGTTAACGTCGCAATATTCAATTGAAGCCTTTCAGGTGAAAATTTGGAAATTTTAACAACAGGGGCTATATGTGTAATGACTGCTACAATTAAGACTATTTCTGCAAAGTTAAAGCTACCCCTCTTTTGCATACCCGACTCAGGCCCAAAAACTATTTTGAAATGTGGCCTTTTATGTGTATAAACTGATATTGACCTACTTTAATCTTCTATACACTAATCTAATAGTGTATAGGGCAATATGAGTGTGGGGACAGTTATACAATCATATATACGTATTTCTAAAGCTTAAAATCATGCGATCATGTATTTGCATGCCTATATCTATATATATTACATGTGACAGCCCTTTATATGCATTTGTATGCTTTTGTGAACCCATTTTTGAAAAACAGCCTCATAAACATATCTTTCAAAACTTACTCCAAAAGCAAATAGTCATTAAGGTTAGGGCTCGACAATTAATGTCAAGTCATACCGACCCGGAATGGCTAATAACTTTTACAAAAAATAAACCCAATTTGGTTTGTGTCAAAATCTAAAAATATTTTCAGAACTGGCTATTTCTGCAGGAATGTGTTAAACCCTGAAATTACGAAAATATGCTGATTTGAAGTGTTCGTTGCGATATTGGCATGCATAGTACAACATTCGTAAAATTGAGGTCTAAAAGTGCGATTAGGCGTTTGGCCTAGGCCCTTTTTGCAAAACATCGAAAGCCCAATATCACACCTTTACTGCTTATACACTGATTTGCACTAATAGATCTTTTGCTTGACTAGTTTGCGTTCTTGACCTTTAAAGTTAGTAAAATAATTTGTATTTGTCTATGGCCTTTTTAACATCCCAAAAGTAAAAGCTCAGGCGGGAACCACTTTTTGTGGGACTTGAGGAAGTGCCTAACACCTTCTTCCCCCGAGTCATTTGGACTTCTTACCCTCGAATCTCTGAAAATATACTTTTATTGTACAATACCCGACCTTAGACATTTAGGTGGCCTAATACACCTTAGAAGACGCATATTAGGTGGTGACTCCGATTTCAAACTCAACCGAGTTTTCTAGTCAAACGCAAGCCTTGACTCACTCCCAGTCGGGTAAAAAGGGGGGTGCGACACTCTCTCTGTGAAACTGGATGGTGCAAAAGAGGAAAACACTGCCTATATTTATAGTGGCAGATTTTCTTTGCCTAGCTCATCGCTTACATAAGCAAATATAATAATTTCAAACTTTGTTGCCAAGTAGTGGCTGGTCCGTTACAAGTTGAAAAAGGTATGGCAACCTTAATTTCAAAATTTGCATGTTTCTTATTTGGTAAATGGGGCTGGACCCCACAACAATCTCCCCATCCAGTCCCATACACCTGAAGGAGGTATGTTCAGCTTTTAGACAGAGCTCATACCGACAAGTTTTTTGCATAACTCGAACTTGTCCCTTTGAACCGCCTTGAAAGCGTCTTGCTCCCCCTGATCAACAATCTCATCAGGTTGCCCCCCCTGCTCAGCAGCATCAGCTATCGTGCTTTCTCCACCTCGGTAAAATTCTTCATTTGTCTTGTACAACATATCACGAGCAGCTCCTTCTGCAATCACCAATGATCCCTTCGTAAGTCTCCATCTTTGATTTGCAAAGTGATTCTCGTACCCATCTCAGTCCAAAGCAATCTCCGAGATCAAGTTCTTCCGCAAATTAGGTATATGTCGCACGTCCTTTAAAAGTAAGGTGCATCCCATATTTGTCTTGGTCCACACAACCGATCCCCACAACCTTAGAGTAACTCGTGTTACCCATCCTCACTATGTCGATCACCTGCTACATATCTGCAAAAATTATCTCTTACCGATATGACGTGGTAAGATGACGTTGTGTCAACCACCCATTCTGACTCTAGACCTACCAAGTGCATACATTCCTCATCCTCATTTACGATGAGAATAGCATCTGAGTCATCATATTGCATCATGGCGGTTGTGTTAGCTTCATTATTTTGGCTACCGTATCCGCCTTTACCCCTTTTAAGATTTGGGCAGTTCTTTTTAAAGTGACTCGGTTGACTACAATTGTAGCAATTTCCACCTGTTGCTGTGGACCAGTTTCTGGACTTCTCCCAACCTCCAAACCTACCATAGTTGCTCGAACCCCTGCCTCTACCTTCTGTGATGAGAGCATGTCCATGACTGTCAGGCTTCTTTCTCATGTTCTTGTTGAGTAGAATAGCCGATATGGCATCATTCAACTCAATAGAAGTTTTATACCTTCACCAATTCGTAGGGCATATAACTGTTTCTTCAGGTACAATTTATTTGTCAACATCTTCGACATATATAGACTCTCCAACCTTGTCCATATTCCATACGCAGTGTCTTCATTAGTGATGTTATTGCCCACATCATCTGATAAATGCAACCTATTTGCACTAGCCGCCTTTTCATCCATCTCCACCCAAACCTCGGGCTTCATAGGTCCAAGCTTCTCTCCATCCAGTGCCTTCTGTAATCCTTGTTGGATGAGCAGATCCCTCATCCTTCTTTGACACATTGAGAAATCGCCCTCTCCGTTAAACTTTATTAACTCGTACTTTGCTCCTGATATTTTTTTTTCACCGAGTATCGTACCGCCTGCCGAGAACAGTATTTCTGTAATGAACAATACATGTGCTCTAATACCACTTGTTGGAAAAATTAATCCCCCCCCATAAAAATATTATTCACGGTATAATAACAACAATATTAACGGAGTACTAAAATGCGGTAATCAATAATAATAACAAGGACACCAAGATTTTACGTGGAAAATCCTTCTGAACTAAGGGAAAAAACCACATCCCAAGAGGAGTAAATAATTCAACTATAGCAAGGACTTTTACGCCGTGTAGTAAATACCACTACATACTCACGAAAGAAATTTCTCTCTTTTGATTTTTTTTACATTATTATAGAACTGCTCACACTCTCTATTTCTCCTCACACAGTATTTTCCTACACTGTGTATTCTCTCTTATACTGTGTTCCTTTCTTTGTGAAACTGGATGATGCAAATAAGAAAAACACCGCCCATATTTAAAGTGGCAGATTTCCTTTGCCTAGCTCATCGCTTACATAAAGCAAATAAAATAGTTTCAAACTTTGCTTCCAAACAGTGGCTTTCTGGTTACAAGTTGAAAAAGGTACAGTAACCTTAATTTAAACAATTTGCATGTTTCCTATTTGGTAAATAGTGTTGGACCCCACAATATGATCTTATTATGTCTTCTTTTAATTCTTCTTGAAAAATTTAATCTGATTATTGTATTTTGGTTTCACATTTCAATTGTTATACAATAATTGTCATCATGTCATATTTTTCTTGTAATTTTCTTGGATGAATAAAATTTGAGGTGAATTTAGTATGTCATATTTTTCTTGTAATTCTTCTTGGATGAATAAAGTTTGAGGTGAATTTAATATGTCATCATGTCATATTTTTCTTTTAATTCTTCTTGAAAAAATTAAAGTTGAAGTGAATTTAGTATGAATATTTCTTCCCAATAATACTATCATTTCTTATGGATTTTATGTAGTTAATTGGTAAAGAAAAATTACACTACATATAACTTTAGAGATTTTATTTACTAAGTATAGAGATACTTTGCCTAAACAACAAAAAATAGCGACATTTCTACCATTTGTTACCAAACATAACAAAAACTTGAAAGTGTAGATAAAATGAAAATCTTAACTTTAATCTCTCTATACCTCCTACACTTAGCCACAGCCCCCGTTCACTTCTATCCAAATCACACAAGAGAGCACTCGCTGGTATCAGATCAAAATCAATGCTGATTTCGTCTTCTCCACCAAGCATCATTCCAATTTAGTTTTCTCCAAATCTGATTTATCAACGGGCAAGCACCATAGATCCCATAATATGGTGATATGATTTCATCCTCTTCAATTGATTTTGACTTCTCTCATGATTTCATCTACCCTTAGCGTCATTTTCTTTGTCTATTTCGTCTTCTCCGGTGTTTCAACTTCTATGGCCTTTTTGTTGCTTCGTCCTTCTGCCACTAATTCATTTTTTGTTTCTGGTGCTTAATCTCTGCTTCCAAAGTGTATGGCTATTGTATAAATTTTTTATGGCGAATGTATGTGAAGTGTTTTTCGATTAGTCTTCTACTGCTGCTTTTTTTTTCTTTTTCTGGTGCTTCCGATTTGCTTTTTGAAACTGTATGGAGACAGTATGGTGATTGTATAGCAACTGTATGAAGATTCTATGGCGATTGTATAGCCAATGTATAGCGATTGTATGGTGAATTTCTGTAGACCGTATCTCATGTGTGTTTACATAATTTAAGAGTTAAAACTGTATCAAATTGTATATCATGTGCATTTCTTTTATATATATATATCTCATGTGTGTTTACATAATTTAAGATTAAAACTGTATCGAATTGTATATCATGTGTTGTATACACAATGTATTTCAATGTTATTAAATGTGCAATAAAACTATGTATATAGTTCTTCTTCTTCTTCTTCTTCTTCTTCTTCTTCTTCTTCTTCTTCTTCTTCTTCTTCTTGTGGTGGTTATGGTATTTTTGATACAACGAATAAATACATGACATTCAAGTATAGGATTTTAAAAATATAAAAAATATAAGAATCGCCGGTGATCATCTGCTGGCGACTGGCGGCGGCGGTAGTCGGTGATGGTGGCCAGACGCGGCGACCAATATAAGTAGTTGTGGCAGCAGTGGGGGTGGCTGGGTGGGAGGTGACAGGGGTGTAATAAATTAATTTTGGCACCAAATTTAAAAAAATAGCTAAATATCATGCTAATTTGCTAGGATTTTTGCCTAATCTTTTTGTGAATTCTACCACTTTATTTTTATTATTTTCATCAATTAACTAGAAGGAGAATATCAAAATAATATCAAAAAATAGAATTGATTGAGGGTAATGGATATTTGAATTTTTGTGGTTAATTAAATATGTTTCTTGTAATTATTTTGTGATAGTTATCATTGGTCGTTTAGTTTAATTAATTAAGTTTGTTGTTAATATATGTGCTAGTATACTATTGGGTTGATCCAATTCAAAAAAATGAAATGAAAGTACTCAGGCCCAACCCTCTTCCACCAAACCTTTCCCGCCCACTCCACTAAACCCATCCGACTCAGCCCAATACCCCTTTTAATACAAATTCCCTTGCCTATTTCCCCAAAATAGTTGAAACCATCTGAAACCTTGGCCAAATCTTCAGTCGTCGCCGGATCTCCGCCACCGGCGACGGCAAGCCACCACCTCTGGCAAGAAAATATACATTTCTAGAACCGCTGTCACCTCCTCTTTCCCGATTCAAGCTCAATTTCTCCAAATTCTCACTGGTTTGGCATGGATCGAGGCTTGAAAGTTTGGCGGAACCCTAACTCCAGTGACCATGACTTTTTTCGGCCAATACTTACCTAAATGGACTCCCCTCAGTCTCCACTATGCGTTTCTAAAGGTATTTTCCCTTAAAAACTCCTCTTTTTTTTCGTTCCTCCCCGATCCCTTTTCACTGTTGCAGTTTTTTTGTTGTGGTGTAATCATATGGTGTCGATGGGGAGATGCACTATTCTATTGTAAGAATGTTGTGAAGGATGTATGTGTACGTGATTTAAATGGGGTGGGTGTTAGCCATGTGGCAGTATTAGAGAGGGGTTGTCGCTGTGTTTTGAAATGATGGTGATGATGTGTTGTTTCTTGGTTGAGAAAGTTTGTGCCTATGCAAGAGAGGTGCAACAGTGGTGTTGAGACACTCTTTGTACTGGTGATGTTGTTGTATACGAGGCAGTGATACTGTGAGATGTTGGCTGCGAACTAGTGTTGGCGAGGAAGTTTTATGGTGAGGTGAGGTTGAGGTAGCTGCAACAATGACATCAAGGTGGTGGTTATTGTTGACAACTAGACGGGGCAACCTCGATTCAATGGCGACGTCATGGTGCTGAAGCTTTACTCCAAAGTTTAGATTGAATGTTGTAAATCTCTATTTCATTGTCTCCTTTGTCTATGTGATTAGTTTTGGTTTGCTTAACGGGTGAGGAGATAACCCTTCTTCCACCCCTTCTCCTCTTTGTTAGCTATTATCACTTTTAGTTTAATGTTAGCAAGGAAAACTCAATAAAAAAAATCTTGTTGTATGTAGCTTCTTTGTTTATTACAGTTGATAATAGTTGTGAGTGAATGAAAAATGGATTTTGTATCGTTTGCTCTACTGTGAGATCACATAAGTGTATGCTTGTTTATAAATGAATACATGTCGATTACTGTTAGTTTGAAGTTCATATGAATTCTCTAACTTTGTTTGTTCCATTAAGTTGAGTACAAGGTTGTTCGAGTCCCATTTGTTTACTGTGAGTCTTGTTTAGGGTTTCTTATTTGTGCGTTCTTCGTTAGATCTTGTTGTTAGTTTGGTTAGGTGTAAAATGATCCAAAGCATTTGTCTATTGTGCTTAAGCCTGAATATGTATGCTTTTGTTGTTCATCTAAGTATGTCGCGTGTTTTAGACCTGAAAGTTGTTTCCCTTTGCTTAGTATTGATCCAATTTCCGTGAAGGGCTTTGTGAGTTGGCTGCCTCTTTTGGTTTAAATCATAAGTTTGTTAACCTGTTTGTGAGGGAGCGTTTGATGAATGATTTGTCATGTATGAAGCCTTGAGGAAATGTCCTTGTGAATTTTGAGTGAAAAACAAGAAAGGCTTCAAGACTGTTTAGTTTAAATGTATTCAATGTATAAGTGTAAAGTCTGTTTGGTTTCGTTCGTGTCTAGTCCTACTTCGAGCATTGAACCGAGATTTGATCGGTCTATCCACTATGAAAAAATCAGCTATTTTCAGACCGCAAAATTCCGACCGAAAGTCAGTCGGCGACATCCATCCGCCCGCTTTGATCGGAGAAATCAATTAATTTATATTAAATAATTATTTTTTTAAAACGCCCGCCCGTCGCGGTCGGTTAGCATTTAAATATTATATTTTTTTAGAACGTCTGACTGCTGCGGTCAGACCATGAAAATAAAAATACGAGCAGAGCCCTTTTACTTTACATTCTTTTTCTTCATTTTTTCCTTTTTTCTCTCTTCCTCAACCCGACCCAAACACTCAAATCTTTCAAAAACACTCAAAAATCATTCACTAAATCTTCACCCCGTATTACTTTAAACGTAAATGCTACTAAAAATTTTCATATTTCTCATTTTTTCACCCCAATTTTTCTAATTTTTCATAGAAACCCTAACCCTTTATTTTTTTTGCAGACCACTCCGGCGCCGGTGTGGAGCAATCCATTTCGGTGGGCAGACCACATTGAGGTATTAACTTTTTTTAGTTTTTTTTGTTCTAATTATGGTTTAATGTCCTATTCATGAAAAGGTGTTTGTTTTCATTGATTTGAAAAGAGTGTTGGAGTGTTTAGATTTGAGATTTGAGGACAATGAAAGATTTAAAATTTTGATTAGTTTAGATTCGCATAAACTAATGACTCAATATTTGACCACAATGGTGTATGTTTCTTACTAGGTATTTAGGAGATGTTAGTGATCCATGACTCAATATTTATTTTTGTGCTTGTTTATGTTGGTGGGTTTAAGCTTGTTTTTCATAAAAATTGTTCACAAAGTATTATCTTGTTAGCAAGTGATATCTCTTTTTTCAAATTATGAGAATTGAAAAAAGTATTATGTATGTGAAGTTTATGGTTTATCTATTACCAATATTGACATACAAATACATTCCAAATTGTATGATTCCACAAAGCAAAAGAAATATAATACTAGGAAGGAATAAAGAAACAAAAATTAAATACTATTACTATATAGTATATACTTATTGGTGGTTGAATAAATATTACAATAAAAGTTTGTTATCTTGAACTAATATAGCTAGTTTTGACAATGTTTAAGTGTGCAAATATTTTGGAATGCCAAGATGAAGGGCAAATAAACGTGATGGAATGAATATAGTTATTGGAATGCCTATGAAACTAATACAATAGCTTAATAAAATTTATTTCAACTTAATTGTATTATTAAAGACATTAATACAATACCATATTTCCAAATAGAAACATAGTTAGAGAGTTAGGAACATGGAGAGAAAGTTTGATTCTTTTTATCTCCTAAATTTTTAAAGTTTGAATCATTTTAACCATTTGTTTAGAATGGGATACTTGTTTTACAAAGGGAGAAAATATAGAACTTTCTCGTAGCATAAATTGTAAGCAAATGAAATAGTATCACACTTAACAATAATTTAAGAGGCATTAGCTATAAGTAATATAGTAGCTACACAACTTAAAATATCTTAATTATTTTTGTAAATTGATTTGAATGAAGTAAATTATTTCTACATATCCATTTTGTAATCATTGATTCTTGAGAAGTGTTGTAATTAAATGATAATCCTAGAGAACAAATTAGTTAATCCTGGGTGGTGGGGGATAAGGAATGAATTCACAAGAAATAATCCATCAGTGGAAGCCTCGTTGCACAATGAAATCGAAGAGCTAAAGAAAAACAGCGAAGAAGATCGTATGCTTAATGAGGCAAGTATGAAAGCGATGCAGAAAATGATGAAGAACTTTATGTGTGATAATTCGAAAAAGGGAAAGAGAAAGGGCAAGAGCAAGAGCAAGGGGAAAAGCAAGAGCAAACGTCGATACAGTTCGTCGTCCGAGTCTAGTTCCGAGTCTGGTTCCAAGGAAATGGAGTAGTAATGAATTGTTGATGTTTTTAGACATATGTTTTAGACTTGTGGTTGGTTTATGTTTAACTTCTTTTATCGTTATACTTGTGGTTGGTTATGTTAAACTTCTTTGATTGTTAGACTTGTAGTTGGTTTTGTTTAACTTGTTTGATTGTTATGAAGTGTTGATGTTATGTAAATTGTTAGACTTTTCGTTTAAAGGCAATAAGCCTTGTTTTGAGAAATATTAAGGCTTGTAGAAGCCTGTTATTTATTGGGTGCTGGATTTTACTGCATTTACAGGTGGTGGAGCTCTAATTACAACTTTTATTTTGCAGGTTTTACCCAGACTTCTGACCGCATCGGTCGGAAATTTGGGTGAATTTTTTCCCTAAAATTCATCTATCCTACCGGAACAAAAAAAAAATTCTAGAAATTGTTTATGTCCGCCCGTTTGTTTTCCTAGAAATTGTTCCACTAAGAACACCTCACTGACAGCTAGCCGACCGTTTGGCGATCGTGTCGGTCAGATGTGTTCTTCCGGCCAGCGATTATCCGACCGCCTTGTTTGGTCGGATGAAATCCGACCGCCAGACGGTCGGAAAACACATAATTTTTAGTAGTGATCTTTGCGGAGATGTGATTGTGGGAATAAGAGCATAAACATGGTGAATTGGTATTTGAACTTGTTGCTGGAGCATGAAGTTAGAGTCTATTTTAACTTAGTCTTTAAATTAGTTTGGGGTCTTAAGAGTTAGTTTTTGGATTAGAATAATTAAGTTTGGGACTTGGCTATTAGTTTAAAATCTAAAATTTTAAAAGGGTAGAAGCAAGTCAAAAGGGTAGAAAGAAAAAGCAAAAGGTGGCAGCATCCTTGAAGGCTTTCTATTCTAGCCCATTATTTTTGTTGTCTAGCTTAGACATGCCAAGGGGAATTAATTTTTTGTGAAAAGGTAAAAGAAAGAGCATGTGACTTTATCCTTTTACCTAAGTTTTACTCGACCTCTTTGTCTGTTTAAAAGCCTCTTTGGCTTTCATTCGAGGACATCTTCACATATAAAAAACACATTACCTCTCTGAAAAAACACACTTCAGTCACTAAAAAAGAAACACATTCATATTTAGAGGAAACTGAAACTGAAAAAATAGAGAGTAAAAGTGTTAAGGGTCAAGGTTAGAAAATGGTTCTGTTTTTTTAGTAGTGACAAGGCTGTTTGGTTGCTCGTAGTTGCTGGTTTATGCTTCTGTTGTTCGGATCTCCCTCTGTTAGTTTTGGGAATCTCACTTAAATAGGTACTTTTTTTTCACAAGCTCCTTCTCGTATGTATTTCTTAATTGATGGTCTGTTGAGGCCCTGAAATATGAATTAGTGGCCTAAAGAATTTCCTCCTAGCTTGTATGCACTTTTGGTATGCCATTTTACTGTTATGATTTTAAAAAAAAATGATGATAAAATATTTGTAATTTGAATCTAAGTAGATCTGGTTATGTTTGTTGACTTGCAATAAATGGAATAGTTTATCATGAAATCATTTTGTTTAAATATTGATGTAACAAGTAAATTCGCGTCAAGAAATAAATATCAAGACAAGAAAATATCGTAACAAGTGTAGTATTTGATTTCAATATATGAGTAGTACAATCTCTATAATTCCTCTGATTCGTCTTTTCAAATACAATTTTTAAGTAATGATCCAAGGGCTTTTGAGCTTGATCTTGAATCTTCCTTTTAATACTTGAATCCTTATAACTTGTAGAAATTCCTTGCAGCTTTTAAGAAACTTGTAGCGTTTGATCCACGAGCTCCTTGTTGCTTCTTGTTATGAATTTCTCTTGCTCTTGATTTCTTCCCCCCTCAAATGAGAGGTTTGATCCCTTTATATAGATATGGGATGGAGTGGGCTCTAAGAAGACCTAACGGGCTTTGGCCCGTAGACCGGCCAATCAGATTTAAGCAGTGACAAAGCCATATTTGATTGGCTAGAACATGTCACTTGTACATATGTCATATTTTTATTGGCCATTGGAATTTGACTAGGATTGCCACGTCATTGGCATATGGCATAATCCTATTGGCTCTTTGATTTGATTTGGCGCCACGTCGCTTGCACATGTGGCAACGATTCGGGCCTTTAGGATAAGATGATACCCATTAGCTTTGGGCTAATAAAGTGGGCTTATCATTTGTGGCCCAATAGATTTGGATGGTGGACCTATATAATTAATCCAATTATACTAGCCCACTTAATTTATTTGGACTAATATGCCTTGAATTTAACATATAGCCAAATTATTTTATGGATTTAAATCCAATAAAATTTATTCGTCTACAAATGCCCCCTACTTCAAGGCTTGTCGATGTCGAATTTGTAGACACTTGAAGACTAGACTGGAAGTAATTTCTTCTCTTTTTTTTTCAAGTGGATAATTTCAAATTAACACCCAAAAAAGAACAGTTAAAATATTTGGCTTGTGCCACTGACTGGCTATACTTCAGTTCGCAGTCCACAAAGTAGCTATGAATGAAAATGTTGCCATCATAGTGATTTGCGTAAACGAACTGGCTACCTTTCAGTAAGAATTTCAGAAAGTGGCTATGAGCGAAAAAGAAGGCCATCTTCTTTCTCGTTTCCATCAGAGTAAGTATATGACCGATCTGGCTATGTGTCGGTTACGGGTGCTGAAAGTGGCTATCCCAAAATTGACTATATTCCAGTCCACATTCTTGAAAGTGACTATTTGTTTAATTTATAACTTCAGTTTGAAAAGGCGGCGTCAACCAACGAGACCTTATTCATAGCTGCTCTCTTGCTTTTTAGAATCCTATTAGGATACAATTTTTTTATATCCTTGTTAGAGACAGATTTGTACAGTACCAATCCCTATATAAAGGGGCCCTATGCATAATATTTTGCATATATATTTTTGGTTCTTCAAGCAAAACGAATCTCTGCAACTAGTTAACATGTGAGTCTCCAATCATCATACTTGCTCTTTTTATTCTGCTTGTGCACATATTCTTATTTTGCTTTTTTTTTCTTTTTTTTTTTTTTTTTGACATAAGAAAGGTCAAAGCTTCATTAATTTGTCATAACATGTTTAAATCATGTTCGCTATCCAGAATATCATGTTATGAGATTGAACAGGTTGCATGATAGATCTTGAAGATCACTTCTCAGGCTTTCTTGGAAAAGCATGACTAACTGGATTTAAGCTCCCTAACTTAGCAGATACTTGAGGCTTAATTTCTTCTCAATTATTGTAAGCTGCTCGTTTAATGTAGCAAAACTTGGTGCACTTCTAGTTTATAGAATATCATAAACCTTCTTCCCTCAGCAGTACAAATGTTTTTTTTTTGTCACCATGTTTTGTCCAAGAAAATATTTTCCTTTTCAAAAATATCAATTCACTTTAATTTGTTAGGCGCAAAATATTTAATAAACTCTGAGTGCAAAGCTTTTTACCCCAAATTTGCTTAGTCCCATTCAAGACTTTTTTTTTATTTTATTTTTATATAGCAAACCAACTAAATTTTACTAGTCTGACCATTGCCGCTGTTCTGTTGGAACTTCAAATATTAAGCTTTCATTTTTTTTTTTGAAAGTTATAGTTGACAGTCTTTTATTTTCTTTTCGCTTTAGTTGCAGCAGGCAAGACAAAATTCAACTACCCCAGTTATCATCGGTCCTCGTTCGCAAATTTGACAGGTAACACCTCTCTTTTTCATGTGCGCATTTGTTTTCCTCACTTTTTTTTTTCCAGCAACCGATTCGTGAAGGAAGCCCTTTAAAATTCACAATGGAATTCATTAAAAGTACGAAGTGGAAGCTCTTAAAAGTTCAAAGTGGAGGCTCACAAAAGTTGGAGATGGACGCCTTTAAAATTTCGCGATGAAGGCCTTTTGAAATTTACCATGGAAGCCTTTTAAAAGTTCGAGGAGGAAGCTCTTAAAAGTTCATGACGAAGATCTTTAAAATTCACCATGGAAGCTCTTAAAAGTTCGGCATGGACAACATTAAAAGTTCATGACGAGGACCTCTAAATTCACCATGGAAGCTTTTAAAAGTTCAAGATGGACACCTTTAAAAGTGGAGCTCTTAAAAGTTCAAGATGGATACCTTTAAAAGTTCGCAATGAAGGCCCTTTAAAAGTTGGAGATGGACACCTTTAAAAGTGGAGCTCTTAAAAGTTCATGATGGATACCTTTAAAAGTTCGCACTGAAGGCCCTTTAAAAGTTGGAGATGGACACCTTTAAAAGTTCGCGATGAATACCTTTTAAAATTTACCATGGAAGCTTTTAAAATTCCGACGGGGAAGCTCTTAAAGGTTCCAAGTAAACATCCTTAAAAGTTTGCGATGAAGATCTTTAAAACTCGCAATGGAAGCTTTTAAAAGTTCAAGAAAAGGGCTCAAAATTTATTTTGCCGTGTTTCTTCTCATGACCCTTGCCCCCATTTTTTTTTACGAGTTGCGTACTAATTATATTCACTTCACTTTTGCAGATTCAACATGGTTTACTTCAGAGATTCAAACTCTTCCTCCACACGCAAGTATCTTGTAATTTCAGATCACAAGGATGGCAAGGCAGAGACAAGGCTATTAGTTGACACGCCAATAAGTGGTTTATATGCTTCTTCAACATGGCCATTCTTGAGAAATCCGTATAATTTGGCAAGTTGGACTTACGAGCAAACTAGTCGTACCTCTAAGGGTGCTGAGCCTTCTTTCTGCTACTCACAAAGTCACGAATATTGCAAGTTCCCTCCCCTGTCTCGGAAGGCGGATCATTAATAAAGAAGTCCATTGGGGTGATACCATGACATTTGGTGGCGAATTTCACTATATCCGCGGCTACTGGGAGTGGGCTGAGGACATCCTTAGCAGGGGCGAGCAGATCTTGAGAGCCACCAGGATTTATGACGCCGTTTTTGCTTCGTTGTTCACCTATGATTGCAGCATTAACCTCATGAAAGCCTTTTGTGAGGGCTGGTGTCCTATCACAAACACGCTGCTCACCTCAGTTGGAGAGTTATCTATGTCCCTTTGGGATGTATGCATGATCGGTGGTCTGCCTATTGCGGGGTCTCCTTACGAAGAAGTTGTTCCAAATGCTCGAGAACTCACTGGCAATCTTGACAAGAATAAAAGGTTTCTCCCACAAAGCTGCGAGTATTTATTTGACGCATTTCACCGGCTTCGAGAGGGAAATAACCCAAATGTCTCTTTGAGAAGATGGATAGAGTTTTGGTGCAAAAGGGCCGTGACGTATGAGCAGCCTCCAGAGAGAGAAGAAAAGAAGTCAACTCAAGGTCGTCCTAAATTTACATATAATCCTAAAGGAGTCATCTGCAAGGCGGTTTCTTGGTCGAATGTGGAAGAGGCTTTGTTTCACAAACTTGGTATCAAAGGCTACACGAAGGATGACACTTACCTTGCTGCTTTCCTATCATGTTGGTTATGTGCTTTCGTGCTCCCAAAGGAAGGTGACTTCATTCGGCCTGAGACTTTCAAGATTGCAAGCCTGCTAGCTCGTGGTCAAAAGTTTAGCCTTGCTGTCCCTGTTCTGGCATCCATCTATAGGGGTTTAAATAAAATTTCGAATTGCTCAGAACTTGACCGTTCTAGGGTGTACTTTCCAGTCCATTATGTATGGTTGGCTGGCATGTTATTTCAAGACACATTACCCTTTAGAGGAAAGACCAGTTGGTCCACTAATGACTGCGTATTCTGGAGAGGGAGCTGCTAAAAACTTTGGAGAGGAAGAGGCAAGGAAGCGTGTACACAATGGAGAGAGCTTTGTTTGGACTGCAACGACGCCAGAGAGAGAAAAGCCCTACGATTATATTGACAATGGCGCTGCACCAGAGTTCGAGACAAACTTTTTTATGAGTCTTCGCTCGAACTACCTTCCCTTGAGAGATGGAGCTACCTTTATCATTGAGCATTATAGTCCACATCGTTTCAACCGCCAGTTAGGCTTTTACCAAGACGTCCCTGGTTGTTTAGAGCTAGATTTTTGTGAAGCATCATTGGATGATGGGCTCCGATTTGCACGGGTTTGTGTGTTAGCCTATTCAAGGTAAGGGCGACATTTCCCCCTTTCAGATCTACGATAGAGAATTCTTGCTTGCCTGGCTACAAGTCTTGGTGGGAAAAAGTATATGGGAGCATCCTTGAGGATCATATTCAGTCATTAGTGAATGTTGTTAGGCCCGCCACAAATATGCACCAAGGGAATGGTGGGATGTTGCTGTAGTTGATGAGCCCAATGCTGCAAAGGTCAAACCAACCAAACAAAGTAAAAGTAAGGGCAAGGGACTTAAAATGCCGGCAAAGATACCTAGTGAGGAAATCCGTGTTCAAAATCCTCAAGGTGATAATGCAACCTCTTTGTTGAATGATCATGATGAGGTTGTTGTGGTTGACAAGCCCCATGTTGTGAAGGTCAAACCATCTAAACAAAGCAAAGGTAAGGTTAAGGGACTTAAACCGCCAACGGAGGAGCCTAGCAAGGTGATTCATGCTCAAAATTTCCAAGGCGACAATAAAACACCCTTATTGAATGATAATGATGAAATTACTATGGTTGACGAACCCCATGCTGTGAAGGTCAAACCATCTAAACAAGGCAAAGTTAAGGTCAAGAGACTTAAACCGCCTGCGGAGGAACCTAGCGAGGCGATTCACGTACAAGATCCCCAAGGTGACAATGAAAACCCTTTATTGAACGATTATGAGGGAGCTGTTATGGTTGACGACCCTCATGCTGTGAAGGTCAAACCATCCAAACCAAGCAAAGGTAAGGTTAAGAGACTTAAACCGTCTGCGGAGGTGCCTACTGAGACAATCCATGTTCGAGATTTTCAGGATGACAATGGGACACCCTTATTGAATGGTCATAACAGAATTTTCAATTCTTCTAAAAAACGTCTTTTGCAAGACAGCAGCGGGAGCACTAATGAAGATCATTGCTGGAAACGCAAGAAAGTGCCATCAGAGGGACTTCTCCAAAAAGAGACCTCAATTGAAAAGCTTGCGCAGGAAGTTGAGGTTCACAGTGTTGAGAGTTCTGAAAAGACATTGACGGCTTGCATGGTGACGCTTTTAAACTCCTCATTTTATCATCATGGATGGCTGACTAGGTTGATGCCCCCTTTTTATTTACTTACTCTTATATTTTTTTTATTTGCAGAATGATGATATCGAGCAGGAGCAAGAAGCATCCTCTGTTCGCCACGACAAAGACTCAGCAAAGCCATCTTCTACTTTAAGAGAGACCCCTCGCATACCAAATGATGTTGTTTCTATTTTTGAGGGAAAAAGTGTCGTTTTTAAGCACAAAAAGATGTTAGTTTCCGGCCTTTGGGAGGACATATGCGGAAAACTTTCTAAAATTGAGTTAGACGCTATTCCAGAGTTTAGGGAAGAATTCGAGGTCATTTTTTAGGAGATGCAAGGATCAAAAATTACCGATTTTTCACCTTTGAAGGACTTGATGGATTCCCTCTTCGAGCTTGCTACTTCGTATGACCAAGAACGATCCCATTTGGCTGACAAGACGAGTGAAGCTAGAAAGATGGAACTACTTTCAAAAGCCAATGAGCGTCTTCAATCATTCCAGTTAGAAGAAACCGAGAAGGCTGAGCTAATTTCGTCTAAACAAGAGCTGCTAAAGACCACCAAGGCTAAATTGAAGAAGCTGCAGCAAGAGAAGAAGGATCTTGCAGCCATTATTGAAGCTGCCAAGAAAGAGCTTGAGGAGATACAATTGAAGGTTTCAGCTGTTGAGAACGAAATCTCCTCGTACGATGGCATGGATTTGGCGACTGACGATGATTCCGCTCATCTGGAAGAAAAGCGACAACGCCTAGCAGCTAGCCGTCAAGACTTGCTCAATTACAAGTTATGTTTAGATTAGGCTACATATATTGTCTTGTTTTCCTTTTTTATTTCTTGCACTTGATCGGGTAGTGGATTCCAGCATTAATAAAGTTTCTCTTAGTGCTTTGGCTTATATTGTGTCCCTTTCGCTGCGTCTTTAATTTTGACACTTTAAATTCTGCACGTTCTGGCTCACAGACTAGCGCGACTTCACTAAAATATTTGTAACTTTATGAATATGCATCGGAATTGCAATCCGTTTGAATTTCCATAATTTAGACTTCAAATTCTAAAACATATCCAAAATTTGGAAACAAATAGCTTCAGAATTGCTCTAGGTGAATTTTTGAATTCAATCTTTAAATGAAACCTGCTATTTTTATCACATCGTGCCAAACCCACCATTTTTATTTTATGCGACTGAACTTAGAATGAAACTCTAAGCTGCCTACGTACCTCGGTGAAGAGGATCAAGTCATTACGTAGTTCGGTGCAGGTGATTTTTTTTTTTTTTTTAAATTTTTTTTTTCTTTAGGTGTCCTAACTTTTGCCTAGGCCGCCTCTTTCGAAGTTTTCAACCTAGCGGACTTTATTTATTTATATTTTTTGTGTCCTAACTTTTGCCTAGGCCGCCTCTTCCGAGATTTTCAACCTAGCGGACTTTTTTTTTTTTTTTTTTTTTGGTGTCGTGCACAGTTTATACTCTTGTGGGCCAGGAGTAACTTGCAGTTTATGCTCGTACGTCAAGGAGCGATCTTCTTCATGGATAGTACTTCTTCAAAAATTTTCCGTTAATGGGACCGATTCTTTTTCCTTTGGCATCAACGAGCTTATAAGCACCACTTGAATAGGCTTCTTGCACAACATATGGTCCATCCCATTTTGCAGTGAATTTGCCCCCAGATTTGTGAGAGGTGATGATGGGTCTTCTTAATGCAAGAACTTGATCACCAACTTGGAAGGACCTTTGGCGAACCTTTTTATTGAAGGCACGAGATAACCGAGCTTGGTAACATTCAAGACTTTGCTGAGCTTCAAGTCTTTTTTCATCAAGAGCCTCCAACTCTTCAAGGCGCAAGCGAGCATTTTCCTCATCAGTGAGCCCTTCTTGGATAGCAAGTCGCAGCGATGGTATTTGACGCTCTAATGGTAGGACCGCTTCAACCCCATAAACGAGTGAATAAGGAGTTGCCTGCGTTGGCGTACGATGAGTCGTCCTATATGCCCATAAAGCTTCTTCCATCCTATTATGCCAAATCTCGCTTGGACTTGGGAACAACTTTACTCAGCAGGTTGCACAAAGTTTTGTTGAATGCTTCAGCTAGACCATTAGCGGCAGCATTGTACATAGAAGGCTTACGCTGTTTGAAGCCAAAGAGATCACAAATACTATTCATCAACCTATTGTCGAATGGCTTGCCATTATCCGTTATTATATAACGAGGAATACCAAAGCGGTAGATGATGTTTACTCTGATGAAGTTTGCAACCTTCTCCTTCTTCACTTCCTTAAGAGCGACAGCTTCTGCCCATTTTGAGAAGTAATCAGTTGCAGCCAAAATGAACAAGTGTCCTTCAGAAGACTTCGGCAATGGTCCAACAATGTCTAGCCCCCAAGCGTCAAATGGCCAAGATGCGACGGTCGGGTGTAACACTTCCGGTGGTTGATGTATAAAGTTTGCATGGAGCTGGCAAGCTTTGCATCTTCGAGCATAGTCCAAGCAATCCTTTACCATCGTTGGCCAATAATATCCCATCCTTTTTATGTGGAAATGGAGTTTCGGCCCAGATTGATGTGATCCACATACTCCATTATGCGCCTCTTCCATAGCTTGAAGTGTTTCATCGTCTCCTAAACATCGCAGGAGCACTCCTTCAAATGATCGTCTATATAGAGTATCCTTGTAGTAAAGGAAACGCGGAGCTCGGCGACGAATTTCAGTTCTCCTCCTTGGATTGTCTGGCAGTATCCCATGACTCAAGTAGTTAATGATAGGTTGCCGCCAGTCTTCCTCATCGACTTCAGAAACAACAACAAGGTGTTGGACGTTATTCATTTCAACCTCGGCATTCTCTAAAGGTGGCACTACCCATTTTCGGCAGATAGTAACTTTTGTCTGATCAGGCAGGGTAAGTGTTGAAGCTAGAGCAGCCAAGGCATCAGCTTTCTTATTTTCCCCTCTCGGCACATGTTGAAGAGTTACGTCACCAAGCCATCCTATCAATTTCTGTGCATAGTCGTGGTACGGACGCAACTCAGGTTTCTTTACTTCATAGCTACCTAAAAGTTGATCAATCACCAGCTTAGAGTCCCCATAGACTTGCAACTGCAATTGCTTCATGTCGACGGCCATTTCGAGCCCAAGTATGAGCGCTTGGTACTCTGCGACATTATTGGAACAATGTTGAGTCAAGGTGAAAGAATATGGCAATGCCTCTCCTTGGGGAGTTACAAAAACTACTCCAGCGCCAGCTCCATCGCGATGTGCAGCACCATCAAAGTACATCTTCCAAGACGGTTGAACTTCGACGAACATTGCATCTTCATCAGGTAACTCGTCGGTTAGCTCCCAACCATCAGGTATCGGGTGATCTGCCAAGAAGTCTGCTAATGCTTGTCCTTTGATCACCTTTTGAGGGATGTATATGATCTCAAATTGTTGAAACTGGAGATACCATCTCGCCAATCGATCGCTGAGGACTGGTTTTGACATTACGAACTTGATAGGATTTGCTCGAGAAACCAGCCGTACAACATGAGCTTGAAAGTAATGTTTCAACTTTTGAATGGAGAAGACTAGCGCCAAACACAACTTTTCAATTGGCGAGTACTTCAACTCATTTGGCGTCATCATTCTACTCAAATAGTAAAGTGAATTTTCTTTTCCTTCGCTATTTTCTTGAGCCAAAAGTGCCCCAACTGATTTTTCTTGTGCCGCAATATATAATATCAACGGCTTTCCAGGGATTGGAGCTGCCAAAACAGGAGGCTTCATCAAATAGGATTTGATGCTCTCGAAGGCATTGCTGCAGGCTTGATCCCATTCAAAAGGAGTGCCCTTTTTCATAAGACGGCTGAACGGCTGACACCTCCCAGCTAGATTTGAGATGAATCTCCTAAGGTAGGCCAACTTTCCTTGCAGGCTTTTCAATTCATGGAGATTTTTGGGTTTAGGCATCTTTAAAATTGCATCTACTTTTGCTTGATCAATTTCAATCCCTCGATGTCGAACAAAAAAACCGAGGAATTTCCCAGAAGTAACTCCAAATGCACACTTCAAAGGGTTCATTCGAAGTTGGTACCTTCGCAGCAATTCGAACACCGTTCTCAAGTCACGAAAGTGGTCCTCTCTTCTCTTGGATTTTACCACCAAGTCATCAACATAGCACTCTACATTCTTGTGAAGCAAGTTGTCAAAGATATTTTGCATGGCCCTTTGGTAAGTTGCACCAGCGTTTTTCAAACCAAACGGCATCACCTTGTAGCAATAAATACCCTTAGGAGTTCGGAATGCTGTGAATTCTTCATCCTTAGGTGACATGCGAATTTGATTATAGCCAGAGGAGCCATCCATGAAAGATATAGCCTCGTAACCAGTAGTGGCATCGATCATAAGTTCTGGAATAGGAAGCGCGAACTCATCTTTAGGACATGCATTATTGAGATCCCTAAAATCAACACAAACTCGAATTTGACCATTCTTCTTCCTTACAGGCACTATGCTTGAGATCCATGTGGGGTACTTGACTTCACGGATAAAACCAGCCTCGATGAGTTTGTTGACTTCCACTTCAATCAAGGGGACCAAATCTGGCCTAAAGAAACGTTGGGCTTGTTTTACAGGACGAGTACCACTCTTGACTGCCAAATGATGAACCGCCACTTTCGGGTCTAAACCAGGCATCTCTTTGTAAGTCCAAGCGAAGACATCCTTGTACTCTTTTAGTAGATCTACATAAGCACCTTCTTCATCCGCTGCTAGCAGAGCACTAATATACGTAGGCCTTGGATCTTCATTCGTGCCAAGGTTGATCTCTTTCAATGCATCAACTGTTGCCTTCACACCTTCTTCAAGTTCCGGTGGAGCATCTGTAGCATCTTCTTCTTCATGAGGATCGTCATTGTTGAAAGATATGTGGTGACAACCAGAAATATCATATACCTCACTTATAATCCCATTTGTAGATAAAGCATTTTCCTCTTCTTGTGCAATGATGTGATAAGAAGATTCCATTATTTCTTCATCTACATCATGCTCCTTCGTGTGGACTATAATGTGAGTCTTGGCCTTTAACACATCTTCACATGAGACTATCAATCTTTCTTCGCGCCTCATTCTTGAAGGATAAGACTTTGACTATAATTAGAAGGGGCATGCACCTTCACACTTTTGGATTTTCTCGGAGGCTTACTTTTCTTATTCAATGGTCCCAGCCTATCAAAGACAAAAGTTCTTGAAGATGGTTTTCCAAACCGATCAAAGACAGAAGTTCTTGGAGATGTTTCTCCCAGCCGATCAAATACAGAGGTTCTTGGAGATGGTTCTCCCAGCCGATCAAATACAGAAGACCTCTTACTCGAATCCTCAGAGTCGTCTTCGGCAGTGATGTAGTTGTTGCTTGCCCTTCTTATAGAGATTCGAACCGATGGAGGTTTCTCATAACCCAAGCCTTCACATGATTTCTTCATGGTACCTTCAGATAAGAGCTTCCCTAGTGTAGATGGTTCATTGGGGTCATATCCGGCCTTTGCAAACAACTTGTAAGCATTCGGATCAAATCCCTCATTCGTGCGCTTCGTAGGGAGTTCTTTATTCAACGGTAGATTCTTAGCCACAAAGTCACCAAGTAATTTCGAGGTCAGCTTCATCGCATCAATTCGCTTGATGGGGAGGGTTAATCCCTTGAGTTGATCACTTTGAAGACTAGAAAACTGGCTTTCTTCTTTCTTCAATTTTGGAACATAGCGAAGTGTAGGACTTATTTTCTTGCTTGAAGTTGCAACATTTGCCTTGTGTACGTTACTTTGATTAAAGAGAAATTGACCTCCATCAGCTACAACTTTTGCTTTACCAGCTGCGACCTCAGCCCTTTTAGCTGCAAGCTCGGCATCTCTGGTTGTCGCTTTATTATCGGGTTTTATTCCCCCCACGACATTCTTCAAGTAGAATTTTGCATCGGCGAAGTGTGCCTCTACTTCGGTAAATGGCTTGTCATCAGCAACGACCGTCTTTTCGACTCCACCCTCATGATATTTTAGGCATTGGTGATAAGTGGATGGAACCACTTTGTTTTCATGTATCCAAGGCCTACCAAGTAAGATATTATATGAAGTCCTTGCGTCGATCACATGCATCCATGCGCTTGAAGTCATTTCTCCAATGGTGAGATCCATTTTTAAGGCACCTATAGCCCTTTGCCCCCCTTGGTTGAATCCTTGAATCAACAGGTGACTTTGCGTTAGTTCTTCAGTAGAGATGCCAAGTTCCTTCAACGTGCGGATAGGCAAGATGTTGACTCCAGATCCTCCATCAATTAAGATTCTATTCACTCTTTGCTCATCAACATAGCCAACCACAAATAAGGGACGATTATGAAGAGTCTCACCAAGTAGGATGTCATCATTTGTGAAGGTGATCTTTGCTTCGCAAGTATTTGCTTCTTGGGAGATAGGCTCGATAACTTCTTCTAATTGCGCCGGTGGCAACAACTGTGAAGTTTCACTCTTCTCTTCTTCTTTATCAGCATTACAACACAAAGCCTTAATATCACCCTTAGGAATCTTCATGCAGAACCACCTTGGAATAAACTCTTCCAAAGTCACAGGCTGACGTGACTTTTGATAGTGGTTAACCTCCACCTTTTCCTTTTGTGGACGTCGAATAGCACTTTGCTTTCTTGTCCTTTTCACCATCTTTTGCCTTATTGGTTGCTCAGCTGATTCACTGCGTGACTTTATTTTATTGCGCCTCCGCCGAGTCACTAGTATCCAACCTTCATCATCTCCTTGATCAGTTTGAGCTTCACCTTCTTCCGATGATGCTTGCTCCAAGCTCCACATATTTAGTTTGGCGAGTTGTAGTGATTGATTTATTGAGATAGGTTCAAAGTCACCAAACTTGATCATGACTTCATTCTCTTCATATCTTTCAGCGAAGTTGCAGGTGATCACAGGGTCGTGCGAGCCAAACAAGACAGAAGCCTGGTTCACATCTTCCTTCTCATCTTGCAGTTCAATCTTCCCTTCATTGGCCAATTCCATTATTTTATCTTTGAAGACGAAGCATTTCTCCAGTGAGTGCCCCACGAGTCGATGATACTTGCAATAATTCGGATCATTTGTCTTTCCAGCTTCATTGGGACGCTTCATCTCTGGTAGCTCAATGAACTTTAACTCCAGAAGTTCATCAAAAATTGCGGGAACATCGGAATCTAGGAATGGATATTCCCTTTCTTGCATCTCCTTTAAAGTCAACTTTCGACTTGGCTTGTCCTTAAACGAAGTCGTCTTCACGCTTTGCTTCTTGCTTACCTTTGTGGTGAACTTCAAAGGTGCAGTATCAACATTCATAGATTCTTTATTTTCGGCCTTAGGCGCCACCTTGCTCCATTTCTTGACTTCTTGCTTGTCTTTTCCTCTGCGAGACTCATAGACAGGCGGTCCTTCACTTCCACTGGCAGCAATGCTTAGCTCCATATCATGAGCGCGCGTGGCCAACTCTTCAAAAGTCCTAGGCTTTATTCCTTGCAGGATGTAGCGAAGCCCCCAATGCATGCCTTGAATGCACATCTCTATTCCCGACGCTTCACTTAGCCTATCTTTACAGTTAAGACTTGCATTCCTCCATCGATTGATGAAATCAATAACTGGTTCTTCTTTTCGTTGGCGAGTGTTTGTGAGCTCTATCATGCTCATAGTACGCCTTGTGCTATAAAAGCGATTGAGAAACTCGTACTCCAGATCCTCCCAACTATCAATGGAACCAGACTCGAGATCCGTATACCAATCAAACGTATTTCCCTTAAGTGAGCGAACGAACTGCTTGACAAGATAATCTCCATATGTTCCAGCATTGTTGCATGTTTCAACGAAGTGCGCCACATGTCGCTTTGGATTTCCCTTGCCGTCAAACTGTTGGAATTTTGGGAATTGATAACCAGCGGGCATCTTTAAGCTATCAATCCTTGCAGTGTACAGCTTCGCGTATGCGAGAGAAGACTTGGAGGCAACCTCGTACTTATCTTTAATCGTCCCCATAATAATCTCCTTTAGCTGATCAATTGGAATCACTCCATCAGCAGAAACTTGGATTTCCTTAGCAGGTGTCGCTTGCTTCGCTGGAGTATTTATTTCTTGAACTTCTGGACGCTTCCCTGGCGCATGGCTAGATTCGCCCTCCATCATGCCTTCCATTTTGTTGATGCGAGCGTCTTGATCTTTGACATAGTTTGTCAAGCCATCAATCGCCTTTGCCAAGCTTGCAAGTTGTTCCTCCATCGTTAAAGTATTAGTTTCCATTGCTTGCACGGCTATTGGAGATGATGGAGAGTAGCATGAATTTTCCCACAGATTAATCCTTGATTTGCCTATGTCCGGCGATGCGGTTGGGGATGATCCAGCACTCGAGTCATCATCGCGTTCTTTCATGATTTTCTTCTTAGATCCAGAAACGCTAAGCCGAGCTAAAGCTCTTTCAACAATTTCAGCAACACTGCTTTCTTCCTCCAATCCATCAGTAGAGGATCCATCTCCTTTCGAAGATGAAAAATTAAATATTGGAGTCAATGTGGACGGCACTTGGGGTGCTTGTTGTCCAAACAAATTTGCTTTGTTCCTCGTAACTGGTCCAAAGCTTCCCTTAGTAGCATTCATGACGCTTTCAACTTCAGAGGAGAACTTAGAGTTGGCATCAAGATCATGAGGCCAAACGGATTTTGCAGCAGCAGCAGCAGATTTTGAGTTGGTGTTCTTAGAAGTCATCTCAATGTTATTGAACTTTGCGAGTTGAAAAGTTGAGATGAGAGGTAAAGATTGTCCCACTGGGCGTGCCAAAATTTGTAACAAGTAAATTCGCGTCAAGAAATAAATATCAAGACAAGAAAATATCGTAACAAGTGTAGTATTTGATTTCAATATATGAGTAGTACAATCTCTATAATTCCTCTGATTCGTCTTTTCAAATACAATTTTTAAGTAATGATCCAAGGGCTTTTGAGCTTGATCTTGAATCTTCCTTTTAATACTTGAATCCTTAGAACTTGTAGAAATTCCTTGCAGCTTTTAAGAAACTTGTAGCGTTTGATCCACGAGCTCCTTGTTGCTTCTTGTTATGAATTTCTCTTGCTCTTGATTTCTTCCCCCCTCAAATGAGAGGTTTGATCCCTTTATATAGATATGGGATGGAGTGGGCTCTAAGAAGACCTAACGGGCTTTGGCCCGTAGACCGGCCAATCAGATTTAAGCAGTGATAAAGCCATATTTGATTGGCTAGAACATGTCACTTGTACATATGGCATATTTTTATTGGCCATTGGAATTTGACTAGGATTGCCACGTCATTGGCATATGACATAATCCTATTGGCTCTTTGATTTGATTTGGCGCCACGTCGCTTGCACATGTGGCAACGATTTGGGCCTTTAGGATAAGATGATACCCATTAGCTTTGGGCTAATAAAGTGGGCTTATCATTTGTGGCCCAATAAATTTGGATGGTGGACCTATATAATTAATCCAATTATACTATCCCACTTAATTTATTTGGACTAATATGCCTTGAATTTAACATATAGCCAAATTATTTTATGGATTTAAATCCAATAAAATTTATTCGTCTACAATTGAAGCGTTCAAATACAATAGGCAAATTATGGACTTAAAAAAAAATTGACTACTTGGAAGCAAAATGTGCAATAACGTGTTAAAGCAAGATGTCAGACGCAAGCAAATCATTTTCTTAAAATTGGACAATGACAATTTTGGCAAAGATAAGTAGAACGCATCATAACTTTGTGAACTCAAACAGTTACGACTAGGCAAGTGATAGGCCGATGTAAGGTCAATTAATTGCTATTAAGTTGCCTAATGTTTACATGATACTCGTCTATATTGGAAATTCGAACGGACAACGTGTTCGTAGAGAATTTTTGATGGATAATCTATCAATGGATGAGCAATATCCAAATTAAATTTAAGTGCAAATAAATGTCCAATGTTTATATGAAACTCATTATATTAGAATTCGATTGGGCAACGGCCCACGGTTAATCTCCAATAGATTTTTTTACCAATGAACAGACGACTTTCTAACTAAATCAAAGCATAAAAAGTGTCAAACGTTTACATGAAACTCACATGTATTGGAAGATTGAATGGAAAACGGTCCGCGGATAATCTCCGATAGATTTTTCATCAATGAACGAGACCTTTAAACTAACATCAAAATATAACAAATAATTTGGCAACTAAACAACAAACATAATTCACAAAATCCAGATAGCGTCAATAAAGCAATTGTGCTTGCACAAGACTCGATGATGCCTAACCCCTTACCGAGAGTCAACCGAGATCATTACCTGGAACTCTGACGCAGACCATTAAACGAGTCAAGAGTGTTCTAGATACACCGATTTGGTGACTTGACATACCTTTGAACTTGTCAAGTGGCGATTCCGAAAATCTCTTAATAAGTTATGTACCTTAAAATACCTAGTCACTACCTTTTAGTAAATTTTAAGGCGTGACAGGGGTAGAAGGGGGATCTAGGGTTTTTCGCATGTTTTATGTCTATTTGCTATATTTTGGCAAGAAAAAAATATTTCTACTTTTGAAAGTCTTGCAGTATTGTTATATTTATATAAATTCATCCCTAACATTGTAAAGTTAATAGTCATTTGTAAACAGTAAAATCCATGTACTTAGCAAATATGACTGAATGGGTGTTACTCCTAGCTAGTCCTATGTAACTTGAAATGAAAAGTGGTCTCCCATCCCATTATTCAAAACAAGTCGAGACCAGACGAAAAAAATCGGATCCGACTCGTAAACCACTTTATTTAAGGAAAAATAAAATAAAATCGAGTACTCTAGAAAATCTACAAATTCAAAAATTTTATTTTCCATAGAAAATCATTAAAATGATACAAATAACAGTGGTGAAAAAGCTAAAACACCTTCTATGTATTATCAATTGTAAAAAATATTTCTGAAATTCATATATTCAGTGCGGATGCATTTACCTATAAAAGGTACAGAACCAGTAATAGCTACAGTGAGTGAATATCACGGTACGGAGCGGTTTAATCTCATCAATTAGGTCGTACAATTTTAACATTTTAAATTCAATTACTAAACATAAACTTATACTCTTAATTCTGTAAAAAGCCTGAAGTTATGTAAAACTCCGCGAAAAATTGAATAAAGTATAGAACATTCTCTTAATTCATTAATTATAGTTAAAGATAACATGTATTTTTAGTTTAATCAATCACTATAATATAATATTTTCACCCAAAAAAACCACTACCGCTAGATCCATGGAATTGTAACCACTATTTCTAGCACCTCGAGAATAGGAAAGACAACTATAACAACCACTTAGTATAAATATGTGAATATACAATTTTTAAATAATATAATATTGGTGCGTAACTTTACTAAAATTCACCTTCTGCAGCTACAAAAGTCTATACGAGCACTGATATCTTTCGGAGAGAATCCTACTACGAACTTAATTAACATAAAATTATTAAGATATGTTATTGAGGATATCACAAATAACAACTTTAAAACTAATTTTTAAGTTCAAATTTCTAACTTTCTTATCGATGTGTGACTCCAACCTTTTACTTTTAACAAATTATCTTTCTTTTTTAGTCAGATTCAATACATCTAATCTAGAAAAATAACAGGAATTATTATTCTATTGGTATCTTATAGACAAGTAAAAAAGAAAACATATTCCTCAAAAATAATTAGGGAAGCCATTGATCTTGGGCTTCACCAAATTGGATATGAAGTTTAACTGATTCTCAATGCTAACGAATTATGAAGTTCGAAATGCTATAATCATCGAAAATATACAGAAGAGAAGGGCAGATTATAAAATCCATTAGCGAGATCGGCCATTCAATGGATTTCCAATTATCAATATCAACAACATTGAGGAGCTTGATGATGCAATACAGATATACGTCAATGCCAGTGAATTGATTGCTCGTATTTCACATACCGTGGATCCTCAAACAAGGGCCTTGATTTAGGATTTTGTTAGAAAAATTGAACTTAAAATTGTTATTTTCCACTAACATCCATTTGTAAAGGGCTGACAAGTGGTACAAAATTTGGGAGAATTTAGTAATTCTTTTGTAATTTTCTTGAAAAACAATGTTAAGGTGAATTTAGATTTTGCTCATGAATTCCCCTTTCTTGCCATCAAGTTTGAGATAATGGTCAAAACCCCCCTTAAACTATAATTTTTTTTGTTAGTTTCATACTTAAACTATGAGTTGGTTACATTACACTCCAGAACTATCAATTTACGTATTCAAAATCCCCTGCAGTGCCAAGTGGTATGAAGAGTGACTTCACTCTCTTTATTGTGTGTGGGGAAATAAAATAGACCAATATAAAGCATCCATGTGGCATTTCTCTTCAATTTTTAAAATTTCAATATTTTTTTACTTATTTATTATTATTTTTATCTTTTCCTTTCTTCTTTTCCAATTAATTATTTTCTTCTTCATAACTCTACTTTTTTTTTTACAATAACAATAAACTAGTTGAGACCCATTAACCTTAGAATAATAAGAGTATGAAAAATAATTTAATCAAATGTGATAAAATCAGTTGCAATTTACAATCAAATTTTGTCAATAATGGTCATTTTCATTAAAAAAACATAACCCTTAAGAAGTACTGTATTATTTTAGTACTATTTCAATACACAATGTTCTCAATTGAGTTTATTATGGTTGAGTATATTCAGTTCTATAAAATAACTAAGTTTACTATTGTTGGTTAATATTTATTATTTTAGAAGTATGAGTTTTAAACTACAGTAAGATTTTTTATTTTGACGGAAAATTAAAAAAAATTAATAAAGTTTTTTTTTTTTTAAAAAAACACCAAATAAGAAATGAGAACAACTACTTTAAAAAAAATTAATTGTATGAATACTCTACAAAGAGAGTGAAGTCACTCTCCATGCTATTTGGCACTGTAGGGGGTTTTGAATATGTAAATTGATAGTTCAAGGGGGTAACGTAACCAACCCATAATTTAAATATGAAAGTAACAAAAAAGTAATACTTTAGGAGGGAATTTTTGATCATTATCTCTATAATTTGTGATTTGAGTTTTATTTATTAGTTCTTGATTTGCTTGTTTGGATTTCAAGATTTGATTTTTTTATGTCAAATTGAATCACATTTGTATTATTGTCTCAGGCAGGTTTTCATAGTATGATTTGATTATAGACTTGATGAACTGAAATTATTTGATCGGCTGTAGACTAACTAAATCCAATTTAAATTATTGGGTCTTGATTGGGGGAAAAAATTGAACTTAAAATATTTCACTAACATCCATTTGTAAAGGGCTACGTATGGATTTTTTTGGGTGAAGGGAACTTTCAAGTTCCTCAAATAAAAAAAGGAATAAAGTCTTTAAGAATTGGGTGAGAGGGACACTTTTAATATTAATACTAATTACTAATATTTTAAAAACCTACAAGTTTTTTTGTTTGCACAAAGCCCCCACTTTCTCATGTCCCCACCCAGCCCCCCCTTTCGGACCCCACCCCTCTGTCCATCCACCACTACACCACCACCTTTTACCACCCACCACCACTTTCTACCACCATCCACTACTCACCACCACCTCCTATCACCCTCCACCACCAACCACCACCTTCTACCGCCTCCACCATCAACCAACACTTTCTACCACCATCCACCACCACCCCACCGCCCTTCACCACTATAATTAAAAAGATATGTACACATCAGTCAGCTGTGTACACATATATTATATATGCACACGTATTTATTATATGTGTACACGTATTTATTATGTGTACACATCTGTCGAGATGTGTATACATATTATTACATGTGCACACATATAATATATGTGTACACATGTACACATCTTTTCAAACCGTGAAAAATATTTTCCAAAATTGTATAAACATGTGAAAAATATGTTTATTCATCCGAAAATATATGTGAAACGATTAGAAATAAAACAAAAACATGAAAAAGAATGAAACACTGATGAAGAAGAAGAAAAAAGAGAAAAATAAAGAAAAGATAAAATGAATACGAAGAAGAAAAGAAAATGGAGACAAAGAAGAAGAAAGAAAAATAACAAAGATGGTGATGAAATGAAATTTGAAAAGAAATCTTGAAGAAAGAAGTAGAAGGAAGAAGAATAAAAAGGGAGAAAGAAGAAAGAGAGAAAAATAAAAATTTGAAATTATTTGAATAGGTGAGAGAGTAGAAGTGGGTGGAAAGGAGGGAAAACAAAATATTCGATTTTTTTTTGAATTTGGGGTGTTTTTGTAAATTTTAGATATTTTTCTTCTGCCCACAAATTTTAAATATTATAATTTGTCCCTCACTTAAGTTAATTAATTTTTCATCCACTTTTCTTCTTTTTGAAACTTAAAAAACCCTATGCCTCTTTTTACACACTAACGTGACAAGTGGTCCCATGGTATTCTTTCTAAAAGAAATTGGACCATTCGAAAGAAGCCGATCCGACCCAAAAAAGGCTTTATTTAAGGAAAAAAAAAAAAAAACAAACAAATACGAGTGCTGTACAAAATGCACAAATTCAAAAAATTTCATTTTCCCGGCAAAGGCCATTAAGAAGAGTATACAAATCGACGGTAAAGAAGTTAAAAATACCTTGTATGTATTACCTAGGGTTTCAATTGTAAAAAACATTTCTGAAATTCAGTGCGGATGCATCTTCCTATAAGAGGTATGGAATCAGTAATAGCTACAGTGAGTGGATATCACGGAACCGAGCGGTTTAATTTGATCAAATTGATTGATAAAAGCGGTGCGAGCTATGTCGGTTCCATGAATCAATCCACTACTCATTTGGTATGTTCTTACGGTTTCGATTTTCAATTATTCATTTCATAATTTTACTCTATTCGCTTGGAATTTGTTGGACTATGCGATGAATCGAAGAGAACATTTCAGATTGTCATAATTTTACTTTAGTTGTTATGTTAAGCCCTGAAGTGAGGGGCTTCACCTTGCTTAAATGGTGCTTCAGTGTCGTCATCAAGGGTTTAAGGCATACTTCCCCCTGCCAATGAGCGATATCTTGAAGAAGCGACACTAAACAATTGAAAACACTGTCCCTAAAAAGAGCCTTTTGGGCACAACGAGATAGTTCTGTGCATATCATGATAACGAGCGGTTTAATCCTATCAAATTTTGATGAACCTGTCGACTACTCATTTGGTATGTAAAGATATTTCATTTCAAATTCATTTTTTAAACAGAAACTTTCATAACTTTATTTGTTCAGTAAAAAGCTACGTCTTTTATTGGACTTTGCGAAGAATTGAAGAAACTATAGAACTCTACATACTTCATTAAGTATAATAGAAGACAACATAGTATATTGGTTCAATAAAACTCCATATTACATAATTAAAACTTGAAAAGGATATGTGTTTGAGCACAACAGGATATTCAGGAGGACAGACAGGCAAAAGTACAATTGTGGTGTCACAAGTTCAAATCACAGACACCCTCCCTATATGATGAGGTAAACCACCTTTAAAGGAAAAACAATCTAGTGAAAAGTATGAGCTTCAAGGGTTGATTTCCTGTGATAAACCTGGAGCTTTGGTGGTTCGTCACCTTGCAAGTTGCAAAATGGCCATCATTACCGCAGTCATTTAGACAACCGGTCTCATTTTATTCTATTCAAGGACAAGCTGCTTCCTGCAATATGAATACAAGAAGTACCATATGAGTTTCTGCTGCCCAACCTTTTATATAGCGTCTACCAAGAATTTAAATGTCAACTTGTTTTCTATTAAATTCTGAGTTTCTTGTCAATATGACACCATAACATGAGACCATTCCTTGAGATATGTTTCGAACTATGCTTATAGTTAGACAAGTTGTTTGGAAATGTTAATGTGTATGGTGGTTGTGCTAGGTGTGTTGGAGATTTGACGGGAAGAAATACGAGTTTGCCAAGAAGTTCAAAATGTCAATAGTCAACCATCGGTGGATTGAAGATTGCATTAAGGAAGGAAGACGTCTTCCTGAGGCTCCCTACACATTTCAGTGGTATTAGAAACACTGCCTTGCTAGTTTATTGAAATGGTTTTCTTTTTAGGTTTCTTTCGTTTTACTTTGATTAGACTTGACCTTTGTGATTTCTGTTAGGGGAAGGTGATCCTCATAGAAAATGCAGGCCACTTTAGGCGAAGAGAACTTGATTACATAATGCAAAAGTTGAAAGAGAATGTAGTCATTCTTCTCCAGAATCTAGAATCAGTTTTGGCATTTATAGGCATAACTTTTTGTTTGGTGCTGTTTAATTGATGAGGTCTTTATGCTTGCGTACTCACAGAAATAGTGCTCGTTAGTTATCAAATGGCTCTGAATCAAGAAAAAGACAAAAGTTTTGCTAATCAATTTCTTGTTACTCATATAAAATCCTCTAGTGAAAATGCATATGCATGACTATGTTATACTTTTCTGCTTTCTCTGGGAATTTCTGGTTGCAGTATTACCTTTTTTCCCCATCGTGACAGCTAATTGTATCTCAGACATACTTATTTCTTACTTGTTTAGTGCACAAGTTGCCAACCAAAATTTCGTAAAATTAATAAGCAACTTTTGATTTATTAGCAGAATGTAGCAATTTTTTTTCGTTTTGAATTTGCCTGTCTGCTAGCTGCTGGACTGCTTATGTTAAAGTTGGTTGTATTGCTTTCTATATAACTCCAGTCCGATTGATGGAATCTTATCCCTTGGCTTTCAATTATTTGCAGTGGGCAACAAGTGGGACCATTGATGTTGGATATAACACTCTTTAGAGAAACTAAACAAGTTAATCTCTCCAAAGAACCGATTCATATTGAGTGTGAAGAGGATATCGTCTCTTGGATGGATTCAACTTTGCTAAAAGAGGTCCATTTTTTTCCCTCAATGCTATTTATTGTTTTCATAACTAGATTTCACACTTCAAACGGGTAGTTCAAAGTGCTGTTATTTAGACACTTCAAGCTGAATGATGTACTTTTCTTTGACAAATGATCCACATTAGCTAGCTGTTATATCAATTTTAGCAGCACAAACTTTATCCTATAGCTAACGCTGGTGCAGTAGGAACTTTTTTTTTTTTTATTAACGCCCTAGCTTTATGCCTTGGTTAGTTATTTTTGCAATCTAGGTCATTTTTCAAAAGAGTGGCGCAATCTAGGTCAAAGTTGTTCATGCTGAATCCTCAGTTCAGTATGTGCTGAGTCTGAAAGCTCTTATGCCCTTCCGGTTAGAATGTATGTCTCTGTGTGTCGTGAAAAGCGGGACTCTTTCAATGAGACGAGAGAAAATAGTAAATGCAAAGGTCAAATAATGTCGGTAGGGATGGCCAAAAACTGAACCAGTACATATACAACATGCTAGTTGATTCCACAAGGATCAGTTTAGTGGTGGCAGCACTACATTGTGTAAATCGTGTACTAAGTCAACTCCCTTAGAGTACCTTCTGCATTCCCTGAGTACCTTCTGCTGATTACATCATTTTGTTGCTTTTGCATTTTCACTTAAAATGCTCCGAACCAAGATATATATATATATATATCAAATTATTCATAATTACAAGTATCAAGCTTCATTTTATTTTTTCTGATTTAGCAGTAGACTACAAGTTTTCTTTCTTCTTTGATGAAAAGGAGCTGAGCTGAAAGATCAGTTGTCAAATCGAAAAGAAAAAAAGGAGTGGAAGAATTCAGTTCACCAATTAACACCTCAAATTTTGGTAATTGTAGTTATTGATTCAGTTAAGTCAAGTGTGCCTTTTGATTCTTAAATTGGATCGCCAATTTGACAATATTTTATAGAAAATCAGAAATGTTCACCCGAATTACTTTGTCACCCTAGGTAGATAATATATGTTGTATTGCAAAAAGAGTTCTAGGAATAGAGACAGACTTAGCTAAAGATAGGGCATGCAATGGAAGAAAGAGATCTGTATAAGTGATATCTATTAGTTGGCAATAATATGGACCTATCCAATTTTCTTCATTCTTTCTATTTGATATCATGATGACATGAATTGAGCTTAAAATAGAGAAACATGGTCAATGAAGATTCATATAGTTGAACCTTGTTTTGGATTAATCTTTAGTTGTTGTTGCTGTATTGCAAATTGAGTACTGAAACACGTGTATGTAAAAGGATTATAAAACATAGCTTCAATTTCTTGCTTGTTTGCTATCGGTTTCAGAATTTGTCTCCTGAGCTGGGTAAGTACAAGGATAGACCAAGGAGGAAATCAAATGACAGTATTCTGAACCAGGATCACCCATCCAGCAGCAGATATTGTTTTGATGAGCACTCCTTAAAAGGCTCACATAGGACAGAGGTAAAAACATTTCTGACTGTCATTCTTTTAATGCATTACTTTCCAAACTTTAGTTGATACTCTTCCTATCCTGATTGTTTTCATGTAGATTGAAGAACTGAATTTTCCATCTTCAGCATTCCTTAAACCCAAGAAGAGAGGTTCTGATCTTGCTGAAACTTCTCGCAAGGGTCGTAGATTGGTTAAGAAGAATATTACTGGGGATCTTGTGGAGATTATTTCAGATTCAGAGAAACAGAGCCTCCAAAGTCAAGCTCTTCAGAACCATGAAACTTCATCTCACATTTACAACTTAGGTGATGAAAGGCCTGAAATCTCTGTGACCAACAAGCATGGATCTAGTTTTAGCTGCTATCGTTCAGAGCTAAACAGAGTAGGTGTGGATGGTATTGAGGAAACTGAAGTGAACAGAGTCCTTGATAATGTTGATCAGAGTTTACTCGTAGAAGCTGCAGCATCTAATTTTACTGGGAGTCCGCAAGAGAAATGCACAGCTGTTGATGAGGTCCAAAATGAGACTCATAGTACTTGCAAAATGTCTAGATCAACCGAGTTATCCTGTGTCATATGCTGGACAGATTTTAGTCCATCCAGGGGGGTGCTTCCTTGTGGTCATCGATTTTGTTTCTCTTGCATCCAGACCTGGGCCGATCATATGGTAAATCTTCATATCCATGTTTTCCTACTTTGTCGTCGGGAGCTTTTCCCTTTTTTCCATTTTTGGCATGTCATTGTATGAGATGTTATTGTAGTTTCCTCTATGCATTCAAGCAAAACTTTTGATTCTTGGGTGCTTCTTTTTGTTTCAATCGATATTACCTTTCTCAATGCCATCATCATAGGCATCAAGCAGAAAAGCTTCAACGTGCCCTTTGTGCAAGGCTAGTTTTGTTGCCATTACAAAAGTTGATGATGCAATTCCTGCTGATCAAAAGATATATTCCCAAACTATTCCAGACAGCAATTCAGGAATGAACATATATATACTCCCCGAGGGTGAAACAGCAAGGTTCCCTTCTAATGTAAGTTCACTTGTATTTCCGTTCTATTCTGCAGTCTGGAGAATATCATCATTATCTCATCACTGGTAGTTTTGATTTTATTCTGCTGTTTGTGTTGTACATTGACATGATTATCTATATCTCATCATTGTTTTCAAAGAAGATGTATTACAATGATAATGCATACCTTTTCTACGTCCATGTTGCCTCGAGTCTGATGCAAATATCCTAAGCATTTGTTCCATTTGTTCCAAATCACCGAGGACATGACCCTAGATAGGAGAGCGTGGAGGGCGAGGATTAGAGTAGCAGGATAGATAGTAGTTGAGTCCCTTGTCTTTTTTAGTTATTATAATATAATCTGCTAGATAGATTAGTTCATTCTTAGTCTTCAGATCTATGCCTATTGTTCTTAGACGTTAATGTTGGATATGCTTTTGCTTTAACATTCTCTATAGTATGATATTCCCTTGTTGGTCCCAAATGTGTTTTCTAAATGTTTTCTCTAGCCGAGGGTCTATCGGAAACAGCCTCTCCACCTTGGTGGGTAAGTTCTGCGTACATCTCACCTTCCCAGACCCCACTTGTGGGATTATACTGGGTATGTTGTTGTGAGTGGAGTGAGATATTAGGTTCCTGTAGCAAGCTATTCGATTTTACAGAATCAATTAGGTAGCTTTACTTCCGCATCTTGTGATGCTCATCTTGATTTTTCAGTTTTAGTATTACAAATTGCCCTCACACTGTTTCTGAAGCACAGTTAGTGATAGAAATACCTGTCCACAGTTGATTTCAGGCTGTTTCCCTTGGCACTGTAGACTTTTCAAAAACCAATCCAAGAAAACAGTTTTACTGTTAAAAAAAAAAGAAGCTTTGATCCAGTTAAAATGGGCTGAAGCCAAAGACGTGGTTAAGTAAATCAGTTGAAAATATGGAAGGAGATCCGCCCTGAATGTTGGAGGTCACACCTTCTGCCTAGAGTTCATTCTATTGTCATTATATATCCTTAATGGCTGTGTAGTTGAATCTGGCCCATGTAAAAATAGTAACGGAGTAGTACATCAGAAAGCTGCTCTTTAGGGTTTGAGTCCAGGTAGGGTTGATTGGCAAAATGGCTCAGTGATTTATTCCCTTATTCAACACAGCAACATGAGAAGACTCTTAGAGTAGTTTGTGCCAGTGCCTTATTTATTCCACATGTTTTGATGATTTTCCTCAATTGCTTTAACTTTCTTGCTAAAAAAAGCTTCTACTTCCCAAAATCTCGTGATGAAAGATGAAGTTAGCTGTTTGCACTGCATTTCAGTTTTATGATCTCATTATCATTTGTCTTTTTGGTTTATGTAGCCATCAGGAAGTCAAGTTTGTTGTCGATGCTCTTGTCGCGAACCGGAGGAGCTACTAGTCAAATGTCATCTTTGCGAGACTCTCTGTATTCATTCCTATTGTTTGGATCCTCCATTGCTTCCATGGACATGCACTCACTGCAACGATTTACAGAGGCTTTACCGTAGTAGCTGGTAGTTTGCATGCTTGGAGGATTTCTTGGCTCGACTGGTAAAGTGGATTTCATAGTCCTATTCCTATCTCTTTTCCATTAGACATGCACATTTTTGGGTTATTTTGTGTCTGTCTAAAAACTGTCACCATGCGTAGTCTCTTTGCTGCATATCTTGCTCCCCCTCCTAAAAATTGAATGCCAACAACTGCCATCATCCATTTGAGAGGCAAAGCAAGCTTTGGTATAAAACTTCTTGCTACATCACAAATAGTTATTGGGCGAGCTTATTTAATAGTTACTAGGCAAGAGAAACTTGGCGGTATACTTTCCCAGTTTTGTCGATCTTTTTGCAGGTAATCTGGATTTTGGAACCTGTGCATAGAAAAGTAGTTATTTTCTCTTACTCCAATACCATCCCCCCACCCCCCCCCTCCCTTTCCCCAGCTCCCTACCATTCTTAATCCTTTTGTTTGTTTGACTATGTTGTTCATTCCACCGAATTGAAGCTTAGGTGTTAGATTTAATTATTGGCCAGTCGACAAGATTTTAAGGTTGAGCCTAGTAACATATATGGACTTGGGATTTCTCATGTTCATGCTTCATCATTTATAAAAAAGGTGTTATTTAAAAAGCATGGAGAAAGTTTTTATCGTATTCAGGAGGTGTTCACAAGTTGATCTGAAAGCTACAAGATACCGTAGGAAAAAATAAAAGAAAAAGAAGTTCCAACCTCCCACCATTGGGATGTATATGGTTATGATATTGGTGAAGTATCAAACATCTTATGATGATTTTTTTTATCCTACTCATACCCAAGATGAATAATTCTCTCTTTTTCTTTACCCTTTATAGGCAAGACTGGTGCAACCATTTTCTAGTGACTGAAAATTCTGTCCACAACATCAACCTCCAAAGTACTTTCTTGCATCTTATATTGCCTTTGTAATATGGAAATTTGCTCTTGACATGTTCAACCTGTATAACTTGGAAAATGTTATAACTGTACTAGGATTCCCCATGGTTGATTTACAATTTCATCATCTGTGCACTTCCCAGTGAATGGTTAAAACATACTCACATTTACTGTTACCAGCTTTAAAAAATGTAATTCGTTTGAATTCAAGAGTTGCTGCTATGCTAAGGCATCATTTTTATTATCTACAGCATTTTATCTCCTCGAGTCTTGTTACAAAAAACTTATAAGCTTCAGTCTATACTAATAACTAATTACTTATTATAAATGGGAAAAACTGTTTTGAATCCTGAAGGAGTTTGGAGATTCGTGGGGTTTCCCATATCCAAAAAAGAGAAAAGCTTATTGATAGCTAATTCCTACAATGAGAGCTGCTATATAGAACTAACAAAGAAGAAAAGCAATTTTCTATAGAAGAATGCAATGGGAGAAAAGTAGGGTGGGGGAATTGGGTTTGGAGTATAGAGGCAGATTTGAAGTTTTAGGCCAGTGGATGCCGAGAACCACTGCGTTCACTTTGAACTAGTAAAAAAGATTTACTTCAATTCAACTGTACTTAAATCGAAGTTAGTAATACCTATATAAATTGCGGTATGCGTAAATGTGGTATTGGTTATTGATGAGATTCGTAGATTGACAAGAGAGTACTCCACTTCCAACTAATAGTTTGTAAGTTGAGTTATTAAATAATCAAAGTGGGAAACAACTTGCGACTTCTAAGGTGAGGAGGGTTTGGGTTGGGTTTCTATATACCTAAAAGGAAAAGGAAGAGAAAAAGCACAATGAAAATAGTCGAATGTCGTGCAAGGAAAGTTGGGATGAAGCTATAGCCGACGAAGGGATAGCAGGTGTCCATATATAATTCTGAACATTCTTCACTAAATTGATGATACGATTACGAATGGCATTATAGGTACTCAACTTGCAAGGAGGACAATCAACTTTGTTTGGTTATAGAGAATGAAACCACGTTTTCGTCCTTAATGGAGGAATCCATTACATAAAATAAATCTCAAAAGATTGACTTTATAATAAACCAACAAAAGACATGAATAAAATAACGTGAAGGTTGTTATCTTGGGAGCCTGTTGTTAAAAGACTTATGATTGGTTAGAAAGGAAGAAAGACAAATGATTATTCTAAAAATAATGTATTCCGTTTATTTTCCTTCTTGTTTCAATTCCATTCTTATTAGTAATAATCACAACGAACATCCCATGGGGGTGAGAGACAACAAATGAAACATAGTGTCATAAGAGCTATTCCAATTATCGAATAGCTATGGAATTAAAGTTGGAGTGGGTAGAACAATTCTCACAAAATCGGTGCTAGCATCAATTCCAACCTATGCTATGCAAATTAATTGTCTTCCTGTGACCATCACCAACAATATTGATCGAATTTCTCGAGACTTTATTTGGGGATCTACCAAAACTAAAAGGAAAATTCACCTAGTCAATTGGGAAACCGTCACCCTACCTAAGTGTAAAGGTGGCTTGGGTATTTCTAAGGCTAGAAATAAAAATATTTCTCTTATTACTTCATTAGCTTGGAGACTTAAAAAAAACCCATCAGCTCTATGGGCTACCATCCTTCACAATAAATACAAGCATCAGCGTATAAGACATGGTTCTCCGCTTACCACAACTACTGACTCTTATATTTGGAAAAGTCTTTCTAAAGGTGAAGAACTATGTTGCACGGCAGCTATATGGAATATGGGTGATGGATCTAAAATTAACATTTGGAATGATAATTGGATCATTCAGAAGTATAATCTCCGCTCCTTAATCTATGGGCCTTTACCTAAGAACTATTTAAATGCCACCGTTTCTTCTCTGCGTACTAATGGAAATTGGGATCTTGACACATTACCTTTCTCCTTACCCACATCCATTTCTAATCTTATATACAATACTTACGTTCAAATAACAAATCCTACTATTGATTCTCCCTACTGGAGCCTTACGAATTCAGGAATTTTCACTACAAAATCAGTTACGAAAATCATACCAACCGATAACTTTGAACTTGCATCCACCACAAATATCCCCTTTGACCATCACTGGATCTGGAAAACAAATACTCTGCCAAAAATAAAGTCCTTTTATGGCTTCTCGTCCTTTGTAAACTCCCTACTGCAGATCTTCTACACTTCAGGCAAATTATCCCTAATTCAACATGCTCATCCTGTGGGGACACCAATGAGACCATCGATCATATATTTCTACATTGCCCTAAAGTCCTACCTTTTTGGTCATACTTTCCACACATCAGCCCCCCCCACAAATGATTTTACAATGTGGCTCAAAACCATATGTCAAGGCAATCTTTGCTCTCTCACCTACGCTTCAGTCCAACTTCCCACGTCTACTCTACTATCCTTCATCACCTGGTCTATATGGAAAAACCGAAACAACCAAATTTTTAATGACTCCGGTCACCTGATCACCCCTAATCAAGCCATCATACATGCAGTGGAGTTTGTTTCTCTAACCGATTCTACTCCCTCCAAAACGATTACCCCTTCTTCCCACATTGTTTCCACACGTGAGGATCATAAATTTTGGAAACCACCTATTGAAGGTGTTTTCAAACTTAATATTGATGGGTCATATCACGATAGTACAGGAAAGGGAGCAGCTGGAGGAGTATTCAGAAATCATTTAGGGGATTGAATCTTCGGCTTTACCAAAAGCTTCTTCAGCCCATCACCCCCTTTATAGTGAAACCATGGCTTTGCTTCTTGGTCTTCAAATTGGTGTTGAAAAGGGTTTCACATCCTTGGTCATAGAAACTGATTCAAAGGTACTTTGTAACAATTTATTTAATGATAACTCTCCATACTCACATCTAATTAATGATTGCAGGCACTTGCTGGAGTCTTTGCAGATGCCGATGATCACGCATATATTCAGGGAGGCCAACTCCCTCGCTGATTCGCTTGCCTCTCTTGGGAGCACTTTGTACCAGTCCAATGCACTTTTACATTTTAATGTTATGCCTACTTTTTGTACTCCATTTTGGAACCTTGATCAATCTAGCATAACAAATGCTAGAGAGATCCCCTTTTGTAATGACAACGACTGATTATATATAAAACAAGTAGTCATTATTATCAAAAAAAAAAAAAAGTTGGAGTGGGAAATAACTATAAATTTTTAGTATGTATCTCATATTTCATTTTATGTGATATGTGTTTTAGCCCATCATAAAAAACAACGGTTACTTAATGTAATATTATTAAAGTTACAAGGAAGCCGGCCATATATCATTTAATTTGTTCATGAATTAGCACAACTTGCATTATTAATTAGCAACTTCGAAAGCTCCTTTAGCTTCTAATAATTCTTCACTAACTCACATCTCTCTTTCCCTCTCCATGAATTTTCAAGATCTTGAGCTTTCATTAGAGAAGCTGCAAACACAAAGAAAAAATGTTACAAAAATTGCTCCTCTAGCTATTCTCCTCAGTCCTCACTGTCATCCCTATTTACTACCCTTCTATAACACAACGTGACTTATCTCTCCCCAATAAAGACAGAAAAAGTAATAGAAAAGAAAGGAGTGCCAGCATCTAGAATCCCAAAAAAAAGAGAAAAAAGATAGTTCAATCCTTCACTTTGGAGCGTGCCAAGTCCTCTCTTTTGAAGCCCAGTTTTGTAATATTTATTGATTCGTAAGTCAACGAAGAAGAGAAAAAAGAAATAAAACCTCGACAGATTAATCCCCATAATCAAAGACAAGTAGAGTGGCTGCTAAAGGTCAAAGAAAAGTTGAAGACGTGCTTAACTTTGAAACAAGAAAGAAGTTGCATGAATGACATGTACATCGTTTGTTTAATTTTAATTTTTGAGACATACCAAAAGTACTAATAAAGTAGTAATAATTAGTACTTATCATTGTAAACATACAACGTCCTATCTATGATTAAAGACAATATATCTAAAGGTAACATAGAAAGTCTAAACTCAAAATACCAAATATTGGTATTATTCCTCTTCAAACAAACTAAAATGAAAATATGGAACAGATGCCGTAGCAACTTACCAATCAGCAGACAAGTGAGTATTACTTAGATGGTAAATACTCTTCACCTACAACTGCTTGGTTGTGGGTTCGAGTCGAGAGAGGGGATCGCGGCTGGGGTATTAAAAAAATCAACCGGCCTCCCCCACGGCTTTTTATCCCCGCAAAAACATCATTATAAATTTAAGTTATAATATACATTGATACTAGATTTTAATACTGTTGGAGAGTTTAACCTATCATATAAGAGTAATAGGTTAGTAATCGTTTTTATCAAGTCATTGAATACTTTGATATTTGTCAAAGAGACTAATCCATGTTAATATTATTACACATATAAACCTTAGAAAACAAAACAAATTCCAACTAAGGATGTATGGGTAAAAATCGACCTGTAGACATAGCACCTCAGTAGCATGTTTCGGAGCTGACCGAACAGGTGTTGACTAACCATGGACCGAGGTGAGTGACAGGTCGCCGAAGTCAACGATCGAGTAACAGGATTGACGTGTTTATCTCGGTGCAACACCACCTCGGTCACCTTGCGAAGCCATGTTCCCGAGGCTAACAGCTCAAGCCTCGGCGAATCAGCTTCTCCGTAGCGGGGAACTTTTCCCCTTATTTCGGCCCACTAACTCCATTATCTAAGAGGTTGAGGCACACACAACTTAGTGGGAAACATGGGATCATGGCTTATGTATTCATTAGTCTATAAATAGTCCTTCATTTTATAATGTAATCATTCAGAAATACATACCAAAACTCTGCCAAATTTTGTACTCAAGATCATATATTGAAATCTCATTTATTTATGCATAATTCTTGTCTTTGTTGTTATAATTTCGACTTTGATACATTGATTTGCTTGTTTAGTAACCCAAATTCGATTTGTGACCTTAGATCAGTTTAGGCTAATACAAATTGGCGCCGTCTGTGGGGATACAAGCATAAATACTTTGTTCCAAAGTTGAACGTTTTCTTCGTTCAAATGTCTTGTTTTCACTTGAAAAATGGTCAACAACGATAGAAATTCCACTGAACCTCAGCAAAACTCCTGATGGACAGGCTGGCGTTCAATCAAAACCTAATTTCCAACGCGCCCATAATACCGCCAAAAGCAGATTCTTCCTCTTCGGGTTCCACCGAAGCTTTTCAGGCCTTCGTTGTCCCAATCGTGAAAGCTCTTCAAGAGCAGCAAGCCGAACATGCTATCATAACGCAGAATTTCGTGCCTCGTTAGAGGTGAGGAATAGTTCAGCTCCGAATGGCTCCAGGTGGAGGCATCTCGACCTTCGTTCCTACGAGCGCGACAATAGGGGGACCTCAAAATGGAGCCACATCTAGGGGTTCAGGCACGATACCCAGCACTCTGCCCTACTTCGGGACGATTCCCACTGTGGTTGAAGCTAGCTCCTCGGTGGACGTTGAAAAACTAAGCAAGGAGATCGAAGCTCGAGTCGAGGCTCGAGTAGAAAAATGGCTTGAAAGCGTCCCCGGGGTAACAAAGACTCAAAGGGCGCTTGATATTGACCAGTACAGGCAATTTCCATACAAACCTGAGGCCGCCACAACACCAACTCCAAAAACTTTCAAAATTCAATTTTTGAAAAAGTATGATGGGACTACCGACCCCGTTGAGCATGTGACCGAATACATGTCGATGGTGTTGAGTAACGATTTAACATAGATAGAAAATGAGTCGATGTTTTTGAAAAAGCTCGGCGAATCTTTAGAGAAAGTCAGGCATTCGGTTCGGTTCAAAAAGATAACGAACAATGAAGCCGAATATGAAGCAGCTTTAGCAGGCTTGGAACTGGCTAAAGAAATGGAGGTGGAGAAAGTTGAATTGAGGTGTGATTTGCAATTGGTGGTAAACTAAGTGCTCGGTGAATATACGGCTCGTGAGCCCAGAATGCAACAATTCCTAATCCGAGCACAAAAATCTTGGCCCAATTCCAAGAATGACAAGTCAAACAAGTACCCCGGGAAGAAAATGTTGAGGTCGATGCCTTAGTGAACTTGGGTTTGGCGGTGGAAAAATAACACTCGGGAACTGATTCAGTGGTTCGGTTCCTTTCTGCGCAAATGAGGGAGATGAAATGGGAAGTCAACTCGGTGGATCACAAGTGGGACTGGCAGAATAAGTTCATCTCTTATTTTGATTCGGGGACTCTTCCTCAGGATAAGAAAGAAGCAAGGAAATTGAGAACTCTAGCAGTTTCATCTTCAATGATTTGGGGTAAATTATATAGAAGAATGTATAGCACTCCGATGGCCAAATGCTTGGGTACGGACCAGACGAAGCCAGATATGTGATGGCGGAGGTACACGAGGGCGAGTGTGAAAACCACTCGGGGGGAAAGTCCTTAGTGAAAGATACTTCGAGCTAGGAATTATTTGCCCACTATCAGCGCAGATGGAAAGGCCTTCGTGAAAAGATGTGATAAGTGCCAACGCTATGCCCGAATGATTCATCAGCAAGCTGAACCTCTGTACTCAGTTGTGTCACCATGGTCTTTTATGAAGTGAGGTATGGACATCATTGGCCCCTTGCCGAAGGGAAAAGGAGGTGTTCGGTTTATTCTTGTATTGACCGATTACTTCACAAAGTGGGTAGAAGCAGGAGCTTTCACCAAGGTTAGGTAGAAGGAGGTAATTGATTTCATCAAGAAGAACATCACTTATAGGTTCGGTGTCCCAAAGGAAATCACTTGTGATAATGGTCCACAGTTCATAGGGGCAGCTATCACTGATTTCCTTAAGGAGTGGGAAATAAAAAGGATAGTGTCAACTCCCTACCACCCAAGTGCCAATGGTCAAGCTGAATCTTCGAATAGAGTAATAGTTGAAAATCTCAAGAAAAGGCTTGATGAGAAAAAAGGTCCTTGGCCCGAAGAGTTACCAGGGATGCTATGGGCAATGCGAAATATGGAGAAGAACAACACCGATGAAACCCCATTTTCCCTCGCTTATGGCATGGATTCACTTATCCACATAGAGGTGGGCGAACCAAGTCTTCTGTACGCATACCACCGAAGATGCCAATCAATAAGACATACGCATAGAGTTGGATTTGCTCGAGGAGAAAAGAGAGTTAGCCTTGGTTCGGTTAGCAACACAAAAAAGACAAATCGATCTGAACAAAAAGGCCAGGCTTAGAGATTTCAAAGTTGATGATTATGTGCTAAAGGCTTCGAATCAGTCAACAAAAGAAAAAAATGGGGGAAACCTTATTGCAAATTGGGAAGGACCTTACAAAGTTAAAGCAATTGTTGGAAAGGGATCTTATTAGATCGAAGATTTGCAAGGCAATTCCGAACCCCTAAATTGGAACATTTCCAATTTGAAGCGGTATTAGTTTTGACATTAAAGTAAGCATTCCTTGATCATTTAAAATTCACCTACAGTCTCGAGCCAAAAAATGCTCTAAAGCCTTTGGTGGAAGTATTTAAACTTACTCCTCGTATTACTTTGCTTGACCTTTTCAGGAAGCAGATAAGACGATCTTCAGTGCTCGGATCTTCATCAAGATTCACACCGAACACTGGGGGGAGTGAGGAGTGGGATGCAGTCGAGGTCAGCTTTGAGCCTCCCCACCGAAGTCTATCTATTTGACAACCAGGGACTGAAGCCCGAGGAATAGATTAGCGCTTTGTATTTTCGCCCGATAGTGGCATGTTGTTAACTTGTTTTGCACCTAGGTTTTATTCAGACCAGGCTTTATGTAAAAAAGCCGATTATGGCTCATTGATATCATCAATAAAATAAGATTCAATATCTCTTTGTTTCTATGATCTTATACACCGAGGTTATCTTTATACCGAGGTTATATTTTAAATGCATTGACTCGAGAACGAGATGCCGTTCTAAGTTCGCATCGGCGTTGTATGAACTAAGTCTTGCAAGCAAAATTATTCTAAGTGTTCAGCTCAAATAACTTCATAAAGCGAAATGAAAGTTAAAACACTTGAGCATAAGAAACAAGTTCATTCATGAAAGGCCCGAAAACCATAAAATCATTTACATCATAAGGCCCGAAGGCCTAAACAAAAACAAAACAGACGATGAAAACAGGAACGCTATGCTTCGGGCCCACCTCCTTCCTTGGAGGCCCCGTCATCGGCATCCTCGGTGTCTTCTCTGTCTTCATCTTCTTCATCCTCGGTATCATCATCGCCCGAACCTTCACTTGAAGGAAGATCATCAATCATATCTTGGGTTTTGGCTGCGTTGTCCTCGGCCTTAAGGATTTCCTCTTCCAAGTTAAGCTCGCCAGCTCGGCAATGCTTGAGCAGCTTTAATCGAGACTTGATGACGGCCCAACGCTTGCCCCCTTTTGGCTTTGACCTTGGCCCTCTCCTTGCAATCAACTACTTCGTCTTGAAGCAGTTTAACCTCGACTTCAAGGGTCGGGATCTTGGAGTCTTGGCCATCTAGCCTTTGGATGTCGAGCACATGTTTCTTCAGTTTCTCGTGGTGCTTGTTGGCCTCTTCCATGAATTCATTCTTAGCTTAGGCCAACTCTTCACCGAGCCTCATAACTTCGGCATTCAGCCTCGAGCGCTCTACTTGGAAACCATCGCTGAGGGCTTTAATTTTAGCCTCGGCAGCGACCTCTGCTTGACGCAAATCGGAGTGAGACTTGGACAACTGAGCTTTCAATTAAGCTATTTGAGCACTGAAGCTATCCCTTTTCTTGTCCCAAGCACTCGCGACATGTTGGACCTCCTCGTACCTTGCGGTCTCGAGCTCAACAGCCCTCAGCGATAGGATGAAGCCCTAAATGGAAATTATAGGGATCTAAGTAAGCAAATACTCGAAAATAGAAGGAGGGGTGAAGGTATTAAGGCTTACTCTAAGTGCGTTTGCAACAAGGGTGGTGGCCAGTTGAGCCGGAGGAAATTTTTGCACAATAGCATCTTCTTTTGGTCCGAGTAGGGGCATGAATCTCAAAATATCCTTTCGGGAGCTCTCCAGAAGGTTTGAAGAAGTCGACACCTCGAGCTTTCGCAAAGACCCCACCGAGGTTGAAAGTCTTGTAGGCTCAGATTGAGCCCTAGCAACGCTAGAATTTGCTTCCCTCCCTAGCGGCAGAGGCCCCAGTTTCTCCAACTTTAGCTTTGCCCTTAGCCTTGGCAACAGATGCATCAGAGTCGTGCTCCAAAACCTCGAAGTCTACTACCTCAACCTCCCTACGAGGCTCCAAGTCCTCGGCGCCCTCGTCGCTAGGTTCGTCAACCAACCCCCGGCGCTTTTCAACAACAGCTTCAGGCCGAGGGGAGGTCATTACTTCGGTGCGAGGGTGCATCGAGCGAGAGGGTTTCTTTGAAACTGCCCTTTTTCTCTTCGAACCTACGAAGAACAACTTGGAAGAGTCACAAACACTAAAACAAAGGGAAGCAAATACAAATGTATCGACCGAGGAAAATGTTTAGCATTACCTTTTGAGGTCTCTTGAACCGAGGACCACTTCGAAGACTTAGAAGTCTTTGAAGACTTAAGTTCTTTCAAATCTCCAACGAGATCTGCCACTGAGGCCAAATCGTCATCGGATTCAGTATCCTCTTCATCCTTTTTCTTCCCTTTTCCTTTTTCTTTTTTGCCTTTCTTATTATTAACGACTCGGTTGGGAAGACCTGACGCCAAGGAGAAAAATTAGTAGCAAGAAAAAAAAAAAAAAAAGCTTCGGGCGACGCCTCTGATACAAAATTGTAAATAACTTACCATGACTCTTGCATTGCCAACCAAAGCTAGCATCCTCTTGCGAGCTTTGCACACAACCCTGACCCATTCGGTCAAGCCCTCTGGAGGGACGACATTACAGAGCAAAAAGTGGATCGGGGTCAAAGACAAGGATGATAAGAAATAAGAACATTAACCGGAAGGAATGATGAACGAGGGAGAACTTACGTGTTCTATTCCATTTCTCTGGAAAAAATTAGACTCGGTGGATAGAGCACTGGTCTCTAAGAGTATGTAGCGATCGTACCAGCCTCGGTCCCCATGGTCCTCACTCTTGTGAATAAGTGCATACTTACCTCGGTTGTTCAATGCCACCACTCTGAGCTTATGAAAGTATGGGTAATAGAAAGAGATGAGATGTTGAAATGTGAAATCTACATTGGCTTCCCGACTCAACCAGTCCAAGCACTGTACAACCCTCCAAATGTCGGGGCCCAATTGAGTCAGGCATAAGTTGTATGAACGACAAAATTTGTCGATCACTCTATGAACATGAAGTGAGAACCCAATAATGAACTGATAGGTGTATGCAAAGGACAATCCCTCTATGTGATCACAACATCTGCTAGCTGGATTGGGGATGACAACTTTCACCTCGGGCCAAAACTTGCACTCCTTTCGGATCAACATCGTGTGAGCTTGGGTGAGGCGTGTGGGCTTCATTTCCATCGGTACATTTCTATTCAATTCTTGCTGGTCGGATGATTGTTTTTGCAACTTAAGATCCTTCTCGGTGTTGAAATGCGAGGAGATGATTTGGTGAGGTTCGAGCTCTTGCTCGAGGAGAATCTTTGGGAGTTTCTTCTCAAGACCCGAGGGTCCAGCTTCGGCAGCATGCCCACCCTCGGTGCTAGGTAACTAACCCCCGGTCTCTATAGTGGCCTCGACCTCGTCTTCTTCACCTTCGGCGTCATCACCCTCGATGTCATAATCCATGTTGCTGACCTCTTCAACGTCAGCAGTAGCAGAAGTCATGGTATTATCTCCAATGACATCATCCTAACCTCTGATATCTACACCATCGTTTACCTCAGCTCTATCGCGCCCTGCCCTAGCCTTGCACCGCCTAGAGCCACCTAGCAAAGATGTCGTTTCACCACCACCACTCTCCGCCTCAATGACTTACAGCGGTGGGACGACAATAAGAAAATCGCCACTGGCGATTATAGCAGCAGTGCACGAGATATTGTCACCAAAATCACTAGAATCTTGAGTAGAATGAGTTGCAGACATGGTTACAAATGCAAAAAAAATGATTTCTTGGAAGAGGGCTAAATTGTTTGGGACGTTTTTGTTACTGTTGCTCGTTGATCGTGAAAGTGGATGTGAAAATTCAAAAGAAAAGTATTTATAAGATAAAAAAGAAAGTAAGTGGGAAAGTCATGATGAATTATAACGTTAGGAATACCAAAAGAAACGGCGCGACCATTCGAAGCCAAGCAACGATCGCCACGTCTCATTCGGCGGGAAGTTGAAGTGATGGGAGTTTTTTTTGAAATAATTGGCATAAGTTAAGCCATATCATTCCCCCACTTAGTTTCATTCCACTCCTCGGGCAAGTGGCCCGAGGAGTGGAGGGACTATCTGTATTGGGTAAAAATCGACCTGTAGACGTGGCACCTCGGTAGCATGGTTCGGAGCTGACTGAACAGGTGTTGGCAAACCATGGACCGAGGTGAGTGACAGGTCGCCGAAGTCAACGATCGAGTAACAGGATTGACGTGTTTATCTCGGTGCAATGCCACCTCGGTCACCTTGCAAAGCCATGTTCCTGAGGCTAACAACTTAAGCCTCAGTGAATCAGCCTATCTGTAGCGGGGAACTTTTCCCCTTATTTCAGCCCACTAACTCCATTATCTAAGAGGTTGAGACATGCACAGCTTAGTGGAAAACGTGTGATCATGGCATACATATTCATTAGCCTATAAATAGTCCTTCATTTCACAATGAATCATTCAGAAATACATACCAAAACTCTGCTAAATTTTGTACTCACGGTCATATATTGATATCTTATTTATATATGCATAATTCTCGTCTTTGTTGTTATAATTTCGACTTTAATACATTGATTTGCTTGTATTCGCAACCCAAATTCAATTTGTGACCTAAGATCAGTTTAGGACAATACAAAGTATACTCTAGATAACTAGAGGTAAAATTAAATGATGAAAAGATGTGATGAAGAGATCAACTTATTACCCTGGACAAGAGACATATCAATGATTGCATATGATTTCTTGCAACGAGTCTCCAACAAAAGCTAAAGATTTTTCTCTAACAAGTTCAAGACTTTAAGAAACTTTAAGGGTCAAAGATTGGCAGCTCGCAACCATCTGGTTTCCATTTCCACTTCAAGAATCCATTATCAGGCCTCCCATATTTCATGCAATTTTGATGTTCTTGAATTGCATAACATGTCATGTTTGTAAGGTGTGGCCCTTCTGGATTTTCTACCCATTCACCTGAAAATAAGTGGCATTTTTTTTATCACCATGTGATGCTACTTCACTTGGAAATAATGCGAGTGAAGAAACATTATTAGAAATCACTTTCTTAATATCTACTAATATACATTTTCTGCGGCTTTGGGGACAGACAAGTCACTATGTGATACCACTTCACTTGGAAATGTGAGTAAAGAAACATTATTATAAATTACTTTCTTGCTATCTACTATATTTTATGAGGCTTTGGGGACAGACAAATCACGTTGTATTATAAAAGGATAGTAAATGCATAGGAATGATAGCGATCGAAGAGAATTGCTAGGGCAACGAGAGGAGAAATCTTTGTAGCATTGTTCTTTTCTAGACATAGTTTCCTTAATGAAAGATCAAGATCTTGGAAATTCATGGAGAAAGATAGAAAGATGAAAAGAAAGGGAGATGAAGCTAGTGAAGAGCATTAGGGACAAACGAGACCTTTTAAAGTAGCTAACTGTCACAACCTTAGTCTTGAACTAAGCGAATCGTGCGACACTTGACAATTTACTCACGATCTTGCTATGCCAAGTCAGCCGAGATCACTAAGGATAGCTAAGAGAATGAAAATGAACAAGAGAGAATTTCCAAAGGAAGATTTTTATTATTTGGAAGATTATTGTTTGATTGCTTTATGATTTACAAATGAATGACCCCTCTATTTATACTACTCACTTAGGGGCTAATGTGCAAATATTAATTATTTACAAGTCCCTCTCTAGAATCCTCCAGATTTACAAGTAAGTCCCATTCTAGAATAATCTACCTAGCTAGAATATTCCAAGGCCTTCTAAAAGTCTTCCTAGCCAATCCATAACTATCTAGGATATTCTCAAGATAATATCTCCATACTTCTCTAGAATATTCCATCAAGTGCTAGGCTCATTATCCATATAAGCTTCCACATGGCAAAGCTATGCGCCAAATATCGCCTATATGGCATGATGACATGGCATGTCATCACACTCTCCCCCACATAATATTGCGACGACCGCGTCGCAATGCTTTTTCATAAACTCTTGAATCTTGTCTTTGAATTGGCGCAAGTCTTCATACCTCTCCCATGTGGCCTCATCTGGTGCTTGTCCCTTCCAGTGTACAAGGAACATGGCTATGGCTTTTTGTCCCTGTCTCCGTATGGATTGATAGCCAATGATAGCTTCAATCTCTAGTTCATGAGAAGTAGTGATAGTGATAGGAGCACGACTCGATTGGCCCCTATTTGGATCATCCTTGTCTTCGTGGTATGGCTTGAGCATACTGGTATGGAAGACATGATAGATCTTAAGATGTGGTGGCAACTCAAGCTTATAAGAAATCTTTCCCACCTTGGCAATGATCTTGAATGGGTCCTCGTACTTGCGCATCAAATTTTGGTGCATGCCCCGTAGTGACTTGAATTGCCTCGGGTTAAACTTTACCATGACCATATCTCCAACTTTTTAGTCTGTGGGACGCCGCTTATGATTTGCAAACTTCTTCATCCTCTTAGCTGCCTTGTCCAAGTAGGACTTAGCAGTGTCAAGCTGCTCCTCCCAGCTCTTGGCTATATGATAAGCCCCCAAACTCTTGCCTTCGAATGCCGCAGGTAGTGAATGTGGAGTTTGTGGTTGTTGGCCAGTGGCTAGCTCAAATGGCGTCCGCCCCGTGGACTCACTCCGCTGCAAGTTGTAAGAGAATTGGGCTATGTCCAAGAGTCTTGCCCAATCCTTCTGATGTGCGCTCACATAATGCCTCAACTAACACTCCAGTAAGGCATTGACCCGTTCTGTCTGTCCATCTGTCTGCGGATGGAAGCTAGTAGAAAAGTGAAGCTCCATATCAAGCATTTCAAATAGCTCCCTCCAGAAATTTCCACTGAATCGAGGGTCGGTCGCTAATGATGTGCCTCGGTATGCCCCAATATTTCACCGCGTTCTTGAAGAATAACTTGGCGGCTTCTTTGGCTGTACAACTGGCTGAGGTGGGCATAAAAGTGGCATACTTCGAGAATCTGTCCACGACCACCATGATAGTGTTGTAATCGTCAGACTTCAGCAAGCATGTGATAAAGTCCATAGTCACGCTCTCCCATGGATGCTCTGCAACGGGTAGTGGTTCCAAAAGTCCTCCCGGCTTCTGCTGCTCAACCTTGTCCTGTTGGCACACAAGACAAGTTTGCACATAACACTCTATGTCATCTCGCATGCGTGGCCAGTAGTAGACCGACTCAACCAAGGCCCTAGTGTGTCGTTGGCCTGGATGACCGACCCACATTGTATCATGGCTCTCCTTTATAATGCGCCGCTTGATGTCTCCAAACTTAGGCACGTAAACCCTTCGTCCTGTGGTAAGCAATAGTCCATCTTCCTTCCAAAAGCGTCTTGTCTTGCCTTGGGTTGCTAACTCAATGAGCTGCTTGGCTGCTGGGTCATGTTGTATACCCTCCTTGATAGCCTCGCAAATGTCACAACTTGCTGAAGTGATGGCAGCAAGTTCGGCTTTCTGACTCAAGGCATCGGCCACAACGTTGCCTTTTCCTGGCTTATACTCTAGCACATAGTCAAACTCGGCTAAGAAATCCTGCCACCAAGCCTGCTTCAATGTGAGCTTCTTCTGTGTCTGAAAATAGCTAGTGGCTACATTATCCATCTTGACCACGAACTTCGATCCAAGCAAGTAATGTCTCCATGTGCGTAGGCAATGCGTAATAGCGGTCATCTCCTTCTCTTGCATTGTGTAGCGTCGCTCCGTGTCATTCAACTTGCGACTCTCAAAGGCTATAGGATGCCTATCTTGCATCAATACACCCCCAATGGCAAAGTCCGAAGCATCTGTATGTACCTCGAACGTCTTGGCAAAGTCCAGTAATGCTAAGACTAGTTCCTCCGTTACTGCTACCTTAAGGCCTTCAAACGCCCGTTGACAATGCTCCGTCCAATCCCACGCCTTATTCTTCTTCAGCAACTCAGTCAGTGGTGCGGCCTTGGCTGAATAGCCACTAATGAACCGACGTAGTAGTTGACAAGGCCAAGGAAAGATCTCAACTCGTTTACCTTAGTTGGTGCCTCCCAATCCTGGATAGCTCGTATCTTAGCCTCGTCTATGCGTAACTCCCCGCTACTAATGACATGCCCCAAGAAGTGCACCTTCGACTGGGCAAACTCGCACTTCTGTCGCTTGATATACAAATCATTCTCCCGTAAGACTTGGAAAACCTTCCTTAAGTGCTCCACGTGCTCCTCCAGAGTGTTGCTATACATGACTATGTCGTCCAAGTAGAACACCACGAACTGATCAAGGTAGGGATGAAAATTTTTGTTCATGAGAGTGCAGAGTGTAGCAGGTGCGTTGGTTAAGCCGAAGGGCATAACCAACAACTCAAATTCTCCGTATCTCGTCACGCATGCTATCTTCGGCTCATCCCCTTCTGCAATGCGAACCTGGTAGTAGCCCTTGCGAAGATCCACCTTGGTAAAGTACTTGGCTTGTCCAAGTCTGTCGAACAAGTCAGCAATGAGTGGAATCAGGTACTTATTCTTCACTGTGACCTTGTTGAGCGCCCGATAGTCTATGCATAGGCGCAATGATCCATCCCTCTTCTTCTGGAACAGTACCGGTGCGCCAAAGGGTGCCTTCGATGGGCGGATATGACCGGCATCTAGTAGATCTTTCAATTGTTTCCTAAGCTCCACCAATTCAGGTGGTGCCATCCGGTATGGGGCAAATGCGGGCGGCGTAGCTCCTGGTTCCAGCTCAATCTTATGATCCACCTGACGTCTCGGAGGCAAGTGCTTAGGCAGCTCCTCGGGCATTACATCTTTGTTTTCCTCAAGAAATTTCTCTATGCAAGGCGGCAATGTCTCTGGCTTACCATCGTCATCTTCTAAGCTTGCAAGGGCTGCTATGAGTGTTGGCTCCCCTTTCTTGAGTCCCTTGACAAGCTGCATAGCTGAGAGATGTGTCTGACCTTTTACCAGTGGTAGCATGGTCACTGTAGGCACCATGCAAGATACTTCTCGCTAGACGTTGGAGGTAGGGATCGATTATAGTATGACAACGTTGGAAGAACTCTTGCCAAGTATAATGTCGAAGATATCCATAGGTACAACCGTAAAGGTTGTCATACCTTGCCAACTGCCCAACTTAAAATTAACATCATTGGCCACACCGCATACCTTTGTCAGCTCAACATTGACTGTCTTGAGGTGGGTGTTGCTTGGAGCAAGCTTCAACCCTAGTCTCTTTGTTGCGGCCTCGGCCATGAAGTTTTTTGTTGCCCCAGTGTCGACCATCGCACGTGCAGGCTTGTTGTTGATAGTGAGATCCACTTATTGAGTGCTATACTCGTTAGCTTTGTTAGTCTGCCTTGTGACTGCGCCACATACTCCTACCCAGTTGCGTTGTGTTCGACTCTCTCCTTGTTCCTGATCCTTTCGCTCTCGCATTATAGCATTGAGACTCTTTAGGTCATGACAATTCCTAAAGCCATGCGGCCTCCACATATATAGCATCCTTTCTTCTCAGCCTGCGCCTTTTTCTCGGCATAACCCTGACGACCACTCTTCTTGCCATCAGATTTGTTGGTATCTTGAGTCTTAGGGTGTAGTTGCCGCGTCTCCTTGCCTCTACCATGGTCTCCCCCACCTTTGGTAGAGCTACCCTTTGACTCCTTGCCTTTGTCATGCCTGTCATGCCTGAAATCCATCAAAGACTCAACCTCAACTATGGCTTGGTCTATGTTGGTGACTTGTCGGCATTGCAACTCCTGCTTAGCCCAATTTTGCAACCCATCCATGAAGTGGAATAACAAGTCATCACTAGTAAGGTTGGGAATCTGAAGCATGAGGGTGGTGTACTCTTTCACGTAGTCCTACATACCATCTGTTTGCTTCAACTCCCTAAACTTGCGCCTTGCCTCGTACACGATGTTGTTAGGGAAGAACTGCCGCTTGAACTCCAGCTTGAACTGCTCCCACGTGCTAATGGTGCACAATCCTTTCTCGATGTCGGTCGTCTTCCTTCTCCACTAAAGCATGGCAGTATCTGAGAGATACAACACAACAGTGTTGATCTTGACCTCTTCGTCCCTCTCCTTTTCATGCCTGAAGTAGTTCTCCAAGTACCAAAAGAAGTTCTCCACCTCTTGCGCATCACGAAACCCCCTTGAACATCATCGGCTTGGGAGTCTCAATCTTAGCCTCCCTCGTCACAACTATATTGCTGGCTGTCTCGGTTACACCAGCGTTGACCTGCTCCTCGAGTGCCTCCATCTTTGTCTTCATAGCATCGATGGTGCTCAGCGCGTCCATAAGCCTTCACTCCAAGGTAGTGATGGTCTGTTTTAGCTCAAACTCGGATTGCTTACGTCCCTCCAACTCCTTCTGGACGTCCTCAATCTCATCAAGGGTGTGCCTCTCAAGAGTGTCGAAAACGCCTTCTAGTTTTCCCAAGCGTTGGTCCACGATGTCCATGGCTTCCATCCCCGATTCGACCTTCAAGATCCACTCCTTCCCGGGCATAAGGTCCTCATCTTCCTCCTCACTTGCCTCGGTGGTTGGTGGGTCCGGGGATGTAGCTCCCTCGCTTGGAATGACACTAGACGGCCCTTCCTCACTCTGGTTGGCATCTCTCTTTCTACTTCGCCTTTTCTTGGTAGCGTACTCCCGAGTGACATTGGTTGGAACGTTGGCAATATTGAGTTGGTTGTTAGTTTCCTCGACGTTGGCCATTCCCTTGGTCACAAACTTCGCTCTGATACCACCTTGTCATGACCTTAGTCTTGAACTAAGCGAATCGTGCGACACTTAACAATTTACTCACGATCTTGCTATGCCAAGTCAGCCGAGATCACTAAGGATCGCTAAGAGAATGGAAATAAAAAAGAGAGAATTGTCAAAGGAAGATTTTTATTATTTGGAAGATTATTGTTTGATTGCTTGATGGTTTTACAAATGAATGGCCCCTCTATTTATACTACTCACTTAGGGGCTAGTGTACAAATATTAATTATTTACAAGTCCCTCTCTAGAATCCTCCATATTTACAAATAAGTCTCATTATAGAATAATCTACCTAGCTAGAATATTCTAAGGCCTTCTAAAAGTCCTAGCCAATCCATAACTATCTAGGATATTCCCAAGGGAATATCTCCATACTTCTCTAGAATATTCCATCAAGTGCTAGACTCATTATCGATGTAAGCTTCCACATGGCAGAGCTATACGCCAAATATCGCCTACGTGGCATGATGATGTGGCAGGTCATCACATAACTCTATGCATGTTGCACTAATTAAATTCATTAACAAATTATGTCATGCGTTCAGAAAAGCAACACTAGAGTTGACAATATTTAATTATCATATTTTCAATCTCCCCCAGATTTAAACAGGTTTTGTCTTGATAGATTAGTTGACTTGCTCCAATGGATAAACTCGAATTGACTCATCAAATTATCGAGAACAAAAAATATAGTCCAATAATAAAACCTAATATAGGTCAAAATGAACATAAATCCCGCGTCATAATTAGTACATTGATACATGATTTGATTCACAGCTAATGTTTTTATTACCTGAACTCTCTTCTCTCTCCTAGATTTTGGCGGATTGGAGAATAACCCTAACCAAAGCTTTCTTGCACCCTTTCATGCCCGATCAGGCCACTGGGCAGCCCCCGCTGGAGTTGTCCTGCTACATTACAACCTTTTACCACCTCTTACGCTGCCCTCCTCACTCCGCCTCCCTAAATTGTTGCTAACCCTAATCAACTAGTCACTGCTATATCAAGTTTGTTACCTATGAATTTGCTTGAAAAGCTTAATAGTAGACACACTGTCACTTGATTCAAGAAGGAAGTGCAGCAAACTATTGACTAATTTGCAATATGGTGTTTGTTGCTCCAAAACTCACACATAAATATATATACATGATCGATATGTAATAAAGTAGTGAGTTGGGTCTCATTTCCATGAAGACTATTATTAACGATTGTGTCCTAGCAAATAATTTTCTATAAACTATCCCGAGTTCTTTTTCAATAATAGTTGGATGTTTCTACTAACTAAAGAAAACAATAATCAAAATAAGTAATTGAAGTCAAGTATTCGAGAGCAAGTTGTAAGTGGTTGGCAATAAGAGAGACGGTCCAGAGTTACAGCGAAAAGCAATCCAATTGATTCTACTTCTCGATTTTTTGGATTTCTAACTAACAGGTTTAATATAGGCAAAATACATCGACAATCCCTTAAAGTTGTCCTCGCTTTTCACTTTGACACTCCAACTTAAGTCTGTTTCGTTTGAAACATTCCAACCACATCTTGAATGTGTCATTCCGGCACAATTTAATGATGTGGCATAGTGTGTAATACACATTTTTTCAGAGCGTGAGGGAACCAATTTTCTTTTTTAATCTTTTTTCTCTTCTTTTACCTCATGGTCTTTAACAAATTATCTATCTCATCAGGAATTGAAAATCCGGCGAGCCCATCACATAAATTTGAAAATTTCATAATCCAAATTTGTAGTATGTATCAATCTCCTGAGTTTACAACAACGTACATGATCTTTCTCACAAGAAAAGAATAAAGAATCGTGAAATTTTACTTTTTTTAAAAAAATAGAAGCAATCAACAATGAAATATAGTTTAAAAATTGTGCACAACATCCAATTCTAATGCAAATCTGGCCTCTTTAGTTGCTGCTGGCATCAAGTGACGGCGAAGCTGCCTCTCCGGCCACCGGTTGAGGAAGCAAACGGCAGATAAGCGATAGTCTTTCAATTAGATGCTATAAAACCAACAACCCCTTGTTCTTGTTGTTTCTCTCAGTAGTGGGAGTTCAAGAAATGTTTACAGAAACTTCACCAAAAATTGCATTGAAAGAACTGAATATTGAAATCATCATATTTGTTGAATTCTTTTCTTTTAACTTGGAAGTAATGCGTTGTCGGTTTGTATGTGTAAGTGTAAATTATGTTTTAGTTTCACTTTGTTTATGAAGAAAAATAGCAGCATAAGTAGGAGTAGATATAGAGAGATAGGTGGAGTCGTGGAGGTGCTTACTTATATATACAGCTTTGTAAATAATGGGTGGGCTCATGATGTGTGGTGGATCCATTTATGGCATCTACGATTTCACTAATTTCGACGGCCTGAAATCAAAATTTTTTTAGCGGAAATACTGTTGTTCCCGGAAGGCACCAATGAAGAATAGACTTTTAAATTTTTTTTTTTTCATTTTTTTGTAATTTATTTTAAGTTAAATCCACGTGTCCTTGTTTTATTTGTCACTTTGGCGTCTGAGTTACACACATTTCTTGTATTTGGGTGGCTATTAATTTTGTGTCTAAATGACACATTAGAAATGTGGTTGGAGTGTTCAAATAAAACAGACTTAAGTTTGAGTGTCAAAGTGAAAAATGTGGACAACTTTAAGGGGATGTCAATGTATTTTCCCTTTAATATAATCGTAAAAACCTGTCGATTCTTCACAACTCTATGCAAGTTATCCTAACACCTATATCCTATAGAATTAGATCTAACAAGGAGGTATTAAGGAAGTCTGTAATTAGTTACTCAAGGGGAATAAGTATCTGTCTATCCATATCCACAAATCAATATCCTGATGCTTTGTTTCACAATCAAGCCCTAATCCTTCTTATGTAATTTCATAAACGTAGGAAAATTAATACAGCGGAAGCAATTTTCAATTCAAATCTCACATGTAATTTAGAAAAACTAGAAAGATATCAAGTTCTACACAAAAGTAATACGGAATACCTCTTCAAACACTTACAAAGTCCTTCAAGGATGTCGTTGTCTAGTTGCCCCAGCTTTCCATAGCCTTCTGTCATGTACCCGAACAGTACCCGGACTAACAACACTTGGGTAAAACAATGTGTGTATGTGTGTGTGTCACAGAGAGAGAGAGAGAGAGAGAGAGAGAGAGAGAGAGAGAGAGAGAGAGAGAGAGAGAGAGAGAGAGAGAGAGAGAGAGAGAGAGAATTGTATTTTCGTGTGTGTGTGTAGGCTTGGTCGAAATATTCCTTTTGTATATGTTAGTTTTGAGGGTTAAAACCTTTTCCAAAATCCAGTTAGGATTCATTTTCCTGCAAACAACATCTCTCCTAGGCCTAATTTGATTCGGCCAAGGCAGGAACCACATGAGCAATTAATGAGGCTTTCAAATGTGGAAATAATTCTTTTTAACTAGAATTAACCTTTCCATAATAAATTACAAATTATTTTCATTAGAAATTTGTAATTGCAGTCCTTAGTTGGATTTCGAATTCTTCAATCGAATCTTATTTAACTACTCATGTTAAGATTACAAACACCATTGAATATTATTAAATTACGGACAGTTTAATATATTAACTAAATAAATATCCTTTAGATTTCTGCTTAACTTATTCCATGTGCATGATACAAATTCACTAGTCAGATTTACACATAGAAACTCATAGACTTTCATAAAAGTGTGTCATCAATCTCTATATCGAGACGTGAATTCTATAAACTAGCAATCACTTCGCAAATGCATATTATTATTATCTAACTTATCAGAAATTATTTCATCCAAATATTCTAGACCTCACCTATTGATTAATCAAGATAACAAAAATGTACACCAGTAATAATATCTATATCAAGGTTATGAGTATAAGTACATTTGATAAGCTAGAGAGTTTGTTTTATATAGTCAGTATAAAAACGCCTATCTCTACTTAGCTTGTTCAATGTGAGTTGGAACTATACCGTTCATTAATCAAGATAAATTACATGTAGTCTTGTACTATAATCATACCAATAGTTTGTCCAATTATCATCTTAGATTGTGAACATTACTTTATTATCTATTAGAACCGATGATTTAATCTTCAGTGTATAAGCTAGGCTCTACACACTAAATCAATTACTATATAAATAATAGAACGCACATAATAGAATTGATCTAAATAAATTATACTTCATTATATTTAATAAATATATATAAAAAATAATTGTTCGACAAGAATTAATCTAACTACCCATCGCATGGCTATAAGTATATATCCTAACAATAAATTCTTTGTAGAGTTTAGCTTACGAACTGTAGATAGTGTTTAATTATCGGGCCCTAATAACAACATGATTAAGCTAAGAAAAATAAAATATCCATAACGGTAAATCAATAGGTAGAGATCAACTTTCAAACATCAACCTTCATGTAATTGCCCTAACACTAGAACGATATGTTTAGCTACGCATATTAATGATAACAAGATAAGAATTCATGTAAGAAAGATGAAAAATTATATTGGATGAAAGAAAGAAGTAAATTCTTGGTTCAAGGGTTAAAAACCCAATATTTGCTCTAAAATCTGACTTCCCTTCTAAAAAATAAAATGTATTGTATTTATAGTTTTTTACCAATTGCTAGGCTAAGTTAAACCAATTCCTAGACTAAGTTGGAAAAGTTAGGATCGACAGGAGTCAAACTTTTCTTAAGGCGCCGTCTTTGGAACAACCTTGACAAAACAGTTGTTGACACCCAATTTTGTCCCTCTTATACCATTTCACCTTACCAGGGCAATATCTATTTTAAAAGTGCAATAGTGGTTTTCCCTATATTTCTAGTATTTGTATTTTACTAATTATCATACATTATTTATTTGTTTCTTATTTCTTAGTTTATTAAATAATCCATATATTTCATTGTGGCCGTATTAGGTAAATGTATTGCATTTAGGACATTTTTTAAATACATGTATTTTTTTAATTAATTGTGCAATTAATTGAAATATCATATATTTAGTCGATTAGTAGAAGGTGAATTACACAATTGAGTAGAAATGCACCTGGTCTTGAAAATATAAGTAGTTTTTGGTGGTCTTGTTTCATTAAATGAAGCTGAAAATACAGAAATACTCTTATTAATAGAGAACTTCCTGTAATTATAAAAATACCACCGCACCTGTTTGAATACCACTGCATCTTTTTAAATCCGAAATTATAAAAATTGTCATTGCATCCTACACAGCAGAAAACAATGCCAATGTGGGTGTGTTTCACGTCCATTTTGTGAATAAATAAGGCTAAATCGGCATCGTTTCACTCATATACAAGGCAATCAATCCGTTTGTATTTCACGTCTATTTTGTAAATAAATAAAGTCAAATCGTCATCGTTTCACTCATATAAAAAAAATCAAAGCAAAATACAACATAAGACCAATCTGACATCATCTCTTCAAACAATGAGCAACAAATTATGTTTATTTTGTAAATAAATAATGATAAATTAGCCTTGCTTTTTTTATTCACAAAAAATATCTTCAAGTGCTAATATATTTAAAAATAACGATAATCCGGTCGTATTTATGCATATGTTGAACCAAAAATTGCATCCGTTTGGCTAACAAACAAGTCCAAAGTATCTTCACTTTGTTCATCCACAAAAAAATCAACAAAAATTTAAAAAAAAAAAAAAAAAAAAACTACCCCAATCCGTCATCATTTATTCATATATGAGCCAAATATTAACTGCATTTTGCAAACAAATGAGTCCAATTCGTCTTCACTTCATTCATCCATTAAAATACATATAAAAAAATATAAAATGAAGACAATCTGGCTGCATTTACTTACAAGTGAGCCAACATATGATATCTAATTTACAAGAAAATTACACCAAATCGTCATCACCTTTTCAATGTGCAAAAATTTAAAGTAAAAATAACATAAAGTCAATTTGGCATAATTTGTTCATAGTGTGAGTCATATCATAAGTACTTTTTGCAAATAACCAAAGCAAAATCATCATCACTTTCAAATACACCTTTGAATATATATTGTTATCACTTTCAATAAAAATCATCATGACCATCAACAAAACTTTGAATACAAATCGTCATCACTTTTCCAGTGTTATATGTGTCATTTAACCAGCCCTCACGGGGTAGTTAATAACACTCAAATTCTAACTTCCTTAACTACAATGTGAAGTATCAAAGTGTTCAGTAGCTATTTCGCCCGCAAAAAAATCTAAGAGGTTACGGGTTTTTTTAATTTGTACTTCCTCCGTTTTAAAATGGTTGTCATAGTTTGACTTGGAGCGGAGTTTAAGAAATGTGGTAAGACTTTTGGAACTTGTGGTCCAAAATAAGTCATAGATAAATATGTGGCTATAAAGCATTTCATTAAGGGTAAAATAGCAGTTTCAACTCAAAAATATTTTCAAATTTAGAATTGTGTCATTCTTTTTGGAAAATTAAGGTTCTGCGTTAGAGATTTGGGTAAGGTTCTCAGTTGACTCTCGGGAAGGTATTTGGCACCCTCGAGTCCTGTGCTGAGCACAGTTGCTTTATTGTCGCAATTTTAATTTATTAAATATGGTTGTATTATTTTGACGTTGCTTTGAATTTATACTTTGATTAAGAAAATTAAAAGCATATCATTCATTTCCAACCTCACAGAGGACTGGTTAAATTTACAATTTGGTTCGAAAAATTAAAAGGTATCATTCCTTTCCAGCCTCACAGAGGACTGGTTTATTTTCTAAAGAGTTTAATTAATCTCAAACATACTTAATTCAGAATTGGTTTATCTCAATTTAGTTTTTTATTTAGCTTAATAAGTAGATCATGAATCATACCTGTAAATGCCTAATCGCGCGAGATGTCTTTTCGTTCCTATTATTTTTGCCTAATCGTACACTTCGAGTGGATAATTAATTATATCAAAATAGAGAACATTGACTAATTTAGAATATGAAATGAATGGCCTAAATATTTGAAAATTTAAATGACTTGTTCTTTATTAAAAAAAAAAAAAACAAAGTGGCCACAAGTTAAAATTCCATTTATAAGCAAATTTTATATATTACGAATCTGCTACTTAGGCTTTCAAAAGTTTTGCAGTTGTAGGCTATTTAGTGAAATAGTTTACGCCAAATACCCCCTCTCCCCTATGTTAAATACAAACTCGTTTGCAGAAAAGCTAAGTAACGTTTCCAGGTTTGCATTTTTTTATTTTTTGCTTTAAAGCCCTACTTTGCCCATAACATTTTAGGTTTGTTCATCTATTTGCATATTTCAAATTTAAACCAAAATGGTTGCTATGTCAAAATGATACCAAAATATTTTCCACTTTTTCCTTTTTCTAGATCATAACAGTAGATACATAAGATACATAAGTAAGCTAAGCAAAATATCCACAAAGTTTTACTCAAAGGCCTGGTAATACGCCAGAATTTGTCCATTTCAGACTTTTGAACATTAAAAAAAATACATTCTTGCAAGGTTTAAGGAAATAACTATAGTGTAGAAAATCCTGGCAACAACAGAAGAGAAATGAAGAGGCCCCAAACAGCAAGCTAACAACAATAATAGCAAAAACAACCAGCAAAGAAAGCCAAGAAAACAGTCCACTAATAGCCCAGAAATCACTCCATCACTCCTCTTTTTACAGCTTAAAACTCTAAAATCTCAATACTCTCTTTTCTTTTCTCCTCAAAAATATATCTTGCTCTCCACTCTTAATTTTTCAGATCTGGTTCCTATGTATTTTTAGCAAGTAGTTCTTGTTCAATGAGGGTCATAAATGCCCTATTTATGGATGAAAATATAAGAGAAAGGTTGGAGTGTGGACTTGTACAAAAGTACAAGCCCACACCCCTATACTTGAGTATACTTAGTCCTATTTTTTCAACAAAGGTACAACAGTTAAAGCCACTGTTTCAGCAGCTAAAACTGTCCTAAAGGGGCTGAAATAGTGCAAGGAAGTGTCCTTTAAAAGGACACTAAACACTCATCACACTAACTAAAGGAAACTAGGACCAAACTAGACAACTAGATCAACTAAACTAACTAAAAACTGAACCAAAAAGTCTCCCAGATTCCAAACTCAGTTTTAACTGTTCTAATAGCTGGAAAAAGTAGCAAAGTCATCCCTCACAACTAAGCCTAAACTATACTAAAACAAACAGATTCTACAAGCTGGCCAAAGACCATCCCAGGGTCCAACTTCTAGCCAAAAGGCCAAACTAAACTATAAATTTATCATCCCTAATTTTACTAATCAAACCAAACTCAGTCCAAATAAAGAAACAAACAATCTAAGCTAGCAAAACTCATCCCATGGTTGAACATTAACTTGAAGCAAAGGAAACATTAACTTATGCTAACTGGAAATATTTTAACACCCCAAATAAAGCTATTACATACACTACGTGAACCAAGCAATAAGAAAGAGCACACAAAATACATCAGTCATAGCTTTCATGTTTCATTCAATGGAAAACAACTTCAATTCATTTCGTGTTATAACAGATCAAGTAAACTTTACACTTAAGCCAACAAAACTTCACAGCAACCTCATTAATGGTATACTAACCAAATTCCACTTTGAAAGTATTGAAACAACATAAACATTTCCAAATTTTTACGAACTCATTGAGCGACATGAAGTAGGCATACACTAAATTGAACTAGAAACATGATTTTCAATATTTCCAATCAAATATTCTAACAATACTAACTTTACAACTAATATTGATCTAAACTAAACAAACATAGGATAAAAGAACAGTGCTCATAATTCTTGTTTCAATCACTAAAGCCGAAGCAACATCATCAAACCTGCTTTGTCGCAGCAAAAACCAACACGAATCACCAATCGCCGAGCCAAAGCTGCTGCCTCGCATCATTGCTGCGTTGTCATCGAGTCAATCAATCACCCACACGCCCATATCAAAACATCACAGCCCGTCATCATCTCAAACTAACAGACCTATGATTGAAGCCACAAACCGCTGCACCAAAAAAAACCGCAGCACCTACAGTGCCTCCCCGCAGCCAAAATCAACAACTCCAATCATCATCGTTATACCACCCAAACAGCCAACAAATCACGACCTCACCTCAAATGTCCCTGCTGCCCTCTTTTGTTATTATCTTTGCAACCCCCGAAGCCACTCTGGTTACCACGTGAAAAACAGAGCAGCGACACACACATGACAGAACAAAATAAGAAAATGAGAAGAAAGAACATGAAAAAAAATCGAAAAGAATGAACAGAGAAACGGGCAGTGAAAGGAAGGGTTATCGGGAAACGGGGTATGGGAACGAGATACGGGGGAGAGAGAGGGGAAGCAAGGAGAAGAGAAAGGACTAAAACCTCACCGACAAAAGTCAAGGTGGCCAAATTTCCAACTTTGACCGTCGATCTACTCCAAAACATTAGGATTTTGTAAATTCCGAGTTGAGAAATGGAATCAGGAGGCCGAAAGAAGTCGGATGGTATAACTTTTGTATTTTTCTGGCCACCGGAGGTGGTGGCCGGCGGCGGAGCAGTGGTGGCTCCGCGGAAGGCGATTTCCGGCGGCGGGAGAAAAAATCGCAAGAGTTTCCCTAGCCTTGGCGGCTGGGACGGGAATGGGAGAGAAGTTGGGTTTTTTGAGTATATATGTGTGTGGTGTGGGCTTGGGTAATGGATGGGCTGATGGGGCAATGTATTGGGCTAACAATTCTTGCACAAATGGCCATTAAACGAGCCTATGCTTATTAAAACCAACACAATTAACTACAATCAAAACTACATAAATCTATAATATTATAACAATTAAACATAAAATCATAGTTAAACATATAACAAGTAGTTTTTGTTAATTTTCAAATTTTAACGCCCTAATTAAAGACAAATTTAGTCAAAATTAGGTGATTACAAGGGCATGTTTCGAAAGCCACCATGTAATTGAATTTAGGTGTAATTACACAGTTTTGACATATTTGGCAGACCAAGTAATTACTTGGTAAGCATGTAATTGGGTATAATTGAAGGAATGTATGTAGACAAATAAATTTTATTGGATTTAAATCCATAAAATAAGTTGGCAATATATTAAATTCAAGATATATTAGTCCAAATATGTAAAATGGGCTAGAATAATTGAATTGGATTAACTAATAAAAGTCCAATTTCACTGGACCACAAATGATGAGCCCAAAGCTAAATTCTAGAGGCCCAAACCAATGTCATGTGTCAAGTGATGTGGCGCTAGTCAAATGAAAGAGCCAATAGGATCGTGCATATGCCAAATGACGTGGAAATCCAATTGAAGTCTGAAAGGCCAATAAATATACGCCACGTGGACAAGTGACATGTTCTAGCCAATAAAATGCAGCCTTGTCACTGCTTAAATCTGATTGGCCGGTCCACGGGCCTTGGCCCATTAGGATTTCTTGGTGGCTACTCTACCCCACATCTATATAAAGGGGCCAAGTCCCTCACTTGTGATAATCAGAAATCAGAAATAGGAATTCATAACAAGAAGCAATAAGGAGCTCGTGGATCAAAGGCTACAAATTGCTATAAATATTCAAGGAGTTATTTATTTCTCTACAAGTTCATCAAGAGGAAGATTCAAGATCAAGCTCAACGACCCTTGGACTTATCTCTACAAATTCATTATAAGGAAGATTCAAGATCAAGCTCAAAAGCCCTTGGATTTATTTCTACAAATTCATTATAAGGAAGATATTCAGGATCAAGCTCAAAAGTCATTGGATTTCTACTTGTAATATCTATAGTTGAAAAAACGAATCAGAGGAATTATAGAGATTGTACTCTTCATAATATATTGAAATCAAATACTACCGTTGTTACAATATCTTCCTGTCTTGATTATTTATTTATTTCTTGAAGCGAATTTACTTGTTAAAAATTTTGGCACGCCCAGTGGGACCAGTTCTTCCCTTCATCTCTTCTCTCACAAGCAAAAAAGACGTCTTCAACAATGGAGGCCGAATGTGAGGGCAAAATCTCCAATACTTCAAATCTTGTGTTCGCATCTCCAAATCAAACAAGACTTGAAGTGGGGGCATTTGTAGACATCGAAATTTTGTTAGATTTGCAAAATTTAGGTTAATCTATTATATGAGCTTCTTCAACCCTAATTGTTTATTCTAGGTTTCTTAGAGGCTACTCCACCTTAAACCCTAAGCTTACTTCAATATAAAGGTCACATATTCCCTTTAAAGAGCATCTCAAAAATATCAAGAGATCACAAAAGACAAGACACCAAATATCTTTCAAGCCACTTCTTGATAATCAAATCTGTCAAGAAGATCTATATCATCCTACATTCGAGAAACGCGCTATTCTAGCCCTCAGATTGTGGATAAATATTTTGGGAGAAGAATCAATGAAATAAACAGAATTGTACCTACAATTGTGATGAATAATATATCCATCTTTTCTTTATTTGTTTGTGGTTGTAATTTATTTTGCATACTTATGAAATTTGCAGACATCAAAATTTTGTTAGATTTGCAAAATTTAGGTTAATCTATTATATGGGCTTCTTCAACCCTAATTATTCATTCTAGGTTTCTTAGAGGCTACTCCATCTTAAACCCTAGCTTACTTCTATATAAAGGATCATATATTCTCTTTAAAGAGCATCTCAAAAACATCAAGAGATCACAAAAGACAAGACACCAAATATCTTTCAAGCCACTTCTTGATAATCAAATATGTCAAGAACATCTATATCATCCTACATTCGAGAAATACACTATTCTCGCCTTCAGATTGTGGATAAATATTTAGGGAGAAGAATCAAGGTATAAACATAATTGTACCTATCTTTTTTTTATTTGTTTGTGGTTGCAATTTATTTTCCATACTTATAAAAATTTGTTGCAAACAAATTGGCACGCCTAGTGGGACAATCTCTACCTCTCATCTCAATTTTTCAAGTCACAAAAAAAATGAACAACATTGAGATGGCTTCCAAGAACACCAACTCAAAATCTGCTATTGCTGCAAAATCTGCTTGGCCTCATGATCTTGATGCCACTTCCAAGTTCTTCTCTGAAGTTGAAAGCGTCATGAATGCTACTAAGGGAAGCTTTGGACCAGTTACGAGGAACAAAGCAAATTTGTTTGGACAACAAGCACTCCAAGTGTCGTCCGCATTGACTCTAACATTTAATTTTTCATCTTCGAAAGGAGCTAGATCCTCTACTGGTGGATTGGAGGAAGAAAGCAACATTGCTGAAATTGTTGAAAGAGCTTTAGCTCAGCTTAGCATTTCTATATCTAAGAAGAAAATCATGAAAGGATGCGATGATGATTCGAGTGCTGGATCATCTCCAACTAGCCCGCCGGACATAGGAAAATCAAGGATTAATCTATGGAAAAATTTATATTATTCTCCATCATCTCCAACAGCCGTGCAAGTAATGGCAACTAATGCTTTAACAGTGGAGGAACAACTTGCAAACCTGGCAAAGGCAATTGATGGCTTAACGAATTATGTCAAAGATCAAGATGCGCGCATCAATAAGATGGAAAGAATGATGGAGGGAGAATCTAGCCATGTGCCAGGGAAGCATCGAGAAGTTCAAGAGATGATTAATACTCCAGCGAAGCAAGCAACACCTGCTAAGAAAATCCAAGTTTCTGCTGATGGAGTAATTCCAATTGATCAACTAAAGGAGATCATTATGGGGACAATCAAGGAAAAATATGAGGTTGCTTCAAAGTCTTCTCTCGCATATACGAAGCCGTACACTGCAAGGATTGATAGCTTAAAAATGCCCTCTGGTTATCAACCCCCAAAATTCAACCAGTTTGACGGCAAGGAAAATCCAAAGCAACATGTGGCGCACTTTGTTGAAACATGAAACAATGGTGGAACATATGGAGATTATCTTGTCAAGCAGTTCATTCACTCGCTTAAAAGAAATACCTTTGATTGGTATGCAGGCCTCTATTGATAGTTGGGAGGAGTTGGAGCACGAGTTTCTCAATCGCTTTTATAACACAAGGCATACTGTGAGCATGATAGTACTCACAAACACTCGCCAACAAAATGAAGAACCAGTTATTGATTTTATCAATTGGTGGAGGCATGCAAGTCTTAATTGTAAGGATAGGCTAAGTGAAGCATCGAGAATAGAGATGTATATCCAAGGTATGCATTGGGGGCTCCGCTACATCCTGCAAGGCATAAAGCCTAGGACTTTTGAATAATTAGCCACACGCGCTCATGATATGGAGCCGAGCATTGCTTCCAGTGGAAGTGAAGGACCACCTGTCTATGAATCTCACAGAGGAAAAGACAAGTAAGACGTCAAAAAATGGATCAAGCTGGCACCCAAGGTTGAAAATAAAGAATCTATGAATGTTGATGCTGCACCTTTGAAGTACACCACAAAGGTAAGCAAGAAGCAAAGCGTGAAGGAAACATCCTTTAAGGACAAGCCAAGTCGAAAGTTGGCTTTAAAAGAGATGCAAGAAAGGAAATATCCATTCCTAGATTCCGATGTTCCCGCAATTTTTGATGAACTTCTGGAGTTAAAGTTCATTGAGCTACCAGAGATGAAGCGTCCCAATGAAGCTGGAAAGAAAAATGATCGAATTATTGCAAGTATCATCGACTGGTGGGGCACTCACTTAAAAAATGCTTCATCTTCAAAGATAAAATAATGGAATTGGCCAATGAAGGGAAGATTGAACTGCAAGATGAAAAGGAAGATGGGAACCAGGTTTCTATCCTGTTTAGCTCGCACGACCCTATGGTTACCTGCAACTTCACTGAAGAATATAAAGAGAATGACGTCATGTTCAAGTTTGGCGACTTTGAACCTATCATAATAAATCATTCGTTGCAGCTCTTCAAACTAAATGTGGAGAGCTTGAAGCAAGCATCGTTGGAAGAAGGTGAAACTCAAACTGATCAATGAGATGATGAAGGTTGGATACTAGTGACTCGGCGGAGACGCTACAAAGTGAGGTCGCGAAATGAATCAGCTGAGCAACCAACAAGGCAAAAGATGGTGAAAAGGACAAGAAACCAAAACGCTATTCAACATCCACAAAAGCCAAAGGTGGAAGTTTACTACTATCAAAAGTCGTGTCAGCTAGTGACTTTGGAAGAGTTTTTTTCCAAGTTGGTTTCACACGGAGATTCCCAAGTGTGAATTAAGGCTTCGTGTTGTAATACTGATAAAGAACTGATAAAGAAGAAGAGAAGAGTGAAACTTCAGAATTGTTGCCACCGGCGCAATCAGAAGAGCTCGTTAAGCCTATCTCCCAAGAAGCAACTACTTGTGAAGCAAAGATCACCTTCACGAATGATGATATTCTACTTGGTGAGACTCTTCATAATCTTTCCTTATTCGTGGTTGGCTATGTTAATGAACAAAGAGTAAATAAAATCTTGATTGATGGGGGATTTGGAGTCAACATCTTACCTATCCGCATGCTGAAGGAACTTGGCATCTCTACTGAAGAACTAACGCAAAGTCGCCTGTTGATTCAAGGATTCAACCAAGGGGGGGCAAAGGGCTATAGGAGCTTTAAAAGTGGATATCACCATTGGAGAGATGACTTCAAGCGCAAGGATGCATGTGATCGACACAAGGACTTCATATAATATCTTACTTGGTAGACCTTAGATACACGAGAACAAAGTGGTTCCATCCACTTATCACCAATGCCTAAAATATCATGAGGGTGGAGTCGAAAAGACAGTCGTTGCTGATGACAAGCCATTTACCGAGGTAGAGGCTCACTTCACCGATGTAAAATTCTATATGAAGAATGTCGTGGGGGGAGTAAAAGCCGATAACAAAGCGATAACCAAAGATGCCGAACTTGCACCTAAAAGGGCTGAGATGGCAGCTAGTAAAGAAAAAGTTGTAGCTGATGGAGATCAAACTCTCTCCAATCATAGTACCATACACAAGGCAAATGTTGCAGCTTCGAGCAAGAAAATAAGTCATATACTCTGCTACGTTCCAAAATTAAAGAAAGGAGAAGGCCAGTCATCTAATCTCCAAAGTGATCAGCTAAAGGGATCAACTCTCCTCGCCAAGCGAATTGATGCGATGAAGTTGACTTCGAAGTTGCTTGGTGGTTTTGTGGCTAAAAATCCACCGCTGAATAGAGAACTCCCTACGAAGCGCACAAATAAAGGATTTGATCCGAATGCTTACAAGTTATATGCAAAAGCTGGATATGATCCCAATAAACCATCTACATTAGGGAAGCTCTTACCTGAAGGTACCATGAATAAATCACGTGAAGGCTTGAGTTACGAGAAACCTCCACTAGTTCGTGTCTCTATAAGAAGGGTGACCGTTAATCACATCACCATTGAAGATGAGCCATAAATTTCAAGCAAGAGGCCTTCTGTTTGGGAAAACCATCTTCAAGAACTTCTGTCTTTGATTGATTGGGACCTTTGAATAAGAAAAACAAGCCTCCAAGGAAATCTAAAAATGCGAAGGTGCATGCCTTTTCTAGAGATTGTCAAAGTCTTATCCCATCAAGAATGAGACGTAAAGAAAAATTGATAGTCTCATGCAGAGATGTGTTGAAGGCCAAGACTCATACTATTGTCCATACGAAGCAGCGTGATAAATATAAAAAAAGCATGGGATCTTCTTATCACATCATCGCACTAGAAGAGGAAAATGCTCTATCTCTAAAAAAAAAACGTCCGCTAGGGCAAAAACCTCGAAAGAGGCGGCCTAGGAAAAAGTTAGGACCAAAAAAAATCTCACTTGTACCAAACTACGTAATAACTTGATCCTCTTCATTGGGGTACGTAGGCAGCTTAGAGTTTCATTCTAAGTTCAGTCACATAAAATACAAAAGATGGGTTTCCACGAATCTATTTGAATATCAAGTTTTTATTATCAAAGGTTACAACCCCAAGGAGAAAGGTATCTTAGCAGCTTGTTTTAGATGCCGAAGTAAAGATCAAATAATTCTTCAAGACGAATTCAGTAAATACTTGAGATAGGAACTATCTTTGTGCACGAAACAATGATAAATTCATTTGTGCAATAAAAAGATGGTTTCAACTTGAATACGTCTTGCCAAGAAAGTTTGAAACCTGACAGGATGTAAAGGTTATGAATATTTTGCCTAAGATATGCAAATCTCCAAGTCTGACGGACGGACGCTCCAAATAGTTCCTCGTCGATCAACAATATTGGACCAACTTTGAATACCTACAAGAAAAGAACAGATCATGAACTACGCTGTCTAAAGTCATAATGTGCATATTGTTGAGTCAATTTCAAAAAATAATTTGCACAAGATCCATAAGGCTTTTGACTATGATTTTCGGATATGTCTTAGCTCTTGAAGTTGCGGACCTATAGAACTAAGAGGCTTGTGAAATGGATTCTTTCACGTCAAGATATGAATTTTCAAGCAAAGACAAAAGGCTGAGAATAGTACTTGGGAGAATTTGATCCCGACTTCAAAGTATCCCTGAGATTGTATAGAGAGGGTTTTGCCCCAATTTTCTGATATGTTGTCTTCGCCTGAATCTGGTGATAGGAAAATCAAGTGGCATGCAATTCGGACGCTCCCACAAGAAAATATGATTTTTTTTGCCAAGAAGCTCAAAGCTGGGTATTTTGGCAGTCAAAATGCAACTTCAGTGATAAAATTATGCAAATTTGGATAGAATCAACACCTGAATTTTTGAATATATTATAATTCGAGGATTCTTCTATTAAATGGCACAGACGACTCGTGATTTGGACACTCCTATATCAAGATATGATTTTTTCGTGACTTGCACAAATCTGTGAAATCAACACATCAGACATCGGGTTAATTTCACCGGTGGTCACTAAACTATTGTTTCATTACTGCAAAGTCACTTTTATTTCATTTATTACCCAAAAGTCACTCAACTTTGCTCCGGTCTACAATAAAGTCACTCAAGCCGGATTTTGTTTAAAACTTGTTGGAAAAATGATGTGGCATCATTAATTAAACATAATTTTCTTAATTAAAATTTTCATCTATTAATCTAATTCCTAACCTATTAATCTTATTCTACCCAACCCAAACCCAAACCCAAACACAAACCCATTACAACTAATAAAAAAAGCTGATCTTTTCACTCCCACAATAAAGAAAAAGACCGTAACTATGTTCCCCTTCTTCTCTCTCTAACATAATAAGAGTATTTTATGGCTTACAAAAATGAAATCTAGAGTTGCAATTGAATCAAGACAATGGTCTGTCATTTCCCGTCCGTGTGCTTGACTTTGCAACTAAACAATTTACCTATGAGAGTAAAAGAAATCTTAAAGTAGCTAAAATTTTTCTATTAAATAACCTGTCTTGCAGTCTACAAACGACACATCAAAAATTCAAAAGAAGTTTTATAGCATGATCTTATGCTACAATCACAAAAAATATTACATATTCGTAAATTAAAGGGCAACTCGGTGCAAAAAGCATCCCGCAATTACAACACAAAAAATATAACTACTTAATATTTTCTACTTCTTAGAAGTCTTAGACTTCTTTTCAAGCACAGAAGTGACATAATCGCTCATTATCTTTCTTTTCACATTTCTCCCTCTCTTAGAAACATGAACATCAGCACCACCAAATCTCTTCATAATAACATCACTTCCAAAACTTCCACTAACAGCTTCAAAAGTTGCAAAATCATTAGCTTCAAAAACTCCAAAATCGGTTGCAACTTCAGCTACTTCAACTGTTGTTTGAGTACAATCCTGAAGGGTACACATATGAATTAGTGTAATGAATCTAAAGGTCAAAACAACCTTATAGAATATACACTAAAAATAATCACCTTGGATATAGTTGACTGATTAGTCAAATTGAAATTCATCCCTTCATCTTCATTTGTAAAAGAACTGCCTCGTACTTCAGGTTGATAACCATCTTCATTTTCTTGTTGATTTGGAATTGTTGAACATTCTTCTTGAGTTGGTATCTGAGCATCTCTTTTGACATACTTGTAATGCCCCTGGCATTATGTCCAACCAATTTACAAATTGAACAAGTAGCTAATGTGGCACCCTTTTTAGACAATTTTTCAGCAGTTTTATTCTCTTCCCTTCTAGTTGCTATGGTCTCCTTTTGAGCTTGTCTATGCTTTTCCAACTCCTCGGCTTCTTTTTTCCTGGATTTAGGCTTTTTTCCTCTCTTTGTCTTCACAATCTTAGGTGGAAGAATCACACCACAACTAAGGACTTCAGGCCAGTGATCCTCCGCATTAGTGGGGTTAATAAAATGTGAATAAATATTTTGATATGCAGCAGCATAGTAATAGGACACCACATAATCCTCCACTATCAAATTGTTCCCTAAGATACTCACAACATGTAACACCCCAGCTAAGGGTCAAGTGTCCCATATCGGCATAACACAGGAGAGATGCTGGGTATATAAGTTAACTGGCCTTAGACCCTAGTGACGCGTTTTAAAGCCGTGCGGGCCTAGGCCCAAAGCGGACAGTATCACGTGCGGGCTTGGGCTGTTACAGATGGTATCAGAGCAACTCCGTGTCAGCCTTGTCGATGTGGGTCAATGTTCAGGGCTGAGTCTAGGCGAATCCCGGTATGCGGGGCAAACCTCCGTGGTGAGTCTAGGCAAATCCCGGTACGCGGGGCAAACCTCAGCGAGGACGCTGAGTCCATAAGAGGGGGTGTATGTAACACCCCAGCTAAGGGTCAAGTGTCCCACATCGGCATAACACAGGAGAGATGCTGGGTATATAAGTTAACTGGCCTTAGACCCTAGTGACGCGTTTTAAAGCCGTGCGGGCCTAGGCCCAAAGCGGACAGTATCATGTGCGGGCTTGGGCTGTTACACAACAGCATGAGGGCATGGTAATCATGTCAATTCCCACCTCCTACATGTACAAGTCCTAGCAACCAAGTCAACTATAAATGGCCCTCCAGGACCTTTGACTGATACTTTAGGACCTCCAGAAAAATCTGGTTCAAAAGGTGTACATTCACCTCTAATTTTTTTCATTCTTTTGACAATCTTAGGGCATATAAACCCTTGGTATCGATCGATCCATTCATTTTTCTTACACATTCTCCTCATCAACTGATTCTTGATCATCTCCAACATTGTTATTATAGCATTTTTCTTGGAATCGAGAATGTATCTAAAAGAAGTATATGTTGGTTAAATTGGTAACAAAGAGAATTATTTCCTACTAAAATAAAAAATGTTACCTGTTGAAGCTCTCACACAAATTGTTCGTTAGCATATCAAATTTCATATTTGTCCGGAACATTGATCTTGTCCATGTATTGAATAGTCTGTCTGGATGGTTGAACCATCCCCTGGCAGCTTTATCTTCATTTTCTAATTTCTGCATACATTTCTTGAAAGTCACCTCATTGCTTGCATATGCTGCATTCTAAACCATATCCTTCAATTCTTTTCCTTTGTGCTTTATTCTGAAATTTTGATACATATGTCTCACACAATTTCTGTGCTCAGCATTAGGGAACAAATCTCTCACTGCTCCTATCAGGCCCTACAACAAATAATAGTAGCACTAGTAAGATAAATAGAAAAATAAAAAATAAAACAATATGGTAACATAACAGTGAAAAGTCGAGTAAAAAGCTAACCTTTTGTCTATCAGACATAAAAGCAATGTGATGGCTATTAGTAATCTCTAGATCCTCCCCAAGATTAGCAAGAAACCAACTTCATGTATCCCTACTTTCATTTTCAGCTATGACTGCATAAGCTATTGGAAAAACCGCACTTAAAGAAGGAGATTCTCCTAGTAGTCTCTCGCGCGCCACAGAAGAACATATCTCTACCCCTATTGAAGAATATGTCCATTGAAGACTATGTCATTGTATACCTTTGAAGAGTATATCACCGCTCGCCATTGACGAATATATCTTCTTGACGAATATTATCTCCATGTCCCATCAAAGGTTCTCACATTATTGGACTAAGCAAGCTCTTCAACTATAACATCTGAACCTGCGCCTAAAAAAAACAAAAGGAGTAGGCGACAGAGGAGATACATGTTAATGTGTTACCAGTTGGAAGAAGATGAACACGAATCTTGGAACTTATTCCGTCCACTGTCGAAGCAAGAAAAAAAATTGATGCTTGCCTGGTACTCTCTAGTGATAGCGGACAACTGCAAAGAACAAAAAGAAATTTAATGTTCAAACAAGAGGATGCTAGTAGCGTTTGACATGGAAGATACCAAATAAAAAAAAGGTATTCATAGGAAGTTTAGCATCAGTATAGTTTCCACAATTAAGCACGCAGAACTTTGGTGTATGGCATGTTTACAGCTATTGAGTAATCTCATTATGGATACAACTCATGTTAAATCTTATTATGTATGAGTTGTCAAAGAAATCCCTGAAATGTACTGTCTCAAGCATGAAAAGTTGTTGCGACTGAGGAAAAGAACGCAGAAGAGAAGGAAAGCAGTTACCTCGGACGCTGGCATTTTCTAGTCGTCAAAGATGAGAGGAAACAGAGCTCCCAACGGCGAATTGATGCTCAGAAGTGACGAATATGCACGTATTTATAGATACACAAGACGGGTGGACATCACCTTGTTCATCTAGGAGTCAATAAACAAACAATACCACGTCTCTGGTGTCATAGTTGGAGATAAATTAGGATTCTTTAAGAGATTAGCCTTATCTCGGATGAAAGAAAAAGGGACGTCCGTGATCAAGTATCATTGGCGTTGCTGGAAATATTTCTATCCTATTCCAACAATGAGTACTAATTGGCAGTAGCAAAGCCTAAAGGAGTGTGATGATGACAAGGCAAGTTTGTCTTCCTTTAGCTCTTACGTGGATGAGTCCTAATTAATGTCTACACTCGGACCAAGCAAAGCAAATTAAGGAACTTTTTTTTTATTCTATTCACTTGGAGCTACATATGTATATTAAATTCAAAGTTTACACTTTGGAGTAATTGCTAAGCTACGTGAAAATATGTGAACATTCTTAAAGTTTCATAAAATTTGTCGGGGACATGATAAAGAATAGTGTCGCGGTTAAAACTTCAAGTATTGTCTTTGAAGTTGATTTTCTCATTTGACTCCGACAAGTCTTGAAGCAGGGGGCATTTGTAGACAAATAAATTTTATTGGTAAATCCATAAAATACGTTGGCTATATATTAAATTCAAGATATATTAGTCCAAATATGTAAAATGGGCTAGTATAATTGAATTGGATTAACTAATTAAATTCTAATTTCACTGCTTCCGCCCTAGACTCCCCCATATAGACTCGTATGTTGAGTCGAACTAGCTCGGCGGCTCCGAAAGAAACAAAAAGGTGCATGCCGCACTCACGAAGGACTGCCAGTGATATACTGGAATGATAAGCCCACCTTATTAGCCCAAAGCTAAATCCTAGAGGCCCAAACAACGTGTCAAGTGACGTAGCACCAAGTCAAATGAAAGAGCCAATAGGATCGTGCATATGCCAAATGATGTGGCAATCCAAGTGAAGTCCAAAAAGCCAATAAATACGTGCCACATGGACAAGTGACATGTTCTAGCCAATAGAATGCAGCCTTGTCACTGCTTAAATCTGATTGACCGGTCCACGGGCCTTGCCCCGTTAGGATTTCTTGGTGGCTACTCCACCTCACATCTATATAAATGTGCCAAATCCCTCATTTGTGATAATCAGAAATCAGAAAGAGGAATTCATAACAAGAAGCAATAAGGAGCTCGTAGATCAAAGACTACAAATTGATAAAAATCTTCAAGGAGTTATTTATTTCTCTACAAGTTCATCAAGAGGAAGATTCAAGATCAAGCTCAACGGCACTTGGATTTATCTCTACATATTCATTATAAGGAATATTCAAGATCAAGCTCAAAAGCCCTTGGATTTATTTCTACAAATTCATTATAAGGATCAAGCTCAAAAACCTTTGGATCACTTATCTCGCGTAAAGGGTGACAACTTTTGGATAAAATTCGCAAATAAGCGCCATTTTTTGTAATTCTTGTGTATTGCTCGTCTTTTACGGTAAAAGACAACAAGTTCTTTCATTTTTTGTATTGCTTGTCCTAGGCCTCTAATGCCTTTCTTAAACTCAAAAAATTTAAATACATGTACTCCTTTATCCTTGGTTATGATTTTTTGTCCCCACTTAAAAATGGCTTAGTAAAATAGCCTCGGTATACAACACTTCACGTTATAAATTTACAAGTGTTTCCTCGAGGGAAATACTTCTAGTATAAATTGTGAGTGCTGCCTACAAGACAACACTTTAAGTTATCTGGGGAGAATATTGATAGAGATAAAAGGTCAAGTGCTGCTTCACTTGTCATTTTATACTTGAAGTGTTGCCCCGTGTGTGCACTTTTCAAGTTGATAACTTTAAGTGTTGCTCCCGAGGGAGCACTTACTTAAAACTAGTGAGGTCATTCTTGTAAAACCACTTTAAGCAAGGTCAATAAGGCAAACAATTGCCTAAGGTGTCATAGTTTTGTAAATTGCCCTCTTGAACTTGTCTTGCCAGTCCACAAATAGGTTCTGCGTGTAGCTTCAAGTACGTTTCATGACATTCTTGGGAAGTATAACTATCTGAAAATACTTGATCATTTGCAACCTCCTAGCATAAAATAGTAACTTAGCTGACTAGAATTTCACCCTTGAGGTGATCTTTTCTAACAGAGGCAGACACTGAGTGATAGTGTCTATGAATAAACTGGTACTCCTAAGTACCTGAACGGGAGGATGCTTTCAATAAAGCCCAAACACAGCAGTAAGTCCCTTTTCTCATTATTAGATACATCAGCCATGTATATGGAACTCTTGTCCACATTAACATGGTTTAGAAGCTTGAGAGAATTTCTGAAAAGAATTTAACAGTAGCCTGATTGACACCACGTTTGCTCTGTACAAAACATAACCAAGTCATCAGCAAATTCCTCAATTTTAACCACAATGTTCCCATTTCGAGTAACATGAGGTACATATGTTAGCGACTTATCCATTTGTGAACTCCGGTCGCCACGATCAGCTGTAGTAGGGGTTGAGTTCTCTAATGTAACTGCTTCTGAGAATTCCAACTTTCTTGCTGATTATTCTTCTTTGATGTGTGAATCTTACTAATATGTGCGTTTGATGGAGGACCTTTAAATTAAAGACCTACAAGCTATCTGATTAAGAAGAAGAAAAAGGAGTGTGTGTGCAATTAATACAAAGTAAAAAGTGTGGTTTCTAATTGAATGGGAACTCTTTAAGCAGTTAGAGATTAAGATACATTTGTAGATTTAATGCGTTAGCCCTGAAACATGAATTTTTAAGGAACCTGTAATTATACAAATTCGAGTGAAAATATACTTTCTTTGAAGTAATAATCTTTGTTGGCACCAATATTAGGCAGGGTAAAAAATATTACAACTCTATCTAGTAAGAATTTTATGATTTTATTGTATAAAGGGATTGATCATAATTGATTGTCAGGATAATTATATCCAACTTAAAAAGTACTTCCGGAGGGTAAAAAGTCCGATCAACATTTTACTAAAGGCGTTGTGTTTTTAATATAGTATAGATGATTGATATTTTTTAAAATAAAATAAACTACTATAATTTAAAATTTTCATGATATCAAGTTAAATGATATACATACTAAAGCTTCAATGTACTAGTATTTACTAAAATTTGTAATAATTGTACAAACTCATAAGCTCTTGTTAGATCAATACAATTTCGATGATATGACAGTAATTATATACGTAACATAAAGAAGATATTAAATCACCGAGATTATGCCACATATATGTTTTAGAACACGTAGGAAATAATGAAAGCTATCGTTCCCTTTATAACATGGAGTGATTGTCAAGACTATCAATTATGGTGTATGTAGCATAATTGCGTAAGCAATTATATTTCAAAAGACATGCAAACCAAAGTGTCATCACTTCAAAAATAAATAATTGTTATATAGATTATGTACTTGATATGGTTGCCACGTTCAATCTGCCACATTGTGTACAGAAATTAGCACCGCTCACCATCATGAGAAGAAATACAAAATTAAATTGAGAAATACACATCATTTTGATCAAGGGTGAATATGTGTTTCATAAACTAATGAATATTCTACAATACTACGTATAATATATACATATTTCTTAAATTATTTCTTATATGACGTTTGTGGCACATACTTTGAAAGCTCGAATAGTTCATTTAGTCAATTGTTGGTTCACTTGAACTCAAGAACAAGAAACGATTCCTACGAAATATATTTTTTTAAAAATATTTAATCCCTTTAATTACTTACATTGATCTAGCTATTTTGTACTTTTGCTTTAAAAAAAATAGAAATTATTGCATGGGATATTTGAAAATATTATAGGATTGAACAAATTTTAAACACTCTTACCTACTAGGCTATCATCATAAGACGTTCAAAACTTATTACATCACCATATAATTAAATTAAAGTGAACTTTTGACCTATGCACGTAGGTTGTTTGCGAGGCACCTTAAGACAGTGTAGTTTTGCCTTTTATAATGGTGAACCTATATATTCTTTTGAAATCCTAGATCCACCTCTATATTTAATGGTAAAAATTAACGTGCAATATATATATATATATATATATATATATATATATATATATATATATATATATATATATATATATATATGTTAAACACCTAAACTTTTTTTTTCCCTAATCAAGAAGCGTTCCGCATACACGGAGAAGCTGTCAAACACGAAACTTACATTTTTTTAGAGAACAGTAAGTGCTAAATAAAGCATCAGTTCTAGATTACAATTTACAAACACTTATTTTTCTTGATTGAAATGTTCATAACAGGAGTAGTAAATTTATGAAATTATGAACAACTGAAATTATTCAATTTACTGGTAATTAAAATGAGAGTGCATTTATGATATGTGTATCTGTTTAGCTTAGTTATTTTTAATTTGAGGTGAATTAAGCACTCCATTATTTGGTGATTTGTCTAATGAAATCAGTAAATCTTATCACAATCAACATAAAACCAGATTATGTGAAACATTTTCTCTGTACTAATCATATTAAAAATGTCTTTATAAAATAATGAATCGAACATAATCCATAAGAGTTAAAATTTAATTATCGCAGTACTTTTAAGTATTTTTCTCCACTTAATAATTATATGAGAGTGGTTACGGATTAGATGTATATTGTATTTTTTGAAGAGTCTGGCCAGTGTGAAACAAGGATTGGGTCACTAACTCATTATTAAAAGCAATACCAATTACCCATAGGATCCAAAAAGGTACTAATTGTAAAAATTGGAGTTAGTCCAACTAAAATCTTATAATTAGTGATTGGCACGTTTCTAATGTCACATATTGTCAACTTGTAATTTTCTCCTCCCATTTCTATTTTTTCTTTCAATCCTTCATTGCAGATGTTCCAAACTATGGAGTACTTTCATCATAGAATTCCAAGAATAGTCATACTTGTTGCAATAACATTAATCATTCTTGGTCTTATTCCTCTATATCACCCTTTAAATTGGTACTATACTGGAGATATAGTACTAAACCATTCTTCCAAAATGTCACCAACATATCATACTAAGGACCAAAAAATAAAGATTACGGAAGAGGAAGACACATGTGATATATTCATCGGAGATTGGATTCCGAATCCAGACGGTCCATATTATACGAACATAACATGTTGGGCAATCCACGAGCACCAAAATTGCATGAAATATGGTAGGCCTGATACTGAATTCTTGAAATGGAGATGGAGGCCAAAAGGATGTGAGTTGCCAATTTTCAATCCTTACCAGTTTTTGGATATGATGAGGAACAAGTCTATGGCATTTATTGGAGATTCAGTGGGAAGAAATCAAATGCAGTCTTTGATTTGTCTCTTGTCTCGGGTATGACTATTTTCATCTTCTTGTTAATTTTGCTTAATGCCTTTCATTTTCCACTCCCCCTGGTTGAATTTCACTTGCTTTGTATCTATAGTAGAATCCAAAGCTTAATAGACTTAATTTAGTGGAGGTTTGGTTTACCTAAGGAGAGACGCAGGTCAAGGTTTAGGTAAAATTCTATCATGGTGTGATTGTGGAAGAATGGTTTCAAGCCATTGCCTCGAGAGCAATTGTAACATCGATAGCAGCTAGGTCAAGAGGGAATTTATTCGTGTTATATTCATATTATAACTTTTTTTATCAAGTTTAGTACCGGTTAATTATATCAGCCCATGCATGTATAATTAATTACAGATCTTTGATTGCATAGCTGCAAATCGGTTGGCGAGCAACTACGAAGAAATGTAACGAACAAACGAGAGTCATTGAAACTAGGATTATGATCATCTTGCCAAAGTAACCATGAGCAACTACGATATCATTAGCTTCTTCCTAAGTGTGTCTCTTTTCACTAGAGGCTAGGTAACTTTTTTAAAAATTGAGAAGTACACTTTTCTTATAATGTTTCGAACAGTAATTTTGAAACGAAGCAACCTTGAGAGGGAAACGTATACTTTAGCGGTTAATAAAGTAGACACAGTGAAATTTTTATCTGATCTCAAAATCTAATTAAAGTAGAGTGTGCTGTTGAAATAATTCTAAAATCTAAGATATATCCATTTTCGCGGATTCGGTCGAAGTTCTCTTTTTTCCTTAAGAAGCAAAGCCGCTATCATGAAAGTGTTCTCTATTGATGTTTACTTTAATATTAGGACACATTCGAAACTAAAGGAAGAAGAAAGGTATTTAAGAGAATTGGAAGCACGTAGAATGCCAGCTTAAAGTTTGTCGTGTGGTGTATTCACAAAGTCGCGTTTGTTAATAATAGTAAATGACACAAAAATTTTTGCTACCATATAATCAATCACATAAAAAGATATACTTGAATAATGTTGCATCATGACAACTTGTTAGAGAATCCAATCCTCGACAACGACATGGTTTCCTAACCTATTTTTAATCTCTATTTTTAATTTTACTAATGTCATGTTTTACTTTTACCTATTACAATAAAAATTGTGTTATTTTCTAGGTTATTAAATTGGACTTATTATAAAAAGTTATTTGTTATCGTAGATCACTTTAATGAAATGAAAAGACTCTACATTATGTATAGAAGTTAAACTCTTAATTTTTTATATTTTTTACAGGTAGAATATCCGGTTGATATTTCTTATGATAAAGATCAAAATTTCAAAAGGTGGAAATACAGAACATATAACTTCACCCTAACAGCTTATTGGTCACCATTTTTGGTCACAGTTAAAGAATCAGATCCTGATGGTCCTAGTCACACAGGACTCTTCAACCTTCATCTTGATGAACCTGATGAAAAATGGACAACCCAAATTCAAGACTTCAATTATCTAATCCTTAATTCTGCACATTGGTTTACAAGGTGCAGTGTCTACTATGAAAAGAACCAAATAACAGGATGTCGTTATTGTGGACTACAAAATGTTACTGAACTCCCAATAAATTATGGGTATCAAAAAGCACTTAAAACAACTTTAAAGGCCATCAATAATTTAGAAAATTTTAAAGGTATTACTCTTCTTAGGACTATTGCACCTTCACATTTTGAAGGTGGTGAATGGAATAAAGGTGGAAATTGTGTGAGAAAGGGACCATTTAGAAGCAATGAGACAAAATTGGATGATTTAAGTTTGGAATTTTATATGACACAAGTTGAAGAATTTAAGGTTGCTGCTGAAGAAGGGAAGAAAAAGGGTAAAAGGTTTAGATTATTGGATATGACACAAGCTATGTTATTGAGACCAGATGGTCACCCTAGTAGATATGGGCATTTGCCAAATGCAAATGTGGCTTTGTATAATGATTGTGTACATTGGTGTTTGCCTGGTCCTATTGATACTTGGAGTGATTTCTTGCTTTATGTGTTGAAGATGGAAGGCAGGAGATCCCTCGAGGAAAATCTTCAACTAAAGTAAGGGAGGAAACATGAAATAAGGCCTTACCTTCTATCCGTTTCATTTTGCTAGATGAGATTAACGTGTAGCCATTGTTGTATAATTGTACAAGTACAAGAAAGATGAAAATAGATAATGTATATTCCATTTGTTTCATTTTATATGGCATGATTATCACTAAGAATTCATGATTATTATTAATTGGAAGTTAAGCAGCTTTTACTTTCAGTACAACTTCTACTTCTATCAAAAACTATTTTGAACTTTAAAAAGTTGATTACTATTTGATTTTGAAATTAATGTATGTATTGGTCGATTTCTGTTCGATCACAGTCATCGGTTTCGATTTTATGAAGAAGCATTGATTGACTTCGGAATCGTTGTGGTTGGGAAGAAATTGTTTCGTTAATTTTCGTGATCAGTTATGTGCCGTTGTGGTTGGATATTTTCGAAGACAGTACTTCAATGGATAGCGCAGTTTGTCCTTATCCCAAGTTTATCGGAACGAATTTAGCGGATTCGGCGGAAGTGGATGAAAACGTGCAACTGTTGGAAGAAGAAACGTGGGAAAGTGGAATTCTTCTAGGGTTGAAATTCTTCATCATTTCAACCTATAAATAGGATTTCATGCTCTCATTTGAGCAGACGTTCTCTGATAAAAAAAGCAGCATTACTTTCAATCTTTATTCAGCTGCTTAAATATTTTTATCTTGTTCTCTCTACATACACAAAACTATTGTTATCGTTAGAGCAATCCTTGTGTCAAATTCAGCTGTGGCTTGGCTCAAATCTGGAAGAAGGCTCATCTCTTTCATTTGAAGCACCATCCTCCGGCTCTTCAATACAATAAGCTTTTATCGCTTTAATTTTTTATTTGTTGTTTGCTCATCTAAATCATTACTTATTTCATTCGCTGCTCATATTATTCGTTATCTTACTACGTTCGATCTCATCAACTTGTCATCGTTATTCTGGTCGTGGAGGATAGCTCACCAATTTGTTCATTGTTAAGTTACATCGGATACATTGTTGCTGTTGCTTTATCATTAAATTATTCGATCGAATATATTCATATTACCGTCACTCCTTACCATATTGTATTTGTTTATCATCATAATCATACCCATCGTCATCATTAAATTTATCGTTGTCATCGTATTTGATTAAAATCTGGCATCGAACTGAGACAGGATCATCTCAACGCAGATTATTTGCTTGTTACTTCGAATTTATCTGTTCATACTTGCCTTCGAGCTACTTATTCAAACTTGACATCGTTAAAATCATACCTGACATCGAATTTGTATCTTCGACATCGATATATTACTTGTTTTCGAACTTAACCGTTAAAGCTCCCTTGTTTTGCGAACGTAAGCTGTTTATCAATCGAATCGGATTAAGATATAAACGGTCGCCTTAGACTCAACTAAATATAAATTTAATTGTAAATCCTGATACATTTTTGGGAAATACAATTTGGCGCCCACCGTGGGGCCTAGGCAATCGATTTATTCCGAAATTTGAATCGTTGTGATACTACTTACGTTTGTTTCCTTGTCTCGAAATGGCAGATGAACGCAACACCATCGCTGCCGCTCTGAACGGTCAACAGCTCAATCCCAATGATGGGGTTCCAGTTCCGACCAACGTTGAAACGGTCGATAAATCTACCAATCACGAGCAGGATCCAGCTCACGACGACGTTCCTGCTGGTTCACAGTTGAATGCACCCCGAGGACAGCGACCGGGTAAGGAGCCCGTGGTCGAAACTGAATCAGGAGATGCAAATGCGTCATTAATGGCATATTTGAAAAAACACAATGCTCAGTTCGAAATGATACAGGAGCAATTAAGGTTTTTGTCTAATTCTATCGGAAATAGAACGCCCACCCCACCGATCACACCCCCAGCAAGAATTCCGACTTTGGTTCCTCAGGGCGCCGTAACAGGGGGACTTGCAGCGGGGGTTTGATCTGGGGGATCGGGTACGGCCGCGGCAGCTATGGGAGCTCCGGCCTCGGTTACAGCAGAAGTAAGAATGCTAGCAACGATGCAAACTCTGTTGAATGATACAGTGGACAAAAAATTCGGTGAGATAAAATCATTTATGGAGAAATTGCCAGGTGTCCCAAAGTTAACGGACGAGGTCGCTAAGAAGTCGATCTCGAAGCGTCCTTTCCTAGCAAGTGCAGCACCGATGCCAATTCCTAAAACTTTCAAGTTACCAGAAAGTTTGAGGTACGATGGGACCACAGATCCAAGGGATCACATCGATATGTTTTCGGTTGCAGTTCAGGCGAACGATTTAACTTCGGAAGGAATTAATTCGGTCAGCCTCAAAAAGTTTTGTGAGACATTGAAAGGGGCAGCATTGAAATGGTATTTGCAGTTGCCTGAGAATGAGATACTGAATTTTGATGACATGTCAGCAAAGTTCATTCGATCACATACCGGAGCGAAGAAGATAGCACCAAGGGTGGAAAACATATTTAATGTTAGGCAGCGACCCGGGGAGACCATAAAGCAATTTGTGAAGCGATTCAATGACGAAAAGATTCATATCCCGAATCTCGAAGAAAGGTGGGCATGCCTGACTTTTGCCAACAATCTGCGTACTGATTCGATCGAGGCATGGAAGTTGAAAGATCGCCTCAGAGAGATTGATGCATGGACATTTGAAGTGTTATATCGAGAATGCGAACCGCGGATTAGGGCTGAGGAGGAAGAATTGCAGCTAGTCCGAAATAGTTACCATTATGATCGACCTCCACCACGGAGAGTTGAAAATGACAGGCGAAACTACAGGGACCAGCGATGGGAGCCCTACAGTTTCCCTCGAATGGGGAACAACAACCACGAAGCTGGTAGTTCGAAGAATCAGTCGAAGAAAGGGCAGTCGAACACATCTTCAGCTCAGAAAGATCGACCACTCCCCCCAAAAGTGACGGAGTACAATTTTTGCATATCAACACCAAACTTGGTGAATCACTTGAAGGGGATGGGTGAGAAGGTTGTGAAATTCCCAGGTCGCATAAAAACAAACCCAAATACAAGGGATGAAAGTCTATGGTGTGCATTTCACCATGACTTCGGCCATACAACGGAGGATTGTAAGGCGTTGAGATATGAAGTGGCCAGCCTACTGCAGAAGGGGCATCTGGTCGAATTATTAACTGACAGAGGACGAAATAATTTTAATAAAAAGAAAGATGACGAGCCGCCAAAACCCCCTGCTCCTAGGAAGACGGTAAATGTCATTACCGGAGGAGATGACGTTTGTGGAGTAACTTACACTACCAAGAAATACGCAAAGGTCTCATTTACACGAGACAAGCGAACACGAGATGATATGAACGATGAGATCGTGTTCGGAGACTTTGATTTCGATACAGAATCCATCCCCATCACGACGTACTTGTAGTCACGATGAGGATCGATGACGCTGATGTGAAAAGAGTGTTGGTCGACGCCGGTAGCTCAGTTAACATTATAAATGCAAGGGTAGTTGAACAGTTGCAGTTGAGCGACAAGATCGTACCTCGCTCAACAGTATTATCGGGCTTCAACAATTCAAGTGAAGTGACCGTTGGAGAAATCACAATTAAGACTTATGCAGAAGGGGTTAAGAATGAAACATCGTTTCAAGTAATGAAAGGCGAAATGGCGTACAACGTGATATTGGGTCGACCGTGGATTCACGCTATGGGAGCAGTCCCTTCGACCCTACATCAGGTCGTAAAATTCCCTACCCCATGGGGGATTCGTGAAATCAGAGGCGAACAGCAGGCTTCGCGAGAATGTTACTCAGTAGCTGTTAAGGATGGCTTTCGATTGTAGCAATCACAGTTAGTGGGACCCGTGGCCAGAAGCTTCACTTCGGTTCCGTCGTGCGCCTCAACGCAGCTACCGGAACCCGAAGTCGAAGGCGACTTCGCACAGGTTTCACCATACAAGCCAGTGGGACCCATGATCGGAAGCTTCACTTCGGTTCCGTTGTGCGCCTCAACGCAGCTACCGGATTCCGAAGTCGAAGGCGACTTCGCACAGGTTCCACCATGTGTGAGAGAACCGTATAAACAAAAAGCTGGAGACTCTACGATAGAAGACTTGGAAGAAGTAACATTATCCAATGATAAGCCTGATCGGAAAGTCTATGTGGGAGCGAAACTGGATCCTGAAGTAAAATCGAAGATCATATCCTTCCTCAAGGATAATTCTGATTATTTTGCTTGGTCCCACACAGATATGGTTGGGATCTATCCAAAGGTTGCCACACATAAGTTGAATGTCGACCCAAAACACCGGCCGGTGAAACAAAAGAAACGGCCAAATGGGGGATTCCGAAGGAAAGTGATCAACGACGAAGTAGAAAAGTTGCTAACGAATGGGTTCATTAGGGAGGTCAAATATCCTGAGTGGCTTGCAAACACTGTAGTTGTGCCAAAGAAAAACGGCAAGTGGAGAGTATGTGTTGATTATACCGACCTCAATAAAGCCTGTCCAAAAGATTCATTCCCGTTGCCTCACATCGATAGACTGATCGATTCAACGGCAGGACACGAAATGTTGAGCTTCTTGGACGCCTATTCAGGCTATAATCAAATTTCGATGGACCCATCGGATCGGGAGAAGACGTCGTTCATCACGGACATGGGGACTTACTGCTACACAGTTATGCCTTTCGGCCTTAAAAACGCTGGCGCTACTTACCAGCGTTTGGTCACCACTATGTTCAAAGATTTGATCGGAAAAACCATGGAAGTATATATCGATGACATGCTGGTCAAATCTCTTGAAAAAGAAAATCACCTAAGTCATTTGGAGGAGACTTTCACAATACTGAGGCGTTTTAACATGAGACCGAATCCAGAGAAATGTGCGTTCGGAGTTGGATCCGGCAAGTTTTTGGGGTTCATCGTATCGCAAAGAGGAATAGAGGCCAACCCAGACAAGATCAAAGCAATTGAAAGTATTCCCGAAGATTTAACAACGGTGAAGGAAGTCCAACAACTGACCGGCCGAGTAGCCTATCTCAGCAGGTTCATCTCGAGGTCATCAGAACGATGTCACAGGTTCTTTTCGGTGCTGAAAAAGAACAAAAGCTTTGAATGGACACCAGAATGCAAAAAGGCCCTCAAAGAACTGAAGCTGTACCTTTCAAATGCTCTGCTCCTATCAAAACCGATCGAAAGAGAAATGCTGCTGATTTACTTGGCTGTCTCCGATGTCGCTGTAAGCGCTGTCCTCGTCCGCGAGGACAGAGGTAATCAATTTCCTATTTATTACGTCAGTAAAACACTTTTAGATACAGAAACAAGATACCCGCACCTAGAAAAATTAGCACTAGCACTAGTCACTGCTAGGGGTGTTCATGGTACGGTACGGTACGGTTTTAAGCTTTTCGGTAACGGTATATCGGTTAACGGTATGTAATTATGTAAAACCAATACCGTACCGATAAGCTATTGGTTATCGGTTATCGGTAGTTAACGGTTCGGTAAGCGGTATACCGAAGCCACAATAACCCAGATTTACGAAAGGAAGTAATCAAAGAAAGCTTGCTCGATTAATAAGAAATATCACAAAAGCACATAAAAAGATTAGCTTTACTCTTAAATGTACAACTTATAAACTTTTGTTACAAGCAGCAGCACAACCTATAGAAAAGAAAATTAGCCAAAAGAAGGTAAATTTCATTCATATCTTCCTTATACAGACAGCTATTAATATTACTTATCAACATTAGCAACCTCAATCAAGGGGTTATCATTTTACAGTAATGTTTCATCCGCCAACATCCATGCACCTTCTGCAATGTTTTCTCCCCAACATTCTCCATCTTAGAATGTTGTAATGACAAATTCAAAATGGGCCAGACCTCATATGTTTGTAACGACAAATAGCCACTAGTAGCAATAATATTTATACTTTAACATATAAATTAATATACTAATATTAAATAAAATACATAAAAATTATAAAAAAAATCCTTATCGGTTATCGGTACGGTAACAGTAATGATATATAGAAACCGTTACCGTACCGATATCTTATCGGTATTAGAAATTTATACCATTACCGAACCAATAACCGTTATACCGATACCGTTATGCTTATCGGTAGCGGTAACGGTTCGGATATCGGTACCGGTTCGGTTTTGCACACCCCTAGTCACTACTGCACGGAAATTAAGACCTTATTTCCAATGTCATTCAATATCTGTCGTAACCACTTTTCCATTGCGAAATATTTTACATCGGCCAGACCTTTCTGGTCGATTAATGAAATGGGAGGTCGAGCTGAGCGAGTACGATATTACTTATCAGCCTCGCACCGCCATAAAATCTCAAGTGTTGGCTGATTTTGTAGCAGATTTTAGTGCTAATATCTTCGCGGAGGCAAAAAAGGAAGAATTGATGATGAAGGATCCCGATCCCGAAGTTTGGAAAATGTTCACCAATGGAGCTTCAAACGTAAAAGGGACTGGCCTCGGAATCTTACTGATAGCACCTACCGGTGAAAAGCTCAGGTACGCAATCAAACTACATGCAAAAACTAACAACGAGGCCGAATATGAGGCCCTCGCTGCAGGTTTAAAGATTGCAAAAGACTTGAAGGTCGAGCGACTAGACATCAAAAGTGACTCGCAATTGGTGGTAAATCAAATCCAAGGCGATTTCTGTGTTCGAGATCCAAGGATGCAGCAGTTGCTTGAAAAAATGCAAAATCTCCTTACATTTTTCCAGGAATGGAAAATTGCTCAGATACCAAGGGAGGACAACATCGAAGCAGACGCTCTAGCCAACCTCGGTTCTACAGCAGTCATCGACGGAAAAATCGATGAAACAGTGGTCCACCTGTTCGAATCACTACTCTGTCGGAGCATTAAAGAGGTAAACAATGTTAACCACACTTGGGATTGGAGAAACAAATACTTGTCTTATTTGCAGGCAGGAACCCTTCCCGATGACAAAAAATCTGCCCGATCACTCAAAGCTAAAGCGGCAAGATATTGTCTCTTAGAAAACCAACTCTACAGACGAATGTTCAGCGGCCCTTTAGCAAAGTGTGTGGGCCCAGATGGGACAAACTATGTGCTGAAAGAAATTCACGAAGGCGAGTGCGGCAACCACTCCGGTAGAAAGTCGTTGGTTCGAAAGATCCTAAGAGCTGGATATTATTGGCCAACGATCGCAGATGATGCCAAAGAATTCGTCCGCAAGTGCGACAAGTGTCAACGATTCGGCAACCTCATACATCAATAGGCAGAGCCACTTCATTCGGTCACGTCACCGTGGCCATTCATGAAGTGGGGAATGGATTTGGTCGGGCCGCTTCCAACAGCGCCCGGCGGGGTAAAATTTATTTTAATTCTTACTGATTATTTTTCTAAATGGGTAGAAGCAATTGCCTTAGCTAAAATTCGTGAGCAAGAAGTCATTAAATTTATTCATCAAAATATTGTCTGTCATTTTGGGATCCCGAAAGAGCTCACATGCGATAACGGTAAACAGTTTGTAGGAAGACGGATCACTGCCTTCTTTGAAAAATGGGGGGATCAAGCGAATTGCCTCAACACCTTATCACCCCAGTGCAAATGGACAGGCTGAATCTTCCAACAAAACAATAATCGAGTATCTGAAGAAAAGGATGGATGACTCAAAGGGCAATTGGCCGAACGAACTCCCCGGAGCGCTGTGGGCTCATCGAACAACGGTGAAACACAGCACTGGAGAAACACCGTTCTCACTTGTCTATGGAGCAGAAGCACTGATACCGGTGGAAGTGGGAGAACCCAGTCTTCGGTTCGCCTATTCCATAGAGGAAACAAACAGAGAGGCCATGTTGATATATTTGAATCTGATCGAAGCAAAAAGGGACATGGCATTTGTTCGAATACAAGCGCAGAAACAGAGGGCAGAAAACTACCTCAACAAAAAAATCAGGTATCGATCTTTTAATGTAGGTGATTATGTGCTGAGGATCAAAAGACCAAAAAAGGATGAGCCAAACGAAGGTAAGCTAGGAGCAAATTGGGAAGGGCCCTATCGGGTCAGAGCAGTAATCGGAAAAGGATCATACCAATTCGAAACGATGGACTCCAAGCCGGTCGAATTCAATTGGAACATCACTCAGTTGAAGAAATATTACTTTTAAGGCCCTCCGGTATCATCAACTCTCATCTTTTAATCTTGAAATTTATCATCAACTCTCATCTTTTAATCTTGCAAAATTTCATTCAATTTTTCCTCCATCGGAAAGAATTATTTGATTAATTGTTTGATACTAACACTCTTAGATGGTAGGCATAGTTGGAATCGAATGATGACAAACGTCACCCACGAAAACATGAGCTCTAAACGCTCCGATCGGGGTCGACAAGTCTGACGAACATTCTAACGTGGTCTTCATCTATAACGATTTCTCGGTTTTTGTGTCAATGACTCCGTTTCAGGACCAGTGTTCGACCACTCATCCTTCATACTCAAAACACTGGGGGGGGGGGGGGAAGATGGATTTAGCACGATTGTCATCAACTGATACCGGGGACTCGTTCAAAATTCGATCAAAGTTCTTACGTTCACTCGAACTGGGGACTCGTTCAAAATTCGATCAAAGTTCTTACGTTCACTCGAATTGGGGACTCGTTCAAAATTCGATCAAAGTTCTTACGGTTCATTCAAACTGGGGACTCGCTCGAACTGGAGATTTGGCTATCGAATGTTTCGAACTTTACCAATTTCATTTTAGTCAAAATTATCCATCTATGTAAGCGATCCGTTAGCGATCAAAAGTTTGCGCCTTTAAACGGCCACATCTTATAATCGATCAAAACATACGATCCGAAATGTATTTAAAGCCCGATAGCGGCTCAATTCAATAACATGCAACACTGGTTACATTTTCAACTTTTCACATTCGTCCGATTCAAGTGACTAGTTCAAATTTTTGCGAATTTTATGAATTCCAAGCGCGAAGTTTACAATTCTAAGTTTTTCACCAAGTGTTCATTTTTAATTCCGAACTCATAAAAAGTTCGAAGAGTGCACTACATGGAGGTGAGACGTCATCTATCATTATGCACTAAGACATTGGGCCTCAATCACCTCTTTCGACGATTGTCGTTGAACATCACAATTTTCGAACGAATAAAATCATCTTCGAAAAAATAACAACTAAGGAATCCAATTTCATTCATGTTAATATTATATGTACATATCCAGTCGTAAACGACTACATTACATCAGCTTTCAAAAAAAAAACGACTAAACAAGTCGAAAACAAATCATTCACCATCAGAACCTTCATCGGAGGAACTCGCTGGGAGACCAAGATCTTCGCGAGTCAGCCGAACAATAGCAACAGCTTCGCTCAACTCGGCAGGAACGTCGACATCTCGATCCAACATCTCCCTAAGGACATCGCGCCGTGACTCTGCGAGGATAAGATCCTTCTTCTTTTCAAACTCTTCCTCGAGTTCACGCCTTAGGTTGGTGGATTCCTTGTGAAGCAACGCGTTCCGCTCCGATAAGCTGTCAGCTTGAACCATTAGGTCTTCGTTATTTTTACGAAGAACGCTCAACTCTTCGAACTGGTCAGCCAACTATTTGTTCTTGCTCTCCAAGGCAGAAGTGAGTTCGGCTATCTTCAGATCAGAATTGGCTTCATGATCACTCAACTGCTCGTTCAAAGCTTTGATCTGAGATTCCAGCTCCGTTTGGCGAATAGCGTGCTCATTCGCACTCTTATCAAAATTGGCCAAAAGTTCAGCATACTTGGTCTCAGCAGCTTTTAGCTTCCGATGCAGGTCCTCTCCAGCCGAAGTAAGATGGATAATCTGCTCATTCAAAACTTTAGCTCCATCCTGAAGCTGGCGGATCCGATCGGCAGTCTCAATCGCCATTATGCAGTTCTGAAAGCAAATTGCAAGTGAAGTACATAAAAATCGAATGCGTATTCAATCGAGCTTGCTCCATCGGGCCAATTACATCGAACAAATAATCCGCCAATCGCTTTGGGCACCTTAGCAAATCTACATTGGGTGGCACCTCTACCGTTAGCGTCCTGCCACCCCTCTTTTCGGATTCGCCCAAAGCAGCGAAAGCAGCAGCTTCTTCACCCCGAGGAAGAGGCACGATAGGATCAGCATGATCCGCACCAAAAAACGACGACCCCGTTTCTTCATCGTATTTAGACTTCGTCGTTGATGTTGGCCGATCCAAAGCTGACATTTTCCCTTTAGCTGGGTCCCTTTCCTCGAGTTCACAATCAAATGCCTCGATCATCTCTCCTTGGTTTTCAGGAGCGACACCCAAAGAGACAAGAGCACCTTCTCTACTGGGCAAACCCCCTAAGCCCGAATTCACCTCTTCGGCTACAGGGGAAAGTTGGTAATCATCCACGGAGAGATCTCCATGTTCAGCCACCTTCAGTTGATGGCTGTTTCTTGGAGCCTCTCTTTGATTGGCTTCGTGGGGCGCCTCACCAATCGGTCAGATCCCGATTCGTCCCCGGTTTCTTCTTCCTCGATGTCAATGACCGAGGTCGTTCTTTCGGCGGCTTTCGCCGCTGCGATCGCTGAACTTGTCCCAGCGATCACATCCTCTATGGTCTGGGGCGCGTTCGATGAGCTACCTCCTTGCCCTTTTTCAGCTATCTTGGGCAAGTATTTGTTCCTCAACTCTTGGAACGATTTTTTCTTCTTCTTCGGTGGAGGAGCGTCATCGGTTTTCTCTCCACCCTCAGGCTCAGCCTCTTCATCACTTGGCTCACCTCCAGCACCGGTGATGCCTGAGGAAACATTTTTCAAGTATTAAAAGGCGTCAACGAAACAAAATCATAGATACAAAGATAGTTCAAAGTTTACCATGATTTTTAGCTTTGAGTTTCTTCAAAGCTGCGACCGGTTTCCAAGCTCGCTTGTCATTGGTCGTCTTAGCAAGTACCCTTATCAGCGAGGGTATAATATCGGCGACTTGATCGAAGACAACCGCATCAGCTGAAAAGTTTGGAAAAAAGATTTGAGGATTTTAAATTCATTCAAAAAAGAGAAAAAACAAACGAATAAAGTGCTTACGGGTTCGATTCCAGACGCTTGGTAGCAACTCCTTTTCAGGGTCGGTTAGCTGCTTCATAGGAATAAAAACAAAACGTTGATCCCATCCTCGGAGATCGTCATCGTTGTCTGATATCAAGGCCCGTTGGCCCCGTTTGGCCAAGTTTACTACTCCTCCTTTGTAAACTCGAGGAGAGTAGATGTTGAGAATATGGCGAAGTGTCAACTCCACTTCCGCCTCCGCTGCGATGTATCGCATAATTATCACCGTTATCCATATCATCGAAGAAAGTTGTCCGAGGCAGACATTGTACATCTTGCAAAATTCCTCGATGACGTTATCGACGGAAGAGAAAACCCGATCGTAAAAGGATAAGTTAGCACCACTGAGTGATCCTCGACGTGAGTCGCTAACGTTGATTTTCTTGGAGGACACATCACGTAGATGTCACCTACTTTCCAACCACATTCCTCTCGAACCCGTGGAATCGCCTCCGGCGTGATCGCACAGTAAACCGAATCGATCGGAATATTCTTCTTCTTCCCTTGCTCCGCTTCACTTTGAACGCTGATTTTGCAATCGTTCTCGTAAGTGAATTTCTTTGGAAGAATTTCCGACCACAGCTTCTTGGGACCATAGTCCTTCACCTTCCTCTCCTTCCGCTTTTTTCCCTTCTTGTCCGCTGAAGGACCAACAATGGTGGGAGTCTGTTCCACCACTGCGCCGGACTGCGGTGGGGCTGTGGCGGTGACTGCCGTAGCAGAAGTAGTTTCAGTATCGATTATGGGTTGAGAAGAAGTAGACATTGTTACAGCACAAGATTAAAGCACCAAATCAACAATTCAGGCAAACAAAGTTGGGAAGTTTGGGGTAAGAACAGCGGAATTCAGCAGTGTAGTTCTTAAGATTTGCTTTCAGAAGATGATTTCAGAAGATGATGAGAAATTTTCAAGTTTGTAAAGTTTGCAAAGAGAGTGTTGAAATGGGTATTTATAAGGCAAGAATCATCATTGCCTTGGGAACCGCTGAGAAACTGCTGCCCGCACGATGTCTGACACGTGTGACAGTGGGAAGTTGAGGCGACGTTTGACGTTTCAAAATGGAGGGACACGAATGCTCCACGTGTTTTCCCGCCAAGAATTCAAGTCACTTGCCAAATTTTCACGAACACACGGCTTGGCAAGTAGGGGGACTATCTGTATTGATCGATTTCTGTTCGATCACAGTCATCGGTTTCGATTTTATGAAGAAGCATTGATTGACTTCGGAATCGTTGTGGTTGGGAAGAAATTGTTTCGTTAATTTTCGTGATCGGTTATGTGCCGTTGTGGTTGGATATTTTCGAAGACAGTATTTCAATGGATAGCGCAGTTTGTCCTTATCCCAAGTTTATCGGAACGAATTTAGCGGATTCGGCGGAAGTGGATGAAAACGTGCAACTGTTGGAAGAAGAAACGTGGGAAAGTGGAATTCTTCTAGGGTTGAAATTCTTCATCATTTCAACCTATAAATAGGATTTTATGCTCTCATTTGAGCAGACGTTCTCTGATAAAAAAAGCAGCATTACTTTCAATCTTTATTCAGCTACTTAAATATTTTTATCTTGTTCTCTCTACATACACAAAACTATTGTTATCGTTAGAGCAATCCTTGTGTCAAATTCAGCCGTGGCTTGGCTCAAATCTGGAAGAAGGCCCATCTCTTTCATTTGAAGCACCATCCTCCGGCTCTTCAATACAATAAGCTTTTATCGCTTTAATTTTTTATTTGTTGTTTGCTCATCTAAATCATTACTTATTTCATTCCCTGCTCATATTATTCGTTATCTTACTACGTTCGATCTCATCAACTTGTCATCGTTATTCTGGTCGCGTAGGATAGCTCACCAATTTGTTCATTGTTAAGTTATATCAGATACATTGTTGCTGTTGCTTTATCATTAAATTATTCGATCAAATATATTCATATTACCGTCACTCCTTACCATATTATATTTGTTTATCATCATAATCATACCCATCGTCATCATTAAATTTATCGTTGTCATCGTATTTGATTAAAACCGGGCATCGAACTGAGACAGGATCATCTCAACGTAGATTATTTGCTTGTTACTTCGAATTTATCTGTTCATACTTGCCTTCGAGCTACTTATTCAAACTTGACATCGTTAAAATCATACCTGACATCGAATTTGTATCTTCGATATCGATATATTACTTGTTTTCGAACTTAACCGTTAAAGCTCCCTTGTTTTGCGAACGTAAGCTATTTATCAATCGAATCGGATTAAGATATAAACGGTCGCCTTAGACTCAACTAAATATAAATTTAATTGTAAAACCTGATATATTTTTGGGAAATACAATGTAACGAGGCTACGTTTTTTAACAGTTAAAACAGGAAAAGGGTGATCTTTAGTATTGATTGGTATAACAAAAATGATAAACTTTTTCACTCTAATTTTTATAGTTGCAGTCTCATTCTTATTCATTATTAGATTTTCCAAAAGAAACCCCAAAAAAAGGAACAGATAGAGAGAGGAATTGGACCATGTAATCAATGGCGCGAATGTAGACTTTGAATATGAGTTTCATATAATTCACGAGTTGATTGCCTCTATAGTCACTCAATTTTGGGTAATTGGCCACCATGATCACTTATCTTTGCTTTGTCTTTCTATGGTCACTCAACTTTGCCGAAGTAGCTCCTATGGTCATCCAATACAGAAATCCTAAGGTCCGTTAAAATTTTGCTGACGTGGCAACTACATAAATATTTTGGCAAGTTACATAAATAGAAAAAAATTAAATTATTTAAGATCAACCCAATTAAAATTAAACCCCACCCAAGAGTTCTTGCTTGAGGTGCCCATTTTTTCAAAAAAAATGACTCATTTTTCTTTAAATCTATCAAGAAAGCCTTATGGTAACACACTTTCAACGTTAATTTCTTCACCTAATGAAAATCTGAGCACCCAAATGAAGTTCGCCTCACTTAGCTCATTCACGTACAAATGAAACATAAACATACAAAGACTCATTCTTCTTAACTAGCCATCGAATAATCCTGGAACTTTCCTCATTCTCTATTGTTGTTTTCATTTCATGAATAAGTGAACCTACATGTGTGATCTTTTTCTTGCTTAGAGTTGACAGATAATCCACATACTTCCCTTCAATTTCATTACAAATATTGATCAAAATAATATCATGGGACATTGCAAACCCATTGAAAGCAAAATTTGGTCCCAAGAAGTTGTTCATCTTGGCAGCGAGTTGGAATTGCTTTGCCACATAGTCCTTAAGAAAAATATCTGAGAATGCAAAATCTCTTGAACCAGTTTTGCTAAATAAAAACAGTATTACTTTAAAAAACTGTGAAATACTATATAATAAATCAAAAATTTATGCCACTTCAATAAAAACTTCAGCTTATAGAAAGCGTCAAAAGCCGCTAGTTCGTTAAGGCCAGACACTAATTCATTTGGGTGCTCAGATTTTCATTAGGTGAAAAAATTAACGTTAAAAATGTGTTACCAGAAGGCTTTCTTGATAGATTTAAAGAAAAATGAGTCATTTTTTGGAAAATTGGACACCTCAAGCAAGAACTCGTGGGTGGGATTTAATTTTAATTGGGTTGGTCTTAAATAATTTAATTTTTTTCTATTTATGTAACTTGTCAAAATATTTTTGTAGTTGCCACGTCAGCAAAATTTTAACGGACGTTAGGATTTCTGTGTTGGATGACCATAGGAGCTACTTGGATAAAGTTGAGTGAACATAGAAAGACAAAGCAAAGATAAGTGACCATGGTGACCAATTACCCAAAGTTGAGTGACCATAGAAAGACAAAAAAAGATAAGTGACCATGGTAGCCAATTACCCAAAGTTGAGTGACCATAAAGGCAATCAACTCTATAATTCACGGTTACATGGACTATATATGCCTATTTAGGAGTCAAAAGGTTTACACATGTAAATAGGAAAATCTACTAACTCCAAATCGTGGATTCACTTCTTTATTTAATAGTGCTCATTAAATTTCCTAGAGGACGCAAAATTATTGAGTAAATAAATACTCATTCATATTCGGTGTTTACACTACAACAAGTAATTTGACCTTAACAATTCAAAAATTAAAGTAAGAATATTTGTCATACAAAAATTATGATTAAAACAATAATTGCGTGTATAAAAGACGGATGTCTTACTTTCATTGGTTTGAAATGAAACTTAAGCACGGGTAAGGTTTTACCTTTTACAGAATGGAGTAGGCCGGAAGGATCATAGATAAACAAATGTGTGGCTGAGTCCTAAGATGGAATATAGATTCTCGAGGTTGGAGGATTTGGACTAGTGCTCCATTCAGCAATTTACTCTTATGAGAAAGCTTCCAAAAAGTGAATTTCATAACCTCCAAACATGTGTACTAGACAGTGATGGTTGTCAAAATATATTTGTTATTCTTGACGTGACAATATTGGTGTGGGGTGTTTCACTTAACATTGACAATTACAAAAACTTCAACCAGAACACAACGCCCTCCCCACGTTTAACAATAAAAGAAATATGCTTAAAAACCAATCACTTTTACCACCACAAAAACCATTCCACAGCATATATACCTTAACTCAACAAAGCATTGCATCCTTGCTGTTTGCACATGAGTTGTTTCCCATAATTTCATCATTGTTAGCTGGGACATATGTGATATTTGTCTAGAACCATGTATAACAATAATAACAATAACAATAATAATACTTTTTAGGGCTGGTTGAATAGACTGTATACTAATACAATCTCCTTCTTTTAGGGTTTTTGGCACCATATTTCTCTTCCGTTTCAACTTGCTCAACACTCTATAATACCTTTATCCTATAAATTGGGATAGGCATCTTTCACTTTGTAATTGAGAAGTTCCAAGTTCTTCCTTATTTTTACCTTTCACTTTTTAAATTGAATTATCTATACCTAGTAACTCTCGATTCTTACTCTTGCCGATTCTTAGTATTACACTCCAAAAATGCATCTAATAATATATTCTTGTTAATTTTTCTGTATATATATATATACACATACCAACTTAAAATCTTGAATACACATATTTTTCATATCCCCAAATTTACCTTCACATTAACAGATGAACCAACCCCTCAAATAACCGTTATATTACCCAATTGAAAACTGAATTTTATAGTACAAAACAAACACAATAAATCATTAGCTCCCGCCTTAAGTACAAAGATTTTCCCACACACACACACACACACCTAGTAAAACACGCACTTGTCAAGTCCTCTGTTCTTTGACTGAACCCAAGATCCCCCACCCACCCACCCACCCACCCTATTTTCTTGAAATGGTGATTGAAATGAATCAAGTACATAATGAACAATTATTATGTAGAGTTTCAACAGCACCACCTTCATTTACAAATAGTAATAATAATAATCAAAGGAGGAGAAAAGTAGGATTAAACAAGACTAAGTCAACACCTGCAAGGCTGTATCGTCAAGGATCATTTAGCAGTGAAATTGGACATGCTGCTGCTGAAACTTATTTGATCACTCGCCTTAGTTTCAAGCTTCTTAGTTATCTTGGGTAAATTTTCCCCCGTGTTAATTTACATGCACCGTCAATATAAAGAAATTTTACACTATCGCGTTTATTTTTATATGATGTAGCTGGTAATCTGCCTTATTTTTTTTAGATTGACGGTGTATATAACCTGAACTCTTATTTTAAATGATCTGATTTGGAATTTGTATAGGATAATTAATACATGATTAATAGTAGTTAGACTTGGGATATTTACTGTTTTCAAGTTTAATTTGATTGTCTTGGTGAGTAGAGTTACCTTATATGTGTGTTGGTAGGAGGTAGTCAAATATTCGAGGTGTGTGCAACAGTGCAAGTTGGTCTAGACCCTACCGTAAGAGAGGTTTAATTTACTAGTCTTGGTAAGATTAAGTAGAGTTATAATTTTGAGACGGAGCCGAATATGACTAGGATTAGTTGGATTTGGGTTTTCACTATTTCAACTTTAATTTACTTGTCAAGTTGTAATATTTGGAACGGGGCCGAAAAATGACTAGCATCAGATGGATTTAGGATTTTTACCATTTTTCAAAATTAATTTACATGTGAAGTTATAATTTTGAAACGGGCCCAAATAGTGAGATGGATATAGAGGATTTGAGATGGGGTCAAACATGACTAGCCTTAGAATATTCATTTTCATTGATTTTCTTGGATGCTACTGGTTCTGCTTGCTGTATCTCCTGGACCTGTATCGTTAATTCTTAAGTTCATCAATGTTTTTTTTGTTTATTGTTTCTTAGTTCTTAGGCCAGGTCCATGTGTTTCATGTGTTATGGCTTTGGAATATTATACATGTGATATGATGTAAGTGCATTTCTTGCGGAGGTAGGCAGTAAGATTCATTTAATATATTCTCTACATGTGGCCTCTTTAGGTGTCTATATAGAGATTTATGCTACCTTCAATAGATGAGATGAGGGAGTTTCTCCATCAATAGAAGCTAACTTCTGATGTCATATTAGTATATGTTTAATTGGTCAACCAGAACTTTTGAGCAATGCAGATGAATAGAAACTGGAATCAGGATAAACATCACGAGTTGATGTCATATATAGCGCACATATGTTATTTTTTGTGTATAATTCAACATGAGTTGCAAGCAGGTTCCAGATTCCATCCATTATTGTGATGCTTTTTAGATACAGTTATATTCGTTAGGTTAGTTGTATTTGGGATTTTTTACTATATCCAAGTCTATACACATATATTAGAGTTGTCGTATTTGTAATTTTGAAATCAACAATCTAAACAGAGTTTTATTTTCCTCAAAGCTTTCTCCTAAATATATGATTTCCAATTATTACACACATAAGTTTCTTCCTCCCCAGACCCCACTTGTGGGATTACACTGAGTATATTGTTGTTGTACATACGTAAATTTCTTGCAAGGTGTGGCTTCTTATCGCTTCCTTTATTCAGGTTAGGTTATCGATGGATTACAAGATTTTTGGGTCTTGCATTTTATGCAATGCTACTTATGCCTGGCTTTCTCCAAGGTGAGTGTACATTAAGGTGCTCTTTCCCAATTCATTCTTAGTGAAAGGATGGGGATATCTTCTCCAGTGTAAGGCATTCATATTGAAGCTAACGATATGCCTCTGATATATACCTTTTATATGTCCAAAAAGGGTTGTTTTCTGATATAATTCTTCAAACAGAAATACTACAATTAGGAAAACAGCTAACACAGTCATTTTATGGAATAATATTATGACCATCTCTTTTTAGAGTTGAAAAGCAGGGTATAAATAGTCAGAGGCGAAGCTAAGATTTAACGTTTATGGGTTTTCGGTTCTAATCTTTTTAAGTTACTTGGTTATGAATTAATGATTTATGCATATCATATGGTTTTTTTCTAAAGACAAATACAATGTATGAACCAAAAGTTACTAGGTTCCGATGAACCACGAACCACCCGTTGGTCCACCCCTGTAAATAGTATTGCATACTGCAGCTATAAATATATGTCATTCATATGTCTGGCAAGGGTTACTTTTCTAATGTAATCCTTTAAATAAAAGAATTAAAATAAGAGACTGGCTGATGCATTCTTGTTTGTGGAATAATATTGAGACATTTTCCATTAGAAGCAAATAGCTACTGCAAAACAGTCACAAAGAGCCTGTTAGATAGTGCAATATTTCAGGTAGGAAGGATTGTTTGGTCATGGTCTATTTTCTTATTTGGAGGGGTGGCAGCGGTAGGGTGGGTAATAGCACCCAAAGTGTACTTTCTTCAACTTGCTTGAATCCCCAATTCGTTTTTAATCAGTGGGAGGGTAAGGTGGCATGGAGAGGGATGTCTTACTTGTCATTTGCTGAGTCACATTTACCTAGGATCCCCTCTGTCTGAGACATATGCGGTGCTCTTTTGTACTTGGCTATATGTATCCGTAACTGTCACAAAGGGATGGCCTTTAACTTTATCTCTCAATTGTGGCAGTTGCATTTTATTATTTCTTTTCGCCGTTGGTCCAACGAAGTGTTGTTTATGGTGATCAACCGAGGAATAGGTATGTCATTTTTACTACTTTTCTCCCTTGTCCTACATTTCTAGGTCGACACTGACATTAGGTTGCAGGTTGGACTTATATCTACCGGCAAACAGAAACAGCCCAAAGCCAGTTGTGGCATTTGTCACTGGTGGAGCATGGATAATTGGGTGAGTAAGAAAGCTAGATACTTATCCTTTCTTTTGTTTTTAAAACTTAAGTTCCTGTAGTATGTAAGAAAAAAAGAGATCTAGCATAGTTTCTTTGTATGTTTATCATAAATGCCCGTTAAAATCCTCTCTCTCATGATAGGAGCAATTATTTATTTTACTTTTAGGGCATATAGGTTTCTTCTTCTCTTCATGAAATTGATAAAGAGCTTTCCTACCTTACTAAAGACTGCTGTTGCCACTATCGCATTTGATGAGTGTTGTTTTCACATTAGATTAAGGAATTAGGAAATGTCTTTTTCTGTTATTTACACTTGCGGACATTATTCCTGATGATGCCTTCATGGTCATCTTTGGAGTTTTTGTGTATTTTGAGAGACCCCATCCCTTATCTCAAAATTGTGATAATTACATCATAAAGTTCCAATGTCGAGAGGCTTGTATAAGCCCATAAATCGTCAAGTTTCTGTCCTTGTCATATTGGAATATAATTGATGTATGTATGTCACATCGACAATTGTGTAGAACAATCTCAGATCTCATCTACTAGTATCTACTACCTAGGATAAGAGGACATGTGAAATTAACTATTAAAATCCAGTATTTTCAATTAGTAAAAAGATGCAAGGGATATTGCAGTTTTCACGAAGCTAGTGAGTGATGATTTCTTAAGTGTGTGTGTGGTCCTCAGATACAGTTTGTGACAGGAGATCTCAATCGTGTGTTCAATAGCATGGATGCATATTAGGATGGCATCTGCGAGATAGAATCAATCTGTGAATTGTTGAAAGCCTCCACTACATTTTTATTGCAACGGTACTATAAACTAGGGGGCTGTGGTAGATAAACCACAAAGAATTACTCATCAAAATTTCTGTCTGTAGTCCAAAAGATACCCAAGGAAAAAATGGTTTTTTGAATCTTTGAAATTCAAATTTTAACCCCATTAAGAACTCATGAAGTGAAGTCTCTTTACAAATTCAAGGACTAAGCAACTCTCTTCTCCTAATAGTCTGAGGAGACCTGCTGTGATTCAAACTTACAGCATGAGTGATGCCTCCAAACAATGATTTATTAGCCTCATAGGCACATGTCTAGAATAACTCGTATGAGATTAATAACTGGAGCTAAGAAACAGAAGGTTATATGAGTGAGATACCTCTACTGAGTTTCGATCTGTGCTACCACGTGCCCCCTGGATTTCTTGGTTATCAAAAAAGAGGTATTTAGGTATATCTTAAGAAATGCTAGCACTTCAATATCCCTAGTTAGTTCTCCTTCAGTCATGGCATATCAATCCTGGATTGAATAGATTATGTGATTTTGCTCTCTGGATATAACATTTATGTTGAAGTCTACATACTCATGCAGGTACAAGGCATGGGGTTCTCTTTTAGGAAAGCAATTATCAGAACATGACATCATAGTAGCATGCATTGATTACAGGTAACTGGTTGAATTTTCAAATTGCATATTGTCGTCCACTATGCTTCATATAATGTTTTCAGTTTATAGCTGGTTCTACTGGATAATTCATGAGATAGAAGAGGGAACCAAGAAATAATTCTTATTGGGAATCAATAAAACATAATTCTGATTTTCTTTCTAATAAGGCAATCTTAGTATGATCTCATATTCATCCATAAGTGGGATGAGCCCTACTTATATATTTAAGGTTCATCCATTCTACATTTATTTGTTGCTAAGTAATTACCTTTAGTATCGTTTTACTAAGAAAGATAACTTCTTTTATCCAAAATAAATGGTGGTGGCGGTCAACATATCATTATGTAGTATGATGAACATTATCAATTGCTGCTTTTCCAGTCCTCCCGTTTTCTTTGTTCAGCCGTGCCTTCACAAATCAAATTTTTCATGTCCATGTTCAGATGCATAATACACTTTGGTTGCAGAAATTTTCCACAGGGAACAATCGGCGATATGGTGGAAGATGTGTCTCGAGGAATCTCATTTGTTTGCAACTCCATTGCTGATTATGGTGGTGACCCAAACAGGTTAGACATCATGTCACGGGTTCATGTTTCGAGCGTAGCTGAATAGCCATGTCCATGTTGCTATCAAGGATAAGAATGAGGTTATTTTCAGTTTTAGATTGCATACGGTGGGGAAATTTCGTATGTACTCAGATAACTTGAGGACGGGCTTGTCATTCACTACACAACCTATGGTGGAAAAATATGAAATATAAAAACTGGAACCCTAAGAAGCCTTTCTTTACTTATCGAACACTCGACCTTTTCAACTGTATGATGCTGTCTGTATATCTATACAGGATTTATATCATGGGTCAATCTGCTGGTGCACATATCTCCTCTTGTGCTCTTGTGAAGCAGGCAGTAAAAGAATCTAGAGGAGAAAGTGTTTCTTGGAGCGTCTCCCAGATAAAAGCTTATTTTGGCTTATCGGGCGGGTAAGTGGTAAGCTTGGTCGCAAAGTTGCAACTGGTATCCTTTTTTTTTTTTTTTTTTTTTGGAATCTTGGTTTGAGTTGGATTCCACATGTTCAAAATCAAATAAAAGGAATTAAAATATTCTGTTTTCCATTTCCTTTCACTTAACCAAAGTGCGATCATCTGTCAGTTGGAATGCTCTTCTCTCTTCTTCTTCTTCTTCTTCTTCTTCTTCTTTTTCTTTTAAATATTTTGCTAATTGGTGTCACATTGTCTGGCTTGACAGGTATAACTTACCCAGCTTAGTTGATCATTTCGATAACAGAGGGTTGTATCGCTCAATTTTCTTGAGGTATCTGCTAACAGCATTCTCTCACTGAACAGGCATGAACTTTTATTTAGTTTAAGTTATCGCAGTTACCTTTCCGTGACATTGAGGTTGTAACTTGTCTCTACAGTATAATGGAAGGGGAAGAATCATTGCAAAATTTCTCTCCTGAACTTATTGTACAGGATCAGAGCTCTAAAGCTACTATTGATTTGCTGCCTCATATTGTCCTATTCCATGGTACTTCAGATAGCTCCATTCCATCGGATTCAAGGTGTGAGTTCTTTTCTGAAGAGCAATTATGACAACCCAACGTTACTTTAATGCAAGATTTGTGTCGCTTTTTTATTCAATCTTGTTTGATTAATGGATCATATTAAAGAATGCCTGTCATGTTGAGTATGAACTTGTATAATAACATGCTGAAATTGCTCGTACTGTGCAGTAAATCATTTGTAGATACACTTTGCAAAGTGGGAGCTCAAGCTGACCTGATTTTGTATGAGGGGAAAACTCACACAGATTTATTCCTTCAGGTATTTATGTCCTTTAGTTTACCTGTGATTTTCATATGTTCATTTTGAGGAAAATGAAAAGGTGGGAATTGGAGCACTTATATTCCGGCCAGGGAATTTGAATTCATGCAGGAAAGCTTGGTCAAATTCAGCAAAAAACACAGCACTACTGTCATTTAAGCTGGATTTTCGTTATTGTTTTTCCATATGGGAAACTACTGTCATCAATGACTAACTTTTAGTATCAGCCTGGTTTACAATATAGGTATCCTTTTCGTTAGGTAACCACCCCAGCCAAATTGCTGCCATTTTCCCGAGCCTCTCGTGTGTTCGGTTGTTTTTGTCTCCCTGGGAGTGGGAGCATGAAATAGTTTTAGTTGATTATTCCTTTTTGGCTAATCTACTCAGTAGTTTAGCTGAATCTCTAGGAAAAATGAAATTTCAGTTTCTTGCTGCAATTTAATTTGTTTTGAACTGCAGGATCCTCTAAGAGGCGGTAAAGATGACCTTTTTGACCATATAGTAGCATACATTCATGCCAACGACAAAGATGCTCTTGCTAAGGATGCTACGGCACCTCCAAGAAAGCGGCTTGTCCCAGAAATCTTGTTGAAATTAGCTCGCAGGGTCAGCCCCTTTTAAGGCTGCAACATATTCTTTTATCCTCCGAGTTCATTCTAGGGCTACACGATGGTAGCAAAGAAGCTCGCATTAACGCGGTCAGATCTTATACTTCCAGGTTTTGATGATAACATTTTACTAAGGGTGATTGATCTTCAGACCATGTAACCCGGAAGTTGTGAATACCCATGCATATTGTGTATATAATGTATTACCTTGATAATGTATCAATTCAAGAATTTGTGTTCAGTTGCCCTTTTGTCTATTTGCACGACCATTATATATACCAATGCACTTGATTCTAAATTAGCTGTCTGCATGCATCATCTGCAACAAATTTTGCGGATTTATCATTGTTTGACCCATTATTATTTAATCTGACCTTTGATATATCGCAACTCTTCTTGCTATATTGGCCTTTGATCATACAACTGTTATTACAATTCACTAAAGCAACACGCATTAACCCATTGATGCATTATAACATAGACTTGCAATCAGATAAAAGGAAATACAGTGAAAATCAAGCAAGTCATTCAAATTGTTACAAAAGGCTTGCAATTTTCTTGGAATTCATGTAGAGTCGGTAAAAAGTATGCACTACAGAAGAAAAAAGATCTACATAGACGATCAATTATATTTGGTTGGCGAATAAATGAATAGGGCTGCCTTAAATTATAGGAGAAAAGAGCGATGAGCTTTTGTTCTATACAGGATTATTATAACTTACGATGTTGAGTTAACCACCGTAGTAGGGGTGTTCATTTTTCGGTTTAAACCGATAAACTGAACCGATAAAAAGTTAATGGTTTATAAATATTGGGTTATCGGGTTATCGGTTATTTAACGGTTTGCAAAATTTTCTTATTGGGTTATCGGTTCGGTTGTCGGTTTTGTACATTTTCTTATTGGTTAAACCGATAAACCAATAAGGTTTTCAAATTTACTATGTTGCGCTTATGTGCATAAAAATAGTATACTTAATTACTATTAGTTGGAACTTCGAAACCTCAAACTCTAGTCTTCTTTTACTTGTGTAGCTTTCAAGTCGCCTCATCAATTTCAACCATCGATTTACTATTTTATTCCTTGCCTCCTCCATTAGTTTATAGAATAATGAAGTATATTTGAATCTGTTGTTGGTTGCTTTTTTGAATATGGCGAATGCTATAAGAGGCATTTGAATTCGCTGTGAAAATAAGCCGATTTTTGTATTGGATGCAATCGTTTAAGAGGTTTTTTTTACACTTGTTAGGCCTAAGTTTCTTAATGGTTAAATCAAAAACCGAACCGATAAGAACCTAAAACCGATAACCCAAAAATCGATAACCGATAGCTTATTGGTTCGGTTATTGGTTTAGCACTTTTAAAAACCGAAAACCGATAGTTCAAACCGATAAAGTGCAAAATCGAACCGAACCGACCGACCGATAAACACCCCTACACCGTAGTACTCAACTGTTACACATATGACCTATCTGTTCAACATTATTAATTTTACCCTTCTAAAAGGAACATCGGTTCGACCAATTCCATTACCATCTACCAAACCTTCCGTCATCTCCCAATCAGGGGCTCCTTTTCCTCCTTACGTTATGCTCCCACGTTATAGACGTTCGTCTTTGCCACCAATGCGGTCCTCTCTACTAGTTGTATGGGCGAATAAAATATTAGACGAAATATCAAATTTATCTCGACGAACATCACAACTCACAAGTGTCGATATCTTTGGTTTCCAAGTGAAACAATTAACCTTGAAAGTTGCAGCTCTTATCTTTTAAAATATCAAAATTGTTATAAAATATTGGACAGTGGTGAATGTCCAATCCATTGTTCCTTGTGCAGACATACTCATACCCTTTGCCGTGTTAACTTTCATAGATTTGATAATAAACTGTATCTTTAATTATGTACTATTTGTTGATAATAAACTGTGTCTTTAATTATGTACTATTTGTTGAAGCCTATAAATAGAGGCATTGGAATTCTCTTTTAGACACACTTTAGTGCAGAGCAATAAAATTACTCTCTTTCCTCTCTCATTTATTTAAGTTATTATTATTATTATAATCTTTTACAATCCTAGTTAATTACTTTAATTTCATAACACGTTATCAACACGAGACTCTAATTATCTGTATAACCACATTTACGTTCAATCTCATCTTCATATTCTGGTACATGCACATTTATTTGATGGGATAAAAGTTAACCTTCATTAAAATGGATCACACATGAGTATTGAGTAGTGCTTTGTTGATATGTAAACGTCTTTGTTTTGGTATATGTACAAACTAATAAGATACAAATGTGTTGCAACAGTGCTATTTGTTTAAGTGTAAGTAAAGTTTGTTTTAAAAGAGGAAAAGCTTACTGCTCCTTTGTTGTTCGACGTGAATTAAATAGCTAAGTTAGAATAATTACGTTAATAAAATAGGGGTTCTAATGGTAAATTCACGTTAAGTGGGATTAATTTCAATAGTTAATTCGGTAATTTGTACTGTAGTATGCGTGAAAGAATTTACCCAATTAAAGGTTTAGTTATATAATGCTTTATTTTATTTTTACTCTCAACTAATTATTCATTATTTGCTAACACCATTGTAATTATCACTAACAAGTTAATTTCATATTCAGTTTCCATCATGTCAAATTTATCCAAACTTGAATTTGTGGCACTGGACATCAACGAAAATAATTATATGTCATGGGTACTTGACGCTGAAATCCACTTAGACGCAAAAAATCTTGGAAATACTATTATTGAAGGCAATGAATCAATTAATCAAGATAAAGCGAAGGCCATGATTTTCATTCATCATCATCTTCATGAAGGGTTAAAAACTGAGTATTTAACAGTAACAGATCCACTTGAATTGTAGAATAATTTGAAGGAACAGTATGACCACTTGAAACTTACGGTACTACCGAAAGCTCGACATGAATGGATGAATTTACGATTTCAAGATTTTAAAATCGTAAGTGACTATAATTCTGTTGTTTTCATAATAACTTCTTAATTAAAATTGTGTGGAGAACCAATCAGTGATGATAATATATTGAAAAAGACTCTCTCCACTTTTCATGCATCAAATATGGTGTTGCAACAACAATACCGTGAAAGAGATTTTAAGAAGTATTCTGAACTAATAACATGCCTACTTGTGGCCGAGCAGAATAATATCATGTTGATGAAAAATTATGGATCTCATCCCACTGGATCTGATCCATTCCTAGAAGTGAATGTAGTAGCAGCATATGATAAGTCTGAAAGAAGACTAAACAATTACCGTGGTCGTGGCTATGGTCGCGAACGTGGACGTGGTAGGAGACGAAAATATTATCATCACCCTGGAATTAAAATAAATGAGAGCAACAAGGGTTCTCATAATTATCCTTCAAAAATTAAAGATAATACTTATCACAGATGTGGCATAAAAAGTCATTGGGCACGTTTTTGCCGTACGCCTGAATATTTTGTCAAGATTTATCAATCCTCCCTTAAAGGAAAGCAAAATAATGTGGAGGCAAACTTGACCTTTCAGAATAATGATGATAAAAGGGATCTCGCAAATAACCTTGCTGATAATGAAAGAAGTCAATGTTAATACAATATCTAGTAGTACAAAATTAATTGAAGGCTCAGGAAAAACCAATTTACTACTACCCGGAGGAAAATATTTGGCAAATAATAAAGTATTATATTATAGTAGGTGTATGGGCCTAAATCGTTTTTAGGTACACAAATCGAATTTGGATTCGAATATAAGCAAATCTTTGTATCAAAGCGGTAAATAATGCACGAAATGGACGAAAAATGCGTAAAATAACTTGCTTTCAATATATGGATGGTCAATACAAATTTGGACAGTGTTTCGGTATATATTTCTGGATGCCTGTTTACATGAAATGAACTGCTATTTATAGATGTAAGCCTCTGCCCATGATCTCCACTATCTATCGCCATGTTGTCCCACGATCTTGAGGTGTAGTGGCTGAGTTAGTGGGGTGAAGTAGTGGGCTGCAAAGCCGGACGAACCGAGGGGGGTCCACCGAGGTGAGAGTTTACGACCTCGGTGACTTGGCCTTGTTGCTTGACCGAGGTGATGGTTACCGAAGCTCAGCTCACGGCTCGCCTTCGGTAACGCACCTTCGGTTCCAAGGCTTCGGCGACTCGCTCAAACGCCTCGGCGATTGCTTAGTCGCGACGTGTTCGGTCGTTGAGATTTGCGTGACCGGGGCAAATCGCCGTGGGTCGATTTTTACCCAATACAGATAGTCCCCCCACTCCTCGGTTGACTACCGAGGTGACCGAGGAGTGGAATGAGGTTTTAGCGGGAAGCGACGTGGCTCGATCCTATCCAAGCGTTTCAAAATCTGCCAACGGTTCGTGTCCCATCAGGTCACTTCTCGTGGACACGTGGCGTTCATCCATGGGTTGACCGAACTGTCGCGCCGCAAATTTTGTTTTCTCCAACGTTACAATGATGACGCTGACGTCATCGTCCCTTCGTATTCCATACCTATAAAAGGAGCATTTCATCAAACTCTTTCCCATTTACCTTTTAGCGATCAATAGTGCCAAGAGCTTAAGAACTCATTCAAACTTTCTCAACTTTCTGATTTCACAAAAAGCTTCCCTTTCCGATATTGTTGTCATGTCTACCACAATCTCTAGGCAAGATTCCAGTGATTCGGGCGAGAGGGTGCGAGCTCTACCCTTAGTCGCGGCCGTCGCTAGCTGCGATGCCGCTGCCGTAGCACCAGTGGGCGCCACAACTGTGGTTGAAGGAGGTGAGGTGTCGTCTGGCGTTGGGGGCGTGACGCGCCGTAAAATGAGAGCGATGCGCCAACTGGCGGTGGAGGAGGAAATCGCTTCAGGCGAGGACGACGCCGTGTTGGACGACGCCGCATTACGCAGTTTCAGTGATGCCCTCCTTAGAGACGACGACGATGGAGGGGATGGTGAGGATGTTGGCGCCGAGGGCGTCGATGCCGAGGGCGGTGGAGAGAAAGGGACTGCTACCGAGGGGGGATCTTCGGGTCCTGTGATTCCCCTCGAGCAGGAGCTTGAGCCGCATCAAATAATCCCCTCCCATTTCGATAACTCCAAGGATTTGAAATTACAAACTCAGACGGCTGAGCAGGAGGGGAAGCATAGGAATGTTCCCGTGAACACTACCCCAACCCTCATTACACAAGCTCACACTGAGCGGGTTCGGAGGGAGTGTCGATTTGAGCCCGAGGTCAAGGTTGTTACCCCCGATCCGACAAGTAGGGTATGCCACAATATTGAGGGTATGTCTTTTGCTTATACTTACCCATTCACCATCGGCTTCGGTCTTCCTGTCCACAAAGTCGTCGATGACTTTTGCCGGGCCTATAATTTGTGTCTGGCCCAACTTGGCCCCGGTGTCTGGAGAGTCGTCCAATGCATGGATTGGCTAAGCAAAAAGGCGAAGGTGGACTTTACTTTTCAACACCTTATTTCCCTTTACTACCCTTATTTCCACAAAGCCGGGGTGGTGGCACTCAATAACCGAGGCAAATTTGCTCTCCTCCACAAGAGTGAGGATCACGGAGACCGAGGCTGGAGTGAGCGGTTCATCTTGCTGGAGACCAGGGTTTTATCTGCCGAGCCCAATTTCCCCGAGCGATGGAACAACACGCGTAAGTTACACTGCCTTCCAAGTTTCACTCCTCGGTCGTTTATCCATACTTTATTGATTTTGTCCCTTTGTTTCTTTTTCAGCCAACAAGGTAGACATCGTGCCCCCGACAGGCTTGACAGCATGGGTTAAGGCAATGACCGGGGCTCGTATCCGCCCCGAGAGGACATGGATGAATATGGCTGCCGAATTTGGTTGGCAGTGCAAGAGGCACGGTGAGTTTTGATGGTGTTTTAATAGTGGTTAACTTTGGGATTTTTCTGACTTTCTTTCCCTCGGTGTCAGGTTTTCCAAATCGTGCCGCTAACACCAAGAAGAGTAAGAAGAAGAAGGAAGAAAAGAAGAAAAATGATGAAGGGACCGAGTCTGACGATGATCTGGCTGCGGTAGCCGGGGAGTACAAAGGATTGAAGGCTTCCAAGTCTTCTAAAACTTCCAAGGGAGCCCCCGATCAAGGGACTTCCAAAGGTAATTCTTGTCCTCGGCTCACGTTGTTAAGTATCGTTCTCTTCCTGTTCCAATGTTTTTTGATTTCTCCTTCATTCGTAGGCGTGAAGCGGAAGAGGGCTACGTCGAAGAAATCGTCCCGCTCGGTGGCTCCTCGCACCGAGGCGGAGATTCCTCCCCAGCCCGAAGCTGTGGCGGAAAAACGCCGAGGATTGGTGGATGAGCCCGGGGATGAAGCTTTTGGAGTATGGGCTCAAAGGGGAGTGGAAGTCGTTGACCTTGAGGGTCAAGAACCCGAATCCGCCTCTGCTGCAGAAAAAGCCAAGGGCAAGGCTAATGTTACCGAGACGGGTGCTGCTGCGTTTGTTGGGGAGGCTGGCTCTGGATTAGTGAGAGCGCATTCCGAACCCGCGAGGATTTCTTCCTCGGTGGGGTCTTATCGGAAACTTGAGGTGCCAATCTCTTCAAATCTACTTGGGTGCAGCCCCGAGGACCTCTTTAGGCTTACACCCTTGTTAGGGCCAACCGAGGATAGGCTCATGCAAGAGTTTACCTCGGGCCAGTTATACAGTACCCTGGCCTCCAACGCAGTAAGGGTAAGTTTCGTCATATTAAAAACTCTCAAGAGACCAAAAGAATTCGATTTGCATCTTTACCTTCGGGTTATTTCTGACTTCGGTTTATTTGGCCTTTGCTCAGACTTTCATCCTTTCTTTGAAAGCCATCGAGGTTGAGTCCTCGAGGACCGCTGAGGTTCGGCGCGTGGCTCGCCTATGGGATCAGCAAAAAGATAAGTTCAATGCTCAGATAGCTTTGCTGAAAGCTGATTTAGCCAAGTCCCAGGCCGATTTACGCGAAGCTGAGGCGAACTTCGAAGCCAAGATTAAGATCCTCGGTGATGATTTTGAAGCCGAATGCTCGAGGCTGGGAGAGGAAGTCGCGAGGCTGAGCGACGAGCTGTCACGAACCAAAACCGAGGCGGTTAATATGGCCAAAAAGCACCAAGAGCAGCTGAGAGATCATCTGCTTCACATTAAGAAGCTAGAGGGCGAAACTTCCAAGCTTTCAGCCAAGGATGATCAGATCGTTGCCCTGAAAGATGAAATTGCGGCCCGAAAGGATAAAGCTTCACTCAAGGTGAAAAGGGCCGAGCTCGACAAGCGGTGGGCCATCATCAAGTCTCGGTTAAGGTTGCTCAAGCGGTGTCGCACCGGGGAGCTTAACCTTGATGAAGAGATTGAGAAGGCCGAAGCTAAAGCAGCCGAAGCTCAAGCTATCATCGAGGATCTTCCTTCAAGTGAGGCCTCGAGCGGCGATGATGAAGATGAGGAAGATGAAGAGGCCGAAGAGGTCTCCGGGGATGGAGGTGGTTCTCCTGAGGCCTGAATTACTTTTAGCACTTCTTTTGCAAGCCTTCGGGCTTTTGAGTTTGTACTTTCGACCTTCGGGTCTTTTTGAGAATGTATATATTCAGCCTTCGGGCTTTCAGTAAGAAATATTTGCATCCTTATTCTGTGTAAGGGCCTTTTAAGCATATCGAACACTTTGATGCAAACTTTACTTTAATCTTGCAAGATTTAGACAGAATTTGACCGATGCGAACCTAGGGCGACGTCTCGTCCTCGGGTCGACGCATTACGCGGCTTCAAAATGTAAGATTTACACAGATAAAATGAGTGTAATCGAAGTCGTTCTTATTGATATTGACGAGCCAAAAGGCTATGTACATAAAACCAAGCCGAAACGGACCTTGGGTAGAATTTCGAAATAAAAGCAAACTGACAAACACGCCGCTACCGGGCTAATTTACAATGTACTAAATCTAGTCCCCGGGCGTTAGTCCCCGGTTGTCGGATAGATAAGCTTCGGTTGGGAGGCTCGATGCCGACCTCGATATCAACCCCTTCTCACTCCCCCCCAGTGTTCGGTTGTGAATCTTGATGAAGATCCGAGCACTGGAATCGGTTCGGTTCGCTTCCTCGACTAGAAGTAGTACCGCTTCAAGTTGGAGATATTCCAATTCAACGGTTCGGGCTCTCCTTGCAAACTTTCGATTTGATAAGAGCCTTTTCCAACAATTGCCTTGACTCTGTAGGGTCCTTCCCAATTTGCGATGAGCTTTCCCCCGTTTTCTTCTTTGATTGATTGCTTCACAGTTTTCAACACATAATCCCCGACCTTGAAGTCCCTGAATTTAGCCTTTCTGTTGAGATACGCTTCAATCTGTCTCTTTTGAGCAACCAACCGAACCAAAGCTAGCTCCCTCTTCTCTTCGAGCAGATCCAACTCAATGCGCATTGCTTCCTGGTTTGCGTCTTCGGCCGTATGGGCATACCGAAGGCTTGGTTCGCCCACCTCCACGGGAATAAGAGAGTCCATGCCATGCGCCAAAGAGAAAGGAGTCTCCCCGGTGCTGCTCTTTTCAGTCGTTCGCATGGCCCACAGAACCCCGTGCAACTCCTCGGGCCAAGGACCTTTTTTCTCATCGAGCCTTTTCTTGAGATTCTCAATTATAATCCTGTTTGAAGACTCGGCTTGGCCATTGGCGCTTGGATGATAGGGAGTCGAAGCTATTCTTTTGATACCCCACTGCTTGAAGAAGTTGGTGATAGCAGTTCCCATGAATTGCTTGCCGTTGTCGCAAGCGATTTCTCTTGGGACCCCAAACCTGTAGATGATGTTCTTTTTGATGAAGTCGATTACTTGCTTTTGCTTAACCTCGGTGAGAGCCGCTGCTTCCACCCATTTGGTGAAGTAATCAGTCAATACCAGGATGAAACGAACACCACCTTTTCCCTTGGGCAATGGTCCAACGACGTCCATTCCCCATTTCATGAAGGGCCATGGCGACACCACCGAGTGGAGAGGCTCGGCCTGTTGGTGGATCAGCCGCCCATGGCGTTGGCACTTGTCACATTTTTGCACAAAATCCCTCACATCGGTACTGATAGTGGGCCAGTAATACCCAGCTCTTAATAGCTTTCGTACCAAGGACTTTGCCCCCGAGTGGTTGCCACACTCGCCTTCATGCACTTCTGCCATCACGTATCTTGCCTCATCGGGACCCAAACATTTGGCCATCGGGCCGCAATACAACCTTTTGTATAGATTGCCTTCGATCATGTGATACGAGGCAGCTTGAGTCCTTAGCTTCTTCGCTTCTTTCTTATCCTGGGGGACAGTCCCCGAGTCGAAATAGGAGATGAACTTACTTCGCCAATCCCATCGATTGTCCACCGAGTTGACTTGCAGCTTCATCTCTCTCATCTGCGCAGATAATAGCCGAACCATCGAGTCAGTCCCCGAGTGAGCTTCATCAATAGTCGAACCTAGATTCGCCAAGGCATCAGCCTCGGTGTTCTCCTCCCGAGGCACTTGTTTAACTTGCCATTCTTGGAATTGGGTCAAGATCCTTTGTGCCCGATCTAGGTATAACTGCATTCTGGGCTCACGAGCCGTGTAATCACCGAGGATTTGGTTCACCACTAACTGAGAGTCACATCTCAATTCGATTCTTTCAACCCCCATTTCTTTAGCCAACTCTAAACCTGCTAAGGCCGCCTCATATTCTACCTCGTTGTTGGTTACTTTCTTGAACCGAACCGAGTGTCTGATCTTTTCCCCGGTGGGTGCTCTCAAGACTATGCCCAGCCCCGAACCTTTGGAGTTGGTTGCTCCATCAGTATAGAGTATCCATAAGCCCGATGTTATTCCTTTGGCCTCGGCGTTTTCTTTTTCAGCCTCGGGTAGGATTCCAACGCTAAAATCTGCCACGAAGTCTGCCAAGACTTGGGACTTAATGGCGTTCCGAGGCTGATAGGTGATGTCATATTCACTTAACTCTACCGCCCATTTTGATAATCTTCCCGACAACTCTGGCTTATGCAAAATACTTCTCAAAGGGAAGGTTGAAACTACGGCTATTGGATGACATTGAAAATAGGGCCGCAATTTCCGAGCGGTAATAAGTAAAGCAAGAGCTAGTTTTTCCAGATGTGGATACCTGGTTTCAGCGTCGAGGAGTGTCTTGCTCACATAGTAAATGGGCTGCTGCTTGCCATCTTCTTCTCGAACCAGCACAGCACTTACTGATACCTCGGACACTGCTAAATAGACTAGCAATGTTTCACCTTCTTTTGGCTTGGCAAGCAACGATGCGTTAGCCAAATACTGCTTCAAGTCTTTCAACGCTTGTTCGCACTCCGGTGTCCATTCGAAGTGAGTGTTTTTTCTCAAAACGGAGAAGAATTTGTGGCATCGCTCCGAGGACCTTGAGATGAAACGGCTCAAGGCAGCGACTCGGCCAGTCAAGCGCTGGACTTCTTTCACCCCGGTAAGCTTCTCGGGGATTTCTTCAATAGCTCTGATTTTGTCAGGATTAGCCTCGATGCCTCGTTCAGAGACAATGAATCCCAAGAATTTGCCAGACCCGACGCCGAAGGCGCACTTCTCAGGATTCAACTTCATGCCATATTGTCTCAACACAGCAAAGGCTTCCCTCAGATGATTTAGGTGATCCTCCATTCGGATCGACTTGATGAGCATGTCGTCTATGTAGACCTCCATAGACTTTCCAATACATTCCTTAAACATGCGACATACCAGCCTTTGGTAAGTCGCTCCGGCGTTTTTGAGACCGAAGGGCATGACCTTGTAACAGAATGTACCTCGGTCAGTGATGAACGAGGTCTTTTCTTCGTCCTCAGGGTCCATGAGGATCTGATTGTAGCCCGAATACGCATCCAAGAAAGTTAATAGTTTGTGTCCAGCCGTGGAGTCTATTAACCTGTCGATTTGTGGCAATGGGTAAGAATCTTTAGGGCAAGCTTTATTCAGGTCGGTGTAGTCTACACACATTCTCCACTTGCCATTCTTCTTCGGCACAACTACCACATTTGCCAGCCATTCGGGATATTTCACCTCCCTGATGAAGCCATTTTCTTGCAGCTTCGTGGTCTCATCTTCAATCGCCTTCTTTTTCACCCCGGCGTGAGGTCTCTTCTTCTGTTTCACCGGGGTGAACCTTGGATCTACATTCAGCTTGTGAGTCATGATCTCCGGATCGATACCCGTCATGTCTGAATGAGCCCAAGCAAAACAGTCATGGTTGGACCTTAAGACTTCCATAATTGCCTCTTTCGACTTCGGGTCCAACTCCGAGCCGATGTGCACTTTCCTTTCTGGGAACTCTTTCAATAGAATAAAAGAGTTCAGCTCCTCAACGGTAGAGTCCTCAGCTTTTTGCTTCCGAGGCTCTTGCACGCATGCCGGGATCTTTTCAATTTCATTTTGGAGGCTCGCCTCGCTCGACCCCGGTTGCGTTGGTTGCTATTTTTTGGGCCCGCTTAGGGCGACTCCGCTCTTCAGTGCAACCAAGTAGCATTCCCTCGCTGCTCGCTGCTCCCCCTTAATTGACCGAACCTCCCATGGCGTTGGGAATTTGATCACTTGGTGTAAAGTGGAAGGAACAGCTTCCATGGAGTGGATCCATGGCCGCCCGAGGATTACATTATAGGCCAGATCCTCGGGCATCACTTGAAACAGTGTCTCTTTGGTGACACCCTCAGCGAATGTCTTCAGCGTGATTTCACCCAACGTCTTCTCTGTTGAGTTGTTAAAACCAGCCAACACTGTTGATTTGGGAACGATTTCCCCTTTTAGCCACATCTGCTTCACGGCCCCGTAGCTGATGATATTTACCGAGCTACCGGGGTCAATCAAGACTCTCTTGATGTCAGCGTTGTTAATTCTTAGCATGATGACTAGAGCATCGTGATGGGGGAACATCATCCCATCACAGTCATCCTCATCGAACACGATGTCCTTGCCCGAACCTCCAACTCGGGTCCTCTTCTCCATGGTGATGGAGAGCTTAGCAAATTTTTTAGCTGCGGCGAAGTTCACGCCGTTTACTTCTGACCCCCCCGGTGATGACGTTAACTACTCTCTCCGGGGGTGGAGCTCGAGGTGGTTGCCCATCCCCTCGGTTCTTTGAGAAATTATCTTTCCCCTTGTCAGTGAGGAATTGAGCCAAGACTCCTTTTTTCAGTAGGTGAGCTACCTCGAGGCGCAAAGCTTTGCAGTCCTCGGTTCTGTGACCATAATCTGCATGAAACTCGCAATGCAGATTCTGATCCCTTTTGTCCGCCGGGGTTCTCATATCTTTGGGGATTCTTACCCCGGCCGTCCCCTTAACGACGTCGACCAGCTCCGAGGTCGATATGTTGAAATTATAATCTTGGATCCGGGGAAGATCCTTTCTTGGGACCGAAGCGGAGCTCGAGGGATTCCTTTGGTTCATATTGGTTTGAACCTTCCCTCCAAGCCTCTGGCTTATGTGAGATGTTGGGTATGAGTTACCGGGGTTGTTCCCCAACCTTTGAGTAACATGTTGCCTCGGCGAAGTATAAGGTTCATACCTCCCTTTCAAATTATTTCGTGGCGCCTCGGCGCGATTTGAAATATCACCTCGATTTTGGTAACCTCGGTTTTTGAACTCCGCCTCCTCCAATCTGATTTTGGAGTAAGCTCTTCTATGCAGGTCCTCCCACGTCAGGACCTGATACTGTTGCAACTCTTTTCGCAATTCGGCTGCAGCACTTGAATTGCGACCGTTGATACCTTTTTCGAAGGCCATGATAGCCAAGGTATCATCCATTCGAGGCAACTCCATACGTTCAGCATGAAATCGCTCGAGGAACTCTTTAAGTGGCTCGCCGGGCCATTGTTTCACTTCACATATATCCTCCTTCCTCTGGAGGATCTTTTGCGCGCCGGTGTGAGCTTTGACAAAGGCGCGGGATAGTTCTTTGAACGAGGAGATTGATCCCGGCGGCAAGCATAAATACCACCGAAGGGCACCCTTTTCCAACGAACTACCAAACTTCTTTAAGAACATGGATTCAAGCTGCGTGGACGTCAAGTCGTTGCTCTTTACCATGGACATGTATTCCCTAACATGCTCCTTGGGATCAGTTATCCCATCGTACTTTTTGAGGAATGTGAGTTTGAAACCCACAGGAGTTGGAGCTGGTGCTGCTTCGGGCTTATAGGGTTGCTCCCTATATTGCTCGATGTCGAGGTCATCTTCCTCCTTGCTTATCCCCGGTACGCGCTCGAGGCGTTTTTCGACGCGCGCCTCGATGCGAGCCTCGATTTCTCTACTCATTTTTTCAACGTCAACCGATGACGTTGTTTCTGCCACGGAGGGAACCGTCCCGAAGTGTGGCATGGAAGATGGATTACTCCCCGACCCCCCAGACGCGGCTCCGTTGTGAGGTCCCCCTGTTGTCGCGCCCTGAGGAACGAAAGGCGGGGTGCCTCCACCAGGAGCCGAGGGCTGGGTGCCGTTTGGGGCGGCGCTGTTTCGCACTTCTAGCGAGGCGCGAAACTCGGCGTTGATACTAGCCTGCTCATCCTGCTTATTTTGGAGAGCTCTTAGTGTGGTGACAACATACATTTGAAATTCTTCGGTTGTCATTGGGGTGAAGGATTGTTGGTTCGTCGGAACGTCAACCCGATCACCATTACCGCCATTGTTGTTATCAGCCATAGCGTTAGATCACAAATTTCTTGATAAAAAACAGATTTCGAACTTTGGAACAAAGCGTTATTGCTTATATCCCCACAGACGGCGCCAATTTGTATGGGCCTAAATCGTTTTTAGGTACACAAATCGAATTTGGATTCGAATATAAGCAAATCTTTGTATCAAAGCGGTAAATAATGCACGAAATAGACGAAAAATGCGTAAAATAACTTGCTTTCAATATATGGATGGTCAATACAAATTTGGGCAGAGTTTCGATATATATATTTCTGGATGCCTGTTTACATGAAATGAACTGCTATTTATAGATGTAAGCCTCTGCCCATGATCTCCACTATCTATCGCCATGTTGTCCCACGATCTTGAGGTGTAGTGGCTGAGTTGGTGGGGTGAAGTAGTGGGCTGCAAAGCCGGACGAACCGAGGGGGGTCCACCGAGGTGAGAGTTTACGACCTCGGTGACTTGGCCCTGTTGCTTGACCGAGGTGATGGTTACCGAAGCTCAGCTCACGGCTCGCCTTCGGTAACGCACCTTCGGTTCCAAGGCTTCGGCGACTCGCTCAAACGCCTCGGCGATTGCTTAGTCGCGACGTGTTCGGTCGTTGAGATTTGCGTGACCGGGGCAAATCGCCGTGGGTCGATTTTTACCCAATACAGTAGGTCTCAAAGAAACTTACTAAGTTTCAAAGACATTCGCCAAAATGGTTATTATATTGAGACTACAAATGATGGAAATATTGAATATCTTTGTATTACTACCATAAAGTTGGGTATGAAATATGTACTTGAAAATTACCCTCATTTTCCTCCGGCTTGTACTGCACAAGTATTAGCATGATTGAATCACATGCCATAGTAAACAAGAAATTTACTAATACAAATGATTTTAATATTTGGCATGACCGGTTGGGCCATCCCGGTTCTAATATGATGCACAAAATAATTGAGAGTTCACATAGACATTCATTGAATAACCAAAAGATTCTTCAATTTAAGGAATTCTCTTGTGCTGCATGTTCTCAAGGAAAATTGATTACTAGACCATCAACAACTAAAGTTGGGATTGAATCTCCTGCATTTCTGGAAAGCATACAATGTGATATATGTGGGCATATTCACCCACCATATGGATCATTTAGATATTATATGGTTTTAATAGATGCATCAACAAGATGGTCACATGTATGTTTACTATCAACTCGCAATTTGGCATTTGCGAGATTGTTTGCTCAAATCATAAGATTAAGAGCTCAATTTCCAAATTATGCAACTAAGACAATTCTTCTTGATAATGCTGGTGAATTCACATCTCAAGTCTTTAATGACTACTGTATGTCAACTGGAATACCAGTGGAATATCCTGTTGCTCATGTTCATACACAAAATGGTCTAGCTGAATCATTTATCAAACGCCTCCAATTAATAGCTAGACCATTACTTATGAGAACAAAACTTCCCATTTCAGTATGGGGTCATGCTATTTTGCATGCAGCAGCACTTGTGCGCATCAGGCCAACAAGTTATCATAAAACCTCCACATTGCAATTGGCTTTTGGTCAGGAGCCAAATATTTCCCATCTTAGAATTTTTTGATGTGCAGTATATGTTCCAATTGCTCCACTACAATACAAAAAGATGGGTCCTCAAAGAAGGTTGGGAATATACATTGGCTACAAATCTCCTTCTATTATTAAATATCTTGAACCCATGACGGGAGATTTATTTACTGCAAGATTTGCAGATTGCAATTTTGATGAATCAGTTTTCCCAACATTAAGGGGAGAGAAAAAGTAGCTAGAAAAAGAGATAGATTGGAGTGCATTATCATTATCTCATTTAGATCTTCGTAGATCAATATGAACTGAAAGTTCAAAAGATAATCTATTTGCAAAATATTATAAATCAACTTCCAGATGCATTCACTAACCCCAAGGATTACTAAATCTCATATGCCAGCTGCAAATGCTCCAATTTGAGTTCATGTTCCGGTAGGACAATCTACTTGTGCAAATGAGTCTAAGGCAAGCGTGGTAGACCCCTCGGTTCTAAAGATAAAAATCCTCGAAAAAAAAAAGCAAATGAAAAAGATAGTCATGACATGGAGGTGCTTGGTCAAGAACTATACCAAGACATAACGATTGATAATACCTCAAAGGAGGTTCATGTACCTAAAAATGATGAAAATAAAGAGATCTCAATAAATTATGTCTTGACTAGAAAAATATGGAACCGAAATAATGTTATTGTAAATAATATTTTTGTCTATAATGTTGTTGAGGTAATGCAACAAGATGATGATCTTGAACCAAAATCTGTCGGTGAATGTAGACAGAGAAATGATTGGCCAAAGTGGAAAGACGCAATTCAAGCAGAATTGGTTTCACTTGAGAAATGTGAAATTTTCGGACCTATTGTTCAAACACCCAAAAGTGTAAAGCCAGTTGGATATAAATGAGTTTTTGTGCGAAAATTAAATGAGAAAAATAAAGTCGCAAGATACAAAGCACGACTTGTGGCACAAGGATTTTGGCAAAGACCTAGAATTGGTTATATAGAGACATATTCTCCTGTGCTGGATGCAATTACCTTCAGATATCTTATAAGTCTGGCAGTGCATGAAAAACTTAATATGCGTCTGATGGATGTTGTCACAGCCTATTTATATGGCTCATTGGACAACGAAATATACATGAAAATCCCTGAAAGATTCAAAATGCCTGAAGCATGTAAAGGTTCCTGGGAAATGTGTTCAATAAAGCTTCAAACATCCTTATACAGATTGAAACAATTGGATCGCATGTGGTATAACCGCCTTAGCGAGTACCTACTGAAAGAATGGTACAAAAATGATCCAGTTTGTCGTTGTGTCTTTATAAAGGGGACTGGATCCGAGTTTCTTATAATTGCTGTGTATGTTGATGACTTGAATATTATCGGAACTCCCACGGAGATTCCAAAGACAATAGATTATTTAAAAAAAGAATTTGAAATGAAAGATCTTGGAAAGACAAATTTTTGTCTTGGTCTTCAAATTGAGCATTTGACAAATGGAATTTTTATCCATCAATCAACATATACTGAAAAGATCTTAAAGAGATTTTATATGGATAAATCTCATCCATTGAGTACTCCGATGGCTGTGAGATCGCTTGACATAAATAAAATCCATTTCGCCCTCATGAAAATGATGAAGAGATTCTTGGTGCTGAAACACCATATCTTAGTGCAATTGGGGCATTAATGTGTCTTGCTAATAATACTCGGCCATATATTGCTTTCTCTGTAAACTTATTAGCAAGATTTAGTTCTTCCCCAACACAAAGACGCTGGAGTGGTATCAAATATTTATTCAGATACCTCCGAAAAACAATCGAGAAGGGTTTATTTTATTCAAATGAATCCAACTTGCCACTAATTGGTTATGCAGGTGCATGATATTTATCTGATCTACATAAAGGTCGATCCCAAACATGCTATTTATTTACTTGTGGAGGTACAACTATATCATGGCGTTCAACGAAACAAACTCCAGTTGCTACTTCCTCAAATCATGCAGAAATAATAGCTATTCATGAGGCTAGTAGGGAATGTGTTTGGCTGAGATTAATTACTCAACACATTCAGGAAATGTGTGAATTTTAAAACAAGGAGATTCCAACAATATTGTATTAAGATAATACTGCGTGCATAGAACAATTGAAAGAATGATACATTAAAGGAGATAGAACGAAACATATTTCACCAAAATTCTTTTTCACACATGATCTTCAAAAGAATGGTGAAATAAAAGTTCAAAAAATTTGTTCAAGTGATAGCTTGGCTGATCTGTTCATAAAGTCATTGCCAACCTCAACATTCGAGAAGCTTGCCTACAAGATTGGAATACGTCGTCTCGGAGATATTAAGTGATGTTTTCATCAGGGGGAGTAAAATACGCGCTGCACTCTTTTTTCCTTAACCAAGATTTTGTCCCAATGGGTTTTTCTGGTAAGGTTTTTAATGAGGCAGCAAACAATGCGTATTACAAGATATTGTACTCTTTCATTTTAAATGATACACATTTATCTATGAATACATGGACATCCAAGGGGAGTGTTATAAAATATTGAACAGTGGTGGATGTCCAATCCACTGTTCCTTGTGCAGGCATACTTATACCCTTTTGCCGTGTTAACTTTCATAGATTTGATAATGAACAGTGTCTTCAATTATGTACCATTTGCTGAAGCCTATAAATGGAGGCACTGCAATACTCTTTTAGACACACTTCAGTGCAGAGCAATAAAATTACTCCCCTTCCTCTCTCATTTATTTAAGTTATTATTATTATTATTATAATCTTTTACAATCCTAGTTAATTACTTTAATTTCATAACACAAATTTCTTTTCTTCTTTTGTTTATTTAAATATCTTTAAGTAGAAGGGTAGCATTGGAACAACTGGTAAAGTTATCTTTGTGTGATCCATAGGTCATAGGTTCAAGTCGGTATATTTTATGCGCTGAACTACCATTTTTCTTTTCTTTAAAGATATTATTAATTGGAAAATTTACACCAGATGACAATCCTAATAGCTAAATTACAAAAAATACCGATACTTTTAAATATTTACCCTAAATAACGATACTTTTAAATATATTACAATACATACCATTTTCTTCATTTCCTTCCTCCCTCCCTAACACAGAACCCTAATTTTCTCTCTCTTTCTCTCCACTCCACCCACTCACCCGCCTGTCCCCCGCCCTTCCTCCTTCTCCGGCGACCAGCCGGTGTCTTTTTCGGTAAGGCACATCGCGTTTTGCTGCACGCTGCTACTGTTGTTCATCTCTGTTGTTGCGGCATCGCCGGAGTGGTGGCATTGCCTCTGCTTCTCTGGACGGCGCCAGATCTGTTGCTTATGGCGGTGGCCAGAGCTTCTACGCCGGCGATCTGCTTCTCCTTCTTTTTTTTTTTTAATGTTTTATTTTGTTTTTGAATGTGTATTGATGTGTATATTTATGTATAAGTTTGTATTGATATGTATGTATATGTTTTGGTTTATAAATACAATTAATTTTTTTGAATCTCTACGTAATTTTATTGTATATTTGTGTATGTGTATTTTAATCTACATATTTGTATGTCAATTTTTTTTTTTTTTGGTATAAACTGTATTTGTGTGTACGTGTGACTATAAAACTTTTGTATGTATCTAAATCCTTTTTGTATGTGTTTGTATATGTGATGCATATACATTTCTAGTGTTTTAATGTATGTTTATGTATTTTTATAGATCAAAATCTATTTTTTTTTAATATGAAAGTGTTTTTATGTATGTTTATGTATTTTTAGATATCAAATCAAATTTTTTCAGATTTTTTTTTTTAAAAAAAGAAATCCGGTCACCGGCAACCGGCGGCAGGTGGTGGCAGCGTCAAATCACTGTAACAGTGGGGAAGGGAGAGGGTAAAACCCTAATTTATATGGTTTAAATGGGTTTTGTATATATTATGTAAAAAAAGTATTGGTAGTTTTTGTAAAGTGATATAGTATTGTTATTTTTTGTAATTTTAGTGTTAGGGTTGTATATATTTGTAATTCTCCCATTATTAATTTGGCGATTGAAAATTTTTTTTTTTCAAAAAAAAAAAAAAAAAAAAAAAAAGAAAAAAGAAAAAAAATTTGTAATGTGAAGCTGACAGGGACTTCGTGGTGACCTGTCTTCCTAATGAAGGTCAACCGTATTTTATATAGTACTAATAAAAAAACAAACACACAAAACCATTAAAGTCCATTTCAGTCCCTTAACTATGAACTATTCAGAGATCTAAACAAGTGAACAAAATCTGAAAACCCTAATTATTGAATATCTTTAAATTTTAGCCTAATTTAGGAAGCTAATACTATTATTGAAGATTTATCAATGGCTGTACCAGTGGTTAAGTTTCCAATTTTTCTATTGGTTAGAGTAATTGGAGTTGCTGTTGCAGCCTTGGTGTTAACATGGACTCTGCATTATAGAGGTGGTTTAGCACTTATCTCTGATAATAAAGATCTCATTTTTAATGTAAGTTTACTTTCTTTTATTTCTCTTTTTTCCCATTTTCCTTTTTCGTGTCTTTTCATTGAGTTTAAGTTATATACACCGTCAGTGTAAATCAATATCAGCTGTCATTATGTGTAGGATGTGTAATCTTGAAAATAAAACAGGTTACCTCCTACATCAAAAATTTAAGATGATCATTAATCATGACTTGATGTATTGATTAACTAGCCCTCGAGGCTTTAGTCTAGTGGTAAGAGCACAGATTGTGATGTGTGGGTTAGGTGCACTACAACGACAACAAGTACCTAGTTTTATCCAACAGGTGGGGTTTGATGAGGGTGATATGTACGTAGACCTTACCATAGGTTGTTTTTGATAGACCCTTGGAAATAACCCAGTATTTAAGTGGAGAAAGTGGGGGAGGAGGGGGTGTTACACTGTTACCCTTCAAGTTTAGAACTGCGTGCTACTGATCCTTGGAGTTGGAGATTACTGATTACTCGGTTATAATGAAAAAGATATTAATTAATTATGGCTGTGATGAGACACGTCATAGGTTGGTGGTTGCACCTAGGGGTGGACCTAGTGCATCTATTCATACTTCATCCGGACCTAGTAGCTTTGGTTTGAAATGTTTATAATCTACTAATTACGTATAAATGTGAGATTCCGAACTCAGTAACTTAAATGGGTTGTGGAAGAATCCTGAGCTCAAACACATGATGTTTGAATGTTCAAATTCTGGATTCGCTCTTACTTATTTATTGCACCGAAAATCAATGCAATTTAACTTTAATATGAGCATGAATCACAACTTAAGGAATTGATTAGCTATGGTTCATAATTAAATTCCATGAGTAAAAGGAACACCCTTTTTGTCGCCCCAGTGCACTGGGTGTGGCTGTAGTCACTTTTTACGCTTGAATTCTCTAGATATAGTTGAGTTTCTTTAGATAATGTATGTTTGTTCTAAGTCCACATTCATTGCTACTAAGAATAGTAGTTGTAGTGGTGTGGAGTACCCGTTGACTTAAGAATAGTAGTTGTAATGGCGATGTTATGCGGAGTTTTGTGGGTGATCTTTTTTGTTTGTAATTCAGATTTTTTTGTAGCTTAACATTACTTGCAATCATTCTTAATTACGTGTACCTATCAGTTATCATGTGGTGACAAATGGATAGAATCATACAGCCAAATACAGATTGTGTGGTAGCCAATCCCAGCTAGATCTTATGAGGGTATACTTGATTGATCAGTTATCACATACCTGGAAAGTATTGTGTTCGTAGAAAGGAGAGATGGTTGGCATCTTTCCCTACAAGGGCGGGAACAGTCTTCGGACTTTACCTGTTATCAGACAACTTAAATGTATTGGATTATGGCTAGAAACTAATTAGTTGTGATGCGGGTCATCAGAATTGTAATGATCGAGGTTAAGGGCTGCTTATCTTTGGTTCTTGGGTTATGAAAGCTGCTGCCATTTAGATTATTTGTGTTATGTTTGCCTGTATTACTGGACATTGTTCCTGTTAAAGGCACTGGTGCAGCAAATGATGCCTTCTTCGTTTTCTTCTATTAGCTGAAGTGATAGCTCCTGGAACTATTGGTGCTTCTCCTAGTTAGCGAACTTGAACTGTCTTAATATTTAAGAGACTTAGGGTGAGTGATTTCGCTGTGTTAATGTTTAAGGAAGAGACTCAGGGTGACCGATTTCTTAGAGGATATGCATAACAAGAATTATCAATTCTGTCACTGCTACTTTTTGCATCTTCTACCACAATATCTTTTATGATACCAATATATGTCAGAATTTATTTCCTACTCATCCTTTGTTGTGGTGCCATTAGATTTTCAGAGCTTTTTGGAAACTGAAGCAAACCTCTTTCTTGTTTGTGTTCTTTCATGCATGCAGGTTCATCCTGTTTTAATGGTAATCAGCCTCATCCTTCTGAATGGTGAAGGTAAAGATCAAGACTATTATCCATACTAATTCTTTGTATTGTTGAGTGTTCTTAAAAGCAGTCCTCTAATAGAATAAGAATATTAAATGTCTCTTTACCATGTCGCTGTTTCTTCTGTATAGCTATTAAACTTACTCATTTTGAAGAGCTAGTTTATCTTAAATCATACTGCCCATTATATTCATGTACTAGATGAATGGAAATGGTTTTCTATTTTCTCCTTACTAAATTATGCATTAACAGACTTAAAACATTAATCCATATCCTTGCTTAGCCAGGAAATGCTGAATTTTCATATGATTTTTGCCCAAGTATTTTGATATTTGCTCATTGTGACTAGCTCCAAACTTGCTGGAAATAATGGGACTTTCTTTTTCACTTTCCTCTATTTGTTTGGGTACTTGTCTTATTGAAATTTCCCAAACAAAGTTTGTATCATTGCATCAAGTATCCTCCTGCAGAAATGATTATGTACCTTGAAGTTTCTTTTGTAATGCATTTGTTATTGCACAAGTGAAAATTCTAGCGGAACACCTTTTGATGAGTGAAATTGATGTAGGATTTGTGGGTCACTTCAGATTAAGCAGTAGTGATAGACCTCAGATATTTTATTTCTTTTATCCCAACTTTTCAAGATTTGAGCTTGGATCACAATAATACTGCGGCTCATGGATTCCTCGAAGAATCAGGCTAGATGTTTATTCATTGCTTCCATTAATAGCTTTGATGATCTTTTGGTATATTGTTTAGGAATATATGTTGCCACTTTTCCCACCCCAATCAGTATCAGCTCCGATAATGAATAGTTAACATTATTTAGTGTTCTGTGATGACAAGAAGAATCCTTATGTCTTCTTGTAAAACTTGGCAAAGTTATCTTGCAATACTACGAGCATATTAAAAGAAAAAAGAAAGAAAGAAAAAAAGAGCATAGTCTAACAACGCCTCCCCTTCATATGATGGAGTGTAATTTCTTAATTTTTCCTGACTTTCAAACAAAGTAAAATCTTCAATCATGTTTATTTGTTTGGTTGAATATTTTGTATGGAAAGAACATGTCTGAAATTTATCTAGCTGATGTTATCTCCGATGTGCTTGTTAATTGTTCTCTGTATACACTCATTCTTAGTGACTTGGGGCTACGGAAAGTATCATTCTCAAGCTGTGTGACTATTTCAGTTCTTATGTCCTAATCAGAAAATGTACAATTCAGCATATCTTATGTATCTCATGTTATGGATTATATTATCTCCAATGCTTGGGGTGGTTTGATACAGCTATGCTGGCATACAAGACGGTCTCGGGAACAAAGAGCTTCCGGAAATTAGTTCATCTTTTCCTGCAATGCATGGCTTTCTTTCTGAGCCTAATTGGTGTATGGGCTGCTTTGAAGTTTCATAATGACAAAGGAATTGATAACTTTTACAGTCTTCATTCCTGGTTGGGCCTAGCTTGCCTTTTTCTATTTGGCGTCCAGGTACGTTTCTTAACTATGCTACTCTTTTGTTGTATCCTTTTATGTTATTTTAGCGTATCCTTGTTATTATTACTATATATGATAGTGCTTAAAAAAATTCAATAACTTCTTCTGGACAGTGGGCTGCTGGTTTTGCAACCTTCTGGTATCCGGGTGGTTCAAGGAACAGTAGAGCGTCTCTCCTACCATGGCACGTCTTTTTTGGGATATATATTTATGCCCTTGCTATTGCTACTTGTGCTACTGGCATCTTAGAGAAAGCTACATTCCTTCAAGCAAACCATGTAATAACACGATATTCCACCGAGGCAATGCTAGTGAATTCCTTGGGTGTGTTGATTGTTGTTTTAGGCGGATTGGTTATTCTCGCCATCGTCTCTCCAATGAACGGAAGAGGTGACATTCTAAGAGGACCAGCAGAGTAAGCACAAGTCGACATGTATTTTAAACTTCAATTTTGAGAGGTCTATCGAACTTCATGCATCGAAGGGTTAAACTTTTCTTTGGTAAAGAGAGAGTTATAGTTAAAATGTTTGTTGACCTCAATATATGATCAGGTAACATTCAAGAGTTCTGCTTTATCTGTAGTTTCTTTATAATTGAGGAAATGATGAATTTTTATTCTCTGATTCACATCATATATGACATAGTTACTTGAGAAGATTGGGCCAAAAGATCCTCTCAAGTCTTTAATTAATAAAAGGGGACGCGCGTGGAGCGTTGAATAACGCCCGCGTTTAACATTAAATCATGGTCCAGATTAGAAACAACAAAATTTGCGGGGCTTTATTAAAAACTTTTTGGACTGAATTAGCAATCCCAAAAACTTTTAATCAAAAGGTGGGAAAATGAACCGAACGGACTCAGTGCAATCATTTAAAACATCGAATCCCAAAATCTTCTCTCACACACTTTTCAAGTTCGTCTCTTCTACCGTCTTCTACGCAGTTTTCCAAACATCATCGTCGTCGACCATATACATTTTTCTGGTAACATCTAAAGGTAAATTTTGAACAATATTGATATTTTTCAAGTGAATCGGGGGGTTTTTTTTTTTTTTTTGCTATTTTGCTATTTTGAAAAAACTATGATTTTTACGCCTTTTTACTGTACTGGAAGCAAGTTCTTGTGAAAATCTTTGTTTTTGTTGATTTTTTCGTCAAATAGTGCTATGTTCTTGTACAAATAGTGAAGTTTTTGCATGTTTATGTTATATTACCATGTTAAGAGCATACTCCTTCGAAGAGTCAAATATCGTGAGACTGTTCTAAACGTGTGATAGGATGTTTGAGGTTGGTGATGCATTTTAGATGATTTTTGTTAAAATAAATTAGGGTTTTATAAAATAAATATGCTAAAGGTTGAAAAAAAGTTGTACAACTAGTGAAGTTTTTGCATGTTTATTGTATATTACCATGTTAAGAGCATACTCCTTCGTAGAGTCAAACATCGTGAGACAGTGTTCTAAACGTGTGATAGGATGTTTGAAGTTGGTGATGCATTTTAGATGATTTTTGTTAAAATAAATTAGGGTTTTATAAAATAAATATGCTAAAGGTTGAAAAAATGTTGTACATATAGTCAAGATTTTGCATGTTTATGTTTGTGCGTGCATGTTTAAAGTTTTGGAACATTTGAGACAGTGCTCCGACCGTGCGAGAGGATGATAACGTTTAATGATGACTCTACTTGAATTAGGGTTTGATAAAACATATGTATATTATGTTTCACACACCCATATTGCATGTTTGCACATCTTTAATTGATGAATATACTTGTGATTTGCAGCTACAATGGCTTATACGCGGGGAATTAAGAGGAAGGAGACTACTCCTCCTAGTAAACAGCCTCCTAGGAAGAGGAGAATTATATTGGAGGACGAAGAGGAGGGGTCCCTAGACTATGATGTAAATGTTGGGCCACAGCTGCCGGACGATGGTAATCTATCAGAAGAAATAGAAGCGCTGTTCGGTGATAATGACTGGGATGAAGATGGAAATAAAAAAGAGAGCCTTTTAAATATGGCAGAAGAAGAGGAGGTGAGAAGGCTGGTAAATAATCATGCAGGAGAATTTGAAGGAGTTGCAAATGTTGAAGAAGTAGATGATGTATAAGAAGTTATAGAGGTTGTAGATGTTCAAGCTGGTGAAGGAGGTAGGAATAGTAGGGAAGAAGAAGAGGGTGAGAGATGCGAAGGAGAAGGTCGGATGAAGTTTGTAGACGACGTGGGAGCTGATTCTGCAGAGCCACCTAGAGAGGTATAGTTCTTGTCTAGAACATACATAAAGTTGTTCTTCACTTTTCAGTAGAATGTCCAATATTTTTTTATGTGATTTGAGAACACTCGCGTGCATGATCAGATCAACCTTAACTATGTTCAAAGTATTTTCTTGTAGTTCCTTGGAACATCTCAAGGGATGTTTCATGCATCTGATACTATGTTCTTGCTACCGTGGTGATTCCTTAAACTAACAAATTTCAAAACATTGTGCAGCCTGAGTACGTGCAGCTTGAGTACGTTGCCAGTGTCATTCCACCAATGGTGCTGAAGACTTACTTGGATGATCATGAGCATTTTCAATCCAAGATAACTGTCCGCTCGTCGCTTATTGGACGGATGCGTGAGTTCAGGATTGTGCTGCATACAAGTGGTTTGTATGACAAGTTCAAAAACAGTATCTTTGGCCATTTCTTGGACTTGCTGGAGGAGCCATCGTTTCCAACCAGGTTGGTGCACAATATTCTGCTAAGAAGAGTTTTGTGCAATAAAGAAAAAGAAGCTTGGTTCAATTTCAATGGAGTGCCTGTTCGTTTTGGCCTCCAAGAGTTTGCTTTGATGACAAAGCTGAGATGCCAAGCCTATCCAAGTGTCCAATGGGAGGCTGCGATAAAAGAGAGGGGCAGGGAGATGTGGGAGTATATTTCAACGGCATGGGAGGATGGGAAAGCAAGGGCAATTACTGCTCCCCGATTGCTGAGTTTGATAGAAAATGAGGAAGTTCCTGAACGATACAAGTTTGGGCTTGCCATGGCTTGGTTTGTTCACTCAATATTGTGCGCCAAGGACAAAAAAGCTGGTATTGAGGAATTACTGGTCTGCCTTGCATATCTTCCAAATGAATTTGCCAGGTATCCTTGGGGGCGGAAAAGCTTCGAGCTGACCATAGAGTACCTGACGAAGCCCATGGCTGATCGTGCAGCTAGCAAGGCTAAGGACGGGCCAAATTACAATTTTTATGGGTTTCCTTGGGCATTTGTGGGTTGGGTATTTGAAGCAATACCTACGCTTCGTCCCAGGGATTTTTCCAAGGAGAGGACCATGCCAAGGATGCACAGGTGGATCACTGAAAAGAATGAAAGAGACTCCCGAAGGCTGTTTGAGAATGTTGCAAAGCCTGTAAGTACCTACAATTTTTTAAATGTTGGAACATCTGAAATGTCGTTATAATCATTGCTGTTAATGTTAAGAACGTCTTTTCAGATGTTCGATCACGACAGATATGATGTTTCATTTTTACTGGTGTTAAATGTCGAAAAGTAATAATGATGTTCTGAACACTCTTTGTGATGTTAAGGTTTATTTCTCTTATACATTGTATTTTTAACAAATATTTATGGTATGTAGGTGGTGCACCCTTTCATTGACCCTATCGATGTAGAGAGGGAAGATGATACCTTTCAGAATATTGAGCCATTTGTTGATGGGTGCGATGAGGTAATTGATCAGCTTGTTGTGATGTTGGAGGGGGCTAGCTCGATCGTTGGTGGTGATCGAGTGACAGTTTTTAGGAATTTCCCCAGGACCCCTCTAAGAGAGGTAATTGATGAAGGAAAGGTTGGTGAAGAATTTGTTAGTGGAGGTGTTGGTAGATGTGAAACACAAGTTGGTGATGAGATTGGTGGTAGGGCTGGTCGTTTTACTGGTGGTCTTTTTAGTGGTAGGGGTTTGTTCAAAGTTGGAAAAAGCTCTAGGAGGAGAGAACATGAGAATGTGCAGCCTAGTGTCTGCGGTTGCAAGTGTCACGACTGCCTTCAATGGCGACAGGGACTGGATCAGAAGCTTGATGCGATCCAGCTGTTGTCACGCCCTAAAATTTACTAAAATAATAAATAAAAGGTAGGTTGTGACTTAGGTGTTTAAAGGTACAAAATTATTTAGAGATTTTTTTTTTTCCGGAGTCGCCACTTGACATAGTTCAAAGGTGTGCCAAGTCACCAAAGAGGTACCTTGGAACACCTATGACTCGTAAGTGGTCTGCATCAGAGTTCCGGGTAAGGATCTCGATTGACTCGCGGGAAGGTGTTAGGCACCCTCGAGTCCTGTGCCAAGCACAGTTGCTTTTATTGACGCAATTTTTAACTTTATTAAATATGGTTGTATTATTTTGCCGTTTGAGTTTAAACTTTAATTCAGAAAAAAAATTTAAAGTGTTATTCTTATCCAACTTCACGGAAGATTGAACGGATTAACACTTTAACTCATAATAGCTAAAATATGTTGCGCATTTCCAACCTCACAGAGGATTGGTCTATTTTTACGGATTTTTATATGTAACACATTTGCTTCCGACGTTTTTGATTAGATGTGGCTTAATTTAATATTTACAAAAGCGCGATTCGAAATAAATCAAAAAAATTACTAAGTTTACATCAAACACTATTAGGGCTTAACATTAAAAGACTGAAATTAATCGAGCTAGATTCGCAAAAATTTTGATCCACTTATTTTATTGTAGCCTTAAACTTAAAGGCTGGAGCTAAAAAGGGGCAGATTTGCAAAAAATATGAAAGCCCATTTGTCTTCAAATTCACAGATTCACTCACATAGACAGATTTGCACTAATGTCCTATTTTGCATATTTTCTTTCAAGTTTAGCCAAGTTTATAATGCACTTGTTTACTGCATTTTTTAAAAATTTATGTTGTTGTCCATTATTGTACGATCTTGCAAAAATGTCCTGATTTAGCTCATTTTTTGCCTAATCCTTAGTTAAAAATTGCCTATCTTTGCAAATTCATTCAAGCAAAGTTTTCTGTACGTTTTTCTTTTTCTTATTTTTCAGTTTTTTTACAAGTCTTTTTTTTGCCTATAATTTTAAATCTAGCCTATGAGTTTCCAATACCACAAAATCCAAAGAAAGAATTAAATCATAACATAACATAAAAATACAAAAGAAACACATCTCTTAAAAGTGTCACATTTATGTATATCAATTTCCTAACATATTAAAAACTAAACATAGCATACATCATTCATGTGTAAAAAAGAGGTTAGGAAATAAATACCTAGTGAAGTAAACTTCCAAAAGATTCAAGCCAAGCAAACTCCCACCAACAAGCCCAAACAAACTTTACCACTCCCAAAGCAAACAAACAGCCACAAATGACAAACCTTTTGAAATAATAACCTAGACCCAAAAACCCTTTCTTTCTTGCTATATTTTTGCTCCTCTACTGCCTTCTTTTTTTAAAAGTTTTTTTGTGTTTTGCTTCTATTTTTCCAGATCTGAAATGTTGCTCTTTTTGAGGTAGTTGAGAGGAGTTAATGTGTGTTCAATGTGTAGTAAATGCCTCTATATATAGGGGAAAGAGATGAGAGTAAAAAGGGGGGGAAAATAGGTGAAAATAGGGGGGAAAAAGGGCTGTCAAGTGTAGAAGTCCAAGGCTCATTAATGCAAAAGATTTGCATTTCCATTTTTGTGCTAGCTTTCTCACCTACTTAAAAGCAAAGCTGAATCTTTCTATTTTTAAGCTTCCCCTTCCCCCAAAGTCTGACTTCTTGACACTTTCAAATCCCACCTAAAAACTAAAGGAAAATTTGAAACTCTGAACTTAAACTCCTAAAAGGCTCTTTATCACTACTACACTAATCAAAAGAACAGCAAACTCACAAAATTTATGATTAAGCCTGAACTATATGAAAGCAAAGAACAAACATGCTTATATACAATTGAAACTAGACAGAAACACTCAATTTTTTCAAATTTTATATACTAAACAAACATCTTAATAAGCTACTAGTACTAACACTTAAACAAAGCTGAGACCATCTACTTGCACCCCACAGCCTTCATTTTAGACATGGAATATACAAACTAAACATGCTGTCAAACAGTTTCCCATGAGTAATCAGTCATAACCATGGTGTTTCTAATTCACTAATGACATTAAACAATCATTGAAACCTCATGCTTTGATCCGAAACAACAACACAGAATTGTTTACTAGCTAAACGTTACACTAAACATCAATTTCTTGACTAAACATATGAAAGAAAGAAAAAAATCAGAGCAAAGAACGGTTTTAAACCAATCAAAGCGAAGCCGCACCAACACTGCGCAGCCGCTGCCTCACTAAGCCCTCGTCGAATCCAAACAGCCTGTCGCCACTGCCTCGCCTCGACAAGCACAGCAGCCCCACCGAACCATCGTCATCATAGCAAAACAGCTCTCAAACCATCAACAACGTCCATAACAGAAACAGAAAAGAGAAAAAAAAAATGAGAAGAAGACAACGAAGGAGCAAGAAACGGGTGAAGAAACAAACGGGTAAAGGGGAGGGGTTTTTAGGAGAATGGGGATGTGAGGGTGAGAGAGGGGAAGTGAGGAGAAGAAAAAACAAGAACAAAACTCACCGAAAAACTCGAAGGAATCGCCGGAAAATTGTTGACAGATTTTCTAAAGCTCGATCTACACCAAGCGACTTGGATTTTGGAAAAAATAGTCGCGAAAATGGGATGAGGAGGTCGAGACGAGTCCGGCGTTGTGTTTTGGGAATTTTCCGGTGGCGGTTGGTGGCGGTCAACGGTGGTTTGACCGGCGGAGGAGCGGTGGAGATATGGTGGGGCGATTTCCGGTGGTGAGAGGAGAAAATCGCAAGGTTCCTCTATTTTTTATGATGTTTTGTGTGTGTGTCTATTTTTAGCAAAGTTTTTGTATTTATATGTTGTGAAAGTGGGCCGGGTCAAAGGGAATTGGGTTGCATGACTAAGTTGATTGCATGGTTTTTATTCACAGAATAGCCAACTAGAGTTCCAAACAAATTAAAGCATAAACTAAAGATTAAAGCTACACAAATTGCAATATTACATCAATTGAATTATATAATCACAATTAAACACATAATAAGTATTTTCATTAATTAAATATTTTTTATTATTTTTCTCGTTTAATTTTAGCTAAAATAAAAGACCGAAATTCTAGAAAAGGTTTGACGAAAAATCCTAAAATATTAGCTCGCCTATTTTAAACTATTTCAAGCTATTTTTGAATTGTCGTGCCAAAATTAGGTGATTACAGCTGCCCCTCTTTGTTCGAGAACATCGAAGAGTTTTCGGACAAAGATATAATCACAACTAATTTTGGCTTTTTGGTTCTAGCCAAGAGCATGCAAAATGGTGACCGTACCTTGACCTTTGGTTCTAACCAAGAACAAGGTTACCTACATATCCCCGGACTAAGGAATCAGGTCAGTGTAGTTCCTTACGTGCGGTAGCTGGGACTACCGCATTCAAACAGGCACTAAGACTCTTCTAGACTCTCTAAGCTAACGCTAAACATTTTCTAGACACACTAAATTAAACACCTGACACTTCTAGACTAACTGAGACTGACTCGATGCTCCTAGACTTACCCGGACTGACACAAGACACTTTTGACATACTAGAGTTGTTGCTGCTGGTCACTTGTTGCTGGTTGCTGGCTGGTGATCATTGCTTTTACAGAGAAAAATGGGATTACAAAATTGAAAAGTGTAAAAGTTACAATTCCTAGACTACTCTTCATACTTCCCAAGCTGATAGACTGGTCTGAAGCTCCCATTAGTCAAAGTGGGTTTTGAAAACTTGAAGTTGCCGCTCGGGCGGGCTTTAACTTGAAACTTGAAATTGCCGCCTTGACGGGCTTGACTTGAATGTTGAAATTTCTGAAGCTTGAAATTGCCGCTTGGGCGGGCTTTAACTTGAAGCTGGGGATGGTTGCTATCTTTGAGCGGGACCAACTTGAAAAGCAAGTGGTTGCTATCTTTGAGCACAAATGACTTGAACTGAATGTGAGTGCTATCTTCTAGCAAAACTGACTTGAAAAGAAAATGATCGCTATCTTTTAGCAGATCTTGTCATGAAAGTGAATGACGCTATCTTTTAGCGGGATTGACTCGGAAAGGAAATGATTGCTATCTTTGAGCGAAACTGACTCGAAAAAGAAATGATCGCTATCTTTTAGCAGATCTTGACACGGAAAGGAAATGACGCTATCTTTTAGCGGGATTGACTCGAAAGGAGATGATCGCTATCTTTGAGCGAAATTGACTCGAAAAAGAAATGATCGCTATCTTTTAGCAGATCTTGACATGGAAAGGAAATGACGCTATCTTTGAGCGAGATTGACTCTAAAGGGAAATGATCGCTATCTTTTAGCAGATCTTGACATGGAATAAAAAATGACGCTATCTTTGAGCGAAACTGACTCGAAAAGGAAATGATCGCTATCTTTGAGCAGATCTTGACACGGAAAGGAAATGACGCTATCTTTGAGCGAACTGACTCGAAAAGGAAATGATCGCTATCTTTTAGCAGATCCTGACATGGAGAGGAAATGACGCTATCTTTGAGCGAACTGACCCGAAAAAGAAATGATCGCTATTTTTTAGCAGATCTTGACGTGGGAAGGAAATGACGCTATCTTTTAGCGGGAATTGACTCGAAGAGAGAATGGAGTTCTGTCTGGTATCTGGTGCAACTACCCCAATTCAAGTGGTCCTGGCTCTTTCTTGGCAACATAGCAAATGTCACACTTACTTTCGGCATCGTGGATACATCCTGTTTCGGATCTTGCAAATAAGCTTAGTGACTCTTGTTCTATTCTTCACAGTACTGTGAGATGAACAAACGCCTAAAGCTTCCCCCAAACATATCCACTCTTCATGATACAATTTTGGTATGTCGTCCCTCCGCCCTGATGTGCGGTGCTGGGCTCCAATTATCAATGTTGATCATGACTTGCTGAGAACCTTTCCATTGTCGAGGGTGTGCCCTGCTTGCTGGAATTAAACCCGAATCCTGAAAAACAGAGTTTTGCAATTTTCTTTTGTTGCTCATGTGAGGTTAGCGCCGAAAGGGCGAGGAATTAGTGGTGAGGCAAGATGTACAACGTGAAATAAAAAAAAAGTTTAAGGGCGAAAGTCGTTTGGACGGAGAACGTCTTTCTGAAAAGAGAAACTTATCTGGCAATATCCTGGCGGCCTTGATGATCATGACATGTATCTTGGATAACCTCGTCCGACCAGTACCACTTGTTTGTTGAGAGTTTGATCCACGGAAGATGTCAAACCATAACCAAGTTGAGGTGACTCTCAAGTCGACTAGCAGCGCCCTTTCGGGTTTTCGCCAACTAGCCTCTCTCTTTAATCTTTTTCCTCACTGTTTGTCTAGCGGCGCCTTCTCAGGTTTTCACCGACAAGACTTCTTTCTTTTCTTTTTTATTTTTTTTTATTTTTTTTTTCTTTTTCTTTTTTTCTTTAAACATCTCTTGAAACACGTGAATAGATGATACCACAATGATAGAAGTTTGTTTTTATTTTATTTTATTTACGAAATAAAATAAAAACAAACTTCTGCCCCAGTTTAGCATGAAATGGGGATCTAAATCTCTTTTGACGTTGGCCGCGAACTTGGAGGCAAGTGTTGCGTCAATAAAAGAAAACAGGGAAAGAGGAATTTTCTCTTGTTGTGACCGCACCGAAATAGTTGCCTACGTATCCTTTTGAGAGGAATCAGGTCAGACGTAGCTCTAGGCAAATGCCCAGGTTTCTTTTTGATGCTTTTCAGTTTCATTTCATCTTGGTACAATTACATTGATTTCAACTGAGAACATGCCTCAAAAGTACAACGTTCAAAATGCTAATAAGGGATACAATTTGGGATAGCAAAAAGAGAACAAAAGCCTTGCATTCATCCTGACTTGAAAGCCATCTTGAAATCAAATGTAGTACCTCTTGACCGCGTCTGCATTGACGGGTATTTCAGTTGTCCTACCTTCTGGATCTGTAAGGTACAAGGCGCCATTTGGCAATACCTTCTTTACCAGGTACGGCCCTTGCCAATTTGGAGCAAATTTTCCTTTAGCTTCTTCCTGATGAGGAAAGATTCTTTTCAAGACTAATTGCCCTTCTTTCAAGTCGCGGAGGCGCACTTTCTTGTTGTAGGCTCGGGCCATTCTTTGCTGATACAATTGACCATGACAAACTGCATTGAGCCTCTTTTCATCAATGAATGACAACTGTTCCAATCGGGTTTTGACCCATTCTGTGTCCTCAATTTCTGCTTCCACAATGATTCTGAGAGACGGTATTTCTACTTCAGCGGGTATGACTGCTTCAGTTCCATATACCAATGAATACGGGGTTGCACCTATGGAAGTGCGCACAGTTGTGCGGTAACCAAGGAGAGCGAAAGACAACTTCTCATGCCAATCACGAGATCCTTGTATCATTTTCCTAAGGATCTTCTTGATATTCTTATTGGCTGCTTCAACCGCGCCGTTTGCCTTTGGTCGGTAAGGTGTGGAATTCCGGTGCATGATCTTGAATCTTTCACACACATCATTCATTAAATGACTGTTCAGATTTGCCGCATTATCAGTGATGATGGTACTTGGGATACCAAAGCGACAAATAATATTAGAATGAACAAAATCCACCACAGCTTTCTTGGTCACGGACTTGAGAGTCACAGCCTCAACCCATTTGGTGAAGTAATCTATTGCAACCAGAATGAATCTGTGTCCATTTGATGCTTTTGGTTCAATAGGCCCGATAACATCCATCCCCCATGCTGTAAAAGGCCAAGGAGCTGACATTGTGTGCAACTCTAAAGGAGGTGAATGTATCAAATCACCGTGTACTTGGCATTGATGACACTTTCGCACAAAAGTAATGCAATCATGCTCCATGGTGAGCCAGAAGTATCCTGCTCTGAGTACTTTCTTAGCTAGCACGTGCCCGCTCATGTGGGGTCCACAGATCCCCGAATGCATGTCATTGAGAATTTTCATGGCTTCAGTTGCATCCACGCATCTTAACAGTCCCAGATCAGGTGTCCTTTTGTACACCACTCCGCCACTCAAAAAGAAGCCACTTGCCAGTCGTCGAAGTGTTCTCTTTTGATTGTTTTCTGCCATTGGCGGATACGTCCCATTTTGAAGGAAATTCTTGATATCGAAGTACCACGGTTGGCCATCAATTTCCTCTTCAATCACATTGCAGTATGCATGTTGGCTTTGGATCTGAATCTCTAACGGATCAATATGGGCTTTATCAGGATGGACAAGCATTGAGGCCAATGTAGCCAATGCGTCAGCCAGCTCATTATGTATTCTGAGGACATGTCTAAACTTTAGAACATCGAACTTTTGCCGAAGATCGTCCATACACTGCTTGTACATGATCAACTTAAGCTCTCGAGTTTCCCATTCACCCTTCATTTGGCGTATCAAAAGATCTGAATCTCCGATCACCAGCAATTCTTTGATGTCCATGTCTAGAGCCATACGCAAACCCATTATGCATGCTTCATACTCAGATGTGTTGTTAGTGCAACTGAAGCGGAGTTGGGCAGCTGCCGGATAGTAATGTCCCGTGGGGGAGATGAGGACTGCTCCGATGCCATGGCCCTTTGAGTTAGAAGCCCCATCAAAGTACATTTTCCACACACGTTCTTCTTCGTTAATCAGCTCTTCAAGCACATCTACCTCCTCATCAGGGAAGTAAGTCTTCAGTGGCTCATAATCGTCATCCACCGGATTTTCAGCCAAATGATCAACTAAGGCTTGAGCTTTCATTGCAGTTCTGGTGACATAAACTATGTCAAATTCCGTGAGCAAGATCTGCCATTTTGCAAGTTTGCCAGTTGGCATTGGCTTTTGAAATATGTACTTCAATGGATCCATCCGGGAAATCAGATAAGTGGTATAAGACAAGAGATAATGTTTCAGCTTTTGTGCAACCCAAGTTAGGGCACAACACGTCCTTTCCAACAAAGTGTATCTGGCCTCACAATCTGTGAACTTCTTGCTCAGATAATAAATGGCCTGTTCTTTCTTTCCCGAGGCATCATGTTGCCCCAGTACACAACCAAAGGAGTTTTCATTGACTGACAAGTACAAAAATAATGGTCGACCAGGCTCAGGCGGAACCAAAACAGGAGGATTTGACAAGTATTGCTTGATCTTGTCGAAGGCTTCTTGGCACTCCTCAGTCCACGCAATTGATGCATTCTTTTTCAACAACTTGAGGATCGGCTCACATATTGTGGTAAGTTGAGCAACGAACCTACTGATGTAATTCAACCTGCCTAGAAAGCTTTTAACATCCTTCTTGGTTCGAGGCGGAGGTAGTTCTTGTATTGCTTTGATCTTTGCGGGATCCAGTTCAATACCTCGCCTACTAACAATGAAACCTAGCAATTTTCCAGCAGGCACACCAAATGCACACTTGGCTGGATTCAGCTTCAGATTGTACCTACGGAGCCTTTCAAAAAACTTTCTGAGATCTCTCACGTGATCTTCAGCAGTTCTAGACTTGATGATCACGTCATCCACGTACACTTCTATTTCTTTATGCATCATATCATGGAAAATGGCAGTCATGGCCCTCACGTAGGTTGCCCCAGCATTTTTCAAACCAAACGGCATCACTCTATAGCAATATGTTCCCCAAGGAGTAGTGAATGCCGTTTTGTATGCATCATCTTCATCCATCTGGATTTGATGATATCCAGCATAGCAGTCAACAAAGGATTGTATCTCATGTTTGGCACAGTTGTCTACGAGAGTGTGAATGTTAGGCAATGGAAAATTATCTTTGGGACTTGCCTTGTTCAAATCTCGATAGTCGACACATATCCTTGTTTTTCCATCTTTCTTAGGAACCGGAACAACATTTGCAACCCAAGTAGTGTACTGAACCGATTGAATTACTTTCGCATCCAACTGTTTCATTATTTCATCATGGATTTTCTTGATCATATCAGTTTTGAACTTCCGTTGCATTTGTCTCACTGGAGGGAAACCTGGTTGAATTGGCAATTCATGGACTATCAATTCGGAGCTCAACCCCGGCATCTCATCATATGACCATGCAAAAACATCTCGATATTCAAAAAGCACCTTCCGAATATCATTCTTCACTTCAGGTAGGGCATACATGCTTATCTTGGTTTCCCTCACATCATCAGGGCTCCCAAGATTAACATCCTCTGTATCAGCCAAATTGGGTTTAGGCTTGCCCTCATGGCGTTCAACTTCCAGGCCTATTTCAAAATCAGCCCGTTCTCCATCAAATTCAACCTCATTAACAAATTTCTCAATGTTTTCTTCATCACTTTCAACCTCAACTATGGTTATGGAGTCAAAATCAGATTGTGGTCCCTGGATGGACGATAAGTTTCTTGAACATGTCATGACATCAGGACCAGCAGATATATCACTACAGATAAACAAAATAGAATAAAATTAGGAATATGAACAGAGATTGAAGTAAAGCTTGGCTCTTGGCCTTTCATTAATGAAAAAAGGGTTTGAATTACAAAGAAAAGATGAGCAAAATAATACACTTGGCATACAACCCTTAGAATATCCAAGTGTATTCAAAAGAAAACTGTAAAACAACAGTCTACCAAGACCCCTTCCTGACGGGGAAGGGAGTTGCATTCCAGTTAGTCAGGTGCACGTCCGGGCCAATGTACTGAATTGAAGCATTGCTGGAGCCTTCACCCGGCTGTACCATGCAGATTTCAAAGATGCCACCCAGATCAAATGGCGCATCCTGATTGTCTTCCACTGTGTTGACATTTGTAGCGACAACCTTTGGTTTCATAACGTAACCCACAAAAGACTGAGCGAGACACGGAATTGGCTTTGGGAGAGACCAAACTTCCGACTTCTTCTTCTTTGCTTGCTTGCGATCAGCTGCTTTTGGCTTGAACCCTAGCCCCCACGTGCCTTGCACGCCATTTGGATAAACTGGATTTACCCTGCCTTGTAGTGATGCTCCCAAACCCTTTCCAAATTGGAAACCATGCTTTAACATTTCAGATGCCATCATTATAGACGTCTCAGACACTCTTGGGATGGGTATAGGTTTCCCTTCTGTTACCTTTTCCACATACACCACATCGGAAGTTTGATACATGATGGTCGGGCGTGCAGTGACGGCTTCAAGGGCTGGTACGTCCAGGCTGTTGTTGAACTGCGAGTCATCCTCTCCATAAACCACGACAGCTTGATTATCCCAAGTAAACTTGACCACCTGATGAACTGTGGAGGGTACAGCACAAGCCATATGAATCCACGGTCGGCCCAGTAACAGATTGTACGATGCATCCGTCTCCATGACTTGAAACTCAATGCTGAAGGTAGCGGGCCCAATGGTTAACTCAAGATTGATGATGCCCAAAGATTCTCGAACTCCACCATCAAAAGCACGAACAACAGAGGAACTTGCCCTGATTTTGCTCATATCCACCCTTAGACTCTTCAATGTAGACAGAGGGCAAATGTTCAATCCCGCGCCACCATCTATTAGAACACGTGTGACATAGGAGTCTTCACACTTAACTGAGACATGAAGCGCTCGATTATGACCCGTTCCTTCTGCTGGCAGCTCCTCATCGGTGAACATCACACGATTAGTCTCAAATACTCTGCCAGCAAGTGCTTCCAGATTAGCCACAGTAGTTTGTTCAGGAATGTAGGCCTCATTCAATATCTTCAACAGTGCATTGCGATGTGCTTCAGAGTTCATAAGCAGAGACAAAAGTGATATCTGAGCTGGAGTCTTTCTCAGTTGCTCGACGATAGAATAATCTGTCGATCTCATTTTCTTCAAAAATTCTTCAGCTTCTTTCTCAGACACCGGCTCTTTGATGGGTCCTTGGTCTTCTCGACCTGGCTTCGCCTTTCTCAATTCTTCCGGGGTGAAACATCTCCCGGACCGAGTTAGACCATTTACATCTGCAGCAACCTCCATGATTTCTTTCCCGTTGTAAGACACAATTGTTTTGTTGTAGTTCCAAGGAACGGCCTTTGTACTTTTGACGGGGAGTTGCGCTGCTTGAGTGATGATAACTGGTTCACACTTCTTTGCCTTGACCTCGAAGACCGGAGCTTTCTGGCATGATGCCCCTTGCACAATAAATACTGGTGCACTGTCATGAACCTTTTCCTGCTTTGCAGCCGGAATTGTGAAACTTGGCTCAACAGCAGTATCTTGCTTTGCTTTGTTGACAACAGACGCACTTGACTTTCCCCTGATTGGGGAGGGACCAACTGCCACAACCTGCTTGGCGGCTTTCCCTTTCATGTCCTCTTCTATGCATACCATCCCTACCATGTGTACGTTGTTTTGAACATCATGAGCTGGTAAGGGATTTTGATTTACATTTTGTGTTTCATCCCCCACGACTTTTATCTGGTTGTTGTCTATCATTGCCTGGATTGCCCTTTTGAGTTCCCAGCAAGATTCTGTGTCATGTCCAGGTGCTCCAGAATGAAACGCACAATGGCGTGAATGATCAACTCTTCCATTGGGGTTCACCTTCCCTGGGATTGGCTTCAACAGATTGGCTTGTTGCAACTTTTCAAACAAATTAGTGTAAGTCTCCCCCAGTGGGGTGAACTGCCTTTTCTCTTGTTGCATGTTTCTCTGTTGCATGTTTGGACGAAAGCCCTGCGGACCTCGTGGTCGGTAAGGCATCTCCTGGTGAGCCTGGAATTGAGTATGTGCTTGTTGATTGTTGTATTGGACTGGAGCAGGAGGTGGACGCCATTGTGGACCAGATAGCGGCTGAGCATAGGATGCTGCATTTACAGGGAATGAGAACTGCGGCATGGCAAATTGTTGGCCGTGAGTTGGATAGAATTGTTGTGGCGGGGGTGCCTGAATGTACCCCTGACGGTCATTGTATCTCCCATCATTTCTTCTCGGTCCAGGACCAACCATTGCCACCTCATCTTTTTTCTCTTTCTTCTTCCCAAAAGTACCCGACCCTGATTGCAATGCTTGGGTCGTGGCTCTCAAAGCTGTTTGGCTAACAATCTTACCCGCTTTGATTCCTCTCTCAATCATCTCCCCAATCTTTACTGCTTCACTGAATTGCTTCCCAAGGGCAGAGGCCATCGCCTGGTAGTATGTTTCGTCAAGCACTTCGATGAATTCTTCAACCATTTTATCGTCTGGGATCAAAGGGCTCACACGCGCCGCCTGTTCACGCCACCTATAGGCATACTCTCTGAAGCTTTCGCCTGGTTTCTTTGTGATCGTCTTCAAAGAAGAACGATCAGGAGCAGCCTCCATTTTGTAGCCATAATGATTCAGGAAAGCGCTGGCCATGTCGTCAAAGGTGACCCACTTGGAAACATCTTGTTGCACAAACCATTCTGTGGCCGGTCCTCCCAAACTGTCCGCAAAGTACGCCATCAATAATTCGTCCTTCTCGATACCCCTCATTTTGTTAAGGTATATCTTCACATGGATCCTTGGATCACTTTGTCCAGTGTACGGATCGAATTTGGGCACAACAAAACCTTCAGGCAGTGGCACATGAGGGAATAAGCACATGTCTTTGTATGAAATACTGGTTTTACCCCCTTGCCCTTGTATGTTTTTCACAGTTTGCTCCAGGCTTTTCAATTTCCGAGCAAAGTCAGCCTCTTCTGTTTTCCCCAATCTTTCGACATCAGCATGTGATTCTGGGTGGTGTCCATGATCATACGACTCAGTGGGGCGGAGTACATTACCCCGGGTTTGGTCGAATTGTTGATCACGAGCCCTCAACTGTGGGTCACTGTTTGACCTTTGCAAAGTGTGTCCTGCAGGAACAGTGAATACCGTGGCAGGAACTTGGGCTTGGCCATGTTGTCCATGTTGTGGGAATTGTGCCCCAGGTTGTACAGTAGAGGGTCCAGCTACGTTGTCAGTTTCTGGATGTGGACCGAACCCTGGAGGATAACGGGGGTCTTCTGCCATTGTAGATTGCCCTTGCCCTGGTGGCTGAGCATTCGCCGTGAAACCAGCAGCACCTGGCGGAGCAGGAGGTGCCTGAACTGCTGACAAGTTACGGACCAGTTGCATCATCATTTCTTTCATGGCCGTGAAATCCTCGGCCATCTTAGCCTGTTGTTCAGCCAAGCGAACCAGCTCAGTGTTCTCGGTTTCTTCGGCCATTGTTGCTGGAGTGCCTTCTTGAGGAGGTGCTTCAACCACTTCTGGAACAGGCAGTGGTCCCTTGATTCTGGTGGAATAGGAATGTGGGGCCAGCACGGCAGTTGCTCAAGCTCTAAACAAATCAAAACACGTTAGTGCAACAAGATAGCATGGAATATGAATTTGCTCGTCGGCCTAAACAATGCCTAAGGTCGTTATGCGTCATCCCAAATTGGTTTAGATTAGATCCCCAAGTGTATTGTTTGACTTCTTCTTTTTTTTCTTCTTTTTCTCTTTTTCTTTCTTTTCTTTTCCTTTCTTTTCTTTCTTTTTCTTCTTCTTTTTTTTTTTTTTTTTTTCAAGTGAGGCTAGAGGGTGAAATGAATTGACACATAAAAAATAAGCAAAATATTTTCATTACTTCAAAAGAAAGAGTACATACGGTGCTTCCGGAGCACGACCAAAAGGAACGTACAACTGACTGAAAAAAGTGAAAATAAATTACAACATGCCAAATTCAGAAGCGACATAAAATACAACAATGCCAAGATGTAAAATAAATGACAAAAAAACAACAATAATCTGCATCATCTTGGCCTGATGTATCTACTAAGGTGACTGGGGCACAAAGTCAGCTGGCTCCTCTGGGTCGAACTCGAACGGCTCCTCAGGATTTACTGGCGGGCCTTCTGCAAAGGTACGACGCAATCCGTTCAAATCTGTTGCAACTCTAGTGACGAAGGGAAGCACATGTGGGAGTATGTCCTCCGCGGGAAGCCTCCTATACTCATTGATGGACTGTGCAACATATGTAGCAGAGTCGTAAACCTGCCGATAAGCTACACTGATGGTCTGTCCTGCAGCCTGTATATCTCGAAGTCGGTCCTGTGCTAGCCTTCTGAACTGCTCACCCTGCTCTAGTGCCCTGTCAAGTTGAGCTCGAGAATCTATGGCATCCTGTCGATGATAATCCTCCCTTCTCCTGCTTTCCAACAAAGCTGCCCTGTCGGCATCCCGCTCTGTCAATGCCTGTGAGTGCATGACACGGAGTCGTCTGACTGTGTCTAGGTGCTGATGCGCGAAACCCTCACTCTCTGACTGAGCAGCTCTGGCGGCATCCCTCTCTGCCATTAAGCTTTGTATGGTAGCGCGGTATTCTTCCCTAATCTCACGCTTAGCAAGTTGAACCTGCATATCCAGCCTAGCCTCAGTGTCGACCATGCCTGCTCTCGATCTCGCGGGCATCTCTCTAGGTATGGGCTGGTGGTAATACCACACCTTGTACTCCCGAACGACCTCCCCCTTAAGTCCATCCTGAACCTGTGTGCTTTCTGCGAGGCGCCTCCTAGTATCCCACAGGCGCAAGATCTCACCTCTAAGAGTAGCTGGGTTGAGAGGATAGTCTGAGACATATGCACTCATGTCCTCAACTATTGGGATCTCCTGCTTCCGACCCAACTGCCTAAGTACACGCAGAGGAACATAAGGCTGGGATGCTGTCAAACCCATCAGAACGAGAAAAGGACGATCCACGCATCTGTATACAACCTCCCTCTTAGGAAACCAGCTACACTGCCACAAAATCTTGTCCGGCGTGAGAGAGTTCAAGAAAAACCTCCAGTCTGGCTCATTTTCTGGGAATTTATACTTCTCGATGTGTTCGAGATGGTATTCAAGATAATCGATGTCACAGTACCTAAGAATATCACGAGGTGGGCAAGGGCGTACATGCTCCAAGAACCAGACCTGCAATAGAAGGTTACACCCCTCAAAGAAACCGCTTTCTCCCTTGTGGCATCGAGTCAAAGCATGAAATATGCTACCCAGAATCGTCGGGATGATAGTGGCGTCTGGTGCTCCACCATATAAAGCTGCCATTATCCAACTGACCTTAATAGATATCGCTCTATCCGGTAGTGGAAAAACCAACAACCCTAGCAAAGCGAACACGAAGACCTTAGGGCAAAGTAGCACCCAATCTCCATATTTCAGCTTGTCGTGGAACTCAAATCCATACTTCTTAAAACCGTTATCGGCCCCAAAACGATCATACAGGTAATCAAATGAAATCCAGCCTTGGCGAACACTAGCGATCGAGAGGTCTGTTTGTAGCTTGATATTATTGAAAAATTCCCGCTCATTAACCTTCCTTGGAGCAATCATATTCTTTTTCTCAAAATCCAGCTTAAGAAGCCCAGCTATCTCTTCGAGGGTCGGCGTCATCTCAAACCCCTTGAAACAGAAGGTATTTTGGCTTGGATTCCAAAACCCAACCAATGCACTGACCAAGTCTCGACGCGGGACAATAGGTTTAGTCACAAGGTCGGTCAGAAAACCAATCTTTTCCTGGACTATATCTTTCTGCATTTGACTCATTGCGTCCCACCAAGATTTCAGAGATTTATCCGATTTGGGTGGGCCATCAGTCATCATAATAGAGGGTGGAGTGGCATCAGCAGGGTACTTTCTCTTGACTGTCCTAGAAGATGATGCAGCCATTGTTCCTAATAAAAAAATGTGTCAAATGTTTTGAAAACCTGAGAACAACTTAAGACAACTGACCGACAGAGCAAAACAGATGCCTAAACTGCTAATTCGAAACTCCAATTTTCAACAAAACTTTTGTCATTGTAATGACGTAAAGTTGACCCTAAGAGAATCGAAAAATTTTGCCATCATAACGGCATCAGGACATGACTCCGGGAAATTACCACCATTGGTATTTAGATGTAATTTATAAAAGAAAAATTCGACGTTACAACGACGCCACATTGACATCAAAACAAAATTTCATTTCCAGTGATGAACACTACAGTACTTTTGCAAAAATTCGCCGGTATAACGACGTGAAAAACTGGATCTCAAAAACTCCCAACATCGGTATACGAGCCTTTTTTTCTAAAAATTCGCCATTATAACGGCGTGAAAACTGACACAAAATTTTTTTTTGACTTTCTAACTACTAAGTATATATTTTTTTTTGTAAAATTTTCGTCATTATAACGGCACAAACTGACATATACAAAAGACGGCAAACACCGGCGTTTTTTACAAAAATTTGCCATTACAGCAGTATGACTCAATTCTATAAAAATAGCAAAACATTTACATTTAAAACATAAAATTCAACCTCTTCCTCACTTTTCCTTTCGTTTTTCTCTCTTTTTTTTCTATTTTTTTTTCTTTTGAAATCCGTCTCTCCCCAACTTGGTCAGCATAACAACCTTTCCTAATCGCATGCAACACATAGAATGCTTTTTTTTTTTTTTTTTTTTTTACAAGTCTTTCCCGGGAAGTGGGTCCCGTTCAGACAAAAGGTAGTCAACCTAGACAAGTGCAATACCGGTGTATCGCACCTCATTAAGTCGGATATGATGCAGATAATTGGGCCTAAAGGTTTAACTCTAGGTGACACAACTGACTCAGTGTCTAGACTGGCTGAAAACCCGGTGGACAAACCGGGCGGAAAGCGTATCAGGGCCATCCGGAGACAGTGTGTCCGGCCTAAAACCCCGTCACGCCTTCCTCCTAAATCATGGGCAATTTAGTAAGAAAGTCCCAGATGCCACAAGCAATCTGGTAAGTGTACGTGTGTGTGTGTTTCAGGGACTCAGAGGGTTGCGGAGGAAGACAGTTTATATATACAGTTCAACAATATCAAAGCGGTAACATTCAACTTTCAGGTGATAACGGCAATAAAATAACAACCAAATATTTAATAAATTAAAACATGCGACAATTTATCAGAAGCCGGAGATTCTAGTTTTCACTAATTTCCCCAGCGGAGTCGCCAAGCTGTCACGCCCTAAAATTTACTAAAATAATAAATAAAAGGTAGGTTGTGACTTAGGTGTTTAAAGGTACAAAATTATTTAGAGATTTTTTTTTTTCCGGAGTCGCCACTTGACATAGTTCAAAGGTGTGCCAAGTCACCAAAGAGGTACCTTGGAACACCTATGACTCGTAAGTGGTCTGCGTCAGAGTTCCGGGTAAGGATCTCGATTGACTCGCGGGAAGGTGTTAGGCACCCTCGAGTCCTGTGCCAAGCACAGTTGCTTTTATTGACGCAATTTTTAACTTTATTAAATATGGTTGTATTATTTTGCCGTTTGAGTTTAAACTTTAATTCAGAAAAAAAATTTAAAGTGTTATTCTTATCCAACTTCACGGAAGATTGAACGGATTAACACTTTAACTCATAATAGCTAAAATATGTTGCGCATTTCCAACCTCACAGAGGATTGGTCTATTTTTACGGATTTTTATATGTAACACATTTGCTTCCGACGTTTTTGATTAGATGTGGCTTAATTTAATATTTACAAAAGCGCGATTCGAAATAAATCAAAAAAATTACTAAGTTTACATCAAACACTATTAGGGCTTAACATTAAAAGACTGAAATTAATCGAGCTAGATTCGCAAAAATTTTGATCCACTTATTTTATTGTAGCCTTAAACTTAAAGGCTGGAGCTAAAAAGGGGCAGATTTGCAAAAAATATGAAAGCCCATTTGTCTTCAAATTCACAGATTCACTTACATAGACAGATTTGCACTAATGTCCTGTTTTGCATATTTTCTTTCAAGTTTAGCCAAGTTTATAATGCACTTGTTTACTGCATTTTTTAAAAATTTATGTTGTTGTCCATTATTGTACGATCTTGCAAAAATGTCCTGATTTAGCTCATTTTTTGCCTAATCCTTAGTTAAAAATTGCCTATCTTTGCAAATTCATTCAAGCAAAGTTTTCTGTACGTTTTTCTTTTTCTTATTTTTCAGTTTTTTTACAAGTCTTTTTTTTGCCTATAATTTTAAATCTAGCCTATGAGTTTCCAATACCACAAAATCCAAAGAAAGAATTAAATCATAACATAACATAAAAATACAAAAGAAACACATCTCTTAAAAGTGTCACATTTATGTATATCAATTTCCTAACATATTAAAAACTAAACATAGCATACATCATTCATGTGTAAAAAAGAGGTTAGGAAATAAATACCTAGTGAAGTAAACTTCCAAAAGATTCAAGCCAAGCAAACTCCCACCAACAAGCCCAAACAAACTTTACCACTCCCAAAGCAAACAAACAGCCACAAATGACAAACCTTTTGAAATAATAACCTAGACCCAAAAACCCTTTCTTTCTTGCTATATTTTTGCTCCTCTACTGCCTTCTTTTTTTAAAAGTTTTTTTGTGTTTTGCTTCTATTTTTCCAGATCTGAAATGTTGCTCTTTTTGAGGTAGTTGAGAGGAGTTAATGTGTGTTCAATGTGTAGTAAATGCCTCTATATATAGGGGAAAGAGATGAGAGTAAAAAGGGGGGGAAAATAGGTGAAAATAGGGGGGAAAAAGGGCTGTCAAGTGTAGAAGTCCAAGGCTCATTAATGCAAAAGATTTGCATTTCCATTTTTGTGCTAGCTTTCTCACCTACTTAAAAGCAAAGCTGAATCTTTCTATTTTTAAGCTTCCCCTTCCCCCAAAGTCTGACTTCTTGACACTTTCAAATCCCACCTAAAAACTAAAGGAAAATTTGAAACTCTGAACTTAAACTCCTAAAAGGCTCTTTATCACTACTACACTAATCAAAAGAACAGCAAACTCACAAAATTTATGATTAAGCCTGAACTATATGAAAGCAAAGAACAAACATGCTTATATACAATTGAAACTAGACAGAAACACTCAATTTTTTCAAATTTTATATACTAAACAAACATCTTAATAAGCTACTAGTACTAACACTTAAACAAAGCTGAGACCATCTACTTGCACCCCACAGCCTTCATTTTAGACATGGAATATACAAACTAAACATGCTGTCAAACAGTTTCCCATGAGTAATCAGTCATAACCATGGTGTTTCTAATTCACTAATGACATTAAACAATCATTGAAACCTCATGCTTTGATCCGAAACAACAACACAGAATTGTTTACTAGCTAAACGTTACACTAAACATCAATTTCTTGACTAAACATATGAAAGAAAGAAAAAAATCAGAGCAAAGAACGGTTTTAAACCAATCAAAGCGAAGCCGCACCAACACTGCGCAGCCGCTGCCTCACTAAGCCCTCGTCGAATCCAAACAGCCTGTCGCCACTGCCTCGCCTCGACAAGCACAGCAGCCCCACCGAACCATCATCATCATAGCAAAACAGCTCTCAAACCATCAACAACGTCCATAACAGAAACAGAAAAGAGAAAAAAAAAATGAGAAGAAGACAACGAAGGAGCAAGAAACGGGTGAAGAAACAAACGGGTAAAGGGGAGGGGTTTTTAGGAGAATGGGGATGTGAGGGTGAGAGAGGGGAAGTGAGGAGAAGAAAAAACAAGAACAAAACTCACCGGAAAACTCGAAGGAATCGCCGGAAAATTGTTGACAGATTTTCTAAAGCTCGATCTACACCAAGCGACTTGGATTTTGGAAAAAATAGTCGCGAAAATGGGATGAGGAGGTCGAGACGAGTCCGGCGTTGTGTTTTGGGAATTTTCCGGTGGCGGTTGCTGGCGGTCAACGGTGGTTTGACTGGCGGAGGAGCGGTGGAGATATGGTGGGGCGATTTCCGGTGGTGAGAGGAGAAAATCGCAAGGTTCCTCTATTTTTTATGATGTTTTGTGTGTGTGTCTATTTTTAGCAAAGTTTTTGTATTTATATGTTGTGAAAGTGGGCCGGGTCAAAGGGAATTGGGTTGCATGACTAAGTTGATTGCATGGTTTTTATTCACAGAATAGCCAACTAGAGTTCCAAACAAATTAAAGCATAAACTAAAGATTAAAGCTACACAAATTGCAATATTACATCAATTGAATTATATAATCACAATTAAACACATAATAAGTATTTTCATTAATTAAATATTTTTTATTATTTTTCTCGTTTAATTTTAGCTAAAATAAAAGACCGAAATTCTAGAAAAGGTTTGACGAAAAATCCTAAAATATTAGCTCGCCTATTTTAAACTATTTCAAGCTATTTTTGAATTGTCGTGCCAAAATTAGGTGATTACAGCTGTCCCTTGCTAATTTAGTAGCGTCGTCGTCAAAGAAGGAGAAGCAGCAGCAGCGACCAAAGAGGCATATTTTGTTGTCCAGGATGCTCCAGGCAAAGAAGAACAAAGGAAAAAAGAAAATGACTGCTGCCAGAATGGCAAGGTTAGTAAAACATCCAATTAGAATCGATGAACATAAAAGGGACGTTCTTCTATTAAATCTAGAGATTTTTTCAAACGTTTTTTTTTTTTTTTTTGGAAATTTAGAGAGAGAGCTCAAGTCAGGCTCCAAGATCTCGAGAGATTGCCAGTGACACTGTACAAGGCACTCGACATTCACAAGAAAGCTGCATTTGACGCTTTCTTGGAGGAGAAGAAGGAACAAAAGACTGCCTTCCTGTGTCACGAGTTTAATTACTTGGATTTTCTGGACTTCCTGGACGTGAAAGAGTGGATGTGGGATAGTGTAAGTGCATCACTTTACTTCTATTGTTGTGTTAGTGTTTGGTTTTTATCGAAGAACGAACATTTATTTATCCGTTCGGAACCTGATGGTCCTATGTTCGTTGAACATTCGACTGGCTGGTCCAAACATAAAATAGTATGTGTCGGCATAGTTTTATCAACAACTTCTAATTTGTTTTATTCTGCAGTTTATGGATGAGTACTTGACCTTGATGCGTGTGAGACATAAGGCTTACCCCCGGCATTATGATAACTCTGATCTTATCCTCGATCTTTCATTCCCGACCAACTTGTGCGTACGATACGATGCGGCTGAAGAGGAAGCAAAGGGGTTTGATGTCGGCCTTGACAAATATCTAGCAGAATATAAGTTTGAGGATACATTCCTTGATTATGCCAGAGGTAAGTCTCCATATCCGGGTGGAAGGAAGTGGGATGGTGTGAAAAGACTCTTTGTCGTGTATAACATTGAAAGCACACATTATGTTACATGCATCTTTCATTTAGAGGAGGCAAGGATCGATGTCTACGACTGCAACAGTGGGTTGTACAATGAAGACCACTTTGATTCAATAATTGGGCCAGTAATGTACATGTTCCCAATATACATCCGGCAGTCGGGGAAATTCAACCACCTCCCTCCTGAAATCCTATCTATGGAAATGTGGCCGTATGAGCGCATCGGAGGCCTTCCAAGGAATTTGACTGGTACTGCATGTGGAGCGTATGCCATCATGTTTCTCGAACATTTGCTGACCAACACCCTGATGGAATTGCTGTGTGACAATGTGATAGAAGACTGTCTTGTTCAATTTGCTGTGGACATATTCCATGGCAAATTAGTCCCTTAGTATGGGTTGTAAAATTTGGATAATTATGTTTTTATTTTTGATGGGTTGTAATATATGGATGATTACCCATTTTTTGATGATATATATGGCAAATGATGACTATTGTTTTGCATTACACTGAACATCGAGTTTACATTATTAGAACATCTGTATGATGATAAGATTGACTTAAAAATATTAAAAATTATAGACTATTGGAACAACATTAGTTATTATCGGAACATTATGTTGTACGTTCAAATAGTCTTTAACTTGATGGGTATTTGATGTTCAATAACTAGTAAATAGGGAAACAACAACAGATGCTCTGAACATTAAAGTTTATACATTGATAATCAAGAACCAGGCAAAAACATTCTTGATCGTTCAAAGATTCAGCGCTTTACAAAAGTATGCTAATTATATTAGCATTTAAGACATTACTTAATAAACAGTCATATTAACATCCTGGTCAAAATATGCGTTTTCACTTCAACGCGATGCAGTCCCTTCTTGTTTCAAGGTTGCTATCTGGAGCATGATCTTTATCCTCTTTATTTCTTTCAACATCTTTTTGACGTCCCTATTGTAGTATTCGAAGAATTCCTCAAATTTGAACTTCCAACCCCAAACTTCAGCGCGAAGTTGTTCCAAAATATCATTTACACGTTCTTGTCGTTCTGCAGAAGTGTTTCGACTTTTTCTTCCTCCTCTTAGCTTGGCTGATCCTCTTCCCGTTTTTCCTTCTTTTTGCTTGGCTAATCCTCTTCCCTTTCTTCCTTCTTTTTGCATGGCTGACCCTCTTCCCGTTTTTCCTTCGTTTTGCTTGGCTTCACTTCTTCCCGTTCTTCCTTCGTTTTGCTTGGCTGACCCTCTTCCCGTTCTTCCTTCTTTTTGCTTGGCTTCACCTCTTCCTTCTTGTTTCAAGGTTGCCCCCTTTGTCGTTTTTGCTACTCTTGACGTGGATGCTCTTGTATTGGTTTCTCCTGTTCTTGCAGTAGTAGCAACTATTGAGGAGGAAGGTCGGCGAACCATTTTAATTTTTTTTTTGGCTGAAGATTATAGGTTGTAGTGGTATAGAGTTTTTTGAATGGTTTGATCGAGTATTTATAGGAGAAAAAGAGGTAACCGACTTAAGTGTGTTTTATTCAGACAATCCAACACTAGCCGTTATGATTTTTTTAAAATTTGTGAAGTGGCGCATTCGTTGCTTTGCTTCAGATTTGAATTGAAGGGGATAGCCGTTAAGTGTATAATGATGAGTAGTTTAAAAATACTAATAGTCTACTGGAAGGGTATAAATAATTTTCAAACATGAAGATCAATTTGAATTATAAACCCCAACCATTCAGTGTGAATAGGCGCCTCTTTAAATCATCACATATGCAGACTAATGGAACGACTATATGATGATTCGTATCGCCATGAAGATGTTCTGACTTCCGCGGGAAGGATTAGGAACCCCTGGTCACAATTAAAACACGTGTACTAACCCCAACCATTCAATGTGAATAGGCGCCTCTTTAAATCATCACATATGCAGACTAATGGAACGACTATATGATGATTCGTATCGCCATGAAGATGTTCTGAATTCCGCGAGAAGGATTAGGAACCCCTGGTCAAAATTAAAACACGTTTACTAATCCCAACCATTCAATGTGAATAGGCGCCTCTTTAAATCATCACATATGCAACCGAAAAGGCACCAAGCCTGGTTTCTATAAATGTTAAATGTCTGCACAACAACAACAAAAACAACAAGGCGAAACAAAAACAATGCCTCGCAAGGCACCCAAGAGCACCAGAACATGATAGTGGAGTTCCAAGTACTAGTAGGTTCACTGAAATCGATCATGTCCGTGAAGATATCGCAGATCTGGCCTCAGATGTTGATCAGTTTGCAGTATATATAGGAAATGTGGAGGATCAAGTGACGCGATTAAGAATTAAGTTCGATAAATTCCGTGAGGATATAAATCTTATTAAGCGTATGCTTCGTGGTATTCAAGCTGCACTCAAAACTACCCTTCACCACCACGGCCTCCAGCGGAACACATGTGAAATGAAGAACTAACCTCCTTGCAAGTCTAGTCATTTAAGAAGATTTTCTATTTGTCTTGAATGTCGTGTGTTGAAGTGTTGTCCTTTAATTTTCAGTACAATGTAGCATGTTTTGAATATTTATGAATGTTGTTTTGCATTACACTGAACATCCCGTTTGCAGTATTAGAACATCCGTATGATGATCAATTTAAATTATATACTACAAAAATAATAGAAATTTGGAACGCCATTGATAAATGCTCGAAACATTAACTTAAACGTTCAAATTTATAGATCTTAGTTGTACTCGATGAACAGCAATTGGTATCAAATAAACGTAGCTACAATGAAACTAAAAAAAACTGCCCAAGACAATAAGAAATACATCTTCCACCGTTGCAATTTAGCCTCTAACTTACTGATCTTCAATAAATTTGTAGTATTACAAGCCCCTAATTTGTCAACTTCCTTCAGCAAATTGGCCATTTCTTCACAAACTTCATCAAGTGAAATTTTCAACTTGTTTAAAACAAATGTAGTAGGCTGGGGATACTCCTCGTCACACCATTCCCAAAATCCACAATTGCTAATACCCTTGCGGAGACACTTGCAAAATTTTTGTCCAGCATTCGACTGTGTGCCCGCCGTGAATTGTATCGCAGGTAAGCCACACCAACATCGACGATTTTGAGAGGAGCTGCGAGAACAAGTTGATCCTTGAGACATGGTTGAGTTAAGAAGAAGACGAGGTAGAGGGGGTAGGGATCACTTATATTTCAATAATGGGGTAAAAAGACCTAATTAATTGAATGGTTGGGGTTATTCCACGTGTTATAAGGTAATAATTCCATCCGGAGCGGGTTAATAGAACGGGTTGGATTAATGTAAGTTGTGTGGAGCAGATCGCTCCACGTATTTAAAACGGGTTGCTCCACTTTTCTTAGCATTAGAAAACCATGTTTGGCACGTAGAAGAGACTGTTCTAATATCTATAAACAAATGTATCTGTTGTATTAGTACTACAAACACCAAAAAAATTCCAAAGATTGATGCAAAAACATCTAATTTACGTCACGAACATGGGTTAGTATGTTCAGTTCAAATAGGTGCCTATTTTAATATGTAGTGTTCCAACCTTTAATATGATTGTAATAAGAAACTATATAACATGAAAAGATTAATAAGTCTTTATATTTAAGGTTAAATCATCATTATATAGATTATCCATTAGTTAGAACAACATCTAATGAAATACTCAATAACTTAGTAAGTGTTTCATTTGTTATAACTAAGTAATCGCCTTCAATAGATATAAATGAGTATACTGTAGTAGAAATTTTATGAGTAAACACTTCCAATAGACATACTATTGATGTAGTCACCTTAAATACACATAATATTGAGTATTACAATCAATACTTGTATGATTTGAAGTCTTAGTTGTTGTAGATACACGAAGAATGTCTGTGATTGAGCTACACATAGATTGTAAGATCAACAAATAGATTACTAATGTGTCTATCTAGTGATATAACGTCCAATCTATGCTACACTTCGTTATAATACATTTCTTAATGTTTAAAATTGTTAATTGATCTAGAATCAACCCTACACTCCTTATCCAAACAACTTAGTGTTTACATTTTGGTATAATTAACGACATATATTTTGGTTTACTTACACATAGCATGTTTTGGAATCTTAATAAACTACTAAATTATTGTTTATGCATTTCAAATGATCCTTATATTAGTATTTATCAACTAATCCTCAACGGTGCAAAAATAACATCAGTATGAAGATCCAGAACAGACGTACGACGTTCGAGAACGTTTCTTACAAGGTTCAGAACATGAGTTTGAATGTTCTCTAAGTGTTAGGAATTTTTATGGTTTGGGGTTAGGGTTAGGGTTAGGGTTAGGTTTTGGGGTTCAGGGTTAGGTTTAGGGTTCAAACATCGTTTATTATGTTCTGAACGTGAAAAAAGTACTTTTTATTTTTGAGCAAACGCGTTTCATTTTAAACGAACTACCTAATTGATATTATGTTTGGCACGTTCAGAAGAACGTTCTAATATCTCAAATAAGAAATGTACCCCCGCCCCGGGATCTATTTTGTACAAAAATGGGACGCGCGTGGAATTCGGAACAAAAAAAAAGGTGGGGCCTTAATGGCAATTATGACAACCCCAAAAGTGAAGTTTTAATTAAAAATGCGGCTGATCAGTCTTATCAATTTCATCATTTCAAACATCGAACACCCACCCCTTTCTTCTATTACACACCTCTCAAGTCTTCTTCTCGAGTCTTCTATTTCATCGCCGGCCATCTACATAATGTTCTCCGGTAACATCTAAAGGTAAATTTTGTACTATATTGATGTTTTCAAGTGAATCGGGGTTTAATTTTTTGCTAGTTGGCTATTTCGATAAAGCTAGGGGTTTTACGCCTTCTTTCTGGTTCTGGACTGAAATTCTCGTGAAAATCTCTGCTTTTTGTTGATTTTTTCATCAAATAGTGCTGCGTTGTTGTACAAATAGTGAGGCTTTTGCATGTTTGTGCTAATAACGATTTTAAGGCCAAACTTCTTCTGCTATGTCAAACATCTTCATACAGTGCTCTGAACTTTTGTTAGGATGTTTCAACTTGCTGATGCATTTTAGATGGGTGTTGTTAAAATATATGCTAGGATGTTTACGTTAATAACGATGTCAAACATCTTCATACGATGCTTGGAACGTGTGTTAGAATGTTTCAAGTTGCTGATGAAGTTTAGGCGTTCACTTATGTAGTGGAAGTACTATCAACTTAACACATAATCTGATAATTTTCATTCATACTTAAGGAAACAAAATACATATACAAAAGTACTTGACATAATGCTTAGATAAAAGTACTAGATATAATGCTTAGACAAAAGTACTAGTACTAGATATAATGCTTAAATAAAAGTTCTAGTTGTCATCAGCATTGGGAGAATTTGGAGAAGTAACAAACTGCTCCGGATTCATCCCTTGTTGGATAAGAAGTCCCAAAAGCATTCTTTCAATACGCTCCCAGCAATGAACTAACACTTGCCTTATGCTCCATACATTAGCAGATAAGCGGTCCACAGCATGGTTGATTGCAGTAATGTCAGTTTGTATACCGGCAATATCCCAGGCGATGTTTCCATAATATTCGTTATGGTCAGGTTCGGCTGGGGCATAGCGGCCATTAGCGACAACTTCGTTTTGGTTATTTTCCATTTGTGTTCGTTGTCTATGAAGAAATTTTGATAATTCAAGTAGGAGGACAATTGTGTGTATGGAGGAACAAGGAAATGTATGTATTTATAGATGAATTTAACATAAAAACACCAAAAGGCGTGATGTGAACATTGAAAAGACGTTCACTACTCTCTAGGTGATGTATCTGGATTAATTAATGGCTTTTTTCATATGCAGGTTTTGAGGGATGCTTTCACACCTTTTAATTGCACAAGGCAACCCTTCGCTTGAATCAGCATGACTATTGCATTACACTGAACATCCCGTTTGCAGTATTAGAACAATGTATGATGATCAGTTTGCATTATATATTACAAAAATAATAGGAATTTGGAACGCCATTGATAAATGCTCGAAACATTAAGTTAAACGTTCAAATATAAAAATATATAAAATTGTCAAGATTAAAATTCAAAAAGAAACACTTTGAGTTTGGGAGGATTGTCCACTATCCACTCGTTTCGGGCAAGTAGTTCTTTTGTGGCCTGACCTTTTGCAGATGCTACATTTGTTTCTCCTACTTGAAAATACTTCACCAACTGATGGTATCCGTTTTTTCCTTCGTCTGCCCTTACCCACGTCGATGAAAGGAGGCAATATTCGTCTCTCAAGCAGCTCAGGAGGAACATTCCAAAATTCTTCCGGTGGAACAGCATTGATCGGTTCTGCATAGGCAAGCATATATGACTCTAATTTGTAATATGCAGAAGTGAAGTCATAGACGCACGCTCCATAGTCTTCTGGGCGCAGCATTCTGATAGCTGCCATAGCATGTTTACAGGGTATTAAGTCAATTTGATACTCTCTGCACGTACAAGTTCTGTTGAGTAAATCGACTTCTGCTCCCTGGCCTGGACTGATGATGGTGAAACCATACGTACCTTTTCGACTAATTGCGAGCTTACCCCTTCCTCCAGGTTGAATCTTATTTTTCCTTCAATTGAAGGGACATATATGGTTGAAACCTCGAGGAACTCCGTAGCTCTCACATGGAATTTTTTGCCAAATGTACGATTGATATGATTTAATAGGGCAACAATAGGATATTCTCTTTCATCCCTCAGCATTGCATTTGTGGACTCAGCAATGTTCGAGGTCATCACTGCAAATCTGAAATTGTAACAAACAAACAAAGACCTTAATGCTAAATACGTCTAATCCAAGTGCGAACATTAAGCATGCGATCAGAATATCAATAATTACGTCATACACATCATTGGTACTATTTTAAACGTCAATTAGAATGTTCTCAGCTTAATTTCCATGTAAACATAGAACATTCCAACGCAACGTTCAGAACATCTGGTAAGAATGTTCATAGTCGTGTACCTGTGCCCAGGGAAAAAGCATCTGCTCCATTTATGGAACCCCACGTCATCTTGAAGATATCTGGCAACCCTTGGATCGTTGTCTTCGATTTGCTTAAATTGCGTTCTGAAATCCTCCACACGATATGCATCTACTGCCAAGTAATAGGACCCCAGGTGGTCTCCAGATTGAAACTTTGTACGGATATTTTCAGCAAGGTGCCTCGTGCAAACTCCGTAGTGAGCTTGGGAAAACCACTTGGCAACTGATTTTGCTATGCTTTTATGCCTGTCTGAAATGACGCTCAACTCATCATTGTACTGGGCTATGTCAACCAATTGTTCGAAAAAAAATCATAAGAAACATCACATTCTTTGTCCACAACGCATAATGCAATAGGGAATATGTGCTTCTCTGCATCCTGGGCAACGAAAGACAACAACACACCGCCGTACTTGCCTGACAAATGAGTCCCACTAATAGCAAGGACTTTCCTCATATACAGAAAACCCCTAATCCAAGATCCGTAAGATATAAAAAAAAAAACTTAAACCTCCCACAACTATCAAGCTTCAAAGCTGTCTTACTTCCAATATTTTGGGACCTTACCATATAACTGTATGCCTCTAAAATTTCATAACTGTGTTCATGTGTCCCTCTTGCTATTGCCTTTGCAATCTCACATCCCTTCAAACTTTTCTAATAACTAATGTTGCATCCCAATTCTCTGTTAAATGCAACTCTGATGTCTTTTGGTGTTATTCTTTTCCCCTCAATGTACATATCTTTCATGTATTCACCAACAACATCAGATGTGGCATGTGTATGGTGGCTTTGCAGGTGCTGCACACCGCACGTGTGCTCGCCATTGTAGATTGTAATATAAAATGTATCACTACTATGATACCTCAATGCTCGAGCCACCACTTGCAATTTGCATCAACACATCTGGCATAAAACAACTTTTTTGTATTCTTCACAGCTTTGAAAGAAAAAGGCTTCCTCACTGCAGCAAACCTCAACTTCACCACTAATTCTCGCTTGTTCTTGAAAGTCATACCCTTTACAAAACCTGTGCCGTCTTTTCCAAAAAAATCGTTGCGGCTGCTCTGTGATGGTGCTATTTCTGAAGGATTACCAACTACTTCTCCACCTTCTTCACCTTCTTCGTCTGTCTCTCCACCTTGTTTTAATTCATCTTCATCCATCTCCATGCATATCTTGTTCATTTGAACTTGAAATTCCTTCAGGCCTTGGAATCACACTAACCCTTAGTGTTGGCCTAGCCCCAGCTGGGTCTACATCAGCCATATAAAGCCGAACATCATCATCAGTCCTAATTTTAGATGGAGCAGTCTTTTGCTTTGCGGCAACACTCAGCATATATGAAATGCAATGATCCCTAGGATCATCACTTACTCCCCAACTGCATATGATTTTGTTGATAAGTTCATCATATGTAACATTCCTACTCACAAGGATAGGTCTTGTCTCTTTCACCTTAGGAATCCAAGCATAGCATTTCGAACGCTCAACCTATTCACCGAGAAAATCAACTCCTAGTAGTATGTTGTCCCCCATTACTTTAACGATATCTGCAAGGTAGGATAAACATTCATCAAATGTGGTCCAGGTAGCAAAGGATACTGGAACATCAAAAAACAGATCCGAACATGCCTAAGGATGTTTAAGAATACAAGCATACCGATGTGAAACATCGATACATCAGTTCCGACCATCTACAAAAATGTTCCAACATTATGAATAGCATTTACTGAACATGCTGTAAGATTATTCGGGCAACCATAATTATGTTCCGTAACTCTGACTAGTACAATAGGAACATCAAAAGGATTTTCCTGAGCATCTAATACAATGTTCCATAATTGTGACTACGTTGTACGAGTATTTGTAGAACAATCTTTATAATGTTGCGATCGTCACGGTAAGAAGTTTCAAATCAGCAACATACTGTTTAAAAGGGTTTTTACAAAAATTAGAATAGTAGAGATTAGCAAGACGGAGATTTACACTTACAGGAGATATGTGACTTGTCAAGCTTTGCAGTTTGAAGTAATGCCCAACGTTATTCAAACAATTTCAACGACAAGCTTTCCAATTTCAAGTAATGGCCAACAGGTAAACGTTATTCAAAGCATTTCAACGTCAAGCAAATCAATTAAAAGTATTGCCAACCAGAAATTGTTATTCAAAGAATTGAAGCGTATTTTTCTCAAATTATTTTTTCAATTAGAGTCAATAATACCTAATTAACCGAAAAGGATTTAGATCTGACAATATTTTCCGTTTGGGAGAGTTGGAATGCAAGAATAATAGCGAAAACGAATGGAGATTGAAGAAAGCAAATGCGCAGCAGCTATGGTATTTTCAGGTCGCGAGGGAGAAGAGAAGAGAGGAGAGAGAGAGAGAGAGAGAGAGAGAGAGAGAGAGAGAGAGAGAGAGAGAGAGAGAGGAGGGAATAAACGGAGGGAAAAATATTTCCCTAATTTGGCAAATTTTATTTTTTATATACGTGAGGATCAAAGTGTAAGAAATAAAACTTTAGGGTGAAGGGGAGTGGATGAAAGTTATGTTTAAGAGTATTAATTAGATGTGTCCCTTCTATTATATTAATTAAGACTTTGTCCCTTTTACCTATTTTCACTCTTGAGTGTTTCTTTTGACCAAATGTCCCCCGTTACTTTCATCCATCGAGAGGAAGTGCAAATATATCTCTCATAATTACATGAGAAGAAGGGGTAGAGGTCTACCTAACTTCACCATACTTAGAGCAGTGGTTATGTTTATGAAAAGATCATTGGGAGAAAAAGAAATAAAATTCATTGAATCATTAGCTGTAAATGAATGTCAAGTTTGTAGAGATAAGATTCGTCTTTGATATGCCATTCTTGTCGCCAACTATATGGATGAAAGCTGTCCAATCTAAGTTTGACTGTAGCACAAAACATTAACTTAAGTTTATTTACCTATTTATATTATTACTTAACCATATTAAGTGGTAGTATCTATTTTCATTTTAAATTATAATTCTTTAGATTAAATTGTTTGGGTTGATGCGCAGTTATATTGTTTGGTTTCATGTTGCAAAATATGTTTTCTAAGACCACTTTATTGACTATATTTTTCATTTCAAATTTGAGGGAGCCACTTCATTCCTAGAAAAGGAAAAGACAGGAAAAATCCTCCATCCAATGAAAAAGAATTTTTATATGAAAAAAAAAAAGAATAAAAACAAAAGAAAAAGAAAACTAAAAAGGGTTTAGGATATTTGAAATGGAAGGGGCCGGGCTTCCATTTTTCCAAAAATGGGGGCAGACACCATTCATGTTGTGCATGATTGAAGAATATTATACATTGTCAATTTACTGAATCACAAACGTTACATTCACTCTTCAATTTGAAATGGTAAAAGACTAAAATTTATGAAAACGCATGTGTGGTAGTCAATTGGTGATGTTTGAGTTGATTGAATGTGGGGCTGTTGCACGTGGACACAGTGAGGCTGTCGTTTGATCGATCTAATGTTTGCACTGTTATTTTACCATGTGTCATATTGTCATTGACTTTCGTATAATATATAGAAACTTCAATTATTTTTTTTTCTAGTTTGAGTTATTTGTGATACCTTCGACCATATGTGTTCATACTTAAAATGGAACTATGTTTTCTCGCGTTTTAAATTTCCTTTGATGTATGTCAATCAATATGTATACCTTTAGATAAATTTTAAAATAATAAAAATAAAATTATTTACTTATTTCAGTTTTCACAGTACGTAGGGAAAGGATTGTAATAACAATGCTATTAAAGTTAGTCGAGAATGAGTACTCATCTCTGAAAAAAATTGAATTAATTTTAATTTTCAACAAGAAAAAAAAAATGTCTTAACAGTAGAATGAAAGAGAACAAGAAGAGTCATGTTTAATAAACCTCAATTTTGAAAATAAGACAAGATAATGTCGTTTAAAGTTTAGTGATATCATAAATATATTTACCATTTATGGGAATTGAATGTGTATTATCAAACATGAAATGACGATGTCTTAACTACATGTGGAGGGACGTCAACTCCGAAACACAAAATAAGCATATTTTATATTAATTTTAGTAAAATAATAGTTGATCGATTTTTCACTAGTAATTAAAAAAGTGGATCGAACATAAAAACATTGATAAATACCACAAGGCTATGTGTGAACGCGACTATTCACTAAAGAGAAAATCAAACAAGAACAGAAAGATTTACAAGTACTGTTTTATAGTAAATGCGCCTATCCGCATTCGAAATTTGCCGCAAATTTTGTTGGACCAGCTAGATTCGATCCTCTCTTATGAGTGGCCCAGTGCAATTAATAGTAGTCCAGTCAGCCCATCATTAGCTGACTCGGTCCATTTATTTATAGGAGTGATTTTACTTTTCTGTCCTTGATATATACATGGGACACTTAGTGTTGTAAAATACACACATTATTCATTTTCTCTCCTCTCAATATAGTGAAGCCGACCTATTTCCTCTCTAGCTTGTTCTAGAAGCTTCTTGTATTTGTGTTCCATCTTTCATGGTATCAGAGCAATGATCCACTACGGCGACGCTACATGATGATGGAGATGACGATGGAGATCTTTCCACGATGGATCTACGGTGATATAAGGATTCTCACGACGGCGGTATATTTACGGACGGTTAGGGTTTTCTTATCGGAGTAGCGATACCGGATTCATTTTGATCTTAGGCTTTTACTTCTTCTTAATCTAGAAGGAGACCGGTAATATCTACTCTGATTTGTTTCGACTTAGTCTTACATGTGAATTTGTTCATTAAGCATGTCAGATCTGCATATTTTTCTTCATGTTTTGATCATATATTAGTTGATTTCACCAGATCTGTTTGTATACGGTTGAGTCGGTTAATATTCTTTGTAGAAACTGTTCGTATTCCCTAGGGCTTGCTTAGTCTGTTGTTCTTTGTCCTGCGTATTTGAGATCTGATCTGTCAAAGGCTAAGCCTGTCCGGAGATCAGTGAATCTTCCGCGAAACTGTCATTGGTCTTTAATTTCGATCATTTTCTCTTCTCCAAAACCCTAGAATCTGGTTTGTGTGAGCTTCCTCTGATTCAATGGCAGGAAATCCTGCTTCCACCAGCACTAAAACTGGTATTGGTGTTGAGAACCCTGGTTTTGGTGTTGTCAATGGCATGGGTAAACAAACTGTTAATAATCCTAGTACTATTAGGCTGGAATCTGGAACTATTTTTGTGAGAATGACTGATCCTGCTCATCCCTTTTATGTACATGTCTCTGAGGGACCTGGTGTGAATCTAGTTGGTACTATTTTTGATGGAACTGGTTATGTGAATTGGAGCAAGGCTATGTTGATGAGTTTATCCATCAAGAATAAAATTAGGTTTATTGATGGGACTTACCCTAGGCCATATCAAACATCAAGTCTTGACAAGTCTTGGGAGAGGTGCAACTACATGGTGTGTTCGTGGATTATGGGAGCAATAACAAAGGAGATTGCTGACAGCATTATTCATTCTGGTACTGCTAAAAGGATGTGGGAAGATCTTAAGAATAGGTTTGGTCAACCAAATGGTGCATACATTTTCCAGATAAAGAAAGATCTAAATGGAACAATTCAAGGAAACAGTGACATTGCTGCATACTACACTAGACTTAAGAAATATTGGGATGAACTGGCTATTCTGGAGTCATTCATGGTGTGTTCTTCTTGTGTGTGTCAATGCAACTGTGGTGCTACGAATAATAATCAAGATTTGATTGATTACAATAGACTAATGCAGTTTTTTATGGGTCTGAATGAGTCCTACACTCAATCTAGGGGAAACATCCTTATGATGCAACCATTTCCCTCTGTTGTAAAGGCATATTCCTTATTGGTTCATGAAGAAAAGCAAAGACAAGTCCATGCTGGGAGTCAGTGTATCTCTGATTTTGTGTCCTTGAATGCTGGAGCTAACAATCAAGGACACTATAATCCTTCCCAGAGAAATAATAAGGGGCAAAACCAATCTGGGTACAGAAATAGTTACAATGGTCAGAATGGAGGAGGATACAATGGGCAAAATCAGAGATCATATGGAAACAACAATTCTAATGGTGAAGGATATTCTAATTCTCAGAGATCTTATCAGAGATCAAACTTGTTCTGTAGATATTGCAAGAAAAATGGACATGTTATCGAGAACTGTAACAAACTTAAGACAATGCAAGGCCAGGGACAAAACCAGAACCAATAAAGAAACCAGGGATATCAGAAAGGAAGAAGATATGTAGCTGTTGTACAGGGTTCTGAATCCACTGAATCAGATAGTAGTGAGTTTAATGGGGTACCAGGACTTACAACAGACCACTGAACCAGCTGATGCAACTTATTCAAAATGTGAAAGTTGGAAGTAACCAGGGCACTCCTATTCCTGAGGGTGTTGGTTTTGCACACCTAGCAGGTAATGTTACCATGGTAGAACATTCTCTTGCACACTCATTCTCTATGTCTTCATCTGTTCACAAACCCTGGATTCTAGACTCAGGAGCATCTGACCATATGACATCTGACTTAACTCTACTTCACAATATCAAATCTCTGTCCACTCCTTACTTGATTGCTTTGCCAAATGGCGATAGAGTCAAAGTAGTATCTGTTGGGGAATTGCAACTGTAAAAGGACATTATTTTGCATAATGTGCTTCATGTTCCTAGTTTCCAATATAATCTCCTATTTGTGAATAAGCTGTGCACACAACTTGAATGTACAGTTTACTTCACACCTTCTCACTGTATATTGCAGAGCCCTTCTCAGAAGAGGCATCTGGAAGTTGGTAAAGCTTGTAATGGACTGTGCTTGCTCCAGGACACCTTCATTCCTCACTCTCCCTCTCTATCTGCTCATGTATATGTAAATAGTGAATCTTTGAATAAGTGTACTGATCATGTAATTTCAGCCTCTTCACTTGATGTACACACATATAATAGATTGGGTCATTTACCCTATCACAAATTGCTTTCTCTCTCTAATGTGCTATCTGTTTCATTTCCTGCTAAGCAGCATTTCAATTGTTCTGTATGCCCTCTTGCTAGACAAACTAGGGCTTCTTTTCCTACTAGTTCAATCAAAACTGTTTGTGCTTTTGAAATGATCCATATGGATATGTGGGGTCCCTACCATACACCATCTCATGATGGACATAGGTATTTTCTCACCATAGTAGATGACTTTACTACATACACCATCTCATGATGGACATAGGTATTTTCTCACCATAGTAGATGACTTCACTAGATGCACCTGGACATACCTCATGGCTACTAAGTCTAACTCTTTCCCAGTCATTCAGTCTTTCATTACAATGGTTGAGACTCAATTTGGACTAAAGATCAAGATCATTAGATCAGACAATGCTTTTGAACTTGGGTCCAGTAAAGTCATTTCTTCTTTTTACCAGTCCAAGGGTATAATATATCAAACTTCATGTGTGGAGACACCACAACAGAATGGTGTGGTTAAGAGAAACATAGGCATCTCCTAGAAACTTCTAGAGCTTTACTTTACTAGCCAATCTACCTATCCAGTTTTTGGGAGATTGTGTGTTAATTGCAACTTATCTGATCAATAAATTCCCTACTCCTACTCTTTTAAATCAATCTCCTTTTGCTGTTCTTTTTGGAAAGACTCCTGACTGTTCGCACCTTAGGGCTTTTGGATGCTGGTGCTATGCATCCACCCTTATGAAACACAGAGATAAGTTCACTCCTAGAGCCTCTCCTTGTATCTTTGTGGGCTATCCCTTTGGAAAGAAGGGGTATAAATTATTCAACTTACATACTAAAATGTACTTGGTTTCCAGAGATGTTCACTTCATGGAACACATTTTTCCTTTTAGACTCTCATTATCTCCTACTCATTTCTTTCCTATTTACTCTTCTCCACCCTACTCATTTGATTTCCCAGAATTCCCTCAACCTAATTCCACTCAGCCTCCACCCATGGATCCTGCTACTCCTTCTCATCCCCATACCTTTTCTCCTCTTTCATCTCATTCCCCTGCACCTTTCCCTGATCTCCAGCCTACTCCTACTCCCTCTCCTTCCTCTTCCTCATCTTCTCCTTCCATTCCCTCTCCTTCACCACCTGCTCTTCCTCCAAGACAATCCACTAGGGTCCAGTCTGCCCCTACTTACTTGAATGATTTTATCTGTAACTTTGCAGGGCCTATCTCACTTCTTTCTCTCTCTTCAGTTTCTTCCTCCACTCTTATCCCTAGAGTGTGTCCTGTCTCTGCTTTGACTGCTTCTTCTCAGTCTATCCTTCACTCCCTCACCTCTGTGCAAGAGCCCACCTCTTACCATCAGGCAGCACTCCATCCAGGTTGGCAGAAAGCCATGGCCAAGGAATTTGATGCCTTGGAGTCCAACCACACATGGACTTTAGTACCCTTGCCTCCAGGCAAATATTGCATTCCTTGCAAATGGGTCTTTAAAGTAAAACATAAAGCTGATGGTTCTATTGAAAGGTTTAAAGCAAGATTGGTTATTAGAGGTGACACACAAAAGGAAGGTCTGGATTATATTGAGACCTTCTCTCCTGTGGTCAAAATGACTACTATCAGGTGTCTTATTACTTGTGCTGTTAAAAATCATTGGTCTTTGTCTCAGTTGGATGTAAATAATGCTTTCTTACATGGTGATCTCTATGAGGAAGTGTACATGAAGGTTCCACAGGGTTTGTCTGTTTCTTCACCCCATTTGGTCTGTAAACTGAATAAATTCCTCTATGGTTTACAACAGGCTTCCAGATAATGGTATGCTAAACTGTCTGAAAGCCTTCATTCTTTAGGTTTTCAGTATTCTAAGAATGATTATTCTCCATTTTTTAAACAATCCACTGCTGGTTGTGTTTTCCTGGCTGTCTATGTTGATGATATTCTTATTACTGGAAGTGATGTTCATGCTATTGCTTCACTGAAGTTTCATTTGGACAATCAGTTCAAAATCAAAGATCTTGGTTCCTTGCATTACTTCCCGGGTCTGGAGGTGCTTCATACTTCTTCTGGTATGATTATCAATCAGAGGAAATTCACTCTGGATTTACTTGATGAGTTTGGATCTACTGAACAAAGATCTTGTATTACCCTTCTCCCAGTGGGGCTCAAGCTCAGTGCAGATGTGGGAGTTCTCTTATCAGACCCCACTCTCTTTAGGAAGTTAATTGGGAAGCTAAACTTCTTAACTCACACACGAACTGATATTGCTTTTACTATGCAGTATTTGTCCCAGTTTTTCCAGCACCCTCGCCGACCCCATCTTGAGGCTGTCATGCATACTCTGAGGTACTTGAAGGCTTCTCATAGTCTGGGACTCTATATGACTGGCTCTCCTGACTTCACATTGCAGGCCTTTTGTGACTCTGATTGGGCAGCTTGCCCAGATTCCAGGAGATCAGTTAGTGGTTTCTTTGTTCTCTTGGGTGGTAGTCCCATCTCTTGGAAGTCCAAGAAGCAGACAACTGTGTCCCTCTCCTCAGCTGAAGCAGAATATCGCTCTATCAGATGCCTAGTTGCTGAACTCACTTGGTTGTGTCGGCTGCTAGAAGATATGGCTATTCCTGGTATTACTCCTATATCTGTTCACTGTGATAGCCGATCCGCTATCCATATTGCGAAGAATCCAGTTTTTCACGAAAGGACCAAGCATATAGAGCTCGACTGCCATTTTGTTCATGAAAAGTTACTGGTCGGGCTGATCTCCCTCACTTATGTGCCCACACGTGCTCAGCTAGCTGACATTTTCACAAAGCCTTTGCCTGGTCCTGCACATACTCCACAGCTGTCCAAGTTGGGCGTGGCTCCTTTACCCCCTACCAACTTGAGGGGGTATTGGGCCAGCTAGATTTGATCCTCCCTGGTGACTGGCCCAGTGCAATTAGTAGTAGCCCAGTCAGCCCATCATTAGCTGACCTGGTCCATTTATTTATAGGAGTGATTTTACTTTTCTGTCCTTGATATATATATGGGACACTTAGTGTTGTAACATACACACATTATTCATTTTCTCTCCTCTCAATATAGTGAAGCCGACCTATTTTCTCTCTAGCTTATTCTAGAAGCTTCTTGTATTTGTGTTCAATCTTTCAATCTAACGAACTAACCGGGAAAACAAAAACAGTGAAATCCAATACAATTCCTTAGATGTGATGCAAAACAAATTTCTTAAGTGATGATACATCACTTATTAGTTTGTATATACATGACTCTGTCTTGTAAATACCAAGCGTAGTAAGTTATTATCTTATGTCTGTATTACTCTCTCTCTCTCTCTTTTATTGAGCTATAGCTTTTTCACTTTTTGGGACCAAGACATATAGTAACATGAAGACTGTTTGATTTTGACTAATCTCTGATAAAATAACAAGTTACACGTGCAAAAGGCGACTTTAGCTTCCATGGCCACAGTATGATCCAATATTCTTCATAAAAGATATAGTTGATACTTCTTTTTTTCAGTGCCAAAGATCGGAAAATCTTTACAAAGATAGTAGATTTCAATGCCTCTTTCATATGCACAAATATTTTCTCCTTTATTGTGATCTCCAGCAAGATGCCACAGATCCTATTTCTGAATTCGGATACGCATCGCCTTTGCTTTCTAGGCTATTTACCTAATGAATTTTGTGGCCCATTACCATTTTTTATAGTTTTATATCTTAGTTTTACTCTTAGAGATCAAAAAATATAACAAAAGGGATATTCCTATTGGGTCATTTTCTTCTATTAGAGAATTAAAGGGTTATGAGGAACCATTCCCAACTTATATGTTGTTGTTACAATCAGTTATTCTGATTATTGCTAATTTGAAAATCATCAAACCAAAGAAGTACGTACCAAATGTAGGAGCCTGAGGCAATCGTTCAATATAGTGTTTGTTATAATTGGAATGGCATGATTTATGTATGCAACACATCTATTAGCAGGGACTATGTTTTTGTCGTGTTAGTTTATTTAAGTATGAATATTTTTTAGAGTATTTAATCCTACCTGAGATTTATATGTTAGTAAGAAACATAGATGTTGAATATATGATGTTTTGATGACCACAAATAAAATATACTTGTTACATTGAAATTAATTGAGGCATTATTTGTGGAATTAATTTTCTTGAAAAAGTAGCAATTTGTGAATAATGATATATCAAGAAAAATGTGTGAAATTGATTAATTAATTTTGGTGTTATCTGTATGGCTGGATTATGGATTAGCCATAGTGTTGTTGATAAGATTCTTTAGTGATTTGATTTCTACAAGACTTGGCTAAAGAGTTGGAGTTGGAGTTGGAGTTGGAGTTGGAATAGGATTCTAGTAAATCTATTTTGATAAGGAAGGGATTAATCTATGAGCTGTATATTTTTATCCCTAACTTTGTTGGACTGTATATTATATTGTCAGGTATATTTTTCTATAAATACAGTTTTATACAGGTTGAAAAATTCGTTCAAAAACACTTCAGTAAAAAGAGAGTCTGAGCATTTAAGAGAAAATATCTGAAGTTGTTGGAACGGGCGTTGGAACAATCTGGACAAGTGTTCCATCAAGTCATTTAGAATTGTTTGAGTCCAGTTCTTAGTTCATGTATTAGGCACTTAAATTGTAATCTCGTTCAGCTTTTTAGAAGCACTTTTTGAGGTTGTAATCTGGAGTTAAAATCCCATTAGGTAAAGAGCTTAGAGTTAAGTTCTTTGTGTTCCAAGCTAGGGTAGTTTGGAAGGGTAGCAACAGTCTAGGATTGTTGTTGTGTAAGGGCTTAGAGTTTGGTCCTTGGGATTATCTTTGTAATCCGAGTTTGGCTCGTTTGTTTAGTGGATTGGTTGAAATTCCCACAGGGGTGTGGGTCGTGGTTTTTTACACCTTTGAGCCAGGGTGTTTTCCACGTTAAAATCGCGTGTGCTTCGTCTACTTTTGCTCGTTTATTGCCTTGTTAAACTGCAGTTGGAACACCCATAGGAACTGTTCCAAGTGAATTGTTCTAACTTAGTCTAAAACTTAAAAAGAGGCAAAAATCGTTAACGACCCAATTTACCCCCCTCTTGTGTCGAGTGTACTCTAAACTAACAATAGAGAATTTCCAGTACTATTTCTATGCATGTGTCTAAACTCCACCTATGTTAACTTCCTGGCTTGTATTGCCGGTCCCAAGCCTGGATAAAGGAGGAGGGTAGCACGGTAGGTCAACAGCCAGCATAAAATTTTGCCAATTTATGATGAATCTTCATATTACGGATCATGATGACATGACTTGAACTAAAATGGAAAAATATGATCAATGGGAGTTCTCAATTTGTTAGGGATATATTGAGACTCAGTTGTTATTGTTGTATGCATGTGTCTAAGATGGATTTATAAATTGTAGCAACATGGTTAGTAATAAGTGAATCCAAGATTTTGATTCGATATGTTCAACTTTTAGATTCTTATACTGAACCAGCAATTACCTAACCGTGCTTGAAATTGAAATGTAGTAAGAACTCATTCTTGTTATAGAATGGTACAAATTATTTTGGACAAGCATGAAGTCAAATTGATTATATTATGGTTATGACTTGACTAATCGTCAATCTTCATGTACAACCAGTTTTGTAGTTTGAGATCTGCTTAAGGTGTTTAGACAGATCATGCCAATCACTTTGAGGATCAATTTCTTCTGCATAGTTAGGAAAAGAAGCAATAAGCAAAGGCTCAGCTACTAGAATTTAACACCTATAGTTAGGTGTTTGGTTGTTGTGAGACGTTCACTTATAGAGTTATAGATTTATAGTTTTCTTTCCTGTTTGTTTATTTACACTAATTTCAATGATTCTTTTTAACCAAATTGTATCTTTAGTTTGCATTCAATTATTGATATTTTTGCTGTCGTTCGTATCTCGGAGCTTATCATATGGACCCAAGAAGAAAGACAGAAACTACTAGAGACGAAATTCTGGTTTCATTTAACTGGGAACAAACCCACATGTGTCTTCCAATAATTTTTGTTCTCCACAGAAAGTCCAAGCATGGCGTCTAGGAAACAGTTTCCAGCTACCAAAACATCCAAGATTGAGAAATAAGAACAAATGTTAATTGTAGGATTTAAGCTGTATATATCAAGAATTTTTAACACAACTAACGACCACATTATTCTGGATCATTTTACTAAATTACCAACTACATAATATTTTTACTAACGACATAGATGATCTGATTGTGTAAATATTTTATTACAAGTCAGTTCATAACTTAAACTCTCATCTCTTAAAGTTTCTAAAATCCCTAATACTATTCCTCTCTCTGAATTAATTCTTGTAAGAATTCCACACACCAGTATGAATTTGTTCTGATGGGATCAGTTGACAGATAGGAGAGAGAGGGGTGGGGGTTGAAAAGAAGTAGGAGATTAGTATGTAGTAAATGATTAAGCTGATAATATAATTAAGCTTCTATTGCAAACCAGAATCTCTTTTTCATAGTTCTTTGTTGCGTATCACAAATGAGCTAGATGAACTAGTTTAAAACTAGTCAACTCCATGGGAATAGGAAGAGTTCTAACTTCTCAATCAGCTAGCTAAATGTTTCTCTTTTCTATATACAAAATTGGGAGCAAAAAGGTAAATAAGTCGGAACGATGACCCTTCTCAAGCATGCGGCTTAAGTTGGACTTTCTCTTTAAGCTACTTGACACTTCGAGAATTGAGAATATTTAGCCTTCATATCGATGTAATTTTATCAAATGATAATGAAGCTTGCCATGTTGTTGGTTTGTCTGAATAGAGTCGACCTCCCTTTTTGCTGGCTTTTTCAGTATGTTGGTTCAACTATTTTCATTGGAACCATCAGTCATGCCAGCAAAGAAGCATGACTACACATCTTTTCATTATGTAAAACCTCCCTCTCTGCTCTTTTAAGAACTTTCCAAGTCCTCTACTTGACATTCTCTTTTTTGATCTCTCACTTGCACCACCATTGCTCATCTTCATTTCCATTGGAAATGTCTTGCCAATTGTAATAAATATATGAAAGAACAAGAAATCAAGGTATATAGAGAAAACAAGGGGTGTAAACAAAGCTTAGTTTTTTGGTGTGTGAATACAAAGAGGACTGACCAAAGTAGTAGAAGAATGCAGTTGGATTTGAAGTTGGAGGAGAATGATATCTTTTTATAGAGGATGAGTAATGTGTGTTGTCCAAATAATGCAATTTTAAACAAAAAAAAACACAGGACATTACCAAGAAACAAGGTCCCCTACCCCACACAAGCCCCAACACACTTGGAATCTAAGCCCTGCCCATCTCTAGTCTCTACCTTCTCATTGAGCATCCACATCATCCTCTTTATCAACATTTTTCTTATCACCTCGAAAACGTTTTATTGCGTATTTGCTACTCTCTCCGTCCCAAATTAGTTGACGCTTTAGCAATAACCATTTGTCCCAAATTAGTTGACACTTTAGGATTTCAAGACTAAAATTGCTAGTCTTTTCCAATTATACCCTTACTAATTAAAAGAATTCTCAATAAAATTTAATAGACAAGCATTAAATAGGAGTAAGATAGTAAAATACACACTTTATTTAATAATTTTCTTAATGGACGTGAAAAAGCTGAAGGCGACAACTAATTTAGGACGGAGGGAGTATCTTTCATCAGTATAAATAAATACAAATAAAAATAATTAGAGCACGTATAGCATGTTTTTGTTTCTACTAATATTAACCCTATTTTCTATTTTATTTTACACTTTTTATCAACTGTTAAGCTTCATCCTTAGATGCTCTCTCCATAGACCTTATTGTGAGCATCATCCATGGGGATAAGTGATAACTTGGTCGGCCATGTAAGCTAAAAGCTTGCTATTTTTTGGAAAAGTTCTGTATATACTTTAATGGTTACTGCTATTTTATTTCTTTATCAAGAAGCTTAATAGGATTTTCCTACACGTAATTAACGTGTTTTGCTAGTTTTGAATGAAGAAATGCATGTTAAATCGTACTCCCTCCGTTCCAAAATAATTGTCATAGTTCGGATTTCGAGAGTCGAACGAGTTCATTTTGACCGTAAATTTAAATATATAATCTTTAAGTTTTTTGTAACGATGTTTATATATTTAGAAACTACATAAAAAATACTAGTAGAAGTCACAATAATTAATAATTCAAAATATGTAAAAGACATATGAAAATATTACGGTCAAAGTTAAACTCGTTTGACTCTCGAAATCCGAACTATGACAACTATTTTGGAACGGAGGGAGTACTATTCAGTTAAATATAATAACAGTAACGACTCAATTCAAACAAGTTGAAATTGATTATGTAAATTTGTACTACTGAGAATTGAGGAACCATAATAAATTGATCAGTTTTACACTTTTCGTTAGTAATTAAAACAAAGAAAACAACAATCTTTCTCCTTTATCCAACTTTGAGATTGGGAATTTGAGCTAGAGCATAAATTTACTACTTAGATTGGATCTAAGGCTTAAATTCATCAAATACTATAAACAATAACCTGTCAATCAGAACCTTTTCCCTTTACTTTCATGTTGTGGCTTTTTTCTATCCTTCATCTATCATTCAGCCGCTAACATGCCATCTGTCAAAACTAGATTAGGTGACTGTTTATGTTCTCAATCATTAAGAATCCAATATTAAGATAAACAGGTTCAAATCTAAGTAGAGGTGACATTATGAGACAAACAGGAGACCAAATAGTCTAAAATTAATATTAATTAAATCCACATGATAACCTTCATTCCAACCAAGTTTAACTTAATTTGAAGAACATGTTTAGTGAAAACAGGGCAATGGCTTAACATGTCCTGTCTTTTGCTCCTCCCATTAACTTTTCCCTTATTTCCTAACGTAAACAACCACAATTTATTATTGTCATCAAGCAGTCAATGATTCCTCCCATGGTCAAGATGGTCCTATTCGTTTTTCTACCTTAATAACAAAATTAAATATTTTAAAGACTAATAAAAGTTGCTGACAAATTGTTAAGAGCTGGTTTTGAAGTATGACAAACGAGAAGGACTCAGAAGTCCTCACTAAGGACCTAGTCCTTAGAATGAAGGGCACGTGTGATCGAAAAGGATTACGGGTTGCAAATCCCAGTGGAACTAGGAGTAGTGGCACGTGATTGAATATGCATCCTAGTCAGACTAAAAGAGGCTGTGTCCAGGCTGTGTCTTCGAAATATGAAAAGGAGTTGGACTTCAACAAGGAAAGGAGTTACTGAGAATCCTAACTTGCCTCAATTAAAAGGATTCCTTGTAGAACTCAACTAGGGTTTCAAGACCCATATATATGCAAGTAGTAGAGGCAGCCGAAATTAGTTATTCACAAACGGAGAGTTGAGAGCATACAAAGGCGATCTAGCATCTTTCTACGTGAGTAAACTGGAGAAGGCAACTTGAGTGCATGCAGTGTATTGAGTCTAGATATTCTGTCTAGATTCGTTAAGTTGCAAGTTGTTTTTAATTCGAGCATTCATAGTTTTACCTATTGGCTTATTCAGAAGCATATGTATTAGGTGAACTTTTGTGTAATTACTGAGAAGCTAGAGTTTAGCTTTGAGTAGTGATTAGGGTCTAGAGTGTAGCCCCTTGGTTACAGAGTTTGTAATCAGAAACTTTGCTCTTGTGTAAGTGGATTCAGTTCTAAAATCCCAGAGTGTGGGTCGTGGTTTTTTTCTCCCTTGAGCAAGGAGTTTTTCCACGTAAAAATCCTTGTGTTCTTGTGTGCATGATATTGTATGGTATAGTGTTCCAGGCAGTAGAAGAGATAATCTGAGAACTAGGTTCTTTGCTGGGAGAACAAGGTTCTTGTAACGAGAATCGGAGGACACTATTCAACCCCTCCCCTCTTCTAGTGTCTTAAGGAGGTGCATAAAGTGTAACAAGTGGTATCAGAGCGGGTCTTCTTGTAAGAGGTTAACACCTTAAGAAGGATCAAAATGAGTGCACCACCTACCATCACTGAAGGTCAGTCAGTTCAGAGGCCCCCACAGTTCAACGGGCAATACTATGCTTGGTGGAAAAACAGGATGGAGAACTACATATGTGCTGAAGACTATCAACTATGGCTGATAGTCTCTGAAGGAAATCTGATCCCCACCAAAGTAGTAGGTGAAGGAGCTACTGCTAAGCAAGAACCTAAACCAAAATAAGAGTACAATGAGATGGACTATAAGATGATTGAAAAGAATCACAAAGCCAAACGACTGGTTATTTGTGGTCTTGGTCCTGAAGAGTTCAATCACGTATGTTCTTATAAGACGACAAAGGAAATATGGGATGCCTTGCCGGTTGCACATGAAGGAACCACAGAAGTGAAGGATTCCAAACGAAGAATGCTGAAAAGGCAATTTGAACTTTTCACCATGGGTGAGAAAGAATCGATTCAGGACATGATGACAAGGTTGACTATCATCACGAATGAAATGAGATCTCTGGATATGGAATTGCCTGAAATAGAGATGGTCGATAAAATTCTGAATGTGCTGCCTGAAGCATGGGAACCAAAGATGACTGCCATCATTGAATCAAAACCTCTGCGATCCATTAAACTCGAAGAACTAGTTGGAAGCTTGAAAACTCATGAGATGATGAAGGACTCAAAGGCTAAACCATCTGTAAAGAAGGACAAGACCCTTGCCCTTGAAACAACTGAAGAAACGGATGAGTATGTTGATCTTCAATCAGTTGAAGCGGCAATGGTGAGTACCTTACAACAGAAGCTAAATCTAGGAAGGTTCAAGGGATTCAAGAGAGGCGGAAATAAGGGTTCTAGCAGGAAGAACATAGTTGACAGTCCTGACTACTCAGGGTGCTTCAAATGCTTCAAAAAGGATCATGCTGTAGTAGATTGTCCTATGTGGGAAATAGAATGGATGAAAAATAGAGCATCCAAGGAAAAGGAGAAGGAGACACCAAAGGAAGCTGATAAAGATAAAAGGAAGTCGAGACGGCCTCCAAACTTCAGAGCAGAAAGAAGAAAGAAGAAGGAGGCATTCTATGCTACATGGGGACCTACTGACAGTGAATCTGACCATGAAAAGGATTCTGGAGATGACTCGCCACTGGCACTAATGGGTATGTCAGAAAATAGTTCCGATGAAGAAGACCTTCGAGAGTTGGGAGGAGGAAGAGATCCGTCTAAGCCTCCTGTGTTCAACGGAACTTACTACAGGAACTGGAAGAAACAGATGAAGATCTTCTTGCAAGTTGCAGACTATAGTCTATGGCTAATAGTGAAGAGAGGACCTCATGTCCCTGTGAAGAGGGCTGCAAATGGTGTCCTAGTGCCAAAGAAGGTGGAAGAACTGGATCCTCAAGACCTAGACTGGCTACAGGAAAACTCCAAAGCTAAATGGTACCTAAAAAGAGGACTTACCTATGATGTGCTTACTAAAATTTCTGAGTGTAAGTCGGCCAAGGAAGTCTGGGAAAGGCGGAAAGAGGTGTACTCAGATGATGTTCGAAAGAAGGACTCAGCTCTTATGGCAACAGATGGAACTGAAGATGCTTACTCTGCAGAGGTATGTCTATCTGAACTAAAAGAAACTTTGCATACATACTCTTCTGAAAATCTAATCTTAATCACTGCTACCTTGATTGAGGGTTATGAATAGGAGAAGCTTGAAAAGGATAAACTAACTGAAGAATTAAGTAGTCTTAGAACTAAGCACAAGAGTCTCCTAGAACAGAACATTGAACTAGAAGAAGTCAATGCTACTTTGAAAGGACAGACTCTAGTGTCAAACTCTAAAATCACTGAGCTAGAACTTGAATGCAATCAGTTAAAAGAAAGTGCAAATGGTAAGCAAATAATAAGTGAAGTTCAAACCTTTTTGGAAAATGAATTAAAAAGAGCAAATGAAATTCTGTATCAGGAAACTGAGAAGAACAAGGTCCTAAGTCAAAAGGTTGAAAAATCAAAATTTGAGCTTACAAAATTAACTAAGTGGAACAAATCATCAGAGGCAATGAACTGGGTTTTTGAGAATCAAAATAGAGGAAAACAAGGATTAGGAGATCATCCTTTAAGTCCAAGAAGGTGGTAAGTACATCAAAACCACTAGAACTGTTGCATATGGATCTGTGTGGACCTATGAGAGTCAGAAGTAGAGGAGGAAAGAGATTCGTGTTCGTGATTGTTGATGACTACTCTAGATACACATGGACCTTGTTCTTGGCAACTAAAGATGAAGCTTTTGACAGCTTTAAAGACTGGGCTGGTGTAGTTCAGAAGAGGCTAAATCTTGAACTCATTAGCATCAGATCTGATTATGGAACTGAGTTTGAAAACTCAAAATTCTCTGAGTATTGTGCAAGGAACAGCATAGATCATAACTTTTCCGCTCCTAGAACTCCCCAACAAAATGGAGTGGTAGAGAGGAAGAACAGATCTCTGGAAGATATGGCCAGGACTATGATGTTGTCAAGTGGTCTCGCAAGAAATTTTTGGGCTGAGGCTATAAATACTGCATCCTACTTGCTGAACAGATGTTCAATCAGAGCAATTCTTGACAAGACCCCATATGAGCTACTCAGGGGTAGAAAGCCAAACATTGCTCATCTAAGACCTTTTGGGTGCAAATGCTTTGTTCACAACAATGGAAAAGAACCCCTGGGAAAGTTCGATGCTAGGAGTGACGAAGCAATATTTCTTGGTTATTCGACCCAAAGCAAGGTATATAAAGTGTTCAATAAAAGGACACAGACAGTGGAAGAAAGTATGCATGTTGTCTTTGATGAATCAGACAGGGCACTGGAGGAACGTGAGATAGATGATCAAAAAATTGGTCTTAGCAGGGAAGAAGGTGTGAATGAACTGGAAGACTCTGAAGACAAGGAGACATCAGGAGAAGGTCCAAGTGCATTGGAAAAAGGAGTAAATCTGACAGGGGGAACTGCTGATGAAGCTGATGATCCAGCAAGTCAAGAAGAAACTCACCAGGATGATAACGCAAGTTCTTCTAGTCATATCAAACTCAGGCCATGGAAACACCAAAGATCTCATCCTTTGGAGAATGTCTTATCAGAACTGGATACAGGAATCATGACCAGGTCAGCCTTGAAGAATTTCTGTGCCTTATTTGCGTTCCTCTCATCTCTGGAACCAAAGAACGTAAAAGAGGCTCTAGAAGACCCAGATTGGATTCTAGCTATGCAGGAGGAATTGCACCAATTTGAAAGAAGCAAAGTGTGGCATCTAGTTCCTAAACCGAAGGACAGATCAATAATTGGAACCAAATGAGTTTTCAGGAACAAACTAGATGAGCATGGTATAGTGACGAGAAACAAAGCAAGATTAGTAGTGCAAGGCTATAGTCAGGAAGAAGGAATTAACTACGATGAGACCTTTGCACCTGTGGCAAGGATGGAGGCTATCAGAATGCTAATTGCTTTTGCTACATACGTGGAGTTCACACTATATCAGATGGATGTGAAGAGTGCCTTTTTAAACGGATACCTGAATGAAGAAGTCTATGTTATACAGCCACCAGGTTTTGTAAATAATGAATTCCCTGATCCTGTTTACAAACTGGACAAGGCTCTTTATGGACTGAAGCAAGCCCCTAGAGCCTGGTATAAAAGACTCTCAGGATTTCTATTGAAGAATGGGTTCTCAAGAGGAAAGATTGACAACACACTGTTTCTCAAAAAGAAAGGAAAGGACCTATTGGTGGTTCAAGTGTATGTCGATGATATTATTTTTGGAGCCACTGATGAGGGGCTATGCAAAGGCTTTGCTGATTTGATGGGAAGTGAATTTGAAATGAGCATGATGGGAGAACTAAATTTCTTCCTTAGATTGCAAATAAAGCAAATGCCTGAAGGAACTATGATTCACCAGCAGAAGTATGTCAAGGAACTACTGAAAAAATTTGATATGGAAGGAGCAAAAGAATGACTACTCCCATTGCACCTGGGACAAAGCTGGATATGGATGAACTCGGTCCTTCAACAGAAGAGACAAAAGATAGAGGAATCATAGGATCACTTCTTTATCTCACAGCCAGTCGACCTGAGATTGTATACAGTGTAGGACTGTGTGCTAGATTTCAGTCCAAACCCAAGGAGTCACATTTGACAGCTGTGAAGAGGATCCTGAGATACTTGAAAGGAACTCAGGACCTTTGTCTCTGGTACCCAAGAGGAGGTACTTTTGAACTAATTGGTTTTGCTGATGCAGACTATGCAGGTCACTTGGTGGACAGGAAAATCACTTCAGGAATGGCACACTTTCTGGGTCCTTGTTTGATCTCTTGGCCACAAAGAAGCAAAACTCAGTTGCATTATCAACTGCTGAAGTCGAGTATGTGGCAGCTGCATTATGCTGTTCACAATTGCTGTGGATCAAACAACAACTGGAGGACTTCGGCATTAAGTGTGGTGCAGTGCCAATTTTCTGTGACAATACTAGTGCAGTGAACATTGCCAAGAACCCAGCTTAAGAGATAATGTGGAAAAAGGTCTAATCACTATGAACTCTTGCAGGACTGAGGATCAAATTGCTGACATATTTACTAAAGCATTGAACAAGGTACAGTTTGAGAGGAACAGGTTGGAATTAGGGATGACCAAAATACACGGATGATCTAGCAGGAAAATCCTCGATGATTGGTTAGTAAAGTATTCGATTGTCTATATCTGAATTTTGTCATTAATATTCAGTCTAACATGGTACTTTTATTAGTACACTTGTTCAGTTTTTAACACCAGGTAAGAATAATGTGATCCTATGAAGAACCTACTCTGTACTAAGAAGGAACCAGTCAAAGCATGAGGAATCATGTCCAGGTACATTCACACTTCCCTGCATGATAAAAGTCATAACTGAATTGAATTGTCAATCATACGTGTGTCAAGGGAGATCCTCCATGTTCTTATAACTGTCCTAAATTATAGGAACACATTCCTTTTTCGGGTAGAATTTTAATTGATGTATTGGACCCCATTACTTAAAAAGGGATATATCAAATAAGTCCATAACCGTCAAAACTCTAACTCTTCCCGGTTTTCGAAAAATTCAACAAGCTGCTTTTCTCCTTTTTATCATTACTGCTTTGCCTTCCCTAGACATTGTCAAATCACCGAAACCCCTTCCCTTTTAACAATATTTTCTCAATCCTTTACAATTCACCCACTCCTTCTTCTCAACACCAAAATTCTCTCTCAAGCCCTAAAACCAGAAAAATCTTCTATCTCAGTGGCAACACATAAAAACCGCGTCAAAATGTCTAAAAAACCACCACCATCTACTCTTGCCCAAAGAATTGCGAGGGCTCGCGCAAAATTCCTTCAAAAAGGGGACAAGAAGCTGGTAAAGAAGTTGAGATTAAGGACGACTCCCACTACACCCATTGCACAAAGTTCATCACAACCACCACATGAGGTAATCTCTGCTCCTATTTCGTCTATGTCCGTTGTTTCAGTAGACATGAACAACCCTTGAACTGCAGAAACTGAAACCCTAGTTACAGGACTAGACAAAATAATAAGTGTTGAGCATGAAGAACAAATAGGTAGGGGGGAACCCATGTGAGGCAGAGTGTAATAGAGTAGAAGTTGAACGTAGAAAAGACTTACAGGTGCCTGTGAGTGATGAGTCTGGTGGAAAATTGAATGTTGCAGAAAAGGTAATAGAAAAATTTAAAGAGGATGATAGGGTTGAGAAAAATAGGGAAGAATCTGTGCAAGAAAGTCCAGCTGTTGGAGGACTTGAATTGTTGAAGCCCCAGAGAATTTGGTGCAAGAGCCTGTTGCTTGCCCTAATTCCACTGAGGCTGATGATGCAGATTTAGATTGGACAGATTCTGAGGAAGAAGGGAAGAAGGAGACAGTGTTGGAAAAGACTGAATCAAGAGAAACCCCCAAGGTGGCTGAAGAACCAAAAAGAAAAAGGAAGTTTGGTAAAGAAGATGAAAAATTAGCAGGGGAGAAAGAGGAAGAGGAAGTCGTGTTTCTGAAAGAAAATATAGTGGAGCCTGAGAAAAGAAGGAGATTAGTGAAAGAGGGAAAACCAGTGCTGAAGACAAGACTGGTTGATGAAGCTTGTGATGAAAGTGATGACAAGGTTGGGTATGAACCTGTGATCAGGAGGGTTGGCAGCAGGTCAATTTTAAAACAACAATTGGAGAAAGTTGGGAGGTTGGAGAAAACAGTGACAAATGTAAGAGATAGAGAAGCAAGGAAGAAGGAAGAAGAAAGAAGAGTTGAGAAAACCCAGGAGGAAAGTGATGATGATGCTGGGAGTTATGCAGAGCCAAGTGACTCTGATACATACAGTGAAGCTGAGACCAGAAAGAGGAGAAGAGGCAGTGAGGATGAAGCTGACAGGGTGGCCTTCTTCTCTAAACATCAGGTATTGCCTGGCAGCATCCTGCATGATGAGAAGGAGTTTCATATGAAGCCACTACTCAGAATGATTGGTCACCAGGGCTGGTTGGGGTTGTTTGCCAACAAGGATAGAAAGCTGTATGCTGATGAGATCAGAGAATTCTATACAAATTGCAGAGTCAATGCTAGGAGGGTGTTCACCACTGTGAGAGGAATAGAGATAGAGTTTGGGAGACCTGAGCTTGGGGTGATTCTTGACATACCTGCTGAAGGTTATTGCAGGTATATAAAGCTCAAATGGCCAAAGAGGACTGATGGAGTCACTCCTCTAGATGTTGTCAAGAAGTTCTCAGGGAAACCCAAGCTGAGAAAGGAGAGGAAGGTAGACAAGAAGGAAATGGAACCTGCACATCAATTGCTGTTTGAATTTGTGCACAGGTTTCTTCTACCAAGAGGAGAGAGGAACTGTGAGGCTAGTGCTTTGGACCTGACATACATGGATCTGCTGGACAAGGGGGTGAAAATTAATTTGCCTGGGCTGATAATTCGACACATCAAAAGGATTGCTGACACAGAGCAGAAGCCACATTCCCTTGTGCATTCCTACATCATTCAGCAGGTTCTTGAGCACTTTGGGGTCCCTTTAGAAGCTGGGAAGAAGCCAACCATTCACCAAATGTTTTGGATTAATGTGCTTAAAAATTGTGACTTCTTCAAAGAAAGCAGAGCTTCAAAGAGACCAATGCAGGCCAAGCAAGAGCAAGAGGAGGAGAGTGAGGACTATGGCCCTGAAGAGGCCATTGATGCTGTGAAGGAGCTGGAGACGCATGTCCTTGAGGTAAATGAAGAAAACACAGAGCTCCACAGACAGCTGAAGTTGAAGGATCAAGAAATTGATCGTTTGAAAATAGACTGCCACAAGTATGAGGCCGAGTTGTTGATGGAAAGGGCCAAGAATACGAAGCAACTTGAGGCGCTTGTCAAACACTTCAACGTTTAGCTTTGAGTCCTCCTATCCTATCCTATCCTATCCTGTTCTATCCTCTTCTTTCTCCTTGTCGTCTACCCCCTCATATTCTCTCCTTATCACATGTGGTTGGATGTTTAAGACAATTTATTCTGTTGTGTACTTAATACTGGGGTTGTGCTGATAACACAACCTGGATGATGATTTTAAATTTCTTATGTTTATGGATGCTTGCTTCAGTATTTGGTTTTTCTTGGGCCCTTATTCTTGCTTGTGTTTGCTATTATCACTGACTTGTTGCCTTGTGCTTTAGACTGCGTTTCACTGACAAGTTCGTGCAGGGATTCGAATCTTTTCGATAATGCCAAAAGGGGGAAGAAGGAAATGTTGGAGTGTTTGTGACCTAATTCATCATCTGTTTCTTTTCTTGAACTTGTTATCTTTTGTTATGTTGGTATTTATGTCTACTCAAGTTCTTGGGCAACATTTGTTTGTCATCATCAAAAAGGGGAAATTTGTTGAGAGCTGGTTTTGAAGTATGACAAACGAGAAGGACTCAGAAGTCCTCACTAAGGACCTACTCCTTGGAATGAAGGGCACGTGTGATCGAAAAGGATTACGGGTTGCAAATCCTTGCGGAACTAGGAGTAGTGGCGCGTGATTGAATATGTATCCTAGTCAGACTAAAAGAGGCTGTGTCCAGGCTGTGTCTTCGAAGTATGAAAAGGAGTTGGACTTCAACAAGGAAAGGAGTTACTGGGAATCCTGACTTGCCTTAATTAAAAGGATTCCTTGTAGAACTCAACTAGGGTTTCAAGACCCATATATATGCAAGTAGTAGAGGCAGCCGAAATTAGTTATTCACAAACGGAGAGTTGAGAGCATACAAAGGCGATCTAGCATCTTTCTACGTGAGTAAACTGGAGAAGGCAACTTGAGTGCATGCAGTGTATTGAGTCTAGATATTCTGTCTAGGTTCGTTAAGTTGCAAGTTGTTTTTAATTCGAGCATTCATAGTTTTACCTATTGGCTTATTCAGAAGCATATGTATTAGGTGAACTTTTGTGTAATTACTGAGAAGCTAGAGTTTAGCTTTGAGTAGTGATTAGGGTCTAGAGTGTAGCCCCTTGGTTAGAGAGTTTGTAATCAGAAACTTTGCTCTTGTGTTAGTGGATTCAGTTCTAAAATCCCAGAGTGTGGGTCGTGGTTTTTTTCTCCCTTGAGCAAGGAGTTTTTCCACGTAAAAATCCTTGTGTTCTTGTGTGCATGATATTGTATGGTATAGTGTTCCAGGCAGTAGAAGAGATAATCTGAGAACTAGGTTCTTCGCTGGGAGAACAAGGTTCTTGTAACGAGAATCGGATGACACTATTCAACCCCGTTCTAGTGTCTTAAGGAGGTGCATAAAGTGTAACACAAATTAAACAAATTCACTAGCTATAAAAATCCTTGCTGTATCTAATTCTAACGTTAAAACGAGAGCTGTTGGCCGTTTCTCACTCATCAAGCACCAATTCACACCACTTTTGTTGTACGAATGCGTTTATGGGATCAAACTTAATACACTTTTTGCTAAAAATTGTAGTAGTAACTTTTGAAATGTACTAATGGGCTCTGTATGTAAAATATTAGGTTTAGTTGAACAAAATAAACTAAGCTCCATTTGGGTCTATCTATATAGCATGAGTGTTTATAAGTATCTCAAAATTTTTAGAACATTTTGAAATATTTTCCCTAAATATTCACATACCACGGGTAAATTAACGTACCACTATAAGATCAAAATCAGAACGAATTTGGTCCTTTTTCATTTTTTTTTTTTTGTTGACATCTGTGAAAACTTCCTTACATTTTTAGGTTAATGGACATACCACAACATGTAACGTTTTGTATCAAATACCATGATATAACTTGTGATAACTGATCTTGTATTGATAGCGTAGAAATTTTTTATGCTATCGTAAATTCTAACCCAATAAATCTTCTGCCATGCCACTCAGTAGTTGCATCTGGGCGTTTTTTATATTGTCTTTAAAATTTTCTATTATCCCATGTCGAAAGAACCATGTCACTCCTTGTGTTAATTATCTTGTCTTTTACGAGATGCAACACTGATGCAAAATAGTCTAAAAAACGCATTCTCATTCCAAAGAAGCTAAAAGGGGAAAAACATATTACTTGTGATTCTTTTTCAAATTTACGGACTCAATTAATTTGGATTCATGTCGTGTGTAATTTGGATAGAACAAAAAAGAGAAGGTGGGTTGAAAACAAATACTGGGAGAATAGTACTAAATGATTGTAGTATATAACAAATGAGATAAAAGAACTAATCTGAAACTAATCAATTCCATGGGAATTCCATCTATTTTAACTTCTCATCAGCTAGCTTAATGTTTCTCTGTTTTATTTACAATGACCTTTTCAAGTCGGAAGCTTAATTTGAACTTCAACTTTTTGCTACTTGCCACTCAAGTTTAGGATTTATATTAACTGATGGAATGTTGTTGTATTTGGCCGAATCCGACTCTCAGCCTGCTCTTCTTCTGCCTTTTTCATTGAGCTGGTTCAACTTCTTGGTAGATAGAGTTTTATCGGTAGTCGGTAAATTCCAACTTCTTGGAAGGTAGTGCTTTACCTCATACTAGCAGGTCTACTCGACACAAATCAGAATATGTTAGACAATGGTTCGAATGGTCAAACAAAAAAAGAAGTGGTAATCCTGCATCAATTTTTCCTTTCTCATCCTTGCATATTTTCATGAATTCAATCATGCCAGCAAAGTAGCATGACTACACATCTTTTCATTATGTAAAACCTTCCTCTCTGCTCCTTTAAAAACCTTCCAAGTTTTCTACTTGATATCTTCTTCTTTGAGCTCTCACTTGCACCACCATGGCTCATCTTGATTTCCATAATAAATGTATTTTGCTAATTGTATTGATTAAAAATATGAAAGAGTAAGAAATCAAAGTTTATGGAGAAAAGGGGTGTGCACAAAGCTTGGATTTTTTGTGAAAGAATACAAGAGACTGACCAAGGTTGTAGAAGAATGCAATTGCATTTGAAGTGGGAAAAGGAGAAGGTCTTCTTATATAGGAAGAGTAACTAGTGTGCGCCTAAAACATGCTACTATATAATATTAAACAAAAACAAAGAACAGTACCAAGAAACAAGGTCCCCCCACTGCCTCAACACACTTGGAATCTAAGACCTGCCCATCTTTAGTGCCACATCATTCTATTCAACTAGCGGTGGTGTCTGAATCAGTTATGCGAATTTAAGCTAATTCATCAGTACATCAAGTGACTTTATCCATCAAAATATTAAAAAAATATTTTAAATCAGCTAACTTTTTCTATTTGTCATAGCTAACAATAATAATTTTCATCTACTTCGTTGACACATAGAGTATACCCTTGGATCCTCACTTGATCAACATTATTGTGGAGATAATTCACGGGGATAAGTGATACCTTGGTCGGCCATGTAAGCTAAAAGCTTGCTATTTTTTAGTTTTTTTAGAAAATTTCTGCTTATATTTTAATAGCCCCTTTTAATACACTAATGCATATTACTGATACTATAAATTGTAGAAGCAACCGTCTCGACTCAAAGCAAGTTCGAATAAGCTATACAAGTGTTCCGTATCTTGTAAAAATCATAAATTTACTAGTTTAATGCATACTACTCGATTAATTGACCTATTTTAATGCTCTTCCTTTATTTGGATTTGTGACCGGGAATCCAATGAACTCACAGATACAAAATTATTACTAGTAGATTGGATCTAGGGTAAATTCATCAAATACTATAAACATTAAGCTGTCAATCAGAACTTTTTCCCTTTCATTTCATGTTGTAGCTTTTTTTATCCTTCATATAGTATTATTCAGCAGCTAACATGCTATGAGTCAAAACTCAAAAGTTTCTTAGATTAGGTGAATGTTCTAGTTGTACTACATGTGGTCAATCATTAAGAATCTAATACGAGTATTAAGATTAACTGGTTCAAATCTAAGGAGGACTGAGATTATGAGACAAGCAGGAGACCAAACAGTCTGAAAATTAATATTAAATCCACAAGATAACCTTCATTCCAACCAAGTTTAACTTAATTTAAAAACATGTTTAGTGAAAACAGGCAATGGTTTAACATGTCCTGTCTTTTGCTCCTCCCAATAACTTTTAGTCTCCATTTTCTAAGGTAAATTACCCACAATTTAGTATTGTCATTCAAGTAGTCAATGATCCCCCCATGCTCAAGATCGTCCTTCTCATTTTTCTCCCTTAATTAAGATTAAGCACCATATCATACCACCGTATGTTGCACGAATTCGTTCATCACTAAAAAAAAAAGTGTTTTCCGATCGTCAATATGGTCGGACAACGGTCGGCTAGCCGACTGATGTCCGACCAAACACAGCAATGGGATAATGGCTGGTCGTACAAAAGCGTTTATGGATATGTATATAACACACATGTACGTGCATATTCTGAAGGATACAATCAACGTATTTGCATCCTTATTGCACTCATTAAACAAGGATACATGAAGAAAAATGAACACACGACTACAACAAAAACACTGTCAAGTTTAGCACACTAATCTTTTTAGGGTGAGAGGCAGAAACGACTAAATCCAGAATTTGAACTTAGCAGTTTTAACTTTTATGTTCATACTATCGAATCCATCATACTTCTAAAATTATTGGCTCAAAATATAATATTTATTGAATTTTAAGTTATTTCCTTGTATATCTTTACAATGTACTTAAAAATATCTTTTTTGGGTTGGAGTCGTCTACCTAGGCTACCAGATGCATAGGCGGATGCGATGTATATTTGGTAGATTCAATTGTCATGCACATTTTACATGGAGTTAGATTATATGTGAAATTCATGCAGCAAGTATGAATTTTTGAATTCATAATTGGAAAATGCAAGGGGCACAGTGGTGAGAACATAAAAAGTTAACTCATCAAATTTAAATTTTGGATCAATCTCTGATCGAAAGAGAATAGAGGGTGGGAGGGTCATTTTTAGTGTTAGAGAAATCGTGTTTGGTGGGGTATATTTCATAATTAAGACATGACATAAGAAGGTAAAGAAAAAGAACCTAGAGAAACAAGGGGACAATACAGATTAAATTACACTCAAGTGTTTGATAATTTTCAAGAGTTGTCACATAGTCACAGGTATTCCAAGCTGTACGTAATAGAAAAAAGACATACTTGTATTGTACAAAGGAGGACATGTTTGCACGTGATGTTCTCGTGACAGACATGGTACCCATCTTCTATTATTCCAACAACCTTGATGTTTGGTTTTCATTAGTTTAATATCTGTGTCTCTCATGAAACTTCCTCCATAGTCCTAATTATATTACATATAATAGGGATGCTAATAGTATCTTTTTTGTAGTAACCAATATGGATTATGAAGCAAGAACCAAATCTTTGTTTTAATTGATGCACTAAAGATTCCACTCCCAGACAACTTTGAAATGTACAATCCAGTGAATTTTGATTAGTTTGGTGCCATAAGACTGGATAATGGCTTGATAAGTTAGTTGCAACACTACCTAAGTTCACTTAATCATATAGTCATAAGTATCAAATTGGGATTTGGTATGTCTCCTATCTCCATTTGCGGAAACCAAAACAAGTTTTGTTGTTAAACATCATTAAGTGGAGTGAAGAAGCCCTACTAGCCAATAAGAGTCAATAGATCAACGAAATTCATAACTCACAATAGTATAATTCAGATTTGTCACTTCAATAACTAGTCTTTGCCTTCGGCATTCCCCCTCCTTGCGGCTAGTTGACATCTTTAGGCACGGTCAGTGATGTTCGGCATTTTATGCCTACTTTTCCTTAATATTTCCGTACATTTGAGCTTGTTTTGCACTTGTTTGGTGGCTTGTGAGTATGGTTTTACGCTGATGTTGTGTTGTTCGTTTGTAGGTCGTTACGCGATACATTTGGAGCGTTTCGAAGCTTGATTGAGCATGAATTGATTGGATGATGATTGAAGATTGGATCGAGCACACAAAGGCACGACACAAGCCGAGTTTTGGAGCGAAAGAAGCAATTTTTGGCCTGGCGCTGCAGCCTCCGCGCCGCGCCAACCATAGCGCGAGGAAGGCTGCGCGTTGCCAGGCGCGCCGCAGGCCAAAGGCACGAAGCCTGGGGGCGTGTTCTGGTTGGTTGCACGCTTTTCGGGGCGCGGGGCGCCCGTTATAGCGCCCCTTATGCGCGATTTTACTTCCTATTCCTTCTAGTTTTGGGTTTAACTTATGTACAAGGGTTTGGAAACAATATAAATAGTTTATTACTTAGTTTTTGAAAAGGAGTTCTTGACTTTGGAGCAATATTGAGAGCTACACACTTCATTGAACAAGGGTTATTCCCAATTCTTTCATCTATTACATCATTTATTTCATTATTACACCAAATCTTTGCCTTGTGATTATGAATATGTGTGGCTAATTTCCTAACGTTCTGGGGTTAGAGTTTACATGAAAGTTGATTGTTGAAGATTGATTTCCATTGATTGAATCCCATAACGGGTTACTTATTCTTCCTTGATTTAACTTGTATAATTGTTAGAGCTCGATAGTTATACATCATCTATGGTTTTTGGGTTGAACTCGAAAGAGAGAATCTAATTACGTAATAAGGAAGAATAGAACTAGTTTGTAAACCCGGGCATCGGGGAATCAATTCGCGGGTAGGATAGACATATACTTGCTTGCCTAGTTTAACTAATTACGGGATCGTTAATGCGTGCATGTGATTTAACCCGTAGACATACAGGGATTAGAGTAGCTTGCATAGATTGTGAAGAACTGAAAGGTTTTCATAATTACAATTAACCTGTCAGTTAGTAACCCGGGATTTAAGAAGTGAAATCAATTGAATACATCAACTGGATTGTTCGTAATTCTAACCCTGGATCGCTCTCTTGATATTGTTAACAATCAAAGTTTTGCCCCATTGCTTGATTACATTCCAGCACTTTAATTACTGCATTTTAGTATAAAAACTCTTACAATCACTGGAAAAAGACCCCTGGATAGTTTGTTCAGGAATTGTTTATTAAGCACTAGTCTGCATAGTCCTCGTGGGAACGATACTCGACTTTGTCACTTTATTACTTGGCGACCGCGTATACTTGCGTGTGCGTTTGGGAGCAACAAGTTTTTGGCGCCGTTGCCGGGGACTAATTACGGACTAATTACTTTTGAACAATTACTTAATTGCTATTCAGGTTTAATTTTTTTTGTTGAGTTTCTTGTGCTGTTTCAGGCAATAGGTTTTGAATGCAAAGGAACAAAAAGGACGAATCACTCGCACCTTTTGATCCCGAGCCTGAAAGAACCTTGAGGAAGACAAGGAAAGAAGCGAGAGATCGAGAAGCATTAGCAATCGTACTTGCATCTCTTCCTGTTGAAATGGCTGAAGAACAAACAGTAGCAGTGCGAGATGTGGCTCTTCCTAGTCTGAAAGGAGTAGAGTCAAGTATTGTGAAGCCTGCTATTACTGGGAACTTTGAGATCAAGCCCGGCATGATTCAGTTGCTGCATGTGACGGGGCAATATAGTGGACTCCTGCATGAAGATCCGCAGCAACACTTGCAGAACTTTCTGGAGATCAGTGATACTTATACACCGACAGGTGTGCCTACTGATTATGTGCGAATGACTTTGTTCCCATTTTCATTGATTGGGACAGCAAGGAAGTGGTTAAAGGCTGAAAAGCCTGGGTCTATCACTACTTGGGAGGATTTAGCTAAGAAATTCTTGGCTAAGTTTTATCCGTCGGCTAAGACGGCCAGGTTGAGGAGTGCAATTTTGTCCTTCAGGCAGTTTGAAGGCGAATCATTATATGCAGCCTGGGAGAGATTTAAGGCGTTATTGAGAGATTGTCCTCACCACAATCAAACTAATGAGGTTATTGCACACACTTTTGTTGAGGGATTGAACCAACAGACTAAGATTGTGGTTGATGCTGCTGCTGGAGGCCAAGTGCTGGCCTTAAATTTTGAACAGATCTATGACTTACTTGATAAGTTTTCACAGAGCAATCCTGATTGGCAGGGTGATGGCAGAGCTAATATATTCAGTGAGGGGGCTAGCAGAGCGGCTACACAGAAAGCTGCTGGGGTACTTCAACTAGATGGAATCACAGAGTTGCGAGCAAAGATGGATGCACTTTCCAATCAAATCAGCAAGCTGGCTCTCCAAGCAAAGCCACAACCAGCTCCAGTGCAGCAAGTTCAGGCCTTTTGTGAGGTATGTGGTGAGGATCATAGCACTGAGGTTTGTCCCTCTAACCCAGAATCAGTGTATTATGTGGGTAATCAGAACAGATCACAGGGCCAAAACCGAAATCAGTATGGTAATAATTATAACACGGGTTGGCGTAATCACCCAAATTTTTCTTGGAGGGATACCCGTGAGCAGTTTCAGGGTAATGAGAGAACCCAATTTACTCAAAACAATGCACCACAGCAGGGATCACAGTCTCAGGCTCAGCCACAGCAGTCTAATACTATGGAGGATATGCTCAAGAAAATTCTTGCAGGGCAGCAAAAGCTCATTGATGAGTCAGCATCTCAGGCACAAACAATAAAAGATTTGAGCAATGCACAGAAAGATCTTGAAAGACAATTGGGGCAGCTTGCTGGAGCACAAAATAATAGACCTCGGGGTGCTTTACCGAGTGATACAGAGAAGAATCCTAGAGAATTTGTGCAAGCAGTGACTTTGAGGAATGGAAGAGCACTGGAGGAAGTTCCCCCAAAGCCAAAGAAGCCTGTTGGTGAGTTAGAGCCAAATGTTGATAGGGAGGTGGAAAAAGAAGCAGAAAAGGTAATCGAAAAGTAGCCCGAGTCTGCTATTGTGAGACCACCACCACCTTTTCCGCAGAGACTTCAGAAGCAGAAAGTTGATGCAGCATGCAAGAAATTTTTGGAGATATTGAGTCAAATTCAGGTAAATATTCCTTTGGTGGAGCTTTTGCGGGATGTTCCCAAATATGCTAAATACATCAAGGATATTGTTGCTAACAAGAGAAGATTGACTGAGTTTGAGACAGTTGCACTTACTGAGGAGTGCAGTTCCAGAGTTAGAAGCAAGCTTCCGCAGAAATTGAAGGACCCGGGCAGTTTTACCATCCCTTTGAAAATTGGGGAACATGAGGTTGGTCGTGCTTTATGTGATTTGGGTGCTAGTGTGAATTTGATGCCTTCTTCAGTTTTTAGGAAGCTAGGCCTGGGTGAGCCACGACCCACTACTGTGACCCTGCAACTTGCTGATAGATCTTTGACATGCCCTGAGGGGATTATTGAGGATGTGCTTGTACAAGTGGGTCAGTTCATATTACCCGTTGATTTTATTATTCTTGATTATGAAGCTGATCCTGAGGTTCCTCTCATCTTGGGAAGAGGATTTTTGGCTACTGCTGATGCTGTTATTAGAGTCAGAGCTGGCAAGATGATCATGAAGGTAAATGGGGAAGAAGCGGTGTTTAATGTGTTCAGAGCTACCCAGCTTCCTTCTCATTATGAAGAGTTGTCCATGGTAAAGGTAATAGATGATGAGTTGACTGCTGATGAGAGGTCATTCTTGGCTTCTAATGTTGATTCTTTGGAAAGGGCACTCTTATGTGATGATGATGATATCCTGAAGGATGAAGATACTGAAGAATTTGTGGAGGTTCTTAATATGCAGAGTAGATTCATCCCAAGGTGGAAGAAATTTGAGGAGCTTGATAGACCGTTGACCTTAGCTCCTGCTAAACCGTCTATTGAGAAAGCTCCTAATCTTGAGCTCAAACCTTTACCCGCACATTTACGTTATGCTTATTTGGGTGAAGGTAATACTTTACCCGTGATCCTGTCTTCTTTGTTGTCTGATGTGCAGGTTGAGAAGGTGTTGCGGGTATTGCGAGAGCGCAAGAGAGCTATTGGCTGGACTATTGCTGATATTAGAGGGATTAGTCCTTCTTTCTGCATGCATAAAATTCTCTTGGAGGAAGATCATAAGCCATCCATAGAGCAGCAGAGGAGGCTAAATCCAATCATGAAGGAGGTGGTGAAGAAAGAAGTTATCAAGTGGCTGGATGCTGGTATAATTTTTCCTATCTCTGACAGCAAGTGGGTGAGTCCAGTGCAATGTGTTCCTAAGAAAGGGGGCATGACAGTGGTGAAGAATGAGAACAATGAGTTGATTCCTACAAGAACTGTTACAGGGTGGCGAATTTGCATTGATTATAGGAAGCTGAACAAGGCCACCAGGAAAGATCACTTCCCACTCCCTTTTATTGATCAGATGTTGGATAGACTAGCAGGCCATGAGTATTATTGTTTCTTGGATGGTTATTCGGGCTACAATCAAATTGTGATAGCCCCTGAAGACCAAGAGAAGACCACTTTTACTTGTCCATATGGCACCTATGCATTTAGGAGGATGCCATTTGGGTTGTGTAATGCCCCAGGAACTTTTCAGCGGTGCATGATGGCTATTTTCACTGACATGGTGGAAAAATTTGTGGAAGTGTTTATGGATGATTTCTCAGTGGTTGGTGACTCTTTTGATGAATGCTTAAAGAATCTTGATGCTGTGCTGAGCCGCTGTGAAGAAACAAATCTGGTGTGTCACTTTATGGTTCAAGAAGGCATAGTACTTGGGCACAAGGTGTCAAAGCAAGGGATTGAGGTTGACAAGGCGAAGATAGAGGCTATTGAGAAATTACCACCACCTATCTCTGTTAAGGGGGTGCGTAGTTTCTTGGGACATGCAGGGTTCTATAGACGGTTCATAAAGGACTTCTCCAAAATTTCCACTCCCTTGTGCAAATTGTTGGAGAAGGATGTGAAATTTGTGTTTGATGACGCGTGTATTAAGGCGTTTGAAGAGTTGAAGAAAAGGTTGGTGACCGGACCAATCATCATTGCTCCGGACTGGTCTTTGCCGTTTGAATTGATGTGTGATGCGAGTGATAATGCTATTGGGGCTGTTCTAGGCCAAAGAATTGGAAGAATTTGTCACTCCATCTATTATGCAAGCAAGACACTTGATGCAGCCCAGTCTAATTATACTACCACTGAGAAGGAGTTGCTAGCCGTGGTTTATGCTTTTGATAAATTCAGATCTTATTTGGTTGGCACTCGTGTTGTTGTCTACACTGATCATGCCGCAATCCGGTATTTGTTTGAAAAGAAGGACTCCAAGCCGAGACTTATTAGATGGGTTCTCCTATTGCAAGAGTTTGATGTTGAAATTCGAGATCGCAAGGGGACTGAGAATCAAGTAGCTGATCATTTGTCAAGGCTGGAGAATAGAGATCATGTAGATGAGGGGCCTGAGATTAAAGAGGTATTTCCTGATGAGCAACTTTTTGCTCTTGATGCAGCTGAGGTGCCATGGTATGCTGACATGGTGAATCTTCTTGTGAGTAATGTGTATCCCCCTGGGGCAACTGCCGAGCAGAAGCGTAAACTCCTTCATGAGAACAGATTTTATGTGTGGGATGAGCCCTATTTGTACAAGATAGGTGTTGATCAACTAGCTAGGAGATGTGTTCCAAGGGAAGAAGTAGAGTCGATTCTACAGAGCTGCCATTCTTCTCCTTATGGTGGCCACCTTGGTGGAGATCGAACAGCTGCAAAGGTACTGCAATCTGGTTTCTTTTGGCCTACTTTATTTAAAGATGCTCATGCATTAGTGAAGCAATGTGATCGTTGCCAAAGAACGGGTACCATTACTAGGCGTCACGAGATGCCTTTGAACAATATTTTGGAGATTGAGCTGTTTGATTGTTGGGGTATTGATTTTATGGGTCCATTCCCACCTTCTATGGGCAATAAATATATCCTTGTAGCAGTTGATTATGTATCTAAATGGGTGGAGGCCATTGCACTTCCTACAAATGATGCGAGTGTGGTGGTGAAGTTCGTGAAGAAGAATATTTTCACTCGTTTTGGGACACCGCGGGCTATCATTAGTGATGAAGGTACGCATTTTTGTAACCGGTTGTTCAATAAATTATTGGCTAGGTATGGGGTTCGCCACGAGGTGGCTACTGCTTATCACCCCCAAACTAGTGGCCAAGTGGAAGTGTCTAACAGAGAGATCAAGCAAATCCTTGAGAAGACCGTGAATGCCTCGAGGAAGGATTGGGCTATGAAGTTAGATGATGCTCTCTGGGCCTACCGAACTGCTTTCAAAACGCCTATTGGAACCTCTCCATATAGGCTTGTTTATGGGAAGGCTTGTCACTTGCCGGTTGAATTAGAGCATAAGGCGTATTGGGCTATTCAAAAGCTCAACTTTGATATGACCTTAGCGGGTGAGAAGAGGATGCTTCAATTGCATGAACTTGAAGAGTTCCGTTTCCATGCGTATGAAAATGCGAAATTGTATAAGGAGCGGACAAAGAAGTGGCATGATAAGCACATTGAGCATCGCTCTTTTGAGCCCGGGCAGCGTGTATTGTTGTTCAACTCGAGGTTGAAATTGTTTCCGGGCAAGTTGAAGTCGAGATGGTCGGGGCCTTTTGAAGTTGTTCGTGTTACCGCACATGGAGCGGTTGCATTGAGAGCCCCGGGTTCTGAAAACACATTTTTGGTTAATGGTCAAAGGGTGAAACATTATTGGGGAGGTGCGGTGAATCACCGTACTTCAATTACTTTGAGCGACCCTTGATTCATACCCGTCGTGCCACGACGTTAAATAAGGCGCTTCTCGGGAGGCAACCCGAGTTTGTACTTGTAATAGTTTAGTTTTCTTTTGTTTTTATAGTGTCATGTTTTTGTTGTTTTTGTGTGTCGTTTTTGCAGGAATCGGGTGAGCTAAATAAGGTGAAATGAATGCATTGAGGGGGATGGGACATCTCGAGCCATGTCCCACGCTTGGTTTGTACTTGGAATCGAAATTTGGTGCGAAAAAACGTTCTTGGGCGCGTTCGGGAGTGCCCCGCGCCTCCCAAAGCGCGAGAAAACGTGAAACAAAGAAGCTAGGCGCGGTTGGGAGCGCCCCGCACCTCCCACCGCGCCAAGCTAGGCAGAATCCCCACAATGTTGCGCGCAATGGGCCTGCGCCGCGGAGGAAATCGCGCGAGGCTTGGCAGTAACTCAAAAATTTGTGCCCGCGATGGACTTGCGGCGCGGAGCTTAACACGGAGGGTAATTTTTTTGGTTTGAAAAACGGGTCAACGGGTTTGACCCGAAATTCTTTAATCCCCCATGCCCTATAACCCCAATTCCTAACATCTTTTCTCCCTTATTCTCACTACAAACACTCTCTACACACACACTAATTCACTAGCAACACTTGAACTCATCCCAAATCTTGTGCAAGCACTTCTAACACCATCAAGTAAGTACATTACTACTCTTCCTTCTCAATAACATGTAAGTTGTCTTCATAATTGCTCATGGGTGATTCTCTTAGCTAGTTACAAGTTTTTCCATAAAAATTCAATCTTGATGTGCTTAATTGTTTATGATGCTTAGTATAGAACTTGTGACTTGTAAAAAGAGATCTCCCAACACATTGGGAGGGTTGGCACATTACAAAATCAATTGAAATAGCTAGTTCAAAGTTGTGCACACTAGGTGTTTGTGAAAAAGCCTCAAAGATGAAATATCAATGACATTGTGAATTCTTGAGTAGCAATGCGTTCCTTAGGCTTACAATGAACATTAGGTGTTGCATACACACTAGATTTGATCATGAGGCACCCACACTAGCTTGATTTTAAAAATTCAAAACGTGGCATATTTTGCCAAGGCTAGTTTTGTTCAAGTGTGGGGTGCTCGTGCCATTGAAACAAGTGATTGCCACATAGAGTGTGTGCTAAGTGTGGGGTGGTACCCTTGAGCTTGAATTGTTTTTGGTGCATAGCTATACATCTAACATTGATGTTTGTATTTGTGTAGGTACCATGGTAGCCACATCTCAAAAGGCGAGTTCTTCATCTACTGCGGGCCCGAGGAGAGAACCTCAAGCCGAGCCTTCCTCCTCAAAGCAAAAGGGTAAGGCACCGGCCAAGCCCAAGGCTAAGGCCAAGATTCCAAAGGACGTGGTGCCGATACCACGTCCCGGAGGCAAGACTCGGTATGGCCTCCCTTTCGTGAAGAAGGGAGATTGCCAAACATGGTATAAAAATGTGAGGCTTGCGGGGTACATCCCCGAGCAAGCCATTGATAAACGGCCGGTGTTACAAAAATTTAGAGAGGTGGCCGAGAAGATCATTGCCCTCAAGTGGGACTCAGTGTTTGAGAGTCCGGGGCACGCCAACTTGGACATGGTCCAAGAACTTTATGCCAACTGGGAGCCCGATGAGGCGTGGAGAGATGATGACATGGTGACGGTTAGGGGAGTGAAGGTGAAGTTAGATCCCACGGCATTGAATGCCTTCTTGGGGGTAGATGACCCCGATCATGAGGAGTTGAGAAATTACATCAAGAAACCGGATTACACGGCCTTGCGGGAGACTTTGTGTGGTGAGGGGTCCACACATAAGTGGGGACGAGGAGCAGCTGGGCGACATAAGTTTATGCATTTCTCCCACTTTATCAAGCCGGCGCGTGTATGGATGCGGTTTATAAATGCACGGATTCTTCCATGTTCTCATTATTCCGAGGTCACTAAGACTCGGGCGTGCATGGTGTATTTTTTCATGACCGGGAGGCCGGTGAACATTGGGTACTACATGTTGAAAATGATGAAACAAGAGAGGTATGAAAAATCATGTAGTCGGTTGTATTTTGGGAACCTCTTGACCCGATATTTAGAGAAGGCGGGCGTCCCCGCAGATGAGGTCGGGGATCGCATTGTCCTTGATTTTGGGAGGCCTTTTGACATTGCCTCGGTCAAGGGGGTTATCACCACAGCACCGGTGAAGCTGACGGCGGATGATTTGCGAGAGACTAGTGCCAACTTGGCCGCGCGTCAGTATTTGATGATAGAGGCTATGGCCCGTCAGTCGGGCGTTGATATGACTAGTATTGACCGCAAGGTCCCGTTGACGGAGACCTCGAAGGTCCTGTTGGGAGAGGTTGAGGCTGGAACGGTGGACCCGCGAGAGGATGAGAACACTGATTCCGAGATTGTGGCCAATGATCCAGATAGTGAGTATGAGACTGATCATGAGGCGGGGGCCTAGGTCCACTCTCCCGTGCACCATCCAGCTTTCAGGGCAGTTTTCTTGTACTCTTACTTTTGCACTTACTTCTTTGTCGCACTGGGACATTGCTTAGTTTAAGTGTGGGGTGGGGTACTGCCCTTTTATCTAGTTTTTATTTTGAGGTTTAGGATGCATGTACCTTAGGACTTTTTATTTTGTCACTTGACTTTATTTTTATTTGTTTCTTGCTTTACTATATGAAAAATGAAAAAAAAAATTAGAAAACCAATGAAAAATTCCAAAAAGATTTTTCTTTTAGTTTTATTAGTGGTACATGTCATCCGCCCCGTGGTTTTTCTTATGGCCGCGGTTCTTTTCCACGGGGTGACCTTTGAACCGGGTAGTTTTTCATTTTTTAGGATTAGGATAGTTAGTTTTAGATGACCCTAGGCTAAGGAAATAGGTAGAATGCTAGGTGCCTTTGATTTGTTTGATACCGGTGGACTTGGACTTGATTGCATGTGCTATTTGTGGTGTCCTTGAGTTTTAATTTGATGCATGCCTAGAAAAAGAAAAAATTGGAACAACCCCCTTGAGATGCTTGAATCCGCTTGCTTGACTTGATTGCTAACTTTTGTGCATGAGTGCTTAAATTTCCACAAGTTGCATTCTAAAAGCTTGGTTGAGAGTTGTTGACTGAGCCTTTTTGTGTGGATTGCGTGCAATGTGTGTTGTGAGGCATGTTCTTATTTGCTCCATGTTGCATATTAATGTCTAGAACTTGCCCCGTGTGTGTGCAAAGCGAAATCCTAGGTTAGCTCTAGTCGGGAGATGATACAAGGCCTTCTTTTACTTGCCTACCCTTACATATATACCTTGAAAAATTGTGTTGTGATTTGAATTGACCCTTTTTGATTGACACCCACACCCCGAGCCTACCCATTTGTTCTTAATTGACTCTTTTGGCCCTTACTCCTTAAGCACTTTATTGCCATTGTGTAGATGATTGGAGTGGTGGTTAGATGTTGGGAGACTTTTGAGTGGAGCTAATAAAAGGGAAATACTTATGAAAATTGTGAAGTAGTGGAAAACATTGGTAAGGTTGGAAGTTAATGAAGTTGGAAAAAAATGAAATGATAAGGAAAAAAAAAATATAGCAAAGTTGAAAAGAAAAGAAAACAATTGTGAAAAGAAAAAAAAGAGAGAAAGATGTCCATTCCTTGCTAGTGTGTGCTTGAAAATAAAAATGCTACTTGTTGGAAAGGTGTATGTGTGATACTTGTGATTGGGTGGTTTGATGAGAATTGTGATTAATTTGAATGTGATGTATTAAAGTGCTTAGGGAGGTAGTCACTATTACCATATGTATCCTACCCGCCCCTTAGCCTACATTACAACCTTTCTAAAGTCCTTGTTAATCCCGATTGGAGTGAGCCTACATTAGTGGAGTCCTACACTACGGGCAAGCCTATGGTACGTCTTGTGTGACATGTGAGCCTTTCATGAGAGTGAGAGAATTCAATTGTTATTGCCCCGTTCTATTCATGATATTTGTTTTTGTGTGTGATCTATGGGGGGCACTCTCTTTCATATTGGTGAGGGCACGTGGTTTGCATGAATTCGGTGAAGTTGATGGCTTTTGATTGAGTAGATAGGTGTAATTTTGTGGGAGCATGGTTGCATTGAGTTGAGTTTGTGCATTTGAGCTATTTTGGGGTGGTTGTTCTCATATTTTTGAGTTTGGTAAATTGTTGGCATGTTGTGGATCCATGGTAGTCATGTGCGCATTGGTTCAATGGTCGGTATCAACCATAGTCATAGGCAGACCTGTTCTATCTAGGTTGGGAAGTGAGATGTGACTTGCTCGAGGGCGAGCAAAGTTTCAAGTGTGGGGTGGTGATGTACGGCATTTTATGCCTACTTTTCCTTAATATTTCCGCACATTTGAGCTTGTTTTGCACTTGTTTGGTGGCTTGTGAGTATGGTTTTACGCTGATGTTGTGTTGTTCGTTTGTAGGTCGTTACGCGATACATTTGGAGCGTTTCGAAGCTTGATTGAGCATGAATTGATTGGATGATGATTGAAGATTGGATCGAGCACACAAAGGCACGACACAAGCCGAGTTTTGGAGCGAAAGAAGCAATTTTTGGCCTGGCGCTGCAGCCTCCGCGCCGCGCCAACCATAGCGCGAGGAAGGCTGCGCGTTGCCAGGCGCGCCGCAGGCCAAAGGCACGAAGCCTGGGGGCGTGTTCTGGTTGGTTGCACGCTTTTCGGGGCGCGGGGCGCCCGTTATAGCGCCCCTTATGCGCGATTTTACTTCCTATTCCTTCTAGTTTTGGGTTTAACTTATGTACAAGGGTTTGGAAACAATATAAATAGTTTATTACTTAGTTTTTGAAAAGGAGTTCTTGACTTTGGAGCAATATTGAGAGCTACACACTTCATTGAACAAGGGTTATTCCCAATTCTTTCATCTATTACATCATTTATTTCATTATTACACCAAATCTTTGCCTTGTGATTATGAATATGTGTGGCTAATTTCCTAACGTTCTGGGGTTAGAGTTTACATGAAAGTTGATTGTTGAAGATTGATTTCCATTGATTGAATCCCATAACGGGTTACTTATTCTTCCTTGATTTAACTTGTATAATTGTTAGAGCTCGATAGTTATACATCATCTATGGTTTTTGGGTTGAACTCGAAAGAGAGAATCTAATTACGTAATAAGGAAGAATAGAACTAGTTTGTGAACCCGGGCATCGGGGAATCAATTCGCGGGTAGGATAGACATATACTTGCTTGCCTAGTTTAACTAATTACGGGATCGTTAATGCGTGCATGTGATTTAACCCGTAGACATACAGGGATTAGAGTAGCTTGCATAGATTGTGAAGAACTGAAAGGTTTTCATAATTACAATTAACCTGTCAGTTAGTAACCCGGGATTTAAGAAGTGAAATCAATTGAATACATCAACTGGATTGTTCGTAATTCTAACCCTGGATCGCTCTCTTGATATTGTTAACAACCAAAGTTTTGCCCCATTGCTTGATTACATTCCAGCACTTTAATTACTGCATTTTAGTATAAAAACTCTTACAATCACTGGAAAAAGACCCCTGGATAGTTTGTTCAGGAATTGTTTATTAAGCACTAGTCTGCATAGTCCTCGTGGGAACGATACTCGACTTTGTCACTTTATTACTTGGCGACCGCGTATACTTGCGTGTGCGTTTGGGAGCAACAGTCAGCTCCCATAGCGTGGCATGTGGAGTGTACAGGGCCTGAGAATGGATTCATCACCATATGGCTGATTGATGAATACTAATGATTCTACCCTTCACGTAGGTGAGTTGTAACTTGCAATTCGAACTGAGGACAACCAGCTCACCATTGCAGGATCGCAACCCTTCGTCACGATGATTGTAGCACGCGTGTCACCTAGTATCACTAAAATGTCTTCTAGGAAGAGTTCAAAAGAAAAATAAACTATTATTTCATGGACATTTGGACCTTTGTATGGGTCTAAACCAGTTTTAGGATTACAAATCGAATTTGGATTCGAATATAAGCAAATTTTTGTATCAAAGTTGAATAAATGCACGAAATAGACGTAAATGCGGAAAAATAACTTGATTTCAATATATGGCCGTGAGTACAAATTTGGGCAGAGTTTCAGTATATATTTCTGGATCCGTACAATGTAAAATGAAGTGCTATTTATAGATACAAGGTGTTATCCCACGTTCTCCACTACTTGTTCATGGCCAACCCACGTCTGGAGCATTTATGGGTGGAGTTAATGGGCAAGGTAGTGGGCCGCAAAGCCGCTTGAGCCGAGGGGATTCACCGAGGCGCGAATAAATGACCTCGGTGGCAATGCCCTGCTGCTTGACCGAGGTGGCTGTCACCGAAGCTTAGCTTGCGGCTCGCCTTCGGTGCCTGGCTTCGGCGATCCATTCATTTGCTTCGGTCTTTGGCTTGCCGATATGTGTTCGGTCGTTATCGATTTGCATGACCGGGGCGAATCATCGCGGGTCGAATTTCACCCAATACAGATAGTCCCCCCACTCTTCGGTTTCTTACCGAAGTTACCGAGGAGTGGAGTGAAATCTGGCAGGAAAATGACGTGGCTTAATCTTATCCAAGCGTTTTTAATTTTATCAACGGTTCGCATCCCATCAGGTCGCTTCTTATCGACACGTGTCACCCATGCGTTGGCTTCCCAAACGGTCACGCCGTAATTTGTGTCTTCCCCCAACGTTACAATGATGATGATTCCATCACCTTACTTCTCCATACCTATAAATACCCCCCCTACCAAAATCTTCCCCTCACTTTCATCTTCTGCAATCAACAGTTCTAGTAGAGAAAAAGCACGAGCTTCCACTCTTTTCAGATTTCCCTTTTCTTGAGAATTCTCAGTTTCAAACTTCAACCATGTCTGCCACTCACTTGCGACAAGATTCAAGCGATTCCGGCGAGAGAGCCAAGATCGCCCAGTACGCCGCCATTATTGCCAGTGGTGATTTTATTACCATCGTACCGGCGCTACAGGTGATAGAGGCGGAAGGAGGTGGAGAAGTAACATCCGGCGCCGGTAGTTCTAGGCGTCGAAATGAGAGAGCAAGGCGTGACGTCGCTGTTGAAGGCGAGAACGTCAGCCTGGGAGAAGGTGATGACGTCGAAGGTGATGATGTCGAAGGTGATGACGTCACGGAGATGATTGGTACTGATGATGTCACACATAGGGATGAGGGCGTCGAGGGCGACGATGCTACGGACGAGGGTGAAAGGGGAAACATCATCGAGATGGGATCTTCGGGCCCGGTGATTCCCCTCGAGCAAGAGCTCGAGCCTCACCAAATAATCCCTTCTCATTTTGACAACGGCAAGGATCTCAAACTGCAGGTTCAGTCAGCCGACCAGGAAGAGAAGAATAGAAATATTCCAGTAAACACGACATCGACCCGCATAACCCAGGCTCACATTGAGCGGGTCCGGAGGGAGTGCAAATTTGGGCCCGAGGTGAAGGTGGTTATACCTGATCCGACAAGCAGAGTTTGCCACCACGTCGAGGGGCTTTCTTTCGCTTACACCTATCCTTTCACCCTCGGTTTCTCCCTCCCGGTTCACAAAATTATTGACGACTTTTGCCGGGCCTACAACTTGTGCTTGGCTCAACTAGGCCCCGGCGTCTGGAGGGTCGTTCAATGTATGGATTGGCTGCGTAGGAAAGCCGGGGTTGAATTCACTTTACAGCATCTTATCTCTCTTTACTATCCCTATTTTCACAAGGCTGGGGTTGTGGCGTTGAACAATCGAGGCAAGTATGCACTCCTCCACAAGAGTGAGGACCACGGGGATCGAGGCTGGAGCGACCGCTACATCTTGCTGGAAACCAACATTTTGTCCACCGAACCTAATTTCCCTGAGCGCTGGAACAACACACGTAAGTATCCCTTCGTTTGTGTTTCATTCCTCGGTGATCATTCCTAATTGCTAACTGTGCTTCTATGTTACTTCTTAGCCAATAAAGTTGACATCATTCCCCCCGAGGGATGGACTGAATGGGTGAGGGCAATGACCGGGGCTCGGACACGCCCCGAGAGAACGTGGATGAAGATGGCTGCTGACTTTGGTTGGCAATGCAAACGGCACGGTATGCTTTTTTGTGGTGTTTTATTTGGTATGTTATCTTGGGGTTTTGATTTTGTTTTGCTGACTTCTCTCCCCTCGGAACTAGGTTTTCCAAACCGCGCACAAAGAAAAGCAAGAAGAAGAAGAAAGAAGAGAAGAAGAAGAAGAAGGACGGGGTGGAGACCGAGTCAGATGATAACCTGGCTTCGGTGGCAGGAGAGATGAAGGGACTGAAGGAGTCGAAGGCTGCCAAGTCTTCAAAAGCTTCAAAGGGGGCCCCTGGCCAAGGATCCTCCAAAGGTAATATTTATCTTCGGTCAACTCATCAGTTATCGTTCCTTTTTACTTCCTTGCTTTAATTTTTTCCACTATTGTAGGCGTGAAGAGGAAGAGGGCAGTTTCAAAGAAGCCCTCCCGTTCGGTGGCTCCTCGCGCCGAGGTGGAAACTGCTCCCCGACCCGAGGCAGCGGTTGAGGGGCGCCGAGGACTGATCGATGAGCCCGATGATATAGATGCTGAAGTTTTGGCTCGGAGAGAAGTTGAGTTTATTGACCTCGAAGATCAAGAACATGGATCCGAGGCGGCAGTCGCTAAGGCTAAGGGCAAGGCCAAGTTTGTGGAGGCCGGCACTGCTACGTTTGAGGAAGGGGCCGGCACCGGTGCGGTTAGGGCGCATTCCGAACCCGCGAGGATTTCATCCTCGGTGGGGTCTTATCGAAAGCTTGAAGTGTCGACTTCTTCAAATTTGTTGGCCTGTAGCCGAGCCGACATCTTGAGTCTTATGCCTTTGTTGGGGCCGGTGGAAGATAGAGTCATGCAGGAATTTTCTCGAGGCCAACTATATAATACCATTGCTGCCAATGCTATCAGAGTGAGTTCCATCGCTCTTGAGTTTTGCCTTAAAATTTCCTTTCATCTTTGCCTTCGGTTCATAGCTGACTTCGATTCCTTGATTAATCTTTGTACAGAGCTTCGTTCTGTCCCTGAGGGCTATCGAGGTTGAGACCGCGAGGGATGAAGAAGTCCGGCATGTTGCTCGCCTGTAGGACGGGCAAAGAGACAGCTTTAACGCACAAATAGCTACATTGAAAGCTGATTTGTCCAAGTCCCAGTCTGATCTGCATGAGGTCGAGGCAGCTTCTGAGGCGAAAATCAAAGCCCTTGGTGATGGTTTTCAAGCTGAGCGCTCGAGGCTGGAGGCCGAAGCTGTGAGATTGAGTGCCGAGCTGACCCAAGCAAAGGCTGAAGTTGTGGAGATGGCCAAGAACCACCACGATCAACTGAAGAAGCATATGCTTCATATCTAAAAGCTGGAAGGCGAGAACTCCAAACTTTTAGCTAAATATGCCGAGATCGAGGCCCTTCGAGATGAAATCGCCGATCGAAAAAGTAGGGCTGCGATCAAGGTCAAGAGGGCCGAGCTGGACAAGCGATGGGCCATTATCCAATCTCGGCTGAGGCTGCTCAAGTAGTGCCGAGCCGGTGAGCTTAACTTGGATGAGGAGATTGCAAAAGCCGAGGTGAAGTCAGTCGAAGCTCAAGCTATCATCGATGAACTCCCATCAAGTGAGGCCTCGAGCGGCGATGATGATGAGGAAGATGATGAAGAGGCCGAGGGGGGCTCCGAGGACGGAGGTGATTCTCCCGAAGCTTAGGCTTCCAATAGCATTTTGTAAGCCTTCGGGCGTTTATGCATAACTATTTTTTTTGACCTCCGGGTCTTTTTTTATGTAAATATTCTTGACCTTCGGGCTCTTTTAATGAAATGTTTTTCATGTTTTCATCTCAAGTGTTGGTTTTTTACATATCCCAAACATCTTATAGTAAATAGCTTGCTTGCAAGACTTGCATTGATTTTAATCGATGCAAACTTAGAACGACGTTTCGTCCTCGAGTCGATACATTCAAAGTGCAGCTTCGGAGTGCAAGATTTGTACAGATAAATAGATATAGGATCAGAATTATTTCATTGATATCAACGAGCCAGAAATCGGCTATTTCCATATAACCAAGTCGAAGCGGACCTTGGGCGAAAAAATAAATTAACTACATGCCACTGCCGGGCGAGATTACAATGTACTAAATCTATTCCCTGGGCGTCAGTCCCCGGTTGTCGGATAGATAGGCTTCAGTTGATGAGGCTCAATGTCGACCTCGGTATCAACTCCTGCCTCTTACTCCCCCTAGTGTTCGGTTGTGAATCTTGATGAAGATCCGAGCACTGGAAATCGTTCGGTTCGCTTCCTGAAAAGGTCAAGCAAAAATGGAACGAGGAGCAAGTTAGTACATTTCGATCGAGGCCATAGGAGCGTTGTTCGGCTCAGGGCTGTGGATGAATTTAAAAAGATTGAAAGAGAATTTACCTTGACTAGAAGTAGTACCGCTTCAGGTTGGAAATGTTCCAATTCAGAGGTTCGGGTTCGCCTTGCAAATTCTTAATTTGATAAGATGCCTTTCCAACGATTGCCTTGACTCTGTAGGGTCCTTCCCAATTTGCAACAAGTTTTCCCCCGTTGTCTTCCTTCGTTGATTGGTTTGCTGCCTTTAGCACATAGTCGCCAACTTTGAAGTCTTTGAGTTTGGCTTTCGTATTGAGGTACGCTTCGATCTGCCTTTTTTGGGCGACCAGCCGAACCAAGGCTAGTTCTCTTTTCTCCTCGAGCAGATCCAATTCTATGCGCATAGCCTGTTGATTTGCATCCTCGGTGGTGTGGGCGTATCGAAGACTTGGTTCACCCACCTCCACGGGGATGAGGGAGTCCATACCATAAGCGAGTGAGAAAGGAGTCTCACCGGTGTTGTTCTTCTCCGTTGTTCGCATGGCCCACAGCACCCCGGGCAGCTCCTCGGGCCAAGGGCCTTTCTTCTCATCGAGTCTTTTCTTGAGATTTTCAATTATGATTCTATTTGAAGACTCAGCCTGGCCATTGGCACTTGGGTGATAAGTAGTCGACGCAATTCTTTTGATCCCCCATTGTTTGAAAAAATCAGTGATGGCTGCTCCCATGAACTGTTTTCCATTATCACAAGCAATCTCCCTCGGGACACCGAACCTGTAGATGATGTTCTTCTTGATGAAATCGATTACTTGTTTTTGCTTTACCTCGGTGAGAGCCCCTGCTTTCACCCATTTCGTGAAGTAATCGGTTAACACTAGAATGAAGCGAACACCACATTTTCCCTTTGGCAATGTTCCAATAATGTCTATCCCCCACGTCATGAAAGGCCATGGTGATACCACTGAGTGTAGAGGCTCGGCCTATTGGTGGATCATCCGTCCATGGCGTTGGCACTTATCACATTTCTGCACGAAGGCTTTTGCATCGGCACTGATAGTGGGCCAATAATACCCAGCTCTTAACAACTTATGCACCGAGGATTTTCTCCCCGAGTGGTTGCCACATTCGCCTTCGTGTACTTCTGCCATCACATACCTGACCTCATCGGGACCCAAACACTTGGCCATCGGGCCGCAATATAACCTTTTGTACAGATTACCCTCGATCAGGTGGTACGAGGCCGCTTGGGTCCTTAATTCTTTGCTTCTTTTTTATCTTGGGGAGCAGTCCCTGAGTCGAAGTAAGAGATGAACTTACTCCGCCAATCCCATCTGTTGTCCACTGAATTGACCTGCAACTTCATCTCTCTCATTTGTGCGGACAGCAACCGAACCACTGAATCAGTCCCCGAGTGGGCTTCGTCAATCGCCGAACCCAGATTTGCTAAAGCATCAGCCTTGGTATTTTCCTCCTGAGGCACTTGTTTAACTTGCCATTCTTGGAATTGGGCCAAGATTCTTTGCGCTCGTTCCAAGTACAGCTGCATTCTGGGCTCCCGAGCCGTATAATCACCGAGGACCTGGTTCACTACTAACTGCGAATCACACCTCAGTTCGATTCTTTCCACCCCCATTTCTTTAGCCAGTTCCAAACCCGCTAAAGCTGGCTCGTACTCGGCCTCGTTATTGGTCACTTTTTTGAACCGAACCGAGTGCCTGACTTTCTCCCCGGTGGGTGCTCTCAAGATTATGCCTAAACCTGAACCTTTGGAGTTAGTTGCCCCATCGGTATGAAGTATCCATAGCCCCGATGAGGTTCTTGTCGCCATAGAGTTTTCCTTTTTCGCTTCGGGCAGAATCCCAATACTAAAGTCGGCCACGAAGTCGGCTAGGACTTGAGACTTGATGGCTGTCCGAGGTTGATAGGTGATATCGTATTCGCTCAACTCTACCACCCATTTTGATAACCTCCCCGATAACTCAGGTTTATGCAATATACTCCTTAAAGGGAAGGTTGAAACTACCGTTATTGGGTGACATTGGAAATAGGGTCGCAGTTTTCGAGCAGTAACAAGTAAAGCAAGTGCTAGTTTTTCCAAGTGTGGATACATGGTTTCAGCGTCGAGGAGTTTCTTGCTCACATAATAGTTGGGCTGCTGCTTTCCATCTTCTTCCTGAACCAGCACAGCGCTGACAGACACATCGGACACAGCCAAGTAGACCAGCAATGTTTCACCTTCTTTTGTCTTGGCGAGCAATGGTGCGTTAGCCAAGTATTGTTTCAAATCTTTCAACGCTTGTTTACACTCCGGTGTCCATTCGAAGTGATTGTTTTTTCTCAAAACGGAGAAGAATTTGTGGCATCGCTCCGAGGACCTTGAGATAAATCGACTCAAGGCGGTGACTCGGCCAGTCAAGCGTTGAACTTCTTTCACCCCGGTCAGCTCCTCGGGGATCTCCTCGATAGCTTTGATTTTATCTGGGTTAGCTTCGATCCCTCGTTCAGAGACAATGAATCCTAAGAACTTGCCTAATCCGACACCGAAGGCGCACTTCTCAGGATTCAATTTCATGCCATATAGCCTCAGAACAACAAAAGCTTCCCTCAGATGATTCAAATGATCCTCCATTCGGATCGATTTGATGAGCATATCATCTATGTAGACCTCCATAGATTTTCCAATATATTCCTTGAACATGCGACATACCAACCTTTGGTAAGTCGCCCCGGCATTTTTCAGGCCGAAGGGCATCACCTTATAGCAGAAGGTACCTCGATCAGTGATGAACGAGGTCTTCTCTTCGTCCTTCGGGTCCATGAAGATCTGATTATAGCCCGAATATGTATCCAAGAAAGTTAATAGTTTGTGTCCAGCCGTGGAGTCTATTAACCTGTCAATTTGTGGCAGTGGGTATGAGTCTTTGGGGCAAGCTTTGTTCAGGTCAGTGTAGTCCACACACATTCTCCACTTGCCATTCTTCTTTGCTACGACTACCACACTGGCCAGCCATTCGGGGTATTTCACCTCTCTTATGAAACCATTTTCTTGCAATTTGGTGGTTTCATCTTCGATTGCTTTCCCCCGGCATGAGGTCTCTTCTTTTGCTTCACCGAGGTAAACTTTGGGTCTACATTCAGCTTGTGAGTCATGATCTCCGGATCGATACCAGTCATATCTGAATGAGACCAAGCAAAACAGTCATGGTTGGACTTCAAAACTTCAATAATCATTTTTTTCGACTCCAGGTCCAACTTCGAGCCGACAAACACTTTTCTTTCGGAGGAATCTTTCAATAAGGTGAAAGATTCCAATTCCTTAATCGTAGAGTCCTCGGCCTTTTGCTTCCGAGGCTCTTGAATACAAATCGGGATCTTTTCGACTTCCCCTCAGGTGTCCTCCGTGCTTGACCCCGGTTGCTGTAGTTGCTATTGCTTTGGCCCGGTCGGGGTGACTCCATTTTTTAATGCAACCGAGTAGCATTCCCTCGCTACTCGTTGCTCCCCTTTGATTGATCGAACTCTCCAAGGTGTAGGGAATTTAATCACTTGATGCAGAGTGGAGGGGACAGCTTCCATGGAATGGATCTATGGCCTTCCGAGGATCACATTGTATGCCAAATCCTCGGACATTACTTGGAACAATATTTCCTTGATTACTCCTTCGGCGAACGTCTTGAGTATGATTTCACCCAACGTTTTCTCCGTGGAGTTGTTGAAGCCGGCTAGCACTGTCGCTTTGGGGACAACCTCCCCTTTGAGCCACATTTTCTTAACAGCCCCGTAGCTGATTATGTTGACCGAGCTACCGGGGTCGATCAAGACTCTTTTTATGTCAGAGTCGTTGATTCTCAACATGATGACCAAAGCGTTGTGATGAGGGAACATCATCCCATCACAGTCGTCATCGTCAAACACGATCTCTTTACCTGAGCCGCCAATTCGAGTTCTCTTCTCTATGGTGATCGATAGCTTGGCGAATTTCTTGGCCGCTACGAAATTCACACCGTTCACCTCTGATCCCTCGGTGATGACATTCACAACTCTCTCCGGGGGTGGAGCCCGAGGTGGTTGCCCATCACCTCGGTTCTTGGAGAAATTATCTTTCCCCTTGTCAGTAAAGAAATCAGCCAATACTCCCTTCTTCAGCAAGTGAGCCACTTCGAGGCATCAGGCTTTGCAATCCTCGGTCTTGTGGCCATAATCTACATGGAATTCACAGTATAAATTATGGTCTCTTTAATCCGCCGGGGTCCTCATGTCCTTGGGAACCCTTACCCCGGCAGTCCCTTTGACTATATTGACCAGCTCCGAGGTCGATATATTGAAATTGTAGTCAGGGATTTGAGGCAGATCCTTTTTTGGGGCCGAAGCTGGGCCTGAGGGATTTCTTTGGTTCGTGCTGGGTTGAACCTTCCCTCCGAGCCGTTGGCTTATTTGTGAATTCATGTATGAATTTCCGAAGGAGTTTCCCAGCCTTTGGCTGACAGGCTGCCTTGTCGAGGTATAAGGCTCATACCTCCCCTTCGGGTTGCCTCGCGACGCCTCGGCGCGGTGCGAAGATTTGCCTCGGTTTTTATAATTATAACCTCAGATTTTTTAACTCAGCTTCCTCCAATCTGATTTTGGAGTAAGTTTGCTTGTGCAGATCCTCCTATGTCAGAACCTGATATTGTTGGAGCTCCTTTCGCAATTCAGCGGCAGCGTCAGAATTGCGAATATTGATACCCTTTTCAAATGCCATGATGGCCAGGGTATCGTCCATCCGAGGTAATTCCATGCGCTCGGCATGGAAGCGCTCAAGGAACTCCTTGAGTGGCTCACCGGGCCTTTGTTTCACTTCGCATATATCCTCCTTCCTTTGGAGGATCTTTTGGGCCCCGGTGTGTACCTTGACGAAGGCGCTGGACATTTTCTTGAAGGTGGAAATCGACCCCGCTGGTAGGTACATGTACCAACGTAGAGCCCCTTTCTCCAAGGACTCGCCAAATTTTTTCAAGAACATCGACTCGAGCTCTATTGCCGTTAGGTCGTTGCTCTTTACCATTGCCATGTATTCTCTCACATGTTCTCTCGGATCGGTAGTCCCATCATATTTTTTTAAAAACATGAGTTTGAAGTTCTTTGGGGTTGGGGCTGGAGCCGCTTCGGGCTTGAAGGGCAGCTCCCTGTATTGACCAATATCAAGATCATCTTCCTCCTTCGTTAACCCCGGCACTCCCTCGAGGCGTTTTTCCACGCGTGCCTCGATGGGAGCCTCGATTTCCATGGTTAATTTTTCGACATCGACCGAGGATGTCGTTTCAGCCACGGTGGAAACCGTCCCGAAGTGTGGCGTTGCAGTTGGTATATTTCCCGAACCCCCAGACGTGGCTCCGTTGTGAGGTACCCCTATTATCGCGCCTGCAGGAACGAAGGGCGGGATGCCTCCACCGGGAGCCGAAGGCTGGGTGCTGTTCGGTGCTGCACTGTTCCTCGCTTCCAACGAGGCGTGGAACTCAGCATTAATGTTAACTTGCTCATTCTGTCTATTTTGGAGAGCTCTCAATGCAGTGACAACGTAAGGCTGAAATTCTTCGGTTGTCATTGGTGATGCGGGTTGTTGGCTCGACGAAACGTCAGCCCGTTCGTTACTATTATCGCTGTTGTCAGCCATAACGTCGTTGAATTGTAAGCTTTGACGAAAAAGGACGTGAAACTTTGGAACAAAGTATTTTTGCTTATATCCCCACAGACGGCGCCAATTTGTATGGGCCTAAACCAGGTTTAGGATTACAGATCGAATTTGGATTCAAATATAAGCTAATCTTCGTATCAAAGTTGAATAAATGCACGAAACAGACGTAAATGCGGAAAATTAACTTGATTTCAATATATGGTCGTGAGTACAAATTTGGGCAGAGTTTCAGTATATATTTCTGGATCCGTACAATGTAAAATGAAGTGCTATTTATAGATACAATGTGTTATCCCACGTTCTCCACTACTTGTTCATGGTCAACCCACGTCTGGAGCATTTATGGGTGGAGTTAATGGGCAAGGTAGTGGGCTGAAGAAGTGGGCCGCAAAGCCGCTTGAGCCGGGGGGATTCACCGAAACGCGAATAAATGACCTCGGTGGTAATGCCCTGCTGCTTTACCGAGGTGGCTATCACCGAAGCTCAGCTTGCGGCTCGCCTTCGGTGCCGACCTCGGTGCCTGGCTTCGGCGATCCATTCATTTGCTTCGGTCTCTGGCTTGCCGATATGTATTCGGTCCTTATCGATTTACATGACCGGGGCGAATCATCGCTGGTAGAATTTCACCCAATACAACCATATCTACTAGGCTTAACGAATTATATATGGGGAGGACATTTGAGGGTGCATCTTATTGATCTATGAAACCGATTGGACATGATATCTAGTTTAAATCTCAACACAAGCAAAAAAAAACTTTTGGTGATTTCTTCTAATATATCTAGGTGATGTTTCTCAATACTCAGTACATGTGTACGACATAATATACAGGAGTATTTAATAAATTAATCGGACGAATACACTAGCTTTATCATTGAACAAAATGGGTCAGTTCAACGTTTCTTGAGCCGCATGTTCTGAAAAAAAGTTTGGGCTTTATTTCTTGACTACTTTGTTGTATTGTCAGTGGTCCAGAAAGATTCATGGCAATAGTAACTAGTTACTACTACTACTTACTAGCTGCAAAGGCAAGTTAGGGCTAGATTTCTGACAATTGGCGGCTCTGACTAAAAGGTTATAGACCAGATACACACGTATGGGAAATAAATAACAGGAATTTAAAAAGAAAAAAAGATAAGAAATAGTAATGGAGGTCCTGACAGGGGAAGATCCCATGATTTGTAATTGTCAGATATTGAAGATGAAGCATGTTTTTGCATTCAATGGAGGTGTTGTCTATTGAGAAAAACTTATTGCTCACAGCTTAGCTAAGTATTCTGTGTCATTGCTAGTATGCTACCAACTACTTGTCGAGAAAGAATGTTCCTAAAATGATTTGCAAATGATGTTGTATGATCCTTTAGACATATCATAGCTTTAATGAAGTAATAAACGTTACCCGTGAAAATAAATTAATGATGGCACATATACATAATAAACTTTTATCAAGAACGAATATGGTTTTATGACTATTACAAATAGTAGTTAGTTATATGTCCTTTTTCATAGGTGGTCGATATATAAAAGAAAAAACATTCTTTAATGGATTAATTTCTTCAATTCAAATTATAACTTGTTATATAAGGAATCATTAAACTTTTCTTAACACGAACTATAGTTATTTAATATATATTCACATATTATTCTATCATTTAACTACGACAAGGTAATTAGCATTTCAAGATGCAGGAAAGTTCTTTTACTATTTTTATTTTTAACGGTTAAATCTCAACACCATTAATATCTGGTTTAAATCGTAAAAATTTCGCGAGAGGCCAATTTTAACACTGGTATTTGGTTCGAGGCCACTATTTTCTTTGGTCTTACACTAGAGGCCACTTTGGGGCTTTACTAAATAAACATTGACTTAAGTTCTGATCATTGACTGAATTTCAGTCCATACGGCCCCTAGACTGAAGTTCCATTTTTAAGTACTGGACTGAACTTCAGTCAACATGGCCCTGGACTAAACTTCAATCCATATGGCCTTGGATTGAAGTTCTATCTTTAAGGACTGAACTTCAATCCATATGGCCCTGGATTGAAGTTCTATCTTTAAGGACTGAACTTCAGTCAATATGGCCTGGACTGAAGTTCTATCTTTAAGGACTGAACTTCAATCCATATGGCCCTAAACTGAAGTTCTATCTTTAAGGACTGAAATTCAGTCAACATGGCCCTGGACTGAAGTTCTATCTTTAAAGAATGAACTTCAATCCATATGGCCCTGGACTGAAGTTTCTATCTTTAAGGACTGAACTTCAATCCGGCCCCTAGACTGAAGTTCATCTTTTAGGCGAAAGTGGCCACAAACTAAATATTTTGGTATTAGTGGCTTGTGCCCAAAGACCAGTGGCAAAAGTGGCTTTTCGTGCACTTACCCGGTTTAAATCTGGGGTTTCTACATAAATAGCCCACAATATTTCATATTAACTAGTCATTTAGCACTAACATAATATAGCCACAATATTTATATTTAAAATTTAATTTATAATTAAAATATCAAATATAATAGATTAATATTTTGTATATATACCTTCTATACACATATATATTTTTTTCATATTTTTTAAATATTTATATCATCAAATTATATTTAATAAATATGCTAGGAAAAGAAAGAAAGTACAAAATATGGTTACAAAAAGTGGATAAGGATTGAGAATCGTTACGTGGGGTAAAAATCCCTTTAAATCTCTTTAATGGACCATGGTAGTATAATCAAAGCCCAATTGTGCAGATGAAAGGTGGAGAGATTTACAGAAATACGATACTACTGGCACTCCATCAAAAATCTGTCCCTTGTATGTAAAGTCTAACAAAAATGATCCCGTAAGAAAGTTTAAAGTAATCGCCAGATCTTTGCATTAGCAAAGACCTGATTTCGAGCAATTTTTTCTCTGCGATTATCAGTAATTTTTCCTAACGGGGTTCTTCTGTAAGACTTTAGCAACGGCCCCAAATCTGTCTATCTCGCGCAAATACTTCAAAAAGGTAAAGCTCAATTGAACAAAAGGCTATTAAAAACAGAAATGCGCCGTTGCCGGGGATCGAACCCGGGTCACCCGCGTGACAGGCGGGAATACTTACCACTATACTACAACGACTTACTGTTTTAGCTTTGCCTGATGCTAAATTTTCAAGCTACTACAGCTACATGCAGAGATTTTGATTGAAATGCTGCAATGTTTGGAAGAACTTCTGAAAGTTCTTAATTCTTAATTCTGTGAAACAAAATTTAGTATTATTTGTTGTACTGTTTATTAGAAGGCCCTTACGACGCAAAATAACCTGGGAGAGTGATATTCTGCTCTGTGTTCATGCAGATGTGAGCTAAATATTTGGTTCATCTCAACATGTATATAACAATAAAAGAATAGTGTATTTCCAAATGACTGAATATAAAATCATCTTCTCCTTTCCATATAAAAGTTAATTTGACCACTAGCAACATGTTCAATTAAAACTCATAGAGCAAGTAGAATAAGTTTGATGTTAAATAATTTCAGTGATTTCGACTTATCAACAAGTATCATAGGAAAAGGAGGAGTATTAATATTTTTTTTTAAGCCTACTCATTTATGTGGAAATTTTTACCGTAATTTACCTGAGTGATTTGATGTCTAACACTTCAATTTGCCTATCAATACAATATATGCTCATAGAGTAAAAATTTAGTGTAGGGGCCTGTTTGGCGCGCGTTAATTGATTTGTAGCCGTCAAAAACAAATTCGCTGAGAAATAGCCACCTCCGGACAAATCCCAGTATAAATACTGGGACTTTGAACAAAACTTGTTCAAGGCTCCAGTATTTGTACTGGGGAAGCTTCAGTAAACTAACCCCAGTATAAATACTGGGGCTTTGAACAAGTTTTGTTCAAGGCCCCAGCATTTTGTTATGGGACTATGTATAAAGCTTCAGTCCCATAACAAAATGCTGGGGCTGTGAACAAAACTTGTTCAAAGCCCCAGCATTATTATGGGACTGAAGCTTTATATATAAAGTCTCATAACCCATAACAAAATGCTGGGGCTGTGAACAAAACTTGTTCAAAGCCCCATCATTTTATTATGGGACTCAGCTTTATATATAAAGTCCCATAACAAAATACTTGGGCTTTGAACAAGTTTTGTTCAAAGCCCCAGTTTTTTGTTATGGGGCAAGTCTGGGGTGTTTTTCCAACGCTAATAGAGCTTAAGTGTGCGCGCGAATTTTTGGCTATTCTTCAATGAATTTTGAAACGGTGGATAGTCCTCATTGAGCGCGTCCAAAAATGGCTAGTGATCAAAATTTCCCTCATAGTATGTATGATCTAGGCAAGTATTCTTAGATACACATGTATAATAAATAAAGTTCGATGATTAGAGAACTTCCATTAGCACCGCGAAAATGTGTGATTAAAATTTTAACAGTTAAGTACTATAGGACAAGCACATACGTGTAATCCAGTTCATATCTAAGAGTTTAATAGGAAAAGGAGTATTTAACATATTTCTTGCCCCACCTATTCATTCACATGGCATTTCTTATTGTAAATTAAAGCTGTCTACAAGGTGGTGAATTTAATTGAGTTAGCTAGCTAGACCTATCACTAACGACGACATGATATCATACTACTAATAAATTACTTATCATCATAAGGTTCTCTAAGATACGTGGGTTTAATAAATAAAGTTTGTTACTTATAATATTGGTTAGACAATTGTTTTGGCGCGTTCAAATGTGATTTTATGAAATTTTACAATTGTGACGTTTAAATATAGGCAAATGTCAAAATTCTTCATATCATTATCACAATTCAACAACTAGAATAAATTGATTTCAACGATAATATTCTATTTTATAACGAATCATCTAAAACATTAACAGAAAAATAAAATTAACACAATTTTTGCAGACTATTCATTCACATGGCCGTCCGGATGGTATTTTAGTACTTATTAATTATCAGAGAGTAGAACATTGTTTTCTTTACAATATATATCAGCTAACGTTCTAGTTTAATAATCTTTCATAATACTTTAGCACTTGAAAAGGTAAGCTAGTTGTTATTATTACGATATGAGATAACTTCTTCAATTCGATTTCGTGAAGCTTCGACTAACAAAGCATATATTTCTTCAATTCTTCTTCTAATTGCCCCACTTTTGGAGAGAAGAGAGGGTATTATTGGGCCAAGTGGAGCACTAACTGATAACCTCAAAGATTTGAGGGCTTCTAATTAGCTACTCCAATTAATTGGAACTTGGAAGCTTCCGAAAGCCGTAAGAGAAAAATGTAGAGCTCATTATAATGTCAATCTATACCCTCCAATCATCTATAATATTTATTATATTCGTCGAATTATATGCCCTTTTGTCAAGCAATGGTGTGTCAATCTCATCACTTTCTATGGCCCTTCACGTAGTCTCGCCGTCTTTAATTCTTTTCTACATTATCTCAAAGTAGCTGCCTATCATCCTTTTATCCCTAGCTAGGTCTTGTTTATAATGGCCTCATGGTAGTTAGAGTGTCAAGATTTTGTTTTGCAATGAAGTAATGACGACTAAATAATGCCAAAAGTGAAAGAGTTTATGTCTTATGTACTAGTATAAAATATATTATGCCATCAAATAATCTCTCTCTATATATATATATATATATATATTCGAAATATGCATGAACGGGTCTTTTGGTGAATATCCATTGATCTACTATTATAAGTTAAACTTTGATTGATAGGGTAGAAACTTTTTACACTGTCAAGTTAATTTAAATCCAAAACGGAAATTTCATAATATACAATGCTTTTCTACTGCGCTAATCTGAATTTGAACTAGTATAATCTGGAAATGGAGGATTTTTTTCTTTTAAAAAAAAAACGATGTTACTGGCAAAGCTCGCATCTTATAGAAGTAAGTAAATAAAAGTCTTTTACATAACGTGTGCGGGTTCATTCTCTTAGAAAATAGAAGGTTAACAAGAGTGGAGAATAACCAAGGCAGGTTGCAACCCTTCTTCTTGGGCCTAAGTTATAACTGGCTGGACCTGGTGAAGGCTATATCTCCAGCTCACTTTATAGCAGCAATTTGTGCTGAGGGGCCTTCTATGCATCTGGTGTTTAGTGTTTAACTCTGTTAAAGAAGGCTCGATTACACATATATACAAAACTAAAGTCTTAATTACATTAAGTAGCGATAAAATTAATATTAGAAATTTTTTATATACAAGCGGGTGAAATATATAAAGAAGAAAAACTCTAGCCTACATCTCCTGCCCTTCTCTCTGCTTCCCCGTCCCCATCGGCCTGAAAAAACTCGCCAAACATTTTGATATGCGAAGTATATACAAATATTAAAATAATACCGTGGAGATACAAAAACATAACGAGATTCAGAAAAGAAAGATATACAAACAAATATACAAATAGAGATAACAAAAAAATACAAAGATACAAATAAAAAATAATAAATATACAAAAAAGTTTAAAGATACGCCACAGTAACGAAAAGTGACAATAGAGATAAAAACAATAAAAAAGTACTATTGGAAAACAAAAAGTATAAAGATACATTGTATGCATCTAAATACCGATTTAGAATACAATTAAATTTATAGTAGGGTTACAAGCAATATGTTGTATCAAAGTTGTAATAATCGAATGAATAACAAGAAACAACAATGATAATGACAATAAGAACAAGCAGATTGTATTGATAACTTTGAAATTGCAATTGGGCAGAACTTTGGCATGTATTTGTGAATTAATCTTACAATGAAATACATGTGCTGCTTATAACAGTTCAAGATAAGCTGATCATGAGGCATTAATTAGCCCATTCATCCACGTTCAGATCATGGGTGACCCACGATCTTCTCCGCATTTAAAAACAAAATCATGGGGCTGCTTCAGTTACAGTGTGTCCGGGTTGGACATCTCTTAACTCGGACGACATGACTTCGATGCCTATCTTTGGCGACCTTCATAACCATACTCTTCATGACCGACACTACGAGTTCCACATTCTGATTGCCACGTGTCTGAGTAGGAATTTCTCCAATATTGATAGTCTCTCCACTTCCCGAGCTACTGTCAGAGACCTCGAGGAATGGAATGAAAATAGGTGGGAAATGTGATGTAGCAGTACATGTATCTTACGTTTAAAAAAGGCGGCTATCATTTTGCCTTCCCATCCGCTCCATGTGGCGGCCACTGAGAGGCCTTGACATTAACGCTTATTCCCTAGGCCATCATGACTCTTTGTTATAAAACCTTCAAGTTGATCACTTTGGTATTCTTCACTTTTATTTAAAACCATTGTTGCAAGTAGAAAATCAGATGAAATCAACCTTTCAATCCATCTCTAGATTTATCCAAATTAGGAAATATCTCATGTCATATATAGATAAAAATTTCTTCAAGGAATTCTGTTCAAAACTCTTCTAGCCATTCCGGCAGTGCTGACTTTGACACTGCTGCCGCCATGGACCTATCCACTTTACGGTGTTGTTGAATGTTATTCTACCAGTGGCTTCTGGTAGTGACACCACTTCAGAGACGATATAATTGGAGCGAATATGAAAAGGTAAACTCACTGCCTCTCGGGTTAAGTCTGAGGAAGCAAGTGGTGAGGAAGAAGGAAGTGATGGAGGCGAAGGAGAGGAAGTGTCCGAAGCAAAAAAAAAGTTGTTGATGATGTAGAGGTGGAACCCTACGAGATTATCCGCTCCTCTTTCGACATCTCTAAAGACTTTGACGTTCAAAATCATACTGCCTGGCAACAAGAGAAAAAGAGAAACACCTCTGTTTGTTACGACCCTTCTCTAATCACTCAAGCTCATCGTCATCAACTCCGTGCTGATTGCAAGTGGGGACCTGACATTCAAATCACTCTCCCGGACCCTAACTGTGCAAGTTCTTATCACATGTTGGAATTCTCCTATGTTTACACTTACGCGTTCACTGTGGGGGTTCACCCTCCCTGTGCACAGTGCGATTGATGCATTATGTCGCACCTATAATCTCTACCTGGCCCAGCTCGAGCCTATTGTATTGTGAATCGTAGGGTGCATCGATTTTTTATGGCCCAAAAAAAAAAAGTTGAGCTGCTTTTCACTCTCCAATATTTGACATGCCTTTGCTACCTTCATTTCTACAAGGGCGACAGCGTGACCTTGGGCAGCTGGAAAAATATGCGCTGATAACCAAAAGCGAAGACACCGAGGATCGTGGATAGGCAAATCGTTACATCGCGATCTCTACCACACAAATTTCAGCAAAGCCAGGATTTCACAAAGTGTGGAATCTTGAATGTGAGTAAATTTTTACTCTATCTTTGTGCTGACCTTTCCATTCTCATTTTTCCCTTTCTCATACAATGTCTCTGTTGGCTGCCAACATAGTGGAAATTGAGCTTGTGCCCGATTTTACTAAGCGAGTCCAGGTTATCAAATCATGTCATCGAGTCAACAGGACATGGGAGCGTGCTGCTCTAAAAAATGAATGGGTTCCAAAGAGACATAGTGAATTCTCTTGACTTTAGGTCCTTTCGAGAAGTTCTTTTCAAGTTCTCTTATACTAGCTTTCCTCCGTTGTAGGTTTTTCCATCAAGGCTCCACCAATAAGAAGAACACGGGGACCAAAGGGAAGAAGGCTGGTAAGGGGAAGAAGAAATAAAAGAAATTCCCGGACCCTGATGCAGCCTTTGTCAAAATGGAGGACATCATGGTTTCTACAAAAATCAACAAGAAACTATCCAGTTCCTCTAGCTAAGGGACTTCTTCTCAAGGAAATGATATTTTCCTCGAAAGGTTTGTTTCTAAAACATTTGCTGCTAAGCCTCCTACTTTTGCTCCCGTTGAACCTCAAAAAAAAAAAGGAAAAAGGCCACCTCAAAGAGCTCAAATCGGGTTGTGCGTCCCCGCATTGAAGTGGACGCCAGTTTGAGAGTCAAACCAGCTTTTGAGTCCTAATTTAGTATAAGGGACGAGCCAAGTCATGAGGACGCCGCAGCCCCTGAGAATATGGAAATAGTGGATCTTGAGGGATCTGATCATGCTACTGAAAATATCAAGGGCAAGGCCAAAGTTGATGAGACTAGATCTCATCCGCTCTCGATCGAGGAGGGAGTAGCCATACATGTAGCACGGGCAGTTTCTGAGCCTCTTAGTGGCTCAGCTTTTGAAAGGATGATGAGAAGGATTGAGATCCTCTATGATCTGGATCTCTTCACCAGCTCTGTCGAGATCCCCAAGTGTCTCTCCCAACTGCTTGGTCCTCTTGGGGATCAATATCTTGAGATGGTGTCTATAGAGACGACAATGGCTCAATCTGCCATCAATGCACTTCGGGTAAGTTTTTCCCCTCCTATTTATTATTAGTTCCCCCTTGTACTCTAATTTCTCATTTCCTTCTTGCAGTGTCTCTATACTCACTTGAGTCGGCGCAACGTGAACATATTTAAGTACCCGAGCTCCACAAGATGAAGGATAGAATCCTTGAAAAGGAGTTGAGGCAAAAAGAAAAGGTTCTCGGTCTCAAGACTCATCTAGCTAATAAAGATGCCGAGCTCAAGAGAGTGAGTCAAGTCTCCGTAGATCTCGATGGGAAGATAAACGCTTTGGTGGATGTTCATGCTACTGAGAGCTCCAAGACGACAAAGAGGATCCAGGACTTGGAGGCTGCTCTCGAGCGAGGCAACTCGGAGCTAGTAAAAGCATCAAATAACTTGTATGATAAATTAGAAAAGCAAGAGCTCGAGTTGAATGGATTGAGTAGCCAAGTGGAAGGGCTTCCGGCGCTTAAATCTTAATTGGCTCGTCTATAGACGAGAATGCTGCTCTGATTCAAAAATCTGAGCTAAGGCAAGAGAGCTACCATGGAGAGGAATTGGGCAATCATCCAAACGCATTTGGCTACCCTTAAGGAATTCAAAGCCAGAGACTTTGACTTTGATGATGAGATTGCCAAAAACGAGGAGGCGTGTGTCAAAAGCCCAAGAAGTCATGGACAAGCTCCCATCGAGTGATGATTCGGAGGAGGATGATTATGAGCCCGACGCGGATGAAGATGGAGAAGAAGAATAAGATGATGATAAAGATGCTGATGGAGTCTCTGAAGATGGAGAGGCTTCACCCAAGGGAGACAGTGTTGATCCTCATGCTAAAAAACTTTTTCTTTTCTTTTGCTTTTAGAATGGCGTACAGGCTGCATTGCAAATAACTTTTGCTGGGGCATAAGTGCACATTTAATGAAATTTGCTTTCATTCTATTAAGTGTTTGCCTTATCTAGTCAGGATATACGTTTCAACACTCACAATATTTTTTTCTTGCAAGCTTCATTTATTTCGATTCGTTTAAGACTTATATTTTACAGAGTATCGATGTGGACTGGAACGACATCTCATTCCCGTATCGAGGCATTAGAAATCGTAATCGCACAATATAACTTCGGATAGTTAGATATTGAAACAAAGAGATGTAGAGTCAAATTCATTTCATTGATAATAGGATGTGTCTGGCATTTCATTAAACCTAGTCATAGAGAGAGTTGGGCATAACTAAAAGATTGCCGCTACCGGACACTATATGCATAGAATAAACAAAACAAGTCTTCAGGTGACAGTCCACGGTATGAAGATTGCATGTCTTTAGGTCTACAGGAAGTCCCCAGTATAAGAGGTTTCGAGTCGTGAACAGGTAAGGTTTCCTAGTATTGGACTGCACACCATCTCTTCCATCCCCCCAGTGCTCGGGTGCGAGTGAAAAGGACCCGAGCACTATTCTCCGCTCCCTCCACTTTCTGAAAAAGTCAAGCAAAAAAATTTGGGGTTAGTTAATCATTCGACCTAAGCGTCAGAGCATATGAAGGTTCAGCGCCATAGGTGAATATTTGCTAAAATCAACAAGTGAGGTAAAGTACCTTAAGACTAAAAATAGTTGCGCTTCAAATTGGAGATGTTCCAATTTGGGGGTTCTAACTTCCAGTTCATGTCTTCCAACTGATATGATCCTTGCCAACTATAGCTTTGACCTGGTACAAGCCTTCCCCAATTAGCTGACAACTTCCTAGTGTTACGCTCCTTAGTTGATTGGTTCACGGACCTTTAAACATAATCTCCAACTTTAAAAGTCATGAACTTTGCTTTCTTGTTAAGGTAGTTATCAATTTGTCTTTCCTGAGCTGCCATCCGTATTAACGCTAACTTCATCCAACCGTCAAGCAAATCCAACTCCACTTACATCGCTTCTCGATTAGACTCTTATGTAGCATGAGCATACTGGAAGCTAGGTTCACCAACCTCCACGGGGATTAAGGCATCCATCTCATAAACTAAAGAAAATAGGATATCCTTCACTGTGCGATTTTCCCACAACACTCTTAGGAGTTCATCTAGCCACATACTTTTTGATGCCTCGAGTCTCTTTTTAAAACTCTCAATGATTACCCTATTCGAGGATTTGACCTGACCATTTGTACCTAGATGGTATGGGATAGACCTACCCTTTTGATTCCCCACTTCCCAAAGAAATGTATGACTTTTGAGCCAATAAACCGTGGGCCGTTGTCACACGTGATTTCTTTTAGGCTCCGAATCTGCAAATAATGTTTTTCAATATGAATTTGATGACCTCCTTCTATCGAACTTTGGCGAAATCCCCAGCTTCTACCCACTTGGAGAAACAATATGTCAACACAAGTAAATATCACACATTTCCTTAGTTTTGGGGAGTGGCCTAATGATATCCATTCCCTATTTCATAAATGGCCACAGGGACAAGATTGAGTGTAAGGGCTCAGCCTGATGATGAAGCATCCGAGCATAGCGTTGGCACTTATCACATTTCTTAATGAAGGCCTTGGCATCCGTGCTGATATCTGGCAAAGAGTACCCAGCTCTAAGCACTTTGAGAGTAAGTGCTTTCCGTCCAGAATGATTTCCACACTCACCTTCATGCAATTCTCTCATCACATACTCAATTTGTTCTGGACCTAGAAATTTATCTAGTGGACCACTATGCAACTTTTCGTACAACTCTCCCCGTATCAATGAATATGGAACCGCTTGGATTCTCAGCTTCTGAGCTTCTTTTTTATTATTTGGCAAAGTCCCCAAATCCAAATAAAAAAACAAATTTGGTGTGTCAATCACAAGTAAGGTATACCGAATTCACATCAAGCTTAACCCTTTCTAGGGCTGAGCTAACAAGGTGAGAAATCGAGGTCGTTCCTGAGTCACTCAATTCGGCAGTGTAGCCTAAGTTAGCTAAGGCATCCGCTTCCCCATTTTCTTCTTGAGGTATCTGCTCGATCCTTCATTGTTGAAACTTGGACAAGATTTGTTCAACTCTGGCTAAGAGTTGTTGCATTCTGGGCTCACGGACCGAAAATTCCTCGAGTATTTGATTCACCACCAACTGTGAATCACTTTTTTGGCTCAACTCTTTCCCCCTAGCTCCTTAGTCAGCTCTAACCCTGCTATCACCGCCTAGTATTCAGCTTCATTGTTGGTCACAGTACGAAGCCTAACATATTGTCTTATCTTTTCTCTTGTAGGAGCTACCAAGCCCCAAACCTTTAACATTTGTAGCCCCATCGATGTAAAGTGTCCAAACCCCAGAAAAAGGACCCTTGGATAACAACTCCTCTTTCTCCACCTCGGGGAGTATTTAGATGCTAAAATCAGCCACAAAATAGATTAACACTTGAGATTTTATTCCCATGAGAGGTTGATAAGTGATATCGTACTCGCTCAGTTTAACAACACACTTAGCCAACCTCCCGGACAATTCAGGCTTATGAAGTATATTCCTTAACGGAAATGTAGTACCCTAATAAGGTCTGATTGTTATCCGTAAGTCTTGTTTTGACCATGGGAAGGTGAACTTTGCAAAAGTGCCTATTTGGTTGGGAGGAATAGGACTTCTGACTCCAAGCCTGCCCTACCTGCTATAGGGTGGCATTGAAAATAAGGCAGAAGCTTACGTGCATCAATGATTAAGGCAAGTGCCAACTTTTCTAAGTGAGGATACCTGGTCTCTGCATCAAGTAGCAACTTGCTGACATAGTAGATTGGCTATTAATTTCCATATTCTTCTCGAACTAGTACAACACTCACGGACACTTCAGACATGGCAAGGTAGATTAATAATGTTTTCCCTTCCTTTGGGTTTGCAAACAACGGTGCATTTTCCAAATGATGTTTCAACTCATTCAATGCTTGATGACACTCTGGAGTCCATTTGAAAGTAGTGTTCTTCTTCAAGAATGCGAAGAACTTATGATATCACTCTTAAGACCTCGAGATGAATCTACTCAAAGCCGCGATTCGGTCAATAAGATGTTGAACTTTCTTTATCCCCGAGAGAACTTCGAGTATCTCCTTTATTGCCTTGATTTTCTCAGGGTTAGCTTGAAATCCTCGCTCGGAGACAATGAAGCCAAACACATGCCTGAGTCGACACCAAAAGCACATTTTTTGGGGTTCAGCTTCATGTTATATTGTCAAAGGATCGTGAAGGCCTCCCATAGATGGTCCAAATGATCTTCCACCCATTACCGATTTCACTAACATGTCATCGATGTATACTTCCATCAATTTTCCAATATATTCTCTGAACATGCGGTACACAAAACTTTTATACATGGCCATGATATTTTTTAGGCCGAATGACATCACCTTATAGCAGTATGTCCCCCGATCAGTGATAAATGAGATTTCTCCTTATCATTAGGCTCCATTACGATCTGACTGTACCCCGAATAAGAATCCAAGAAGGTTAATAGTTTGTGTGCAGCCGTGGAGTCTATTAACCTATCAATTTGTGGTAATCCGTGGAGTGTATTAACCTATCAATTTGTGGCAACGGATTTGAATCTTTGGGAAAAGCCTTGTTCAAATCTGTGTAGTCTCTGCACATCCGCCACTTCAGATTATTCTTTCGCATGACCACAATATTGGCCAACCATTCCGGATACTTAATCTCTCGTATGAAGCCATTGTCGAGCAACTTGTTTGTTTCATCCTCAATCACTTTTTTTATGCCAGCATGCTGCCTTTTCTATGCTTGACATGAGTGTGGTGGGGATCTATGTTGAGTTTGTGCATTCTCCGAGTCAATCCCAACCATATCGACGCGGGACTAGGCCAATAAATCATTTTTGGAATTCAATAACGTAACTATACTTTTCTTTGACTCGGGGTCCAACTCTGAGCCAATAAATATTTTCCTATCCGGATATTCTATTGACAGCGTAACAGACTCCAACTCTTCAATCGTCAAATCCTCAGCCTTTTATTTCTTTGGCTCTTGGATGCATGCCATGATATTTTCTACTTCCTCCTTTTGAGGTTCCGACTCGACTGTCGAAACTATTTCTTTCCAGATCCCGGGCACTCTGATTTTTATTTGGATGGTCCTATCGGGACGACTCCACTCTTTAAATCAACCAAATAGCATTCTTTTGCCATCTTTTGTTCCCCACGAATACAACAAACACCCCAAGGGTTTGGGAACTTGATGACCTAGTGAAGAGTTGAGGGCACTGCCTCCATTGTGTGGATCTAAGGCCTTTCAAGGATAACATTGTAATCTATGTCCTCGAATATAACTTAGAACATAGTTTTCTTAATAATTCATTCGGTGTAGGTAGTAAGAGTAATCTCAGCCAGTATTTTCTCCGTGGAGTTATTAAAGCCTGTCAACACGGTTGCTTTTGGGATGATTATGTCCTTCAACCACATCTTCTTCATTATTCCATAGCTGATGAAGTTTATGAAGCTGCCTGCTTCAATCAATACTTTAATGTCCGAGTCATTGATCCGCAAAATAATCACTAACGCATCATGGTAGGGGAACATCATCCTCTAAGAATCTTCATCTCCAACATGGTCTTATCTTTTGAGCCACCACCTCGGCTCCTTTTCTCATAGGTCATGGGGAGTCTTGCAAATTTCTTGGCCGAAGAGAAATTTTTCTCTATTAACTTCAGACTCCTCGGTGATCATATTTACTACCCTCTTAGAAGATTGAGGCCTCGGCGGCTGTTCCCCGCTCCTATTCTTTACAAAGGGTTGATTCCCTTTGTCTAATGGAAACTCTTTCAGCATTCCTTTCTTAAGCAGATGGGTCACTTCGTATCGCAGGGCTTTGCAGTCTTTGGTGAGATGGCTATGATTATCATGAAAATCACAGTAAAGGTTCTTATCCCTTTGTTGAACCCCAAAAATACCAGTTAAAGTAAATTTCGAGTATATCAATAATATGATGATTCCAAAGGTTTTTTTTGAAGTTGTCACCTAATTTAGAAAAATTAGGAACCAATTATTAATTAATGAATGCAAATATTATCTCTTTTAAAAGGAAAATAATTTTTAGAGATTCTGAGTAGATGGTTCATTTATTTATGAATGAAGGTCTTTGTGAAGAGCACTTTCAAAAATCCCCCAAAGGGTGGTTATTCCGACGGTTTTCATGAAAATAGCACAAAGGCTAATTTTATAAGAATAAACTTTAGGGATAAAATAAAATTTTAAGAAGATTTAGAAAAAATATGAAAAATAAGTAAATAAATAAATAGATAAAAAAACAAATAAGTAAATAAATAAATAATTTAATAATTTAATGAATAAATAATTAAATAATAAATAAATAGATATAATTATTTATTTATTTATTTAAAAGTAAATAATGATCTAAGGAAAATAAAATTTAATTGTAATTGTTTGCACTCATTATTTAACAATGGTTACTAAATTCGTAAATTAACCGATAATCTAAAGAAAAGAAAGGGAATCTTGGAGCAACTGGTAAAGTTGTCTTCATGTGACCTATAGTTCATGGGTTCAAGCCTTGAAAATAGCCACTAATGCTTGCATTAGGTTAGACTGCGTACATCACATCCCTTAGGGTAGGGCCTTTTTCCAGACCCTACATGAACGCGGGATGCTTTATGCATCGGGTTGCCCTTTTAATCTAAAGAAAAAGAATAGGATATGCACAATGCATTTCTAATATCAACAAATATCTATCAGTAAAATCTATCCTACATGGCACTTAACCGTTCTAAATGGATCCTTATAACATGAATTCTAAGGAAAGGGAAGGGAAGAAAGGTGTTAAGAAGGTAGAACCCAGAAATTTACAAACTTGTGAGCGAGCCTTGATAGCAACTTGTATGACCAAGGGAAATTTTACTTGACAAAGCTAGTCCTCTAGAAACATATCAACCATGCAACGAATAACACGAGACCAAGAATTGCTTCAGCGAATGGGTCCAAATAACATCCTTTGATAACTCGATAACAACTCAAGCCCCATTATATCGGGCTGCTCCAATCCGGAGTTCCAAAATGAACTCACTATAGTTTCATCATGCAAATAGCCAAAGTAGTAAAATTAGTATGAAATTGAGGAAAACTTTTTAACTAATAAGCATGAGTAGATAAGGAATATAGGAAACATGTCGCTTTAAGACAAAACCAATCAATTTAAGATCTGACAAACCAAACTCATTTAAAAAGAAACCAAACTGCTACCATTCTCATTTCAGTCCATTTTAAGTCAAGATAAATAAGTTAGGATTAATTCTAACACACTCAGTACTTTAATGATCAAGGTCATGAAAAGGGAAACATTTATGGGCTATATAGAGAGAACCTCTTTGCGAATTTCCAGACAGATATCAGAACATTTAACTTTACTAAACATCCAAGGAAATGGAATTAATCAGGATAAGAAATTGACATGCTAACATGACCTACATCTGTTACTTGACACATTCCAGGAAAAAAAAAAAGAGAGCTATTATGACCCTAAGCCTAAGCTAGGCGACCAAAACTTGGATTTTAAAGAATCAAAACAACTGAGATCTTGAACTTGAGAAGTAAACTGATAATATCCCAGAAAAGAGATAAAAAGAAACCTTAGACACCAAGAATGACTGAAGTTAAAGGGAAATAAAAAAAAAGACTTCAACCAGAGAGTATCAAGAAAAAAATAAGATCAAGAAAAAAATAAATTGGATTTTAAATAAAGGCTCTCATTTAAAACCTAAAACCATCCACGATTACAGTTATTTATAGTTATTTCCATCATGCTTTGGACTGAAAAACTGAGACTTAAGCACTTTCCTCCCTTAGTAAAAATGGATTGTCTATATACTTAATAAACTGAAAAATGAAAGATCCCATACATTTCACAGGCCAGACAGCTTTACACACACACCACAAGTAGGGAAACAAGGCAAGAAATGATCCCTATTCACAGGCTAACAATTCTATAACAAGAACCTGGGACCTTGACTTAACAACATGCTAAAGAGTTTTTAAAGAGAATTCAGACCCCACAAAATGAAACATGGAAGTGAGAAACAGAAAGCACTTTATATGCAAGGTTTCTAATCCCCCATTATAACAAGAATTTCCTGAAAATTTGGAACCAAACAAGCATGTTCTTGTTGTATACATAAATCAAATACTGCTCTAAGGAAAAAGAAGAAAAGATGTAGAAGAAAGCTACATAAAACACAAACTGACACACCCCTGACAGCTCCATGAAACACAAACACATATTCTACTCCTAAATGACTTGCCCTGCAACAAAATTTATTGATGGACCAGGAAACTTCAACACTTTAAGAATCAAACTGATACATCTTCCCCCACCCAAACAGAAACAAAAAGGGTGGAGACAATCAGACTGAATGAGTAGAAGGGAAACAAGACCATAAAGAATTTTTATGTATTCCAGATCTATCATGAGGTTGATTAACACACACACAAAGGATCCAGCTCACAACCAGACTAAAAAAACTAAAAATTCAGATTTTGCTTTCTCTTAATAGAAGCTGAGCTAACTCCATGCTTATCAAACATATTAAAGCTGCAAGGTACTGCTTCCAAACATTAAAAAATACTTCAGAAATAAGCTCATCCAAATCCTCATTCTTAATACTCTCAATTCTTCAACAACGTACAGACCTAATGATCTAATATATGCTCAAACCTATAGCATATGTAGAGCTTTATTAATTTTAATCTGATGCGATTAACACAAGCACACCAAATGTTCAACTTACAACAGGTTCACTAAAACCTCCAAAAAACAGATTCATCATTATAGTTAAGACACCTATCTTGATTCAACCATCAAACTTCATGAAATCCACCAAACTTCTCTCAAATTAATACACGTTTAAGTTTGAAAACTTGATGAAACATCCTTAAACAGAGATATCTCGACTATGGTCTTCAGATTATTATCTTTAAATGAAAGATGCAATCTTTGACTACATTTACCATCAAGAAGGCACACACATACAAAGTTAAATACATGTTACTCCAAAACATTGTATAATAACAAGCCTAATCAAATTTATGAATGTTCAAGATTTTAATCTATTTCAGAGTAGTGATTTGAGGCAAAATCTGAAGAAGAACAAGCTCAAACGAGAAAACGCCAACTCAAAAAAAAAAAATGGAGCAGTAACATATAATTTAAACTGAAACATAAAAAGTAGACTTTTTTTTTCTCGATTTTTCTCTCTTTTTAAAAGCAGAGAGGCCAAAAGAGAATCCCTCAAAATTAAAAAGAATACTTGCATATATATAGCCCCTCCAAGAGTTATTTCATATTTATTTTTAAAATTTGAATTTACCCCAAAAAAGACATTTTCCTTTGAGATAAAGGAGAAAAATGTCTCATCATAGCAAATGTTGGTACATTTTTTACCATTATCTCTTAAAAATTGCCCTTCGGGTATGAAAATACAGTCGCATTCGTGTGCTTCATGGATAAAAGGATGGTTTTGGAAGGTTCTTATTTGTCCAGCTAGTGAGGGCAAAGTACAGGAAAAAGGAAAAGAAGAAAGAAGAGGAGAAATTTGGGTTGGATGTAGGGTTTGAGAGAGAAGAAATAGGGTGGGGCGCTGTGAAGGGTTGAAGAGAATTGGAAAAAAAAACTGAATTTAGAGTTATGGGTCGGAATAGGTCCTTTAGTTAATAGGTATATTTTATGTGAATAGGTTGGAATTGAGGCTATGCATTACGTTTTTAGACCTCTTCCTCAAAATTAAATTATCCTCTCTTCCAATTTTAAAATTGGCCTCACCTATGAACCATTTGAGACTAATTTTAAAATTTTGGGATAAAATTTGGTGTCAACACCTTCTTCACAAGATTAGACCCCATGTTCTTTGGGAGCCTTACCCCCTTCTCAATCATTCATTTCAACACGTTCACCAATTCAGAATCTAAGACGTTGAAGTTGTACGCGAAAATTCAGGGCAAATTTTGCTCATTTGACTTCAATGATGGCTCCAAGCTATCTTTCTAATTTGACTTGCTGTTAACTTTACTTCCCAATATTTGGCTCACTTTCTGCCTCGGGGGGTTATATGGTTCATATCGGGCCTTTGAGTTACCTCTTGGTACTTCGGTGCGTCAAGATGACTCGGGGCAGTTTCTGTACCCAGAATTTCAGTTCACAAACCTCAATTCCTCTTCTTCCAATCTTATTTTAGAACTGGTTTTGGAGATTCTTCTTCTGTTTAGCAGCAACCTCAGAGTTGTTTGCATTTAAATTCTTTTCATATGCCATGATGGCCAAGCCATCATCCATCAGAGGCATATCCATTTGTTCCACTTAGAAAAGTTCAAGAAAATATTTGAGATGCTCCCTTAGCCATTGTTTAACATGGAAAATATCTTCCTTCCTCTTATGGATCTTTTGGGCCCCTGTGTGTGCCTTAATGAACAAGTCGGCCAACTCATCAAAAGTTTCATTCGATTCAGAAGGTAAATGCAAATACCAATGCAATGCCCCCTTCTCAAGCATTTTTTCAAATATTTTAAGGAGTACGGAATCCAATTCCAACTTTGTCAAATTATTTCCTCCTACCATCGCCGTGTACTCGGCTACATGGTCTATAGGGTCCAACGTACCATCAAATTTCTTCAAGATTTGTAACTTAAAATGCTTTGGAATTGGTGCTAAGGCTGCTTCTGGCTTGAAAGCCTGTTGCTTGCGTTTCAGAATGTCCAACAATTTTTTAGATTCAGGGCCCTTGGGATCCTCTCCATCCGTTTTTCAAACTGGGCTTCGAAATCTTTTTTCCACTTTTCGAGATCTAACAAGGTGCTTGATGGAACCACTGGCATTGTCTCTGTAACCATGAGAGGTGTCCCCAAAGGCATGGTACCTAGAAGCAGAGTCCTCGATCCTTCGGACTCGACCCTATTTTGAGGTCCCCCTATTACTGCGCCCTGAGGAACAGAAGTTGGAGTGCCTCTGGCTGGAACCACGGGTGGAATGTTAGTTGGAGTGATAACAAATCTCACACTCTTTGAGATAGTTGCAATTAATTGCACACCTCGGCATTAACTCTAACCTTCTCAGCAACGAACCTTTGGTGTTCTGAAAATTTCTCTCGAGTTTATCTCATGAGTTCCATGAGTTGCATGTGCCATGTTGTAGACGCCGATGAACTTGGGTCAGTTACATTGGCTAGAGGAAGTGAAGGATCTTTGGCATTACCGTCTGTATGGCCTGTTTGCCCAACGGGGCCAGATTGAACTCCAGTGAGATTTTTTTTTGTTTTCAACCATTTCGTAAGATTGAAACAAGTAAAGGTGAATGGGCGCTACAAACATGGAACGAAGCTAATTGTGTGAGCCTCACGGTGGATGCCAAATTGTATGCCTGTAAATACCGACTTAGAATACAATTAAATTTGTAAATAGGTTTAATAATAATTTGTTGTATCAAAGTTGTAATAATAGAATGAATAACAAGAAATGGCAATGATAATGACAGTAAGAACAACCAGATTGTATCGATAACTTTGGGATTACAATTGGCCAGAGTTTTGGCATGCATTTGTGAATAAATCTTACAATGAAATACAAGTGCTATCTATAGCAATTCAAGATAAGCTGATCGATAAGGCATTAATTAGCCCATTCATCCATGTTAAGATCATGGGTGACCTACGATCTTCTCCTCATTGAATGACAAGATCATGGGGCTGCTTCAGTTACAGAGTGTCAGGGTTGGACATCTCAGACACTCTATTTCCCCTTAACTCGGACGGTATGACTTCAATGCCTATCTTCGGCGACCTTCATAACCATGCTCTTCGTGACCGACACTCCGAGTTCCATGCTCCGGTTGCCACGTGTCTGAGTAAGAATTTCTCCAACATAAATAGTCTCCCCACTTTCCGAACTACAATATTTTACATCTATAACTACAAATCTTAGCTATGAAAATAAATATCATGGATAATACTTAACAATAGCTAAAAAAACTAAAATTTTGTGGCTATTTATAATTTTACGAATTTCTTAGCCACAAAATTAAAATATAGGCTATTGGGATAAAGATATTTGAGGATATTTTACCAAAAATCTGCAGGTTTTCTTTCTATTACTCATTTGTATCATTTGTTGCTTTCTGTTTATCTATTTGTTCATTGTTAAATGTCTTTTAAAAAAGTTATCAGGACATTGTCTTCTTTGGGATTTAGCATCTCCCTTTTGAATCTGATTAATGTCTTTTACCCATCGAACTAGCATAAGTATTAAAGTTTATGTTAGATTTACTCATTCTTCTGTGCTGATGATTGTTTCTTTTGAATTGAGAGAGCTCATTTATAATCTTATAGATGGAAAAATACTATAATGATGACTTTGTGGATCGACATAATGTAAGAAGATTATTTGTTAGTAGCTACAAGAATTACATCAGCTATTTTTTTTTTCAAACTGTATTATTTGTGTTGTACACAAAGTACATGTAATGTTGATGCAATGAATTTGAGAGCTTAGTGGACCAATATTTTGGAATTTAATTTTAAATAATATTTAATACTCCCTCTGTCCCACTTTGTTTGTCATACTTTCCTTATTAGTCTGTCCCAAAAAGATTATCATATTTCTAAATTTGGAAACAATTCAACTCAAAACATATTTTTTGACTCACTTATAGCCACACAAATATCTGTGGCTCATTTTAGACCACAAGTTTCAAAAGTCTTCATTTCTTTATTAAACTTTGTACCAAATAAAACTACGACAAACAAAATGGGACGGAGGGAGTATTACTTTGTATTGTGAAAGTTTTATTTAAATTTTTGTTATATTGCTAGTTTTCATATTCTTTATCTGTATATACGATTCTGAAAAATTGAAGATCATGAAAATATTTAACTATGTGTAAAATATATTAATGCTGAAACTGAATATATTTTTGCTCAAATAAATCAAGCTTTTCATCTGTTAAATTAAATATAATAAGAAAAATTCATCAATTTTGGAATAACTTGTAGCTAAGAAATTTTGATTCGTAGCTAAACATATCGATACCAACTAGTATGTCACTGTGCTACTACATATTTAAAACTTGTGACTGATAGATTAATCTTCTGCCCTAATATATCAACTTGTGGCTATGATATTAAGCTAGTTACATATTTGATTTATCGTGAAAAAAAAAAGATTATATGCTACGAATATATAATTTTCGTGGTAAAAAGTTCTAATGTTATAGCCACAACACAACCTTTTGTGAAAATAAATACTAGCGCTTAGCCACTGTACATGTAAAGTCTATGACTAACTTTTAGCCACCTCTACATTTATCTACGAAAGAATAATATTGTGGCTAAAGTGTTTGGCGAAAATTTTCATATTTAGCTACGATGTATTTCATAGCTATATGTGCATAATGTTGTAGTAAGTTTTGATACAATAGATAAGTTTGAGATAATGTGTAAATACAGAGTAGATATGATTCATATACAAATTGATATAGTAAGATACAATGTAGATACATTAGATAGAAAAAAATACCACATGTGAATAGTAAATACCAGATCTGACCAGAAAACACAAGACTTTTGCCAGGGAGCACCAAATTCTCATCGAAAAAAATACCAAACTTAAACGAATCTACGCAAAAAATACAACCAGTCATTGTGGAACGAAAGAGTAGTGATGCCAGAGAAAAGTAGTATTAATGCGGAGACGGAAGCAACATCCTGGGAAGGTCGTCGGAGAAGAAAGCGAAGGAGGAGGCCGATGCCGGAAGCAGGAAAACGGAGCTACGCCAGCATTAGAGAAGGGATGTCACCAGGATATTCTAATGTGAAGCTCTGGTGCGAGGGGTACCGGGGAGAGGGAAAGGGGAGGGGGAGAATGAGGTGGGAAAGGGCTACAACTTCTGTTATGTCTTTTGAGATTTTTATACTAATGGACACTTAGCAAACTTTTTTACAAAACATATCACACTTTAAATTTTTTTTAAAAATAACGGCATTTTAAAATTTTAAAATAACGATATTTAAAATTAAAGATAACTTTAGGTTCGCGAAACATATATATTGTGATTATTTTTATATTCGAATAACAGGAAACAAATAAGTCATATTATATAGGTTTTTTATTAGCGGGACAAATGGTAATCCCGATCATTTTGAAAGACCAAAGTTACTCTGGAGTGATTGCCACACTCGCCTTTGTGAAATTCCCTCATAACATAATCAATTTGCCCTGGACCCAAACATTTTACCAAGGGGCCACTAAACATGAGCCTATAGAGCTTGCCGTCCATAAGCCAATAGCGAGCTGCTTTAGCTTTGAGTACCCGGGAAACTTTCTTGTTCTCGAAAGGTGTACATTCTTGCAAATAAGAAACAAATTTATTTCGCCAATCCCGAGTTTTATTAACGCTGTTTACCTAATTTCGAGCTCATTTGATGGATAAATCGAACAAGTGAACCACCAAACTACTGAAGTTGTCTTCTATTTCGGCCGTTGACCTAAGGTTAGTCAGGGCGTATGCTTCAACATTCTCCTCTTGAAAGAAAGTTAAAAGATTTTTTACCTTTTCCAAGAACAATTGCATTCTTTGCTTCTAGGCAACGAAGTCTCCTTTAATTTGATTTACTACCAACTGAGAATCTCTTTTGATTTCAAACCTTTCGATTTTGAACTCCTTAGCTAACTCATGGCCTGCAACTACGTCCTCGTATTCGATCTTATTGTTAGTAAAAATATGCAATTTAATTGAGTGTCTTAGTTTTTCACATGTCGGAGCCACGAGCATGATGCCTAGGCCGGCCCCTTTAACGTTAGAAGCACAGTACATATAGAGGGTCCAAACTCTGGGGTTCAAAGTCTTTGCACTGAAGTCGGCTACAAAGTCAGGCAACAATTGTGATATGATGGCGGTACGAGGTTGATAGCTGATGTCGTACTCGCTCAGCTCGACCACCCACTTTGCTAGTCTTCCGGATAAATCCAGCCTGTGCAAAATACTTTGAAGAGGAATAGTAGTGACAACAAAAATAGAGTGACACTGAAAGCATGGCTTTAGTTTTTATGCAACTATGAAAATTTCTAGTGCCAGTTTTTCTAAGTGTGGATACCTAGTTTCCGCATTAAGTAGAGTTGTACTGACATAATAAATTGGAAATTATTTACCTTTGTCCTCCCAAACGAGGACTTCACTTACCGCCACTTCTGAAACGACAAGATAGATGAGCAAAACCTCCCCACTGACTTTGAAACCAACAGAGGGTTTAATAGGTACTGTTCCAAGTCCCTTAAAGATTTCAGACACTCCGGTGTCCAATTAAAGTTTGAGTTCTTCTTCAGGATGGAGAAAAACTTGTGACAGCATTAGGATTACCTGGAGATGAACCTACTGAGATAGGCTACTCGACCAGTCAAACGTTGGACATCTTTCTCTTTGGTTAGCACACTGATAGTTTCATCTATTGCCTTGATTTTGTCTGGATTTGCTTCGCTTTCTCTTTGCGGCACGATGAAACCCAAGAACTTGCCAGATCCAACCCCAAATGCAGACTTCTCTGGGTTAATGTTGAATCGCCTAAGTATAGCGAACATTTCCTTCAAATAATTCAAATAATCTCTCTCATTCGAAGACTTTACCAACATGTCATCGATGTATACCTCCATCATTATTCTTATCAAATGTTTAAACATACGAGTGACCAACCGTTGATAGGTAGGCCCGATATTTTTGAGGCTGAAAGGCATGACCGTATAACAGTAAGTCCCACTGTCCGTGATAAATGAAGTTTTTTCTTGGTCCTTTGGTTCCATTAAAATCTGATTATACCCTGAATAAGTATCCAAAAAACTAAGCAGTTCGTGTCCCACCATCGAATCGATCAACCGATCGATGTGAGAAAGCGGGAACGAATCCTTCAGACACGCTTTGTTCAAGTTGGTGTAGTCCACACATACCCTCAATCTTATATTCTTCTTATGGACTATGACCGTGCTAGCCAACCACTCTAGATTCTTCACCTATATGATGGGGAAATCCGTAAGGTTCAAATCGAGCCCTACGATTTCGTCTATCAATATCCACCCTTTGTGTAGATTCCGGACGGCTGTAACGGCTATTGTAAAATGCTAGCTGCAACTCCTCTTCTTCCATCCTGATCTTCGAATTGAACTCACGATGAAGATCGTCATATGTGTTCGGAGTGCATCCCCGCAACCTTTCTCTCAACTTCCTGCAAGCCTCCGATGTGTTACCATTCAAGTTGTTTACGAATGCTAAACATGCCCATCTCTCCTCAACTTGAGGAATGGTCATCTTCTCTTTATGGAATTGGTCCATGAATTCTTTTGTAGTCTCATCCGACCGCTGCTTAATATTCAAAATAGCTTCCACCCTTCTTTCCATATTTCGAGCTCCCGTATGTGCTTTGATAAACTTCACCGCTATTTCATCGAAAAACTCAATCTCGTTTTCGGACAACTGAGAATACCACGTCATGGCTCCCCCTGAGTTTTTCACACAACTTTTTCAGATGGCGAATTGTGTTCTTCATCCGTGAGATCATTTGCATGTACTACTGTCACATACATGGCAACATGATCTGCGGGTTCAGTTGTTCCATCATACTTACACACATTTTTGGGTAGTTTGAATTTTTTTGGGTATGGGTAGTGGATCGGTGCTCGCCTTAAACGGGTGCTTTGAAAATGCTTTGATAGTCACATCCTCTGTTAATTTATGTGCTCTTGGAAGCTTCTCCATAAACGACTTCATTTCTTTAAACATTACGTCCACCGAATCATCCAATATCGTCTTAAGTATAGCCATCATTCTAGCCTATGTCATGATAGTGGCCGAAGATCTCGTAGCCACGATGGCCGTACCCAACCCTCCGAATCCGACTCCTGTTGCAGGTCCCCCTATTACTGTGCCTTGTGGAACCGAGGTCGGAAAGCCTGCGGGGAGTGTCTCCGGGAGGGTAGGCGCTCTTTAACTTTCAGAGGCAGACAGAGTTGCCAATTGCAAACCTATCCTCTTGAAATGCTTGTCTTGTTCTTAATATATTTTATAAGTAGCATATTTATATCAGTAGAAGTGGTTTCGACCGCGGTTTCCTTACTCAGCTACTGACCACGAGGCGAATTCAACTGTGAATCGGCTGGAGTGTGTTCCGGAATAGGGTTTTGTTCTCGGCTTTGAGTTTCATCGACTTTCTCTTTATTTCATGAAGCATTAACCCCATCGGTGGGGTTGGGAGGCAACATACCATCGATGTTGGCTGGAGGTACGATTCCGGAGGTGTTGCCTTAGTCGTCTGCCAATGCACAAAAAAAAAGTGAGTAGACTGAAATTAATAGTAAATCTCAGAATAAATAGATTTTCAGGGCCCCACAGTGGGTGCCAAATTGTATATCCTCAAATCCGATTTAAGGTATTACAGTTAAATTTATATTTTTGAGAGCCACATGTGATCCTTTTATATCGGGATTTGATGGTTATGATTTAAATCTACGTTTAACTAGTCAGGCTAGTTATACAATTCAATGAACTATTTGATTAAAATATCGATGATTAAATAAGAGCAATAATGATAACGAGGATCAACAACTAAAGATATGAAAGATAAAGAATTGATTGAAAGCAATAAAAGATCTTATTGATTTTGAGTGTGCTCGTGCTCCACTGGAAGAAGGTAGCCTTCGTCTTCTCTAAAGTAAAGCAACGGTACAATAATGGCAGCAACACAGAGTACAAAGTAGCTATATAAATGTGAAGTGTGTATATCAAAATGTAAGTCCTACAAGGTGGGGGTAAGGGGTTATTTATAGGTTTTAGAGTCCTAAATCTAGTCGACATCCACCTCTCCCATGTCTCCTAAAGGATAAATCATGTTGTTGTACGTCATAAGAATCTTCCCCAAAAATAGCGGAGTTAGTTGGGCTAACGTTCATCTCTTCTGAGGCCGGATACTCTGTCCCCTGAGTAAGAGTGCCCAAATGATTAATCATTATTCTGACAGAACAATGCATTTCGGCTAACGATCGGCTTCCTGAAGCAGGCCCTGGTTGAGCTGTCTTCGATTCTTGCTTCTCGCTTGCAACGTCATCGAACTCGTGTCATCAAGTATCCGACCAAATTTTGGCCAATACAATTACCTCCATAACTTGTATCTCTTCATCTTCAAAACTTCTATTCATATTATGATCAATATTAGAACTTTATGGTACTTGATATAATGAAACATACCGTAATTGAAAATAAAAAGTATATAAATTATTAATTTAGAATGTAGTAATCTAAAAAGATCAAAACCTCAACCCATAAACTTTGATAGAGTGTCAGAAAAGTTGCTTTTCTTGAACAGAAGGCTTATTTGAGATAGGAAAAAGGGATATTAAGGACTAGATAGTGCAAAAAGAACATAAAAGTTCAAAGTTAATTATAAAGGAAATGTAATTCAATTTCCACTTAATTTTCTTGATATTTGAATTTATGTACTTTTCATTTCGTCTTTCATGTTATTTAACAACTAGCGAAGACAATTTTGATACAAAACTTCTATTATCTGATGAAATAAATGTATCAAAATGAAATTATCAAACATATATTAATTAGTTATGATCATATGCCATATTCAGGAAAACAACTATTTGTGGGCAAAAGTTTCCTCCTCTTGTTGCCTCATAATTTTCCACGGGAAACTTGGAAAATTACATCTTTTAAATTTAAAAAATCATCTTAAAAAAGTATTACATTCTAGTATAACCAAATATGTTTAGTTTATTTTGTAAAGGAAAATTTTTCTATGTCCAACCAGCTCCTTTATATTTTAATTCGTAAGAACTTTAAATTTTGGCAAATTCCTATGATTTGGAGTTATATACTCCTGATTGTTAAGACTAAGTTTTGAGATATTAAAGATAACTTTAGATTCCCAAAACATATATTTATATATTCGAATAGGAGCAAAAAAAATCATAGGCTTTTTATGACCGCAAAGAGTGCAGGCCAACTGACTAGTAATCTAAACTCAGATTTGTAATAGTCTTGTAACTGCTATTTGCTCAATCACGTAGTTACCATTCTCTTTTACTGAAAATGGAATATAATTAACTCTCACCATCAACAACAGCTAATCAATAATCATCCCACCTAAGATATATGTGGCGAAACGTTCACGTTTCTAATAAGTAATTAAGTTAATTTCTTACCATATTTTGTTGGTAATTCAAGGTTAAGAGACCATATCTTAAACTAATACTATATGTATTCTATTTAAGTCTAACAATCATAATCAACATTTACTATTCTCTATTCATTGTGTTAAAACAAAAATAGAAGAAATTCAACCCCCACCATTAATTAAGTAGGTAACTATTCATCCACCTAGGATATATGTGGCGACACGTTTGAGTTTCCTTGAAGTTGGGCTGCAACTATAGCCTCATAGTCAAGTCATCACAACCATTCCCCTTTCTATTTTGGTGATCTAAACACGTCATTGCACAACTTATCCTATACACCCTATACTTTTTTATTAAGTTGACCGATATTTATACTGTTTCTCTCCCTAACTAACACGTGTAAAGTGTGTCCAATAGATGCCCAAAGTCCACGCGTATCCCTCAATGATATCGCAAAAGATTTTTTCACCAACGATGCAGTAAAAACTTCCTCCCACTAAGCTATGAATTTAATCAAAGTTTCATATTATTTTCTTCTAAATCATACTTGAATGAAACTTTTTGTCTTAGATTATGTGATTTTTTTTCGTTTTTTGAAAATCAAATGAAATTTTTTATTACAAATTTTTTAAACGCCTTTTAAATATTTTAAGTTGTTTATTATTATTATTATTTATATATTTATGGTCAAAATAAAAAAAAAAGTTTAATTATCAGATTTCTGACTCCATCATAAATGGGACGAAGAGACTGTAATTCTCTTTTAATTTGAAACTGTTCATTTTAACTTTAGTTTATGGAAGTACTACTAAAGACTAAGTATTTACTTTCAAACAGTTATAATAGTTTGTAGTGTCGTTATAAAAGCATTTCACGTAATAGTTGCTGTCACTTCTCCTTTCGTCTCACACAATGGTAAAAAAATTAAAAGATTATAGTTATGTATATTGATGTTGTTTGTAATTACTCCATCCGTCCCAAATTAGTTGTCGCTTTAGAAAAAGTGGTGTGTCTCAAATTAGTTGACACTTTAGGATTTCAAGACAAAAATTGTTAGTCTTTTCCAACTATATCCTTAATAATTAAAAAAATTCTTAACAAAATTCAATAGTCAAACATTAAATAGGGGTAATATAGTAAAATACACACTCTATTTAATAATTTTCTTAATGGGCGTGAAGAAACTAAAAGCGACAATTAATTTGGGACGGAGGGAGTAACTTATAGATGCTTTAAGAATTGTGTAAAATAGATCTTTAATACAACTGTTTTCAAAAGAATCCCCCGTGACAACTTTCCAAAAAATTGGACGGTTGTCTCTTATGAGCAACTGTAGCCAACCACTTGTATGCTGACTAACTTGATTTTCGCCCTCGTGAAATAGTCCTTGCTATTATGTCCCTTTTTCTCTTTGCCCCTTATTGGAATTCACCTTCCCTAACATGGAAAAGTAAAGAAAAAGATATGTGAATATTTATAGGAATGTAGCCTCATATTGCGGGAATATTCTTAGTTCTATATCGAATATCTTGCATGGTTTGGATCTAGTGAACCTTTCCCAACATATTGTGAACATTCAGATTCCATTAATATAGAAATTGGAGCAAATGAAGTATTTCTACCACTCCAATTTGTTTGGCATAATACATATCGCCTAAAAAAAGAATCAATGGTTTGTTTGATTGATATGTTGCTAATAGAGAGCTTGTAATAATGGATTTGGGTTATATTATACAAGGACCTTTATACGAATGATAAAAAATACGGGATTATTATACGAAAGTTAAATATTGTACAAAACGTACTGTAATAAATAATAGAGTTTAATTAATATACATCGACGGTGTAAATCTTTTTACACGGTACCCTTAGTTCAAGCCTATTATAATTACTTTTTTAAGTATTCTTACTTGCTTTACTAATATATTTACTTTAATTATGCCGATGATTTGATCAGTCCTTTTTTTTACTGTCCAAGATACCAACTTTTATACAAGTTTTTGCCATTGTAATTCTTAAAGGTCAATTCTTCAATCGTGACTCAATAATCAGTCAACTTTCTAAGCTAGATTAGCTATTTAAAAAGAGTATTAGGCTTGAGAACACTATACCAAGTAATAATACTTTAAAATTTAATTATAATAGGCTTGAAATTAGCCAACGGTGTAAGATTTATAGGTATGTTATACTCTTGTCGTTTCATATTGTAAGACATAATTTAACTTGGACCGGAGCTAAAGAAATATACAAAGACTTCTGTGCCTTTACTACTTCTAGTCTTCTATTGTTGTCCGTTTACCTTAATTATCAGTAGTTTCCTTGACAATATTTTCTTATAACGGATGGTTTCATCTTATTTTTGCTAACATGTTACGAAATATTTTTCTTTGAGCCGAGGGTCTATCAGAAACAGCCTCTCCACCTTAGTGGAGGTGAGGCCTGCGTACATTTCATTCTTTCCAGACCCCATTTGTGGAATTACACTGAATATGTTGTTGTTTCTGTTGTTGTACAAATACTTTTCAAACTTGTAGTTTAAAATAGGTTATAAGTATTTATGTAACTATAAATCTTCTCATTAAGGATAATAAAAGAAGTTTAAAGTAAAATTATTTTTAAATAGACTAATAAAATAATTATGTTATTTTTTTTCAAAATGAAGGTAGTACAACTTTTGGTCTCAATATTAACCATAACTAATGCGAAAACCATACATTTCGTAAAAGTTATACGGAGTTTAATGCAAGATTATGTAATTCATACGAGCGGTATACTCCCTCTGTTCCAATTTACGTAGTGTTATTGTATTTTTAGTTTGTCTGACAAAGAATATTATTTTTATGAAATAATTTCAACCACACAAATTTCTATATCATATTTTAGACCATAAATTTTGAAAATCATATTTTTTTCCTTATATATCGTGTCAGTCAAATTCCGCCACATAAAATCGGACAGAAGACATATATGGAGTAATACAAATTTATATAGTAGTATGACAATTTTGGCTTTTACTAGTAACCAAACATGCCCTAACCATCAAGATAATTATTACACCTATTTAAAACATTTGTAGATCCGTTTTTTACTTTAGATAAACGATAACATAGCTGTCTACCAATTCTTTGCATAAAAATTTGACCTATAAATATGTCCAAAACATGACACCATTTCTTCATTCAAATCAAAAACCTTAGTACAAGAATTCAACTACGCCATTTCATCAAAAAAACACCAAAAAATTTCATATTCTCTCAATATGGCGTTTAACAAAAAATTAGCTCAACATCTTTTCAATACATACAAAATATCAAATTTCTCTATTTCTTCATGTCGTATTATTTCATCAAATTCAATAACAACCCCTTCATTTCTTGATAATTACAAAATTTCCCCTGATCCTGGAAACAATGGAATTTTCCGGCGGTTTCTCCACCGTCGTCCGGCAACTTCACCGGAGCTCCGGTCACTTCCCACCGGAGAAAAGTTAATTGAGAAATTGAAAGAAATGGATATTGGTAGAAGTAGAATTAGACTCGATGGACTTATTCCGCCGCCGGAAGAGTCGCCGGAGGAGTTGCCGGAGGAGCCGCCGGAGGGAAAGTTTACGGTGGCGGATGCAAAGAAGTTGTTAAGGTTGTCACAATTGGAAATGGTGAAATTAAGGTTAAAGAAAATTGAAAAAAGTTGTGTTACGTATTCGGAATTTATTCAGATATGTGGTGAATTTTGTTCGAATAATGAAGAAGGCGTAAAGTTCGCGAAAATGCTTGATGATTCTGGAACTGTTATTGTTCTTGGCAATGTTGTTTTCCTCAAGCCTGATCAGGTTGGTTTTTTTTTTTTTTTGGTTAACCCTTTTCCTATGCATCATATTAATACTGTCTCAAGTAGGGGTGTTCATGGTGCAGTTTGAGTCGTAAATAAAAACTAAACAAACTACTATATCAGTTTGGTTGGTGCGATTTTTGTTTTTGCTGATAGATTCTATGTAGCTTGAATCTGGACTAGTTAGATACAGTTGGTACGAGTAAATTAAGATAATTACAAAGATTAATGTACACTAATTGATTGATTAGTTTGTTGATTTTGTTAACAGTTTTTGTTGTAAATTATAAAATTTTGAGGCTGCCGAAAACTGATATAGTATTTTTTATCTATTTTGTGCTTTTTGCTCCAGACAGGGAAATGAAACAAAGTTACTCCAGATCTCTATAACGAGATGGTGATTTTTGTAAAGGAGTGTGCACCAGTCGGATCATTTTCAAAGACCCAAAATCCTCCCTTTGATTATATTTTCACCCAAAAAAGGAAAAAAAATAGAACTTGTGAAGAAAAAAAGAAACAAGAGATGTGAAAAAATAGTGATGGATTTTTTTTTTTGGGGGGGGGGGGGGGGGGAGGGGGTGAGGATTAGAGGTTGTGGAGTCCAAAAATAGAGAACTCCACCAAAAAAAGGAAAAAAGAAAATTAAATTGCTATTTATTCCCATTCCCCTTTCAAATTCTCACAAGTCATGTTTAGATACTTGACGCTAGAGAACTCTCTAGGAAATAGCAAAATGAGTTTGGTGAGAATTTGTTTATGTAGTCAATAAGAAGCCCCATTTGTCAATCCTAGCATGTTCGTATATTGTTAGAGTTCAATATTTCTACTTAACGTGGTGGATGGGGCACAAGTCTAGGCCGTGTATTCTTGGAGGAAAAAAGTGAAAGCATAACAAATTCTCGGGGTTATGATTCTTTTCATTTCTCTTAATTGGGAGATAGATAACTCTCAATAGTCAGTGGCGTAAAACACAATATTTTGTTTCATGCTTTTTATTGAGACTTGCATTGATTTTCAAATGATGTCGGTTTATTATCTATATACATATTGTTTCTTATAAAAAAAATTTATTTACCTATAGATAAAGGAAAATATTTTTACAAAGCTGTGTCAGATGACTCTGCTTTTTAAAGGGTGTTTTGTGTATAACCTTGAAATAGAATAGGTATGTCAAGTGGAATGTAAGTTTTACCCAAATGTTTTGGTACCTTGTTTTTGTTTTACAGGTGGTGAAATCCATACAAGGCCTATTGCCATTGCCTATGCCCGTGAAGAACAACCCAAATGACCCACAAATGATGAAGGAGCTCAAGCAAATGGAAGAGCAAAAGGTAGCTATTGACAAGAAAGCAGAGTCATTGGTTCGTAGAGAGTTGTGGTGTGGACTAGGCTACTTTGTGATACAAACAGCAGCATTCATGAGATTGACATTTTGGGAACTGTCCTGGGATGTCATGGAGCCGATTTGTTTCTATGTTACGTCCATGTACTGCATGGCCGGTTATGCTTTCTTCCTCAGGACATCGAAAGAGCCTTCATTCGAAGGGTTTTTCCAAAGCCGGTTTGCTGTTAAGCAAAAGCGTCTCATAAAGCTTTGGAACTTCGATCTTCAAAAGTACAATGAGCTCAGGAAAGCTTGTTATCCTCACTCGCCTCTTGGAAACACCTTATCGTTTAATAATTCTGCATCTCATGATGTCAAGTTATAATTTCAACGTTTACATTGACATTTTACTAGGTAGAAGAATCTACTTTAGGAATAGGGAAGATTATTGGAAAAAAAAAAAAAAGAATTCAAAGGAGAAAAGAGACATCAATTTTGTGATCACTCTGTTATTGTGTTTCCTTTTTCCTTTCTTCTTGATTTAGCTTTATATTCGGACAACATCTAACTTAATGTCTCATAGTGACGGCTAATGTATATGCAAAATAAAGGCTTGGGTATGAATCGGAATTCCAATAACAATAAGAATCTCACTACTTAAAATAATCCATTTGCTATCGTGGTGCATTCTCTAATTATCATTATCCAATCACAAATTAACAATAACAGCTGGAGTGCTTAATAAAATACTAGTGTACAGATGAACCCCACAAGATCTGAACTTCATCCAACGAATATGCCAAGAAAGAAAGAATTGAAAATTATTGGAATCTTTATATATCCTCTCCGAAAGACAAAACCTAGAAGAACACTAGTTTCTGTGTCATCATCCCCCAATTGTTAGGGAAATATAGAATAGGTCAAATCAAAACGCAACAATTATAAAGGAATACACGCTATTGGCATGTGTTTTTCCCCAACAGAAAATGTAAACACCTCAACTAGGAATCCATAAGCACTAATGTTGTTTGCTCAAGTCTCACATTGGCTGTGAGAAAGAACTATTAATTATTTTATATGATTTTAAATTAGGCCCAAAATTTATATTCTTTAACAGATTTTCGGAAGGTTTTGTGTCTGATATTAGTTGATGAAATGAGTGATTGTCGCAATCTATAATCTAGAACAATTTTGTATTGGAACTAGCTTTTATAGTTGAGTTAAACGCTAAGTGCTATTTTCCAAGACACACCACTTATGGTTTTAAGGACCGGTTTCTTCAATGTGTTCCTTTACTTAATTATATGCGGAATTAAAACTGTAAGTAAATGAACACTTGATGTTAGCGTGGAAAAACCTCTTAGACTAGGGATAAAAAAACCACGACCTACTCTTCCAAGTAGGATTTCAACTTCAATATGTAAAAGACTCACTTGGTTACAAGACTGCCTTCTTACTAACCTAGGACTAACTTTAATCCTCTAGTGACCTCTTTCACGATCAGTGAAGTTACTTCAAGTGCTCGACTTGAATTAAGATAATACAACTCAATAGTTACTACTACAATTGAACTAAGACCGAACTTTGACAAGACTCAAACTAAGGAACAGGCTCTCACTTAGTTCCCTGTAGCTTAATAATTACACAAATAAGATAAAGACACTTTCAATGCTATGGCTCGATTCTCTCTGTATTTGTGCACACTTCAACAGCTGAAATCCTTCTGCTTTTATAGCTTGCAAAACCCAAGAAGTCTTGAGCAATTAGAACTCCAAAGCTTCCAAGAGTTTGAGTCCTAATTGAACTCTTTTCTTGGCTACCCGAAATCCCTTAGCTCTTATCCACTCTTATGCAATCTTTTCATATCTCATGTAATCCTGCATAATTATCAAGATAAACATTAGATGTAGGATAATAATTAATATTCTCACTTAAATGATTTTGCATGAATTATTTATTCAGCTGCAATGATTCAAAGGAACATGTAGTTGGATCTATTCCTAAGTCATCAGTCAAACTTCAAGCTTATCCAAGCTAACATTTTCCCCCCTTTTTGATGATGACAAACTCATAGACGTAGCTGCATATCCTTAATGTCCTGAAGTACAACTTGGAACTCAAAGGCATCATAAGTAGAAACTCATTTCATCATTAAGGATCAGATTTTCAATTAGGTTATAAATTTCACGCAAAATCAAAACTTACTCTTCCCCCTTTTGGCATCATTGAAAAGGTTGCATAAGTTAGAATCTATCAAGTGTTAGAATAATCAGCTCATGGCCATTAAGGCAACTCAAAAATGCTAACATAATTCAAACTAAAGCAACTGCAAGACAATAATATTAGCCATCGAAGATAAGTCATCATTAACAAAAGGTTAAACCAGGGGATACAAGCAAGTACTACTGAATTATTCAAAAAACTAGAAAAGGAAAGGCTAAGGTACTAGAACTAGTCTAAATCCCACTGGCCAAAAGATGGCATATAGATAAGGTGTTCAGTATGTGGAAGGACTAGGTCCGTGAGACTTGTCCTACAGCAACTCAAACATTTGTTTGAACATTCCCTCATTTGTCTCCTTTGCTTTAGTAGCCTCTGCCTTCCAGTAGTTTCTCTCCTTCTCCAATCTAGCTATCTCAGCAGCTTGTATGGCAGCTTGTTGCCTCAAGGCCCTCACCTTGTTGTTCAAAGGTTGTTTGCCACCACCAGCCAGTGGAGGATCAGCTTGAACAGACATATCGCAGCTGATCAGGGTAGCACAACCAAATTTCTCCTTCTTTGTAGCATTGACTACCCCCTCCAAAGGAATTCACAATTTAGCAAACAAATCAGTTAAGATGAAACCAAAGGGCAACGAGTGCTTTTCTTTCTCAGTAACAACCCTCTTAATCAGATGAATCATGAACCGGGGTCAGTTAATCTGCTTATCACTATCCAACAGTTCCATAAGGACCAGGTCTATAAAACTAGCAATCCCTCTCTTCTCTTGCCTTGGCAGTAATATTTTGTTCACAAATTCAAACAGCACCTGGTGCTGAAGGTGCATTTCACTCTTCTGCACAGCCCTGGGCTTCTCCTCTTCATTATTTTCAGCAAATTTCCTAGTGATTTCCAAGCCAGTAGGCAGATTTGTTAAATCAGGCCACACCATTTTGACGTAGCTTTCATACCCCATAGATCGAATACCCAGGAATTCCCCCAGTTCCTTAGTGTTAAAAGTGATTTCTTGGTCATGGATAGAACTGGAGATCCTATCCCTTTTAATGGTACAATTCTTGTAGAATTCCTGAACCATCACTTTTGCACACTTATCTTTTATCTGAAGGACCATGTCCCTCCAACCTTGTACATACAGCTTTTGCAGCAACCACATCATACCCTCTTCCTCAACATCATAGAGTACCCTTCCTTTCAGAACTTTCCTAAACATAATGTCATCATGCACACAATGTTGAACTTCATCTCCCCGACTTTGATAAAATTCATTTTAAGTACAATTTTATAGCCAAATTTGAAGTGAAGCATTAGTGGATTTAGGTGAATTTAATCATCCCTAATTCCAACCTATTCCTTTCAAAATGATCTCTTCCTAAAGCTTTTGTAAAAATGTCAGCAATCTGCTTCTCAGTAGAACAAAATGCAATAGTGATCAAACCCTTTTTCATAATTGTCTCTCAAGAAATGGTGTCTTATATCAATGTGTTTAGTCCTCTTGTGATGCACTGAATTTTTTGTCATGTTTATAGCACTAGTGTTATCACAATAGATAGGAACAATTCCTACATCAACACCAAAATCCTGTAATTGCTATTTGATCCGCAACAATTGTGAACAACATGATGCAGCTGCCACATATTCAGCCTCAGCTGTGGAAAGTGCCACTGAATTTTGTTTCTTGGTTCCCCATGAAACCAAACAGTCACCAAGAAAGTGAGCCATACCTGAGGTACTCTTTCTATCAACAAGGAAACATGTATAGTCAGCATCAGTATATCCAACAAGATTAAAATTACCACCTTTTGGATACCATAGTCCTAAGGAACATGTTCCTTTCAAGTATCTCAATATTCTTCTAACAGCTTTCAAATGAGATTCCTTAGGATCTGACTGAAACCTAGCACACAAACCAACACTAAACACAATGTCAGGCCTACTAGCAGTTAAGTAAAGTAAGGAACCAATCATGCCCCTAAACAATTTTTGATCAACAGAAGTTCCATGTTCATCAAGATCTAATTTTGTGGCAATTGCAATAGGTGTATCAATTTCCTTAGCATTGTCCATATCAAACCTTTTAAGTAATTCCTTAACATATTTTTGTTGATGAATCATAGTTTTATTTGAGGTTTGCTTGATTTGTAAACCCAAAAAAAATTGAGTTCACCCATCATGCTTATCTCAAACTCACTCCCCTTCAAATTTGCAAATTACTTACGTAGATTTTCACAAGTGGCACCAAAGATTACATCATCTACATAAATTTAAACAATTAAGAGATGCTTACTTTTTTCTTTCGAAAACAGTGTGCTATCAATTTTACCTCTTTTATACCCATGCTGAAGTAGGAATTTTTATAGACGTTCATACCAAGCTCTTGGTGCCTGCTTGAGTGCATACAAGGCCTTGTCTAACTTGTACACATGTTCAGGGAACTGTTCATTCTCAAAACCTGGAGGTTGCTTTACATAGACTTCTTCCGTTAAGTAACCATTCAGAAATGCACTCTTAACATCCATTTGATGTAGAGTAAATTGCATGAATGTAGCAAAAGCTATAAGAAGTTTTATTGCTTCCTATCTTGCAACTGGAGTAAAAGTCTCATCATAGTCAATGCCCTCCTCTTGACTATACCCCTGAACAACTAATCTAGCCTTATTCTGGGTTACCATACCATACGCATCAAGTTTGTTCCTGAAAACCCATTTTGTTTCTATAATAGACCTATTCCTTAGCTTGGGTTCCAGATGCCAAACTTGTCTTCTTTGGAGTTGATTCAACTCTTCATGCATAGCATTGATCCAATCTGCATCCTTCAGTGCTTCTTTCATATTTTTGGGTTCAACAAGAGATAAGAAGGCACTAAAGGCACACAAATTGTGATTTTTAACTGCTGATCTAGTTTGTACTCCTGCAGCCTTGTCTAAGATTATCTGATCCACATGATGTGAATCTTGATACTTATAAGGCTTGAGTATTAGACCATTTTCAGAAGTCCCTTGCTGAGGAATAGTTTCTGAGGGAGTAGTATTGCCAGTCTGTGAGGAGGATCCATCATTTGTTCCCCTGTTTCTGTGCTACTCTTCTAAGTTCTTTCCTGAGGAATAGTTCCTTGCAGCTCACTTCTCACAGTATCCAATGTCTGCACTTGTGGATCAATTTCACCATGTTTCAGCATTCCAATCTCTTCATCCTCCTGTACCTGTTCTTGAGTCAAAATGTCAGTTTCATCAAATTTAACATGCATGCTTTCTTCAATTTTCAATGTTTTCTTGTTAAAGACTTTATAAGATTTACTATTTGAAGAATAGCCAACAAAAATTCCCTCATCACTTCTAGGATCAAATTTTCCTAAGGCATCATTTCCATTGTTTTGTATGAAACATTTGCAACCAAAAGCCTTAAGATGAGAAATATTTGATTTTCTTCCTTTAAGCAGCTCATTTTGTGTCTTTTCTATTAGTGGCCTTGTCATACATCTATTGATTATATAGCATGCAGTGCTAATGGCCTCAGCCCAAAAGCTTTGTGGAAGATTACCAGATATTAATATAGTCCTAACCATTTCCTCTAGGGTCCTATTTTTCCTTTCAACTACATCATTTTGTTGTGGTGTTCTAGGTGAGGAGAAATTGTGATTAATGCCATTTTCATTACAAAAATTACAAACATATGATTTTCAAATTCAGTTCCATGATCTGATTTAATGGCAACAATGTGACTATCTAGAGTCCTTTGAGCTTTCTTAGCAAAAATTGAAAATGCATAAAAAGCTTCTTCCTTAGATGAAAGAATTATAGTCCATATAAATCTGGATTAATCATCAACTAATACCATAACATATTTCTTACCTCTACGACTCATTGTTCTCATTGGTCTACACAGATCCATATGGACCAGTTCCAAAGATTTGGTAGTACTTACCTGTTTCTTTGGTTTGAAGGAGGATTTTACCTGCTTCTCCCTGGCACAAGCTTCACATACATTTTCATCCTTGAATTTGATGTTAGGAAGAACTATCACCAAATCCTTGGAAACAAGCTTGTTCAATTGTGAAAGATTGGTATGGCCAAGTCTTTTGTGCCATAAGAGGGGATCATTTTGCACAACACTTAGACAACTCATGCTTCCATCAGATAGTGTCAACATATCTGCCTTGTAGATATTTCCATGTCCATTTCCTTACAAAATAATCTCTCCAGAAGTTTGGTTAGTCACAATGCACCCAATAGATGAAAATTTAACATTATTACCTTAGTCACACAATTGAGATATACTCAATAAGCAATGCTTCAACCCATCTACTAGAAACACATTGTCTATACTGTGTGAATCAGACCTACGTACCTTTCCAAAGCCAATAATTTCTCCTTTCTTACCATTACCGAAGAAAACACTTCCTCCTTGAAAGGCTGAGAGTGAAAGGAATAGTTCCTTATGTCATATCATATGCCTTGAGCAACCACTGTCCATGTACCGTTTGTGGTTCATCTCCTTCGCTCTAGCCTGCAAAAGAAAACTAGGGGTTAATTTTAAGAACCCAAACTAGTTTGGGTTCCTTTCCTTGAGAAAAAGGATGAATCGGATCTCTCTTAGCCCAGAATGGTAATGGTTTCTTTGTGTGAACAGTTTTCTTTGTAATAGAGTTTTGAACTGGTTTATAAGACTTGTTCCTCTGTGCAGCCATTTCCAGAGATAGGCAATTTCTTTTCAAGTGACCAGTGTTCCCACAATGAGTGCATAACCAATTTTCAGGAAGTGTTAGATACTTACTCTTTGGATCCCATTTGGGTGAAGACTGAGATTTCATGAATCCAATACCCTTCCTGTTACTACTATGATTTTTCTGTAACTATTCTAGTGCTTCAGAGGACTTGTTCCATTTTACAGTTTTTCCTAACTCCATTTTTGTTTTAACTAAGTCCTCTTCCAGAGATCTTATCTTTTCATCTTGCACAGTTCATCAACTGTGACTTTCAATTTCTCTTCTGTAATGATCTGATGAGAATTAGCAATGCCCTTACCATTTTCAACTATTTTAACTTTTGATTTTTTATTTTCCAGTTCCTGGACAGTTGATTCAAGTGTGAGGATCTGTTCCTCTAACATGCTAATTTTCCTTTTCAAAGAGTCATTTTTAATTACTGCCTTTTTATATTCTGTTCCTAAACTTTCAATTTCATCATGCAGTTGATCTTTACCATCCCTTAGAGATTTAAAATCATTTAACACAGTATGAAATACTTTAACTAGTCTCTCGCTAGGCATGCTTTTCACATCTTCTTTATGTTTAGAAACAAATACCTCAGCATCTTCTTCATTATATGAGTCTTCAAGAGCCATTAGAGCAAGATCATCATCCAGATCATCATCAGATTGTTCATCTTCACTATCTTGCCAGCCAGCAACCATTACTTTGGGATTTTCACTTTTCTTCCAGACCTGTTCCCTAGCCTTTATTCTTTCCTCAACATATCTCTTTCTCCATTCTCCTTCCATAACTGGACATTTGCTGATGTAGTGCTCCATGCTTCCACACTTGAAGCATTCTCCAGCCTGTTTCATGTTAGAAGACCTACCATGTCCATTAGCCCCTTTTTTCTTATTCAAGTATCTTTGAACACTTTTAGCTATAAGGACCAGTTCCTTATTATCAACAGGCTTATCAGCAGCAGTCAAAGCTAGGTTAGGTTCAGTTTTAACTATTTCACCTATGTTCTTAACCTTTTTCCTTTAGTTCATAAATTTTTAAATTACCTATAAGCTCATCTAAGGATAAGGTGGTAAGATCATTGCTTTCTACAATAGCACAAGACTTAATCTCCCAAGAGTCTGGAAGAACCCTAGTTAGGATTTTTTCAACTCTATCTTCAACAATTAAAACCCTTCCCAAAGGAATAAGTTCAGATGAAAGCATTAAACCTAGTGTACATTTAAGAAATTGATTTTCCTTCTTTCATTTTAAAACTTTCATATTCAGCAAAAAGAAGTGTACCTTTAGATCTTTTGACCTGACTTGTTCCTTCATGAGCAACCTGTAGAGCATCCCAAATTTCCTTTTCAGTGGTATACCCTCTAATTCTAGTGCATTCATCAGGACTGAGTCCACAGACAAGCCACTTCCTTGCTTTGGCATTCTTTTCCCACTGCCTTAAGTCTTCAACATTGCATTCCCTTCTGGTTTTGGGAACATCATTTCCCTCAGAATCTTTCTTCATTGGAATCATGGGACCTTCAGTAACTATGTCCCACAACTCATAGTCCTCGGCTTGAAGATGATCTCTCATCCTTTCCTTCCACCATGAGTAGTATTTTCCATTGAACAAAAGTGCCCTAACAGTTGACTGACCCTCACCATTCTCTTGTGATGTACTCATTCTAATCGTAGGTGTTAACCTTTTCAAGGATAACCCACTCTGATACCAATTGATATGTCCTAAGACACACCACTTATGGTTTTAAGGGTCAGTTTCTTCAATGTGTTCCTTTACTTAATTATATGCAAAATTAAAACTGTAAGTAAATGAACACTTGATGTTAGCGTGGGAAAACCTCTTAGACTAGGGATAAAAAAACCACGACCTACTCTTCCAAGTAGGATTTCAACTTCACTATGTAAAAGACTCACTTGGTTACAAGACTACATTCTTACTAACCTAGGACTAACTCTAATCCTCTATTGACTTCTTTCACGATCAGTGAAGTTACTTCAAATGCTCGACTTGAATTAAGATAATACAACTCGATAGTAACTACTACAGTTGAACTAAAATCGAACTTTGACAAGACTCAATCTAAGGAACAGGTTCTCACTTAGTTCCCTGTAACTTAATGATTACACAAATAAGATAAAAACACTTTCGATGTTATGTCTCGATTCTCTCTGTATTTGTGCACACTTCAACAGCTGAAATTAAGGCTGTCTAATAGCCCGGTTTGGGCCGGGCCGAACCGGACCGGACCGGAAACCGGTCCGGACCGGCTCAAATCGGGCCAAATATAAAAAAAAAAAAATGCGACCCGGTTTCGATCCGGCACGTCCAAAATGGACCGGACGAACCGGACCAAAATGGACCGGACCCGGTCCGGACCGGACCGGAACCGGACCGGACCGGATGGTTGATGGGCTTAGCGAAAAATAGCCGTTGGGCAACGGCTATTTCACGCACAGCCGTTGGCCCAACGGCCAAAAATGGCTATTTTGGCCCCCCCCACTCCCCTAGGGCGCCCCCATACCCCCTACCTATTTTTTCTATAAATACCATCATTTTTCATCAATTTATTCACAATTTCTCTAATATTCTCTCTAAATCTCTATCAATCTCTCTTATTTCTACAAAAGGCTATTTGCTAAATTGCATACTAAAAAAATATTTGGAGTAAAGTGGAAATATTTTTCGGTGCGGTTCCGGTCAAGTTTCAACTTTCACTTCCTAAGTTCTACATTCTAAGTTCACGATATCAAGTAAACTCGTTCTTACTTTTTATTATCTATTTTATTTTTGTGCAATATTATTGTTTGTAGCATATTTTAGTAATTTGTTTGAAGCATATTTTAGTAATTATAAAAATGTCTGGAGTGTGGAGAGCAATTACTGGGCGTACGGGTAGCGGTCGTAGATCACGTGCTTCTAACCGAGGGGGGGATGATAGACGTAGTCGTGCTTTAGGTAAAAGACCAGTTGGTACTTCTAGCGCTCCTTCTCTTCTAGATGATTTTACTCAGGAAGATAACTCGCAATTTTTGCATGATAAAAATCTTGATGCACCACTAGATAATGATATGTTAGAGACACAATATGAAGAGTTTACCGAAGGGGCTAATTTAGATGAAACACCCACTAGTCAATTTCAAGGTGAACATGAAGAAACTGAATTACCACCTATGCTTCCTAGTAGAGAACGATATGCACGACCCGAAAGATCGGATGTGTGGAAATTTATGACTAAAGATATTGCTGCTCAGAAAGCTAAATGTCATATTTGTGCAAAAGTTTGGGAATTTAAAACCGGCAGCCATAATAGTGGGACGGGAAAGTTGAGAACACACTTAGAAAACCATCATAAGGATGAATGGAAAAGGAGGGCGGGTGGCCCTCGTTCAGGGAATAGAATGGCTCCATCGCAAGGTAGTGGAGTCCAACAGGAAATTAACCCAGTGACGGGGGGCTTATGCATTATGATAAAAAGAAAGATAGGGAACAAATGGCAAAAATGATTGCGGTAGAGTGCTTACCTTTTACATTTGCTTCTTGTCAAGGTTTTATTCGTTATATTCAAACCGTATATAATCCATATTTTCAAGGTTTTTCAAAAACTACGGTTAGAACTGATATTATAAAATTTAAAAATGAATATAGACAATATTTACGATATATATTTTATCACTTTGATTGTAGAGTTTGTCTTACTTCTGATTTGGGTCGTGGTGTTAATGGGTATGAGTATTTAACAGTTACTTGTCATTGGATAGATCTTAACTGGGTAATGCAAAAAAGAATTTTAGCATATTCTGCTGTCGATGAACCACACACAGGAAATTTTATTAAGGGAGAAGTTTCGGATATTTCTAAGGCGTATTTTCTTAATGATAAAATTTTAAGTATAACTCTTGATAATGCAACTAACAATGATTATGCTATTACTAAGTTAATACCCGCATTGCATCCCCCTTTTGAAGAATTGTTTCATGTTAGATGTGCATGTCATATATATAATTTAGTTGTAAAAGATGGCCTTAAGTTATTTGATCCTACTATTATGAAGGTTAAACTCGCAATTAGTTATATTTTTAAATCTAAAAAACCGGATAGATGGAGGGACTTTCAAGTAGAGTGTGTGAAAGAAGGTATAGCTCCTAGAAAAGTTCCCAAGGAAGTTTCAACTAGGTGGAACACTGTATATGACTCTTTGACTGTTGCTTACGCTTTACGAGTGCCTATTACTAATTATTTTAATCGCAAAGTAGCTGAAGTGTATCACCTAGAAGAAACAGATTGGCAAGATGTTGAGCGTCTTCTTCAATTTTTAGCAAAGTTTTTTTATGCTACTAAAGAATTTTCTGGTCAATATTATCCTACAATCACTACCATGTTGTATTTTATAGCTGGAATAGCAGAATTACTTAACGATTATAGATTAGTGCCTGGTTATGACGTTGCGGTAGAAGCAATGATGGAAAAATTTAAAAAATATTTTTTTCCGATTCCACCACTTTATTACATTGCATCTGTATTACATCCATGTTTTAAACGTTTTAATACGGAAATGCTCATTAGAGAAATTTATCGGAATTTGAGAATTACTGATGAAGAAACACCAAGTGTAGAAACAGTTTGTGCGCAGGTAATTGTAGATTGCCAACGGATTTATGAAAGGTATAGGCGTGCAGCTGATAATGTTGTTCCAAGTGTTCCAAGTGGAGCTGGATCAAGTTCAACGCAGGCTCCCAAAAGACCTGCAACCGAATTGGGAAGTTTTTCCAGCCTTAATCAAAGGCTTTCTAGCAGGCAGTCGAGTAGCAGCGGAGGGTTCAACGAGCTTGATGTTTATTTACTTCATGCTTGCAAGGATGTTGATTATTTTAGAAGCGATGAACTACTGCTATTTTGGAGGGATCAACAAGCACAGTTTCCAATTTTAGCAAAAATGGCGCGGGATATTCTAACTATTCAAGCATCATTTGTTGCTTCAGAAAGCGCGTTTAGCCAAGGAAGATTACAAATTGGAGATCATAGACATTCATTGAAGGAAGAAGCAATGGAGACGACCGTATTATTCAGAGATTGGATTAGATCGGAGCGAAGAAATTTTGGATTTGCAGAAGATCAAGTAGCCGATGCAGAAGCATCATCAGAAATTTTATCAGGCGATGGAAGTTTGGACAATGAAACTGAATATGAACAAGATGACTCTTTGCCACCGATTCCTCCAGAGGTGCCAGACGAAATTATTCAGAAAATGAGAAGTTTTTTTTATTAATATGTAGTTTTTGCAATTTAATATCTATGTACTTTGCAAAAAATCAACCATTATCCATTATTCAATAAAATGCGTTACGCCTTGCTATTAAGTAAATCTTTTGTTATATTCTCAAGTATCCTTTGCTATTAAGTTACCTCTTTGCAATTCAATACTAAAATACTAAATACTCAAATACTAAATACTAAATACTAAAATACTAAAATACTAAATACTAAAATACTAAAATACTAAATACTATTATACTACTAACTTAGTATTAAGTTTGAAAAAATAACAATTTACTTACATTATACTAGATTACTAAGTTTAAAAAAAATACTCAATTATACTTTTATAATACTAAAATACTACATTACATAATAGTTAATATTTTAATACTAGATTACTAGTATTATATATAAGTTATTACATAAAACTAAAATTTAAACAAAACAAATAACCAAAAAAAAAAAAAAAATAGCTAAAACGACAAAACCGGGCCGGACCGGACCGGCCCACTTCAAATTTATGTCCAAATCCGCTCCATTTTGAAAAATAGCCGTTGGCAACGGCCATAAACGGCTATTTTTCCCACCCCCACACCCATAAACGCCCCTACAGCCCTCCCCTACCTATTTTGCCTATAAGTACTCCCATATTTCATCAAATTAATCACAATTCAATATTTTCTATTCATTTCTCTTAAAAAAAAAGGCTATTTTATTAAATTTTCTATCAACATGGCTGCAAATGCAAATAATGCTAATCAAGTTCAAGGTGCTACTACAGCAGGTCCGTCTGGTGCTCCAAAAAGAACTAAACGATCCGAAGTTTGGGAATTTATCACAAAAAATAATGATACCGGCAAAGCTCAATGTACTCTTTGTCAGAGAGTTTGGAATTGGGAAGATGGAACAAATACTGGAGGGACAATGAGGTTTAAGACTCACTTGGAAAACCATCATGACCCCGAATGATCAGCTCCTGCTGGTGGCAAATATCTGCAACCACGTGATGATTGAGTCAGTGTTGAGTCGCTGAAGTTGAAAATTTATGTATTTTTCTAATTTCTAGTCTATTTTCATGTTTTTATTTTCTAATTATGCATTTTCATTTTCCAACATAATGTACTGTGTGTATTGTTGAATAATATATGTGTTTTGTGTTGTTTATTTAGATTTTAGTATTTTAAACAATAAAAAATTTAATTTAAAACAAAAAAAAAAATTAACGAACCGAACCGGACCGGGACCGGCACAATATCCGGCTGCCGGTTTCGGTTCCGATCCGGCATTGGTGCAATTGCACCGGTGCACCGGACCGGAACCGGGCCGGTGACGGATTTTTTTGTCAACCAAGCACCGGACCGGACCAGCCGAACCGGAACCGGGCCGGACCGGGCTATTAGACAGCCTTAGCTGAAATCCTTCTGCTTTTATAGCTTGCAAAACCCAAGAAGTCTTGAGCAATTAGAACTCCAAAGCTTCAAGAGTTTGAGTCCTAATCGAACTCTTTCCTTGGTTACCCGAAATCCCTTAGCTCTTATCCACTCTTATGCAATCTTTTCATATTTCGTGTAATCCTGCATAATTATCAAGATAAACATTAGATTTAGAATAATAATTAATATTTTTGCTTAAATGATTTTGCATGAATTATTTATTCAGATGCAGTGATTCAAAGGAACATGTCCTTAGATCTGTTCCTTAGTCATGAATCAAAACTTCAAGCTTATCCAAGCTAACAATAAGTTCATCTTGGAACGTACGCAAGATTTTTTGTTAGTGGTGTCAAAATATAGCTAAAAAAAATTCTTGAAATAGGCAAACACTAGTGGGATTCAAATTCTGGACTCCAAAGTTGAACCATATGTACTTGAACCAACTTACCTACCATTTCTTTTGTTTTAGTGGTGTCATTCTTTATTTTTATAGGCAATTTTTGTTTTTTGCTTATTATTATATATACATATTTAACAAAAAAATTTAATCGAGTGGTGTCGGATGACACCAGTACACTACTAATAAATCTGCCCCTATCGTAGATAACAGTTATGCAAGTTGTGCAGATATGGATGTTGGTGAATATTTGCATATGCATGTGATATTTACATCAAATCAAATACTTTAGTTTTAGTTGTTAAAAATTGAAATAAAGAAAAAAGCAATTGAAAAGTAAAACAAAACTCTTTATAATGAGTGACAAATAAAGACTCAAATATTATATTCATTGATCTTGTTTGAACATTGAGTGCGACATTTATCCGCAGGTGTTTAAGATCATGTGGGAGAAGATTTCACTGAATGGTACTTTGGTAAGAAATAGGACCAGCAGGGGAAGGTGCTTTCTGGGCAGACACATTCAAGATCGACCGTGTAGCAAGCGCAACGTCAGTTGTTAAGATTTTGCCTGGATAATTCCAGAATTCAATGTTGTACTACTCACCATATTTTTGACTCATTCGAGAAAAACGCTGAAAGACCGACAAAATTATACTTCCTCCCTCCAAAATAATAGATCATTTTGGCTTTTGAAAACTTATTAAGATAGTTGAAAAAATAATTTAGAGCCTGTTTGGCCAAACTGCGAAAAACTGCTTATTTTGAAAAGTATTCATATCAGAATTACAAATAAGTATTTTTAAAGAATAAGCAGTTTGTGATAGTGCTTTTCGAAACTGTTTGTGTTTGGATAATCTTTATAAAAAGTACTTTTGAGTGTCAAATTATAAAAAGGTGCATTATTAAAATTCATTATGTGACTAATATTATTTAAGCGTATCAAATATTTAAATATTTTTTCAATAAAAGAGTTAATTTAATATTTTATTTTCATTTAGTTTAAATATAAAATATAAAAGAAAATATATACTATGGTTTTTAATCAATAGAAATAAGGTTAAACCAAAAGAGGGAAGCAGGAAAAAAAGTTTTATTTATATTAAAAAATATATTGGTTCAAAATAATAAAATATAGTATGGTAAATAAATATTTTTGGTGAGGATATTTTTGTTTTAAAAAATTAATAAACTGCTCCTGCTTTTGCTTCTAGAGAAAAGCAGAAATTTGTAGCTTCTCCCCAACAACAGAAAAACTGTTTCTGCTTCTTTTTAAAAGTACTTTTTTCTTTTGGTACACCTTAAAGTTCTTGAAAAGCCTTTTTTTTTTTTTTGAAAAAAGTACATTTGGCTTCTGAGAAGCTTGGCCAAACAGGCTATTAGGATGGTTAGTATGTTGTCCTTTACTTTTTCTTATATTATTTAAAAAAAGTGATTGAAACAATACGAAACAAGAGTATTATGGGAAAAAAGACACTAATTTTGTCCTATTTTTCTAAATGGCCTATTATTTTGGACCAAATGAGATTGATTAAATGGCATATTATTTTAGACCGAAGGGAGTATATGCGATATTAATTCGTGGAAATACATTTTAGATATGTTACTACGTAAATGTAATGCTCCCTAGAGGACTTTTAATCTTGTAGAAGATTTAGATAGGTGGCGTTTGGTTTAGAGATGAATTCAAAATTTAAATTTTATGAGTTCTGAATTATAAGACATGATCTTAAGTGAGTAATTGTGTCATGAATTTGCACATATTTGATGAATGTCTTAACAAATATATATGGTCTATGACAAAATTACTGGTCATGCTGAACGCATATTCGAAACCTACGTCTGATCCTGGCCTGACTGATTAAAATTATAGAGTTTTATAATTCTTAATTTTCTATTTTTATTTTTGTATAATATTGACTGAGGATGAACTTAAAGGGGCTGACATAATAAGCGAACTCATATTATTAGTGTCAGCAAATTTTCTATATATTGTTAGGAGTAATTTTTGCTATTGTTTGTTGTTTGTTACTGTACAATATAAATTATCAAAAGATCATAAAGCAGCTCGCTCCTACTAGGAAAGTTCAGTTGCAGCAAAGCCCAAGAAATAGGAAAGATTTATGTACTAGTAGTTGATTCTCCCGAGTCCCGAGCACTGGATGCTTCATGCATAGCACTTGGAAGGAACGCTTTCAACATCGGGACATGTGTTTTATTCAAATATATATATATTTTTTGAATTTTAGTTCTACACACTGTTAATGTCAAATTCTTTTACTACCATATCACCAAGAGATCGAGGGAAACAGCCAGGAGCCAACCATCCACTTGCAGCCGCTTTGCTGCAGTCTTGGAAAATAGTGAGTGCCCTGCGAATGGTTGCAACTTGAAACTAAGGGGCCCTTTAGTTTGTTGCTTGTGATTAAAAAATAATTTTGATTAAAATTAGATACTCCATTTTTATTTTTGTGACTATATGGACTTTTGTTAAACTGGACTTTATACCTTACGAACAAAATCATTTCAAATGGTTGTCGTGACGAAGCCAATGGCATATGTGTTGCGCCATACTTCAGTCAATTTCTACGTCCATAAATACGTTTCCACCACTCATACTTCTTAATTTTGCAATAATAAAAATAACAACAGCATTATTGCTTTATTTGCTGTATATTTACATGGTTACGACAAGGAATTCCTTGTCAAGTAGTAGCTGCTATCCATTATCTTGAAGTATTTTCTTTATTTTTTTCTGTTGATGTCGTAAACCCTTTTTCTTTATCATTTTGTGTGCATATGAAAAGGAAAATGTAATTCATTTTAATGCCTCTTTATGCAATGAACTATTTGTATCGGGTAAAAACTCTATCACGTCGGTGTGATGCCTCGGGCCTGAGAAAAGGCGAAGCTCACGAGGACATCTCCTCAAGGAGAGAAATCACCAGCACCGCCTCGAGAAGAATCCAGTTGAGATTAAGAACAACCGACACGATGACCCCTCGAGGAGGTGAATCACCTCGACGGACGAGACTTGGCCTTCTGTAGCCATCGCCCGATGCTTTTACATTTAAAGAAAAAGATTATGATCAGACCACGATTAAAATTACTGGCACAATTATTATGTGTATAACGTTACTCTTTAATTTCCCTTGATTATAAATAGACCGCTTGTAAACAACAGGACATGAAAAATACGATATTCAACTTATACTTTTATTCACTGCCTCGTTTATCATTCTGCTTATTCATTGTCTCATTTATTCTTCCAAGCCTTTATCTAGTTCGAATTTAACCTTAGCTCGAGCATCACTTTGGTACAAGCAAATTACCAGTTAAACCTGTTGAGAGCTGGTTTTGAAGTATGACAAACGAAAAGGACTCAGAGGTTCCCACTAAGGACCTAGTCCTTGGAATAAAGGGCACGCTTGATCGAAAAGGATTATGGGTTGCAAATCCCTGCGGAACTAGGAGTAGTGGCGCGTGAATGAATATGCATCCTAGTCAGATTAAAAGAGGCGGTGTCCAGGCTGTGTCTTCGAAGTGTGAAAAGGAGTTGGTCTTCAACAAGGAAAGGAGTTACTAGGAATCCTGACTTGCCATAATTAAAAGGTTTCCTGGTAGAACTCAACTAGGGTTTCAAGACCCATATAAATGCAAGTAGCAGAGGCAGCCGAAATCAATCATTCATAAACGGAGAGTTGAGAGCATACAAAGGCGATCTAGCATCTTTCTACGTGAGTGATCTGAAGAAGACAACTTGAGTGCATGCAGTGTATTGAGTCTAGATATTCCGTCTAGGTTCGTAGAATTGCAAGTTGTCTTCAATTCGAGCTTTCATAGTTTTACCTATTGGCTTATTCAGAAGCGTATGTATTAGGTGAACTTTTGTGTAATTACTGAGAAGCTAGAGTTTAGCTTTGAGTAGTGATTAGGGTCTAGAGTGTAGCCCCTTGGTTGCAGAGTTTGTAATCAGAAACGTTTCTCTTGTGTTAGTGGATTCAGTTCTAAAATCCCAGAGTGTGGGTCATGATTTTTCTCCCTTGAGTAAGGAGTTTTCCACGTAAAATCCTTGTGTTCCTTGTGTGTGTGGTGTTGTGAGTTATAGTGTTCAAGGCAGCTAGAGCCGTCAATATGGGCTTGGCCCGTTGGGCTGGCCCGGCCTGGCCCGTTGGGCTGGCCCGGCCTGGCCCGTAATTTAATAGCGTTGGGCTAAGATTTTTTTAGCCCACGAAACACTGAGGCTTTTTAGCCCGACCCACGCAAGCCCACGGCCCGTGAGGCTTGGGTGAGGCTGAGCTGGGCCGGCCCGTGGGCTTAATTAAATAAAATAATTTAAATAATATAATAAGGACCAGTATAAAAATAATGAAACAGAGCTTCTAGTTTTGAATATTATGTTGCGGTTTTTCAGTATTTATATTTTGACAAATATTATATTATTGGTATCTTTTTATATTTTCGTTTTACTGTTATTTGGAATACGGGTTCTTGGAGAATAACAATTTACCAAATGTGTGTGGTGACTTATCAAAGTTTGTAAATTTTTTTCTGATTATATTGTGTTAACAACAGTTTATGATATCTAAAATTGCTCCAGAAATTTTATGAAATTAAGATTCTCTTTTAACTAATGACAATTGAAATAAATTTTAAGTTCGCATTGGATACTTTTTGACACCAAAGTTTGTACTATATTTTTGCTTGTTATATTATCTCCTTTATAAGAATTGTTCAGCTAGATATCATGGTAATATTTGGTTTACTTCTAGTATATACTATTATTAAAAATTCAAAAATCAAACTAATATTATTAAGAAATAATAAATAATAAATAATGGTGGGCTAGCCCGGCCCGGCCTGCAGCCCACATAGGGCTGGGTTGGGCTAATAATTTAATGGCCCGTGTGAATTGTGGGCCGGCCCGGCCTGGCCCGGCAAATTGCAAAGCCCACGTGGGCTGGGTCGGGCTGGGTCGGGCCAGCCCATTTTGACAGCACTAAAGGCAGCATAAAAGATAATTAAAGAACTAAGTTCTACGTTAGGAGAACAAGGTTCTCGTGACGAAAATCGGTAGACACTATTCAACCCCCCCTTCTAGTGTCTTCAAGAGGTGCATAGAGTGTAACAAGTGGTATCAGAACGGGTCTTCTTGTAAGAAGTTAACACCTTGAGAAGGATCAGAATGAGTGCACCACCTACCATCACTGAAGGACAGTCAGTTCAGAGGCTCCCACAGTTCAATGGGCAATACTATGCATGGTGGAAGAACAGGATGGAGAACTACATATGTGCTGAAGATTATCAACTCTGGCTGATAGTCTCTGAAGGAAATCTAATCCCCACCAAAATAGTAGGTGAAGGAGCTACTGCTAAGCAAGAACCAAAACCGAAAGAAGAGTTTAATGAGACGGACTATAAGATGATTGAAAAGAATCACAAAGCCAAACGACTGGTCATTTGTGGTCTTGGTCCTGAGGAGTTCAATCGAGTATCATCTTATAAGACGACCAAGGAAATATGGGATGCTTTGCAGGTTGCGCATGAAGGAACCACATAAGTGAAGGACTCCAAAAGGAGAATGCTGAAAAGACAATTTGAACTTTTCACCATGGGTGAGAAAGAATCAATTCAGGACATGATGACAAGGTCGACTATCATCACAAATGAAATGAGATCTCTAGATATGGAATTTCCTGAAATAGAGATGGTTGATAAAGTCCTGAATGTGCTGCTTGAAGCATGAGAACCAAAGATGACTGCCATCATTGAATCCAAACCTCTGAGATCCATCAAACTTGAAGAACTAGTTAGGAGTTTGAAAACTCATGAGATGATGAAGGACTCAAAAGCTAAACCAGATGTAAAGAAGGACAAGACCCTTGCCCTTGAAGCAACTGAAGAAACTGATGACTATGTTGATCTTCAATCAGTTGAAGCAGCAATGATAAGTGCTTTAAGACAAAAGCTCAATCTGGGAAGGTTCAAAGGATTCAGAAGAGGTGGGAAGGAGAGTTCTAGCAGGAACAACATAGTTGACAGTCCTGATTATTCAGGGTGCTTCAAATGCTTCAAAAAGGATCATGCTGTAGTAGACTGTCCTATGTGGGAAATAGAATGGATGAAAAATAGAGCATCCAAGGAAAAGGAGAAGGAGACACCAAAGGAAGCTGATAAAGATAAGAAGAAGTCGAGACGACCTCCAAACTTCATAGCAGAAAGGAGAAAGAAGAAGGAGGCATTCTATGCTACATGGGGACCAACTGACAGTGAATCCGACCATGAAAAGGATTCTGGAGATGATTCGCCGCTGGCACTAATGGGTATGTCAGACAATAGTTCTGATGAAGAAGACCTTCGAGAGTTGGGAGGAGGAAGAGATCCGTCTAAGCCTCTTGTGTTCAATGGAACTTACTACAGGAACTGGAAAAAACAGATGAAGACCTTCTTGCAAGCAGCAGACTATAGTCTATGGCTGATTGTGAAAAGAGGACCCCATGTCCATGTAAAGAGAGCTGCAAATGGTGTCTTAGTGCCAAAGAATGTAGAAGAACTGGATCCTCAAGACTTAGATTGGTTACAGGCAAACTCCAAAGCTGAATGGTACCTGAAAAGAGGACTTACCTATGATGTACTTGCTAAAATATCTGAATGCAAGTCGGCCAAGGAAGTCTGGGAAAGGCTGAAGGAGGTGTACTCAGATGACGTTCAAAAGAAGGACTCTGCTCTCATGGAAACTGATGGAACTGAAGATGCTCACTCAGCAGAGGTATGTCTATCTGAACTGAAGGAAACATTGAATACATACTCTTCTGAAAACCTAATTTTAATCACTGCTACCTTGATCAAGGGTTATGAAAAGGAGAAGCTTGAAAAAGATAAACTAATTGAAGAACTAAGTAGTCTTAGAACTAAGCACAAGAGTCTCCTAGAACAGAACATCGAACGTGAAGAAGTCAATGCTACCTTGAAAGGACAAACTCTCGTGTCAAATTCTAAGATCATTGAGCTAGAACTGGAATGCAATCAGTTAAGGGAAAGTGCAAATGGTAAGCAAGTAATAAGTGAAGTTCAAATCTTTTTGGAAAATGAATTGAAAAGAGCAAACGAAATTCTGTATCAGGAAACTGAGAAGAACAAGGTCTTAAGACAAAAGGTTGAAAAATCAAAATTTGAGCTTACCAGATTAACTAAGTGGAATAAATCATCAAAGGCAATGAACTGGGTTCTTGTAAGTCAAAACAGAGGAAAACATGGATTAGGATTTAAGAAACCACTGCCTCCATATAACCCTAAAAGCAAGTATGTGGCATTACCTTGCAACATGTTATGTACTTTTTGTGGTGAAACAGGTCATATTAAACAAAAGTGCATACATGTCAGTAAGGCAAAGGCCAAGAACAAAAGAAGTGTTTTACCTAAATGGGCTAGACAGGACTTGATTTACCCATTTTCTAATAAGAAGGGACCCAAGCTTGTCTGGGTTCCTAAGGCTAACCTCTAATTTGTTTTGCAGGCTGGAGTGAGAGAGAACAACCCAAGCTGGATTCTTGACAGTGGGTGTTCGAGGCACATGACTGGAGATAGAAGAAACTTTCTCTCACTCGCAGCATTTCAAGGAGGCAGTGTGGCCTTCGGAGGAGGAAAGAGTGGTCAAATAGTAGGAATTGAAAAGATTGGGAGAACTCTGGATCATGCTATTGAGAATGTTTATTGTGTTGACGGCCTTAGACACAATCTGCTGAGCATCTCCCAACTATGTGATAGAGGAAATGAAGTGAAGTTCTCATCTGTAGGATGCATTGTGAAGAACCTACAGAGTGGAGAAATTGTAATGGAAGGAAAGAGGGTAAACAGTGTATACAAAGCATCGCTGAAGTCATTACCTGAAAACAACCTAACATGCTTGAATGTACAAGAAAGTGACTCTCAGCTGTGGCACAAAAGAATGGGTCATGCAAGTCTCTCACAACTGAATAAGCTTGTATCAAAGGAGCTGGTTCGTGGACTGCCAAGTAAGAGATTTGAAAATATTAAGATGTGTGATGCGTGTGTAAAAGGAAAGCACGTGAGATCATCCTTCAAGTCCAAGAAGGTGGCAAGCACATTAAAACCACTGGAACTGTTACATATGGATCTGTGCGGACCTATGAGAGTCAGGAGTAGAGGAGGAAAGAGATTCGTATTCGTAATTGTTGATGACTACTCTAGATACACATGGACTCTGTTCTTGGAAACTAAAGATGAAGCCTTTGACAGTTTTAAAGACTGGGCTGGTGTTGTTCAGAAGAGACTAAGCCATGAACTCATCAGCATCATATCTGATCATGGGACTGAGTTTGAAAACTCAAAATTTTCTGAGTATTGTGCAAGAAACAACATAGATCATAATTTCTCCGCTCCAAGATCTCCCCAACAAAATAGAGTGGTTGAAAGGACGAACAGATCTCTGGAGGATATGGCCAGGACTATGCTGTTGTCAAGTGGACTTGCAAGAAACTTTTGGGCTGAAGCGATAAATACTGCATGCTACTTGCTGAACAGATGTTCAATCAGAGCAATTCTTGACAAGACCCCATATGAGTTACTCAGAGGTAGAAAACCAAATATTGCTCACCTAAGACCTTTCGGGTGTAAATGCTTTGTTCACAATAATGGAAAGGAACCTTTGGGTAAGTTTGATGCCAGGAGTGATGAGACAATATTTCTTGGTTACTCTACTCAAAGCAAAGCATACAAAGTGTTCAATAAAAGGACACAAACAATGGAAGAAAGTATGCATGTTGTCTTTGATGAATCAGACAAGGCACTGGAGGAACGTGAGACAGATGATCAAGTGATTGGTCTTAGCAGGGAAGAAGGTGTGAATGAACTGGAAGGCTCAGAAGACAAGGAGACATCAAGTGAAGATCCAAGTACATTGGAACAAGGAGTCAACTTGACAGGGGGAACTGCTGATGAAGCTGATGATTCAGCAAGTCAGGAAGAAACTCCCCAGGATAATGATGCTAGTTCTTCCAGTCATATGAAACTCAGGCCATGGAAATACCAACGATCTCATCCCTTGGAAAATGTTCTATCAGAACTGGATACAGGAATCATGACCAGGTCACTTGAAGAACTTCTGTGCTTTCTTTGCCTTCCTCTCATCTCTGGAACCAAAGAACGTAAAAGAAGCCCTAGAAGACCCAGATTGGATTCTAGCCATGCAGGAGGAACTACATCAATTCGAAAGAAGCAAAGTGTGGCATCTAGTTCCTAAGCCAAAGGACAGATCAATAATTGGAACAAAATGGGTATTCAAGAACAAACTAGATGAGCATGGTATAGTGACAAGAAATAAAGCAAGATTAGTAGTTCAAGGTTACAGTCAAGAAGAAGGAATAGACTACGATGAGACTTTTGCACCAGTGGCAAGGATGGAGGCCATCAGGATGCTAATTGCTTTTGCTACATACATGGAGTTCACTCTATATCAGATGGATGTGAAGAGTGCGTTCTTAAATGGCTACCTGAATGAAGAAGTCTGTGTGATACAGCCACCAGATTTTTATAACAATGAATTTCCTGATCACGTTTACAAACTGGACAAGGCTCTCTATGGATTGAAACAAGCTCCTAAAGCCTGGTATGAATGACTCTCAGGATTTCTACTGAAGAATGGTTTCTCAAGAGGAAAGATTGACAACACACTGTTCCTCAAAAAGAAAGGAAAAGATCTATTGGTGGTTCAAATGTATGTCGATGATAGCATCTTTGGAGCCACTGATGAGGGGTTATGCAAAGGCTTTGCTGATCTGATGGGAAGTGAATTTGAAATGAGCATGATGGGAGAACTAAATTTCTTCCTTGGTTTGCAGATAAAGCAAATGCCTGAAGGAACTATGATTCACCAGCAAAAGTATGTCAAGGAACTGCTGAAAAAGTTTGATATGGAAGGAGCGAAAGAAATGACTACTCCCATTGCACCTGGAACGAAGCTGGATTTGGACGAACTCGGTCCTTCAACAAACGAGACTAAATATAGAGGAATCATAGGTTCACTTCTCTATCTCACAGCCAGTCGGCCTGACATAGTATACAGTGTAGGACTGTGTGCTAGATTTCAGTCCAAGCCCAAAGAGTCACATTTGACAGCTGTGAAGAGAATCCTGAGATACTTGAAAGGATCTCAGGACCTCTGTCTCTGGTACCCAAGAGGAGGTACTTTTGAACTAATAGGTTTTGCTGATGCAGATTATGCAGGTCATTTGGTGGACAGTTGAAGCACTTCATGAATGACACACTTTCTAGGTCCCTGTTTGGTCTCTTGGGCTACAAAGAAGCAAAACTCAGTTGCCTTATCAACTGCTGAAGCTGAGTATGTGGCAGCTGCATCATGTTGTTCACAATTGCTATGGATCAAACAACAACTGGAAGACTTTGGTATCAAGTGTGGTGCAGTGCCAATTTTCTGTGATAACACTAGTGCAGTGAATATTGCCAAGAACCCAGTCAAACATAAAAGAACCAAGCACATTGATATTAGACACCATTTCCTAAGAGATAATGTGGAAAAGGGTCTGATTACTATGAATTCTTGCAGGACTGAAGATCAAATTGCTGACATATTTACCAAAGCATTGAACAAGGTACAGTTCGAGAGGAACAAGTTGGAATTAGGGATGACCAAAATACACGGATGACCCAGCAGGAAATTCCTTCATGATTGGTTAGTTAAGTATTCAATTGTTCATGCTTGAATGTTGTCATTAATGTCCAGTCTAACTCTGTACTTGAACAAGTACACTCGTTCAGTTTTTTAGCACCAGGTGAGAATAATGTGATCCCATAAAGAACTTACTATGTACTAAGAAGGAACCAACCAGAGCATGAGGAATCATGTCTAGGTACATTCACATTACCCTGCATGATAGAAGTCATAACTGAAATTAAAATTGTCAATCATACGTGTGTCAAGGGAGATCCTCCATATTCTTATAACTGTCCTAAATTATAGGAACACATTCCTTTTTCGGGTAGAATTCTATTTGACGTGTTGGACCCCACTACTTAAAAAGGATATATCAAATAAGTCCATAACCGTCAAAACTTTAACTCTTCCCGGTTATCAAAAAGTTCAAAAAGCTGCTTCTTTTCTTTCCATCATTACTACTTTGTCTTCCCTAGACGTTGTCAAATCACAAAACCCCTTTCTCTCTGTCGATACACCCACACAATCACCCTTCATTCACCCACTTCTACTCCATTGCACTAAAATCTTCTCTCAAGCCCTAAAAACAGAAAATTCCCTAGAAATCTCACAAATCACTCATAAATTCTTCATAATGTCTGAAAGACCACCCCCATCCACTCTTGCCCAAAGAATCGCGAGGGCTCGCACAAAATTTCTTCAAAAAGGGGACAAGAAACTGGTAAAGAAGATGAGGTCAAGGGCAGTTCTTACTACACCCATTGCACAAAGTTCATCACAATCACCGCATGAGGTAGTTATGCAGAGCCAAGTGACTCTGATACAGACAATGAAGCTGAGACCAGGAAAAGGAGGAGAGGTAGTGAGGATGAAGCTGACAGGGTGGCCTTCTTCTCTAAGCATCAGGTGTTGCCTGGCAGCATCCTGCATGATGAGAAGGAGTTTCATATGAAGCCACTGCTCAGAATGATTGGTCACCAGGGCTGGTTGAGTCTGTTTGCCAACAAGGAAAGAAAGCTGTATGCTGATGAGATCAGAGAGTTCTACACAAATTGCAAAGTTAATGCTAGGAGAGTGTTCACCACAGTGAGAGGAATAGAGATAGAGTTTGGGAGACCTGAGCTTGGAGTGATTCTTGACATACCTGCTGAAGGTTATTGCAGGTATATAAAGCTAAAATGGCCAAAGAGGACTGATGGAGTCACTCCTCTAGATGTTGTCAAGAAGTTCTCAGGTAAACCCAAGCTGAGGAAGGAGAGGAAGGTAGACAAGAAGGAAATGGAACCTGCACATCAGTTGTTGTTTGAATTTGTGCACAGGTTCCTTCTACCTAGAGGAGAGAGGAACTGCGCGGCTAGTGCTCTGGACCTGACATACATGGATCTGCTGGACAGGGGGTAAAGATTAATTTGCCTGGACTGATAATTAGACACATAAAGAGGATTGCTGACACAGATCAGAAGCCACATTCCCTTGTGCGTTCCTACATCCTCCAGCAGGTACTTGAGCACTTTGGGGTTCCTTTAGAAGCTAGGAAGAAGCCAACCATTCACCAAATGTTTGGGATTAATGTGCTTAAAAATTGTGACTTCTTCAAAGAAAGCAGAGCTTCAAAGAAACCAATGCAGGCCAAGCAAGAACAAGAAGAGGAAAGTGAGGACTACGGACCTGAAGAGGCCATTGATGCTGTGAAGGAGCTGGAGACGCATGTCCTTGAGGTTAATGAAGAAAACACAGAGCTCCACAGACAGCTGAAGTTGAAGGATCAAGAAATTGGTCGTTTGAAGATAGACTGCCACAAGTATGAGGCCGAGCTGGTAATGGAAAGGGCCAAGAATACGAAGCAACTTGAGGCGCTTGTCAAACACTTCAACATTCAGCTTTGAGTCCTCCTATCCTATCCTGTCATGTCCTCATCCTTCTACATATTTTCTACCCCCTCCTATTCTCTCCTGATTGCATATGTTGGTTGTTTAAAACAATTTGTTCTTTTCAGTTGTGTACTTAATACTAGGGTTGTGTTGATATCACAACCTGGATGATGATTTTCATTTTCTTATGCTTATGACTGGTTCCTGCTTAAATAATTAGTTCTTGATTGGGCCCTTATTTTTGCTTGTGTTTGCGCTTATTACTGACTTGTTGCCATGTGCTTTAGACTAGACAGTGTTGACAGGTTCATGCAGGTATTTGAATTCTTTTCGATGATGCCAAAAGGGGGAAGAAGGAAATGTTGGGGTGTTTGTGACCTTATTCATCTGTTTCGTTTTCTTGAACGTGTTACTGTTTGTTTTTGTTTTTTGTTCATGTCTATTCAGGTTCTTGAGCAACATTTGTTTGTCATCATCATAAATGGGGAATTTGTTGAGAGCTGGTTTTGAAGTATGACAAACGAAAAGGACTCAGAGGTTCCCACTAAAGACCTAGTCCTTGGAATAAAGGGCACGCTTGATCGAAAAGGATTATGGGTTGCAAATCCCTGCGGAACTAGGAGTAGTGGCGCGTGAATGAATATGCATCCTAGTCAGACTAAAAGAGGCGGTGTCCAGGCTATGTCTTCGAAGTGTGAAAAGGAGTTGGATTTCAACAAGGAAAAGAGTTACTAGGAATCCTGACTTGCCATAATTAAAAGGTTTCCTGGTAGAACTCAACTAGGGTTTCAAGACCCATATAAATGCAAGTAGCAGAGGCAGCCGAAATCAATCATTCACAAACGGAGAGTTGAGAGCATACAAAGGCGATCTAGCATCTTTCTACGTGAGTGATCTGAAGAAGACAACTTGAGTGCATACAGTGTATTGAGTCTAGATATTCCGTCTAGGTTCGTAGAATTGCAAGTTGTCTTTAATTCGAGCTTTCATAGTTTTACCTATTGGCTTATTCAGAAGCGTATGTATTAGGTAAACTTTTGTGTAATTACTGAGAAGCTAGAGTTTAGCTTTGAGTAGTGATTAGGGTCTAGAGTGTAGCCCCTTGGTTGCAGAGTTTGTAATCAGAAACGTTGCTCTTGTGTTAATGGATTCAGTTCTAAAATCCCAGAGTGTGGGTCGTGATTTTTCTCCCTTGAGTAAGGAGTTTTCCACGTAAAATCCTTGTGTTCCTTGTGTGTGTGTGGTGTTGTGAGTTATAGTGTTCAAGGCAGCATAAAAGATAATTTAAGAACTAGGTTCTACGTTAGGAGAACAAGATTCTTGTGACGAAAATCGGTAGACATTATTCACCTCCCCCCTTCTAGTGTCTTCAGGAGGTGCATAGAGTGTAACAAAACTCAATATAAATTCGATTTGTTGTCCTATCCCGGTTTAGGCCAACACAAATTTGCGCCGTCTGTGGGGATATTGGTAATAATGTCTGTTCCGAAGCTAAGCTTTTCCCAGATATCTGTAAAATATCGACGACCTCGATGTCACGAAAATCTGCAAGCGTCATAACCGGCTGCATAGAAATAATCGACATCAACTCTTCCTCAGTGAGGAATCTTGTAAAGTTCTCAACCAGCACTAAAAGGAGAGCCCAAATGGAAGGGGGCGGGGAACAAATCATTTTCAACGAAGGAGACTACCACGAGGTAATGACTCCTCATCATGAAGCTCTTGTTATTACCTTAAGGGTCAATGATTCAGATGTAAAACGAGTCTTAATATACCTTGGAAGTTCCGTAAATATCATCAATCACAGAGCCATTGAACAAATATGGATGAAAGACCTTGTCGTCTCAAAGATAACCACTTTAGCGGGGTTCAACAACTCCGTGGAAAGGACTTTAGGTGAATCACCCTCATAACCACCGCCGTGGGAGTTGATAAGAAAACAACTTTCCAGATAATGAACGAGGATATGGCCTACAACATCATCCTTGGGAGGCCTTAAATTTACGAAATGGAGGTCGTACCATCAACCCTTCATCAAGTAATTAAGTTTCCCACCCCGTGGGGAATTCGTGCAATCCGAAGTGACCGATTAGCGGCTCAAAAATGATATTCAGTCGCTGCAAAGAGTAGGGACGCGCATATCGGGCACTCGAGGTCACAATCAAGCGGGTTGAAGCCCCATAAAGAGGAGAGCTCGGTCCAAAAAACAGTTCCTCCTAAGCATGGAGAAAAGATCCCAACTTTCATTCAAGAGCCTAGGAAGCAAAAGGCCGAGGACTCAACGGTGGAAGAGCTAGAATCTCATGCCTTGATAGAGGAGTTCCTGGAAGGAAAATATTTATGGGCTTGGAGTTGGACGCCAAGTCTAAGAAAGCTCTCATCAAATTATTAAAAGCCAATAGTGATTGCTTCGCGTGGTCTCATGCAAACATGGTGGGGATCGACCCCAAGATCATGACGTACAGATTGAATGTAGATCCCAACAACCGCCCGGTGAAATAGAAGAAAAGGCCCCATGCCGAGGTAAAAAAGAAGGCAATCCAAGATGAAACTAAGAGGTTGCTCGACAATGAATTCATAAGAGAAGTCAAGTACCTAGATTGTCTCGCTAACATGGTAGTGGTACCCAAGAAAAATGGCAAATGGAGAATGTGTGTCGACTACACAGACTTGAATAAAGCTTGACCCAAAGACTCATACCCTCTACCCCAAATAGATAGGTTAATAGACACCACGGTTTGGACGCATATTCGGTGTACAATAAGATCCTGATAGACCCTAGTGATGAAGAAAAAACTTCTTTCATTACGGATGAAAGAACTTATTGCTACAAGGTGATGCCCTTTGGTCTCAAAAACGGCAGGCGACCTACTGGAGGTTGGTGTGTCAAATGTTCAAAGACTACATTGGGAAAATGATGGAAGCCTATATCGACGATATGTTGGTGAAATCTGCCGTTGGAAGATCATTTGAAACAACTAAAGGAAGCCTTCGCGATTTTGAGACAGTATTGCATGAAGCTTAACCCTGAAAAGTGTGCCTTTGGGGTCAGCTCGGGCAAATTCTTAGGATTTATTTTCTCGGAGATAGTCATCGAAGCAAATCCCAACAAAATCAGGGCTATACAAGAATCCCCGAGGAACTGTCAATCCCAAAGGAAGTCCAACGCTCAACTGGGCGGTTAGCCGCTTTGAGTCGATTCATTTCAAGGTCATCCAAGCTGTGCCATAAGTTCTTTTCTGTCTTGAAAAAGAACACTTCGTTCAAATGGACCCCTGAGTGCAGGGAGGCTTTGAGGGAGCTGAAACATTATTTGACCAATGCCCCGTTGTTGGCCAAACCAAAAGATGGCGAGACTTTGTTGGTTTACTTAGCTGTCTCCAAGGTGTCGGTGAGCGCAGTTCTGGTTCGGGAGGAAGAAGGAAAGCAGTAGCCCATATACTATGTTAGAAAAGCTCTCATCGACACTGAAAAAAGGTATCCTCATTTAGAAAAATTAGCGCTTGCATTAGTCATTGCTGCTCAAAAATTGCGTCCCTATTTCCAATGCCACCCAGTAGCCGTAGTAACAACTTTCCCTTTAAGAAGTATATTGCATAAACCAAAGTTTTCGAGGAGGTTATCTAGGTAGGCAGTCAAGCTAAGTGAATATGACATCATATATCAACCCCGCACAGCCATAAAATCTCAAGTGATGGCTGATTTTGTAGTTGATTTTAGTTAGGCTACTTTCCGAGGTGGAAAAAGGGAACCTAATTTCAAAAGGTTCTACTCCTGGAGTATGGAAGCTCTACACAGATGGAGTGGCCAATTCCAACAGTTCAGGGCTCGGAATAGTGCTCGAAGCCCTCGCAGGGGAAAAATTAAGGCACTCGATGAAATCTGAGAGGCTAACCAACAATGAAGCTGAATACGAGGCCGCCATAGCAGGATTGAAGGTAGCCAAAGAAATGGGGGCTGAGAATGTAGAGCTATGGTGTGACTCACAACTGGTGGTGAATCAGGTTCTCGGTGGGTATATGGTTCGAGAGCCTAGGATGAAGCAAATCGTGGTAAGAATGCAACAAGTGCTCGATGCCTTTCGAGAATGGAAGGTTATGTAAATACCACGAGAAGAACACGCTGAGGCCGATGCTCTAGCAAATTTGGCCTTGGTGGTGGAAATGGGCGACTCGGGGACTGACGCTACAATGAGGGTTTTCACGTCGGCCATGGGAAAGATGAAGCTGGAAGTAAATATTGTAAACCGATATTTGGATTGGCGAACAAAGTTCATCTCTTACCTAGAGTCGGGAAGCGGCAAAATTCAGAAAGCAAGTTATCCCATACACGATGGTATACGGATAACTGTACAAAAAACTCTATTGCGGCCTGATGGCCAAATATTTAGGCCTAGGAGAATATGAATACGTGATGAGAGAAGTACACGAAAGAACTTGTGGCAATCACTCGGGAGCGAAAGCCCTCATTTGGAAGCTACTACGAGCCGGCTATTATTGGCCTGAGATGAGCGAGCATGCTAGAGTATTCGATAGGAACTGTGCCAAATGTCAAAGGTACGCTTCTATGATTCACCAACAAGCTGAGCCCCTACACTCGGTGGTTTCACCGTGGCCATTCATGAAGTGGGGAATGGATATCATAGGACCCTTCTCCAAAGCGAATGACAGTGTCAAATGCATCCTCGTGCTTACTGATTATTTTTCCAAATGGATCGAGGCATGAGTTTTTTCCAGGATAAGACAAAAAGAGGTTATCAATTTCATATGGAAAAAGATCATATTGCCGATTTGGAGTCCCAAGGGAAATTATTTGTGATAATGGTACGTAGTTCGTTGGCTCGGAGGTCACAACCTTCCTTAAAAAATGGGGGATCAAAAGGGTAACCTCGACATCCTACTACCCAAGCGCCAATGGATAGGCTGAATCGTCAAATAGGATAATCATTGACAATCTTAAAAAGAGAATGGACGAGGCCAAAATCTCATGGCTTGATGATTTACCAGAAGTATTGTGGGAAATGAGGACAACAGAGAAGAACAGCACTGGAGAAACTCCATTTTCTCTCGTTTACGGGATCGATCCACTAATTCTTGTCGAGGTGGGTGAACTGAGCCTCCGCTATGCACACTCTACCGAGGAGTCAAATAAAAAAGCTATGAGAACAGAGTTAGATTTGCTTGAGAACGAAGAGAGATGGCATTGGTGCGGTTGACAGCCCAAAAACAACAAAAGCTATGAGAATAGAGTTAGATTTGCTTGAAGAACGAAGAGAGATGGCATTGGTACGGTTGACAGCCCAAAAACAACGAATCGAGGCTTACTTGAACAAGAAAGCCAAGCTAAGAGAATTTAAGGTTGGTGACTATGTTCTAAGAGCCTCGAATCAAACAACTAAAGAGAAAAACGTAGAAAAATTGGCCGCCAATTGGGAGGGCCCCTACCGAGTGAAAGAAATCGTAGCAAAATGATCCTATCAGCTGGCAGACCTTAAGGGGAACAAGAGCCCTTGAATTGGAACGTGTCTAATTTAAAGAGGTATTACTTTTAGCAACACGAAATATGCTCCCGAGGTCAACAGTGCTCGAGTATTCATCCTTCACCCTCGAACACTGGGGGGTGACAAGGGCGTGAGATCAATCTGCAATCGACATACAAGATCATAGCTAAAAACCTCTTCGAAAAATAACCCAGACTCGGGGACTCATCTCTAAGCTTGAATTCTTCGTCCGAAACGACTTTTTGGAAAACGAAATACGCCTAAGTACAACTAGGCCTTGTGTAAATTGGTTCAACTTCTATCAATGGAATAAAAATCGATCGATCATCTTTTTATCCATTAAACTTTTAGCCTCGGCTCGAGGGTGAGATGTCGTCCTAAGCTAGAAGGATATCGAAATAATTGATATTCAAACATTCATATATTCACAAGGCTCGAAGGCCAAAATAATTTCAAAGAAGTAGCCCGAAGGCACAAAAACAAAAACAGACGAGTAGTCACTCATATTCACTATCACTACCCGAAGCCTCTCCTTAAGACGAGCTATCACTGTTCGAAGGAAGTTGATCTAAAAACCCCCGAGCCATAGCTACATCTACCTTGGCCTTGGTAATCTCGTCATCCAAGCTAATCCCCTTTTTACACTGTTCAAGGATCCTCAAATTGGTTTGAATGATTGCCCAATTTCTGTCAACCTTCGCTCGGATAGCCCTCAAATCCAACTTAGCCTTGAACTTGGATTTAAGCTTGGAGGAAGAGGCTGGTTTCTTAGTCCGGAGAATCTTCACTTCGGCTTCAAGAGCTTTATTCTTAGCCTCGACCTCGTCCGCTTTTGAGGTAAGTAGCGAAGTTTCCTCCTCGAGTTGCTCAGTCAACCCCCTAAGTGCTGCATCGGCTGCATCAACTTGCTTCTGGAGCTCGAACTGATAATCTTCTCTTGGGACCTCTTCTCGGCCAAAAGACTATTAACTTCACCACGAGCCTGAAAAAGTTCAGTGCCAAGTTGCTCGACTTCTCTTTGAGATTGATCCAAGTTACTCTCCGAGCTGGAGAGTTTTTTTTCGAGCTCAGCAACAAGAGCCTCAACCACGTTCCTCCTATGATCCCACTCATCCCCAACCCGATGAAGATGTGCTGCTCGCTGAGCCTCGATTTCAGCTGCCTTCACAGTATAGACGTAGCCCTACAACTAAAGGGAAAAGAGTCAAAGTCTTGGAAAACAGTTAGAATGAAAAAACAGTAAAAGCAAAATGAAACCTCACATAGACTGCATGCTGAGCCGAGTAGGCCATCAAATCATCCGAGGGGATATTTTTTAGGTGATCATTCTCTAAAGGCCCAAGTATCCCTTTGCAGCTAATGGCGACCCCCATGTTGCCATCCAACAGACAAACATCTATTGGGACCGGGATTCGCCTAATCCCTTGGGGAAGATTCGCCTTAGCCCGAGGTAGATCTGCACTCGCTTGTCTCGCAGACGAGGTCACCTCGGCAGACCTATAAACCGCCTCAGCAGACTTCGCCTTGCTGGACTCTAAGCTCTCGCGAACCTTGTCAACCACTTGACTCGGTTCCTTCACAATGGTCCCCTCGACTACGCTCTGAACACAAACGTCATCTGGTTCATCAGTCAATCTTCGTCAGGGGACCGTGGGCAAATCAACCCGAGGAATTTAACCTTAGTTGGCTTCTTAGGTGTATCGCCTTTTCTTTTTGAACCTGAGAAGAAGGAAACACGTTACTCAAAGGAAAAATAAAGAGATAAATACAAAAAATAGACAAGAATACCTCTCGGGGCCTGAGTAAGAGTCTGAACAAACTCCTCAATAAGATGCAAACTAGCATCGGCATCTGGGACATCAATAACTTCAGCTCGTCGTCCATGCTTCTTTTTCTTTTTCGTCTTCTTTTTCTCTTTCTTATCTTCTTCCTTTTTCGCCTCGGCAGGCAATCATTGAAATCTGGAAAAAATGAGAAAGTTAGAAGTGAGAAAAGCGCATCGTGGAAATGAAAATAACCGGATTAGAAACATACTAACCTAGTCGCTTGCCCGACCACCTATTTTCTGCACGAGCGGCCAAAACCATCCAATCCCTATCCAGCCTCCCCTCTGCGCTAATTATGGCTTGCACCCAAGCCTTCAAATCCTGGGGAGGATTGATTGGAGGTCTTTTTGCTAAAAATACGACAAAAAGTCAGTTTTTCCATAGTTATTGAAGCCAAGTATAGAAAATAAAGACCAAAAGAAGGCTTGAGTGTCCTATTCCACGCCTCGGGGAACCCAAGGTCGGATGAAAGAGAAGAGGTGGGAAGGAGGACGAACCAATCGCACCAACTTCGATCCTCGGTGTCATCGCTCTTGGTAATAAGAGAAAATTGACCGCGCTTGTTCAACTGCACAACCCCATCTTTGTGCAGAGAAGGAGAAAATAAAGAAATCAAATGGTCGTACTCAAATGTGACCCCGGCTTTACGGCTAATGTAGTCGAGACATTGAACGACCCTCCAAAAGTCGGGGCCAAGCAAACATTGTGCAACCTGCAAAAAGTGTCTGCTATGGGGGTGAAGAGGGAGAGAAAAACCGATCAAAAAGGGGTAACTAAAAATGAAAGACTGCCCCGGAACACTATCACACGTGTGCTGCTTGGGGGTAGGAATCGAGATTGGGACCTCGGGGCTCCAATTACACTCCCCTCGGATCAGAGCCATATGTTCCTCCGAGACAAGGCTAGGAGAAAGTTGAACATGGAGATTCCTTCTCCTAACAACATCCGAGGCCGTTTGCCCCCTCATTTTAAAATCCTTGCTTGAATCAATTCGCCTTGGAATAACCCACTGAGGTTTAAGTTCCCCCTAATAACCTTTCTTTTTTTTCTTCTTCTTTTGGGGTGAGGTCTTAACTGCCTCGTTATCATCATCACATCAATGGCTCATTCAGCCGCCACCTCATCATCACCGATGTATGGTTCTTAGCTTGCTGCGCTAGGGCTATCTCCTGAACGAGAAAAAGTTGTTGAGGAGGGAGAATTTAACAAATCTTCAGTCGAAGCCAAAGCCTCAACATCAACGATTTTTTCACGTTGGGATGGAGAAGACATGGTAAAATCTTTTGAAAGTTTGAAAGAGGGGAAGAAATGCGAATGGCTCCAATAAAAATTATGGAATGATGAAGATAACAACAAAGAAAATGGCCAATTTATAGCGAAGTACAAGTGGATTAAAACGTCATGATGACAGTTACACGGGGAAGACCAACCGAAAAGACATAGCCATTCGAAACTGAGCCACGTGCAGAGGATGAGACGTTAAAACGGCTCCCGCCTTTTAAAATTTTTTGGCCAAAAACGTGCCACGTCACACTCCTGCCTAAACTCAACTCCACCCCTCGGAAAATTTTGGCAATTATCCAAAGGGTGGGGGACTATCTGTATCGGGTAAAAACTCTATCACCTCGGGGTGAGGCGTCGGGCCGGAGAAAAGGCGAAGCTCACGAGGACATCTTCCCGAGGGGAGAAATCACCAGTACCACCTTGAGAAGAATCCAATTAAGATTAAGAACAACCGACATAATGACCCCTCGAGGAGGTGAATCACCTTGACGAACGAGATTTGGCCTTCTGTAACCGTCGCCCGTTGATTTTACATTTAAAGGAAAGGATTACAAGCTGACCACGATTAAATGCGGGGTAACGGTCCTTACTGGCACAATTATTATGTGTATAACATTACTCTTTTCCTTGATTATAAATAGAATCTGCTTGTAAACAAATAGGACATGAAAAATACGATATTCAACTTATACTTTTATTCACTGCCTCGTTTATCATTCTGCTTATTCATTCTCTCGTTTATTCTTCCAAGCCTTTATCTAGTTCGAATTTAACCTTAGCTCGAATATCACTTTGATACAAAAAAATTACCAGTTAAACCCAATATAAATTCGATTTGTCCGATTTAGGTCAACACACTAATATATGGGTTTAAAGAAATCAAATGCTTGCCCCTGCTTTGACCACCTTCAAGTGCAATAACTAAAAACTTTTGACTATTTATTCACATAAAATAAGAAAATTAATGAGGCCTTGATTAATGTTTTAAAAGGCGGGGCGTAAATCGAGGCATTTTACTTACAACGAGGTGAGACGTAAGCCCCATGGATCTTATTTTTTAATTTATTTTAAATTAATAAATAGAATAATAATCAAAAAAACAAAAAATACATTAAAAATTTTAAGAAAATTAGAAATAAGAAAATATATTATAGAAAAAAAAGATCTAACTTTTTTAACAAGTAAATTGAATAATGTTAGAAAAATTTTGAGATACAAATAAAAAAAATTATTACATTATAATTAAAAACATTAGTTTTTCATTGATGAATATAAAATTGCTTCTAAATTGAAAAATAATTGAGGTCTAATAATTTTGAGTGACAAAAATAAGACATGAAGACTAATAACAATTGATGATATAAGCCTCGGCTACACATTTTTAGATTAAGTATACATATGATATTTATTCTCACGATAATTTTAATTATAATAAATGTAATATTATGTCTCGTTAATTGAGCTACACTCAATTTCTCGATTCTGTAGATGAATATAACTTGTATCATTCATTTTTAAAGAAAATCGTGCATGAACAATCTTAATTAGGGAATTGGACAGATAATTTGTATATGTTCTATAAGGCGAGCTCCGAGCGTTAAGCGTTGGGTGAGCTCTGGCGCATCGCCGGGCGCTTGAGGTATAAGCCTCACGAATCTAAAGCCCGCCTGAGAGCCTCAGGACATTTTGCAAGTGTCCCATCCCGAGGCGAGCCCCGGGCGAATTCCAAAACTGCCTTTTAAAACAGAGAACTCTTGTTTAAGTTCGTGCTTAAATTTTTTCTTTTTCTTAATTGTTCTCCCACCTGTCCGAAAAGAAACCATGGTGTGAACAATTGAAAGCTGTAACGAGAAAATTATGATATTATATAATTTTAGGAGGTAGGTTCTTGTTGAAGTGTGTTGTGGTATGGAAATGTGTCCTACATCGGTGGAAAAGAGATGGCAGGATGCTCATATAAGCTTTGGACAATCCTCCACCCTTTGAGCTAGCTTTTAGGGTGAGAGTTAGGTCCAAGCTTATATGGGCGCTCGTGTGTGTGTGGGTGCCCGTGTGATGGGCGCCCGATTTTGTTGTGCCCGGGTGTGTGGGCGCCCGATGCCCGATTTTAACATGGTATCAGAGCCTAGGGAAAGACCCTGTCCCCGGAGCGGGAAGACTGTCTTTGGTTGGAACCCCTTTGGGAACGTGGTCCACGGGCCACCCATGCGGGTATCACTAGCCATGTGGGGGGAGGGGCGGGGTGTTGAAGTGTGTTGTAGTGTGGGAATGTGTCCCACATCAGTGGAAAAGAGAGGGCAAGATGCCCATATAAGCTTCGGACAATCCTCCACCTTTTGAGCTAGCTTTTGAGGTGTCAGTTAGGTCCAACCTTATGTGGATGCCCCGTGTGTGTGGGTGCCCGTGTGATGGGGGCCAGAGTTTGTTGTGCCCGAGTGTGTGGGCTCCCGATGCCCGATTTCAAGAGTTCTCGTTTGTAAAGCAAGCAAGCCATCTGGTTTTTGTCCTACAACCCTACCCCAATTTTCTTTCTAGACTAGAAGAACTTAAATAATAATAATAATAATAATAATAATAATAATAATAATAATAATAATAATAATAATAATAATAATTTTTTGGGTTTACCAAAAATTGAGCCTTCATAATCAAATTCTTACAAGATTATTAATATTCCAAAGCTGAATTAGTTTCATTTAACTTAATACACCAATTTTGATAAGAATGCCACATCATATCGAGTAGACCCCAAGAATCAGGGGATGAATACGTTTTATTCCAAGACCACTTCTCTTTTATTTCATTTGTTTATGATAATAATGAAATATTCTTGCGTCAATTAAATTACAAGAGTACACCCTCAATAATGGACCTTTCATAGCATCAATTCTGTTCATCAAACCTTACATATTTTATGCATAGCATTAAATAGATGTCATTATTTAACCTAGATCCGATTTTAGGCCAATTAACAATTAAATTTGTATTTGTGGAGTCACGATCAATTTTTTAGATTAAGAGTTTAGCCGATTTAAATACAGGATTGTATTAATTACAAGATTATGAGTATATGCACGATTTTCGATGGTGATGTAATGATAATTAACGATGATATGAAAGTAATACGAAATAATTGAAGATAAATAAGATTAAAGCGCGAATTAAATAGGTAGAAGGAACCGTATTAGATCGCTTGATCTCGGTGAGGATCCCTTGATATTAATTACGCTTGAGGACTTGAGAACGAAATATGCAGAAATGTAAATGATGAACAGTAGTAAGCGATAGCAAATAGAGTATTTTATTGATATTGTAGATAGAGAAGAGAACGTATGCTACAATGATTTGTTGCTCCCAAACGCACACGCAAGTATACGTGGTCGACAAGTAATAAAGTGATTAATCGAGTATCGTTCCCACGAGGACTATCGTTACTACTGAAGTCTAGCAAACAATTTCCTAAGAACTCTTCAGGGATCTTTTTCCAATGGTTGAGATTTTTACTAACTAAATGTAATAATTAAATACAAGTAACTGAAGTCAAGTAACAGAGCGAATTCTAGGTTGTTATCAATAACAGAGAACGGTCCAGGGTCAGAGTTACGAACAATCCAGTTGAGTTATCCAGTTGATTCTACTTCTTGATTACCTAGATTGCTAACTAACGGGTTAATTATATTCGTGAAAACCTGTCGATTCTTTACGAGTCTATGCAAGCTACTCTAATGCCTATATTTCTATGGAATTAAATTACATGCATGCATTAAAGAACTCTATATTTAGTTAAGCCAGGTAAATAGGTATGTGTCTATCCTACCCACAAATCGATTCCTTGATGCCCAGGTATTCTTCTGATGTCTTCGCATAGAGGAAGAACTGTATCTAGAGCTGGCAAACGGGCGGGTCGGATTGGATATGGGCCGGTCAAAAATAGATAAGATAAAAATGGATAATTATCCGACCCGCCCATATTTAATGTGGATAAAAAATGGATTGAGTGATGGATAATATGGTTATCCATATTATCCATATAAATAGAAAACTATTAACCAAAAAACACTCTTATCTCTACTTACCCATAGCAACAGGATAACAGTAAGTCCAACTTTTGCTAATAATTAGAGTAAAAAAAAATCCAACTTTTACTAATAATCTCACCTGTTCATATAGCTAGCATACCCAAATATAAACTAGTAATAAGTTCCTCTATTGGATATACACGAAGAATCTAAATGATAAAGATTATAAAATGATCATTTTATTTAACTTCTTAGTTTTTTTTCAAAAGAGTTGAGATATACACGTACGGATCGGATGGAATTCAAGATGTACACTTTATTTAGTGGGAAAAATTTCAATCATCTATCTGTAATGACGAAGTAACTTTTTATTCTTGGCAAAAATTTGAAAAAAGTAAGAATAGTGGTTGATAAGACTAACTAGAAGAGTGAGTGGAAATTAGAGAAAAGAATCTTTAAAATGTTTGAACAGCTTTCTTCTCATGTTCTTATACTTTTTAAATACCAAACAGCTAACACATCCCACCAGACAAACTAAGATATTGTTACCCGTGGCAGAGTTAGAAAGTTTAACAAGGGGATTCAAACATGCGATACAGAGCTAATTTTGAGCCACCTTTGCTGCTACGCTAGAAACTTCTGTCATTTTGAAGAAGGGGTTATACAATTCATAAAAACGTATAATTTTCTAATGAAGGGGATTCAGTTGAACCTCTTTCGAACCATGTAAAACTGCCTGTGGCTATAATTACCATCACATAATCTGCTATTTTAAGTCCCTTTCTTAGAATGGCCTATTCCTCATGTTTGTTTTGGAAAAGTTGAATACAAACACCAAACTAGTACTTCAATTACAAGTCTTTGACTACACCATTTATTTCTTTATTGCTCCTGAGATAACCAAGTAATCAGTAATTTGCTGTTTAGTTCTCTGATGAAACAAAATACAGTAAAAAACAAAAGGTAATTACCAGTTTAATTGGGAGAAGTGATTCAGTAATAGATAATGTTAAGTCTTCATTCCATTCAGGATTTGAGAGTAAAAATTTAGTAGTAACAATTTGACATAGATTGAAGAGAATATCGAGGATTAAAACAAACTAGAAAAAACTCACCTAAAATCAACAACAAGAAGATGTTGGAGTGAATTTTTATCATATGTCAAAAGAATTAGATAGACTTTGGTTTCTAACTTCTAAAGTATAAGCCCCAAATATAGGTTTGAACTTTGAATTTTAAAGTGAAAATATTGTACCATAAGTGGTTATCCATTTTTATCCATTTATTTTAGTGGATAATATGGGTACTATCCATTTTGACCCAGTTAAAACAATTCAGTTATCCAGCCCATTTTTATTGGGTTGAATTGGATGGATATCCATTTTTTTAACCCAGTTTGCCAGCTCTAACTATATCTTACCAATAAGCTTATAACAAAAGTTATAACCAGTGGAGTATATTTGGTAAGATACTTCAACGCATAAATTGCATTAAAATATAATATTTAAATTTCAAGAAGCTCGCAAACGCAATTTTACCACATGTGGCCGGATTATTTTAATCCGTATAAATATTTATGAAGCTTCATTGAATAGGTTTCCCGGGAACCTTTACATGCTTCAAGGATTTTGAATCCTTCAAGGATAAATATATTGTTGCTCAATGAGCCATATAAAAGGCTGTTGCAACATTCATACGCATATCAAGTCTTTCATGCACTGCCAGATATACAACATACCTGAAAGTGATTGCATCCACCAAAAGGAGAATATAACTCCATATAATCAATGTCAGATCTTTGTGCCTCAAGTCGTACTTTATATTTAACGACTTATTTTTATCAATATTTTTGCACAAATATATCTTTGTACACCACTGGCTTTGCACCTTCAGGTGTTCGGACTATAGGTTCAAAAACTTCACGTCATCTGAGTGAAGCTAATTTTTGCTTGAAAGCATTTTGCTATTTTTGGCCAATAATTTCATGTTTGTATTCCTAACAGACTTAAGCTCAAGATCCTCATAATTATATAAATATTTAGCTTTATAATATATGTAAAATATCGTCGATGATAAATTCATATTTCGGTTCCCAATCCGACATAACATATTGAGATCTCTTCACATTCATAAATTTTCAGGTACCTGAACCTCTCATGAGGAGGTTTTATGAAATGTTATGTCGTGGACTCTTCTAGAGCCCGCCTCCTTATTTGACCATCTCAAATATTTGCTCCTTTCCTTTTTCAAGGACTTTTACCTTTGGAACCGAATGGTCTACCACGCTTCAGGCGTGCCTTAGACTCATTTACATAAATAGATTGTCTCACCAAGACATCAGGAGTATTAGCAGCTGGAATATAATATTTTTCTTTGGGTCAGTAATGCGTCTGGCAGTGACTTGCATTATCTTTATATGAGGGTCATAATCAAATGATAATTTAATTTGTTTATTCCTCAGCTGCTTTAATTTCTCCCCTAATGTTAGCCAAACTAACATTCGTTCCCAACCTTATATGGGATCCATCTTTGTGTGTTGGGGTGGAGCAATTAATAATATACGGCACATTATAATTATTAGATGGAAAATATTTGGTTCATGACCCTGAACCAATTATGAGGGGAATTTATTTTGTTGCATGTCGTGCACAAGTGCTGCTTTATGGATATACCATACCTCATACCTGATTTAGGTAGCATTGTTCTCATATGCATGGTTTAGCAATTGGAGGCTTTCAATATATGAATCTGCTAAACTTGCTTGCCAACATTACCAAGATAACTTATCTTGATTGCATAATCTGGAAATATGCTCATAATAAGATTTATTTGAGCAAATACTTAACCTCGCAAGTACCATTGCGGATTTGTAATAAAACGCACATGTGACCTTGTCATAGATGCATCTATTTATAATAATTATATGGTCCACATGACAGGTGAACGGGTCCATATTCACCTTTTATATATTCCAGAAGTGCGGGGATCCTGATCCCAAATTTAGTTGGTCGAATAATTTATTTATCTTGAGAACAAACAGCACAAAAAGAATTCTGGAAGAATCCTGATTTTTCAGTAGATACCCATGCGAATTCTCATTTATATATTTTGTGCATCATATTTGAACCGGGATGGTCAAACCGGTCATACCAACTTATAAATTTATTCATCTAGTAAACTTCTGGTTTACTATAGCATGAGTATTGTAACAATAAACTAAAAGTTTATTGTGGCATGCACATATGATTTTACCACACTTATATTTTGAGTAGTACATACTCGAGGAAGAGGCAGGGAGCTTTTCAAGCATATATATCTCACCTGACATTCTTGTAGTAATATAAAGATATTCATATCTTTCCATCAAATTTAGTCTCTTAGCCATTTTGGCAAATTTATTTGAAATTTAACAAGTTTCTTTTGAGACATACTACAATAAATATTTCATCAATCTCATTCCTCCAGGTAGCAATATTTTGGCTCTTCTGGAGCACTCAAATAGCTTTGTACTACCATATATTTTATTACACCAACCATATGGTGAATATCTCCTTTCAAGGAGAAAATCATATTATTTTTCTCATGGTAAAAATCGTTATAGGCAAGATCAATTTCTTGCTTCACTTGCTCTTATGTAATTCATAATAATACATAATTATGGCGTACGTTCTGTTCGAGAGCAATGACCATTTATGCCACAATAAATAATAGAATTATTATAGTCGAACCTTTTCTAGAGGTGAGTTGTGGTACTTTATCAACCACGCACGGGCACGTCCATATCCATCTTTCTCGAACCTCTTCTGGAGGCGAGTTTTAATATTTTATCACATATTGCCACATTCACTTCGGTGAATGGGTCTATATTCATAATTTTTTTTTTTTTTTTTTTTTTTTTTTTTTTTATGAATTTTCTCATTCATTGCAAGGAATGGACCATAATCATCTGGACTTGCCTCATGCTCATATGATACATTGAAGGCATAATTATATTTACCGTTTGAATGGTTACTTTTTTAGAACCCTTATTGTTCTCTTATTTATTTCAGAATGATAACTATTTTTCCATCCCTTGCCACGTCCACGTCCATGGTCTCTATTATTTTATCTTCTTTTAGACATAAAATTATTTGCCTTCTTTTAGACATAAAATATTATGTCTTCTTTCAGACATAAAGATATTTTGCCTTCTTTCAGGCATATCATGTTGTGTCTTCTTTCAGACATAATGATAATTTGCCTTCTTTCAGGCATATTATGTATTGCTACTACATTCATATCTGAGAATAGAGCATTATGTTGTGCTCCTACATTCACCTTATGGAATGGAGCTTGTCTTGCTCCCACATTCATCTTAGGGAATGGAGCATATATTGCTCCCACATTCACCTCTATGAATGGAGCCTATTTAGTGGACGAGCTTCATGATTTTTATCAAAAATACTTTATCTCTATTATAATACTTTAATTTACCTCAATCATCATTATGTCATCATTATCTTATTATCGCAAAAGCGTGTTACGCCATAATGCATTGGGAGCTGAATATGATGTCTTACCCTTAACTAATTGCATAATAGGCCAAAGTGTGTACATATGATGCGATTTGAAGTACAATACTCAAAGGTACTCATGCTTCGTGTAATTGAAACATAGTACTATAATCATGTATCAATGATATAACACTAATATATCGGGTAAAGATCATAAAAAAAATAAGCATTATTTCTCCAGTCTCCACTTACCAAGAGTATAAAAATTTATACCCAACTATAAATCAAAGAAGCATTCTTTAAAAGTTACCATAATTGTTTCATTCTATATATCCATGTGAGAGTAAAATATTAACCATACTACATAATCCATGTTTGCTCTCACAAGCAGTTTACCTTGAAATATGAGTAGAACTGATCTACAATATCATGTTGCTAAGCCATGCACCCTTAAATTGTTGTCAAAGGATAGCTACAAAATCAACCAAATAATGGAAGAATAGACAAAAGTTGTAGTCAGTGAAAGGTTTCCACAATTTAAAGTGGTATAAAACAAAATGAAAATAGGGTACTATTAATTTTGAGATTAACGAAAACCATAATATGAAGGAATTTAGAAACAAAAAAAAATTTATCTTGTGTTAGCAACCAGAACGTTGGCTTCTATCAATTGCATCATAATTTGCTTTTCATTTCTTCTAAATCGTGTAATAAAATAGAGACTCGTGCTGATAACGTGTTGTAAAACTAATAATAAAGTAGTGCAAGAACAAGACAAAATATATGAGAGGAGAAGGAAGAACTTGTATTATTCTCAAAGTGTTTCAAGTGTGTCTTCCATAGACAAAGTGTCCTCTATTTATAGGACACCAATATATAGTAAGTTACAAGTCATCCCAAAGGTTACAAGAATTAATAGGTGACTAAATGAGGAATTAAGTAGGAGAAAGTGGGGAGGAATTAAGTAGGAGAAAGTGGGGTAGTAAATCATAAGTTTGTGGTGAGTAGTGGTCATCTACATTAACACAAATACATGGATTTACAACATAAATCCTATTGAATACATTCATTGAAAAGTAGGATAATGAAGAAAGAATGAACAATGTGGCCTATGGACTAGGTTTTTTTGTGTCTTCTTGATTGAAACATATCAATTACTTGGAGCAAAAGTTCACAATTCTACTAATTAAAAATTCAATGTGTCCAATCAAATAAGAAGCAAAATTAGAATTGACCAATAATCAAGAGATTTAAAATTTGTAGAAAATTTTAGCGGTTGCAAATTATACTAATTACTTAAAGAAAATTTGTGTGTCCGAGTGTTAAGTTGAGAGTCTTAGCCACTTTTTAGAGCGTCGATCAACGAGAATTTAATGGTTGCAAAGCTTCAGAGGCATACGTTGAACACACAAGTTTAGAAGCATAAGTCTTGGGGACACAGCCGTTCAAGCTTTAGAAAAAGATTTGTGGATTCAAGATCTTTTACATCAACCTAGTTCTCCCAGAAATAATTTTGATGTTTGAGCGGTAACTCCAAGTAAAATCATGGAGATTGAGCGAATACGGCTATTCATCTGAAACTTTGCATATACTAGCAGAAATAGACACTATAAGAAATGGTTTGTCTTTTTGCCCGTTCTTAATAGGATTTTGCAAAAATACTCCCGTTAAGTTTAATGAAAAATTTTTGGACAGAAAAACCCTTGTCAATCTCTTGGCACGGGGCCAAGACTTGCCTTTGACCCCTCTCTATGTGCCAACACTTGCCCCTTGAAGTGTTAGGAAAAGGCAACACTTGCCCCTCCCAATCTCATCCTACATTCTTGCCATATAACTTGAAGTATTGCAAAACCACTCCTTATGGATGGTATTCGGTGAAAAATTTTGCTCTAAAAATGGCTAACGCACCTAAATTGGGATTTTATAAACAAAACCGGCCCAAAATAACTTTGTTGAAACAAAAAAATGTAATTGAGGTGAAGAAGTGAAAAATTCAGGCAAAAATCTAGCGATTTGAAATATTTTGGCAGGCGGCGGGAGGGTGGCGCACAGTTGGTGGAACAGTAGTGTGAGAGGGGGAAAGTGGCAGGTAGATTTTTTTTTTTTTTTGAGGATCAAATTTAAAAAGTAGACAACATATTTTACCCATATAATAAAAGAAGCGGGCTCTTTTTCTGTAATTTCCTATTTTGAAGTGTTATATTTGAAAATTTTTCACCTAAGGTCACTTAGATTCTTACATCTTAACTAAAGGAGGAAAGTCGAAAGAAACAGGAAAATTTCTTACAGTTTTAGCCACATTTCTAGATTCTGGCAAATTTGATGATAGTCAGGAACTTTTAAACTAAAGTCTAGTGATTTACAACAAATTTTTTGGCTATTAGGACTAAAAGTAAATTATATACTTATGGGGGCAAGATTTGTGTGTATAAACTTGTCCAAAGCAATGATTTAGACGCAATAAACAACATAAATTCAGTAAAATACAAAAAAATAATGACACCACTGGCGGGGGAATGTGTTTGCAGGTGGCTTAGTGGTTGGGGAGGGAGAAATTTGGTAGCTAGGGTGTTTTTTTATGAAGGAGTGCTAAAATTTATAATTTTAGGGATGGGTGCTATGCATGAAAAAAAATATGGCCTCCCGTTTGTAATTTTGGATAGTGGGCTGTCTATTTTTGAAAATTCCCCATAATTACACTAAAAGACAAGCAAAAGACAAAAATTACCAAAAATGACCCATATTTCCGAATCTTACCCGAGCTGTCTCCCTTTTCCTGAAATAGCAGACTGCCGCAAGTTTGTACAAGTTTATACAATTTTATACAAATTTATACACGTGTATAAAATTGTTTAAATTTGTATAAGTGTGTATATGCGAGTGAATAAATCTGCATATTAAGGATGTTTATATGATTTTTTACTTTTTTTGTGTATATTTTTGTATTTCTCTCATTGCTACATATTTATATATGTATATTCATGTATAATTTAATTTTTAGAGGGAGATTTGTGTATATAAACTTTTCCAAAGCAATGATTCAGACGCAATAAACAATATAAATTCAGTAAAATACAAAAAAGTAATGACACCATTGGCGGGGGAAGGTGTTTGCCGGTGGCTTAGTGGCTGGGGAGGGGAAAATTTGGTAGCTAGGGTGTTTTTTATGAAGGAGTGCTAAAATTTATAATTTTAGGGATGAGTGTTACGCATGAAAAAAAAATATGGCATCCTGTTTGTAATTTTGGGTAGTGGGCTGCCTATTTTTGAAAATTCCCCAATAGCTGCGCCAAAGTGTCTACTATGTGCAAAAACATTTTTTTTAAAAGGGCTTCTTAAATGAATGGCACATAAATATTTGACAACTGTATAATGCATGTATAAACAAATTATTTAATAATAACTGTATTGGATAAAAACCATCGTCACTTAAAAGAGTGATACGTGTCTGTCACGTGGCACGAGACATGTGTCTGCCACGTGGCACAGACAGAGGTTTCTCCGGACAGATGACTGGCTAGACGGTTACCACGAGCAGGCCCAAGGCAGTTACATGACGCCTCTTCAAATCAATGCGATTTGAATGAACAGTTACCTGTTCAAATAGAACTGCTCAATGAATGGTTACCAGGGCAACGGCTACCCAGCGGTTACATACCCAATGGCTGCCTAGCAAACTCTATATACAGCGTTTGTTTTCGAATCATTGTAACATACATTCTCTTCTCTATCTACAATATCAATAAAATACTCTCTTTGCTCTCGCTCACTACTGTTCATCATTTACATTACTGCATATATCGTTCTAAAGTCTTCAAGCGTAATTAATATCAAAGGATCCTCACCGAGATCAAGCGATCTAATACGGTTCCTTCTACCTATTTAATTTGCGCTTTAATCTTATTTATCTTCAATTATTTTGTATTACTTTTTTATCATCGTTAATTATCATTACATCTCCATCGAAAATCGTTCATATATATTCATAATCTTGTAATTAATGCAATCCTGTATTTAAATCGGCTAAAACTCTTAATCTAAACTATTGATCGTGACTCCGCAAATACAAATTTAATTGTTAATTGGCCTAAAATCGGATCTAGGTTAAATAATTTGGCGACCACAGTGGGAGCCGGTCAATAGCCTCTATAGGTTAATAGTTTATCTTTTTCCTGCATTGTATTCTTTTCTGTCGATCTTTTGTTTGTAACTAACATGGCAGAAAGCGATTCACAAGGAACTATGGTGGGCGGAAGTCAAGTAAGTACTCCTCCATCAAGCCCTAATTACTCTCCAGATTACTCGTTCGACAGGCAAGAACGTTCTTCCCAAGGACCAAGTAGGCAACGGAACAGGCGTGAACACTCTCAGAGCAGTACCCCGCCTAGAAGATGACGCCATAGAAGTCTCTCCCCTGGCACGCGCCGTGTAGGACCCAGTCTGCCACCCCAAGATCAAAGGAATCTCTAAGAAACAATCTTTGAGTTTATGCAACAACAAACGGAGGTCAACAGGGGAATAAACGAGGCGATCAATTTTCTTCGAAGGCAAATCCCATATGTTGCGGGGACTGGTCCTGCAGCCCAAGGTCGAGATGTTCCTTCTTCACACACTTCAAGGCAAGATGGAGAACAAAATGCGGCCAACAACGTAGGAACCATGGATCCAGCAACCCAAGCAAATCAAAATCAAAACGGAGGATCTGTGGTATCCACTGAAATGAGCGTCGTCGTGGAGGCACTCACCAAGGTATTCAAAGAGATCCAAGAAGCACTTCAAAAGTCTCTCCACGAGAGAATTGATCAAATACAAGGCGCTCCACCCACATTGAAGAAAATTGACGTTCAACGCTACTCGCAAAGGCCTTGGAAGAAGGAAGCAGCACCGAAGGCGATACCAAAAATATTCAAGATGCCAAACATTTCGAGATATCGTGGGACAACTGACCCCAATGATCATCTCATGATGTTTAGCAATTTTATAAAAGCAAGTGATCTCACCGATGAGGAAATTGAATCAGCGCAATTGAAGAAATTCGTGGAGACCATAGCGGATGGAGCTCTATGATGGTACTCAATGTTGCCATCTCCAAGACCTCACTATCAATGGTTTTTCGTTTAATCCCAGAACTATTTTTTTCTCTTTTTCAAAGTTTTTCTATTCCTTTCTATTTTTTCAGATATGGATAATTGTGGTTGTAGGTAGGTGAGAGCTTGTATCCCCCCTTCCAAGCTGTAGTAAATGCACTCTTTATATAGGAAATATAAAGAGCCAAAGAGATGTTGTGTACAACTGGGGTCAAACTTAAAAGCCATTACTTTTGCAGAAGCATGCCTGAGCTATAAATGCTTTGTTTGGAGCCTTACTCAATAGGGAAAGATGGCAGAGAAGGAGCTGCCTTTGTCAAGCTCTCTTACCTTTCTGAGCTATACATGATATCTGCCTCATTAATGAGGGAGATACTCCTTGGAATTCAATATGGACTTTAAATTTATTATAATTTTACTTTCAATTTCAGATTTAACTAAAAGAAGCCTATACTACCTAAAATTTCCTCCCAAGTCCAAGCTCAACATCAAACTTCATACTAAGCCCTAAGGACAACTCAATGGTGACCCTAATGAACACTGGACTTGAACTTCCTAATTAGACAAACTAAACTCAAACTTAAAAGTCATCAGGAATTTTAACAAATCAAATTAACTGCCTCTAATTAAGGGCCATGCTTCAAGTTAACTGCTGGATTCCTCCAGACACACTCAATCATCACATAAATCAAAACACACCTTTCATACAATTAGCATACTCCAAGCATTAGTTTCAAAATTCTGAATACCAGACTGAAATAGACCTCACTCTAAATCAAATAGGTTACAAAAGACTCTCCTAAATCATGCTCTAATTGAATTTATGACAAAATAATATATGCCTTCATGTTTGAAACAAGATGCGACTCGCACTAAGGAAAGCAATGGCAAGAACAGACAGCTTTACTTGGCAAAAATAAGTTGACGAATCATAAAATTCATGCTTTGATATGGAAGCACAACCATCAAGACAAACCCCTTGATTTTTTCCAGAGACTTGTATCCCACATACATCACTTTAAACCAAATTCTAGGATCAAAACAAATGACAAGAATAATGCAATAATGGACTAAGGCTCACACATTAAGATGACAACAAGCATCATGAAATACCAAACACGAAACTGCGAGCCACTATACCTGTACACATAGGAATCTTAGCACGCAGCAATTCCATTTATCCGAGCCTTCATGCTCGAGACAGATCAAGCACGAGTGTATACTATTTCATACCCAAACCCAAAACAATTGTACACTAATGTCAAACCAATCTAAATACAAACAACTAACTTTCACATCTGAACCACCTTAAACATGGATTCATCACTTACAAATAAAGAAAAGAGTAACCAATACCAATCCTTGTCGCTTCTGCCTCGGATCATCCTTTCCAAATGCAGCATCAACACCAAAGCCGACTTCCTCACTATCACGAAATCACCAGGAACTGCCTCGCGACCCTACACCACTGCTACATCGTCTCCTCAACACCTCTCGGCTCAAAAACGAATAGCCAAGCCATCATGGCAAAATTGGAATCGACGCCCTCGGATAAAAACACTAACTCACAGTCATGGCCTCGATTTGGCTCTGCTACCACAGCAGCCATGATACCTCCAAAATCGCAATCACTATTACCACCCTAAAGCTAAAATGTCATTGCACACACCCAACACACACGCTACGACACCATCACCAACCCTCGCCATCGCAGTTTTAGCACCCACACATTAACCCCATCGCTGCCTCATCACAAAAAACGAAACATGAAATAATAGCACCCACGCTATCGACCTCACATCGCCCTTGGCGTCAATGTCACGCCAACAGTTCCTGCTATCGCCTCAACGGAGTCATCTCCACCCTGTTTTTACAGAATCAGACCCCAACCCTATCATCTCCACCATCACAGTTCCCGTTTATTTATCACTGAACCAAACAGCTCCGGTTCGTATGTAACCCCTTTGAATCCGTTTCTCTTTTCTTCTAACTGAAACGATCCCACTCGGGGTCGTCTAAGTTAGAAAATGGGAGCAACGAGATGAAGAAATCGAGAACAAAACAGAGAAACAGGGACAGTAAACAAGTACTTGCATGTGCGAGTTTCAAACAGAGAAGACAAAGGATCACCGAAAAGTTTTTGTCTGTGTTTTAAATCTTCGATCTATGTCAAACGTCATGTTTTTGGGGAAACCATGGTTGGAACTGGATAGAGGGGTTTGCGGCAATTATGGAGGTGTATTTGATTGATAGAAGGGGTGGCCGGAACCCGACGCCGCCGCCGGCAGTGGTGATTCTGGTGAGGGGAAACTGGAGCATGGTTTCATTAGGTCAAATAACCTTAGATGTGAATTGGGGAAATGAGGGGTTGGGTAAAGATTATAAGGTGAAAGTGATGGCTCAAGATGGACCGGTTGATCAATGGAATCCGACGGCTTTGATGATTTGGGTCAAATGGGTGGGCTAACTCATTGGGCTGAGTTGTTTCTCTTTACTTTTTCTAATATAGATCAGTCCAATTGCCAATTTTAAAAACTAGACTAAAACAAATCCTTCCTAATTAAACAAAAATCATAATTAGTTATCAAGATAAAAGCAATGAACACGTAAAATGTCAAATTGACATCAACCACATATTTCTATTTTTTAGACAATTTTAATATTTCTGACTAATTAATTTCATAAACTAATTAAGCAAAAGGGAAAAATAAAAAAAAAATCTAGGAAAATTTGACAAAACAACATAAACTATTCAAGTAAATTTTATTTTGGTGCCAAAATTAGATGATTACAGCTGCCCTCTTTGATCGAGAACACGAAGCGTTTTCGGACAAAGACGTAATCGACAACTAATTTTGACTTTTTGGTTCTATCCGAGAACGAAACTTGCAAAATGGTGACCACACCCTAACTACAGGGCTCCTACATATCCTCGGACTAAGGAATAAGGTCAATTACTTCTGTTTGCCGTATCTTTGCATACGCTGCCGCTTTGACCCATTTGGTGAAGTAATCGGTAACGATTAGCAAGAAACGTACCCCTCTTGGCACAGCGGGAAGAGGACCAACTATGTCCATCCCCCATTTCAAGAACGGCCACGGGGAGATAATTGAGTGAAGTGGTTCTACCGGTTGATGGATAAGATGTGCAAACCTTTTACATTTGTCGCATTTCTTGACAAACTCATTTGTATCTTTCTCCATCTTATCCCAATAATATCCGGTGCGGATCAATTTGCGCGCTAACGCTTTGCCCCCAGAATGATTACCACAACAGCCTTCGTGGATCTCCTGCATCACGTAGCTGATCTGGCTTGGTCCCAGGCATTTGGCAAGGGGCCCTGCGAACATTTTGCGGTAAAGATCGCCATTGATGATTGTATACCGGGCAGCCTTTATTTTGAGTTTGCGAGCGGCTTTCGCGTTATCAGGCAGAGTTCCATAGAGAATGTAATTTGTGATTTCATTTTGCCAATCCCAAGTTGTGTTTATAGCATTAACTACGAACTTTTCTCGGTCTATGGTCGTGCAGAGGAGTTGAACAACGGCCGAGGAGCTGGGCGCCCCAATTTCCACTATTGACCCCAAATTTTCCAGGGCTTCTGCTTCATGATTTTCTTCTCGTGGAATTTGGAGCGCTTCCCATTCGTCGAACTGGGCCAAAAGTTCTTTCACACGGGCAAGGTACACTTGTATCCTGGATTTCCGTGCAATGAAACCTCCGGTCACCTGATTGGCTACTAGTTTTGAGTCACTCTTGAGTTTGATAATGTTTGCTCCATAGCTTCGGGCTAACTCCAATCCTGCAATAACGGCCTCATATTCGGCCTCATTGTTAGTAATAAAGGGGCACTTGATGGCCTGCCTGACGGTTTCTCCGGACGGGGTGACAAGAAACAGTCCAAGACCGGACCCTTTGACGCTCGAGGAGCCATCAGTGAACAGGGTCCACACACCAGGGGCCTGCTCAGCATAGAGAATTGCATCTTTTTCTGCCTCAGGATATATGTTAGTGGTAAAGTCTGCTAGGGCTTGTGATTTTATTGCTACCCTGGGCTGGTAGGTAATATTGAATTCGCTTAATTCTATGGCCCATTTAACCAACCTTCCTGAAAATTCGGGATTATGCAAAACATTGCGTAAAGGAAAGGATGTTACTACATCTATTGAATGACCTTGAAAATTAGGACATAATTTACGGGCAGCAGTTACTAGTGCTAAAGCCAGTTTTTCTAAGGGTTGGTAACGTGTTTCCGCATCAATTAGAGCTTTACTAATGTAATAAATGGAAAGTTGCTTACATTTTTCTTCTCGAACCAAAACTGCGCTTACCGAGGATTCTGAAACTGCCAGATAGATCAGCAACTGCTCCCTGTGCTGAGGTGTAGAGAGTAGTGTTGGATTGGACAGATATCTCTTTAGATCTCTCACCGCTTGTTGACATTCGGGAGTCCAGTCGAATTTCTTGTTCTGCTTCAGGACATCGAAGAAGCTTTTGCACCAGTCAGATGATCGGGATATAAACCTGTGTAAGGCTGCCACCTCCCAATCAGTTTCATGACGTCTTTCTGGTTGTGCAGCACGTCTGGAATTGACTCAATTACTTTGATTTGAGTGGGATTGACTTCAATTCCGCGCTGAGAGACGATGAAGCCTAGGAATTTTCCCGAGCCAACTCCAAATGCGCACTTCTCTGGATTGAGCTTCATGTTGTATTGGTCGAGTATTCGGAAGGCTTCCTTCAAGTGTGCTATATGATCTTCTGCCCGTTTTGACTTGATCAGCATGTCATCGATGTAAACCTCTATTGTTTTGCCGATATGATCGTGGAATATACGATTGACTAATCACTGATAAGTTGCACCTGTATTTTTTATTCCAAACAACATGACTTTATAGCAATACGTACCTCTGCACGTTATGAATGACGTTTTCTCCTGGCCATTGGGATCCATCAATATTTGATTGTATCCTGAATATGCATCAAGGAAGGTGAGCACCTCGTGTCCGGCGGTCGCATCGATCAATTGATCTATCCAGGGAAGAGAATAAGAATCCTTCGGACAGGTATTTGTTTAAATCAGTGGAGTCGATGCAAACTCGCCATTTCCCATTTTTCTTGCCCACGACGACCACGTTTGCTAACCAGACTGGATATTTAAACTCGCCTACCGATCCAATCTTCAATAGTCAATCGACCTCATCGTTTATGATTTGATTCCGAAAAGCTCCCTGTTGGCACTTTTTCTGCTTCACCGGACGGTGGTACGGGTCGACATTCAGCTTATGAGAGATAATTTCTAGAGAAATACCCATCATGTCTGCATGAGACCAAGCGAACATTGTATGCCGCTCCTTGAGGAATTGGAGGATATCTCCTCGTATGCGTTCATTTAAATATGTCCCCAAGTAGACCTTCCGCTCCGGCATGTCTGCGAATGGTTCCTCTGGTTCCAAAGCTTCCACAGTCGGTGTATAATTTTCTCGTGCCTCGAGCTTCGTGATAAATTTCGGGACCTCGTACTTTACTTCTTCATTCGTTATGTCAGATCCTGGTTGCTGTAATTGCTATTTGTTTCCTTCGGGCAGCTTGAGGGCCACCTAGTAGCAGTCTCGAGCGGAGCATTGCTCTCCTCATACCTCACGTATTCCCCATTCTGATGGGAATTTCAATACCTGATGATATGTGGAGGGAACAGCCTGCATATCATAGATCCAGGGTCTCCCAAGAATAATGTTGTAGGCCATGTCCCCGTTGACAATTTGAAACGTCGTTTCCTTTGCTACCCCCTCGACAAGAGTCGTGAGAGTAATCTTGCCAAGGGTCTTCTCACTTGAGTTGTTAAAGCCGGAGAGAACTCGAGATACTGGCACGATCTTCTCCATCAGTTGCATCTCATTGACAACTCGTGATTGGATGATATTCGCAGAACTGCCCGCGTCAATGAGCACCCTTTTGATATCATATTCCGCTATGCATAGTGTTATGACTAGCGCGTCAGCATGTGAAAATTGCAAGCCATTGGTGTCTGAATCTTCAAAAGTTATTGCTTCCTCTGACCGAGGGTGCTTTGTCTTTGTAATAGAGACCTTTGCGTACTTCTTTGTCGTGAAAACAACGGAGTCAATTTCGATCCCGCCGAAAATAACGTTAACTGTTTTCTTCAGTGAAGATGCTCGTGGAGGGCCAAATTTGTTTTGCTGAGCCTTCGCATGAGTTTTCTTTCCCTTCTCGGTTAGAAGTTCCTTCAAGAACCCCTGTTTTAATAAATGTGCGACCTCGTACCTTAAGGCCTTGCAATCTTCAGTGGTGTGACCGTGGTCACGATGAATTTCGCACCAAAGGTCTTGATTTCTCTTACCTGGGTCGGTTTTCATGTCCTTTGGCCACTTGACCTTCTCGCCCATATCTTTGAGGGCTGCAATCACTTCAGTCATTTCTACGTTGAAATTTGGTAGACTTGGGGCTCCACGAGTATCTGACTCTGAATCGCCTCCCCGTGATAGCCCTTTGTTATTACGACAGCGCCCTTTGGAGTTGTTGCGTGATCGGTCAGGGTACGACTCGTAACGTACATCTGACCTTTCTGATTCTATCTTTCCGCCGGAGCCACCGCTTCGTGATTGGTTCCTTTCTCAGGCACTGGTCCCTATCAGCTTGTCCTTATCAATGCGTACTTTGGAGTTGTAGCGATTGTAGACGTTTGACCAATTGGCTGACGGGAATTCGCGAAGGGATTAGTATAGCCTGCGCGTAGCCTCTGAGCTTTTGACATCCAAGCTGTTGGTGAATGCAATGGTCGCCCATCTGTCCGGCACCTTGGGCAGCAACATGCGTTCTCGTTGGAAACGGTCCACATATCTACAAGGAGACTCGTCGAGCTATTGCTTGATCTCAAAGATGTCTTTTACGCGAGTTTCCGCCTTCTGAGCGCCTGTGTGGGCTTTCACGAACAATTCAGCCATCTCCGCGAAGGACCCAATGTAGTTTGGTGGCAACATTGAGCACCATCGTAGAGCTCCATCCGCTAGGATCTCCAAGAATTTCTTCAATTGGACTGATTCGATCTCCTCATCGGTGAGATCGCTTGCTTTTATAAAATTGCCAAACATCATGAGATGATCATTGGGGTCAGATGTCCCACGATATCTCGGAATGTTTGGCATTTTAAATATTTTTGGTATCACTTTTGGTGCTGCTTCCTTCTTCCAAGGCCTTTGCGAGTAGCGTTGAATGTCAATTTTCTTCAATGTGGGTGGAGCCTCTGGTATCTGATCAATTCTCTCGTGGAGAGATTTTTGAAGCGCTTCTTGGCTCTCTTTAAATTGCTTGGTGAGTGCCTCCACGACGACGCTCATTTCAGTAGACACCACAGATCCTCCGTTCTGATTCTGATTTACTTGGGCTGTTGGATCCATGGTTCCTCCCTTGTTGGCCGCATTTTATTCTCCATCTTGCCTTGAAGTGCGTGAGAAGGAACACCTCGACCTTGGGCTGCAGGATTGGCCCCTGCGACTGACGGGATTTGCCCTCGAAGAGAAATGATCGCCTCGTTTATCCCCCTGTCGACCTCCGCTTTTTGTTGCATAAATTCAAAGATCGTTTCTTGGAGGTTCCTTTGATCAGGGGAGAGACTTGTTGAACCCTCCCAAAACTGCATATAAATATGCATCGGGATGTAATTTCAACAACGTGGGACTCCAAAGGGCTTCTTTGGACTCACCACCTAATTTAAGGATTATTAGGAACCTAGAGTTAATTAATGAGTGAATTTCTTCCTTATTTTAAAAGGAAAATAAATTCAGAGATTTTTAGGTAAGTGGTTCTATTAAATTCGAAAGAAGGTCCCTTGCGGGAGCACTTTCGAAAATCTGCTAAATGCGGTTAATCCGGCAGTTTTCACGAATTTGTTAAGGATAATAAGTATATAAAGTTAATTTGAAATAAGGATAATAGAAATTATAGAAATAAGATAAGATTTTAGTTATGCCGATACTTAGATAAATAGATGACCCGATGTAAGATTAATTAAATGGATAATCAAATAATGGTTAATTGGTTAATTAATTAAATAAATAAAGGCTTAGTAAAATTAGATAAATAATGAAATAAACTAGATAAATAGTTAGATAATAATAATTAATTAATTAATTAATTAATTAAATAGATAAATGAATAAACAAATAAATAAATTAATTAAATAAATTAATACTTATTAAATTAATATTAAATAAAGGAGTAAATGAATAATAATTGATTAAATAAATAAATAAATAACTATTTAATTGATTAAATAAATAAATGATTAATTGAAATTAAATAAATTAGATTAAGTAAATAAATAAATAATGGATTAAAATTTAATTAATTAACTAAATAAATAAATTAGATTAAATAAATAAATAAGTGAATATTAATGTAATAAATAAATAAATAATTCAAATGCAAATTATGACGAAGGTACGATTTTAATCGAATTTTTTTTGCACTCATTAATTGACAAATGATTCTAAACATCCATAAATTAATTGGCGATTCACAAAGAAATGATACAAAAGCGTTCATATAAAGACAATTTAAGTAATTTACAATAATTATTCACAATTCAAATATCATTTCTATCTTACAGTGCTCCTAATCCGGTCTATGGGGAAGTCCTATACAACATGCATTTTCTAAGGGAGCGGGGAAGGATGGAGTTTAGAAGATAGAACCCGGAAGTGCAAACTCAATCATTGAGCCTTGGACTTTGTGATTTTCATTTTTTCTTTCTTTTACATTTTCGGGGATATCGAAAATGCAGAGCGGATCAAATAACTCCAAATGCATGCCATCCCAATTTGTGAGTTTCGTTCAACTCGTTCCCCAAGAGTGTTCTTGTCAAAGAAATAAGGAACAGATGATTAGCTATCATTCAGTCAAAATTATAAGACATTTAACGAAATGTGAATCAAATGAAAACAGCAAACAAGTCAGTATGCAACATCAATCTTGGCAGCTTGATACAATTTAAAAGAGCTTAGAAAACTGATTTCAATCCAATCTCAAATCAAAGACAATGCAAAGAACTGAATTTAAATCCTCTCCATTTTATTAATCGGGACAGGCCTCACCCTTGAACTGAAACAAGCAGAAACTGGATTGGAAAAGACCAACTATGATCACCAGAAACTTAAAGGAAGGCTCTAAAAATAAAATACAGACAAGAAGCTTATACAGGAAGCGACCCTGACTGAACTTGCAGATTAAATACTCCATCATAATATAAAACTGGAACAGACTCACAAGGACAGCCTATGAACTACTCATTCTTCAAGATAAGCTTAACAGGAACTGAAAGCATGATGCAAACACATGCTAGCTGCTGCCTTAGGCTAAATCAACTGAACAGAAACAAACCTGGGCCAGAAACAACTAGGGAAGAAAACTAAAGAAGACTGGAACGAGATTGCATGCTACCTCAACTACATTACCTCTAATGCCTCCATTAACCTTTTGCCATACCTGAAATACCTCTGCTCCACCCCCCAAAACAACCTAAATCATTTCATTAACTCCCTGCAACTACTAGCATCAAGAACAACTAAAAGACTACCCCCTTATGCACCTAAACCAAATCTGCAACACCTCCATTTCTCTTAAACCAAACTGAAACCTAAAAAAAGCTTGCACCACCTCTACACTTAACCAAAAATGCTTCAACACCCTTGCACTACCTAGAAACAAAACCAGAGCCCAGAAGCAAGCTCCTGAACTCCCTCTCACTCACTCCTGAACCCTTGAACCAAAAGACTCCTTGGAACTGCATATATGCAGAGATGACAACCCTGCACACACCCCTGCTACTTGACACACCAAAACCTGTTTAGCTGCTTAATTAGGCCAAAGAAAACAGGAATAACCCTGAAAAACTATAGCCCTAGCTCAACTCCTATACCTGAAACACAAACACATACATCTGCATTCAAAGCTTGCAGCTTCTCCACACTCACTTACACACACTCCCAAACTTTTAGCAAACAACTACAGCCCCTGAAACCCTTCACAAACACACACCAACCTGCCTGAACTCTCTCACTCTCTACATATCGATCCTAAGCACCTAACACACCTGAAGGCCCTTTATTCCCTTATACCAACTCACATGAACTCCTCCTCAGCCAAACTACCTCCTATACTGCTTTACTTCCTCTGAATCAACAAAAGAAACTGACTGCAGCACTTTCCAAAAAAAACAAACCAAGAGACGGAAACAAACCAGACTTCTTATCTTCTATTTTTTATAAAAACAGGAAAATAGAATGAAACTGGGATGCAGCTTAAGGCCTATCATGACAGGATCCTTGAAAGACTTGTAACGGAGATGGAAACTATAGAGGAAAACAAGAAAGAAAGCAAGAATTTGAAACCCCCTTTTACATTTTGTTGCTTCACTTAAACTACACAGCATCTCATTATCTATTCTCTTTTCCTTTTATTCCATTTGCTAATCTAATTTCAACATGGTTGTTTTGCAATCTAACAGGTCTCAAATGATAGGCTTTCACAGGTTTTGAACTTTAACAAGATTTTTCTTAAACAGATACTCACATAGAACCACCATTATAACTGACATTAACCACTAACAATAATCATTCAACACTAATTTTAACTACTCGTTACACAAATAAACAAAGAATGCAAAGAAGATATGAAGCGACACTAACCTTTATAGGAGCAGTGAACTAGGGGATAAGCTTGAAGAGTCGACGTTTGAACTAGCGACGACGCTAACAACAAATGATGCTCGTATCAAAAACAAGAACAAAATCCCAGAAAAACGCAATGACAATGTCTTTTTTTTTTTTACTTAGAGCTGAGAAGGAAATTTTATAGCTGCTGCCGTTTTTTCAATACCAAAAACCTAGGCCCCCTCCTAAACAGCCAGAACAATATATTCATACCGGAATTCTAGGGTTTTTACCCTTTGCCAAATTCCGATCCTCTCCAAAAAATCGGCTATTTCCTTTACAAAGTAAGGGTAAAATTTGTCCAAAATTCACAGAATTCGTACAACTTTTATCCTTACATGTAAGGATTTGACCGTTATTGCAATCGAATGGCTCAGATTGATCAAGAACTCAAATACACGGCGGAAATCAAACCTACGACTCTGGTACGAAAAAGGTAAAAGAGGGAACGTGGGGGGGGGGGAGGGACCAGCTGAGCTGTTCTTGGCTGTTTGTGATGGATTTTGGGGGGAAAGATTGAGAAATTGGGTCAGGGTTCGTCAGAAATGGGGAATTGGGGAATCAGGTTAAGAAAATAGAAATGGGCGATGCGTGTGTGTAATGTATATATGTGCCTTGCACAAATAGGATAGCATTTAGGATTAGTAACTATTTTGGCTCTTTTAGGGTAAATTAGGGAAGGGAAGGGGTTGTGCAGAGTGTTTTAATTGAAGGTTGTGCATTGCACATTTGGCCTATTTCAGAATGAATTAAGAAACTTAGAAATTGCATGGGTAATTTGAATTAACGGGTGCATCACAATTTTAGAATACTTTATACAATATTATCAATTTGACTAAAATTATTAATTAGCCTATTTTTAAAAGACCTTATTTTAAAAATAATTTGACATTAATTTAAAAAAATTTCGGGACAAAATTGGGCGTCAAGAGCTGCCCCTCTTTACCCGAAAAAGAATGAAAAAAGTTTTTTAGGGTAAAGAAGTTGACGTGAAAACCAATTTTGTCACAGTAAAGCCAAGATTTTGATTCCAAGGACCAAAATGCGAGGCTTATAGATATGGCTGAACTTTGGTTTTCGAGTTGCCTACATATCTCAGGCTGAAAGAGAATCAGACCATATGTAGTTCAACGACACTTAGACACGAAAACTCGCACGATTGACAGAAAATGACGCACGAATAGGAAAGAATTCAAATTGACGTCCTAATCTGAAACAAAAGATTAGGATAGAACTTGCTTGTTCGAGTGCGATTCTTGTCGTTGACGAGTCTAGCTCATATAAACGATTGCCCCAGTTCACTGCTAAGAGAAAGTTCCACGTTATGCTCCAAATGCTACAGCGGTGCTGCTAAAGTCCTGTAATAAACTCGAAAAACAGTAAGCGAGCAACTGCTAATAAAACCTAATAATCAAAAGTAAAGAATGATCAAATATTGATGATACAAATTTGCAAGTGCGGGTTGCGATATCATTGATAAGTTGTCTTCCAATCAACTGGCGAAGCAATAAAGCACGTGCGAAGGCATAATGCAAAGTATTTTCAACAATCTTGACAAATCAACTAGCAAGCCGGTCGGGTATGAAGCAAGGAGGGTGTTGGGGTTGATTGTCGAACAAATCAGCTGGCGAACCGGTCCGGCACGAAGCAAGGAGGGTTTCGGGGCTGACCTGTTAACCTGAAAAGGAAAATAAGACGTAATACAAAGCAAATGCGAAGGCATAATTTAAAGCAAGTGCAAAGAAATTTGAACAATCTTGACTAATCAACTGGCAAGCCGGTCGGGCACAAAGCAAGGAGGGTCTTGGGGTTGATTATCGACAAATCATCTGGCAATCCGGCCTGGCACAAAGAAATGAGGGTCTCGGGGCTGACCTGTTAACCTGTTAAGCTAAAAGTAAAGCAGTTCATAATATAAAGCAAGTGCAAAGTCATAATTGAAAGCAAGTGCAAGGCAATTTGAACATATTGATGAATCAACTGGCAAGCCGGTCGGGCACGAAGCTGTAATCACCTAATTTTGGCATCAAATCCTTAATTTTGGTCTAGTTTAACAAAAAAAAAAAAATAATAATAGTTGTGATGTAATTAATTATTTAATTGTGTGTCATTGACTAAGTTATGATTATTATGTTTATATGTCGTAGTCTAAGTAATAGCCTGTTTATATAATTATGTATGTGTTTATATTTGAACTTTGTTTGGATTTAAAGGCCACTTGAAACATATAAAATCAGAAAAAGACCAGCCCATTCCCATTAGCCCAATCTTCCATTGTAACCCGGCCCATTCCCTATGTATATAAACATTTTTCTTTGCTATTTTTGGTATTTGACCTAAACCACTAAGAGAAAAGGGAAATTCTTGCCAAAATTCCCCATACCCATCGGAAATCGCCTCTACCACCAGCAGCCACTGATCCGCCGTCCTCCGGTCACCGGAAAATACATAAAAACACACCCCAGACTCCTTTGGACCTCCTCTACCCGATTCTACCCTTATTTCCCCTAAAAACTAAACCAATAGTTCTAGATCGGGTTTTGAAAGCTTTCTCCGGCGACCTATAAATATTTTCCTGTGACTTTTACATGGTACACGTTGTTTCTCTTTCCTCCTCTTTCCATTATTTCCTTTTTCTAGCTGAAACAACCCCAAATGGGATCGTTTCCGTTAGAAGAAGGAGGTGACGGGTTCGAAGGGTCTAAATACGAACTGGGTCTGTTCGAATGGGGTATTAAACGGAAGAGTTGGTTTTTGTTTTTTGGAGTTGCGATTGTGAGATGATTAGTCGTCGCGTGACTATGTAAGCTGCTTGGCATTGATATGATGGTGGTAAGGCTGACCCGAGGCTGTTTGGGTGAGCGTGGTGGTGTGGGATGAAGAATGGTGACGATGATGCTATGGTGTGAGGATTAGGGGGTTGTAGTTTTGATCGTTGAGCGAGCAAGAGTAGGCTAGGGATCAATGGTTTATTTTGCTTCTGTTCATGTGATTTTGAGGGGGCTATGATGATTTGTTTTGACGCATTGAGGGTGATGTACTGATGCGAGTCTAATCCGATGTTGGTACTGGTACAGCGGAGGCAGGGCAGGGGGCCGCTTCGCCGTGCTCGAGCTGTGATGACAATGAGACGATGGCGATGACAGTGGCGCGTCTTGAAGCTGATTTTCAGTAGCGGTGGTGAAATTAGCAACCGGTTAGACAAAATTAGCATATTTTCCTTACTTTAGATCATGATTTCTAGTGAAATCATTTTGTGTTAGGATTTTAGTATTTGTAAAACATGTTCGATTGCTAGTTTGGTTTTTATGAGAAAGAAATTGCCATGTGGTCTGATTACTTGTGGTTTAGATGTTGACCAGTAGATTAGAGGGATTTCAATTAATAGTTGTTAATATATTGGCTTGAAGTTTACCCTTTCCAATTAATGGATCAAACTGGTGTTGGCAGTTCATTTGTCTAAATCAAAGTATCATTGGCTTAGGTCTGTTTAAAAGGCTTTGAATTGCATAAGTTGAGCTTGAAATATCTATGCTTTGTTAGTTGTTTGGTTCAGTCTGTCATTCATGACCATCTGGCATTTGTTTGCTTCAACTGCTTTTTGAAACATGTCTTGGATCAGTATCACAGTTAGGGAACTTATCACTTGCTAGTTTTTTTAGCATGAATTATCATTGTCTCCTGTTCCGCTCATTAAATGTCGTGTAAGTGGTATTATTTAAACATATTGGTATCTGATCATGAGAGTTGGTATTTGTTTTAAGTTTGATTAGTTTGTGGACATGACCTATGAGTAAGACTTTCTGTTTAGTTAAAGTTTTGTATGGCTGGGAGTTTTTGATATCAATTCTAGTGTGCTTAGCTGGAAATTGGAGTCTTGGAAATTTAATTGAGTTCGAACTCAACCTAGGATGGTTTGGGGATAATCATTGGTTTAAATGGCCTTGGTTGAGAGCCAAGAGGTCCCATAAGGGAGTATTTTGAATCTGGTAAGTTTGGTTGTAGATTTTAGTCTATTAGCTTAAAGTTCTGAATTAGTATTAGTTTGGGAGTTGTATTTAGGTAAAATAATTGGTATTTGGACTTTAGCAAGTCCAAGCCCCCCTTAATGTCTAAAATTCAAAAATCTAAAAATATGAAAGTAAAAGCTAAAAAAGGGGGGTCAAACATTGGGTCAAGAGTTAGCACCAAAATGGTATGTTAAAGCTTTTTCTTTTTGGTTTGTAAGAGTGGAGGATGAAAAGGGAAATTTGCATTAAAAGAGCCACATTGTGTGTGGTACTTTCTTCTGATAAAAGCAAATGGTCACATATGAGCCTTTGTCTTTTAGACCCCCCTCACACTCCACCCCTTCTTCCTATTTAAAGAGAGTTTTAACTCTCATTCAGGGGGTGATGGATCAGAAACTCTCCATCACTCCAACAACAAGATCTGAAATTTTAGAGTAACATAAAAAGAGTTCTGAGATAGCAGAAAGCTAGATAGTTTGAGAGGAGATAGAAAGAAAGGTGAGATAAAATAATTGGGAGTATCAAAGTCTTTGAGTTAGAGTAAAGGGTGTCGCTTCTGGTTGCTGTTGTTCTTAGCTTTTTTTTAGCTGCTGGCGATTTGCTGTTACTAAGGAGTTAACCTTCACTAGGTAAATGCTTTCTCCAATTGTATTTTCCTTCAAAGCTTGCTATGTTTGTGAATGGAACTCTTTAAACACGGCCCAATGGAAGTTATGTCCATGTGTGAATATTAATTTGTATCCTTTAAACCAACGCAATCTTTTAAAAAAATGGTGGCAAGGAGAAACAAGAGGTTGCTAAATATTTTCACGTGCATGTTGATTGTTCTCTTTAGAAATTTACAATAGTTAATATGTATGGGAAATGAAAGGCTTGCAAATTGTTAGTCTAAGCTTTCTGTTATGGTTAAGAGTAGAAGTACTAGGCAAATTAGGACAGTCATGCAAATTTACTAATGTAATGAGGTACATAACGTTGAAATGGACCTTGTTAAATAGGCAAATAATAGGTTGTATAAACACAGAAACAACCAAAGTCTTTTATTAACAATTCGGTTAAGATTAATAAAGATTTAATGTACTTTAGATTTAGCCAATTAATTATTCATATAGGACTCATTTAAGTTAGAATAGGCAAATTAGGATTAAACAAGATTAAATGCATTTTTGATTTTAGCCAATTAATTATGCACTCGAAACTCACTTTTAAGTCGAGAGATTTCGAACGGGTGAAGTGCCCGATTTAATCGATTTAAGTCGGAAGATTTCGAACGAGTGAAGTGCCCGCGCGATCATATCTCGATTTTGACTTTCCGTTTGAACGGACAAAATTAATATCAAATCAAAGTGAAATAAACAAAAGGAAAAATAAACAAACAAATTCAAGAGTCGAAATGCGTCAATAAAGCAACTGTGCTTGGCACAGGACTCGAGGGTGCCTAACACCTTCCCGAGAGTCAACCGAGATCCTTACCCGAAACTCTGACGCAGACCATTTACGAGTCATAGGTGTTCCAGGTACACCACTCTGGTGACTTGGCACACCTTTAACTTGTCAAGTGGCGATTCCGAAATCTCTAATAATTTGTGTACCTTTGAACATCGTCACAACCCTTTAATAATTAACTTTTTTTTAAGTTAAAAAGGGTCGTGACAGCTTGGCGACTCCGCTGGGGAAGAAAGTAAAAAAATTGAGAGTCTCAGGGTTTAAATTTGTCGCTTTCGGCTTTGAATATTATTTGTATATATTGCCTTGAATGTTACTGCATTGATATGTTTGAATTGTATATACACAACTGTCTTCTCTCGTACACCTCTGAGTCTTCTCGAACACTGCACACATACACGCCAGTTTCGCTTCGGCGTCTGGAATTTCTGTCGTGTCTCAGGACACAAAAAGTTAACCCTTTTTTTAAGAGGAGATGCGTTGTGTTAGGCCGTTAGACGTTGTCGACCGGTACCCCCGAGGCACTTCCAAATTTCCAGAAATTGTAGAACATGAACTCACTGAGTCACCTAGAGTTAAACCTGTGCTTTTATCTATGCCAACTTATTTGCATATCATTAGACTTAGTGAGGTGCGGTACACCGGTACCGCACTTGTCTAGGCTGACTCCCTCGTGTCATAATGGGGCCCATGTTCCCCAAAGACACATCATGAGCATATAATATGTTGCATTTGTTCTAGTCTAAGGGTTGTTATGCTGACCGATCACCAAGGGCGAGAGCAAAATTTTGAAAAAAAAAAAGAAGAAAAAAAAATGATATAAAAATTGGGTTTAGTCCCGTGTCTCAAAATATTTTTTGGTTGTCATTTTACGCCGTTACAATGACGAATTTTTTTAAGAATTTTTAAGTTTCATCTTGTGTCCGGGTTTGGTCCCAGATATTAAAAAAAAAATTGTCATAGTTTGCGCTGTTATAATGGCGAAATTTTGAGATCCTTTTACGTTTGAATCTGTGTCCATATATTTTTAAAAGTAATTTATCGGGGTTTTATGCCGTCATAATGGCCAATTTTAGAAACCAATTTTGCGTCTAGTTTGTGTGTCGTCCTAATTGCCAGATTTTGTAAATACTCTAAGATTGTTTTTTCGATTAGATCAAAGAGTTTGTTTCAAAACAAAAAAAAAAACAAAAAAATTGTGTCCGTCTTTGTGTTGTCGTAATGTCCGATTTTGGAATCACCTTTCTGATAAGAAAAAAAATAGTTTGTTTCATAATCCGTTCTTCGTTTCGAATCTCCGATTGAATTTAATTTTTTATTTTAAAAAAAATGTTGTTTTAGGGTCCCGCTTTATTTTGTTTTGTTTGAGGTCAAGTTAGGGTATAGACGATAACTTGTAATTACCTAAGTTGTATTTTGTGTCGATCCTCGTGGAATAATTTGACTCCGCAAAAATGTCGAGTCCCATTATTTTCACCGTCTGGGTGTACCCGCCCAATGTGTCAGTTTGTATATATCTTTGCCTCGTGCATCATGTCAAGAACTTTTATTTTGAGTTTGTCTCGTGTCGTTTGTCTAAATTACGTTTGTTGAGTTAGAAAAATAGGAAAGGAAAAAAAATTAATCATCCAAGTTCGTCCTTGTGCTGATTACGTATCAGTTACAATTTTGTTCAAGGCACATAAGCAATCTTTCGAGGATACGATCGGTACACTCAGCTTACGCCGTTAACCGTTTCGGGATGACGCATAACAACCTTAGGCTGAAAGCTGTGATTCTTTTTGTGCTAACCTGATTTGTTTGAATAGTTTGGAGTTGGAGATTTGGTACGTAATTCTTGCATCGACCCATCCGTACAGAACTAAATCAAAGGGACCTGTGACTTCACCCATAGCCATGCCATCTGATGGAGAGAGATCTGAGACCGGTGCCCAAGAACTCTTGGCACTAGAAAATGAGAGATTGACTGGGGAGGTTAATACTTTGAAATAACTCGTGGCTGACATGCATCACGCACTGACCACAGGACGGGTACCTCCTCCTATTCCAACCAACCTAGATGGGGTTGTGCCGACAGCGGTACAACGAGCACCGGGCGCATCTACGGTAGTTGAGGATCCCACTTATCCTATCGATCTTGCCCCTGTCCGTGGCGTAAGAAATGAAACTTAAGTGCATCCTCATGCACCACCTCCACCAGATGGCCAGTATGGCCCACCTCCAGCACAAGTGCCAGTTTTTCAGGGCCCAGCTAGGCCAATCACGGCCAGGTGCAACAGTGACCCACATCTTCAGGTTGGGGACCAACACTATGATCCGCCCCATGAATCTAATTTCCGGCAAAGTGGTCCATACAATCAGGGTTTCCATCACGAGTCTCAAGTTAAGCTCGATCGGTTGGGAAAACTGGACGAAAGCGAGGTTTTGCGCAAAGTGAAGGATTTAGAACAAGTTGTGAGAATTATGCAGGGATATGGAGATCATTTCAACACTTCTTTCAAGGATCTTTGCCCTTTCCCTGAATTGCAGTTGCCAGACGAGTTCATAGTTCCCAAGTTCGAGCCATACATCGGGCAGGGAGATCCAAGAGTTCATATGAAGACCTACTGTAATAAAATGAGAGGGGTCAAGAAAGATAAGTTGTTGATAGCATACTTTTCCGAAAGCTTGGGGGGTGCAGCTGCCGAATGTTTCATGAGACAGGATGTAACTAAATGGTTGGCATTTGATGACATGGCGCAGGCATTCTATGACCAGTACAAGTACCACATTGAAGTTTTGCCAGATCGATCCTCTCTGGATGCGGTAAAAAAGAAAACAAGTGAAATCTTTAGAGAGTATGCCCTCAGATGGCGCGAGCAGGCCACTCGAGTGAGCCCTGCAATCCCTGATGAAGACATGGCTCATTTATTCATCGAAGCTCAGGATGAGGAGTTTTATGGTGCATTGATCCCCGCCTGGGGAAAGCCGTTTAACGAGGTTGTCAAAATAGGTGAAATAATTGAGAAGGGAGTTAAAACTGGCAAGATTGTGAGCTGGACAGCATTAAGGGGAACCACCCAAGTGGTACAGGCTCAGTCAGGAGCCTTGGGAAGGAAGAATCAAGATGATGTGGCCATGGTAGGTTCGGGTTCACAAAAAGAGAGCGAGAAAAGATACTATCAAACCCACTCATACTAAGCTCCACAAATATATCCTCCACAACACTACTACACCCCATAAAATCTGCAGTATTCCGTCCCTCCACCCTAATACTCAATCCATACAGTGCAGCCATATGCTCCAATATCGTCTTATCCGCAATAGCGCGCTCCAACCCCACATCCTATATATCCCATTCATCAAGCTCCACATAACCAATTCCAGCCTCCGCCGAACCTTCCCCACCGACCAAGAGGTCCTCCAGGTTTTCGCCCAAAAGTTGAGTATAAAAAGTTGCATTAAGTGAAAAAGAATGAGTTCATGCCAATGGGAGAATCTTATGCCGAAATTTTTCAGAAGTTGCAAGCTTTGGACATACTGAAACCGATCAATGGAGGAATGCATCCTAGGGATAGGTTTGACGACTCTCGTCAATGTGCTTACCATTCAGGTGCACCGGGGCATGACACTGAGGATTGCCATTTTCTCAAGAAGGATATCCAAGCTTTGATTGATAACGGCCTGATTCAAGTTGAGGGTTCAGATACACCAGATATCAATCGGAACTCATTGTCTGACTGTGATGATGTGCATATGGTGGGTATGGTGGATGTAGAAGATTTGGGAGCTGAATCTGCAATGCCAATAGTGCCTGTTGGTGATGTGTCAATTGGGGCCAACAAAATGCTAGTGACAGTGAACTGTGTTCCTGAGATTGTGCTTGGGGTAGTAGACAGAGTAAGGGGTGAAGAAATGAAGAAGAAGAACATGTCTCTCGAAAAGCCAATTCCAAATCTTACCCGGTCATTCATCAGTCCCAAAGAAGTAAAGTCCTCCCTGATGGGGGTTGGAGAAAATGAGGAAAAGGAGAAGATATTGCCAGATTCAGGGAATCTCTTGGATATCCACATGGTACATCATGGTGAAGGGCTCAACAATGCATGAAAAGTAGCAAAACTGGCCCTGACTCGCAATTGAGTGACCATGAAATGTTGTAGCTTGTTTTGCTAATCTTTCTGTGCACTTGGTTATTTAAAGGTTGTAATCCAAGTGCATTAATTTGCTTGTTTTGATGTTCAAACACTTCTATCTTTAATTCAATGAAAAGCGGGATCCTTTTCTCGTCTCAACATCATGTCTCTTATTTTCCTTCTTGATCTTGTTTTCTTAGTATTCTATTTTTATGTATTGTCGACCTTAATAATATGACATGCATGCGGAATTTATGTCTTGATCTAAACGCACGCTCTGACATTGGGAGTTATTTGAGTAGTAGAGAGGGATAAAAGAGGGATTGAAATGGGTTGGAAATTAATTAGTAGTCATCCGATAAGGGAGATCAGTGAGAAGTTCAAATCATGCACGGTCGCTTCGACCGAAGATGAAATACCAGTTTGAGAACCATCAGTGAAGCAGAAATCGAGGACACGTGTGGATCAGTCCAGCTCAATTGATTGAACCATTATTTGTGCGAGGCATTCTCGGGTCATGATGACGAAGGGATTTCGTTTCTTCTACCAAAACATTATATCCTTTGTCAGCCCTTTTGTTGTTTTCTTTGGCCTACCCTCCCTTGGAATCAATTTAATTTGATTAAAGAAAAGAAAAGAAAAAAAAAAGACAGAATACAAAACAAATCTACCTCAGTGGTAGAGCTATGTCTAACCTGATTCCTCTCAAAAGGATACGTAGGCAACCATTCGGGTGCGGTCATAACAGGAAAAAGTTTATTTTTCCCTGTTCATATTGACGCAAAACTTGCCTCCAAGTTTGCGGCCAACGTCAAAAGAAATTTCGTTCCCCATTCTATACTAAACTAGGGCAGAAGTTTGTTTTTATTTTATTTTATAAAATAAAATAAAAACAAACTTCTATATTATCATACCATATATTCGTCTGTTTCATGAGATGTTTGGTATATCAGTCTCGAAGTCGAGGGAAAAACTCAAAGCGCTCCAGATTATCCTAAACTGGGGCAGAAGTTTATTTTTTAAAAAAAAAAAAAAGAAAGAGGAGAAAGTCAACATCCCTTTCTTTTATTTTGTTCATCTCGGGGGATAATCTCAATATTCCCTATGTTTTCATATTTAGAAAATTCAAAAGATAATTCCTCGATTTCACTAAACTGGGGCTACAGTTTGTTGTTATTCTAAAAGAAATGATTTCAGGGGTTGTATCATTCACCAAGTCATTCCATGAGAGGCTTTCATACTGCTTTTCAAACTAACGAGAAAACTCAAAAAAAAAGAAGAAAAAAAAGAAGAGAAATAATCCCCAATCTGCCTAAACTTAGGGAAATAAGTTTGTTTTATTTTTAAAAAGCGGTGATTTCATAGTTTGTGATATTCATCTGGTCGTCTCATGAGATGTTTCTGAGCTATGTTGAACCCCCTTTCTTCATAGCCTAACCAAATCCAATGTTACAATCCAAATAAAAACCCTTCTGACCGATCATTGAGAGTGTCAAGCCGAGTAGGGTATCAAGGGATAAGTTCCACGCTGTAAAGTCGCATTCTTATAAGCCGACAATCGCATTCAGGAGTTGGGAGCACCAAGGTCATTAAAGGAGAAATTCTCTGGGGAATCAAGATAAAGGCCGAAATTGAAGAAAGAAAAGAAATGTGGGGTCGAGCAGCAAGGAGAGATAGGAGGTCGATTGGGAAAGAGCGAAAAAAAATGAAAAAAAAAGAAGGAAAAATGAAGTCTTGTCGGTGAAAACCTGAAAAGGCGTTGCAAGGCAATAGTGATTTAAAAAAACAAAGAGAGAGGCTAGTTAGTGAAAACCCTTACTACTAGTCGACTGAGGGTCGTGGAATTCGTCATCAAGTTCGGGTTGAGAAGATTGTCAAACTGGGAATAAGGTTAGGGTTATGGCCGTCTTAACTAATCAAGAGTTGATTCTAATTGCATGTCATGTTTACTAAGGTTGTCGTTTCACCTTCAGATAAGTTATTCTATCTACCAGAAGCATCTTTCGTTCGATGTCTCCTTTTGAGTTTCTTCACTTTCCTTTTTATTTATTTCTTTATCATTATTTTCGGGCATTCAGAAAGGTTTGCAAAGCTTGTTTACAAGTTTCAGTTGTACCAGAACAAAGTCGGGAATGGGAGCCAAACACCGAGACTGTACCATGAAGATCACCAGGAAATGGTTTGTTATTTCTACAAGGTGTGACCAAAGACCAATATGAGAATTTGGGTTGGGAAGTGCGAGAACACAACTACATCAAGTCAGTTGCTCGTCGGGGACGAATTTGAAGAGTAGAAAAAGAAATAAAGAAAGAAATCAGGGACCAACTGAGCAGGGAGCAGTGGTTTCCAACTTTCAAGACAAGAACCATTGGGGGTAATGTGATAGAATTTTCAACTTTAAACACAAGACCCATTGGGATGATGGGATTCAAGTTTAAACGCAAGACCAGTTGGGATAATGGGATTCCTCTTCAAGAACAAGATCCATCAGAGTGATGGATTTCAATTTTAAGAAGAAGCAAGACCCATCAGAGTGATGGTTTTCAATTTCCAGCATAAGCAAGACCCATCAGAGTGATGGTTTCTAATTTTCAACAAAAAGCAAGACCCATCAGAGTGATGGTTTTCAATTTCCGGAAGAAGCAAGACCCATCAGAGTGATGGTTTCCAATTTCCAGTATAAGCAAGACCCATCAGAGTGATGGTTTTCAATTTCCAGACCCATCAGAGTGATGGTTTTCAATTTTTAGAACAAGACCCATCAGAGTGATGATTTCCAATTTCCAGTAGGAGCAAGACCAATCAGAGTGATGGCTCTTATTTCTAACAAGAGCAAGACCCATCAGAGTGATGGTTTTAAATTCTCGCAAGAGCAAGACCCATCAGAGTGATGGTTTTAAATTCCAACAAAAGCAACACCCATCAGAGTGATGGTTTTCAGAAGAAGCAAGACTCATCAGAGTGATGGTTTTCAATTCTCAACAGAAGCAAGACCCATCAGAGAGATGGTTTTAATTTTCAGCAAAAGTAAGATCCATCAAAGTGATGGTTTTCATTTCAGCAAGAAAAAGACCCACCAGAGTGGTGGTTCCAGTTTTACATTCAAGTTAAAGTCCGTCAAAGCGGCAATTTCAATTTTCAAGTCAAAGCCCGTCAAAGCGGCAATTTCAGCATTAAAGTCAAAGCCCGTCAAAGCGGCAATTTCAATTTTCTAGTCAAAGCGGCAATTTCATTCAAGTCAAAGCTCGTCAAAGCGGCAATTTTAATTTTCAAGTCAAAGCCCGTCAAAGCGGCAATTTCAGCATTCAAGTCAAAGCCCGTCAAAGCGGCAATTTCAACTTTCAAGTCAAAGCCCGTCAAAGCGGCAATTTTTACTTTCAAGTCAAAGGCCGTCAAAGCGGCAGGTCAACTTTAGAGGCAAAGCCCGCCCGAGCAGCAATTTCAAGTTTTCAAGACTACTTTGGTAGTGGGAGTTGCGGACCAGCTCATCATCTTGGGAAGCATGAAGACTTAGTTTAGGAGAAAATTGTAATTTTACATTTCAAATGTTATATTTTGATTTTTCCTTTGTAAAGCAGTGACCACCAGCCAGCAACAAGTGACCAGCAACAACAACTCCTCTAGTATGTCAAAGGTGTCTCGAGTTAGTCCGGGTAAGTCTAGGAGCATCGAGTCAGTCCCAGTTTAGTTCAGAAAGTGTCTAGAGTTAGTCTGTGTATGTTTAACAATAGCATCTACTATAAGTCCCTGTGAGTTTAGAAGCGTCTAGTGTCTGTTTGTATCCGGTAGTCCCAGCTATCGCATGTGAGGAACTACACTGACCTGATTCCTTAGTCTGGGATATGTACGTAGCCTTATTCTTGGTTAGAACCAAAAGATCAGGGTACGGTCACCATTTTGCATGTTCTTGGCTAGAACCAAAAAGCAGAAATTAGTTGTGATTATGTCTTTGCCTGAAAACTCTTCGATGTTCTCGGCCAAAGAGGGGCAGTTGTAATCACCTAATTTTGGCATCAAATCCTTAATTTTGGTCTAGTTTAACAAAAAATAAATAAATAAATAAATAAATAATAGTTGTGATGTAATTAATTATTTAATTGTGAGTCATTGACTAAGTTATGATTATTATGTTTATATATCGTAGTCTAACTAATAGCCTATTTATATAATTATGTATGTGTTTATATTTGAACTTTGTTTGGATTTAAAGGCCACTAGAAACATATAAAATCAGAAAAAGACCAGCCCATTCCCATTAGCTCAATCTTCCATTGTAACCCCGCCCATTCCCTATGTATATAAACATTTTTCTTTGCCAGTTTTTGGCATTTGACCTAAACCACTAAGAGAAATGGGAAATTCTTGCCAAAATTCCCCATACCCATCGGAAATCGCCTCTACCACCAGCAGCCACTGATCCGCTGTCCTCCGGTCACCAGAAAATACATAAAAACACACCCCAGACTCCTTTGGACCTCCTCTACCCGATTCTACCCTTATTTCCCCCAAAAAATCAACCAATAGTTGTAGATCGGGTTTTGAAAGCTTTCTCCGGCGACCTATAAATATTTTCTGGGGAATTTTACATGGTACACGCTGTTTCTCTTTCCTCCTCTTTCCGTTATTTCCTTTTTCTAGCTGAAACAACCCCAAATGGGATCGTTTCCGTTAGAAGAAGGAGGTGACGGGTTCGAAGGGTCTTAATACGAACTGGGTCTGTTCGAATGGGGTATTAAACGAAAGAGTTGGTTTCTGTTTTTTGGAGTTGCGATTGTGAGATGATTAGTCGTCGCATGACTATGTAAGCTGCTTGGCATTGATATGATAGTGGTAAGGCTGACCCGAGGTTGTTTGGGTGAGCGTGGTGGTGTGGGATGAAGAATGGTGATGATGATGCTAGAGTGTGAGGATTAGGGGGTTGTAATTTTGATCGTTGAGCGAGCAAGAGTAGGCTGGGGATCAATGGTTTATTTTGCTTCTATTCATGTGATTTTGAGGGGGCTATGATGATTTGTTTTGACGCATTGAGGGTGGTGTACTGATGCGAGGCTAATCCGATGTTGGTATTGGTACAGCGTAGGCAGGGCAGGGGGCCGCTTCGCCGTGCTCGAGCTGTGATGACAATGAGACGATGGCGATGACAGTGGCGCGTCTTGAAGGTGATTTTCAGTAGCGGTGGTGAAATTAGCAACCGGTTAGACAAAATTAGCATATTTTCCTTACTTTAGATCATGATTACTAGTGAAATCAGTATGTGTTAGGATTTTAGTATTTATAAAACATGTTCGATTGCTAGTTTGGTTTTTATGAGAAAGAAATTGTCATGTGGTCTGATTACTTGTGGTTTAGATGTTGACCAGTAGATTAAAGGGATTTCAATTAATAGTTGTTAATATATTGGCTTGAAGTTTACCCTTTCCAATTAATGGATCGAACTGGTGTTGGCAATTCATTTGTCTAAATCAAAGTATCATTGGCTTAGGTCTGTTTAAAAGGCTTTGAATTGCATAAGTTGAGCTTGAAATATCTATGCTTTGTTAGTTGTTTGGTTCAGTCTGTCATTCATGACCATCTGGCATTTGTTTGCTTCAACTGCTTTTTGAAACATGTCTTGGATCAGTATCGCAGTTAGGGAACTTATCACTTGCTAGTTTTTTTAGCATGAATTGTCATTGTCTCCTGTTCCGCTCATTAAATGTCGTGTAAGTGGTATTGTTTAAACATATTGGTATCTGATCATGGGAGTTAGTATTTGTTTTATGTTTGATTAGTTTGTGGACATGACCTGTGAGTAAGACTTTCTGTTTAGTTAAAGTTTTGTTTGGCTGGAAGTTTTTTATATCAATTCTAGTGTGCTTAGCTGGAAATTGGAGTCTTGGAGATTTAATTGAGTTCGACCTCAACCTGGGATGGTTTGGGGATAATTATTGGATTAAATGGCCTTGGTTGAGAGCCAAGAGGTCCCATAAGGGAGTATTTTGAATCTGGTAAGTTTGGTTGTAGATTTTAGTCCATTAGCTTAAAGTTCTGAATTAGTATTAGTTTGGGAGTTGTATTTAGGTAAAATAATTGGGATTTGGACTTTAGCAAGTCCAAGCCCCCCTTAATGTCTAAAATTCAAAAATCTGAAAATGTGAAAGTAAAAGCTAAAAAGGAGGGTCAAACATTGGGTCAAGAGTTAGCACCAAAATGGTATGTTAAAGCTTTTTCTTTTTGGTTTGTAAGAGTGGAGCATGGAAAGGGAAATTTGCATTAAAAAAACCACATTGTGTGTGGTACTTTCTTCTGATAAAAGCAAATGGTCACATGTGAGCCTTTGTCTTTTCGACCCCCCTCACACTCCACCCCTTCTTCCTATTTAAAGAGAGTTTTAACTCTCATTGAGGGGGTGACGGATCAGAAACTCTCCTTCACTCCAAAAACAAGTTCTGAAATTTTAGAGTAACATAAAAAGAGTTCTGAGATAGCGAAAATCTAGATAGTTTGAGAGGAGATAGAAAAGAAAGGTGAGATAAAATAGTTGGGAGTATCAAAGTCTTTGAGTTAGAGTAAAGGGTGTTGCTTCTGGTTGCTGTAGTTCTTAGCTTTTTTTTAGCTGCTGGCGATTTGCTATTACTAAGGAGTTAATCTTCACTAGGTAAATGCTTTCTCCTATTGTATTTTCCTTCAAAGCTTGCTATGTTTGTGAATGGAACTGTTTAAACACGGCCCAATGGAAGTTATGTCCATGTGTGTATATTAGTTTGTATCCTTTAAACCAACGCAATCTTTTAAAAAAACTGTGGCAAGGAGAAACAAGAGGTTGCTAAATATTTTCACGTGCATGTTGATTGTTCTCTTTAGAAATTTACATGAGTTAATATGTATGGGAAATGAAAGGCTTGCAAATTGTTAGTCTAAGCTTTCCGTTATGGTCAAGAGTATAAGTACTAGGCAAATTAGGACAGTCATGCAAATTTACTAATGTAATGATGTACATAACGTTGAAATGGACATTGTTAACTAGATAAATAAAAAACTATTAATTATGGCTTCAACTAGGCAAATAATAGGTTGTATAAACACAGAAACAACCAAAGTCTTTTATTAACAATTCGGTTAAGATTAACAAAGATTTAATGTACTTTGGATTTAGCCAATTAATTATTCATATAGGACTCATTTAAGTTAGAATAGGCAAATTAGGATTAAACAAGATTAAATGCATTTTTGATTTTAGCCAATTAATTATGCACTCGAAACTCACTTTTAAGTCGAGAGATTTCGAACGGGTGAAGTGCCTGCGCGATTTAATCGATTTAAGTCGGAAGATTTCGAACGAGTGAAGTGCCCGCGCGATCATATCTCGATTTTGACTTTCCGTATGAACGGACAAAATTAATATCAAATCAAAGCGAAATAAACAAAAGGCAAAATAAACAAACAAATTCAAGAGTCGAAATGCGTCAATAAAGCAACTTTGCTTGGCACAGGACTCGAAGGTGCCTAACACCTTCCCGAGAGTCAACCGAGATCCTTACCCGGAACTCTGACGCAGACCATTTACGAGTCATAGGTGTTCCAGGTACACCACTCTGGTGACTTGGCACACCTTTAACTTGTCAAGTGGCGACTCCGAAATCTCTAATAATTTGTGTACCTTTGAACATCGTCACAACCCTTTAATAATTAATTTTCTTTTTAAGTTAAAAAGGGTCGTGATAGAAGCAAGGAGGGTTTTGGAGTTGATTCTCTACAAATCAGCTGGTAATCCGATCAGGCACAAAGCAAGGAGGGTCTCAGGACTGACCTGTTAACCTGTTAAACTAAAAGTAAAGCAAGTCATAATATAAAGCAAGTGCAAAGTCATAATTGAAAGCAAGTGCAAGGCAATTTGAACATCTTGACAAATCAATTGGCAAGCCGGTCGGGCATGAAGCAAGGAGGGTCTTGGAGTTGATTGTCCACAAATCAGCTGGTGATCCGATCCGGCACAAAGCTAGGAGGGTCTCAAGGCTGACCTGTTAAACTAAAAGTAAAGCAAGTCATGATATAAAGCAAGTGCAAAGGCATAATTGAAAGCAAGTGCAAAGCAATTTAGCATGAAATGTAAAGCAACGCAAAAGCGATTTAGCTAATCAACAGGCGTAAGTCCATCAAGAGAGAAGCCCCGCCTGGTGGTATACCTGAAAAACGTAAAGCAAGGCATCAATTTTAAAGCAAGTGCGACGACATAATCTAAAGCAAGTACAAAGAAAAGAAGTGCGGGAATGTAGAGCAATGCAAGAGCCATTTGGTGAATCAATAGGCGAGATAGTCCAACAAAGGGAATCCTCGTAGCCGATGGTCAGCCTTGAAGAGTAAAGCAAGGAGTTAATTTTAAAGCAAGTGCGAAGACATGATTCAAAGCAAGTGCAAAGCAAAGTAATGCGGAAATATTGTCAGTGCGATAGCCATTGATAAATCAATTGGCGAGACAATCCGGCAAGGATGGCCTTGTGTGGATTATCACTTGAAACAAAACTATGCGCTATTTGGCTTAGTTTTGAAAACATAAAACAAGCCTTGGCTTTGTCGCCTATTAGGAATGAAAGTCATAGGGGTAGAAATGCCGCCTGTTCGGCAATAACTCATGACAAAGCATAATGCTTTAAGTCATGAAAATTCAATGCGACACAATATGCCAGGCAATTTGGATGTGCGTTCAATAAATTGTTCATCCGTAGTGTGAATGATCCTTTCAGTGCAAGCTTTCTCGTTCCTGCTCTCAAAGAAAAATTTGTTAGTTTTGGATAGGGGTGTCTGATTTGTGCTGATTCATCTTGAAATTGGTGTTGCTGCTGCTCCCTTGTTCTTCTTTAGACTTGGGCTTGCAAATTATATTCAGAGACTTGACTTATGAACTCAATATTGTATAATATTTCAAGATAGAGGCAAAGTAAAGTAATTTTGATAAAATATAAAATAAATAATCATTGATATGCAACCGAAGTTGTAATGCATTTAAAATTTCGGCTTTAACTCAAACTCATGACATATCTTGAAACAAACAGAACGTCCTTTGTCTTTGCAACTTATGCTAATCTTGAATACTTTTAGAACTTTGCCACTTCATCCTTTGATAAGTAATACCAATTTTGCAAAAATCTGGCCCAGTTATAATCTTTATGCCTTCGAACTCTTTTTTGTAAAATTTGCCCCAGTTTCTATTTTCCATATCTTCAATTCGTCTTGCAAAATTTTTCCCAGTTGCTTGCTTTAGGGGAAACTGAAAATTTTAATATTATGGAGTCGAGCCCGTTAAGAGCGCCTACGTATCCCTTCACGGGAATCAGACTGTGCGTAGTTCTGCTTACATAAAAAATTTTGGGGAAGTATGGCAATCTAAGTACGAAACCGCATCCGAATTGGAAAACATACACATCTACCAAGATGCATCGTTCGGAATGACATCATAAAAGATAAACAAGCCTAAAGTGTCACAATATTTTGACCGAATCCGATGGGGATTGCCTACTTATCCTGTTACCATTACATGAATCAGGTCAGAAGTAGTTCAAAAATACATAAAAGAGGATATAGGGGATTCCTATGCTAATGTAACCGAGCTCTATATGAGTTTCTTACGTATCCCAGCCCTGGGAATCAGGTTACGCGTAGTTCGCATTACATCAAAATTACATTAAAATAGTGCTAACTTGCAGCTGCTTCAGACATAATATCTCTTGACAATATCTGCGTTGATTATCTTTGGCCAAACATGATCATAAATATCTGCCAGGATTAGTGTTCTTCCACATAATGACATTGCCAACTTAGTGAAAATTTTCCGTTGCTTCTTCTTAATTAGAAAAGAGCTTCTTCAACATCAATTGCCCCGGTTTGAAGTAAACTATTCAAATCTTCTCTTCGCGCATTCAACATCTTCCAACTTATCTTCTTTCATGGTTTCTCAAATAAAGGACTTCCATTTGTATAGATAAACTGCTTCGGCTCCAATTGCCGGCAAATAAAGCTCCCCTAGTTTGAAGTTCTAACGGTAATGTAATATCTAAAGAGTGCAAAAAGTAACTTTCCAGTGCATCATCCTTAAATTGTTCAGTTGTTTCGTTATAGGCCACAAGCCAAGTTTTAGCAGGTATTGTTAATTTTAATTTGAAATAGTATTAAGTATATTAATCAGAAGCAAATAATAAAGCACATAAATAATTAAAGTATAGCAAAATAATAAGGTAGGAATGCAGTGCATTTGTTTATTCAAAACCTAATTTAGGGAGGCATACAACATAAAAGTAAACATGCAGGATTTAAAAGAGTTATTTGAAAGACATAAACATAAGCAAAGTACAAAACACAATTCAGGGCCTCAAGCTGACTGTGATACCAAAACAAAAATAGCGAGTTCATTCATCAAGTCTCTTTTGGACCACAAGTCCAATTAGCCATCACCTGACTTGGTTCAGCATTCTGCACATGTGGCTCTTTCTCAGAATCTTCAATAGTTGCACCGCATTTCAATCCATCATTCATGAATAGGTTGCCAACACCTTCAATCAAATTCTGCATGGCCATTTATGATGCTTGGACAAATGACTGGTTCAACGGTAAAAGAGGTTGTGGTATGACACTAGTCGGCTTCTTCTCAGACTCAGCCTTTTCCATCTTTCCTTCAGCGGGGTTGCCACCTAGGCCAAAAGTTCCCTCATTCTTTGGCAATAGAGTTAGTGCTTGCTTAGGTACCTTAAAAGCAACATTAGCAACCTTTAGATCATCAACAGAGACTATGGTGCCCTTCATATTTGGCTCTTCCTCAAGAGAAATCACATTAACGGCATTGTTATCATGATTGGGAAGAGGATTATCATGCACATTTGGCTGAGTGTCGGTGAGTTGAATGGTGCCTGCTTTGACTAAACCCTCGACCTTGTCTTTGAAAGTATAACATCTCTCAATATCATGGCCGGCTGCCCCTGAGTGATAAGCACAATGCTTATTAGCATCATACCATTTTGGAGGTGGGTTTGGGGTGTTATCAGGGATAGGCTGCACAACTCCTGCATTTCTTAATCTCTCAAAAAGCTGGCCATATGACTCGGCTAGGGGAGTATAGGTTTTGGTTGCTCTCCTTTCGTAATTCTGATTAAACCCTTGCACATTGGGACGAACGGGAGGACTAGGCTGGTAATTCTGGGGTGCTTGAAAATTTGGCTGACGAGGGTATTGATTAGGTGCGTGTGCTCTAGGTTGGTAGTAATTTGCTTGTGCATTGTAAACCGGATAAGGAACAGGTGGCATCTGGTAGTGAGCGGGGTAGTTTGGGTAATAGGTGTTTTGGTAGGTGGGGAAGGCAGACGGATTGCCAAAATCCAACTTTCCAGCCGGTCGACGCTCGATGTCTCCCACAACAGCTCCAACTTCTTCTTTCTTCTTCTTGTTAAAACCATTACCCTACCCAGACTGGATTGCCTTACTTGTAGCTTGCAAAGCGGCCAAATTTGTGATCCTACCAGATTTCAAACCAGCTTCATACATCTCCCCAGTTTTCACTAGATTGGCAAAAGTAGAGTTAGTCATGGATGCCATTCGATCATAGTAGAATTCATCCAATGTCTCGATGAAATGTCCCACAAACTCTTCCTCACTCATGGGAGGCTTAACTTTGGCAGCCTCACTCCTCCAACGTAATGCGTATTCCCTAAAGGTTTCAGTCGGCTTCTTTCTAAACCTTGCAATAGCCAACCGATCTAATGGTATTTCAGCATAAAAACAAAAATGCTTAATGAAGTCGTGAGCCATACTCGTCCAGTTAATCCATTTTGAGGGATCCTGCTCGGAGTACCAGTCTAAAGCCTCGCCTTCAAGGCTATGAATGAATGATTTCATATGGAGATCCTCATTCTTCCCAACTCCAAAGGTTTCACAATACCTTCTCAAATGGGCTCGGGGGTTGCCTTTGCCATCAAACTTCACAAACCTGGGTACTTTGTACCCTTGTGGGTATTCAATTCCAGGATGACCACACAAATCTTTATATTCTAGACTTTCCTTGCCCTTGCCTAATGATGCTTTGCTAAGAGCACTTATCACCCAACCTTGTACCTTTTTCTCCAAATCCTCACCTACATCGACTTCTTTTTCAGCTCTCCTAACACCATTTTGAAACTTCACATAAGGAGGATTGGTATAATCATCAATTTGCACAGTAGGAGCATCTTGCCCGCCAGATACCGCCACTTGAACTAATGGTGTGGATGGATTTTCAGTATAAGCTTGCGGGATGGGTTCATTTTGGTAAGTGGAGGTTTGGATTGGATATGGAGTGTGTGTTTGATAATAACTATTGACAGGGTGCGGGGTGCATGGTAGGTATTGTTGATGTGATGGGTAGATGGGTGGTCGGTTGATTGTTTGGCTAGATTAAGTGTTATTTGGAGGTGGAGCTTGGGCAAGTGGAAAGTTGCTTTGGTGGACTGGTACTTTTAGAGAATTGTGGGTGTTCAAAGGTGTGTTCATATTAGCGACCCCATCAATTGAGTTTAGAGATTGTCCCAGAGATTGCCCCATTTGACCCAGAAAGTGGGCTGCATTGGGCCCACGCAGCGGCGTGTTTTTAGGAGTTTACTCTTTTACCGCAGCCAGTTCATCTTTTAACATCTGTAGTTCTTTAGCCATTTCAAGAATCAGTTCGTCTTGAGCAATAATGAAATTTCCTCTTGAAGATTCAGGAGTTGCAAGATTTTTCTCGGTATTGCGAGGTTCATCATCTATTCCAGACATTGTCAGTTGTGATTTGTACCAGTATGCAGATTGGTCCTTTGCCCTTGTGTAATAGGAGTGATCAGCCAGCTTAAATCAGCACAAATCAAACCTCTGTTTGGGGGATAAACAAAACAAAAGAAAAAGTTCAAAAGTAACCATGTTAGTTTGCATATCATTGGCAAAATTGCACACAAATCACATAGCGCGCATCACGTAGCGCTTTGCATTTTAAACAAGTTGACATGTGGCAAACACAAGTAGTTGAGCGTAAATGAAAATGCGAACGCTTCCTACCCTATAAGGTGCCTCTTTTATGCTAGAGGTAGGCCTAAGACGCGCAAACAAGTGGTAACGAAAAATAGTTCATGCCAGTTTTGAGCAATTCAGATTTAGAGTAAGCAATAAATAATAACAATAATTGATAACAGTCAGCTCTCCGCCTCGATATTACAATTCCGTTATCCCAGCTAACTTCCAAAAGTTGGTGTCAACTCGAAATTCTAATACAGCTCCTGCTCTCTACAACATCTGCACAAAATTCTAAATCCAAATACCTAAAACTTGAAACAATCCTCCATACCTTTTGCAAACATCGATACTCCTCCAAGCACTACTCCCAATTATTTTACCACATCCAGGAGTGAAATTTCCAACTGCCTTCACAATACCCACTGCTACGGCAAAAATTCAAACGGTACCCTACAATATTCGAAATAATCCCAACTTTTGCATACAAGTTATACAAAATATATGTAACATACTCGCTAAAGCGGATCTCAAATCAGACTCCCAAAACTCAATATGCAAATTAAATGGAAAAAAGTCAAATTATTTAACTTTCGGCATTTTAGCGGAAACTAGCCGAACAACATCGAAATTCACTTTCGAAAAATCACAAAAGTCACAAATAATCGTACAAACCTAACGGTGCTTTCGGATTTCGAATCGGAGCTCATTCGCTAAAACTGAGCTCGAAATCTCTTTTTTAATATTTATCGATAATAAAAACTGAAACCTTCTTCCGATGCCTACCAAACGAGGTCTGATTTAGCTCAAATTTTACAGACAATTCCTAATGGACATTACGAATATTTTAAAATTATCGGCTTGCCAATTGGAGTCCTAATTTTCGAAACGACCGACCGGACTGCAAATCATAAAAGGTTCCAATTGACCTTTTACAAATAAAACCTCACTGGTCCTTGGCTTTGGACAAGCCTCTCAGCTTTCTAGGTTTTGCAAGGCTCACAGACCTTGTTCATAGGGCTCCTCACTGGTCCTCGGCTTTAATCAAGCCTCTCAGTTTCCTAGGTAGCCAAGACCTTATTGGTCTTCAAGGAGGGGCCCCACTGGTCATTCAAAGACGCAAGGGCTTCACTCTCATAGTATGCAACAAGCATACTTCAATTTTTATAAAGTTGCTGCTGGTCAATCAACATATGCCTGCACACACACAGGTCTTCATAAGAGAGACCCCACTGATCTTTTAAAGACACCAGGGGCTTCACCTCTTAGATTTCACCATGCCAGACCATCTCCAAAACACAAACCAACCAAATCTGCCTAACTTTTCCCAGACTACAATTCTGTCTTGTTCACAAAATTCTGCACTATGATGTCAAATTCTCCATGGACTGCTATGAACACATAGATTCTGCTAAATTCTTCTATTTTTAACCTAAAAGACAAAATGTGAGACAAAATTCTAAATCTAATTATGCTCAAAACATGGCTAGGACTGAGAATTCGTTATCACATACCACATAATATGCATTGTCGTTGGGTTTCAAAAAACCGTTGACGTAAGGGTGGTTTCCTAACTATGGAGGCGGTACCAAGGACCGGGTCCAGACTAAGGTGTAAATGCATGCATGCTCCTAAAAGCTCCGTCTAAGAGTGGGTAAACGGCTGAGGCTAATAGATGAGTGGCAAGCGGCCTCGCAGTCGAATTACTCCCACGACAACTGCCGGTGTACCAACTTGTCAAAAGGGTTCTTTAGTGGAAGAAAGTGCGGGTACGCTTGAGCATACTTCACGGATATTTGGGGTGAAAATGCAAGAGGTTCCCAGGAGTGGGGAAGTATGAACGGAATGCCAGTTTATATATGTGCACAAATAAGAGTGTAGTGACATGCTTCCGTGACACACAGCAATCAATTAAATTAATCTAAGCATGCTTGCAAATAAATAATAGATATAATCATGCTAGTTTCAACAATAATTAAATAAGCTACGCATACTAATATCGGCATACAATTCAAACGATATAAACAAACAAATTCGTGAAAGTCTTTTGGTTAGAACCATCAAATGCTATCCCCAGCGGAGTCGCCATGCTGTTGAACCCTCCCAAAAGATGCACACAAGTATGCATCGGGATTGTATTTCAACAAAATGAGACTCCAAAGGGTTTCTTTGGAGTCGCAACCTAATTTAAAGATTATTAGGAACCTAGAGTTAATTAATGAGTACATTTCTTTCTTATTTTAAAAGAAAAATAAATTCAGAGATTCTTAGGTAAGTGGTTCTATTAAATTCGAAAGAAGGTCCCTTGCAGGAGCACTTTCAAAAATCCGCTAAATGTGGTTAATCCGGCAGTTTTCACGAATTTATTAAGGATAATAAGTATATAAAGTTAATTTGAAATAACGGGTGCATCGCAATTTTAGCCTACATTATACAATATTATTATTTGACTAAAATTATCAATTAGCCTATTTTTAAAAGACCTTATTTTAAAAATAATTTGACATTAGTTTAAAAAAATTTCGGGACAAAATTGAGTGTCAACAAGACTCCTATGGCGTCGTCTTCTAGGCGGGGTCATGCTCTGAGAGCGTCCACGCCTGTTCCGTTGCCTACTTGGTCCTTGGGAAGAGCGTTCTTGCCCGTCGGACGAGTAATTAGGACTTGGTGGAGGAGTACTTACTTGACTTCCGCCCACCACAGTTCGTTGTGAATCACTTTCTGCCATGTTAGTTACAAAAGATCGACAGAAAGGAATATAATGCAGGAAAAAGATAAACTATTAACCTATAGAGGCTATTGACCGGCTCCCATTGTGGTCGCCAAATTGTTTTACCTAGATCCGATTTTAGGCCAATTAACAATTAAATTTATATTTGCGGAGTCACGATCAATAGAGAAGTATAAATTGCTTACAAAAAAAAATCAATAGTTCATGACCAAGGTGAATGCAACTATGGGCAACTCTGATACACTTTCAGAAGACAGACATAGTGCTAATCAAGCAATAATTAAGTTTTAAAGAACTATCAGGCCCGTGGGGTACTCGAATATATCTTTAAATTTGCTCCTTCTAATGATGTCTCATGCTTTCAGTAATCTAATAAATTCAGTTTTTGTAGCCACATCCTGCACAAAGCTCTATCTGCTTCAAAGCTAGGGCATTACCATAATTTTTTTAGATAAGCTAAAAAAATTATTGAAGCAACAACATCAAGATGTGATAATGTAAAATTTCAAAAAACTAGTTGGAATTGCTTAAATTAAACACCTATGAAATCTAGGAAATCCAGTAAAATTTGAATTTCCAAATTTAAAGTCATATACACGAATTTAAGATTTTTTTCCAAATTCTTGGTTAATCTGCATTTTACATAGTCGCCATGGTTTTCTTGCAACTTACATTCATCATGTAATGAACCTATTAAATTTATATATGATATGTTTCTGCTAGAACCTTTAGAGACTACATAAAGTAATCACCAAAGTAATTGAACCTTAGCTTAGTACTCTTCATCTATCACATTTGTTTAACCTAGATCCGATTTTAGGCTAATTAATAATTAAATTTGTATTTGTGGAGTCACGATCAATAGTTTAGATTAAGAGTTTAGCCAATTTAAATACGAGATTGCATTAATTACAAGATCATGAATATATATGCGCGATTCTCGATGGAGATATAATGATAATATGAGAGCAATATGAAATAATCAAAGATAAATAAGATTAAAGCCCAAATTAAGTAGACAGAAGGAACCGTATTAGATCGCTTGATCTCGGTGAGGATCCCTCGATATTGATTACACTTGAGCACTTGAGAGCAAAGTATGCAATAATATAAATGATGAATAGTAGAGAGCGAGAGTAAAGAGAGTATTTTATTGATATTGTAGATAGAGAACAGAATGTATGTTACAATGATTCGAAAATGAATGCTATATATGGATTTACTAGGCAGCTGTTGGATTTGTAATCGCTGGGTATGTAACCGTTGGGTGTGTAACTGCTGGGTGTGTAACCGCTGGGGAGCCGTTTCCCTTGTAACCATTCATTGATCAGTCGCGTATGGACAGGTAACTGTTCATTTAAGTCACACCGATTTGGGGAGGCGTTACGTAACTGCCTTAAGCCTGCTCGTGATAACCGCCCAGCCAGTCATCTGTCCGTTAGATATTTGTCCGGAGAAACCTCTGCCCGTGCCACGTGGCAGACACGTGTCACCTTTTTGAGTGACGATGGTTTTTATCCAATACAACATTTGCCAAATGTAATGTGAAGGGGAAGCAAAAGCAACATGGCAAGAAGTGCCATTTGAGTTAAATATCCTACTCCTTGGACTTTCTTAGAGATACCCTTGAATTTACTTGAATACCTTTAAGATGTAGAGCCTGTAAGTTTCAAGTGTACTCCAATTCTATGAACACACACACGTTTCCTTTTTTTTTTTTTTTTTTTTTAAATGAAAGTTTAGTTCAGTATACTCTATTTAATACTTTCACATATTCTCTCAAGGTGATGGAGAGATTAATAGCCTTGTCCCATAACAGTTGTTGAAGATAGCATAGGGTGCAATTGAACAAAATATGGAAAGAAGATAGCTTTTTGAAATAAAACAGGAGTTAGGTCATTGCAGAGTGCTGTAGATCAGTATGATAAAATAAAACATGCTAATTTGGCCATCCCAAGATCTAATTACGCATGCAAGGCGGTTGTCTATCTGAAGGCACATAAATTGATCAACTTTATTTGGTGAATTAAACATGCATATTAGAAATTTGCAGTGACGATCCATTTGTTACTGCTCAGCCTCCTTGACATTGTATAGTTAGTATGTTCTTAGTCATACTATTTTCATTTGCCCCATGAAGCTATAAAACAAAGATACTTGTTTGATTCAAAGTTCTATAGTAAGAGTAAAAATGGATGTTGCGAGAAGAAATTTTTGAAAAGAAGCAAGTGAAAGATCAATTATACCTTTTTTTAGTCTTCTCCGTTATACAGACCTTGGGATTCCATAGTTTTCTTTAAGATGTGACGCCACTTATTGAAACATTTCCGACTGTAAATTTTTCTTTTATTTTTTCACCAAAAAAGCTCATGACAATGCTTCTTCCTAACCTGCAACATCAAACCATTATTGTGTCAATTCAAACGACAATAATCCATCAGTGTTAACCTTAATTCAAACACTGATGTACGACAATAATTCAAACACTGATGTACGACTTATTAATCCATCAGTGTTAGCCTTTCTTTTCCCAGTAGTACTACCATTGAATACATTAGTAGATGACACTCATTATTGTAGCCTTTATTCTACTGTTTTCTTCTTTCTGGAAAGAGGGAAGTTGTGTTTCTCGTAAGGAGTAGTCCACCACCAGCAGGCTAAAATCACGTAGAGATAAGATTTTTTTTAAGAAGGCCTCAACCATGGATAAATCTATTTCAATGTGAACAGGAGCAGTTTTATGAAATTTCATTCTAATAAATAGTAGGAGAATTTTTAGGAGTTAATGCTGTCATGGAAGGTGTAACTAGTTATAGATAATGCAAATTCAAAAACAACTCTACGATTTTAAGCTAACTTTTTAGGAGGATTCCATCATGGATGAAACTCTTCCATGGCTTTCCATATTTAAAGAAATGTGATTTACCCAGGAAAAAAAAAAAAGGAACGTGATTTATGTTATAAAATAGGCTTTAAATCACTAACTTTCAGTAATTTTTCTAAAATATTTTTAACTTTAAAAACCTTTATCTTTAAATCATTATCTTTGTAATTTTTACAATTTTTTAAAAACAAAACGATTTGTAATTTTTACAATTTTTCAGTTTTAATACTAACAAATAAATTCAAATCTACATATAATAGGAGTTCTTTTGTACGTATGTTTTTCATGTTTAATTTTTTTATTTCCAAATTTTATTTTTTTTTAATTTGTTGTAGTTAAATTTGGATATCAGTTACCTACTAATTTACTATAAGAAGTTATCATTTTTTTATTTAACTTTTTCTCCTTTTATTTATTTTTAAATTATTGTAGTTAAACGTGTAATTAGTTACTAACTAATTCACTTAATTTAACCATTTTGTCCTAAACATTAACACTTGGCTTTTTCTTGTAATGCCACTAGGCTACTTTTTATAGGCTTACTACCTTCTTTTTAATAATATATAGATATAGATTTTCAACTTTAGCCTTAATAAAATGATTTTTAGCCAAACAAATATCTTTTACTTATTTTACGCCATAAGTTTAAAAGTATTTATTTTTTCCGTCCTATTTTAAGTGTCTGTATGACTGGACATGAAATTTAAGAAAATAAGAAAGATATTTAAATCGTGTTGTTTAAAATTAAAAGTGTGTAGAATACGGGCCAATGTCCTTAAATCTTGTGGTTCAAAACAAATCTTGGAATTTAAGATGTATCAAATATGGAAATAGACACTCTTTTTAGAACGAACTATAAAGAAAATGTAAACACTTAAATTGGGAATGAGAGAGTATTTCTTTTATGAAATTTCAATCCAAGTCAAATTATATCACGAAGTACTAAATAGGGATGTGCGTGGGTCGATTTGGTATAGTATTGATAAATTCCGGTTCGGTAATTCGGTATTCGGTTTCGTAAAATGCAATACCAATCCCAAACCAAATTGAATTCGGTACGGTTAGATTTTACTCTTTTCGATTTTGGTTTTGTTCGGTATGGTAACTTCGATTATTCGGTTTGTTTACTTGAATGCTTTACCAAAAATACTAGAATTTATTTTTCATTGAGAAGTGAATCCTGATGTAAATACTATGCACATATCTTAGAATCTCTCCTCGATATCTTACTATCTTAAACTTGTCATCACAAACAACAGAAGTCAGGTAATGGAAACGGAGTACCGCTTAAGATCTAAAATACAAGCTTGAACAGTATGTGCAAAAGAAACGCAATACTTTAAGTATTGACTTTTGGGTATAACCATAAACTAATGGGAAAGAGTATTAATTGGGATTTGGTTGGGTAAAAGCTAAATTGTATAAATTGACTAGGACTAAAGATTTAATAATTTAGTTATTTTATATCATACATTTTTTATATTTTTTTATATATAATATATATATTATATCGGTATGGTATTCAATATTACTGTATTTTTTTTAGGAAAAGCAAATACTGTACCGAATATCAAAATTTAATAATTTTTTATCAATACCGTTACCAAATACCAATACCAAATTATAAAATCATTAAATTTGATTGAGAAGTTCGGTATTTACCAAATGAAGCCCACCCCTAAATTACTAATATAAGTATACAAGACCAAAGCTTCAAGAGCAACAACTTTTGGGGACCAACATGTGCCATTTCGTTACCTAACACTTGTTGGGGTTTACTTGGAATCTAGAGAAAATATGAGTGGCCCAAATAAAAGGAGGGGCTGAAGTTAACGAAATCGGTACGAAGATTCCTATGAGACTGTCCTAAATTTTCTCACAAAGATATTTGAAGCCAAAACACGTTGAAATTCCAAAGAATGTAGAAAGCCCTAGAACCTTCTATTAGGTTCAATTCTTTTGTACATATATTGCCAAAGAATAATCACTGTTTGAATCCATCTTCATAAATTGTCCCTCATCAGTCATCACCATATATTCTTGTTCTTCCAATTCGGTAAGTTTTGCAAATTTTCATATTAATCAATATTCTTTTATAAGCATATGGTATCCTATATTTATGTTTTGACTAATTCAGATTCGCATCGTTAAAGACTCATTAAAATTGTTGGGGTTTGTTTATTTGGGTTTTCATCTTGTTCCCTGCACATAATTTCCAGCTCTTTATCAGGTTGAATTATGATTATACCCCATGTATTCTGCTTAATCTCATCTCGTCCCAATATTATGCAAATACAAATAAAAAGTGCTATAAGTTCTCTGTATTTCTAAACGTATAAATCTCTGAAAGGCTAAACGACTCATCGAAAGCATATGACCTAAAATAGATCAAGTGCTATAGGTTGCTGATATATCAATAACAACAATATACTCAGTATAATCGAACAAGCGGTCTAAGGAGGGTGGGGTTTACGCAGACCTTACCTACCTTGTATAAGGTTGTATTCCGATAGATCAAGTGCTATTGGTTGCTGATATTGTAATTAATTTTAGATTCCTTGCAATTGACAGGTGAATTGATTTAGGAGAAAATGCAGCACTCAACCGCCAGTGCATATGAGAGTTCTTCTTCCTCGACGGATGGGAACAAAGAAGCTGGAGATTTTGAATGCAACATTTGCTTTGAGTTAGCCCAAGACCCTATTGTTACCCTTTGTGGTCACTTGTACTGTTGGCCATGTTTGTATAAATGGCTACAACATCACTCACAATCCCATGAATGCCCTGTTTGTAAAGCCCTTATACAAGAAGAGAAGTTAGTTCCTCTTTATGGCAGAGGAAGGTCTTCAACTGATCCGAGATCAAAACCGATCCCCGGGGTTGAAATTCCTAACAGGCCCGCAGGACAAAGACCTGAAACGGCTCCGCCACCCCAACCAAATGCTTTCCCTAATGTCGGGTTTGGTCCTATGGGAGGATTTTTCCCGGGAGCCACTGCAAATTTTGGTAACTTTACAATGTCTGCTGGTTTTGGTGGATTATTCCCGTCCTTGCTTAGCTTTCAGTTTCAGGGGTATCCTGGTCCAGCTGCATTTGGTGCACCATCTAATTACCCATTTGGTTATCCTCATGCCTATCGTGGGGCGAATGTTCACCATGCTGCTGCACAGCCAGCTCAAGGACAAGTAGATAATAATCTGAAGTTTATGTTCTTACTTGTTGGTTTTCTTGTGTTCCTATATTTGTTGGGTTAGTGAATGAACTTTCCCTTCTTCCCATTAGGTAGCTGATGCCTGAGCCTAACTTGTACTTATCATTTTTAATGGTTGTAAATATGTTAGTAATATTTTTGCACTCATCATAAAGTTGCTACACACAAATGAACTGGTGTGGTTAGTTGAGTTGTACTTTACTTCCTTAGTGTAACATGTTTGTTTTTCCTCTACATGTTATATGAGCATGAGAACTTGCGTTGCAGCCTTTGTTCTCTTTTCTGATTTATCTGTATATGTTGATTTTATATCGTCAGCCTTCTTACTTCTTTTTTCTTGTAAAGTGTGGTGTATGATTCTAACCGTCAAGAATTGCTCCTTTAGGTGACATTTAAGTTAGCTCAAGTGTATGATTGTGATTCTTGAATGTTCATCAAAGTTTGTTTTCTCCATTCTGTGTTTACTGAGAAAACGAGTTATGATGATGAGGAGCTGGGCAAAAATCGTGCCTTCTTCTCTTGTATTTGTATCTTCTTAGTGTAAATGTAGATTGAATATGTGATTGAGAGACTGTCTTTGAAAGTGGAAAATTGACGAAGCAAGTATGTGTTAGTCCAGAGGCGAATTCAGAATTTGAACCTTATGGGTTCCGTATTCAACCTCAAGTGATAATAATTAAGTTCTGAATTTAGCTTTTACACATTTAGTGGATCTTTTAGTACACATACAGGGTCTATGCCCAAGCTACTGAACTGTCTGAAAACAATGACGCTCTTATGTATGGATGTTTATGTTTATGGCTAAAATGTTGATGTAACAAATGAAAAGAAAAACTTGTGTTTGAGAGGATTGTTTGCTGCTCCATTAGATGGCTATTCATCCTTCAGTTGCCTGGTCCATCAGTTATATTTTTCAAGATTGTGAGTAATGCATGTACAGAGTCTGTTTGCTAGTATTTGGTTTAAAACAGACTTCTGAGATGTGTGCTGTACTTGATAAGGTCCAGAGCAAAAGCACGACACTGCTAGATAGGAGCTGCCTTCACCCTTTCAAGAAGGAAAAAGGAAATTAAGGAATGGCGACGTCAACTGTGAAATTTAGGAATCTGTTAGCTGTGTCATAGTTAGAGCTACTTGCCTGGTTTACAAGTAGATGCTTTTAAGTTTAGTTGTAGACCTTACAAGCACGTGCAATATTCAGTGTAAGGCACGAACATACATGCCTGATAAGAATGAGTATTACCCTCATTATTCGTATACATCAAAACTGCACGATGACATGAAACTAGCGGTAGACCTTATGAGGATGGCATTGAAGATAGCGGAAGAACTTCAAGCTTTGCGATGGACGATGGTAATACGTCAATTCCAAATTGTGTAATATTTTGAGGCGCATAGACTCTCCAGGTTTTGGTAACGCTTAGGGGTCGTTTGTATGAGGAATTGGAATTATAATTTGGGGATAAGATTTGAGATAAAGTTTATTCAATGTTTGGTAATTGGTATTGGCTAAATTGGGATAAAAGTTACACCAAAATCATTGGATTACCTTATTCCATAAGTAACGTGGAATTACTTATCCTACTTTTAATCCAACTTTCAATCTCAAAATAAACTTATTTCAAAATTCTGGGATATTCCACCTTTTATGATCCGCGTAGCAAACGACCCCTTAGGATATTTATAAGGGGTTGTTATTGGGACTTAATATTAAGGGTTCTCTTTTATAGTGGAAAGTCTCTATACTTCTGCTCTAAGGACATGGGCTTGCTGAATTTCGTAAATGTTATATTTTTCTCTTTATTAGCTCTCTGTATGATTGTGTCCTAGTTAATCGACTATTCAGCGCAACAAAGCTTATGAGCTATAAGATGTCAGGTCAATTTCCTATTTGTAGAGGGCATGCAGGGGCGAAACTACCTTAGGGGTAGGGGTCACGGGACACTGCTTCATCGAATGCAGTGGTTGAGAGTGTTGCTATCCTCCTTGATAAAGTGAGATCGAATCTCCTTAGCTGCACTTTAATCAATTTTGTGAATCTTTTAGTATTCGATTATAAAAATTTGATGTTAGTGAGGATCGATCCTTAGATCTTCAACAAATTTAAAAGGTGTAAAACCACTTTTGCTAGGTGTAATTTTTTATAAAATTTAACAGTAAAATGTCCAAGTATAAAATAAGAGCACTACGCTTAATATAAAACCTTTGACTTTGAAAGCTAATTGGGATCTTCGAAATTTTTTTTACATCTGTTGTCTCTATATGAAAGTGACACCGCTGGCAAAAAATTCTGCATACGCCCCTAAGGGCATGGCGACCTGTCCCAACTATATTTGCGTGGAGAGAGGGTCTAGGATTACAGCATACTGTATAACACATTGAAAAGTTCATACGAGCGTGAAAAGATGAGTGGAACTGTGGAAGGTAGTGAAATAGAGAATTCATGATGCTCCTGAAACTTAAAACCAAAATCTTTCATCTAAAGTTTATGACTTATGAGGCAGCAATAAATGATTTTAGTAGCTTTACTCTTATATAAGGAATTACGTGTCCCTTCGTATAAAGTCGTGTCGGGGACAGTGCTGTGACAACGTGCATGGCTTTCTCCCTGTTTGCTGTCGGCAACGAACAAATGCCTAATTGGAACTCGTTAGAATGGGCCTACAGTAACCCCTCAAGTTATTTTTGATGCGGCAGGGTCGCGCCTTTTCTTTTTTCTTTTATTTATTTATTTATTCTAAAACTGATTAGTTAGGACTAATCAGGGACTAAATTAATATTTTTAAAACTTGAGGGTCGTTTTCAAAACATACAAATTAATCATTTCAAATCTTGAGAACAACATAACTCCCCCGCGTGGTGTCTCTCTCTCTCTTCATTTTCCATCAGAACACAACTTGCACAGAACACAACTTGCACGAAATCTCAACCAAAATTCTCTCAACTTCTCTGTTGTTTTTCAAGGAATACGGCAATCAAAACAACAAATATTCGCAGTGTAGTAAATATAAAAGGTAAACATTGTCTTTATTTTTTAAACTGTGGTGTAAATCTTGAACCTAGGGTTTTTTTTATTTCTTCGTCGACAGTGATTAACGCTACTTTCGGTGTTTGTTTTTGAAGAAAATGTGTAATATTATATTGAAATTGAATGACATTATGTGTTTTAATGGGAAAAGTTTTTTCGAAGTACAAAGGGGGTTTTCGCTGTTCAACTGAAATTTTTAGGCTTTTTACATTAGTTGGTTAAATTCTGAAGATTTTCAGGTTTTCTGTGAACCAACGCTGCTTTATTTAGTCGCAAATAGAAGTTATTGCAGTTATACGTCTTTTGATGTCTCGAACACCTTGTTGCTTTATTTTGGATGTTCATGATTTTATGTAACTAAAATTTGTATCCCCTTGTTTTGCAGAAAAATGGTAAATTTATGACCGAGAAAAATAACATTGAAAGATGAAGATGAGCAGAAGAAGACGCCTACAAAGACTCCCAAGAAGGGAGTTTCTAAAAGAAAGGGCCCTGAGCTGAAGAAGAATCCTGAGAAGCCTACTACTTCAGATTCGGAACGTACTCCTACAAATTTAGAACCTACTCCTAAATGCCCAAGAACAACTAAAAGGAATAGAAAATTGGTTGTGGAGAGTGACGGCAGCCAAGAGAAGTAGTAGGTCGACAAAATAAAGGTGAAGCAGTTGATAAACAAGAGGAAAGCGAAAACCCAACACGAAGTTATGATTTAAGTAAAGGTGGGGAGGCTTTGGAGAGGGCTGCAGATGAGGGTGAAAGAAGAATGAATTCAGATAACGTCGCTATTGATAAACTGTTAAAAGCTTGATTTTTTTATGACTGGAGAGGAAGATGGTGATCGTGAAAACGAAGAGGAAGATGGTGAGAAAAAAAAGCGAAGAAGGCGATGATTTAAGTAGATAAAAAGAAGAAGAAATAGAGGAGGAAGTAGATGAGTCAGGGGAGAATCCAAGAAGCATTAAAAGAAGAAGAAGAAGAAGAGAGGTAGAGGATGTAATTTTAAAAAGCAACTTTCTGAAGGATCGTATAAAAAGAGATAAACAGATGTGGAAGCTGTAAAGGATGCAGGTGGAAATATTGAAGAGGAAGCAGGTGAAGAGAAGAAAGCAGAAGGAATATCTGGATTGAAGGAGGAGGAAGACCAGGTGATAGTTACATTGAAACTCGTGATTGTTCGGAAGATCAGAGTGAATGTTTTTCATGACCTGTTAATGTTCCCAACATCAGCATAAAGGCTGGTAGCATTCATAGAGTCGTTCTGAACATCCTTACATGATGTTCCAAACGTTAGTTATTGTCGTTCAGAACATCGTTATAAGCATGTTCCGAACATTTAATTTTTTTCCTTTAATGTGATTTAATATCATTATGATTCATTTTATTAATTTTATGATAAAATCATGTACAGTATGAAGACGTTGGTCATCTTATTTTTAAGAGGAAGGTTGAGGAGCTCTACGACACATACCTGACCTAGAATGAACCTTTAATGGGAAGATTACTGTTCGATCGTCGTTGGCCAGGGGCATGATACAGTTCAAGACGGTTTTGAAAAAATTGGAAGTGAGAAAGGATTTGCTCATAGTTGTTTCGGTCATTTCTTGCAATTACCGGGGTATCCACTGTCTGACACCAAGTTGGTGCATAACCTCCTTATGCGAAGGATTTTTTGCAAGAAGCAGAGGGAGGTTTGGATATCCTTCAATGGATTGCCAGCATGTTTTGGCATATCCGAGTTTGCACTAATGACAAGGCTAAACTGTGGTGCCTATCCAAATAAAGAGTACAGGGAAGAAATGAAAGAGAAGGGGAAGGAGTTGTGGAAGTTTGTTGTTGATTATTTCAAGGAGAAGAAGAGGAAGCAGAAGGAGAAAGAGAAGAAGGAAAAGGAGGAGAAGGAGAAGAAGGACAAGGAGAAGAAGGAAAAGGAGAAGGAAAAGAAGAAGCGGAAGGGGAAGGGGGGAGGGAAGAAGAAGGTTGAGGATTCACCCTCACCCTCATCCTCACCGTCTCCTTCACCCGCCAAGAGGAAGTTCAACAAGCCCAAAAAATCAAAAGAGCCGAAGAAAAAGCAAGTTCTGAAGTCTGGTGACTTACTTGACTTGGTCTGTTCTGGAATAGTACCCAAGAAGTGGTATTTAAATTTGTGTATGGCTTGGTTTGTTCATACAGTTCTTTGTGCGAGGGATTCCAAATATGGAATAGAGGAATGGTTGGTGTGCTTGACGGCTGATCTTGAGGCATTTCAGCATATCCTTGGGGTAGGATGAGTTTTTAATTAACAATGGAATATTTGATAAAGCCAATAGAACCTCGTGCAGAAGGAAGCCAGACTTACAATCTTTATGGTTTTCCATGGGCATTCATGGCCTGGGCTCATGAAGCTATACCTGCCTTGAGACCAAAGGATTTTCCAAAAGAAAAAACAATTCCAAGGATCATAAACAGGCTTACTGAAATTTGTGAAAGAGATACGGACAGATTGTTTGAGCAACATGATGTTCCTGTAAGTATTCTATTTTCCATATATTTTATGAAATGTTTGAAACAACTTGGTGTTTGTTGAGACATTTCTATTTGATGTTCGGAACATCTACCATGAAACATCTCTGCACCATCAACTGCTTCACTCTACGATGTTCGGAACATCATGGCTTTGATGTCTTAAACAACTTTTTGTTTGTTCCAAACAACTTTCAAATACTTTTTAAAATTTATTTGATATTTATTTATTCATGGGGTATATTAACAGGTTCTTCACCCTTTTCTCATTCCTACTGATAATGAGCTGGAGCTGGATTTCTATCAAAATATTGTGTCATTTGATGACTTTGAGGACGTTTTTATGGATTCTTTGTGTGAAACGTTGACGGATGCTACCACCGTTGGTCTTGTTGGTGGCACTACAATGTATATTTTCAAGAACAATCCTGCGACCCCCTCCAAGACAAGTGACAGAGAGTAAAGCTAATTGGTCATTTGTAGTTATAATGATCATCATTTCTCACTCTTACAAGTATAATTGGTCATTTGTAGTGATAATCACCATCATTTGCCACTCTAACAAGTATAATTGGACACTTATAGTGATAATGATACTGGAATTTGTCACTCTAACTACTATAATTGGAAACAATACGATGAAGATAGGAACAATTAAAGATCGCGCTCCGAACGACTGCATGAATGTGACAAATATCTATAAGATGTTCGAAACAAAAATACGATAGATGGATCATCATTTCTCACTCTAACAAGTATAATTGGTCATGTATACTAATGGTCACTCTAACTACTCTAATTGGTCATTTGTAGTGATAATTATCTTCATTTATCCCTGGAACGTACTTGTAAGGTTACGAACGTTTAATTTATTGTTGAAACATACAGTTGATGTTCCGAAAAAATATAAAGATTTTATTATCATTTCCAGAAATCCAGGATTAGAACAAGAGTTCGTTCGGAACATCCTATTGTAATATCCTAAACTACAGTTGATGTGTTGCGAACTATAAGCAAATATGTGCACAACATAAATTAAAAATGTAGTAAAGCAAATATGTGCACAACTACTTGATAAACATTACAACAACTTAAACAATTAATACATAATAGCATCTAGACTATTATTTTGGCCAGCAACACTTGTTTGGAGGGTGTCAGACTTGGTAGTACTTATTCCATGGATCATTTAATGCAATGCCATAATTGTTACGGTTGACCATCTGCATGCAAGTTGTTTTTTTTAAAAAAAGAATCAAAGTGGAGTTATGTTAAAGGATATATAAACAGTAATGAGTTAGAATTTGTTTTAGGAAAAACTTTGTGTGTATATATATATATATACACACACACACACACACACACACACACACACACACACATACACATAAAACTACAAAAAATACTTCGAAAATATGGACAAATTGAGTACCTCAACTTGTTCTTCGTTGATGTAGAAACTGAAGATAGTAAGTAAATGCTAACACTATGAATTGTGAATTTACTTCATCAAGGGGGCATTTATAGATGCTTTGTAGTGCCTTTTCAGTAGTAGATTGAAATGAAGGGACGCATCTTTACAAATTTGAATGTATTCAACGTGTGGAACCCTTTGGGGTGGTAAAGTTGTAGAAAAGCAAATATGTACACAATATAAATTATAAAAGTAGGACAAAAAATCCATTATACAATTCAAATAGAAATCTAAATAAACGAAATTGTTCAAACATTACAATTCAAATTGGGGTTTGGGGTTTGGGGTTTGGGGTCAGATGTGCTGAACGAAAATAAAGATTTTCTTAACTTTTCCAGAATGGGTGATTAGAACAATAAGTCATTCGGAACATCTTATTGTAATATCCTAAATGACAGGTGATGTGTTGCGAACTATAAGTAAATATGTGCACAACATACATTAAAAATACAGTAAAGCAAATATGTGCAGACCATAAATTAAAACTATAGCAAAGCAAATATGTACACAATATAAATTATACAAGTAGGACGAAAAGTCCATTATACAAATCAATAGAAATCCAAATAAACGAAATTGTTTAAACATTACAACGAGGACAAAGCTTCGTCCAATTCACAAATTCAATTTGTAGGCTGACTTGTAGCTTCAGTTCCACTATGACCAATGGGGCATGTAGTTCTTTTGTGACCATATCTCTTGCAGTTGCCACATTTATTTTTCCTCTTTTGAAGACGTTCCCCAATAGATCGAATATGGTTAACCCTTCTCCTTCATGGCTTGTCCGGCTTTGGTGGATGAGGCACTGGATAAAGTATCTCATCGGCAGGGACGACCCATGATTCTTCAGGAGGTACTGCATTGACAAAATCTACATAGGCAAGGATGTATACTTGTGTTGTGTAATATCCAGAAGTGTGTTCATACACTCTACCTCCATATTCATCACCATGTGTATTGGGTGAAATATCGTCGAGGCCTTGAGCAAGGGCCCAAGACTCGATTCGAGTCGACCTTATGAGGCGAACCCACAAGGGGAAGTGAGATGACCCTCCATCTCAGAAAGCCATCTCGGGGAATGGGGAAAACCGAGTCCAAAGTACCAAGCTCGAAAAGATCACCACTACTACATGGTCCCCGAGCAAGTATAACACCTCGCCAAAACAAGGTCTGGTCTTTGTAACCGTCGACTGTTGCTCTGGAATTTAAGAAGGAGATCGTTGGCTGAGCACGATCAAATACATAGTAATGGCCATAAATGCATAATTATTATAGTTGTGACGTCACTTTTCCTGTCAATTATAAATATGACTCATTTGTAATCAAGAAAGACACACATAAATACAATACTTGACTTATATTTTTAAGCTTTGTCTCATTTAACAGTTGGTTTATTTCTTGCCTCGTTTATTTTTTAAAGTTCTTGTCTCGTTTAAATCTGATCTTAATCCGAATACGACTTTGATACAAGCAAATTATCAATCAAGCTCAAAACAAATTTGATTTTTTGTCCTACCTCTATTTAGGCCAATACAAATTGGGGCCGTTTGTGAGCACTTGGTAATAACGTTTGTTCCAAAGTTTGCGACTTCAACTTTCGCTAAAAAATGGCCGACATTATTGATGACAATGTTTCAACCCAAACACCCGACCAAATAACGGGAGCCACCAAAACCACTGGAGGGGTCCCAATCCCTCCAATTGGCCCAACACCGGTTGTTAGTCCTGTTCCAACAAATAACTCCACTCCCTTAGTGGGGTTAACACCACCAAATGGATCTACTCCCCCTATCGGCCCAACTCTTCCCGTAGGAGTAGTTTTAGCCGATCCAACCTCTTCAAGCTCTGGTGATCCATTCCAGTAATTCATGGTGAATTTATTGCAACAGATACGAGAACAAGCAGCCGCTCAAGCAGCGGAACAAGCTCAATTCAACGAGCAATTTCGAAGCTCTTTACAAGCCCTCACTGGGAACAGAGGTAATCCTAACTCTATTCCCATGGGAACCATTGCCGGAGGATTTTCAAATGGAGTCACATCTGGGGGCTCGGGGACTACAGCTCCTGAGAAGCGGATGAAAACTTTCGAGGCCAGCATGGAAAAGCGGCTTGAAAATATGCCAGAGGTTCGGAAACCTCAATGCGTGCTAGACATTGAAAAATGCTGACAGCTACCTTACAAGCCTGAAGCTGCTCCGACACCCGTCCCAAAACATTCAAGCTATAGATTTTAAAGGAGTACGATGGGACAACTCACCCAGTTGACCATATAACCGAGTATATGGCCATGGTCAAAAGTAATGATTTGACCCCAATCGAGAAGGAATCCATGTTCTTAAAGAAATTCGTCGACACCTTGGAAAAAGGGGCGCTACGTTGGTACATTCTTCTCCTCTCCGAGTCTATTTCTAGCTTCGGCGAATTAGCAGACATGTTCATCAAAGCTCACACTGGAGCCTAGAAGATCCTTAAGAGAAGGGAAGACATCTTTGACGTCAAACAAGGATACCTCGAGCCAATCAAGGACTTCCTTGAACGCTTTTAGGTTGAGAAAATGGATCTGCCAAAAATAAATGACAGTTTGGAAGTCAAGGCTTTTGAAAAGAATCTCAACGTGAGTAATTCTGAGGCCGCGGCTGAATTAAAGAAAGAGCTTCAGCAATGGCAAGCTCGAACTTGGGACGAATTGCATGATCGGGCCACAGTGAAAATCAGGCTCGAGGAAATAGAGTGGAGAAGGACAGGTCGGACCCATTCCTACTGAGGTCGATTTGAGTCCTCTCGACGCGCCAGCGCGCCACGAGGGAACTCAAAAAATCATTATGAACCATACAACAGGGCTCAAAAGCAACATCTGAGCCAACGCCTCGGGGGGCATCAGCATGTGAGCCAACGGCTTGGAGGAAAGTCTGGCTCGTCCTCCAATAAAAAATCCTCGGGTCCATCTTTAGTGTCTAAAGAGAAAGACTTACCTCAGATTTCCGAGTACAACTTCAGCATATCGACCACTGAATTGGTGAATGCGATCAAAAGAATGACTGATCAAGGAGTGAGGTTACCCAAGCACATGAGAACGCCCCCGAGTAAGAGGGATCAAACTCAACACTGTGAATTTCACATGGATTATTGGCCTGCAACTGAGGACTGTAAGGCACTGTGCCTTGAGGCGGCCTATCTCCTTAAGAAGGGAGTGTTAGCTGAGTATCTGACTGATAAAGAGAAACATAACTACTCAAAGAATAGAAGAGAGGAACAGCCACCTCGAGCACAGTCACCAAAAAGAGTGGTAAATGTCATTACTGGAGGGTCCGAGGTAAATGGGATAAACTTTGCTGCTTCAAAGAAATTAGCAAAATCATCAAGTATTGTGGAGAAAAGAGTAAGGGATGGCGGATCAGGTAAAGAAATGGTGTTTAACAAAGAGGATTGTGATGGGATGATGTTTCCCCACCACGACACGCTAGTGATCATGCTCAGGATCAACGACTGTGATGTCAAACGAGCCCTACTTAATCCTGGCAGCTCGGTGAACATCATTAACTATGGAGCAATCAAGAAGATGTAGTTGAAGGATCTTGTCATCCCAAAGGCAACCATATTAACAGGGTTCAACAATTCCACCGAGAAGACTTTGGAAGAAATAACCCTCACAACAACTGTAGAGGGGGGGGGGGGTGGATAAGAAAACCATATATCAAGTGATGGCTGAGTTTAATGGCATATAATGCCATTCTTGGGAGGCCTTGGATCCACCAAATGGAAGCCATACCGTCGACCCTGCACTAGGTAATTAAAGTCCCGACCTCATGGGGAATAAGGGCCATCCGACGAGAGCAACGAATGGCGCGAGAGTGCTATTCGATTGCAATAAAGAGTACAGTTGCCCCGATCGAACCAAGCAAATAATATGATCAACTTGACAAGACCCTTTGTCTGTTTCTTTTGAAGAAAATGAGACCTAGTAATCAAGCCTTGCACCACACACTTGATCACTAGGGGAGGGGGAGAAGGGACGAATGGGAACTTGCCAAATTGATCAGCCATTTAGAATGAAAGTTTTTCAAATAAATGAAGACTCAACAACCATGGACTTCATCAGACAAGACCCTTGGAGAACGAGTGATCATCTCACCGAGGGCTACCCTTGGAGATTTGCTCAATAATTTATATTTTGACCTTCTAGTTTGCCTGCCTAAGTCCTGTTGTGACCAGGCATCTTTTGTAATAAAGGCTCGCAAATGCACCTTATTAATGAAATAAAATTTGATTCAATATCTTTTTATTTTCATCTTATATGCATAGCTAATTATAATTTAAGTTTCTGGCTCGAGGGTGAGACGTCATCCTAAGCAAGCTCGAACAAAGGAAAAATATAAAAAGCCTTGCAAGCAAATTCAGTATTCTCAAAAAGAGAAGTTCTGATTCATAAAAAGGCTCGAAGGCCAAAGTATTTACAAAAAAAGCGGCCCGAAGGCCTTAACAAAAATGTCAACAAAAAGAAATAAAAATACTACTCTAAGCTTCCGTCTCGGAGTTATCTTCCTCGTCATCTGAGCTCCCGCTGCTCGAAGGAAGACTTTCCATTAACTTTTGAGCCATGGTAGCAATGCTCTCAGCCTTAGAAATCTCGGCATCAAGGTTAACCCCGCTACGGCAGTCCTCCAGAGTTTTTAGCCTCGTTTAGATAATGACTCAATTCTTGTTATTTTTGGCCCGGGTCCTCCTCATTCCACGCCTCGAGGAGAAAGAATCAACTTTGCTCCTCAAAATCTTAACCTCATTTTCAAGCCTCTCTTTCTCCTTGGCCAGCTGCTCCTTCTCTCCGGCCATCTCATTCATCTTGAGCATCTTCTGCTTCATGCGCTCATTAATAACTGACAGGGCCTCGGTTCTCACTCTCTTCAGCTCGGCATCGCAGATCTCTTTCAAATAATCCATCCTCTCCTCAACAGACTTAGCCTCAAGGGCTTTGACCATCTCGAGATCAAATTTGTTAGCTGCATTTTTGGCTTGATAAAGCTCGAGCCTTGTGCTCAAAAACTCTTTCTCAAGACCCCTCATTTGATACTCGAGACCTGCCCGTTCTCGCCTCTATCCAGTCTTCATATGCTTGAGATTTTCATCTCGATGGCACTCAATCTCGGCGGGCCTGATAGAATTACAAACAAAAAATCGAAAAAATCAGAAAAGGAAACAAAAACAAGGATGAAAGGAGAAATTGAGAGAAGGAAAACATACATGAATAGCGTGCTGGGCAGCATCAGCCATCAAATCAGCAATATGGACTTTCCCGAGGCGATCACGTTCCAAAGGACCTAACACTACCAAAAAAATGGATTTTAGCCATGCACAAAAACGTAACTAATAAGCTCAAAAACCGTGCCTAAATGGTTTTAGCTACGATGGTTAGCCACAGTCGTAACCATGGCTTAAGCTGGCGTCGCAATGATTTTAGCCATGGTTTTGGGGTCCGTGGTAACATCCAATTAGCCACGGCTATAATTTCATTTAGCCACGGAAGTTCATGGCTAATTATTGCTGAGGAAAAGAAAAACTTTGCCCAAAATATTACACTTGCCACACTTTGTCCGTGGCTAAATCTCTTTTAGTAATTTACTTCGTTTAAATGTAGCTACGGCCAGACCGTGGCTAAAATATTGGTTATTACCAAAAAAAAAAATTAGAATAAGAAAAACCTGCAAATATTTTACATTGCATCTGCTAAATATTACTCCTATAATACAATGAGATCCCAAAATCAGAGTATTTTCTAATAATACACAAGTGACATATTAATCATTACAAACAAAACAAAGGCTTCAAACATTTAACAACCATAAAAGGGTTGTCTGTGCTTTTCTATAGATAATAAGGCACCTATTCCAAATTTCAAGATGATGAGATGCATATAATATCTTCAGCATCTCCGATCTAAGTTCTATTGATTTCCTGTTAAACTAATCTCTAAATGTTTTAGTTTCATGAACTTCTTGCTGAATCTCGTCTCTGTAAGTGTTCCTGTTTCATAAAGAATAACATGCTTAAACTATATAGATTGGCATGAATTACCTACAAACCTCTTCTAATAAAAATTATGCAACTTGTGATCTTATCTGTCTATTCTCATCGAATTACTTATTTATAGTCTTGAATTATTAGTCCGTTAAGACAAGTATGGATGAAAAAGTATAGATGACAGAGAGTGCTAAGATTAAACTGAAAAAAAGATCATGAATTCAAGTAGTGAAAAGTCAATCAACATGAATCACATTAACAAGATAATATATCTCAATTACGACAGGAGTAGCTTCCACTCCAAGAAGATCCCACAACATCCAAACACTAAAAATTGGGATTAGAGGTTCTAAAAAACCTTATGCACTCATCTAGCATAGGGAACAGACTAAAAGCTAATAGGACATCACTAAACTAAGCTAAGACAGACATACATGTCATTGATTTTCCATAGGGTGTAAGTGTATTGTATGGTATAGAATAAAATCATAGTAGAAAGCTAACCTCAGATTTTTCATGAGTTTCAAGAAATGATCGTGTAAGCTACAGGTAACAATGATATCTCATTAATGATCAAGTTTCTCTAAGAGTAAGGGGTAAACATACAACAAAACCATAAGGCCATAAACAAGAAATAAGTAATTTAATAAACAACCTTAGAACCACTTTGATTGTCATTCTTAATCAAGGACTGTCTTGGTAAAAGATACTTTGCTGACCCCTTTTGCAACGGCAGATAGTAGTTCCGGTGGGAGATATAAATCACTCTTTATTTTTTTTTTTTGAGTAAGATAAATCACTCTCTATTTGCACTCTTCCACGATATATCCACTCCAATCTCCTTATTGAACTAAGAATATGAAAAAGAACAATGATTTCAATAAGAAAATCGAAATACAGAGGGGAAAAAGGATACATTTAGTATAAGACTTAATTGAAAACTCCAAAATTGATCTAAATAAAATATCCCAACTTACTGAGACAAGGAACCAGCTATCCGATTAAACACACTATATTTGCTCATAACCTAGAAACTAGAAATCTTGATAACAAAAAGAATCAGAGGTGAAAAAACCTTAGATTGAAAAAAAAAAATCAACTAAAGGGCAAAATTATCCAGATCTAACAATAATAGTAAAATCTATATCAGGTAATAGTTTAGATTACAAGAAAAATATGAAATTGTTGAAATTAAAAAGTGGAAGACAAAGGGAACCCTGAAAGTCAAAATGAACTCAGTATTCACTCCAATATTTTGATGAACTCCAAAAGAATACTTGGATATGCAAATCTTTGTTTTCTTATCATAATGAGTTCTATCATAGACATTCAAACTCTAGGTGATTATATGTCTGTTAATATTCAGAAAATTTCTTTTGATTTCAGACACCAAAACCAATCTCACAAGCAAATTCCTTATTTAACGTTGTTCATAGTCAACATACAATCATAAAGTACAGCAAAAATATACTGGCTGAACCCATGAAAGATAACTAATAAAAATTTAAAAACCAGAAGAGCACCTTACCTTGAAAGTGGGAAAGAAAATTTATTCCTTCAATGACCAATTGTTGCCCCTATTGGATAGAGCTACATTAAAGCAAACAAAAATTATTTAGCAAGAGACAACACAAGAAACGAAGATAAAGTTAAATAGTCAATAAACATATCAAATGATGAACTACAAAACCAAATACACTAAAAATTGAAAAATAAAGCTGTGAAAGAAAGTCAACAAGAAACTCTGTAATTCTTAAATGTGTAACAAGAAGCAGGTAGCTACCATCCAACCCAGACTAGAAAAGGGCCAAGAGCTTATACAATGAATCTCAAGGCTGCAACCACATTCCTATGATATTTCAAATAAACAGGTTCCTGTTGACAGAAAAAACAAATGCATTTTTTTGGTTTTTCTGAATCTCAAGGCTAAGTATTATAGAACATTAACTTCAATGACTGGTATGGTATCTAAGTAGCGGAAAAATACACTGATTTAAAGTCAAAGCCATTGGTTAGCCTTGACAAAGATGCCTGAAAATTATGATAAACTAAGAAAAAAGAACCTAGGCTTCTTCTCACCCCTTTCATTGTGTCCTATTGAGATTTTCAAATGTGTGAGAAAACATGACGATAATGTTGATAAGCATACCATGAATATAAAAGAGTAAGCACCCGCTTTCTTGAAATTATGTCTAAAGAGTTACTAAGCAAACCAATAATTGAATCCCAAATATTCATATTTAAAGAATCAATGAATAAGAACTAGTCTCTCTCCTTACAACAGTTCCAACATTTCTTAACCATTGAACCTTCAAAGTGAAGCAAAACACCATGTATAAAATCAAATACAATGCAAATATCAAGCAACTAAGAGTTCAGTTTTTTTCCTCAAAGTTTGTTAGTTACCTTGGAATATTAGAGCTCTCAGGCTGCCATCGGTACTTCTCTTGTCTATTATCTGGCCTTCCATTATTTTAACAATCAAATGGTTTATCTATATGAAGAACATGAACCAGGTTAACGTGACCATCTTCACCTTTCACCCATTTTCCACCAAAAATATCACCATAGACTCATTAGTTCCATAATAAAAAATCCAAATTCTACAAGACATAATTGAAGAGAATGAAAACAAACTTGTTAAATCTCAAGTTGCATTAGGTGAAAGTACATATTTACGTTAAGGTCGTTTATTAAAAGTGCCATAAACTAAGAGTGGCTATTGTACAGAACAAACAAGCTAAAGCAAACAATTAATTCAAGTGAGGAGTAAATTAGTAAACATGACTACTGAATGTTACCTTTTTAGAATTTAGATTCAGGTCTTGACTCCACCAAGCAGATACCAAACCTACTCAAATTAACAACAATTTCACAATAATTAACACATAATATCAGGCGAAAATACCAAGTAATTAGATCGTTTGAAAGAAATTAATCATTACTAATATCCTTCATGGTAACATCTTCATCGTCAACCACAACTGTCTCGGCAGTTTAAGCCATGGCTGGACGCTATTCTTGACCTAAACCACTTGGATGAGGTAAATCATCCATGTTAAAATTAGGAGGGATAATTACACTCAATGGTTCAAGGACATTGACTGGTTCACCACCAACAATCATGATGTCGACAAAAGAAGGTGAAGAATTTGGCTGAGATATTTCTTAAACGTTCTTGGACAACAAGAGAAGAAAATTCAAGGAGTTTTTACTGATAAGAACAAAAAGATACGTGAATAAAAAGAAGAGGCGTAGCTATATATAGATTAAGGCTCCATGATTACAATTGTATGGGGAAGACAAAGCAGGAAATCACGCCCAATAAGTGATTGCCACGCGTGATTGATGGGAATATGTAGTGACAACTGCCACTTTTGAATTTTACGGTGCAAGAACGGCCACATCGATCTCCAGTCTAAAACTCATTCTACTCCTCTATAGATCTGACAACTACTCGAGGAGTGGGAAGACTATCTGTATTGGGTGAAAAGTTGTCGAGGCCTTGAGCAAGGGCCCAAGACTCGATTCGAGTCGACCTTATGAGCCGAACCCACGAGGGGAAGTGAGATGACCCTCCACCTCAGAAAGCCATCTCGGGGAATGGGGAAAACCGAGTCCAAAGTACCAAGCTCGGAAAGATTACCACGACCACATGGTCCCCGAGCAAGTATAACACCTCGCCAAAACGTGGTCTGGTCTTTGTAACCGTCGACTGTTGCTCTGGAATTTAAGAAGGAGATCGTTGGCTGACCACGATCAAATACATAGTAATGGCCATAAAAGCATAATTATTATGGTTGTAAGTCACTTTTCCTGTCAATTATAAGTAGGACTCATTTGTAATCAAGGACACACAGAAATACAATACTTGACTTATATTCTTAAGCTTTGTCTCGTTTATTAGTTGGTTTATTTCTTACCTAGTTTATTCTTTAACGTGCTTGTCTCTTTTAAATCCGATCTTAACCCCAATACGACTTTGATACAAGAAAATTATCAATCAAACGCAAAATAAATTTGATTTTTTGTCCTACCTCGATTTAGGCCAACACACCATACAACCCCCTAATTTCTGCCATAGCATGTATACAAGGTAACTCATCATGATCAAACTCCCTACACGTACATGTCCTCTTATATAGATCAGCTTCTGCCTCAAACCCTGGACTAATGATTTCAAAACCATAAGTTCCCTTCATGTTGACAACTAGCTTATCTCCCACTTCTTTATTCTTCCTTTTTTTTCAACGTCTGGGACACATAAATTTGGGTGATTGATTAACTTCATAGCCCTATTGTGGAATTTTCCTACAAAGTTCCTACCTATGTCTTTCAAGAGGGCAGCAATGAGGTATTCCCTTTGCTTCTTCAGCATGGAATATATGGACTCAGCTATGTTTGATGTCATAACTTCAAACCTATTAAAAAAATAGTATAATAATCCAATAGACGTTCCTAACATTAAGCACAAGTGCAGAACGACAAGAAGAAATGTGGAACATCCAAGATATTCCTAACATTAAGCACAAGTGCAGAACGTGAAGAAGAAGTGCGGAACATCAGTAAAAAAGTAAATATTCTTATAAATGTTTTGCATATCAATGATATGTTCGAAACTCCCAGTGAGATGTTTGGAACAGATATAGCAAAGCATGACAGTAATATGAGACCTTGTTATTGAAATTTTATATGTTTCCTGGAAAATGTAATATGCTCCATCTATGATAGCCAACAACATTTTCTAGATAATCCGCTACCCTCCAATCAATACTCCTGATCTCATTCATAGCATCAGTGAACTCTTCTACCCGGTATGTCTTTGCTGCAGTTTAGTATTTATGAAGACTGGTTCCAAACTGAAACCTTGATCAGATGTTTTCACCAATGTGCCACATGCAAACTCCATAGTGAGCAGAAGAAAACACTTGGGCGACCATCTTCGAGATGCTCAGATGTCTATCCGAAACAATGCACAACTCTTCACTATCTGAAACTATGATGCGTAATTGTTCAAAAAAGTACTCATATGAGGCGTCACGCTCTTTGTCTACAACACAAAAAGCAACAGGGAATATGTGACTCATTGCATCCTGAGCAACAGCAGACAACAACACCCCTCCATACTCGCTAGCTAAATGTGTATCGTCAACGGCTAGGACTTTTCTCACGTAAGTTAATCCCCTAATCCATGCTTCATAAGAGAGAAAAAAAAATACAAGAACTTCCCTGAGCTAGAAAGCCTAAAATCTGTCTTGGTTCCTGGATTCTTACTCCTAACTATATAAGCATAAGCATCTACAATTTCAATACCTTTCTCATGTATTCCCCGTGTCAAAGCCTTTGCAAATTGATAGCCCCTAAGACACTTCCAGTAGCTAACCTTACAACCCAAATCGGTGTTAACGGACTCCCTGACAGCTTTTGTGGTTAGACTTTTTCCCTTTAAATATTTACCTTTCATGAACTCACCAATTATCTGGGTAGAGGCTTGTGAATTATGACTGGAATGGTGTTGGACACCGCATGTGTGCAAGTTATTGTAAACACTAATGTAAATCCTATCATTACTTTTATACCTCATTGCCTTTATCCACCATTTGTATTTCACATCTAAACATCTAGCATTAAAATCTTTGCAGTATTCTTCAATCCTTTGTAATTAAAATGATGTTTAACTGCTGCAACCTTCAATTGGGTGACCAGTTCTTTCTTATTGGCAAAAGTCATACTTTTTTCAAAATCTGTGCCATTGAGGAAGTGAGATTTCGGCTCGCTGCTTTGTGTCGGAAAAACAGGGATATACATGGAAGGATCTTCCTCTACATATTTTTCTTCTGCTTCTTCTTCTTCTTCTTCATGTACATCTACGCCTCCTCTGTCTTCTTCTAGCCCTCCTCCTTTGTCTTCTTCTACTTCTTCATGTATGGCATCCAATCGCTGACTAACATCATGCCCTCCACTATTTGGCATTTCTTGGTCATTAGAACCAATACATTCCTCCGTCCTAGAAACCAGACTTACCCTTAGAGTGGGCCTAGCACCATTACGATCAACATCAGTCATATGAAGGCGTACATCATCATCATTTCTTATGGTAACGAGAGGAGTCTTTTGATTTGCAGCAACACTCAGCATGTAAGTAATACAAATATCCCTCGGATTGTCTCTTATCCCCCAACTTCCGATGGTTTTGTTAAGTAGAACATTATATGTAACATCTCTAGGCACAAGAATGTGTTTTGACTCTTTAACCTTCGGAACCCAAGCATAACATTTAAAACGCTCCACTCATTCACCTTGATAATTAACTTCTAATATAACCTCACCCATTGATGGGCAGCTGCAATAAATTGGAATGACCAACTATTAGTATCAAATTGATACTATTTATATAATATGTTCCAAACTTTAATGTTTCTCTTTTGGAACATCGTATACCGACGTTCTGAACATCATTTTACAATTTTTCATTACTTAATGCAAGATATTCCAAATTGCTAACAGAACGCTCCAACATCCTAGTAGGATGTTCCGAACATTATTTGAGAAAATTCTAATATTATATATGACATGTAAAATGCTAACAATATATTTGGAATTACAGTTACGACCATAGGAACGTCTAAAAGAATGTTTGGAATTGCTGGCAGGATGTTCGGGGAAAATGAATCCGTAACAACCTCGAATCAACAAAAAAAGTTAAAAACATGTTCTAAAGTTAGTACACTTACATGAGATGACTGAATTGATACGATTACAATTAGAGGAACAAGATTAATCCTTTAATGGATAAGAAATGAGCAACTTTGGCAAATTTAACGAAATATCGTATAACTCAAATGTGGGTGGTCTGAGCTTGTATTGCGTAAAACTGGAGATGATATTGAGTAAATAATGTGAAGGACGAGATTATTGCGATGTAGGAAGAAGCTCAGCAGTGCAGCTATGGTGGAATTTTGAGCGGGAAATGGAATGGGGAAAATGGAGGGAAAATGGGGGAGATGAGAGAGGGAAGAGCAGCATGTAGATCTAGGTTTATGGCCAAATTTTGCAAAAATCAACCTGTTATACATGAACCATTGTGTAACATAAAAAATTTTGGGGTGAGAAGGTTAGGTAATTACAATCTTTAATGTCATTAATGATTAGAGGACCTTATACTTCATGATTAAAACTTGAGCCTTTTTCTATTCAAAAATAACTTGTGAGGGCCTGCCATGCCAATGCCCTTGGAAACCCATTGTGTGTGTTTCCATTTCAATAATTTTCGTCAGTCGATGATTGACAATGTAAAAGGGCCACATTTTTTCTTTAGTAGTAAGAGCATAACATATGATGTTACATTGTGGGTTGGACTTTGAAGTTCTATCAGAAGCAGAAGTTTAATGTCTAGGGAGAATGCTAGGGGGACAAGTCATTTTTTGTTTAAACGAGTTAATTTTACCGATGGTCACTCAACTATTTTTTTTATTGAGAACTTCCTTTCAAAACACAAACCTTCTTCCGACAATAATTCTATCATTAGCCATGGACCAAAGACCAAATTTCCTCCACACAAACTTCCAAGCCCTAGACTATCTTCCTGTATCCTTTAATTTTGAAGGTGATGGCAGAATGCAAGGTCAGACGCCCAAGCAGGAAGGTGAAAATAGCAACCTTTCTATAGAGTACTATCCGTTCGAGGTTGTGAAGGATGGCATAACTCGTATCAGGCTTGATTGTCAGTGACATAAAGTAATAGACATCATAGTCAATTCAGAACCTGAATTAATAGACATCATTGTCCCTTTTTCTAATGAGAGAATTTCTTCCCATCCTATTGGTGGATGGTCCATATGTACCCTTTCACTCCGTGTCTCAACGAGCGTGTTCATTCGATCGTTGAAGAGATATGCTGCCAATACAACATCTGCTTGGGTTAAATAGGCCTCTCCGTACGGCGATTGGTGGTTGTGCTAGATCACTTGGCGAACCATGCCAGGGTAAAGTTTTCCTTCTGGAAACTTCTTCCTTTCCACTCTCCACGTCTTTATAAGGCGGATGTGCTGATGTTCATCAAATGGGGGAAGAAAGGTGTCGTTCCCAACAGTGAAGATTCCAAGGAATGCGGCTGGGATCTACCAGTATGTGGCGGTGAGGACGCCGAATATTTGTTTCTTTTCTTCCCTTTCCAGAGGTCTTCAATAGGAGAGGTAAGTTTTTGTGCCCTCATTTTGTATATATCGTGTCTGTTTCTCTTCTGAACTGACTTTTCATCTTCCTCAGTGAATTCTGTTACCGATATACAACTAATTCATGATGAGTTAACCATAAGGGTTACTGCATTTTTTGCGAAAAACCCCCTGCTTCAATGAATTTCACATCTTAGGCCAACGCGAAGGGTTGGCGTACAAAGGACCATGGTAAGTCATCTCATCTTAATTTCTCTTCTGATCACCAGTTCTTTTGTCTTCATTACTTCCTTTATGTTTTAGGGTTCTCCCATCATGAGATGCCCCCTCTAAAGGAAATTTAAATTTCTGCCCCATATATTGCTCCCTTGTCCGATGTGTATTGGTGATTTCTGATAGTAAGGGCGAAGTCCTCCGAGTGCATGAGTCTAAGGCTGTTGAGACCCCTTCTTCTGCTGTTGCTGAATCTGGCTCGTCTACGCAAAACTGCAGACATCTTATAAATAAGTATCTTGAGGTCAGTGAGAAAGCTGTCGTGGAAGATGAATTGGCCCCCGTTCACCATAAGCCTCAGTCATCAGGTTAGTTCTTCATTCCATACATCGCTAGTACAATTTCCTTTTGCTCCTGCTAAGCAAATATCTTTTGTATACATGTAGATCCCACTGTTCTGGCTCTGGCCCCCGCGGTAACCGACTCAATCCAATGCCGTCTTGGTAGGGAGGTGGCAATGGATGCGGATGCTGCAGATGAACCTTTGAATGGTGCCCATGAGGTTGTTATTCCTATTGCTGCGGGAGTTAGCCTATTTAAGACCCCAACGTTGTGACAGATCACACCATTGAATTGATTGGCCTTAATGAACAAAGACATCTTGCTGGTTACAATCGTCAAAAACTTCCTTTATCTATTTTTCAGCATCTTTCGAGTCGAGTTTTTACTCTCCTTCCACTAAATATCTACTCCAACATTCGTCCAGGGGCTTATGGTTTATCATGAGACACTTCGGCGAGGTGGCTCAGATAAGAACCTAAGAGAGGAGAACGAAGCCCTGCTAGGGCAAGCTGCTAGCCCGTAGCCTTACGTGGCGGAAGCTAAACAGCTGAGAGGGGTCTTTATACTATGTGCAGAGCTTATCAAATGGAGTCTTTGAGAAGCAAAAACCTTGATGAGGCTTTGGGAAATGAGATTTGTAAGCGCAAAGAGACTGTGGAAACCCTCCAATCTTCTCTTATGGAGGCCAAACTTTCAGAGCAGCTTCAGATTAAGAATTTGGCCCGCCTGGAAGCAGCTATGGAGGCTTTACAACCAAATATGTCTGAGGTAGATGAGATGATCGAGGCTACTGAAAAGACAGTCTTTAACGATAGGGGCTTTTCCGCCTTCCTTTAAGATGAGAATGATAAGCCGAAAAGCAAAGTAGCGTCCCTGGAGAAGGTTCGCGACTAACTTTGCAATGATGCACATCTCAAGGAAGAACAAATGAATGCCCTGAATGCCCGTCGTATAGCTGAGGTGGATCGAGCTAACATTGTGGCTGCTCTCTTCACCTTTCTTCGAGTTCGTGACGACCCTCGTCTGGACCTGGAGATTGAGATTTCTTCGTTGACCGAGCTTGTGTCCCAAGCAGATGCTTAGATGGAATTCAACCTTGAAGAAGGTTCTGAAGAGGTTAGTGGCGACAGAGGAGATAAAGCATGGCTTGGGGACCTGCAGGTGGTAAATGAGGACCTTTGTGGAGTGTTGCCGCTGAAGGGAGTCCCCCGAGAGAGGAATAGAAAACCCCCCACCCTTTGATTTCTTAAGATTTTTCTATTACACCTATGTTTTGAACAATTGCCCATTTTTTGCGGGGCGTTATCATATGTTTTTGGCCCGTTTTGAGGCATTTAAATTGAATTACTTGTTAATTTGTTTGTGACAATTTTAGTTTCTGTCGTAAACAATTAAGTAATGTCCTTGCTAAATTGAGCATTCATGAGCGTGTGCGCCTAAAGGTTAAGCAGCTTTTGGACGTCTTGCATGTTCTAATGTCTAGAACAGTTGTCAGTGAGCTTGCTCGGACAATTACGTCCGTTGTGTGCAGAAGTATTTTTCGACTTACATTGCATTGGTGGTAGACGGTTTTTTTTCACCCACAATGGGATGACTTTAGCCATGTAGAAACGAGGCATTTTTGCATTCTGATACAGATCGTTGTTGCTCATTTACTCGAGTATTTTAAAACTTTCTGGCAGTATGCGGGCGGGAGTCCCTACCGACATGTAGGTGCAAATTTATTGAATTGACGAGTTCAACTTACGAATAATGCCTGGTGGTTGAGTTAGACGTGTTCTAGCTCCAACAGAGTAGTTTACCCTATTTTTGTCACGAAAGGTGAGTATACTACTTCAACTTGAGTTTGGCCGGGGCTATGAATATTTGGATCGTTGATGGATCTGAATTGTAACTGTAATACTGACTAAGTAAAATAGTAGTTTAATTGATAAATAGGGGCACAGAGCCTGAGCTGTTGTGGGTGAAAACCCGTAACATAGCTGGTGAGTATGAAAATACTGCTACCAAAAATAAAACAAATTAGAGACTTAATAAAAGTAAATGCTGAAAGAATATACTTCCAGATGCCCTACTCCTCTCTCCCTCCCCCATCGCGACAGCACGTCAATCAACTGAACAATCGGAATCGTAGTCTTGGTTGACTGAGGTTTCGGGGTCTTCATCGATTTCAGGAAAGCCGACTTTTGGCGCCTCTTCAGGTTCATATGCTCCTAGCACAGTTGTGGTGTAGCACTCCCTTGCTGACTTCTGATCTCCATTGATCTCCTTTATTCCCCACTTGGTGGGATACTTGTGTTTTTGGTGCCAGGTAGAAGGTACTGCTTTAACCTGGTGAATCCACGGCCGCCCTATGATTACATTGTATTGGATGCCTCCTTCTATAACCTAAAAAGAAGAAACATAATCCGCTCCCGGCATATTTGTAGCAAGGCTGATTTCCCCGACAGACTTCTCACAAGAGTTGTTAAAGTCTGCCAGCGTGTAGACACTCTGAGTCATTTTGTCTTCAACTCCCGTTGCCTGTAGAGTATCCCATTTGATGAGGTTCACGATGCTACTAGCGTATGTGTCCCCTATTCGGAGCGTTATGACCAAGGCATTGTGGTGAGGAGTTTTGAAGCTAGTGTTGTCTTCGTCACTGAATAATCATCTCTTCTCAGGCGTGGTCCTCCTTGGGTGCTGGCTTATCATTTTTCGAGCCACCAAGCAATGTCGGGCAACTGACTATCACGTTGAAGCACACTCATTACTTCCAGGATCAAGGCCTTGCAGGCAGTGGTGTCATACCCATGATCCCCATACATGTTTTTTTTTCTTCTACCAGGCTCGGCCCTCATGTTGCTAGGCCAACGCACTTGAGTTTCATTCGTATGTTCCCGTACGAACTCTACAGTGTTGATGCACATTCCCAGCTCTTCAAACCTATCGGGTACCGAATATATGCTGAGTGACCCCTTGTGAGGTGGCGTCGAAGCTTTCCTGTTATCCTCCCGCTTTTCGACCGGCTTAGGGAAGTCATCCCTATAGTCTCTCCTACACCTCTTTACCTTGTCTCAAACTCTTGATTCTTTTGTATATCCTAGCTTATGTCCATGACGGGTAATGTCCTCGATGATTGGGTGAGCTTCTACAACGGGGGCTAAGGAATATTCGGGTTCCAAGTGCAACTTCTCGGTGTATCTTTGATACAAAGCGTTCCATTTTTCATAAGGTATTGAGTCAAACTCTACTGCAACTCCCTGGTGGCTAATGACCTATTGAAATTCAAGCTCTTATCAAAGGTTGCCACTATAATATTATCTGGGACTGGAGGAACCTCCATGCGCTCCCTATGGAACATTTGAAGGTCGTCTTTCAGCAGCTCGTCTTCATGCTGCTGAATATCTAAGATGTCCTCCATACGCTTCTCTCATTTACAGGCGCCAAAATGCGCTTTCTTGAACAAATCTTACATCTAGGTGAATGGCTCAATGGAGCCCATCGGTAGCTGAGTGTAACCAAGCAAGGGCACCCTTAGTCAAGGTCGAGGCAAACCTCTTCACCAGAGCAGGCTAGATTTCTTTCTCTGAGATTTCGTTACTTTTGATGACTGTATAGTACGCAACAATATGCTCGTCTGGATCCATTCTTCCATTATACTTCAAGTTACGTCAAGCAAAAGTTCTTTGGTACGTGGATCGGTGCAGTGCTTACTGTATATGCATACTTATAAAACTTTGGCTCATCTTTGGTGGTAACTTGAGGTGGTGCAGTCGGTACGTTACTGATCACATCGTGGATGGCCTTCATTTCCTTTAGGATGTCCTGAATGACATGTGTTCCTTTGAGGTCTTGATTATTGACTATCGTTGAGCCTCCAGAAGCGGCATCCATGTTGAGTCTATGATTAGGAGCGGACGCTGGTGTATCGTTCATGGGCGCTGGTCCTCACGGGATTGCTGGCCTCTCAGACGATCCAATGAACATTGTTCCTAACTTTTGTGATATGCCCTCGACCATGTTGACTGAGTTATGCTCTGCCCATTCCGACAAGGTTTTGAGGAGATTAATAAGGAAACATCTGAGATCAGAATTACCTTCGCGTGATCGATCGCCTTCACCGTCGCTGGGCACATGCACTAGCTCCTTGGTGGGATCCTTTGGCTACACACTAGGATTGTCTATTGCATTGGCAGTGTTCTTTGGGGTGTTGTCGTTGTCCTCTGACATGATTGCGCATTTTTCTCGTAGATTATAATATTGTCTGAGCTCGTGCCAAACTGTTTATGCCTAAAATTGGACATTTAGGTAAAACACTTAAATTTAGGAATAGGTCACACGCAATACAGTAAAATACGATGGAAAATTAAGTAAATAGAGAGGAAAATAATAGATATGAAAGTAAAGAGCTTTATTTTTTGAGACTAGTCAGATTTAGTGGTGAATTATTTGATGTGCAACACAATGTGAGGAGAGTTATTTATACTAGATATTACCAATCCTAATTATGGTAAAATATAACAGCTAATAAAAGTCATGGGCCTATAAACTCAAGGTAGTGGTATTTATGAAATCCTAACTAAGACTCTGTAACCCTAAGGCAGCGGGATGTATGCCTTGTGTCATATGCTCGTACCTCTTGAATGGTTGTAACTCGTAGAATTGGCATGTATCCTCTATGTCCGGTGACATGTAGGATAGTCTAGTCTCGCCAACCGGACTCGTATCTCCGTAATAATGGGTAGCATATTTTTGCCCACACAGTTCTAGTTTTGGGGATAGAAATGAAGGAGGAGTTTCGCTTTTGGATTTTCTGGAGGCCTTTGATTTTACAATTATCAACCTAAGGTTTTCGAAGAAAGATGGGTATTTGGTTAGCTTCCCTAGTTCGGTGGGAAGGACTCAAATAGATTTCGTGCTTCTTAGTAATAATGATAAAGGTTTGTGTACGGATTGTAAGTTTATGTCGAGCGAGAAACTTACAGCCTAACATAAGTTTCTGATTTTGGATGTAGACATCATATGGGAGAGGAAAAAGAGGGTCTTGAAAAAGCAGCCTAGAATTAAGTCGGGAGCTTTGACAAGTGACAAAGTCCAGGAGTTGTGGAAGAATTTGGTGGCTATGGGGACTTGGGAGAGTGAGGGGGATGCAAACAGTATGTGGTTTAGGGCAGGTGGTTGTATTACGGGAGGAGCTAGAGAGCTGCTATGGGTCTCTAAGGGTAGGCCATTTAGACACAAAGGGGACTGGTAGTAGAATGAAGAGGTCCAAAGGAAGGTGGAGGCCAAGAAGGTTGCTTACGTGAAGTTAGGTTAAAGCAAAGGCGAGGAGAAATAGAGGACGAATCAAGAAAATTATAAGACCGCGAGGAAAGAAGCGAAGTTAGTGGTTACGGAAGCTAAAATGGCAGCTCTTGAATTCCTCTATAAAGAGATAACGGACAAAGGCGGGGAAAAAAATTTGTGTAGGCTCGCAAATGCAAAGGAAGGCAGTCACACAACCTAGAAATTTGTTTCTTTAGTTACCCAAAAGTCACTCAACTATTGTTTTATTACCATAAAGTCACTTTTGTTACTCAAAAGTCACTCAACTTTCCTTCGGTCTACACCAAAGTCACTCTAGTCGGAATTTACTTAAAACTCACAGAAAAAATGATGTGGCATTATTAATTAAAAACAATCTTTCTTAATAATATTAACCCAATTCTTTACCCATTACATTAATTTTGCCCAACCTAAGACCCAAACTCATTTCATTACTTAACACTGCAGTTGATTGTGTCAAGTCATTAAAATATTTCTAGTTTACGGTACTGTTAAACAGAGGGGACTAAGAATTGCCGAAGAAAGAATTCTTCTAGATGGTTCACCATAAAGTCCACTCGAGTTCATTCACATTCAGATTGCCAATGTGGAGTCCAAGTTTGTCAACGCTATTATTGATTCTGGAGAGATTAGAGTGGAGGGCAAGGTTAGAAAAGAAAAACCTCATTTAATGAAAGTTGAATCTTTTAAAGTGGATGTGAGCTAAGAATGCAGTATCATTCTCTGCAGACAGGATGATTAGCCAAGAATGATTGGAAATATGGGAAACATCTTGTCTGAGGAGAATCCGGATGCAAGCTTCATGAGTGTTGGAAGAGTTGCTCCAAGAAAGCATGATGTGATGGCTATTGGGTATATGAGCGACCAAGTAAGGAGACACTGAAGAGAATTGGTGAAATTTTCGATGGGTAAAATTAGTGGTGAAATCGATTTCTTGGATTGGATAAAATTAGTATAATGGGTTAAAGAATTGGATTAATATAATTAAGAAAGATTATTTTTAATTAATGATGTCACGTCACTTTTTCGGTGAGTTTTAAGTAAATTTCGGCTAGAGTGACTTGTTTAGACCGGAGGAAAGTTGAGTGAATTTTGGATAACAAAAGAAATAAAAGTGACTTTGTGGTAATGAATCAATTATGGAGTGACTTTTGCGTAACAAAAGAAATAAAAATAACTTTATGGTAATGAAGCAATAGTTGAGTGACCACGGGTAAAATTAACTCTTGTTTAACCTGTACTCCATATATGCAGAACCACGAGTATGAACTAATTAATTCAAGAAATTAGCCCATGAGTATATCACTGTTCTGTTAATCATGTACAGAAAACAAAACAGAGATCAATTGCAAGTGGACGAAGAAATTGGATGGAAAGTTTGTGCTTTATTTCAAAAGAAAACAAAACTCACAAAGATAATTCGTTATGTAACTCTTGGGTAACTACTATACTAATTAAGACAGTATAATCTAAATTTCTGTAAAATGGAAACATTTATAGAATCATATTCAAAATCTGTTTCAATTTAGATTATATCTTAGATTCTGTTGAATGATACATCTATTTCGATTATAAAGTGAATAAGCATTGCAGTAGGACGTCTGCTCTTTTCTTTTCTACCCCCTTCTTTTTGCCAAAAATAGGAAATACAAACAATTGAGAGATCCAAAACATGTAGATGGACATCCTCGTCCGATCTGTTTAAGAGCTATGTAGTGCACAAATACATGTGAAAGGCACATGCGATTTCAATCATTTGTTCATCGTCTTGCATTGCTAATAAATGGCCCCTATTTATAAACAAGCCATTATTAAGTACTGATGATTTTTTCATGTGTGAATATACCTTTATCAATAAGTAGTAGTAACATGGATCTAACTTGATGGGGATAAAAGTGTGTACAAGCTCTGATGATAAAAAGTGTTCTGCGGTTGACAGTAGCATCTTTCTACAGAGTTGGTTCCCTCAATTATGAGGGACAGATCTATCCTTGGACAGTGTTCTACTAGTCATGGTGATAGAAGGCGAGTGTTAGTTTAGAGTACACTCGACACAAGAGGGGGTGAATTGGGTCGTTAACGATTTTGCCTCCTTTTAAACTTTAAACTAAGTTTCTTGACTTGTTGGAACAAGTTACTTGGAACAGTTCCTATGGATGTTCCAACTGTAGTTTAAGAGTTTAAGAATGCAATTAAAGAGCAAAAAAGATAAGGCACACGCGATTTTAACGTGGAAAACACCCTGGCTCAAAGGTGTAAAAAACCACGACCCACACCTCTGTGGGAATTTCAACCAATCCACTAAACAAACGAGCTAAACTCGGATTACAAAGGTAACCCCAAGGACCTAACTCTAAGCCCTTACACAACAATCCTAGAATGTTGCTACCCTCCCAAACTACCCTAGCTTGGAACACAAAAAACTTAACTCTAAGCTCTTCACCCAATGGGATTTTAACTCCTGATTACAACCTCAAAAAGTGCTTCTAAAAAGCTGAACGAGATTACAATTTAAGTGCCTAATATATGAACTAAGAACTGAACTCAAACAATTCTAAATGACTTGATGGAACACTTGTCCAGACTGTTCCAACGCCCGTTCCAACAGCTTCAGATATTTTTTCTCTTGAATGCTCAGACTCTCTTTTTACTGAAGTGTTTTGGACGAATTTTTCAACCTGTATGAAACTGTATTTATAGAAAAATATACCTGACAATATAATATACAGTCCAACAAAGTTAGGGATAAAAATATACAGCTCATAGATTAATCCCTTCCTTATCAAAATAGATTTACTAGAATCCTATTCCAACTCCAACTCCAACTCTTTAGCCAAGTCTTGTAGAAATCAAATCACTAAAGAATCTTATCAACAACACTATGGCTAATCCATAATCCAGCCATACAGATAACACCAAAATTAATTAATCCATTTCACACATTTTCCTTGATATATCATTATTCACAAATTGCTACTTTTTCAAGAAAATTAATTCCACAAAGCTGAACGAGATTACAATTGACACGACCCGAATTCTCGGTTAGGCCGTGCGGGCACCCGACCACCTCCCCCAAACCTGTCGGGCGAACCCTATTAATAGAATCGATATAAATTGTAAAGAATTACCTTGAAATGAAAATGAAATGGGATGAAATGAAATAAAATAAAATGAGATGAAATGAAATGAGATGCAAAGGGTCACATGTGCCCATAATCCCAGCCCGAAGCGGAATACTCCTGCATTCAAGGGGAATCCAATCTGCTAACCAACTGGAGCGGAATACTCCTGCTCCTGGGGCGGAATACTCCTGCACCCGATATAATATAAACCAGAACCTGAGGCGGAATACTCCTGCACTCTCTTGGGGCGGAATACTCCTGCACCCGATAAAATGTTAAGTTGAGGCGGAATACTCCTGCACTCAGTATGATATGCAATGTAATGCATATGAATGCAATGTGATGCAATAATAACTCTTCACCGGCACAGGACTCTCATCGACAGCCGGGAAGCAGATGCCAACTCCAAGCCAAAGTACAATACTCAGATTTCCAATGCAATATCAATAACAGGACATAATATATAATATAGAATGTAAATCCAAAGCTAAGGCGTAATGAGTACGCCTATCGGCAGCTACACATGTAAGGAACACGTGGTAGAAAATCCACGAGGCCGGGTGCCTCCAAAGAAATGGATATAAACACTTACCGTATTCCAAAGCTAGCCCTGTTACTCAACCACTGCTTTTTCCTTTGCATTAGTTGCCAAACGATCTCTTTCTATTCAATAAGCAGAAAAATTATATCAAATAAAGCTAAAGGCTTCATTCCTTATGTTTTAGGGCAATCAAGTTAGGAACCTGATACCCTATTCGCAAACGCAATACACAGGCCAGGCCTATATACAGGGTTCAAAGTCCCATAACAAAACCCTAAATAAATTATATTTATATGTTGCCCATAACTCACTGAGTATGGATATATAATCATTTTCATCATCGGGGTCCAATTGACTCTTTAAAATATCAATTTACGTCATTAGGGCGATGTCTAATATCCCTATTTTTACCGTAAAAATATATTCAAACACACGTAATAAGCTAAGATAATGAGTTAACATCATTACCTGAAGATTTGGGGGTAGAAATTCCACTATTTTTCCACTCATTTTTTCCTTTTTCCCCTCTCTTTTCTAATTTTCCCTTTCTCTGTGTAAGTTGTACGTTTCTGTTTTTGTTTCTAAGTTTGTTGCTTTGCTAAGGGATTAAATCACTTAGCCACCGACTAACACTTTGACTTTTTCTCTTTTTTTTTTTTTAATAAATTCGCTACGACGATTAAAATTGAAATGGAACCCTAAAGAAGTCGAAATAATCCCAAATTTTTTAAGTAAGTTATACAAAATATATGTAACATACTCGCGAAGACGGATCTCAACCATAACATGAAACCCGAAGCAAAATAAGGAGATACATATGAATATGTAGATCCTGGATCCACCAAAGAATATGCATCTCAACCACAAACAGATAAAATACCTCCAGGGTCTCAGCCAGCAAGAGGTGCACCACCACCCGGTAGAGGGTTTGTGGTTGAGATGCATATTCTTTGGTGGATCCAGGATCTACATATTCATATGTATCTCCTTATTTTGCTTCGGGTTTTCATGTTATGGTTGAGATCCGTCTTCGCTAGTATGTTACATATATTTTGTATAACTTACTTGAAAAATTTGGGATTATTTCGACTTCTCTAGGGTTCCATTTCAATTTTAATCGTCGTAGCGAATTTATTTTAAAAAAAAAAAAAAGAGAAAAAGTCAAAGTGTTAGTCGGTGGCTAAGTGATTTAATCCCTTAGCAAAGCAACAAACTTAGAAACAAAAACAGCAACGTACAACTTACACAGAGAAAGGGAAAATTAGAAAAGAGAGGGGGAAAAAGGAAAAAAGGAGTGGAAAAATAGTGGAATTTCTACCCCCAAATCTTCAGGTAATGATGTTAACTCATTATCTTAGCTTATTACGTGTGTTTGAATATATTTTTACGGTAAAAATAGGGATATTAGACATCGCCCTAATGACGTAAATTGATATTTTAAAGGGTCAATTGGACCCCGATGATGGAAATGATTATATATTCGTATTCAGTGAGTTATGGGCAACATATAAATATAATTTATTTAGCGTTTGGTTATGGGACTTTGAACCCTATATATAGGTCTGGCCTGCGTATTGCGTATGCGAATAGGGTATCAGGTTCCTAACTGGATTGCCCTAAAACATAAGAAATGAAGCCTTTAGCTTTATTTGATATAATTTTTCTGCTTATTGAATAGAAAGAGATCGTTTGGCAACTAATACAAAGGAAAAAGCAGTGGTTGAGTAACAGGGCTAGCTTTGGAATACGGTAAGTGTTTATATCCATTTCTTTGGAGGCACCTGGCCTCGTGGATTTTCTACCACGTGTTCCTTACATGTGTAGCTGCTCATTACGCCTTAGCTTTAGATTTATATTCTATATTATATATTATGTCCTGTTATTGATATTGCATTGGAAATCTGAGTATTGTACTTTGGCTTGGAGTTGGCATCTGCTTCCCTGTTGTCGGCCGTTAAGATCTTTCTGAGAGAGAAGATACTGCAGACTCTTATGATCCGTATTCACCTCACAAGGCTCGCCATAAAGGTAATGCCTCCAAATCTTCAAAGCAAAGACCACAGCTGCATATTCTAAATCGTGAGTCGGATAATTCTTCTAATTCGGCTTTAACTGTCTGGAAGCATAAGCAATTACCTTCCCGTGCTGCATAAGAACACAACCAAGGCCCACACGAGATGCATCACAATAAACTACGAATCCGCCGGTGCCCGAAGGAAGGGATAACACTGGAGCTAAAGTCAATAAGGCCTTAAGCTTCTGGAAGCTGGCCTCACACTCATCGGACCATTGAAACTGAACCGCCTTCTGCGTCAGGCGAGTCAGGGGAGCTGCAATAGTAGAGAACTTCTCCACAAACCTCCGATAATAACCTGCCAATCCAAGGAAGCTGCGAATCGCCGTCGGAGTGGTAGGACGAGGCCATTTCTGCACTACTTCAATCTTCTTCGGATCAACCTTGATACCTTCACTAGATACCACGTGACCCAAAAATGCTACAGAATCAAGCCAAAACTCACATTTCGAGAACTTGGCATACAACTTACGATCACGGAGGGTCTGAATAACTACCCTCAGATGATAATCATGCTCCTCGCGGCTACGAGAATAAATAAGAATATCATCAATGAAGATAATGACAAAGGAATCAAGGAATGGCTTAAACACCCGGTTCATGAGATCCATAAAGGCTGCAGGGGCATTAGTCAACCCAAAAGACATAACTAGGAACTCATAATGGCCGTAACGAGTCCTAAAAGCAGACTTCGAGATATCTGACTCACGAATCTTTAGCTGATGATAACCAGATCGCAGATCGATCTTAGAAAAGAATTTGGCACCCTGCAACTGATCAAACAAATCATCAATGCGAGGCAAGGGATACTTATTCTTGATGGTGACCTTATTTAGCTGACGATAATCAATACACATTCGCATAGTCCCATCTTTCTTTTTCACGAATAGAACAGGAGCACCCCACGGAGAAATACTCAGCCTGATGAACCCCTTATCAAGCAAATCTTGCAACTGCTCCTTCAGCTCCTTCAACTCTGATGGGGCCATACGATAAGGAGGGATAGAAATAGGATGAGTCCCTGGCACTGTATCAATGCCAAACTCGATCTCTCGATAAGGAGGAAGTCCCTGCAAATCATCTGGAAACACATCAGGGAACTCCCTAACGACAGGAATAGAATCAAGAGATGGAATCTCCACAGTGGTATCTCGAACCATGGCAAGATACGCTAAATACCCTTTATCCATCATCCGTTTTGCCTTCAAGAAAGAAATAACATGCCACCTGGGTGGCAAATAAGAACCCTGCCACACCACTGGTGCTGAACAAGGAAGAGACAACTGAAGAGACTTGGCATGACAATCTAACGTGGCATGACACGACGCCAACCAATCCATGCCAATAATGATATCAAAATCAACCATATCTAGGATTAGAAGATCTACCAGTGTCTCACGACCCCCAAAAGATATGGTACAAGCTAGATAAACTCGATCCACAATGATAATGTCTCCAATAGGAGTAGAAACACAGAATGGATCACGAAGACACATATAATCAACATGAAAACCCGAAGCAAAATAAGGAGATACATATGAATATGTAGATCCTGGATCCACCAAAGAATATGCATCTCAACCACAAACAGATAAAATACCTGTCACAACAGCTGGTGATGGCTCGGCATCCTGCCTGGCCGGCAGTGCGTATAGCTGTCTCTGCGGTTGAGCCGAGCCGCTACCCTGACGACCACCTCTAGAGGGACCACTAGGACCACGTCCACGACCTCTACCGGGTGGTGGTGCACCTCTAGCTGGCTGAGACCCTGGAGGGGCACCCTGAGGCTGCTGCTGCATAGGCGCTGGAAGGCGAGGGAAAGGGCGGCTACTACCCTGCTGAAGGAGATAAGGGCAATCCTTCTTATGATGCCCTGGATCCTGACAGATAAAGCACCCTGGAGCAAATCTACGCTGATCAAACTGAGACTGGTCTCGCGGGCGAAACCAAAACTGACCCTGAGAAGAAGTAAGCGCGTTCTGAGAACCACGCGCTGGAAACGGAGCTGGTCTGACAGGAGGCCTACTCTGCTGCTGATAACTCCTACTTCCATGCGAGGTACTAGAATGACCTGGACCACGAGATCTCTTACTCTCCCGCTCTAACTCCTCCATCTCCAATCTATGATAGGCCTCATACCTCCTGGCAATATCGACAGCGACATCAAATAGAGTACCAGCCTCAATCTCACGAGCCATCTGTTACTGCAAATGAGGAGAAAGTCCATCAATAAAATGTCTAACCCTCTCAGAGGGCTCATGCACGAGATCTGGAGCATAGGTGGACATCTCTGAAAATAATAGCTCGTACTCCGTGACTGACAGGTTACCCTGTCCAATCCTCTCAAACTGTCTCCTCTTCTCATCCTGCTGACTACGAGGAAAAAACTGCTCCATGAATCGATGGGAGAACTCACTCCAGGTCAGCTTAGGTAAGCCCTGCCTAGATGATCGGAGTGCGGTCCACCAAGCTAAAGCTGGACCCTCAAGCTGGAAAGCAGTATAATCAGCTCCATACTGCTCAAGATATCCAAGGGCCTCTAAGATACGCTGACATTGATCAAGAAACTCACGAGGCTTAAGCTTATCTGATTTCTGACCAGAGAACTTCGGAGGACTAAGTCGGGTAAAATAATGCAACCTTGCCGGATCATCAACCTGACCTGTTACCTGGACTGGCTGACTAGCCTAAACAACTGGACTAAATCAGCTCACTTTATCCCTGTAAAGACTACTTATTCAGCTCAGAGACTGGCTCAGATTTTCATTGAGCAGGTGGTTAGATTGCATGGTACTCCTGTATCCATTATCTCAGATCGTGGTTCCCAGTTTACTTCTCAGTTCTGGCAGTCTTTTTAGAGAGAATTGGGGACCCAGGTGCAGCTTAGTACAGCATTACATCCTCAAACTGACGGTCAGTCCGAGCGGGTTATTCAAATTTTAGAAGACATGTTGAGAGCTTGTGCATTGGACTTCGGGGGTTACTGGGATGATCATTTGGCGTTAGCGGAGTTCTCTTATAATAATAGCTATCAGTCTTCTATTCAGATGGCACCATTTGAGGCCTTATACGGTCGTCGATGTCGTTCTCCTATTGGCTGATTTGAGTCTCGAGATGTCGAGGTGATGAGTTTAGATATGGTTCGTCAGACTCTTGAGGTTGTTCGTGTTATTCAGGATCGTTTACGGACCGCCCAGAGTAGGCAGATTTCATATTCGAACTGGAGGAGCCGAGAGTTAGAGTTCGAGGTCGGGGACATGGTATTTTTGAAAGTGTCACCGATGCGAGGTGTAAAGAGATTTTGGCAAGAATTGAAAGCTTAGTCCCAGGTTCATTGACCCTTTCCGTATCGAGAAGCGTACTGGTAAGGTAGCTTATCGGCTCGACTTGCCAGCTTCTATGCCAGTTCACCCAGTTTTCCATGTATCGATGCTTCGAAAGTATATCCGAGATCCTTCCGAAGTGATCGAATTAGACCCTGCTCAGCTAGATGTGAATCTGGCTTATGAGGAGTTCCCAGTTGCTATAGTTGCGCGTGATGTCCGGAAACTTCGTTTGAAGCAGATTCCGATGGTTCGAGTACGATGGAATAATCATCCACGTGAAGAGGACACTTGGGAATTTGAGTCCAGTATGCGTGAGAGGTATCCTTACCTCTTCGACGATTCAGGTTCGATCTTGATCTTTAAAGCCTAAAAGTTTTTATCATTGTATATGATTTTGGTTTCGTAGTAAATGTCATCGAAAATTGGTATAACCATTCTCATTAGAGGTGTGAAATATATTTTAGACTCTTGCTCGTTCGAGGACGAACGAGAGTTTAAGTGGAGGAGAATCAGACGACCTCGGTCAGTCGTTTTGGAAGTTAGGACTCCGATTGGCGTGCCGATAATTTTAAAATATTCGTAAGGTCCATTAGGACCTGTCTGTAAAATTTGAGCTAAATCAGACCTCGTTTGGTAGGCATCGGAAGAAGGTTTCAGTTTTTATTGTCAATAAATATTAAAAAGAGATTTTTGAGCTCCGTTTGGGCGAATGAGCTCCGATTCGAAATCCGAAAGCGCCGTTAGGTTCATATGATTATTTGTGACTTTTGTGATTTTTCAAAAGTGAATTTCGATGTTGTTCGGCTAGTTTCCGCTAAAATGCCGAAAGTTAAATAATTTGACCTTTTTCTTTCAAATTCGCATCTTGAGTTTCGGGAGTCCGATTTGAGATCCGTCTTCGCGAGTATGTTACATATATTTTGTATAACTTACTTGAAAAATTTGGGATCATTTCGACTTCTCTAGGGTTCCATTTCAATTTTAATCGTCGTAGCGAATTTATTAAAAAAAAAAGAAAGAAAAAGTCAAAGTGTTAGTCGGTGGCTAAGGGATTTAATCCCTTAACAAAGCAGCAAACTTAGAAATAAAAACAGAAACGTACAACTTACACAGAGAAAGGGAAAATTAGAAAAGAGAGGGGGAAAAAGGAAAAAGTGAGTGGAAAAATAGTGGAATTTCTACCCCCAAATCTTCAGGTAATGATGTTAACTCATTATCTTAGCTTATTACGTGTGTTTGAATATATTTTTATGGAAAAAATAGGGATATTAGACATCGCCCTAATGACGTGAATTGATATTTTAAAGGGTCAATTGGACCCCGATGATGGAAATGAATATATATTTGTACTCAGTGAGTTATGGGCAACATATAAATATAATTTATTTAGGGTTTGGTTATGGGACTTTGAACCCTGTATATAGGCCTGACCTGCGTATTGCGTATGCGAATAGGGTATCAGGTTCCTAACTGGATTACCCTAAAACATAAGGAATGAAGCCTTTAGCTTTATTTGATATAATTTTTCTGCTTATTGAATAGAAAGAGATCGTTTGGCAACTAATACAAAGGAAAAATCAGTGGTTGAGTAACAGGGCTAGCTTTGGAATACGGTAAGTGTTTATATCCATTTCTTTGGAGGCACCTGGCCTCGTGGATTTTCTACCACGTGTTCCTTACATGTGTAGCTGCCGATAGGCGTACTCATTACGCCTTAGCTTTGGATTTACATTCTATATTATATATTATGTCCTGTTATTGATATTGCATTGGAAATCTGAGTATTGTACTTTGGCTTGGAGTTGGCATCTGCTTCCCGGCTGTCGATGCGAGTCCTGTGCCGGTGAAGGGTTATTATTGCATCACATTGCATTCATATGCATTACATTGCATATCATACTGAGTGCAGGAGTATTCCGCCTTAGCTTTATATTTTATCTGGTGCAGAAGTATTCCGCCCCAGGAGAGTACAGGAGTATTCCGCCTCTGGTTCTGGTTTATATTATATCGGGTGCAGGAGTATTCCGCCCTAGGAGCAGGAGTATTCCGCTCCAGTTGGTTAGCAGATTGGATTCCCCTCGAATGCAGGAGTATTCCGCTTCGGGCTGGGATTATGGGCACATGTGACCCTTTGCATCTCATTTCATTTCATCTCATTTCATTTTATTTCATTTCTTCCCATTCCATTTCATTTCATACTATTGAGTAGATTTTTTTTACATGAATACTGTTATGCTTATATGTGCATTGCTTATTTGTTGATTGTTGTCTGGTTCCGTTTCCCTTACTAGCGTATCTATTTTTCGAGGTTGCTAGTTTGTTCACACTTATTGAGTCCTCATGACTCACCCCTTATTTGTCCTTGTGTTTTCTTTTCGTTCGGCAGATCCTGCACCAGGACCCAGCCAGTCGCGCCGTGATTGAGGAGTAGTACGTTCTCAGCTGTCTACGGTGAGCTATCCCGTTCATTGCGGCCACCAACTTCAGATATTACAGTTTTCCTTACTTTTGCTCTCTTCGGGAGATGTGTATATCTTTTGGCCTTCTTAGATGTCTGATCTGGAAACCTTTAAAATTGTGTATTCTGTGTAGTTAGTTGTATTATTCAGACAGCTTGTATGTTTGTCTATCCTTAATAGTTATCTTATGTTATTAAAATTTGGTTCATTTTCATTTCAAGGTAATTCTTTGCAATTTATATCGATTCTATTAATAGGGTTCGCCCGACAGGTTTGGGGAGGTGGTCGGGTGCCCGCAAGGCCTAACCGAGAATTCGGGTCGTGTCAACAATTTAAGTGCCTAATATATGAACTAAGAACTGGACTCAAACAATTCTAAATGACTTGATGGAACACTTGTCCAGACTGTTCCAATGCCCGTTCCAACAGCTTCAGATATTTTCTCTCTTGAATGCTCAGACTCTCTTTTTACTGAAGTGTTTTGGACGAATTTTTCAACCGGTATGAAACTGTATTTATAGAAAAATATACATGACAATATAATATACAGTCCAACAAAGTTAGGGATAAAAATATACAGCTCATAGATTAATCCCTTCCTTATCAAAATAGATTTACTAGAATCCTATTCCAACTCCAACTCCAACTCTTTAGCCAAGTCTTGTAGAAATCAAATCACTAAAGAATCTTATCAACAACACTATGGCTAATCTATAATCCAGCCATACAGATAACACCAAAATTAATTAATCCATTTCACATATTTTCCTTGATATATCATTATTCACAAATTGCTACTTTTTCAAGAAAATTAATTCCACAAATAATGCCTTAATTAATTTCAATGTAACAAGTAAATTTTATTTGTTGTCATCAAAACATCATATATTCAACAAATTCCCCCTTTTTGATGATGACAAACAAAATGTGCTTGTTTCACTTTGATAATAACAACAACCTTACTTAAGTCAGTTAAGGACCTAAAACAAGGAATTTATTTATCTAAACATGACACAATATTTCTTCCCCTTTTTTGCCAAACTCATTTATTACCAAAAGCACATACAAGTAAGGGACAATGAGACAAAAACTAAAGTGGAATATTTGATAGTGATATACATAACCTAAGCACAAGCATATATTACTCTTCCCCATTTTGGCATCATCGAAAAGCATCAGCTACTGTCAAAAATCAACACTGCAAAAAATATGGATAATCAAGTATGTCACACCCATCGCCACTAGGGCATCAACTCATGTAAGCATAAGCATAAATTTCTCAAGTATTGATACTAAATGATATTGACCATCCTGCTTGAAATCACAATTCATCAAAACAATCCACAAAGGACAAAGCCAAATCTGTTACCAGTTAAGCTTTCAAGCCTAAAATAAAATCTTAATGCATAACCTTGTTCATAGGATTTAAAACAAGAATATAAGGTTAAGGAACAAGGCATTGAACAGGTTCAAGACTGGGCTGATATGAGTGTGAGGTTAAGGAAAGAGTTAAGAGTTTCTAGTGGTGCTTGGCTTATTTTTCCCTCTTACTTTCTGCTCTTGCTCAAATCTGAAAACATAGGATATCAAAGTTTCACTCTCCTCCATAAAAATAGCCAACCAATTCTCTAAAATATTAATTTGAACATTCACATTAGAGATGGCTATTGGATCACTAGTAGAACCAGGTCCATCACCTGTTCCATCTTCTTTGCAGCTCATGATCTTGACAATAGATCTGTGACATTTTATTTGAGTCAAAAGAATTTTGCATCAAACATCTCCTCCACATAATGAAATTACCATACTCATCAAAGCACACATTTTTTTTATTCCCCCTCAACTTTAGGCTGCTTCACATTTATCCAAATGAGATTGTCTCCTATTATTTTCAGATTTGCAACTTTATCTTTGGAAGTTCTTATAGGCCAAATTCGAGGGAGTCTAGAGGTATGAAAGAATATGAAAGAACATGCTCATAATTTTTTTTTTTTGAGTGATGATAAGTTTTAACAAAAGTGGATATGGGTTGGTTATGAGAAATGGTGATGAACAACTATATGCACAAGCCATATTTTGGAGGTACAGATTTAGAACAGTTTAAAACTCATTTATCCTCTATTTCATGTTTTTAAAAACTGTGAATCAATCAAAGAAAATAAGAGCAATATCATTAGATCTCAACGAGAAAAATAATGAACTCATGACATGAGAGCATGCATGTTACAACACATGAATTGAGTTAGACACCCTTTTTTTCCTTCAAATATTTATGCAATTGATTGAGATCGAAGAATGACACCTCCTAGCCAATCATTGGGGAAAAAGCAATACACCATGCACTCAAGCAAATATAATCATGCAAAGATCCAATTTATTTACCTCAAGATGTCCATCACCTAGTGCTTTAGTAAAAATGCTAGCAACTTTTTACCCAAAATACTAAACAAGAGATAGAAAGAATTACATACCTTTAGTGCAACATTGGTCAAACAAGAACTCAACATAACCAACATCAACATGCCTAAAAATCAAAATTATACCTGTCGAAATTCAGATGATGTGAGTTTTTGTGAGTTGATAGGTGGGATCCTTATTTTAATCTTTCAGCTCAGGATCTGGAACAGGGCTTCGAACTGTTTCAACTAGTTTTGTTCCATGTGTTCTTCCCCCTAATTGTTCCAGATTGTGCCCAGGATTAGAACGACCTGTTCCTTCGGGCTATATCAAATGCCACACTTCCTTCATTGAAGACCGTTAGTGAGAGGAATTTTATCTTACTCCAATAATAAGCTTCAAGCAACCACTAACCAAGTAACATAACTGGTTGCTCCCTCTCACCTTAGCCTGCAAAACTAGATTAAGTGTTAGACTTAGGAACCCAAACCTTTTTGGGCCCCTTTCCTTGAGAAACAGGAAACATCATATCTTTTCTAACCCATCTAACAATATTTCCAATTTTTTCAAGAGCCTTGATTCTAGCTAAACATTCATACTTGTAGTGACCAGTGTGTCCACAATGAGTACATAAGCGATAATCAGGCAAATTAATATTTTTTCTATTGATATCATAATTTAACCTGATCACTTTTATAACCCAGACCACTACGACTCCTACTTTGATGTTCAGTTAGCCAATTCAAAGCTTCATTGGACTTGTTCCACTTTTTGGTCATAGCAAGTTCATTGCTCACATTTTTCAAATTTTCTTGAAGCTCTTTATTCTTTTCAATTTCACGACTCAACTCTCCTTTCAAAGTAGTTAGATCAGATTCAAGACTTATTTGATCAACATCAAACTGATTCTTGATAACTGATTTAGATTCCTTAAGTTCATGAATTTCTTCATGCAAAGATGAAATATTTTCATCCAATTTACAAATTTCCTCTTTGAGTACCTTATTAACCCTTTCAAGTTCGATTTTATTTCTTTGCAAACATTGGAAATCAGACTTCAAACTTGACACAACAGTAGCTAACTCATTTCTCTCGGCACTCACATTTTGAAATTCATCCATTAAAGAAAGCAAGAAATCAACTACTTTACTTTTTGATAAATTATGAATTTGCTCTTTAAGTTGAGTGAGACTTACCTCTGAGAATTCATCATCTGATTCAGAATCACTCTTGGCCATTAAAGCAAGATCATCTCTTTCATCCTCATATTCTGATTCCTCATCAGAGGTGTCTCCCCAAGCAGCAATCATGGCCTTTTTCATAGCTTTGGAAGCTGATTTCCGCTGCTTCTTGGAACGGCCAGTGGAACGTTCCATCCTTTGTTCCAACTGCTTTTGTGGGCAGTCTTTGATCATATGATCAAGCTTTCCGCACTTATAGCAACTATCAAAATGAGCCTTTTCAGTAGGTTTAGACTTGCTGGAGTTTCCTTTCTTCAGGTTGTTTCCCTTCTTGAGAAAATTTTTGAATGTGCGAGCAAGCTTTGTAAAGTCTTCTTCATCCAAATCTGAATCATCATTTTTTGTAGCTTTCAAGACTAAGCTGCACTCATTCTTTATTTCCTCCTTAGCCTGAGAATTTTTTCTGAGTTCATATGTTTGAAGATTGCCTAACAGCTCGTCCATAGCCATCTTGTCCATCTGTTTGGCTTCTTGAATAGCTGTAACTTTGGGCTCCCACGAGGAAGGCAATATCCTCAATATTTTCCTGACACAATCTTCAGATGAAAATTCTTTTCCAAGAGATTTAAGCTCATTAGTAATATGAGTAAACCTAGTAAACATGTCCTTTATTGATTCTTGTTTATCCATAAAAAATAATTCATATTTTCTCATTAAAATTTCAATTCTGGACTGTTTTACCTGGTTTGTACCTTCATGAGCTAGCTGCAGAGAGTCCCAAATTTCTTTGGCGGATGTGCATCCGGAGATTCTATTATATTCATCAGATCCGAGACCAAAATAAAGTATTTTGATCGCCTTAGCATTTTTCTCCATCATCTTGAAGTCCTCAACATTGAATTCATCTTCTATTTTCGGGACCTTTGCACCATTAGCGCCTGCTTTCATGGGAATCAATGGACCTCTCATGGTGATTTGCCAAAGTTGATAATCTTCAGCTTTCAAATAGATCTCCATAGGATTTTTCCATAAGCTATAGTGTTGACCATTAAACAATGGAGGCCTAGCAATAGATTGACCCTCTACTAGTCCTATTTGTGCACTCATTTTAAGGATCTCTCAAAAGTGTTAGCCTAGATATGAGACACCCGCTCTGATACCAATTGTTAGTTTAGAGTACACTCGGCACAAGAGGGGGAGTGAATTGGGTCGTTAACGATTTTGCCTCCTTTTAAACTTTAAACTAAGTTTCTTGACTTGTTGGAACAAGTCTTGGAACAATTCCTACGGGTGTTCCAACTGTAGTTTAAGAGTTTAAGAATGCAATTAAAGAGCAAAAAAGACAAGGCACACGCGATTTTAACGTGGAAAACACCCTGGCTCAAAGGTGTAAAAAACCACGACCCACCCCTCTGTGGGAATTTCAACCAATCCACTAAACAAACGAGCCAAACTCGGATTACAAAGGTAACCCCAAGGACCTAAAGCCCTTACACAACAATCCTAGAATGTTCTACCCTCCCAAACTACCCTAGCTTGGAACACAAAGAACTTAACTCTAAGCTCTTCACCCAATGGGATTTTAACTCCTAATTACAACCTCAAAAAGTGCTTCTAAAAAGCTGAACGAGATTACAATTTAAGTGCCTAATATATGAACTAAGAACTGGACTCAAACAATTCTAAATGACTTGATGGAACACTTGTCCAGACTGTTCCAACGCCCGTTCCAACAGCTTCAGATATTTTCTCTCTTGAATGCTCAGACTCTCTTTTTACTGAAGTGTTTTGGACGAATTTTTCAACCTGTATGAAACTGTATTTATAGAAAAATATACCTGACAATATAATATACAGTCCAACAAAGTTAGGGATAAAAATATACAGCTCATAGATTAATCCCTTCCTTATCAAAATAGATTTACTAGAATCCTATTCCAACTCCAACTCCAACTCTTTAGCCAAGTCTTGTAGAAATCAAATCACTAAAGAATCTTATCAACAACTCTATGGCTAATCCATAATCCATCCATACAGATAACACCAAAATTAATTAATCCATTTCACACATTTTCCTTGATATATCATTATTCACAAATTTCTACTTTTTCAAGAAAATTAATTTCACAAATAATGCCTTAATTAATTTCAATGTAACAAGTACATTTTATTTGTTGTCATCAAAATATCATATATTCAATAGCGAGGTTTAAGCTCTGAGACATTGAGCTAGCGTGAGGAATTTTTGATATTTTAGAAATTAATATAAATATAATTAAACAATTTAATAGAAAGCATAAATTACGGAAAAGGAAAAATTACCTATAAATTAAAAAAATTAAAAATTAAGTGAAAGATTACGGAGTTGTTTAATCTCAACAAGTTTGCAGAGCTTTTTGAAGTATAGTTTGCAGAAAAAGAAGAAACTCTTCGTTTTACTCAGTAGAACTATAGAAGACAAAATAAACTAAAATTAGTGTTAAGAATAAAAAAGATTTGACAGTTTAACTTTTAAGTTTTCTAAAAAAAAACCTTTTTAGAATTTAATAAATAAGTTGATATTTGAGTGTTAGACTTTATATGAAGGATTGATTTAGTGATTTCTTTTTTAAAAAGAAAAAAATTGGATTTTTTGGAGCTTACTCTTCACAACTCACAACTCGCCAATCGTCTAAGCAGATGCCCTTATACACCCCCAAAATAAAGGGCTCATGCCTTTTAGCACCTTCGTCAGTCGTCCATAAATGCCTTTTATTAAAACATCGTTCTTGAGTAATCTTCCTCATATTTTTGTTCCAAATTTTGAAATGCTTATTTTCGTAAAACCCTTTAATTTGCTACACTCACCAACTGACGGTATGAAACTTTATATACATCTGCTATAGAGATCTGTCGACAGTAATACAATTTCACTTTTAGAAATCAAAGATGGCTTAAAACTTTCGTCTTCTGTCGCTCCAAACGCACACGCAAGTACACGCGGTCGATCAAGTAATAAAGTGATAAGAAAGTATCGTTCCCACGAGGACTATTGAGTAACTATTAACTAGACAAACTTCAATTCAACTATCGTTCAAGAGAGTTTAACCAGATTTCAAGTTGTGTTTAATTAACTAATTAACTAAAAGTAATAGAAGTAAATGGAATTCAAGACAATTCAAGAGTTCTAGATATCAGTGAGGGAGAATATTCCAGGATTATGGGACGAGTACCAATCCAGTTGCACTCATCCGCTAGTTGAATTAGTTTTACTTATCTGAGTTGCTAATCACAGGGTTAATTATACTCACTGAGCTCTTTCGATACCCTGCTTGCCTATTCAAGCCAACCTGACGCCTATATGTCTATGGAATTAGAATTAACAAGAATGCATGTGTTTTTCCTGTAAACTGATTAAGCGTGACTGTTAGGTATATTTCTATCCTAACCGCGAAACCATTCCCCGATGCTCGGGTTCAAGAACACGCTTTATTTAATTCTATTGCAACCTACGGTTCCCACTTTCGAGTTCAACCTTAGGTTCATGGATAATACTGAACAATTGGCCAGGAAATTAAGTAATTCAGAGCAGAATTAAATAAACAACTCAATCTGATAAATTTAATAGAATTCAACCAACTTCAGAGTACAACTTTCATGGTTAACCCATAACCCTAGAATAATAGAGTTTAGCTACTCATAGACAAGTTAGCTTTCTCACAAAATAATCTAGAATTCATGAGACAATAAAGAGAGAAGAAGAATTACAACTCAATTGATGAATCTTGGTTCTCTAGCCTCTACTATGGTTCTTGCCTCTAAAAATACGTAAAAAAATAAGGAAAAACGTCCAAGGGTTTTATATTTCGAAATATTCTAATAATACACGTTTTTAGCTAGTCCTGGTAGCTCTGGGACTATTTTACGGCGCATACACCGGAGCATGCCAAGCATCTGTGGCTGTATGCGATCCTTTTCACAATTTCTTCAATATTTGCACTCTTCCCAGTCCATACAGCCTAGCATGCCAAGCATCCAACGTTGTACCCATTGCTTCTTCCTTGTTCTTGTACGAATCAAGCTCCAATTTCCTTCAATTTGCTCCTAAAACATCCAAACACCTCAAGTTAGTATTTTACTTTAAATCTCACATTGTTGGGAACATAATACGCTGAAAATAACTCAAAAGATATAAGAAATCAATGCCGAGACATAAGGTATACGCCCAACATCAACACCCCACACTTAAACTTTGTTCGTCCCTGAACAAACAAACCCAACACACTTATACTCAATAAGTCTTAACTACCCAACTCAAGAACTTTAAGGAAGCGCACCTATGAAATAGGTTGATACCAACAATTAGCCACTAGACATACAAGCACACAACTCCCCATATTTGCACACCACACATTTAGAAAACAAGGATTATCAAGCAGTCAAGTAGCAACAACCAAGCCTCAAGAAACGACTCTTCACACCAACTTACTCACGACATGTCCACTCGCTCAAGATTACGGCCTAATAAAAGCTCCAACCTCTCATAATCCATGTGCCCTCAGCAATCAAAGTCTAGTCACAATCACACAAAAATATATCAACTGAATTATAAGGGACTTTCAAGATAGGAAGGATACGCTCACCCTCAAAAAGAATTTCAAGTGCCACACAATGGTACCATAGGCTTGCCCGTAGTGTAGGACTCCACTAATGTAGGCTTGCTCCTATTCGGGATTAACTAGGACTTTAAGGGTTGTAATGTAGGCCAAAGGATGGGTAATGGTTAAATGACTACCTCCTAAGCACTTTAATACATCACTTCCACTTATATAGCTCAACTCTTCACAAAAACAACCGAGCTACCATCCGAACATCAATTCAAACACTTCCCTCCCTTTAAGTATTTTTTCTTTCAATGTGCACAACACTAGCAAGGATTGAGAATTTTTTCTTTTGCTTTCTTTTTATTTTTTTTACTTTTGATTTTTTTTTTCTTTTTCTTTTTTTTTCCAACATTTGTCAATTTTTCCTCAACCTTGCCAATGTACTTTTCCTCAAAAATACCATCACAAATTTATTCTTATTGATTCCACTCAAAAGCCATCAATTTCCACCAACCACGACTCCACTAACAACAATATTTTCAATTAAAGTGCTCTAGGGAGTATAGGTTCAAAAAGAAGGTAATTAAGAACAAAGGGAATAGGCTTGTAATGTGGGTGTCAACAAAAACTAATAGGCTCAAAAAGGATTACAAGGGATATATATGAACGGGTAGGCTAATCAAGGCTGCAAAAGAAAGGGTTTATCAAAGAAGGCCTGTATCATCTCCCGACTAGAGCAAACCTAGAATTTCGCTTTGAACACACGCGGGGCAAGTTCTAGACCAATAATGCAAGCACGAGAATAAAGAAAAGCGCCTCACCACTCATGGCACATGAACTACTCAAGGTGAAACAATTCCAACACCTAACAAAAACAAGCGAGACAAGTCATGCTATTCAGTCAGCACTCAGAGCCAGAAACCTGAGCCGAGGAGTCACTAACAAGACTGACTATCAATCCAATATATTACTCATACAAAAAATCTTTAGAGAAGTTCAACTCGCATGTAAAGGACTAAATATCTCAGTATCAAACAATTCACAGAGAGGGTACAGGTCCTTACCACTTAGCTACTCCTATTTCCTAATTTTTTTTGTATTTTAAATATCTACTTTTTTTTTATCTAAAAACACCCGGTTCAAAACAAAAGGCATACTCGGGAAAGAACCGTGGCTTGAAGAAAACCCAAGGATTATACCACTAATCTAAAAAAAATTAAATGCAGTAAAAATATACAAGTACAAATCATGATACCCCACCCCACACTTAAAATAGTGCATGGTCCCCACTGCACAAGTACAAAAATAATAACAAGAGTGGGTATCAAGAAAGCTCCCTCAAACCGCAGAGTCTGGAGGTGCTTCAGACCGGTCTGAACCCGCGGTCTGAGCAGTGGAGGGATCCCACAAGGTAGTACCAGCTGCATCCATCGCATCAATAAGCGACCCCTTCCATAGTAGTGGCAGTAGCCGGAGCTGGCTCTGCAGCAGTGCCATCAGTAGCACTCAAATCCACAACCTCCTCACTGGACCCTGCATCAGTCTGGACGCCAATGGAACGCGTCACTCTGGGACTCTGAATAGCGGCAAGGATCTCTGCCAGTGTGCTCTGCATCAGGGTATCTCGAGCTGCCTGCTCCTGTCGCAACTGGGTCAGCTCTGCCTGCTGCTCCTGTCTCAACTGGGTCAGCTCTGCCTGCTGCGCCTCTGTCAGCTTAGCTATCTCGGATTCAAAGCCCACAAGTCGCTCTGATGTAGTGCGCTTATCTGCTTTGGCCGCGACCGGGTCAAGCACTGAAGTGATGTCATGAGCAATGGGCACCTCCAAAAGATCATCCTCCGTATAGAAGGGCACCCTGTGCTTCCTCATCAAAGCTGTCAGAGTGTGCACAAAATACAGCTTCAATGTCTTCTCCTTACGAGTCCGTATCATCTGCTCGTACATAAGCTCACCCAAGTTCAGTACTATTCCATTCATCAGAGCATAAATAAGAAGCACCCGCTCCCGAAGTACATTCGTCTGATGGTCAGCCTGCATGATCCTGTTAGACACCCAATTGAGCCAAGATCGACTCTCCCTCGACATAAACCGCTTGGGTAAAGTGGCATATTTTCTCTACGTGTTGTGCAACCACGCAGGCTTCGAAGATTCACGATCATCCAGAACAGCTGGTGGGTGACACAGTACCTCAATGACATCCGCAAAATCCAGCTCTGCTAGCATCTTCTTATAATCATCCATTGCCACTTCAGGCACCCTGTAATGTGCATTAATGGCTCGGGCAGAAATATCAACATCAACATCTCAAACCCGCACTATGCTGCTCCTCGGGTTCTCCCAGTTCGCATATAGCTCCTGAACCGCAGTAACATTGCCCTTGCCCATGGGACCCTGCATAAATCTGTCCCACTTCCTACACCGGAGCATGCCAAGCATCCGTGGCTGTATGCGATCCTTTTCTCAATTTCTTCAATATTTGCACTCTTCCCAGTCCATACAGCCTAGCATGCCAAGCATCCAACGTTGTACCCATTTCTTCTTCCTTGTTCTTGTACGAATCAAGCTCCAATTTCCTTCAATTTGCTCCTAAAACATCCAAACACCTCAAGTTAGTATTTTATTTTAAATCTCACATTGTTGGGCACATAATACGCTGAAAATAACTCAAAAGATATAAGAAATCAATGCCGAGACATAAGGTATACGCCCAACATCATCTTCCATGCAGTGACGGAATATAAACGTGAGAATGTCCTCGAAATTTGTGCTAGCAAACTAGAGCAATTTGTAAACCACCTTACTGCTACACAAAAAACTGGTACAAACTTATTAGCAGTTGGTGTTTGCGCCAATTCAATTGTTACATAACATATGTTTTCACATACATTCTTATTGATAATTTATTGTCATTATAATTAGTAGTATAAATTGGTGCAAATATCTTATGTGAGTAAGTTTTTATTATATAATTTTCCAACCAAAGAAATTTAATTAGACCCCTCTAGAGCAAAGTAGTTTCGATCCGCCTCAGCTTACATGCACAATATACTCAATATGGTATATATTGCGTCCTAAAATGTGAAGAGTGAATAAAAAATGAAAATAAAAGAGCACTAGATTTTTCAGCTGCGGGTCTTAGCTTTAGCATGAATTTGGAAAATCTTAGTTATTTGGAAACAATTAAATATGGGGCAACATTTCAACATTAAATTTAAAGCGTTTGCTCACATGGTTTGGAAGGAGATATGGCCCTATGAATGACACACTTTTTTCACTAGTAGTTTCTAGTTTCTTTCTGTCATGATCAAACAGTTGACCCTTTAGCCAGATGTTCGGACGTGTGCATCCCCTTAACCATTCCATACTAGATATTCCCAAGTGATGTTTCAATTGATTAAAGGCAGGTGGAGTAATTTTGTGAGGCCAAATTTGAAACGTCCATTTCTATATAGTTATGCGGCAGTAAAATTTATAGTTGATCTATGGTGAGGAAGTGATGCACCTTTACCCAACAGCTATTATAACAACCCTATAACTAAAGTCTGATGACATCTCAATGTTACGAAATGTTGAGCAGGTTTTTCTTTAAACAATTGAAATGCGTTGCATGGCTTTACCTTCTAGTTTTCCATCTTTTATTTTTGTAAGTGTCAAGTTATATGCACTGTAATGTAAATTATTGGCATAACAAGAATTGGTGGATCTAGTTCTTATCATCAGGTCGTCATTTATCTAACTCAATATTTTTGATGGAGCATAATATAAATATGAAGTTTCACTAGAATTTCGATAAATATTTGATTTGAACCTATAACTTAATTTGAAAGATAAAATGACATTTGAACCTAGAACCTCAAACGTCGAACCTATTATGTTAAAATTTTGAATTTGCCTTTGACAAAAGGCCACTTGTAACTTGTAAGGTAAATTATGTAAATCATTATACAATATATAACAATAACTACGCCTCATTCCAACTTTGGAGTAGTAGTATGGTAACTGCTAGCTTACCTTTACCATCTTCGTTTATCCAAACTTGGGATAGACAATGTGACCAAGTTGACACAAACGAAGTTCACTTGTAAATCATAATGTAAAACATTAATTGATTACAAGTTTATAACTATTACTATTAAGTAAGCATAATAAGCTAAACATTACTAATACTGTAAGTATTTTGTAGTATACATTTCATGTACTTTTTATCATATCAGTATTTATAACGACCCTAGATAACGTTTGAATTGCCTAAAGAAGAGGGTAAAACTTTCAATTAAAGAAATGAGGCAGATGTGGAGCTACTTGATACGGATGGTTGAACTGAAGGGGGTGTGAGAAAGAGCCATTAAAACTACATTGATAGGAGTATTTGCTTATCTCTAAAGAAAGCAAAGGCTCTCGACAAGAACATTTAGCCAAGAAAAGTAAGGGATCCACAAGAAGTACGTGCTGGCAGCGACATTGCCGCCACATGACACCAACATCTACGCTTTCGTCTTCCAAGAATTTGCTAAAAGTCAAATATTTAGTCTTCTTTCTCATGTATTTCCAAGAATGTTATGTCTGAAGCCGCTTATAAATAGGACTATTTACACACAAATACTTGTCTTATGGATTTGATTTGTATGCAATGACATAGAGAATTTCTAGAGCATTGTAAAATGTTAATCCCTCTGTTTCATTTTATATGAAAGCAAATTCTCATTGAGCACGAAACTTTAAAAATAAAAAAAAGAATTTTGACACGCACATTTCTATGGCTGATTACAATAAGACTTATGTCAATAAGAGTAATAAAATTAAAAAATTAAATATAACAAATTTTCTAATTATAGAATTATGTCATTCTTTTTTCCATAAAAAAGTACCATATAAATGAAAACGAGCTAGTATTTGAGATATTTATTCAGTTTAAGTTTTATGCACTAACATCATAAATAATCTTCACACAATTAAGTTATTTATTAGATAAATACAAACAAATTTCTACAACAAATATTAATAAGCTAAATTGCATTTATCATTTGAGTTCTGTTTCCTACATCGTCAGTCTATACATATACTAACTAGATCTTACTGTAATTTATTGACTTAGATACAATATAATATACTTGTACAGCCTATTTGGGATAGACAGAAACTTACAAGCTTCCCCATATATATAAATGGAAAGCTGTGTTCCACCTATGTTTATGTAGCTGCTCCATTATGCCAAAGCTTGGGAATTTCAAGATCACTGCCCTTCTTATTTCTCTTTTATGTACCATCTCTTTTGCTGCAGTACACAGTGATATTGCCATCAAGATCAAGAACTTCTATTTCAAAGAAGCCCCGAAATTCTACAACTCTCAAAATTGTCCTTCTCTTCACTACTACTCCACCGACAGTACTAATGGAATAATTTGCTATGAAAATGCAGTAAATGTAGCCATGACCCTTGATGCATTTTATCTTCGAGGTTCAATGGCTGTGATTCTTTCTGTTCTTCAACATTCTTCTTGTCCTGAAAATGTTATTTTCCACTTTGTAGCATCTTCCTCTGCTGACACAAATTATCTCAATGTCACTATTGCTAATTCATTTCCTTATTTGAAATTCAAAATTTATCCTTTTCAAGATTCAGCTGTGTCTGGATTAATATCTACTTCTATTCGTGCTGCTTTAGATTGTCCTCTAAATTATGCTCGAAATTATTTAGCTGATCTTCTTCCAGGATGCATCAAAAAGGTTTGTTTACCTTGACTCGCACGTTGTTATATTTTTCTGATTATTTTGTTGCTGAATATTGCTGATTTTCTGTGTTTTTTGATAATTTGTGTCTGTTAGAGAATACACTTGTTTTTCGTTAGTGATGCATGGGTTTTCAAAGGAATATATAGAACTTCTAAATATCTTTTTTGAACTTCAATATTAATGTAATTAACTTACTTATTTTTTCAAATTTCAACCAAATCATGTTCCGGGATAGCTCCATCGGTTGTCCTAAGATTTTGGATTTAATTTTAAAATTCTTTCGCAGTTGTCTTAAGATCTTGGATTAGCGCAGTGAAATTTTACCATGAATATCATTGTTGTTGAAAAGAAAATTTTGGTATGTAAGAGTACTTATAATTAACGACCAAATATGTATGTCATTAAAAGTATTTTTACAACCGACATTATAATTAGCAAAGGGAATTAAAACCAGGCGCTAAAAGGAGTTATTGCGGCCAAATTTGTTGCGGTTACAGGTTTTAAATGACCAGATCAAAATATAGTCTTATACCTTACGAGGTTTTTAATTAGTGACCAATGACACTGAATTTTTGTTATCTAGTTGACTAATCCCTCCGTTCCAAAATGGTTGTCATAGTTCGGATTTCGAGAGTCAAACGAGTTTAACTTTGACCGTAATATTTCCATATGTCTTTTAAATATTTTGAATTATTGATTATTGTGACTTATAGTACTTTTTATGTAGTTTCTAAATATATAAACATCATTACAAAAAACTTAAAGATTATATGTTTAAATTCACGGTCAAAATGAACTCGTTTGACTCTTGAAATTTGAACTATGACAACCATTTTGGAACGGAGGGAGTAATAACGATCAGAAACGACTCTGTTTAAAGGGCATTAGTAGATAGTTAATGACGAATACTAGAGTTAAGTAATTTATAAAAAGAAAAAGTACACTCACTAGTCTATACCTTTCTATACTTCTAACGTATTTGTTGTATCCACGCAGGTCGTGTACCTCGATTCAGATCTTGTTCTAGTAGATGACATTGCAAAATTGGCAGAAACACCTCTAGGTGAAGAAGCAGTCTTAGCAGCACCTGAATATTGCAATGCAAATTTTACAACTTATTTCACTCCAACTTTCTGGTCAAACCCTTCACTTTCTTTGACTTTTGCAAATCGAAAGGCTTGTTATTTCAACACGGGTGTTATGGTAATTGATCTTATAAGATGGAGAATTGGAGATTATACTACAAAGATTGTTGAATGGATGGAACTTCAAAAGAGAATGAGGATTTATGAATTAGGTTCATTACCACCTTTTTTACTTGTTTTTGCTGGAAATATAGCTCCTGTGGATCATAGGTGGAACCAACATGGTCTTGGAGGAGATAATTTTCGTGGTCTCTGCCGAAATTTGCACCCTGGTCCGGTTAGCCTACTGCATTGGAGCGGAAAAGGGAAGCCTTGGGTTCGACTCGACTCGAGCCGGCCTTGTCCATTGGATGCCCTATGGGCACCTTATGATCTACTTCAAACACCTTATGCTCTTGAATCATAAGGTAACTTTCCCTCCACTAACATATCGAAGTGACAAAAGTGACACCTTAATTAATTTAATGAGTCAAAGTTCCGTGCACTATGGGCGTATAATATTTTTACACTCTCAATTGGACTTTCTCAAAATCTGGTAATTGTTTGACAAATTGTGTTTGTTGAAATAACTTACCCCACTATAGTAGCTAAATAATACAGGTATATTGTACTCATTGTATATAACTTAAACCCCCTTTTATAATTATTACGATGAATTTAGTATATACAAATCAGTGTTTTGTCGGCAATAGCAATTATTATTGCTTTATGTCTAGGTTACCACGCATATTAGGTTTAATTTGTCATATATATATATATATATATATATATATATATATATATATATAATGTAAAATATCTATATACCGAAAATGCACAGAATTTAAACACTTCTACATTAGACCATTTTTACTTGAAGTTCCCTAATGAACAATTTTACTTGATTTCAGATGTCGAAGAAGTTGGAGCACAAGAGAGAGTAAGAGATCTGTTTCTTGAGATCCTCCTCGATTGTGTTATGTACAGTAAAAAATATTTTTGCTTTCAGTTGTTGAAAATTTACTCTGCTACTTTTGAATATGCAGTACGTGATACGTTCACTAAAGAGAAAAACTTGCACCATGGCAAGTTCTTAGCCTCATTCAGTCTTTCTCTTTTTATCTGCAAATGCATGGAAAAGTGTTTCATAGTACACAAAAATATAAGACCAATAATCGAGGGAGAGGCGAATTTAGGAATTGAAATGTATGTGTGCACCACTAATCTTAGGATAAACATTTTATCTATGAATTGAAATGTATGGGTGCACCACTAGCTTTAGGATAAACATTTTGCTTTGACCTTTTGAATGTCTGTGGCTTAATTAAGTAGAGAGACATAGAAGTACAATAATTTTGTTGGCGAGGTTCGAACTTGAGTGTTCAAAGAACAAAATTAACATTTCTGCCGGTGCACCACTCCAACAACATCTATGACTATGGATTCCTACTATTAGTATTATCCTTAATTTTCGTATATATACTTAATATATCAAATTTATTTGGCGGACTATGGATTACCACCCGACATCGTAAATCCGCCCTTGATCAGGGGTGGATCTAGTTTTAATGAAGGGGTGTGAATTGAACATGTTAGTCGATATATTATATTATATATGGTGTGGAAGTAAGTTAATAATAAGGTTTTTGGTTATATGCATATTATTGAACATTCTTAACACAAGTAAAGATGTTGGTGTAGTGTAAAGGGGGGTTCAAACTAATTAGATTTCAAGTGTGACATCAGAATATTTTTTTACCCCTTTCATTAATTTCTACCCAAAACTTGTCAATACTAATAAATAAAAAGTTAGTCTTTATAAATTGGAGGTGGATAATTGTAGGAAGATTATATATGCTGGCATTTTGATTACCAACGCAGAATAACTTAATTTTTCATCGTCAAAGGATCAGCCAGAATGGAGAACGGAACTTAGATAAAGAGCATAAGGACATTCTTGTATGTTGTACTATCATTTGATGACAGGCAACTACCAAGGGGAAAGGAGAGAAGTGTCGGTTGAGACAAGCAAATATATAGCTACTTGAGCAAAAAAAACACATGGCCAAAACGTGCAGCAAACACTCTTGTTCTTGGAGAAAGGAAAAAAGGAGACCAATCAAGTGGCACCTTGGGTCCTATTAAATTTTTTCTCTGTCCCAGATTAATTTATCCACACCAAGTATATGCATCAATCCAATACATACATGATATGTGGAGATATACATGCTTCTCTATTTTAATTGATGTGGATTGGTACATGCACCTGGTGTGGGTAAGTTTCCCCCCCCCCCCCCCCGCAACATTCCCTATATTAACGTAAGAGTACTTGTGATTGACCAAGAATTTAATTAATGAATAGCGATAACATTTTAACTTGTTATTGCAACTGTCCAAGGGGCTTGGTAACATCGACGAGATAATTCCATCATCAATCAGAAATCTAATTAAGGTTCAAACTCGAAAATGGAGAAACTTATGATATGACTCCCGTTTAATGAGCTCTATATGTGGTGCGATTATGAATAGGTTGTACAATGAATTTGAAATAGTGGATTGTTATACGGAAAAATAATATTGCAATTATCGTTTTAATTAATTACAGTTACCATATAAAGTGAATATGAAGAATTATATGTTAGTAGGAGCATATGTAAGTTAACTTGATAGTGTTAAATACATAGGTCATAACTCATAAGATTTTAATGCAATCATTTTCAGAAGAGATCAAGAGAAGTGAAAGCTAGGTTCTCTAATCCCTCCTGCGTACCTTTGAGTTAACATTGCTATTCGGGCGTTATTAGGCTACTGGTCTCATTTTTACGAACCGTTAAATAACGTAATTATCATTTAGATGATCTAATAATTTAAATTTTTTCATTCAGTGTTAGTGTATAATTAAAAATTAAGCGAAAAAAAAAATCAGCTGGAAGTTTAAGAAGATTCACAAACTAAAGATGCCTTGCATTAAGTATGCGTATCACATTTGATGCACATAAAGTCATAAACAAAATTATTTTTGTTCTTTAACTAAAAAGAAAGTAAAGAAGATAAAAAAGGACAAGAATTTGGTCAAATTAACTTTTGAAAACATCCACAAATGATGCCAAGAACACTAACAATGTTGTTAATATGAGAGGCACAATGAGACCATAATTATTACATTTTCAATCCCAAGTCAAAAGTCCCACACCATGTTATAAATCTCACTTATTTTAAAGACAGGTAGCGATTGTAAGTCAACTTTGCATTATTTAAGGGTCATACTACGAAATTTGTTACGTCATTACGTCATTTCTCGTGTACAGAAGTTTTGCTATATATTATTCTTTTCAAATTGTAGGTTTGTAATAGAAAATAATTTAACCAAGTTTTTTTGAAGGATATACTATCTCAGTAAAATAAAATCTGAAGGTTGCAGCCTATTGTTGTCAGAAACTAAATATAATTAACACCTTTAATTTTAAACTTCAGAGATTTCATTACTTCGTTAATTCTTGATGGGTAAACTTATACTTGTATTTATACCAATTTTAAATACACTAGTTTTAGGTGTTCGCGTGTGTAATCCACATTTATAGTCTATTACAAAGTTCTACATACTTGAAAAATAATTAAACTACATTTTCATGATCAATTTTTTCGTGTTAGAACTGTGACTTTTATGACTACAACTTGCAAGAATTTGAACTTCCATGAATACTCACGGGAAGCATAAGAAAAAATTTAAATAAACTTACCTAATTTGATACTTGCATAATAGGTTGCAAATCTATTACTGATAGATTCAAAGAGAACTGGTAAGTATAGAGTAACTTCAATTGATTTTAAAATCTGCTTGCATAAGACAATATTTGATCAGGATTCAATTGGTTATTAAGTGGTATCTTTAATTTTGCGGACAAGAAGATTCATTAATAATCGATTGGTTATTAAGTGGTGTCTTTTGCGGACAAGAAGATTCATTAACAATTTAATTGTAGTTTCTTGTAACTAACATGGCCGTCTTTTGCTTTCAAAAATGATGTGCTAGTCGTTACTATGTGAAAGGTTGTTCTTGGACAACAGCAGAAAAAAGGTTTTTCAAGCTCAAGTACATTTTCAATGAGAAAACTAAAGATATTAAAACAAAAATTCATCATTGCCATAGACATTATCAAATATTACAAATTTTATGAAATTAAACCTTTCAAAAATAACAACTACCTTCCCAATAAATATAAAAGGAAAGTAGCATTAATGTTCTCTTTATATAAAGTACAGTGTACCTCTATAGGTACCTTCTAGACTTATGTAGCCATCTTTCTTCTAGTGAAATTTAAATTACTTTCAAGAGGAAATGATCATTAAAAGCAAGTTCGAATATCGAGGTGCTTGAACCTGACTTACTATCATCCTTTTGTTTCCTCATTATATAGAGCTTACAATGTCCTAAGAATGACCACAATAACTAAGTAGTTCCAGATCCTTCAAAATTGCAAATTCAATGTTTGACCGCTAATTCCATAAGTACTTGTTTTCCAACGTCCATATACATTGTATAAGGAAAGACATTTAATATATAAATTAGAAAAAAATGTGTGTGGCATGTTTTATTCCGTGTGCTAATTATTTGTACTCTATAGAATTTGTACGCATAAAAGATTTCTCCACAAATCTAACAAACATGAGATACCATCAAACTATACTCAATTTTTCAAATGTGTTTTCATGTCAATTTAGTACAAATACTATTATAGATCTTATTTTATGCATATACTGAGATTTTGTACTTCAAATTATCTTAATTTCTTGTAGCAATATACAAAGAGGCTTACAAATTAATTTTGATTTATGCACTCAGATAGGAAGAAACATTTTATTTCATTTTGGGACCAATAAAATTAAATTAAGACTACATAGGTCCAAGCATATGAGAAGTTTGAAAGGAATAATAAAAACAGCAATGAAATAGGGCATGAAACTAAAAGAGATCTCCCTTCTCAAATAAAGTCTATTACTAAACGGGAAAAGGAGTAAGATGTACCTTATCCCTGTATCATACCAAAAGAGGAGCAAAATAGCTATGTATTTTCATGGAAAAAAATGATTTAACCAATGGTTAAAACTTTGACATAAAGAAGAAAAAGGAATAAACTGAAGAAAGAATGAAGTGAGGCGAAAAACTATTGTGCATTTTATAAAGGGGTTTTTATACCACATCCCCACAAACATAACTTATTTACCTATTTATACCCATTAAAAATTGCTTTATGCACAACACACATTCAGCCCAATTTAATTACAATCTATACCCATCGGCCCAATTTATTTACAGTACATACCCATTCTTTCTCAAAACACTCAATCACTCCATCTTCCAAAACAATTTCCAATCGACTTTCAAAGCCCTAATCGAATCGCCAATTCCCAAATAATTCGTCATCTAAACCATTTTCTATCCTAAATTCCATTGAAGAAACGTAAATCTTTGAACGTTAAATGTAAATCTACGTATGCTTCTTTATTTTCGTTCATTAAGATTTTATTTTTGATTTAATTTCATGCAATGTAAGCTAACTTGTTATTGTGATTTTGGGTTTCTAGTGACGCTTTCTGAACAACATTATATTTTATAAAATTTTGATTGATTTGATTTTAAAAATCAGGTTATTGAGTAATGGAATAAAATTAGTTAGAATAGAGCCGAAAGGTAATGGTGGATTTTGTATTGAAATGCAGTTGATTAATTGATTTTTTTTCTCGACATATTTTTAAGTGGGAGTTATTTCGTTGATTTGGTGTTTGGAAGCGTTGAATGGGAGCCTTGGAGCAACTGGTAAGTTTATCTCGTGTGACGTATAGGCCACGGATTGGAGCCATAGAAACATCCCTTGATGCTTGTATCAGGATAGACTGCGTACATTACCCCTTGGGGTGTATTTTTTCTACGGACCCTGTGTGCATGATGTTTTGTGTACAAGGCTATTCTTTTGGTGTTTGGAAGACTTATTTGATACAGTTTTCTAGTGAATTTTCTTGATAATGTAATAATAATTCTATATTTTAAAAAGCCTCAAGTTTAGCTAATTGAATCTTATCAAGAATTCCCAGTACTCTAGTTGTATGGCTTTTGTTCAACGTGAAAATGTGCAAAGTTAGAAATTACTAGTTGTTAAACCAAGTCCAATATTAAAATTGAATAAGTTGGAGAGTGTCCATTTATTATCCACGTAGGTAGTTTGATTATGTGTGCTCTCTAAAACTGTGAGTATAATTAGTTTGTTTTAGGTATTGGAAAGATGAATCTCAACAATATTAAGGTTCCCAAAATGCTAGGTGGTGGTGTTGCTTTTGCTTTGATCAAGTTCGGAGTTGTTGCTGGTCTTGGTGTGTATGGAGTTGCCAACAGTCTTTACAATGTTTCTGGTTATTTATTGCTTATGTAACTTGTAAGAAAAATTTTCTTTTAACACTTTATCACTAAGACTCAAGTTATCATGATTAATTAATTATCTGCAAGCCTAGGAAGTTAAAACTTTCGATAAGCATAGATGTGTGTTTATATTTTCTTGGAATCGACAAGTAAAATGCAACCCTTTTTGTATTTTTCCAAGACTATATTCAAGAAGTTTGTTCATTAGAATTGTTGATCATTTTTCATTAGAGTATGCTAAAGTTCAGAGCTTTAAGGTAGCGGTTGTTGTTTCCTTATCATAAAAAAATAAAGTTGAGAGCTTTAAAAGCTCGATGGTTAAATTGGATTTTGCATCTTCTAAACTTGCTCGGTAGAACTTTGTTATCTTTTGGCTTGTCTTGTGATAGACATAATTTTTTTCTGCTTAAATTAAACTAATAAAATTGGGCGATGTCGACTTGAACTATTACTGCCAGTAAGATTTATCTATGGTTGTTTTTGTTTTTCATTGCTGCATTGGGACATTGCATTAAAATCCTTTCGCTCCATCAAAGAATCATGTTTTAGCTACCGTATCTGAATTGGTTGAATATATAGTTCATTATATGGAATATTTTAGGTATCTATAAGTAAAAGGCTCGTCTCTTTAATATTTACTACTCACTATAGTGTTGTAGTAAAAAGATTTAAAGGAAAGTGGATAATTATAGTTCATTTCGTACGATTGTTAATATTCTGCTTTGGTCTTTCAGAAGTGACTGTGTAATTAGTTTTGGTTCTATGTATTCAAAGCTTGTGAAGAAATGGTTTAGGTTTTTTCTTGTTGAATTGCTTGAGAATCCTCTATAGTTCAATTGTTTGAGTTATTCATTGTATGCTAATAATATTATAGTAGTGACCTGCTGGTTTTAGCCCACCTTTGACATAAGTTTGTGCTTGCATCATTTTATGTAGATCTGTAATATTTGGGGGTGGGGGGGGATAGAGGTGATGTTTCTTTTGGTTATATGAGATATAAGCTTTACTGCATAGAGCTTGAGTCAAAAATAGCAATGGGAATTTCCAATGCTACTTTTACTGAGCATATTTTACAATTAGAGCTTATTTGGTGTACTGATGTCTACATCCCCTCTTCTTTAGTTCTTTAATATTTATCAAATGTATTATGTGCAGAACCAGGCCAAAAGAAAAAGTACAAGCTGCAGCTAACAAATTATAGAATGTATGTTATGCCAATGGAGAAGGTCAAATCTTTTGATAGATGTTCTATTCTGTTCCTCTTATTGCTTCTAGTGTTTTTTGTTGATGTTCAAAACCATCGTGCAGGAAGGGCTTAAAGTTGCCCATGAAATCTGAATTCGCCTAATATACTACATATATGATATATGTAATTAGACAGTATGTACTGGTGCATGTAGCTTCTTTTTTTTAAGATGAGCTTGGTGTTTCCATTTCGATATTTTGACATCTGTTTGTTCGTACCTATAAAATGTGGTAAAGGTCTTTTAATTTCAATAATAATTCCCCATGAAGGCCAGAATAACTTATAGTAAGTTTCTTTCCATTAAATACTATCTTGAAAGTCAGATTCCAATTTCAATAAATCCTTCATTTATTGAAGTGAGCTGGGTATTCTGCTTTGCTAAGTCCTAACACTAGAGACTTAAGCAGGACAACTCATGCCATTGCCAGGCCATCGTTTCCTTTATGTTCATAATTTTTACTATTCTTGTCCCTTTCTTTTGGCAGCACTACTTCTACTTGAAAATGGATAAAATCATTTTTGTGCTTAAAATATTTAAGTGGATGATGGTATATGTTGGAAGCTATAAGCCATGAAATATTTTTCGTTGTTCAGGACAGTGATTTAATTAAACATTTGCTAAGTAGTCGATATTAAGTGAATAACTACTAGTAATGATTGTTCTTGTTCCTTAATATATACTTCTATGCATTTCTCAGATTACTTAATCGAGAACTTAGTGACCACTTGGCATCTTGTTGTTATAGTAATTTATTTGTTACTCCATCCTTGCAGGCTCCAGGTCCCATATACCAGATAGCTTCAAGAGTAAAATCAAGAATACTCGTAGTTCTAGCTTGTTCTTTCATTGAGTCCATTGAGCCTCCAGTTTTTCTTTATGAGGTTAATCGATGAGCAATTGTTTTTTGTAAACTGATGAAGTAACTTAACTCTTAGTAGCTTCTTTTGTTTTTTCAGTTTTTTTTTGTGAGTCCGTAGTGTTATAACTTTATGAGAATGTTATGGAATTATCTATTGAAGATGGCAAAAGGTTTCCTCTTTTATAATTACGCACATGTAAATGCAAAAAATTCAAATTCTTGTGTAACAGTCCTCTCATATTGTGATGACAAGTTTAAGATCAGTGAGATATCGAGCAGAGATTCTAAGATTTGTGCATAATATTTGCATACTTAGAGTATACTGTATGCCCTTGTAATATATTGTATACCCTTGAAATATACTATATACTTTTACAGTATACAATGTTATTTTTACCTTTGAAGAATGATGTGATTTGAAATAGTATACTGCAATTTTTTTTCACTGACCTTTAGAGTGTATCGTATACTTTTACAGTATACAGTGTTACTTTTCCTTTGAAGAGTCCTATGTTTGAAATAGTATACTCCAATTTTTTATTATCGTATACCCTTTGAGTATACTGTATATATCCTTAGAGTATATCATATATTTATATAGTATACAGTGTTATTTTTCCTTTGAATAATCCTCTGTTTTGAAATACAGTAAATCCTTAGAGTATATTGTATACCCTTGGAGTATATCGTATACATTTACACTATACAATGTTATTTTTCCTTTAAATAATGCTATGTTTTGAAATAGTATACTTTAATTTTTTGTTATCACTGTGTACCCTTGGAGTATATTGTATACTCTTGAAGTATACCGTATACTTTCATAGCATACAGTGTTATTTTTTGTTTTGAAGAATGCTATATTAGTATACTCATATTTTTCGGTATTACTGTATACCCTTTAGAGCATATTGTATACCCTTGGAGTATAGCTTTTTTATGTGAGATGCTATTGGATAAATGACTGTTGTCAATTTTTATTAGTCAAAATGTAGTAATACAAGACAACTAAATTAAATTAAGAATTTGTGACTTTGGCCTACTTGATGTTGGTGGTGTTGATGACTACTTTTTCATTTAATATTTTGGTGCTTTTGGTTACTAATATTGTAGTTTTACTCTAAACCTAATTACCATGTTATTTGGATATATCGATATTGCCATTGTAATTTTGAAAATAAATAGAGGAAAAATACAAAAATTAGTATTTGGTGTTAATTACATAAAAAATAGATATTTCAATTTTTTTATTATTTTAAACGAAGTATATCTTTTTGGTATATCGTATATTTTTTTGGTATACCTTTTGGTGTATGAATCAAAGTGTGAGATGTGATCGAACGAAGGGATGTTTTCATTTTTGTTGTTATATAAGTATACATTTTTGGTATATCGTATACACTTTTGGTATACTTTTTTATATTTATATCAAAGTGTGAGATGCAATCGAATGAATGGACATTTTGGTTTTTGTCGTTATAAACAAAGTATACCTTATACTCTTTTAGTATACCCTAGTGTATCTGGATCAAAGTGTGCGATGCTATCAAGCAAATAAATATTTAAGTTTACATTTTTTTGTATACTTTATACTCTTTTGGTATACTTTTTGTGTTCCCATCAAACTGTGTGATGCTATTGAGCAAATAAATATTTTAGTTTTTGTTATTTTGAACAAAGTATACCTTTTTTGTATATCAGATATTTTCTTGGTACTGTATACTCTTTTAATATACCTTGTTATGTTCGGATCGAAGTGTGAGATATTACAAGACACATAGGTATTTTAAATTTTATTGTTTTTAACAAAGTAAACCTTTTTGGTATATCGTATACTCTTTTGGTATAACTATTTGTGTTTGGATCAAAGTGTGTGATGCTATCGAGCAAATAAATATTTCAGTGTTTATTATTTTGAACAAAGTATACCTTTTTGGTGTGTTGTATACCTTTTTGGTATACTGTATACTTTTTTGGTATACCTTGTTATGTTCTGATCGAAGTGCGAGATGTTATAGAACACAAAGATATTTTAATTTTTATTGTTTTTAAAGAATTATACGTCTTTGGTATATTGTATACTCTTTTGGTATATCCTTTTGTGTTTAGATCAAAGTGTGCGATGCTATTGAACAAATAAATATTTCAAATTTTATTATTTAAACAAAGTATACCTTCTTGGTATATTGTATACTCTTTTGGTATACCTTGTTATATTCGGATCGAAGCGCCAGATGTTACAGAACACATAGATATTTCAATTCTTATTATTTTTAAAGAATTATACCTTTTTAGTATGTATTGTATGCTCTTTTGGTATACCCTTTTCTGTTTGGATCAAAATGTGCAATGCTATCAAACAAATAAATATTTCAATTTTTGTTGTTTTGAACAAAGTATACCTTCTTGGTATACTTTATACTCTTTTGGTATACCTTATTATGTTTGGATCGAAATGCGAGATGTTGTATAACGCATAGATATTTCAATTTTTATTGTTTTAACGAAGTATACCTTTTTGGTATATTGTATACTCTTTTGGTATACCCTTTTGTATTTGGATCAAAGTGTGCGATGCTATCGAGCAAATAAATAATTCATTTTGTGTTGTATTGGACAAAGTATACTATTTTGGTACATACTCTTTTGGTATACCTTGTTATGTTCTGATCGAAATGCGAGATGTTACAGAATACATAGATATTTCAATTTTTATTGTTTTTACGAAATATACCTTTTTGGTATACCGTATACTCTTCTGGTATACCTTTTTGTTTTAGATCAAAGTGTGAGATGCTTTCGAGTAGATAAATATTTCAATTTTTGTTATTTTGAACAAAGTATACCTTTTTGGTATATTGTATACTCTTTTGGTATACTTTTTTATGTTTGGATCAAATTACGAGATGTTACAAAATCAATTTATATTATGGACTTATTGTTTTAAATGCAATATACCTTTTGATATCACGATATACCATATTAATATACAGTATAATCTAAGAGTATATATTTTTGATATATTAGACAAAGTATACCTTTTTGGTATATTGTATACTCTTTTGGTATACTTTTTTATGTTTGGATCAAATTACGAGATGTTACAAAATCAATTTATATTATGGACTTATTGTTTTAAATGCAATATACCTTTTGATATCACGATATACCATATTAATATACAGTATAATCTAAGAGTATATATTTTTGATATATTAGACAAAAAAAATTCATATAGATATCAAATATGTTATATTAATCACTAATATAGAGAGAGAAAAAAGGAGAAAAATTAACAAAGAAAAAACATAAAAAAAGGAAGAAAAAAGCAAAAACAAATTGAGTAGAATAAGATTATGGAAAAAGATAACAAAGAAAAAAACATAAAAAATTGGGGAGACATGAATAGTGTTTGAAAAGGAGAAAGAAAAAAGAAAGGAAAAAAAGGACAAAAGAAAGTGTGAAAATGAAGAAGGAGAAAAGAATAATAAAGGAATGACAAAAGAAAATGAGAGATAAAAATAATAAATGATATAGGGAGAGAGAGGGACTTGAGTTTCTTATTTTATGACTCAAAATAAAGAAGTATTTAGCTTACGGGTATATGATGTAAATAAATTATGAGTATTAATGTAATAGATAGAACCTTGTAAATAAGATGATATGTATGAGTATTTTTGAAAATCCCCTTTTATAAAAGGACGGTGAAAATGTTAGAAGGTTCACTAGCGGGTGTTTTTAATGGTGGAAATTCAAAGGACAACTAATTAAAGCTCAAACAGTTCTCTTTTGAAGTGCATGACATTGGGAGGAAATTGATGAGACAAACAAAATTGGACTAATCATTTCCGTATGCTTAGGAGATAAAAGAATAAAATTCAATTACTCCATCAGATTATTTGTTCATTAAGTGCTTTGAATCTGGTTAGGAATTAAAAAGGATCAGAATATCAAAAAGAACATATTTAATATAGATTTAACTTATAATATATTAATGGTGATTATTACATAACAAAGGGTAAAATGATGTTTACTTTTTGTTATATATATATTATTCGTCTATATGTACTCAATTATCTCTAAAACATAGTCAATTGATGCGTTTTTTTACCCCTCTTTTACACATAATAATGCGATATATATTGTGTAAATACCAATTGGAACCAAATTTTTTTCCGACATCTGCTAGATCTGACATCTTCATTTTAATTAGAGAGCCTTCTTCTTTATTTTTTGTATTTACCAACCACAAAGAGCATAACACCCACCAGTATAATTTCACCTTGCTCATCTTCTATCACCATAATTTTCATTTTCCACAATAACTAGTATCCAGAATGAAACCAGCACCAATTATAGGCAGACTTGATATATAACCAAACGCTCTAGAGTCGCGGCCGGCTCCAAAATTTCCCTCATTTGCGAGAAATACAACTATATCAAAAAAAGGAGCTACAGAAATTGAGTCCAATCAGATGATTTTTATTTTTCAAAATAACAATAATAATTTGAAGAACAAGTGGCTGCAATGGAGCACAAAAAAGACTGAGTTGTGCCCTGCATCTACATGATGAGGCTAGACATACCAAAAGAGGTTAAATTTTACAAAACCATCTTCCTTTAGTTAGCCTCTATGGTGCAAGTAGTATTTGGATAGCGAGTGCGAAATCAGTATATATTAGAAAATAAAAACTATGTACTTTTGTTAAGTTCACACCCACAACAACAGTGGAGGTAATGGTAATATCTCGAGCACCACATGGAACTTGGACTTTCAAATGAGTAGTTTCAGCTTCAAGTCCTACTACTCAAATGCAAAAATAATATATATACTGAGTTTTCTTGGACGAAAGATGACGTAACAATTTCATTTGGTTATACATCCGTTAACTAAAACTACTTAATATAGTAGTAAGGCCATCACGGATCAAGATAAAAACGGATCAATCTTGTAGGGAGATATTGCCGTAGGCTCGTAGCAAAGGAAAAAGTTACTCGCTATCAGGAATAATAAGTAAAATGGAAAGACCATGATGTCTATTACATATAATATTCCTATATAAATGCCAATTGAATAACCGTTATTAGATATGAATTCGAGTTTCTTGGTATTTTCGGTTTCTTCAGCATATATGACACCAATCATTGGCTTCATTGATTCCAATGGTAGCAGCTGCAGAATCTGAAGATAGAAGTTTATTCATTTGGGATTTGTTCTGTTGGAAATAAGTAGGGGGAAAGAGGCTGTTTTCGAGCAAGCTGGAGAAAAAAGATTTGCTGGAGATGCAAACTTAAAGAACTTTACAAAACAAATTAGTACCACTTGTTTCAAACTTGAGTGGTTTAGCAAAAATATCACTTTAACAGTGGATGTAGTTCTCAAAATTTACAATAGCAACTGTTTTAGCTGCAAGAGATATAAACAACTACGCCTCAAACCCAAGCAAAAGATAAAGGAAGAGAGCTGCGTAAGATTGACAACTAGGTGAAAACTAGTCTATTCATGATGAACCGGACACGAACTCGAATTTGCAATATATTCTGGAGCGAGCTCATCACTCCTATTTCTTTACAATCCAGAATATGTTACAAATTTGAGATGAACTAACAAAGCCCTTGGATAGATTTACTCTGCATTTCATATCAACGAGCGATTACTGGACTGATGACCTGAACAGCCTCCTCAGCTTCACCAGAAATCGAAGTCCTTCCATACATTTCAAAAGATGATTGAGTAAGAAAACTGAGGTTGAACACAATATCTGTCATTTTAGGCCTGTCTGTTGATTTCTCAGAAGTGCACGCGTTCGCCAAGGCAGCCAAGCTCAGAGCATCATCAACAGGGTAAAAGCTCAAGTTGGGATCCATCCACCTTCTGAACTTCTCCTCTCGCTTATCTTCAGCTTCCAAGATTTCCTTTATTTCTTTCCACAGAATCAAAATCTCACCATTGTCTTTTGTTTCCATTGATTTCTTCCCTGAGAGCAACTCCAAGAGCACAAGTCCAAAAGCAAACACGTCGACTTTCAGCATCAATGAGTTCGCAGCATGTCTTGCTGTAGAGAAGCTTGCAATCTTGGCTTTAAACCTTGAATCAAGAAGTATGTTACTGGTTCGAATATCCCTGTGAACAATACTAGGTTGTGAATGTTCATGCAAGTATTGCAGAGCATTTGCAACATCCAAGGCTATATGTAACCTTTGGATCCACCCAAGCAATAACACTGAGCCAGAAGGGGATGGTCTGGGAAACAACCACTTATCCAGTGAGCCATTCTCAACATATTCATAAACCAAGAAGAAATTCCCGTGATTGTCTGATGAAATGCCCATTAGTTTAACCAGATTTGCATGGTTTAGTTTCTGAAGTACTTTTAATTCCTCTAAGGCTTGTTTAGTTTTCTTAACAGCTAGAACTTGGTTGTCGATCACGGCCTTGTATACTGATCCTCCTATCCTGTACCTCTCACTGAGGGTCATAGTCGCCTCCATGATGATCTTCAGGTCGTACATTATTGGCTTTCCAAGATAACCAGAAACTCCAGGAAGAAGCTTATCTTGAATGATCTTAGACTCCAAAAGTTCAGCTTTGGAGGCTTTCTTGGTCTGAATAAGATCAGAACTTCCCAGAGTAGAAGTATTACGAGCTAATGTTCTCCTCTTCTTGTATAAAAGACGCATGTATACCATCACACACAATGAACAAACTAAAACTACCCCAATAATACTTAAAACGACAATGAGAATTCGTCCATGTTTAAATTTTCTAGTACTGCTTGTGGAAGAAGGGTAAGACTGTAAAATAATGGGAGATTTTACCGGTATCACGACAGGAAGACATATTGCAGCAGTGAAATTTCTGTAATTGTTTGCTTCCAAGATATCAACTGCAGATGCTCCAAACATAGTGCTCACAGGCAATACATCATCACCAGGCTGCCACACATAAGTAACAATGTATTGAAGTCCTTTTTCTAAATCAGAACTTGCAGGGCATTTACATAGCAAAGGAAACACAGCTTCCGTACCAACTGTCAAGTTGGTTGGATCAAGTGTCGGATTCATATCTTGCACTACATGATAGTTAGTAAGGTTCTCGAAAGCTCCTATCGAAGCTGAATAAAAGCTTTCACCTTTCTTGATCTGATAGGTGACATTGGAGAAATAATGTGAACCGTTGCAGTAGCACTTAACAGGCACGAGTAAAAGCTGATCAGGGAAAAGCTCGGTGTCCTCTGAAGCTAAACCTGTGGCTTTAGCTATATTTAAACGGCTAACTCCAAGAAGATCAGAGATACTTCCCACATCTAAATAAGGTGGACTGGCACGATATGTGACATATGTATCACAAGACAAGGATGACTTTATAGAGCACAAAAAGTCTGTGTCTGCAATAGATGTTTGAGCAGTAACATTTGAGGATGAAAGTATGAGAAAGAGGAAAACAATGCAAAACAAGGAGACAAGAGGAACTACCATTGCTGCAAAGCTTCGATGGCAAGGCACCAGCTAGAAAGTTATTTAGTAGCTAGAGCAAGAACTGATTTTAAGGGTTTATTTAACTCTAGTCTGAAAGCTACAAAAATTCTTAAAATTTGGAAGCATCAATCTGGGAGAAGAAAAGGAAACTATCTAGGGAGGTATTGTCTGTAGTTTTGTCTGTAAGATACCCTCTTGTCTTCTCTGCCTGCTCTCATATTTTTTTAAGAAGGTGTCTCTGTCATTATGCAAGAAGGCTTACTAAAATATTCTCAACAAATGAAAAGAAATCATTTGTATATACAAATCATTACTTTCTCCTTGATTAACATTCCCTTTCAGTTGTTCTTTCTAACAAGCTTCAACAATTAGATTAATACTAGAACCAAATCCAGACGGCACAAAATCCTCCTTCCTATCAAAGTTCAGAAAGTGAACAACTGAGAATATAAAAGTAGATATTAGGTGTGAAGCCTCAGAGCCGGTTTCCACTGCTAGGTATATGCTTAGCACATGCAGGTCGAGCCTGTGTCATTTTTTTTATGTTAGGAGAAAAGGACATAATAAAGTAGGCAAACATTACAATTGTCAGTTTCTTGGAGACATTCCTAGTTGCTGTTTCACGACTCTTTTAAGATCAACAGAAAACTTCTCCATGTCTTCCCTTCAGATTGAAATGACATGAGAGAAAGAGGGCTGCCCACTTTCCAAGATAACAATTTTAAGAAGGTAAAAGGTCCAAAATTGCACATTCACTTCCCGAAATTGCTCAATATTAACCTCCGTTATACTATGGATCCAGTCATACCGTTGCCATTAGCAAATAGTCTCATGCCGGTTTCCACTGCTAGGTATATGCTTAGCACATGCAGGTCGAGCCTGTGTCATTTTTTTTATGTTAGGAGAAAAGGACATAATAAAGTAGGCAAAAATTACAATTGTCAGTTTCTTGGAGACATTCCTAGTTGCTGGTTCACGACTCTTTTAAGATCAACAGAAAATTTCTCCATGTCTTCCCTTCAGATTGAAATGACATATGAGAAAGAGGGCTGCCCACTTTCCAAGATAATAATTTTAAGAAGGTAAAAGGTCCAAAATTGCACATTCACTTCCCGAAATTGCTCAATATTACCCTCCGTGATACTATGGATCCAGTCATACCGTTGTCATTAGCAAATAGTCTCATGCCGGTTTCCACTGCTAGGTATATGCTTAGCACATGCAGGTCGAGCCTGTGTCATTATTTTTATGTTAGGAGAAAAGGACATAATAAAGTAGGCAAAAATTACAATTGTCAGTTTCTTGGAGACATTCCTAGTTGCTGTTTCACGACTCTTTTAAGATCAACAGAAAATTTCTCCATGTCTTCCCTTCAGATTGAAATGACATGAGAGAAAGAGGGCTGCCCACTTTCCAAGATAACAATTTTAAGAAGGTAAAAGGTCCAAAATTGCACATTCACTTCCCGAAATTGCTCAATATTACCCTCCGTTATACTATGGATCCAGTCATACCGTTGCCATTAGCAAATAGTCTCATGCCGGTTTCCACTGCTAGATATATGCTTAGCACATGCAGGTCGAGCCTGTGTCATTTTTTATGTTAGGAGAAAAGGACATAATAAAGTAGGCAAAAATTACAATTGTCAGTTTCTTGGAGACATTCCTAGTTGCTGTTTCACGACTCTTTTAAGATCAACAGAAAATTTCTCCATGTCTTCCCTTCAGATTGAAATGACATGAGAGAAAGAGGGCTGTCCACTTTCCAAGATAACAATTTTAAGAAGGTAAAAGGTCCAAAATTGCACATTCACTTCCCGAAATTGCTCAATATTACCCTCCGTTATACTATGGATCCAGTCATACCGTTGCCATTAGCAAATAGTCTCATGCCGGTTTCCACTGCTAGGTATATGCTTAGCACATGCAGGTCGAGCCTGTGTCATTATTTTTATGTTAGGAGAAAAGGACATAATAAAGTAGGCAAAAATTACAATTGTCAGTTTCTTGGAGACATTCCTAGTTGCTGTTTCACGACTCTTTTAAGATCAACAGAAAATTTCTCCATGTCTTCCCTTCAGATTGAAATGACATGAGAGAAAGAGGGTTGCCCACTTTCCAAGATAACAATTTTAAGAAGGTAAAAGGTCCAAAATTGCACATTCACTTCCCGAAATTGCTCAATATTACCCTCCGTTATACTATGGATCCAGTCATACCGTTGCCATTAGCAAATAGTCTCATGCCGGTTTCCACTGCTAGGTATATGCTTAGCACATACAGGTCGAGCCTGTGTCATTTTTTTTATGTTAGGAGAAAAGGACATAATAAAGTAGGCAAAAATTACAATTGTCAGTTTCTTGGAGACATTTCTAGTTGCTGTTTCACGACTCTTTTAAGATCAACAGAAAATTTCTCCATGTCTTCCCTTCAGATTGAAATGACATGAGAGAAAGAGGGTTGCCCACTTTCCAAGATAACAATTTTAAGAAGGTAAAAGGTCCAAAATTGCACATTCACTTCCCGAAATTGCTCAATATTACCCTCCGTTATACTATGGATCCAGTCATACCGTTGCCATTAGCAAATAGTCTCATGCCGGTTTCCACTGCTAGGTATATGCTTAGCACATGCAGGTCGAGCCTGTGTCATTATTTTTATGTTAGGAGAAAAGGACATAATAAAGTAGGCAAAAATTACAATTGTCAGTTTCTTGGAGACATTCCTAGTTGCTGTTTCACGACTCTTTTAAGATCAACAGAAAATTTCTCCATGTCTTCCCTTCAGATTGAAATGACATGAGAGAAAGAGGGCTGCCCACTTTCCAAGATAACAATTTTAAGAAGGTAAAAGGTCCAAAATTGCACATTCACTTCCCGAAATTGCTCAATATTACCCTCCGTTATACTATGGATCCAGTCATACCGTTGCCATTAGCAAATAGTCTCATGCCGGTTTCCACTGCTAGGTATTTGCTTAGCACATGCAGGTCGAGCCCGTGTCATTTTTTTTATGTTAGGAGAAAAGGACATAATAAAGTAGGCAAAAATTACAATTGTCAGTTTCTTGGAGACATTCCTAGTTGCTGTTTCACGACTCTTTTAAGATCAACAGAAAATTTCTCCATGTCTTCCCTTCAGATTGAAATGACATGAGAGAAAGAGGGCTGTCCACTTTCCAAGATAACAATTTTAAGAAGGTAAAAGGTCCAAAATTGCACATTCACTTCCAGAAATTGCTCAATATTACCCTCCGTTATACTATGGATCCAGTCATACCGTTGCCATTAGCAAATAGTCTCATGTTTTCCTTTAACTTTAACCAAGCTCCGACGTGAAATCGGTTGCCTCCACATCTCTAAATAGTTGGAGGAAAAAAGTCCAAGTTTACCCCTCTACTTTTAACTTTTGATTTAAAATTACCACCCATTATAGTTTATGTTGGAACTCCATTAGGGGTCAAGGGAAAAAAGGACAGCGGAGTAAGGCTTAGACCCAAATAGAACTGAGGGCAAAGTTGCTCAATGATAGTACAGGGGTAAATTTGACCCTTTCCCCTTTTAACAATCTCTGAAAACCTATCCTACATGAAAATAAGTAAACACCAAGAAAATCCTTAATTACAATGCAAAAACTATAGAGGAGTGGACAGCAATCCTTGAACAGACAATCAAAAAGCAGCTCTACCCTTTGACAAAACATATATCACTAGAAAATTTTGATTACAAAGCGAACCAACAAAAAGGTAGAAACTAAACCCTAGAAAATTAGTCATTTGCAATATCATCAAATTATACGAGTAAGACAGTTGCATTGTTGACAACTAGGAAGTTTAGTCAGATGCAAAGTAAAAGGCCACCTGATTGTTTGCGACTTTCAGAAACACTACAATAAAGTACAAAAATCAACGCTTTCATTTGTGATCAACATAACCAAAATGCTATAGACATGTAAGCAGACTTCCTTGAAGTGAGTTAATTTGACGACATGGTCCTGAAATATGACAAAGAAGGCCATTTGAAATATTGGCCGTAGAAAAGCCCTGCAGCTCTATATCCTGATCAATGACATACTCCTTTCAAGTGCATGTTGACTGGAAACTATTGGAATATATGTTATAGACACATGAAAGATCTGTAGAGCTCACTGTAAACATATGTCCTGGTGAAGCACGGGGGAGAGCATTACTTATTTCCTCAGTTCTCTCCTCTACACAAGCAGCTTCACGGAACTTACCTTCCTTCCAGAGACTCTTCACAAGCAATTGCTTGGTGTTAGCATCAGGCAACAGTCCTGAGTTCTTCATGTCCTCAAAAACTCTGAGTGCAAGAGCAGCTCTTTCGCATTTACAATAAGCCTGGATGAGAACTTTATACATATAAGCATCAGGCTCTATACCGCTCTGCCTGACCATCCCAAAAAGCCTCTGTACAGTTTTTATATCTCCTTGAAGCGCAAAATGGTTCATTAATCCAGAGTATGTTTGCAAATCCGGAACAATTCCTAGTAAACTCATTTCTTCGAGAATATGTAAGGCGTCTGCATTCATATTACATTTTACCAAAGTCCTTAGCAGAGTGGAGTACAAAAGAAACTGACTGCTTTTAGATACAGGACCACAGATCATTTTAATGCTTTTGAAAACCTTAAGGGCGGCATCACCATTACCAGAAAGCCCATAAAACTCAATAATTAACCGGATCGTGCTGAATGATAGTTGAATGCCCTCTCTTTCTACTTTGGACAAAAGTTGATCAACCAAATCGACGCATCCACGTCGAGCTAACTTGGTGATCATTCTTGAAATTGTGTATATGTCATGAGTGAATCCTGGCTGAAAAGCAACCCAGCAGAAGAACTGCCAAGCTGTTTCTGCTGACTTAAAGCTCCTGATCATCTTGCAAACCAACCTAGTGGTCCAAACTAATTTTGCATCCTCCAATGCTGCTACTTCCTCAGCGGCCCAGTTCTGCAAAGCCTTGGCTAAAGAAGCTGGATCCAACCATGGCTTCAGGCGGAGTTGATCAACACCATTGGTATGGTTAGCATCACTCTCTTCATCTTCATCTTCATCTTCATTATCGTCCTCACCATTGTCCATACAGTAAGCTATCTTCTTAATCCTCCCATCCGGTAACGAGTCCTTAAGCAGCTCGTTTGTCTCAGTATCATAACCAGCCTCCTGCATTCGCTGCAATGCCCATACCATTGCTCGACCAGGCAATACTCCATCACTTCTCATCTGATCAAGCAAAGTTTTGACAACATCTAACTGATTGGCAACAGCGAATGCTTCCACAAGAACACAATACTGCTTTAATGTACGTTTGATCCTAACATGAGGCAACAAATGGAAAATCTCAATGGCGGAATCCAACTTTCTTGATCTAACGAGATGCTCGATTATAACAGTGTACGTTCTACAATTAGGAAGTGCCCCTACTTCAATCATCCAATGGAATACCCTCACAGCATCACTATCCTTACCCATCTGAACGCATAGTCCCATTACAACGTTGAACGACTCAGTACACGGATGTTTTTCAAGTTTCATTCTCCACTCTTCCCACACACGCACAACCTCTTCAAACTCTCCGCTCATAGCATACCATCTCAATTGATCCATATAACTAACACGCGCAACGTTAACAAACTTGCCCGAATTAATGGAACTGATAAGGGCTCGAAGCTTAGCTGTTTCGCCTGCTCTAGCAAGAATCTTGGCCAATGCATAAAGGGTATTATGAGTATGCTCAAAATGAGGAATAGTTTTGAGAGTTTCAATCAAATGGAGAGCTGAATCGGGCGAAGGAGCTGATTGAAGTGCATTCGTGACTACAAATGAGTCCAATGTAGGATTGTTGAGATGGGGAATAAGATTATCATAAGAACTAGACCGAAGAGCGAGTCTTATCGAATCGATAAGTCTCGCTCTCTGGAAGTACAATGCTACCTTATTCACATTTTGAGTATTCAAGAAACGGCGAAAATGCAGAGATAAATTATTAAATGTGGTGTTTATTTTGTAGAATCTGTTGAAGTACATATATAAACTTATAGGCAGACAACAACCTACGAAATGCTAAACAAGAATGTAGTTTAAGGAATAAAAGAGTCAAAAGTTTACGGGGATAAAAAAACAAACAGGTGGTGTGCGTGTGCAAATCTTTAAGAAGTGTCTAGCCTTAAGCTATTTTGCTAAAACAGATAATTCGTTAGATCAACAAAGGGTAATGGCAAAGTTGTTGTGTTAAACACAAACAAATTAGTTGAAGTTGTAAAGGTACTACGGGAGAGAGTGCACCAAAGTTGTGGGAACTACCATTCAGCTCTCTTACATGGTACCTTATAATATAGAAATAATGTCCAAACACCCCCCCCCCCCCCCATGAATTTTCACTCTTTTTTTTTTTAGTTTCCTACTTAAACTATGAGGTGATTAGTTCTCCCCCTGAACTAACATTTTTTGTATTTAAAACCCCTCTATAATATCAGGTGGAAGGAGAATGACTTCACTCTCTTTGAACTAACATTTTTTGTATTTAAAACCCCCTCTATAATATCAGGTGGAAGGAGAATGACTTCACTCTCTTTGTAGAGCACTCATGTGGTATTTTAACATTTACTTTTTAGAATTAGTTGTTATTTCTTATTTGGTGTTTTTTTTTAAATTTTTAATTTTTTTAAAAGAAAATTCTTTTGAAATTAAAAAACTTTACCTTAGTTGAAAACTCATATTTTTAAAATAATAGTGAAATAATAAATATTAACCAATAATAGTAAAATGAATTATTATATAGAACTGAATTTACTCAACCATAATAAACTCAATTTTGAGAACGTTGCATATTAAAATATCCTTAAAATAATACATCGCCCGTTAAGGGTTATGTCTTTTTAATTAAAATGACCATTATTGATAAATTTTGGTTGTAAATTGCAACTGAATTTATCACATTTTGATTAAATTATTTTTAGTACTCCTATTATTCTAAGTTTAATGGGTCTCAACTGATTTATTATTATTGACAAAAAAAATATTGAGTTATGAAGACGAAAATAATTAATTAGAAAAGAAGAAAGGAAAAAGACAAAAATAATAATAAATAAGTAAAAGAATACTTAAATTTTAAAAATTGAATAAAAATGCAACATAGATGCTTTTTAATTGTCTACTTCGTTTCCCACAAACTACAAAGAGAATGAAGTCACTCTCCATGCCACTTGGCACTGCAGAGTGGTTTTGAATATGAAATTGATAGTTCAGGGAGGTAATATAACTAACCCATAGTTTAAGTATGAAACTAACAAAAAAAAAAGTGATAGTTTAAAGATTTTTTATCATTATCTCTATAATACAAGGTCAATACTTACTGGTTTGGTGTTCAAACTAACTCAATAGATGCACAACATGTGTATTTAATATAAATAATTATCACTTAATTATGGTTCTAATTATAAGTAGTCACTCTATTTCATACACGATATTTGAATTTGTGAAAAGAAACTTTTTTAAACTTGTGGATTTAAACATGTTATGATGCTTCAGTGATTTTATAAAGATGTCATTATAGATAAAATAAAAAATTTATATTGTGATTCTTTTTTATTATGTTGCCAATAAAATAGTATCAGATAAAATGGAATTGATCAAGGAAGTTGGTACTTTTCAAAGTTGCTTAATTAATTTTTACTTTAGAGTAAATTACTTAACTTCTCCTAGTAATATTTCATCTATCCCACCGTCCCATTTTAATTTTAAGCTCTTTTAATGTTTTTAAGAAAAATAATAAATACAAGGTATACTTTACTAAGTTATTCTTATTAAATACTTTCGAAAATTAAACAATATTAAAAAGAAATACTCCTATGTTGAAAAACAAGGGTATAATTGAAATAATTAACAAATTTAATCTTGACGTTTAAACTACTACCTATTTTGGGATAATTTTTTAAGCTAAAACATAACTAAAATCTGACGGATAGAGTATTAGTTATACAACAACATGCTGTCTCTTTTACATACCTAATAATATAAATATCTTTACATGATAAATTGGTGAAACTACAAACTCTTTGTTTTAGATCTAGCAAGTTATTTTATTACTTCTATGAATAAAAATCATTTACATTTCATGACACCAATCATTTGAGAGTATTTAATCAAGTCAAATATATTTTCATTACGTGTAACCCTTATTCCTAGTTATATTTTTTTTGTACCCACTTAAAAATATTTTAACAAAATGACCTCCTACTTATTTTTAAACATATGAAAATACTCTTTTGCCCCTGACTAATATAAGTCCCTAATTAAGCATCGCCCCCTTCTATTCTCTCCTCTTTCTCTCTCCTCTTCCTTTCCCTGACGAATTAGGCTTCTTCATCTGGGTTAGCTTCTCTCTCTATTCTTTTAGATTTTTTCTTTTGTTGATTTTTATTGATAATCCAACTTGTGCTTCTCTGAATCATTAATTTTTATTGTTAATTGGTAATGTTTATTTAATATTGTTAATATCATGTTGTAATAAGTTGTTGAATTGGATTCATTGTCTAATCTTATATGAAATTATGTTGATTAAGCAGTTGATATCATTTTAGTAACGTGTTGGCTGTTGCACTTTGATTTCCTCTTGATGAGAAATTATTTCCCAATGGGCAACGGTTCATATGATATTATAAGGATAAGTTCTATTGTAAGGAAACTGTCGCCGGTCAGGCACTCCTTTTTTTTTTTTTTTAAATTTATTAGTAGTAGCTACCTTTTTTGAAAAATTACCTTCTTTTTATGATGTTGATATTGCATTTCGTTGATTGTATATGACAATTTGTTGCATAGGTTTGAGTTCATTATGGTGTGACATTGCATTTGTTTATTCTATTTTTTGTTTGTTTGTCTGTTTTATTTTATTTTTGCATTCGCCCGTCAGTTAAATTTTGTGCCCGTATGATTATAGTGCTTATGTGCCTAAATTTTTTGACTCCATAATCAATAGCAAGGATGTTTCACAGTGAAGTTTACGCAGTTAAAGGATTATCAGTTTGATCGTGTTGCCAATCTGTGGAGCCATGCAAGGTGCAAGTCAATTGATGGATATGAGACTCATCCTGAGAAGATAGGCAATGATTACCACGAGCATAATACTCTCTTTGTAAAGGAGAATTTGAAAAGTCATTCTCTGCTATAAATAACGAATGAGCATGAGTGATTTGGTACGTGCGATATATTTTTGTAACGTGAATGCTTGTGATTAATTGATATGACTGTGGTTATATTGTTTTGTATAGCTCTTTCATATATAACTTTACCCGAATCATTTGTAAATAGCAGATGTTGTTAGTTAGGAATTGAAATATTTTTGTAATGTAGATGCTTGTGATTTTTAAAGTTTGATTGATTTAGTTTTGAATGTGCATGTTCTTTTTAGTGTCATACACATCAGGGCTTGTTTTAATATTATTGTTTACTTTTTTTAAACTTATGATGTGAGTGGCTTCCTAGGCAGCAACTCAAGGCAATTGTCTTAGGAATTTTGTGAGGGTTGGAGGTCAAGTGCTGCTTAGGAAGCATTTCAAGGGAATTGATTGTAGGAATTTGGTGAGTCGTGGGGGTTAAGTGCTACTTAGGTAGCATTTCAAGGGTATTGGCTTGGGAATTTGGCAAGGGATGGAGGCCTAGTGATCCGTAGGCAGCAACTTAACGGAATTGGTTTGGGGAACTTGGTAAGTGGAGAGGCCAAGTACTACCTGGGCAGCAACTCAAGGCAATTGTCTTTGAAGATTTGATAAGGGTTGGCGGGCAGCTGTTGCTTTATTGCCAACAATTGCAGGCAAACACAATGATAGATGGGTTAAGGAAGAAATGAATCCAAGACATACTGAATCAAAATATAATAAGACAAAAGTAATCAAATTGTTCTTACAAATATTTTTAAAATATCAAAGAAATATAATATTTAAAAACATAATGATATGACAAAATAGCACTAGTTTGGTGAAGTTGGTGGAGTAGATTCATCGAAGTTATTTGGTCTGTAATCATCTTTTATACGTCATGTAAGCATCATCTCTATGATTTGTTCGAGTACTTTATGGACATTTTCATTCAAACTCCAAAATTCTGCATCTACTTTTTTCATTTCATCATTCAGACTTGCTACATTGCTCTTCAAAATAGGGCTCCATATCCATTGTAAGTAATGTAGGTGCAATTCGTTGCCAACTAAATTCTGCACGCAATAAAATGGAAACACGAGTTTAGAGTTTGTTGAATAGATTAATAAGATAGAAGAAAACATGAATATTTGCTTTGTTTAGTGCTGCACATAGGCGGTGGAGGTCTACTGGCAACAAGTTTTAGAGACTTCTCTACAGTATTTTACTAAAGTATCACCTTCAGCCACAACTTGTAGGGAAATTCCCTACAAAGTTATGGCAGGTGTATGCAAAGATTGCAGCACAACTAAAGTGATGCGTATTAGGCATCACATGTAGATATTTCTGTATATGCTGTTTTGTACTAGACCTCCAAGTGCTGCCCACAAGGCAACACTTACAAGGCACCACTTTATGCGAACAAAAGTGTTTGCCTATCAGGCAACACATGTAGATTTTTTATACACATGACTGTTGCACCACAACTTCAAGTGCTACCACAAGTAAGTGAGTGCAGGGCAAATATTTACCCATAGATCAGAGCTTAAAAAGTGTTGCCTGAATGTGACAATTTATAGAGATTAACTACAAGTTATTGCAAATTAACTTAGACCAAAGCAATGTCGTTGCAACTAGATAAAGGTAATTACAATTCTATCTATAAATTCTACATCAAATATAGATTGAAACTTATATAAATTTTTTTCAGTAATCAATAATCAATGTAACAGTAATTATTGGATATCTAGTAGTAGTTTTTGATTGGTGTTAGAAAATTCATAGCTCACTTTAGCTAATATATAATTATACGAAATTTAAACAAATTATATGATTTTAAAACTCAATTATGCAGAATTCAATTAAGAAATTACGTGTAATCAATATGATATTGAAGAAATTTACCTTTGAATCTTCTTTTTTCTGAAAATTTGGAGTTTGTTTAAGATTTGAATCAGTTGTAGAATTACTTTTTTTTCTTTTGGGAAATCAGTTGCAGAATGGTAAACGAATGGGAGGGGATAGGTCAGGTTCTTTTATATTTTGTTCAGCGGTATTTTCGCCCATAAAAATTTCATTAAAGTTAGGTAAGGTCATTCTTCCAAACAATTGTTAATGAGGTCAATTAGAAAAATCATTGCCTATGGTGTCATATATTCATAATTTGCCCAATTATCGGTTAAATTGTAGAACTAGGACACCATATGCAATGGTTTGCCTTTTTGACCCTTCATAACAGTGATTTCGCATAAATCATCTCGCTTGGTTTAATGATTAGAGTTCGAAAAAAAATACCCTTATGAATCGTATAATAACGTCTGTATCCCCGCTTTCTTTTTCTTCGTTAGTACTGCATAAGAGGCAGCACTTGCCTTTGACCCCCTCTTTCTTAGGCAACACTTGCCCTTGAATCTCACATTTTCCCAGATAAAGTGTTGTTTGGGCAACTTGGTCCTTCAAATCTCTTCATGTATTCTCCCAGATAACTTGTATTTCCTACGCAACAGTTGCCGCTTGATTTTTTCCTAAGCGGCGGCACTTGCCCTTGATAACTTAAGGTGTTGCCTATTGACCAAGCAGAGGCTATTTTGTTAAAGTTATGTTAAATGGAGACAAACTCTCATAACCAATCAATTTTGGGGATACCTAATGAAATTTTTTGAAAACTCTTCCTAAAAAATAACATGAAGATTTGCAATAAATTATTTCATTTTTCAAGATTGTCTGTTGGGAAAAAATTTTACAATATATTTTTGGATTAATAAAAGGTTAATTGTTCACAAGGTTTGCTAATTCAGCTATACTTCTATTTTTAAAACAATAACCTCAAGTGTTGCATCCATAATAACTGTGATCAATTGAACTTTTTTAAATATGTGAAGTTTGTTATAATATTGTTCACAACTTTTTTTAATGCAGTAGAACTTGAAAATTGGGGCTACTGTTGTACTGACTTATTAAACATAGATAAATCCTAAACGACAACCATAGAAAGGGACACTTAGATGAATCGTTTGGCAAATAATGCGGGGAGAATTTAAGAAATAGGTAAACAAGAGTGTGGTCTTGAAAAGTTGAGCATTTAAAAGTTGGTCTTTAAAAATTGAGCACTTTTTATTTAAATGAAGTTGAAAGTACAAAAATACCTTTACTAATAATGAACTTCACGCAATTACAATAATGTCACCACACCTTTTTAAAGTCAAAACTACAAAAATACCACCGCACCTTTTTAAAACTGAAATTACAAAATAGGCCACTTCTTCCTGCAAAGCAAAAAATAATGTCAATCCGTCTGTATTTCACATCCATTTCGTGAATAAATAAGTCCAAATCGTCATTGTTTCGCTCATATAAAAAACTTAAAACAAACTATACTATAAGACCAATCCGACATCATTTTTTCATATAGTGAGCAAAATATCATGTTCATTTTGTAAATAAATGATGCCAAATCATGCTTACTTTATTTATTCACAAAAATACCTTAGAGTGCTTATATATTTAGAAATAACGGCAGTCCATATGTGTTTATGCATATAATTTTGTCCGTTTTATGAAGAAATGAAGCCAAATCAGCCTCACTTCACACATTCACAAAAAAAAAAATCTTCAAGTGCATATATATTTAGAAATAACGACAATACGTCTGTGTTTATGAATTTAATTACGTCTGTTTTGCGAAAAATGAGGCCAAATCGGTCTCACTTCACACATCCACAAAAAATACCTTCATGTGCTTATATATTTAGAAATAAAAATAATCCATATGTGTTTATACATATAATTGTGTCCATTTTGTGAAGAAATGAGGCCAGATCGGCCTCACTTTACACATTCATAAAAAAGACCTCCAAGTGCTTATGTATTTAGAAATTACGACAATTCGCCTATATTTATGCATATGTTGAACCGAAAATTGCATCACTTTTGCAAACAAATGAGTTCAAATTGTCTTCACTTCATTCATCCACAAAAATCCATATGAAAAATATAAAAATTCAAAAGAAAACGTAACTACCCCAATCCGTCATTGTTTATTCATAATGTGAGCCAAAATACTAAGTGCATTTTACAAACAAATGAGTCCAAGTCGTCTTCACTTCATTCTCCATAAAAATACATATGAAAATGTAAAATGAAGATTGATGCATTAGCATTTTGTGTATATTTACGACTCTTTTAGACTAGCTTTCACGTCCTAAAAGCTTTATTATTTGAGTAAATCTTATGTTTATCTCCATGTTTCTGGGTTACAAAGAATATCAATGCAAAAAGCCAAAAGGAATGAAGAAAAGAACAAAAACAAGTGAAATTTGGCTACATTTTAAAGAACAAGGAGAATAAGCAGCAGCTTGATCGGCTACCCGCCGAATCGCCTGCCAAAAAATGGACCGATTTCAAGAGGTCATCAAGGCCCTGCGAAGCTAAGAGGCGAACCGACGAAACAAATGGTGAAAACGCTCTGCGATCCCGCAGAAGCATATGCGGTTCCAGCGACCACATCAGTGAGCTCAAAAGACATCTGCGAGTTTGGGAGTTGTCCGCCGCTGATCCTGCACCCCGACTAACCTGCACCGCAGGACAAGAAAATAGAGGAGTTAGACTAGCCTTCGGCGACCGTGCAACTCAATAGGCGGCCCGCCGAATGACCAGCGATTTAGCGTAAAACAGGGCAAAATAGCAATTTTGTAAATATTAGCCTAGTTTTCAAACCCATTCCTATAAATAGGATGCTAAGCCTCCGAGAAAATAGGACCCCTTTTCAGCTTAGAATATACTTTATTACATTTTTTAATATTCTTGGAGGCAAAGGAAGGGCTTAAACTTGAATCTTTTGTTAGGATATCTTTTATTAATCTAATTTTTCATATAATTCTTGCTATATCATCTCTTACTATGTGAGTGTTAGACCCTAGTATGAGTAGCTAAACTCATACTAGGGGTTTATTCATGAAGACTTGATGATTTTTACTTAAAACTTGCTTTTAATCTTGTGTAATCTATGGGTAAAGATGAATCTAGTTCTCTTTCGTACTTTCATTGACAAGGGTTTGAGGCACGACCGTACTTCAACCTAACCCTACTTTTAGTTCATCACCCTAACTTGGTTGAAGGTGTAGGTTAATAGAAATTAGCGAGTACCCCATCTAACGGGAAAGACCCCAAAATGGTCAATTCTGCTTGGGTTCTTGGACTAGGGTTTCTCGCGCCCCATTATTGACCCTAACGGGCTTGATGTGGTAAACCCTCTCTATAACTAACAAGTTTTGAGGAATACATTCGAGGTCTGACCATTTACATTACCCAAACAATTTGCAAGGTTAAGACAAGAGTTTGAGTGGAAAGAATCTTGTCGGAACGAGTAGCTCATTCTCTATATTTACATCTATTTTAAAGTGTTGAATTTATTGCATGCTTTTAGAGTTAGTTGTTAATCGTAGTTGTATTTATTTCAATTCTTACCAATTTCATATCTAGGAATATACATACAATTCATAGAACCCATTGTTATTCAATATAAGATTAATAGATTGCAAGCTAGCTCCCTGAGGAAATCAACCCCGACTCTAGTTGGGTACTGCTATCTTTGACGATCACCCCACACCTTTATAGGTGAGTGGATTGAGCGTAGATCAAATTTTGGCGCCCTTTCCTGGGAGCTACGGTACATCTTTTAGATTGAATATTTCAAGTTCTTGTCTTATGAGTTATTCCTACCATTTTACCTCTTGTTTTTTATTTACAGTGTGTAGGTGACTACTAGCAATTAGAATAAATCCAAAGCGAGCTATACGGAACCCCCTCTACAATCGTGCAAATGAAGGAGCTCCATTCCCAAGTACTCCAATGACTCCAAATGATTATGATGGAGAAATCGAGGAAGATTATGATGGCACTTCTCTAAGTAAGGAGAGTTATGGAATCCATGATGTGTTCGAAGAGAATGATCAACATCAAGTTGAAGATGGTGCCCACTTGATGGAAACCCTATTGGCAACAACCAAGCCAATGCGGGAGTGAATGTTGGTAACAATGTTAGTGTTGCGGGCAATGTACAACAAAGAGGCAACAATGCTAATCCAGGAGGCCGAGGTGCAAACCGAGGTTTTCATGTTAATCTAGCTAATCAAAGAGCCAGTCAAGTGAATGTTCGTAATATCAACCGGAATCAAAGGAATGCAAGGGGTTCCCGTAATGCAAATCCACCGGTACAAGATGCGGAAGAGTCAGATGAAACAGTGAATATGGAAATTTTTTCTAGTGCAAATGTTCCACCACCCATTCTTAGTAATGTTACTTTCAACACTCCACAAGTGAACTTGCACGGGCTTGATCAAAATGGATACTTTAGTGGAGGCAAGCATGATGATCCAAATGAGCATTTGAGAAATTTCATCCAAACATGCCATCTCTACAAGTCGGCCCATTGCACAGAAGAATCTTTACGCCTAAGGGTCTTTCCCTATTCTTTATTCGAGAAGGCCAAAGCATGGTTGAACAAGCTACCAAAGAATTCAAATTACACTTAGGAGGAACTTGTGAAGCAATTCTTGGCAAAATTATTACCTAAGGGTAAGAAAGCTTCAATGAGGGACAAGGTTTATATGTTCAAGCAAGATCCAACCGATTCAATGTGCGAAGCTAGGGAAGCTTTTCAAGAAGTTCTACTACATTGTCCAACTCATGGTTTTGGAGAAGATATGCTCCTATAATGTTTCTACCAAGGGCTCAACAAGATCAACTAATCGGCCGTGAAAAATTTGTGTGGAGGTGCTATCATGGATAAGACTTATCAAGAAGTCAAGGATATTGTGACGTTCCTCAAAATTTTCTAAGTTTTAGGACACTTATGGGCATGAGAAATATTTACGTAATATCGTTTCATATATAATGACGAGCTTCGAATATGAAGTATATGGTGAAAATAAGTTACAGTATTTATCATGGATGAAGTACAAATATTTAATTATATTTAAAGTGGAAGAAGACATTACAAAGAGGACAAAAACTAAAGCCGGTTTTAAATTTAGCCAAGTGTGCAAGGCAGTATAATGCCAAAATCCTATACATAAAATGTAGCACTAAAAAGTGTAGAACTTTGGACCTTTTTCCTTTTCCTAGTGCTAAACTAATAAGTTATTAAGGAAAAGTTACTAATAATGTAATAACAAAGAAAAAAGGGAGCAAGTGAGCAAATAAAAACTCTTTGGCTCAAAGTGAGCCTATCACGACAAAACCCATCCAAACATCAGTGAATGCTCTTTTCTCGTAAAACCAAAGCAGAGCAGTCTTACGAAGGCAACTTCTTGGTTCTTAAGAACTACTTGGCATGAACAAATCTCTGAAGACAAGTAGAGGTAAGTTTCCTTTAGAAAAATTGTGCGGATTATATTAGGATTATACACAAAAACCTTTTATTTTAGCATATTGTATCAATAGAAAGTTTAACCCAAAACCTAGAAAGTTAATGGTTGAACCTAAATTCTTGAATTGGGGAAAAGATTGAAACTTTGGTATTAATTACTCGAATTGGTGGTTATCGTAGTTGTTGGGTGACGTGAAGTGCGTGAATTGGAGCTTACGTTTAGGCTCGAGGAATAATCGAGGTGAGTTGAGACATACCCTTCCTAAGGTGCTTTTCTCACAAAGTGCATGTATTTAAAGTGTTTGATAAATTGCTTTAGAGAAGTTAATGTACGTTTGATTGGAGCGGGCAAACGTTCATTATCCATTAATGTTTCCAAGTCGTTCTTAGTATCAAGTATCTAGAAATATGTTTCATAGCTTCCTTTACATCCCGATCATATATCTTTACTTGAGTACAATTTCATGAGATTATTTATGTTATTCTATGATTATTATTAAATGATTCAAGATTTAACTGTGTTTGAAAGCTAATGAAGCTATGATGAGATTTTAAATGAAAGCTTAAGTTCAAATTGAGGCCTTTGGTGCCAAGCAATATTCTGAAATATTTTTGGGAGCTACCTTAAATTCTGAGAAGGGTAAACTTGTTCGTAACCATAGTCGGGCTGCGGAGCGTGACCATAGTCGGGTTGCGTTTTACCCCGAAACTACCATGACAGGGTAGGTATGTGCCATAGTCGGGCACTATATTATATTGTCATAGTCGGGCAATGAATGCTAGCGTGTCAGACACTTTGAACTGTGGGACGCCACGGGGATTAGAAAGAGAAAGAAAGAAAAGATGTCAGATTTGAGTGGTACTCCCTAGAAAGAAGATATAAGCTATTTTGGCAATATTTAAAGAGTTTTTTTTTTGTATCTAATGTTTCAGTTGCCTTAAAGTAAAGTTTACGCATTCATGTTTTATTAACTCTCGTTCCGGCCTTAGTGAGGGAGTCGATGATACTCACTGGGTGACGAGCGATTCGTTACTCACGTTCCTTTTTCTTGGAACCTACGTTGGCTTCGTCAACGTAGACGCAGGTCACAGAGGCGATCAGACTACAGGCTAGGACTCTCCCTCACATCCTCAGTTGTTGGTGAGCTCCGCTTTGCTTTCAGTGGAGACATATCAGTTTTCCTTACCAGTTCCTTCATTTATTTTATTTATTCAGTTGAGTATTGCCGAGGGTTTCATGTCTCGTGCAATATGACAGTCTTCCAGTTTTAGAGGCTTCATAGACAATGAGTTAGAAGGGTTATGGTGCACATTTTAAGATTTAACGCTCAAAGTATTTTAAAGTTATATTGACTATTTATTACAAGATGCAGAGTTATTATTTATTTAAATTATTATGAGTTTCTGAAAGATGTATGAAAAGTTTAGCAGGTCTGGTTCACCTGGTCCTCAGGTGCCGTGTCATAGCTCGTTCAGAAAACGGGTCGTGACAAACTTGGTATCAGAGCCTCAGGTTTAGAGAGTCCTAGGGGTCTATGAAGCCGTGTCAGTAGAGTCTTGTTTATGGGTATGAAGCGCGCCATACTTATGAACATGAGGCTGCAGACATTTAGGAAAAGTCTCGCTTTCTTTCATACTCTAGATCGTGCAATAGATCTTAACTTTAAGAATCCTTCTAATCTATTCATTCTTTTGAATTTACAGAAATGGTTGGTACTCGAAATTCTAACACCAGAGCTCAGGCAGCTGATCAAGAAACGCTCGCGGCTATGGTGGCTCAGCGTAAATCTAAGAAAAGTAAGAAGGGAAAGCCAACTAAGAAGACTCCAGCGCCCCAGGTTGAACCAGAGGAGCAGGTTGATCAGGTTGAGATAGATGAGCAAGCTAACCAGAACCAAGTGCCACCCCCACCTGTTGTTCCAGCTCAAGTTGTCTTGCCACCAGAGATGGGTGAGGCTTTTAATGCAATGAGAGGGGCTATGGAGATGTTTACTACAGTCATGGCTACTCAGGGTCATAGGGAGAATGAGGCACCACCTCAGGGCAACAGACATGAAAGTTCTATAACCTCTAGGGCACACGAGTTTCTCAAGTTGAGACCACCAGAGTTCTACAGTACCAAGGTTGGTGAAGATGCAATGTTATGGCTTGAGGAAGTTAAAAGGGCACTCCGGTTGATGAAAGCAGTTGATAATGAGGCTGTTGAATTAGCTGCCTACCAGCTGAAGGGTACGGCAGGAACTTGGTTCGAGATATAGGAAAGAGAGAGAGATGAGGATTATGGTCCACCTACTTGGGAGGAATTTGAGGAGGCATTCACAATGAACTTTATACCAGAAGAAGATAAGGCAGCCAAGGCTACCCAGTTTGAGCAACTTGAGCAGGGATCAATGAGTGTAGAAGAATATCAGATGGAGTTTATCAAGTTGGCTAAGTACGCTCCCCATATGATTCCAACAGAAAGGGCAAAGATTGATAGATTCGTTAATGGATTGGGTATTCACATTCAGGACACTACAGCGGCAGCAACAGCAGGTATGTCAGTTTTATCCTCTGTGGTGGGATTTTCTAAGCACATGGAAAGGAAGAAACATCAAAGAAGAGATGAAAAGGAAAGCTACAATAACAAGAGGGCCCGATCATCCAGCGGTTACAGTGGTTCAATGGGAGGAGGAAAGAGCTCATTTAACAAGGCTACATCTGCACCAGCTCAGTCCTCTTACCATTCAGGTGGTGGGTCGTACTTCAAGAAGAACCAGAACTATGGGAATCAGTCTCGTCAGAATCAGAACCTTGGTGGTAGGTCCAATCAAAATCAGAGTTTTCAATCTCCAGCTATTCAGAGTCAAGGCAGTGTCAACCAGCAGCTACAGTATGGTGATATTTGTGGTAATTGTAAAAAGAGCCATTCAGGGCTGTGCAAGTTGGGTTTTTGAGGTTGTTACAATTGTCTTGAAGATGGACAGTACAAATTTAATTGCCCAAAGTTGCAGCGAGCCTATGATAGGGGAGCAGCACATCCAGCAGGTTCTTCAGCTACTGCAGTTGCACCACCCCAAGCTCGTGGCCCTCAGAACCAGGCTGCGCGTGGGGCGGGTAGAGGTTCAGGCTCAGTCCACCAGGGAGGGGGACAACCCCGCTTATATGCTACACTTGATCGTCAGAGTGCAGAGGCATCTCCAGCAGTTGTTACAGGTATACTTCAAGTTTACTCACAGAATGCATATGTCTTGATTGATCCAGGTTCTACATATTCTTATGTCACTCCGTATTTTGCTATGAGTCTCGGGTTAGAACCTGAACATCTAAGTGAGTCCTTCTTAGTATCTACTCCAGTTGGAGAGCCAGTGAAAGCAACGAGAGTTTATAGGGGTTGCACAATCTTAGTGCAAGGCCGCAATACTATAGCTGATCTTATAGAGTTAGAAATGGTGGACTTTGATGCAATCATGGGTATGGATTGGCTTTCTTCTTGCCATGCCACATTAGATTGTCGTGCTAAGATAGTCAGGTTCCAATTCCCAAATGAAGAGGTCCTTGAATGGAAGGGTAGTTCAGCGTCACCAGTGGGCAAATTTATTTCCTATCTTAAGGCACAGAAGATGATAAGTAAAGGTTGTGTTGCCTACTTGGCTCATATCATTAATGCAGAATCAGATGCGCCTACTCTTCAGTCTGTGCCAATTGTTAGAGATTTTCCAGAAGTTTTTCCAGATGACCTTCCCGGACTTCCTCCAGAAAGAATCATAGAGTTTGGTATTGACCTCGTCCCGGGCACTCAGCCCATATCTATTCCTCCCTATAGAATGGCCCCAGCAGAGCTTAAAGAATTGAAAGAGCAGTTGAAAGATCTTCTTGACAAGGGATTCATCAGGCCGAGTGTGTCACCATGGGGTGCTCCGGTCCTGTTTGTCAAGAAGAAAGATGGGTCTCTCAGAATGTGTATTGATTATCGACAGTTGAACAAAGTCACGGTTAAAAACAAGTATCCATTACCTAGAATTGATGACTTATTTGACCAACTTCAGGGTGCAAAGTACTTCTCAAAGATAGACTTGAGGTCGGGGTATCACCAGTTGAGAATCAGAGAAGAAGACATCCCAAAGACAGCCTTCAGGACTCGCTACGGGCACTATGAATTTTCAGTGATGTCCTTTGGGTTGACCAATGCACCCGCAGCATTCATGGACCTAATGAACAGGGTCTTCAAGCCATACTTAGACACCTTTATTATTGTGTTTATAGACGATATTTTGGTGTATTCTAAAAGCAAGGAAGAACATGCAGAACACCTCAGGATAACATTGCAGACTTTGAAAGAGAATCAACTTTATGCCAAGTTTTCTAAATGTGAATTTTGGCTCCAGTCAGTGGCATTCTTAGGCCATGTGGTATCTAGCGAAGGCATTAAAGTAGATCCTCAGAAGGTTGAAGCGGTTAAGAATTGGCCAAGGCCAACAACACCGACCGAAATCCGAAGTTTCTTCGGTTTGGCAGGCTACTATAGGAGATTTGTAGAGGGCTTTTCTTCACTTGCAGCACCATTGACCAAGCTGACTCAGAAAGCAGTTAAATTTCAGTGGTCAGACGCATGCGAGCAGAGCTTTGAAGAATTGAAAAAGAGGTTGACCACCGCACCTGTGTTAACCTTGCCGACAGGTTTGGGTGGATTCACAGTCTATTGCGATGCCTCCAGAGTAGGGCTTGGTTGCGTTCTCATGCAAGAAGGAAAGGTTGTTGCCTATGCTTCTAGGCAGTTGAAAAACCACGAAAAGAACTACCCCACACACGACTTAGAGCTTGCAGCGGTAGTATTTGCTTTAAAAATATGGAGGCACTACTTGTATGGTGAGCATTCTGATATATATATACAGACCATAAGAGTCTCCAGTACATTTTCAAGCAAAAGGAGTTAAATTTGAGGCAGAGAAGGTGGCTCGAGCTGTTGAAGGATTATGACATCAATATCCTTTACCATCCGGGCAAAGCTAATGTGGTAGCAGACGCACTCAGCAGAAAGTCAATGGGTGTCTTAGCTCATTTATCAGTTCAGAGGAGACCGTTAGGCCGAGAAGTGCAAAAGCTGGCAAATGACGGGATTAGACTGGATGAGACGGAAGGAGGAGATATGGTTGCTTATGCCTTAGCACGTTCATCACTTATTGCACATGTTAAGGCTAAGCAAGATGAGGATCCGTATTTGGTGAAAATAAAAGATGGAGTCAGAAATAAAGAAATCACCGCTTTCACTCTTGAAAGCGATGGAGCTTTGAAGCTAAATGACAGGTTATGTGTACCAGATGTAGATGACCTCAGAAAAGCCATCATGGAAGAAGCTCACAACTCGAGATACTCTATTCACCCAGGTGCTACTAAAATGTATCAAGATTTGAAGGATTTGTATTGGTGGAAAGGTATGAAGAAGCAAGTAGCAGAGTATGTGGCTAAATGTTTGAATTGTCAGCAAGTCAAGGCAGAGCATCAACGACCAGGTGGTCTACTTCAGGATATAGAAATACCACAGTGGAAATGGGAAGCGATAAATATGGATTTTGTGGTAGGCTTGCCTCGCACGTACCGTAAGCATGACTCAATTTGGGTGATTGTAGACAGACTCACAAAGTCAGCTCATTTTCTGCCAGTGAAGACAACACACAGTGCAGAACAGTATGCTCAGTTGTATATCAACAAAATTGTTAGGTTACATGGCACCCCAGTCTCGATTATCTCTGACAGAGGTCCGCAGTTCACCGCTCATTTTTGGCAAGCTTTCCAGAAAAGGTTGGGAACCAAGGTCAACTTGAGTACCGCTTTCCATCCGCAGACTGATGGTCAGGCAGAAAGGACCATTCAGACCCTCGAGGATATGTTGCGAGCTTGTGTTATGGATTTTGGTGGTAATTGGGATGATCACTTGCCGCTCATTGAGTTTGCCTACAATAACAGCTATCAGGCTAGTATTGGGATGGCTCCGTATGAGGCGCTATATGGGCGTAGATGTAGATCTCCAGTGGGCTGGTTTGAACCAGTAGAGGTGCCGTTACTTGGCCCAGAGTTTGTTTATGAGGCTTTAGAGAAAATCCAGCTAATTAGAGAAAGGCTTAAAGCGGCTCAGAGTCGTCAAAAGTCTTATTCTTATAAGAGGCACAGAGACTTAGAGTTTAATGTAGGCGATATGGTATTCCTAAAAGTGTCACCTATGAAGGGAGTTATGAGGTTCGGTAAGAGGGGCAAGCTTAGTCCTAGATTTATCGGACCTTATGAAATTTTGAGCAAGAAGGGTAATGTGGCTTATGAGTTAGCCTTGCCAGTTGAGTTATCTTCGGTCCATCCTGTTTTTCACGTGTCTATTTTACGAAAGTACATCCATGATGAGTCACATGTTATTCCTTCCAACACCATAGAAATTAATACAGACTTGAGTTACGAAGAGGTACCAATCCAGATTCTTGATAGGCAAGTCAGAAAGTTAAGAACAAAAGATATAGCTTCAGTGAAAGTATAGTGGCGTGGTCAAAATTCAAAAGAGGCTACCTGGGAGGTTGAGGAAGACATGAAGAAAAGGTATCTCTATCTATTTGAAAAACTAGGTATGTAAACTATAAAGGTTTAATTTATATTTAATTTTTCCAGTTAATTATGAGATATTATGTGGTTTAGCTCCTTGCCGGAGTTTGTTTGATTTACTATTGAGATTCAGCTCCTTGCCGGAGAATGTTTTATTTATTGTTGGGATTTACCTCCTTGCCGGAGTGATATTGGTTATTTTGAGCTATTATTAGTGCCCATGGATGACTTGTTATGGTGTATTGGTTGTTGTTGTGGTATTTCTGACAGGGATATTTTTTTGGATAGTCCAGTTACAGGGGAGACTCTACCGAAATTTTTAAGAAATCTAACACTTGGCCAAATTTTGGAACATTTGGCAAGTGGGTGGAAGGGAAAAGTGGCCTAGGAGTGAGGAATAAAATCATTCGAGGACGAATGATCTTAAGGGGGAAAGAATGTGACGTTCCTCAAAATTTTCTAAGTTTTAAGACACTTATGGGCATGAGAAATATTTACGTAATATCGTTTCATATATAATGACGAGCTTCGAATATGAAGTATATGGTGAAAATAAGTTACAGTATTTATCATGGATGAAGTACAAATATTTAATTATATTTAAAGTGGAAGAAGACATTACAAACAGGACAAAAACTAAAGCCAGTTTTAAATTTAGCCAAGTGTGTAAGGCAGTATAATGCCAAAATCCTATACATAAAATGTAGCACTAAAAAGTGTAGAACTTTGGACCTTTTTCCTTTTCCTAGTGCTAAACTAATAAGTTATTAAGGAAAAGTTACTAATAATGTAATAACAAAGAAAAAAGGGAGCAAGTGAGCAAATAAAAACTCTTTGGCTCAAAGTGAGCCTATCACGACAAAACCCATCCAAACATCAGTGAATGCTCTTTTCTCGTAAAACCAAAGCAGAGCAGTCTTACGAAGGCAACTTCTTGGTTCTTAAGAACAACTTGGCATGAACAAATCTCTGAAGACAAGTAGAGGTAAGTTTCCTTTAGAAAAATTGTGCGGATTATATTAGGATTATACACAAGAACCTTTTATTTTAGCATATTGTATCAATAGAAAGTTTAACCCAAAACCTAGAAAGTTAATGGTTGAACCTAAATTCTTGAATTGAGGAAAAGATTGAAACTTTGGTATTAATTACTCGAATTGGTGGTTATCGTAGTTGTTGGGTGACGTGAAGTGCGTGAATTGGAGCTTACGTTTAGGCTCGATGAATAATCGAGGTGAGTTGAGACATACCCTTCCTAAGGTGCTTTTCTCACAAAGTGCATGTATTTAAAGTGTTTGATAAATTGCTTTAGAGAAGTTAATGTACGTTTGATTGGAGCGGGCAAACGTTCATTATCCATTAATGTTTCCAAGTCGTTCTTAGTATCAAGTATCTAGAAATATGTTTCATAGCTTCCTTTACATCCCGATCATATATCTTTACTTGAGTACAATTTCATGAGATTATTTATGTTATTCTATGATTATTATTAAATGATTCAAGATTTAACTGTGTTTGAAAGCTAATGAAGCTATGATGAGATTTTAAATGAAAGCTTAAGTTCAAATTGAGGCCTTTGGTGCCAAGCAATATTCTGAAATATTTTTGGGAGCTACCTTAAATTCTGAGAAGGGTAAACTTGTTCGTAACCATAGTCGGGCTGCGGAGCGTGACCATAGTCGGGTTGCGTTTTACCCCAAAACTACCATGACAGGGTAGGTATGTGCCATAGTCGGGCACTATATTATATTGTCATACTCGGGCAATGAATGCTAGTGTGTCAGACACTTTGAACTGTGGGACGCCACGGGGATTAGAAAGAGAAAGAAAGAAAAGATGTCAGATTTGAGTGGTACTCTCTAGAAAGAAGATATAAGCTATTTTGGCAATATTTAAAGAGTTTTTTTTTTTGTATCTAATGTTTCAGTTGCCTTAAAGTAAAGTTTACGCATTCATGTTTTATTAACTCTCGTTCCGGCCTTAGTGAGGGAGTCGATGATACTCACTGGGTGACGAGCGATTCGTTACTCACGTTCCTTTTTCTTGGAACCTACGTTGGCTTCGTCAACGTAGACGCAGGTCACAGAGGCGATCAGACTACAGGCTAGGACTCTCCCTCACATCCTCAGTTGTTGGTGAGCTCCGCTTTGCTTTCAGTGGAGACATATCATTTTTCCTTACCAGTTCCTTCATTTATTTTATTTATTCAGTTGAGTATTGCCGAGGGTTTCATGTCTCGTGCAATATGACAGTCTTCCAGTTTTAGAGGCTTCATAGACAATGAGTTAGAAGGGTTATGGTGCACATTTTAAGATTTAACGCTCAAAGTATTTTAAAGTTATATTGACTATTTATTACAAGATGCAGAGTTATTATTTATTTAAATTATTATGAGTTTTTGAAAGATGTATGAAAAGTTTAGCAGGTCTGGTTCACCTGGTCCTCAGGTGCCGTGTCATAGCTCGTTCAGAAAACGGGTCGTGACAGATATCCTCAACAAAGTTGCCAAACAATCTCAAGATTGGCAATCTAGAGCCCAAAATCCAAGCGGAGATGGAGGAATAAATCCAATGATGATGAAGAGATTTGAAGATCAAGAAGAGAAAATGGCTCGAATTCTTACTAACATTGAGCTTCTTAGAGGTGCCAAAGAAGACAAGGAGAAGAAAGTGAACAAGGTGAAAAATCTTCAAGTTACAAATACCGGTCATCAAGTAGCCCCTATGGATTATGTGAACTCCGGAGCTCCACCTCTTACGATTCTTCAAAGAGGGAAAGAAGAATACTTTCCGGAACAATATTTCAATGTCCATGGTGAAGAAGAAGACAATTATGTGTCTAACTATCAAGGTGGTTATCAAAGACCGTATCAACAAGGCTAATGGAGGCAAGATAGAGGAAGACCAAATTGGAACAACAATCAAGATGGGAGAGGTGTTGGTACCTCTCAAGGCTATGTTCCAAGAGCCCCATATAAGCAAGGTGAGAATGAAGGAAAAGGTCAAACCAAGTTTGAATAAATGATGGGAGAAGTGCTTAAGAATCAAGAAAGTTACTCCGGTGACATCAAGGATATCAAGCAAACGGTTACATTCCACAACACTTCCATCAAGGTTATTGAATCCCAAATGAGTAGCATATCTCACCAAGTGAATCAAAGACCCCAAGGAGCATTACTAAGTGATACGATGGTGAATCCTAAGAAGAATGGCAAAGATCATGTGATGGCTATTATAATATGTAGTGGAAAAACATGGGATGACCCCAAAGAAAAATATGATGGTGTAGATAGAGGTGTTAGCTTATGAGCAAAATAATGGGGGAAGAGTTGAATCAAGGCAAGGCAGTTGATGTGGATGTAGAGATTCCAAGGCATGAAATTGATGATGAGGCAATCCCTCATGAACCAAGTGCCGAAGTCACTACCACTCAAAAAGCCAAACAAAAGAAAATTCCACAACCCATACAAAGCCCTCATAGTCCAAGCTCCATTCCAAAAATTCCACTTCTTTTCCCACAAAAGAGCGTCAAGCAAAGATAAGCATCACAAGCCAAAAAGATTTTAGTGTTAGTTGTTAGTCATAGTTGTAGTTATTTCAATTCTTACCAATTTATATCTTGGAATATACATACAATTCATATAACCCGTTGTTATTCAATCTATGATTAATAGATTGCAAGCTAGCTCCCTGACGAAATCGACACCGACTCTAATTGGGTACTACTATATTTGACGATCGCCCCACACCTTCATAGGTGAGTGGATTGAGCATGGATCAAATTTTGGCTTGATTGTCGAGGAGCTACGATACATCTAATAGATTGAATATTTCGTGTTCTTGTCTTGTGAGTTATTCCTACAATTTTATCTCTTATTTTTGGTTTACCGTGTGTAGGTGACTACTTGCAATGAGAAAAAATCCAAATTGAGCTATGATAAACACCCTCTACGATCGTGCAAATGAGGGAGCTCAATTTCCAAATGCTTCAATGGCTCCAAATGATTATGATGGGAAACCAAGGAAGACTATGATGACACTTATCTTAGTGAGGAGACTTATGGAATTCATGATGTGTTTGAAGAGAATGATCAACCGCAAGTTGAAGATGGTGCCTCAATTGATGGAAACCTCACTAGCCACAACCAAGTCAATGCAAGAGTGAATGTTGATAACAATGTTGGTGTTGCGGGAAATGCATACCAAAGAGGGAACAATGCTAACCGGGGATGCCGAGGTGCAAATCGAGGTGTTTGCGTTAATCAATCTAATCAAAGAGCTAACCGAGTGAATGTTTTCAATGCCAACCGGAACCAAAAGAATATAAGGGGTCCCCGAAATGCAAATCCACCAGTACAATATGTGGAAGAATCCGATGAAGAAGTGAATATGGAAAGTTTACTAGTGCAATTGTTCAACCACCCATTCGTGGTAATGTTACTTTCAACACTCTACAAGTGATCTTGCATGGGCTTGACTAAAATGGATACTTTAGTGAAGGCAAGCAGGATGATCCAAACAGCATTTGAGGAACTTCATCCAAACATGCCATCTCTCTAAGTCGGCCCATTTCATGAAAGAATCTTTGTGCCTAAGGGTCTTTACCTATTCCCTATCCGGGAAGGCCAAAGCATGGTTTTAAATAGATATTTTAAAGGAACACTTGTCTCTAACAAATTCACTTATTTGTGAAGGAAAGTTCTTTCATATTCGTTGTGCGAACCATATCTTGAATTTTATAGTGAAATCGGGTTTGGAAGAAGTTGATAAATCTATTATAAAAGTCAGAGAAGGAGTTAAGCATATTAAACATTCGGAAGGAAGAATTATGAAGTTTGTAGAATGCATTAAAGATCTTGGGCTAGTGTGTTCGAAGAAGCTTCGTCAAGATATAACGACTCGTTGGAATTCCACTTACCAAATGCTTGAAGGTGCTCTTTTGTACCGAAAAGCTTATATTCAATATAAATAGCTTGATAGTGATTTTAAATTTAGTCTTTCGGATGAGGAATGGGAGATGGTGGAGCGTGTTGCTAAGTTATTGAAGCCATTTTATGAGATCACCACATTATTTTCTGGAAGCAAATACCCAACAACAAGTATGTTATAGTACCTACGGCTCCAAGGCATTATATGGTATGAGAAGTATGTTATAGTTACTGACTTTCGTTTTGACAAGTACTTTAAAGGATTTCTTCAATAACTTTCTTGGTCTGTCAACATTTCAATAAGTAGATTAATACTTCTGCTCGCTGTTGTTTTGCAACTTATTTATCTTAAGATTGGTTATTGGATCAACATTCAACTTCTACTAGAGAAATGATTCCAGGCCTGAACTTTTTCCGAAACTAAAGTCTGCCGTTCAGCTTAGTGATCTGACTGATAAGAATGCCATTTTGAATGGATTCGTGGAAGAAGGGATATAACAGGAAAGACCTTGTTACTAGGTGAATATGATGACTCATTTCAGTTAGAGTACATGTAAACTGCTGGTTTATCATAATTTCGATATCTAACTATTGAAACCACTCCTTCGGATCCGAAGCATCTATTTGCTAAACTGAGAATGCTATTTCTTTAGAAGCTATCAGAGCACTCACACATCTCAGTTGCTAATGCATTGCATTGCCAGTTATCTGTGGGAATTTCTAATATTTCATAGTTACTCGCTTTTAATTTGGCCAGCATAAGTATGTGGAAGTACAGTTACCCGATCAGTTTCTAACCTTGGTGAAACAGGTCGTTGCTGGTGGTGCTATTGAGGCTGCTTTATGTGTCTATATGGAGTACCTAGCAACAACTCTTGGGTCAAGGGAGCAGCTGGCTATTGCACAATTTGCTGAATCCTTACTTGTCATTCCAAATATCCTTTAATTTGTATTCCAAAGATTCAGATTTGGTGAAGTTGAGAATGGAATTACAGCAGAGCCAGTGAGCTATGATATGGGCTGAACCTGAAAACTTGGTTTTCACTTTTTATTTATATAGAAATTATGTTGTTTCATGTAACACGGATATGCTGATAATATTGTTTTATGTATGAGCGCTTGTATTTAAACTTGTTGTGTTAGTTTAACTTATGATCACGTAAAGATGTTCAAGATTCATTGAACAAGTTGAGGAGATTAGTAACCACTAACCAGCTTCATTTAAATTGTCCCAATGAATTTACTTACATACAAGATCTATGATTTATTTTCTCTTTCAGTTTTTCTCTTATATCAGAATCATTTGTTTTTCATGCTTATAAACTCAACAGGACTTACATTTTGTTTATACTAAGAAGACGTTTGTAATTTATTTCTTGTTCAGTGAGGTTAAATTAATGTTCTACTCCTCTTTTGTGCTTTCTAACAAATAAAATAACTATGACAAATATAAGTGAGATAATGTCACAAGAACAATTGGTTTTCATTCATAAGAAAAGTGATCAGACATAAGCTTTCTAGGCTGCATTTATGCATCAATAATTCAATATATGCAATTTGTAACTTTGTATAAACTGCTCAGAGCCCAGTGCAATGTGACAATGTCGATTAAAATGAGTTAAAACCATTTTATGTCCAACTCATATTTTATCCAATCTATTTTTTACCCAACTCATTTTTACCCAATCCATTTTTTACCCATAATAATATGAGTGGGTTATAACCCAATCCACTTTACTCAATCCATTTTTAATCCATTCAAATCCAATCCAACCCACCCATTTGCCACCCCTTGTTGCCGAGGAGCTACGATACATCTAATAGATTGAATATTTTGGGTTCTTGTCTTGTGAGTTATTCCTACCATTTTACCTCTTATTTTTTATTTACCGTGTGTAGGTGACTACTTGCAATGAGAAAAAATCCAAATCGAGCTATGATAAACACCCTCTACAATCGTCCAAATGAGGGAGCTCAATTTCCAAATGCTTCAATGGCTCCAAATGATTATGATGGGAAACCAAGGAAGACTATGATGACACTTATCTTAGTGAGGAGAGTTATGGAATTCATGATGTGTTTGAAGAGAATGATCAACCGCAAGTTGAAGACAGTGCCTCAACTGATGGAAACCCCATTAGCAATAACCAAGCCAATGCAAGAGTGAATTTTGATAACAATGTTGGTGGTGCGGGCAATGTATACCAAAGAGGCAACAATGCTAACCGGGGATGCCGAGGTGCAAATCGAGGTGTTTGTGTTAATCAATCTAATCAAAGAGCCAACCGAGTGAATATTTTCAATGCCAACCGGAACCAAAAGAATACAAGGGGTCCCCGAAATTCAAATCCACCGGTACAAGATGTGGAAGAATCCGATGAAGAAGTGAATATGGAAAGTTTTACTAGTGCAATTGTTCCACCACCCATTCACGGTAATATTACTTTCAACACCCCACAAGTGGCATGGGCTTGACTAAAATGGATACTTTAGTGGAGGCAAGCATGATGATCCAAACATTCCATACATGCCATCTCTGTAAGTCGGCCCATTACATGAAAGAATCTTTGTGCCAAAGGGTCTTTACCTATTCCCTATCCGGGAAGGCCAAAGCATGGTTGAACAAGCTACCAAATAATTCAATTTACACTTGGAAGGAACTTGTGAAGTAATTCTTTGTAGAATTCTTACCTAAGGGTAAGAAAGCTTCAATAAGGGACAAGCTTTATATGTTCAAGTAAGATCCAACCGATTCATTGTGCGAAACTTGCGAAGCTTTTCAAGAAGTTCTACTACATTGTCCAACTCATGGTTTTGGAAAAGATATGCTCTTACAATGTTTCTACCAAGGGCTCAACAAGATCAACCAATCGACCGTGAATAATTTTTGCAAAGGTGCTATCATGGATAAGACTTATCAAGAAGTCAAGGATATCCTCAACAAAGTTGCCAAACAAACTCAAGATTCGAAATCTTGAGCCCAAAATCCAAGCGGAGATGGAGGAATGAATCCAATTATGATGAAGGGATTTGAAGATCAAGAAGAGAAAATTGCTCGAATTCTTACCACCATTGAGCTTCTTAGAGGTGCCAAGGAAGACAAGGAGAAGAAAGTGAACAAGGTGGAAAATCTTCAAGTTACAAATGCCGGTCATCAAGTAGCCCCTATGGGTTATGTAAACCCCGGAGCTCCACCTCTTGCTCTTCTTTAAAAAGGGCAAGAAGAATGTTTTTTCGGAATAATGTTTCAATGTCCATGGTAAAGAAGAAGTCAATTATGTGTCTAACTATCAAGGTGGTTATCAAAGGCCATATCAACAAGGCCAATATCAACATGATAGAGGAAGACCAAATTAGAACAACAATCAAGATGGGAGAGGTGTTGGTACCTCTCAAGGCTATGTTCTAATAGCCCCATATAAGCAAGGTGAGAATGAAGGAAAAGGTCCAACCAAGTTGGAAGAAATGATGGGAGAAGTGCTTAAGAATCAAGAAAGTTACTCTGGTTACATCAGGGATATCAAGCACACGGTTACATCCCACAACACTTCCATCAAGGCTCTTGAATCCCAAATGAGTAGCCTATCTCACTAAGTGAATCAAAGAATCCAAAGAGCACTACCAAGTGATACAGTAGTGAATCCTAAGAAGAATGACAAAGATCATGTGATAGCGATTATAACCCGTAGTGGAAAAATATGGGATGACCCTAACGAAAGATTGTGGTGTGGATATAGAGGTGCAAGCTCATGAGAAAAATAATGGGGAAGAGTTGAATCAAGGCAAGGAAATTGATGTGGATATAGAGATTCCAAGGCATGAAATTTATGATGAGGTAATCCCTCATGAACCAAGTCCCGAAGTCACTACCATTCAAAAAGCCAAACCAAAGAAAACCCCACCACCCAAACAAAGCCGTCCTAGTCCAAGATCCATTCCCAAAATTCCACTTCCTTTCTCACAAAAGAGCGTCAAGTAAAGACAAGAATCACAAGCCAAAAAGATTTGGGATAAGATAGCAACAACGTCTATCAACCTTTCTTTAGTTGATGCATTAAGCCAATTTCCAAATGTTGCTAAAATCGTGAAAGATCTTGTTACCCAAAAGACCTATGAAGATTATGAACCAAACAAGGTGACTCATTAATGTAATTCAATTGTCTCAAAGCATATGGCAAGAAAGATGGAGGACCCCGGAGCCTTCACGGTCCCATGTACAATTGGAGGGACACATTTCCTTAAAGCTCTATGTGATCTGAGCAAGCATCAATTTGATGCCGTATGCGGCGTACAAGACTTTGACTGCCAAGGAAGTTCCACAAGCCACAACAATGAACTTGCAAATGGTCGACCGTTCAATGAAGAAACCAATTGGAGTTGTCACTAATGTTCTAGTGAAGGTGGAGAAGCTTATATTCCCTGTGTATTTTATTATTCTTGATTTCCTGGTGGACTTCGATGTCCCCATTATCCTTGGGAGTCTATTTCTAGCTATCGGGAGAGCATTATGTGATGTGTTGAAGGGAAAGCTTACTTTTAAATTCAATGGAGAGAAGGTTACGTTTCATATATGCAAAATATTAAACACAACCTATGGAGGAGGAAGCCACTTGTTCTTATGTGGATATGCTTGTGGATGCACTTGTAGAAAAGGAGAGTGTCCTAGTGAACAAATCGGATGAAATGGCTGCGACCATTTGGAACATGGATATTGACAATGAGGAGAGTATTGCCAAGTGTAAAGGAATTGGAAGGATTAGGCACTAGACCTTACGTTCCCAAAAAGCTCTCAATTGACCTTGAAAACCGAGCTACTCCACCTATAAAACCATCCATTGAAGAACCCCCCACTCTTGAACTCAAAGTCCTTCCAAACCACTTGAGATATACCTTTCTAGGTCCAAATTCCACTCTTCCCATAATTATTTCTTTCAACTTAACCAAAGAGCAAGAAGATCCTTTAGTTGAAGTGGTGATAAGGAGAATTAAAGCCATTGGGTGGACTCTAGCGGATATAAGAGGAATTGATCCGGGAGTTTGCACTCGCAAGATTCTACTTGAAGAAGGTTGCAAACCAACGGTGGAACGCCAAAGGAAGTTGAATCCTCCAATGCAAGAAGTTGTCAAAAAGGAGATGATAAAGTGGTTAGATGCAGGGGGTAATTGTTCCAGTCTATGATAGTGAATGGGTATCACCCGTTAAATGTGTGCCCAAGAAATGAGGAATGACGGTAGTTCACAATGAGAAAGGTAAAGTCATATCAACTCAAACTGTGATCGATTGGCGAGTGTGTTTGTACTACCGGAAGCTCAAAATGCAACAAGAAAAGATCATTTTTCCCTACCTTTCACTGACCAAATGCTTGATCGTTTGGCAGGCCGTGCTTATTTTTATTTCATTGATGGATATTCGGGGTACAATCAAATTTCAATTGAAGAACATGATCAAGATAAGACAGCCTTTACATGTCCATATGGCACCTTTGCATTTCGCAAGATGCCTTTTGGACTTAGCAATGCCCCGGCTACCCTTCAAAGGTGCATGCTTGCACTTTTTCATGATACTGTGGAGAACTACTTGGAAGTATTCATGGATGATTTCTCGGTAGTCGGTGATTCCTTCGAACATTTTTATCTAATTTGGAGAAAGTCTTAGAGACCTGTGAAGAGACAAAGCTTGTGCTAAATTGGGAGAAATTCCATTTTCTTGTCCAAGAAGGAATAGTCTTAGGGCACAAGGTGTCCAAGAAGGGAATTGAAGTTGATCATGCCAGGATTGAAGTTATCTCTAAACTTTCACCTCCCATAACTGTCAAAGGAGTGAGAAGCTTTTTAGGACATGCGGATTTCTATAGCCGCTTTATTAAAGACTTTTCCAAGATTGTGAACCCATTATGAAAATTGCTAGAGAAAGATACCAAGTTTGAATTCAATGAGACATGCTTGAAAGCCTTTGAAGAGGTAAAGAAAAGATTGACAACCGCACCGGTGATGGTTAGTCAAAAATGGGATCTTCCATTTGAACTTATATGTGATTCTAGCGATGTAGCATTGGGGTCCGTGCTTGGCCAAAGAGTTGAGAAGATGTTTCATCCGATCTAGTATGCTAGCAAGACCATGAATAGGGCTCAATTTAACTATACGGTGACGGAGAAGGAGTTATTCGCCATTGTATTTGCTTTTGAGAAATTCCGATCTTATTTAGTAAGATCCAAAGTCATTGTGCACACCGACCACTCTAGCATCTGATATTTGATGGGCAAGAAAGACTCAAAAGCAAGGTTTATACGATAGGTGCTCTTATTATAATAATTTGATCTTGAGGTACTTGATAGAAAAAGAATAGAGAATCAAGTGGCAGACCGCTTATCCCGTTTGGAGGAGGAGGGTTGGCCAAAAGAAAGCCTTGAGATCAATGATTCTTTTCTAGATGAGAGAATATTGGCGGTATCTTGGGAAGAGATCCATTGCTACGCGGACTTAGCCAATTTTATTGCATGTAGAGAGCTCCCAGAGGACTTCTCATTCAATCAAAAGAAGAAGTTGATGAAAGATGCCCGACAATACTTTTGGGCTGATCCTTTTTTATTCAAAGTATGTGTCGATGGAATGATAAGAAGATGTGTTGCCGAAGCCGAGCAAGGAGCTATTCTTGAAGATGCAACTCCGCTCCATATGGAGGGCATAATGGTGGTGTTAGAACGACGACGAAAGTACTTGAATGTGGTTTCTTTTGGCCTACTTTGTACAAGGATGCTCATGAATACACCAAGAGTTCTTAAAAAGGCACGAAATGCCTCAAAATCCCATTGTGGAAGTTGAACACTTTGATGTATGGGGGATTGACTTCATGCGTCCTTTCCCAAGTTCTTATAGTATTGAAATACATCCTTGTGGCGGTTGACTACGTATCCAAATGGGTTGAGGCAATTGCCTTGCCAAATAATGAAGCTAGAAGTGTCACCGCCTTCCCCAAGAAAGGCATTTTCACAAGATTTGGCACCCCTCGCACAATCATAAGTGATAGGGAAACCCACTTTTGCAACCAAGCTTTTAATTCCTTGTTGGAGAAGTATGGGGTAAGACACAAGGTTGCTATACCTTATCATCCCCCAAACGAGTGGTCAAGTGGAAGTGTTGAATCGTGAGATAAAATAAATTTTAGCAAAGTCAGTTAATGTGAACCGGATGGATTGGGCCAAGAAGTTGGATGATGCCTTATTGGCATATCGCACGGCCTACAAGACCCCAATTGGGATGTTACTGTTCCGATTGGTTTTTAGAAAACCTTGCCATCTTCCTGTTGAATTGGAGCACGGAGCCTATTGGGCATTGAAAAAGCTAAATATGAATTGGGAAGAAGCCTCCAAATCACGGGTGGAGAAATTTCATAAACTTGAGGAGATGAAATTTATTGCCTATGAAAATGCCAAGCTCTATAAAGAGAAGATGAAGATCATCCATGACAAGAAGATATGGAACCGTGCATTCAAGGCGGAAGATAAGGTACTATTGTTCAATTCAAGGTTACACCTCTTTCGCGGCAAGTTGAAGTCCAAATGGAGTGGACCCTACAAGGTGGTGGACACATCACCATATGGATGGGTTTAATTGCAAGAGAGGGAAGTTTCAAAACTTTTCGAGTAATGACCAAAGGGTGAAGCACTATTTGGGATGTGAAGCCGAACCTAGAGAGGTTGCTTGCATCTATCTCTTGGACCCTTGATGGATTGAGGTAACACCATCGTACCGCGACGTTAAATCAAGCGCTTCTTGGGAGGCAACCCAAGTTTTACTTTGAGCATTTTTAATTTTTATGTAGAATTTTAGTTAGTGTAAAAATCACACATGAAATTCTTGGATATTTGCAATTGATCTTAGTCAAGTGGTGTTAGAACAGGAACAATGCAAAAGGGCAGGGTACTGATCCAACTCCGCAGATGGTCCTACGGTTCACCTTTCCTTACGCTTGAAAGGGATCTGCGTCCTATTTGCGTGGACTTCAGTGACCCGCCGAATAAGTGGCGATCCGCAGACTTCATGGGCCTGGTCGGGTTACTCGACTATAAAAGGCTCCAGGAATGTTTATTTTTCACTTTTCACGCACCCCACTGTAAAAATTGAACCACCCACTGACCGAACAACACTCTAAATCACTCACACACACCGGATTTCACCATCCGCTCGTGATTCCCTCAACTTGTTTTCAATTTCATCACAGTCGTGTAAGGGTTATTTTTAACTTGATTTTGTAGAATTTTATACCCTATCAGGTGTGATATTGTTGAAATTATTGTTGAGTGAAGAAATGGGTAGAAGAAGAGAGTGAAAAAGGAAATAACCAAAATGAACTTAAATTGAAACCATGAACGTACCTTGTTGTGCTTGATAATCTTGAAACAACTTGGACTTGGTAACACTTTTGGTTGATATCTTGTTGAAAATGCGGTTGAAAATGTGGTCCCATTCTTGAGAGAGTATTGAACATAATGAGAAGTTGAAAAGACTACATAGGAGTGTATTTGGGGGTGTTAAGGACGTGAGAATGGCTTAACTTGAAATCTGTGCATTATGGATCAATTTGGCCAATGATTTGGCAAGCTGTCGATGTGGAATTTGATTTTTCAATTTGAAATGCGGAACCCACTCAGTGGATCTGCATTTCCACGTGCGGAGCTGCCGGTGTAGTCAGTGAGCACGGAATTTATGTAAAAGAGGCTTGCCTCTCGCACCACAAACGGCGTTCCGCCGAGCCAAGAAAAAAGGTGACAAGTTGAAATGCATATTCATTTGGCAGGCTAGCAAATCCGCTTGCGGGGGCCGCCGGTTTGATCAGAATGTTTTTGCAATTGTGCGAAGGAGGCTTGTCCCCTGCACTTTGATTAGTACCCCACCGATTGGTATCAGCAAGGTTTTGTGCGAGCCGTACACTACTTCTGCAATGCCTCATTACTTTATGTAGGCCGCCGACTGATGTGCTTCAGTTGAAAATTTCCTTTGAACCCTGCAACTGTTTTGCTTCTTTCTTAGGACTCATGTGCTGTAGTTTAGTCAATCCCTGTATAGCGTAGTAGTAGGATAATATAGTTGGTATATGTGCTAATTGTTTGCATTGAGTTGATCTCGCCCAGGTACTGAAATGGCACAGCGTCAAGCACCACATAAAAGAGCAAGAAGGGATAATCCTCCACCAAACAGTCCCTCTGAAAGTGATCCTTTTGATAGTGATTTTTCTGACAATGAATCATGTGAAGTAAACATCAACACGGACGAAGAGCATCCAGTGCTCATCTGTGAAATAAGAGTTTTGTTAGACAGATTAGAGGAATTCAACCCAGCTTTCTACAAAGCATTACTTGAAACGGGATGGAATGAGATATTCACAAGAAGATTGGGTGCAGCTGCAGTGGAACTCATAATGGAATTTTATGCTGCATTGAGTGAACAAAATGAACAAGAATGTGTGGTCGAATGCAGAGGCACAACTGTGGAAGTTTCAATAAGGGCTCTTAATCAACACCTTCAACTTTCCCATTTTGTTCTAGAAGAGTATATAGCTAAGTTTGCTATGAACAAGAAAATGCAAAAGAAGTGGTTGATCCCCATTATTGGTCGAGAGAGGAGACCATCGTAGAGCAGAGTAGGTGTTATAATCACAACCCAAGATCTCAACTTTGAGGCTAAGGATTGGAATGTTGTTTTCAGTTCAAGAATCCTACCCACGAGAGAGAGTCACATAGTTACCCTGCGAAGGGAAATTCTTATTGGGTGCATCATGACTGGGATACCTATTAACCTGGGAGCCGAAATGATGCAAGTGATGTTCGAGGCTGCTAGATCTGGTGGTGGGAATCTCCCTTCTTCCTACACATTGACATATTTTCTAATGAAGTAGGGGCATGATACTTTAGGAGGTGATGATTATGCCTTTGCTGCGAGAGGCTTTGAATTATACGCAATTGAAGATGAAAACAACCCAATCTACACAACACCTGCTGCGCCTACTCATGGAGCACCACCACAAGCTGATAGACCATCTTCCTCAAGAGCTCCTCCACCTCAGGTACATCAAGCTGAAGCTACCATACAAATCTCACTCGAGAGCTTGAGGAGTTGCAAGGCAAGATGCAGGAGTTCGGTGTGCATCTGTGCAACTTGCCTCGAATGCAGCCATCTCCACCTTCATCAAGCAAAGTCAATCCAACTGAATTTGACCAGTTAAGTGTAGCCATTGATGCACATACCAAAGATATCTTGAAAATCAAAAAGTGCATTCATGTGTTTGCTATTACACAAGCTGATGTTGCGAAACATGTGGACGTATTGTGGAGTGAGAAAGAGCAAAGGCAAGGAAGACAAAATCAACCAACAATCCCCAAAAGATCATCTTGATTGAAATGGCAAAGGAATTGCCCAAGATGAATAGGGAGTTTTTCACTCCTTTTTTTTATTGACCCCATAAACTTGTGGTTTGTTCTGAATTAGTTGCTTCGGGACATAACAACTTTTTATGTTAAGGGTGGGATAATTAATTTATTTTGATTGAATGTCCTAAACTATGTTTATATTGATGTTTCTAACTTAGATGTTATTACTTTAATTTAGGATGTTAATGTTTAATGTAGGATGTTTAATTGCTTATGTTTAATGATTGTCTTTCAAATTCATAGTTTAAGGATTGTTGTTAGTTGTGTAATGAAAAACCCAAAAAATCCAAACAAATTGAAATATTTTGAAAATCACGAAAAGATGCCAAAGGTAGTCACGTGAACTACGCTTGGGATGTTGCATTCTTTCCTCTGATTCGAACTTGTTGCGATACATAGGCAACCTTTGTGAAACTCACTTTTTCTTGGGCCTGAAATAACAACCACCTCCATTTTAAATACCATTTGTGTAAATAGCTTCAAAGTAGTCAATAACCTTCTTGGTTTTCTTTGACTCGATTCTTTTTCCAAGAATGCAATTCTTTTGAACCGGACACTTTTTAGGACATCATCGTAGAAGTGCCATCCTCGTTTTGTGACTTGTTTGATACCAACATATTAGGAGCACACAAGAGAAAGTTTAGTAGATTGTTTGTTGAGAGTTTCACCTACAACATTTAGGTTTTTTTGATGAATCTATGCATGTGTAGTATAGGCTAAATCCTTACCTTAAGTACTTGAAAGTTGATGTTCTTGTCTCTTGTCTTTTATGCTAGTGAAGTGAGTTTTTGCTTAAGCTTGTTAATTGCATATGCTTGTTAGAACTTGGCTTGTCTGTCCTTAGAAATGAATGGAGTGTCAAATTAGTTATTGGATAGGATGATAGGCATTCTTTTGACCCGTTTGAGCCTTTCAAGCCACCAAATAAAATTATTCCTCAGTTAGCCAACTTTGAGCCTTAATATCCTTTCTTTTTATAGCCACGTAAATAGCCCGAGCCAATTCTAAGTGCTTGATATTACTAACCTTCTATTGGCTCTACCTCTTTAAGGCATTGAAAGACGCAAACTTAGACTAGTTTGGGGGAGGGAAACAAAAAAATGAAAGCTAAGTGGTTCTTCAAAAAGGAAGATGATTGTATTGAAAAGTAGCAAAAGAGAAAAAGAAGAAAAATCAAGAAAAATGCAAAAACAACAAAAGAAAATTGAAAAGACAAAAATAGAAGAAGTGAAGAAAAAAGAGGAATAAGAGCCACAAAGCAAAAATCAAGTAAGAAAAGTGGAAATAAGATCTAATGTGAAAAGAAAGCTTAAGGTGGAATGAATGAAAAGATTGTAGTACTCAAGGAGGGATATTAGCCACTCTTTATCCAAATTATACCCTACCTATGACCAAAAACCTACATTACAACCTTAGAAGTCCTATTTGATCCTTCACTAATTGACATGAAAGAAATAACAAAGTGACGCTTAGGCTAAGTCTATGAAATTGTATGTGCTTAACTTGCACTTATTTGTAAGAGTGAGGGGTTAGACTTAAGGGTCCCTTTTGTTTGAATAATATTGAGAGATAGGGACCCATTCCTTATAATGAGAGCATTAGGGGGACTTGAGACTTGAAGGTGAAATTAAGAAAGGCTTACGCAATTGTGTTATGCATGATCTAGTCACCACTAGAAGCTCTAGTGACGTAGTTGTGACTTGGGTGCTTGTGGATTGTTTGAATGAATTCTCATGTGTGAAACTAAATATTAATATCAACCGAAGTCATGAAATTCTTCTTGTCTCAGTCTCATTTTTGAACTCAACTCCGGTGCTAAATTGTGATACATAAGATAGTTCTTAATGTTGCTTGAGGACAAGCGAAAGCTTAAGTTTGGGAAAGTTGATGTGTTAGCATTTTGCGTATATTTGCGACTCTTTTAGACTAGCTTTCACGTCCTAAAAGCTTTATTATTTGAGTAAATCTTATGTTTATCTCCATGTTTCAGGGTTACAAAGAATATCAATGCACAAAGCTAAAAGGAATGAAGAAAAGAACAAAAAATAGTGAACTTTGGCTACATTTTAAAGAACAAGGAGAACTAGCAGCAGCTTGATCGGCTACCCGCCCAAGTGCCTGCCAAAGGAGGATCGAGTTCAAGATCTCATCAAGGCCCTGCGAAGCTAAGAGGCGAATTGCCGAAACAAATGGCGAAAATGCTCTGCGATCCGGCAGAAGCATGTGCGGTTCCGCCGACCACATCAGCGAGCTCAGAAGATATCTGGGAGTGTGGGAGTTGTCCGCCGCTGCGCCCCGCCGAACCTGAACAGCAGAACAAGAAAACAGAGGAGTTAGACTAGCCTTCAGCGGCCAGGAAACTCAATAGGCGGCCCGGCAAATGACCGGCGGTTTAGCTTAAAACAGGGAAAAACAGAAATTTTCTTAATATTAGCCTAGTTTTCAAACACATGCCTAGAAATAGGCTGTTATGCCTCCGAAAAAAGAGGACCCTTTTTAAGCTTAGAATATACTTTATTACATTTTTGAATATTCTTGGAGGCAAAGGAAGGGCTTAAACTTGAATATTTTCTAAGGATTTTTTTTATAATCTAATTCTTCATATGATTCCTGCTATATCATATCCTATTATGTGTGTGTTATACCCTAGTATGAGTAGCTAAACTTATACTATGGTTTATTCATGAATTGATGATTTTTACTTAAAACTTGCTTTTAATCTTGTGTAATCTATTGATAAAAGATGAATCTAGTTCTCTTTCGTACTTTCATTGACTAGAGTTTGAGGTACGTCCGTACTTGAACCTAACCCTACTTTACTTTCATTACCCTAAAGGGGTTGAAGGTGTAGGTTAATGGAAACTAGCGAGAATTTGGGTTACATTGGCTACGACCTACCCCATCAAAAGGGAAAGACCCCAAAAGGTCATTTCCACTCGGGTCCTTAGACTAGGGTTTCTCGCCCTCCATTATTGTTCCTAACGGGCTTTATGTGGTAAACCCTTTCTGTCCCTAACGGGTTTTGAGAAATATATTCAAGGTCAAAACATTTATATTACCCAAATATTTTGCAAGTTTAAGACAAGAGTTTGAGTGGAAAGAATCTTGTCGAAATGAGTAAACCCTAGCTCATTCTCCATATTCACATCTACTTTAAAGTGTTGAATTTATTGCATGCTTTTAGTGTTAGTTGTTAATCGTAGTTGTAGTTATTTCAATTCTTACCAATTTTATATCTAGGAATATACATACAATTCATAGAACCTGTTTCCATTTAATCTAAGATTAATAGATTGCAAACTAGCTCCCTGAGGAATTCGGCCCCGACTCTAGTTGGGTACTACTATCTTTGACGATCTCCCCTAATATTTATAGGTGAGTGGATTGAGCGTGGATCATAGACAATCGGCCATATTTATTCATAAATAAGCAAAAATATTCTATCTATTTTACAAATAAATGACACCAAATCGACGTCACTTCACTCATATAAAAAAATTAAAAGAAAAAATAACTAAAGGGCAATTTGGCATCATTTATTCATAGTATAAGCCGAATTCAATGTACATTTTTCAAGCAAATAACTCCAAAATATCATTATTTTTCATAATATAACCTATTATAAAAAAAATGAAAAAACAACTATAGAAAAACTACATAAGAAATAAAAAAAAAAAAAAAAAATCGGAGACAATCCCCATTCATCGCCGAAAGTTAAAGTTACAATTGCGGGAGGAAGGATTGTTTGGGAAAATGATGAGCTGAAAGTTATTCTTGGTGCTAGCAAGTAGATTGAAATGCCACCTTTCAGTTATCGCTTTGACGGGATAGACAAGGCAGATGCACAGTACCTCTTTTCCTCGAGAGCCGTAGAACGATCAACGACTTGACTTGGCAAATTACGTTTCCATTTTGAGGAACATTACATTTGTCTCTATTTCTTGTAAATATAGAAAAACATTTTACAATAAGTCCAGTTCCTTTGTCAGAAACAAAAGCTACGCCTAGTCATGTAAAACAGTAAAAATCATCGAAAAAAGACTAAAGAGTAGCCGAAAAAAGTTTATCCGTATTTTCAAAATTAGATCTACACTAATTTGGTGTGGTTCTTAGAAAACCAATGTATAAACGGAAATATGAAGTCAAGACAAATATGGGGATGTAATCTTTGCAAAATTCTGGCGATGGCTGGTGGTGGTGCGACGGTGGTCAATGGCGCTTTTGGTGTCGTAGCCATGGTGGGAGAAAAATGAAAAGTGGGAGATGGATTTTCTAGAGAGAGAACATGTGAATGAAAAACTTTCCAAATAATTATAGAAAAGTACTTAAGGGCTAGAAGTGAAACTATCTTTATATGTGCTCAAAAATTTAAGACTATGAAAAAAGTACTCAACAAATCAAGACCATGCAAAAAAAAGGAACAATGCGGACTGTATTCGGGTGAAGTACAAGATTAGTCACTCCTTAGTGCGAGTATTTAGTCTTAAGCTAGTAGTTATTTGTTCTGGAATTTTAAATAGAAAAACTAATTTCAGGATACAATAGCTAAAAATGTATATTACATCCCTTAGAGTGGTTGACTGGTGTCATTTCATAATGCATTCAGATTCTTAAGCCCATCAGTTTGGGCTTGATCGTTAGAGAATAATCAGATTTTAAGTTTCTCAACAAAAATCTGCCAGTAGTTACAAATTTTATTCTAAAAAACTTCATAAATTTAAAAATACTGAAATTTTTTGAACAATAGTCACTAAAATCATAGGATAAATTTATGAAATTTTGAATCAACCTCTAGGAAAATTTCCTTGAATTTAATTCAAAGTTCTTGTAAAGTTTACAATATATTTTGTAGTTTTCTGAGACTTTGAACTAAATTCTAGAAAATTTTATGGGGTTTTGTTCAAAGTTTCAGGAAAAGATTCATGGACTAGAAGTGGTTACATTTCAAAGTTGTGGCTATTTTTCTAAATTTTTGAAGTGTCGGTTGTTTTTCTTTCCAGATTTCTTAAGTCGTGGTTATTCGGGTGAGTGCAGGATTAATCACTCCTCCTGAGTGCAGGATTAATCACTCCTCCTTAAACTTAAGTTAGGTAAAAAATTCTCCCACGTGCCACTTTTGCCACTGGTATTTAATTTGAAGCCACTTTTTTTATTAATTTTATATGAGAGGCCACTTTTTGAAACTTCAATCTTTGTAGGCTGAAGTTCAAACATTGTGGGTTGAACTTTATGCCTAAATTATGAAGTTCAACTTCAATCCGTAAGGGCTGAGCTTTTAGGCATAGATGCGTAAACTTCAACCCTTGTGGGCTGAAGTTGAACTTAAACACTTGTGGTGTGTTGAAGTTGAACTTCAATCCTTGTGGGCTGAACTTGTGTGAAGTTCAACCCACAAAGATTGAAGTTCCAAAAGATGGCCTTTCATAAAAAATCAATTAAAAAAGGCCTCAAACCAAAGACCACTGGTCAAAGTGGCTATTCGTGCACTTTGCCCGTAAGCTAGTAGTTAAGTGAGAAATGCATGAATAGCCTACTTTGGCATGCCATTTAGGTTTTAGTAAATTTTAAAAAATTATTTATTTATTTATTTAGTAACTAATTTGAACTTCTTACATTTATATCTTAACTTCAAATCTTAAAATTTGAATTTCAACTCCAAATCTTTCTCCAAACCGGAAGATTTAGAGTTGGCATAGGCAGCTTCCTGGTCTGAAGTTGGACAAAGCAACTTCCAACTTAAGGTTTGAAGTTAGCATAGCAACTTCAAACCACAAGGTTTTAAGTTGGGCATATCCCAACTTCAAAACTCAAAACTTTTAGGTTTGAAGTTGGGAATGGCCCGATCGTTTGGGGTCAAATACTAACCATTCACAGATTGTTTTGGCCAATAAAAATTTTTTAAGTCGCTCAACAAAAATCTGCCACCAGTTACAAAATTTTAGAAAAATATCTATAATTTAAAAATACCAAAGTTTTTTTTGAAGAATAACTACTAAAGCCTTAGGAATATTTTTTTGAACTAACCTCCTGGAAATTTCTTTGAATTTCATTCAAAGTTCAAGAAATTTTTCTACGACTTCACATTTTGTAGTTTCTTGGGACTTTGAACTAAATTCCATAAAATTTTGTGGGGTTCTATTCAAAATTTTGGGAAAATTTCTTCGACTTCTAATGGCTAATTTTCAAAATCATCTATATCTTTTTATGTTGTTATTTTTTCAAAATCTAGTAAGTGTTGGTTGTTTCTCTTTCCGTAATTTTTTTTAGTTGTGGCTATTAACGAAGTGTTGAAATGACACCAGGTAGCCACTCTAAGGATTGCTATTATTGACACGACCCAAAATCTGGCTAGACCGTGCGGGCACCCGACATCCTCCCCTAGGCCCGTCGGGCGAACCCTTACCTATTAAATTAGGAAAATAAATATAAATCTAACTCATAAATAAGAACAAGACTTAAAAAAAATACAAACATACTGATACCTCTAAGCTGTACAAAAGAATTTACAGCTGACTACCCAACATACTAGGTTTAGGGCTATTCAGACTAGACATCTAAGAGTACGAATGAAGACAGATAGCTCCTGAAGGGAGCAAAATGCAACTGAAATAATAAACATAAAACTAGTGGTCATCCTGAATAAAAGCTGGCTCACCCTGACAGCTAAAGTCGTCTTTGTTCCTTCACAACGTGGCGAACTCAATCCTGGAGCGAACCTGCCGAAACGAAATAGATAGACAAAAACAAACAACAAACAAGGGTGAGTCAAAAGGACTCAATAAGTGGGGCAGACGAGCCACCTCTCTAGATAGGGAGAAGAAAAACAGATAAACCAGATTCCTCTTATTTAAATTATGAAAGACAGAGCCAGTTAATAACTAGAAACACGTGTGGAATCACAAACTCATTAACAACTAGGAACATAAGATAGCCAGAACATATAGGTATTCCGAACATATCAACAATCAGAAATACATCCTGTTGCGGCGTGCAACCCGATCCATATATTCATCCTGTTGCGGCGTGCAACCCGATCCATATATTCATACTGTCGCGGCGTGCAATCCAATCCATATATTTATACCGTTGCGACGTGCAGACATGCAACCCGGTCCATATATTTATACCGTTGCGGCATACAACCCGATCCCCGCAACCCAGAATACGAGCAAGAAATATATAGGCAAACTGAGATATGTCCACAACATAGTATACATACCGCATACATAAAACACAACACATTACACACAATAGTCAGTATGCGGTGCAATGAGATGGGATGAATGCGGACAGTGCAATGCAGTCACGTATGAATGAGATGAGATGAATGTGGTACGATGCAATGCAGTCACATATGCCTGATACCTATCTCCGGCGCAGGACTCTCATCGTCTACCATGAGATTTATGCAATAATGATCCTTCACAGGCTCGGGAATCTCGTCGATTACCGGGAAGTATATGTAATGATGACCCTTCACCAGCTCGGGACTCTCATCGATTACTGGAAAGTATATGCAATGATGACCCTTCACCGGCTCGGGACTCTCATCGATTACTGAGAAGTATATGCAATAATGACCCTTCACCGGTGCGGGACTCTCATCGCCAATCGGGAAGTATATGTAATAATGATCCTTCACCGGCTCGGGTGTCTCATCGATTACCGGGAAGTATATGCAATGATAACCCTTCACCGGCTCGGGACTCTCATCGATTACCGGAAAGTATATGCAATAATGACCCTTCACCGGTGTGGGACTCTCATCGCCAACTGGGAAGTATATGCAATAATGATCTTTCACCGGCTCGGGACTATCATCGATTACCGGGAAGTATATGCGATGATGACCCTTCACCGGCTCGGGACTCTCATCGATTACCAGGAAGCATATGCAATAATGATCCTTCACCGGTGCGGGACTCTCATCGCCAACTGGGAAGTATATGCAATGCTCAAAACCAGAGTGCAATGCTCATATGCTCAATGCAATACCAAAAATCGGGCATAACATATAATATACAATGTAAGTTCAAAGCTAAGGCGTAATGAGTACGCCTATCGGCAGCTACACACGCAAGAAACACGTGGTAGAAAATCCACGAGGCCAAGTACCTCCAAAGAAATGGATATAAACACTTACCTTGTTACAAAGTTAGCACAGTTACTCAACAACCGCTTTATCCTTTTGGATTCATTGCCAAACGATCCCACTGTGTTCAATAAGCAGAAAAATATATCACATAAGGCTAAAGTCTTCATTCCTCACATCTTAGAGCAATCCAGGTAGGAACCTGATACCCTATTCGCATACAAAATACGTAGGCCAGGCCTATGTACGGGGTTTAAGGTCATATAACCAAACCCTAAATAAATTACATTTATATGTTGCTCATAACTTACTGAGTATAAATATATAATCAATTCCATTATCGGGGTCCGGCTCCCTTTAAACTATTAATTGAATTTATTAAAACGATGTCTAATATCCCAATTTTTACCGTCAAAATATATTCAAACACATGTAATAAACTCAAGTAATGAATTAACATCATTACCCGGATGTCTTGGGGTAAAAATTTTACTTTTCTTCGGCTCTTTTCTCATTTCCTGGCATTTTTTTTCTTCCTCCCCGTCATTTCATTTTCTCAATTTCATTTATCTGTTTCATCTCTGATGTGTTTCTATTGTCCATTGGAAATGTTAGCTAAGGGATAATATATCCCTTAGCCCACCACCTTCATTCCTTCATTCATTTTGTCGTTTTCTCCTTTTCTTTTCTTTTATTTTCGTGACAAAAATTAAAACGGTACCCTACGATATTCCAAATAATTCCAATCTTTTGCATACAAGTTATACAAAATATATGTAGTATACTCGCTAAGGCGGATCTCAAATCGGGTTCCCGAAACTCAAGATGCGAATTTAAATAGAAAAATGTCAAATTATTTAACTTTCGGTATTTTAGTGGAAACTAGCCGAACAACCTCGAAATTCACTTTCGAAAAATTACAAAAGTCACAAATAATTATACGAACCTAACGGCGCTTTCGGATTTCGAATCGGAGCTTGTTCGACAAAACCGAGCTCAAAAATCTCTTTATAATATTTATCGATAATAAAAACTGAAACCTTCTTCCAATGCCTACCAAACGAGGTCTGATTTAGCTCAAATTTTACATATAAGTCCCAATGGACTGAACGAAGAATTTAAAATTATTGACACGTAAATCGGAGTCCTATCTCCCGAAACGACTGACCGAGTTCGTTTCAATTACAGTTTTAGCAACAATATCCTGAAGTTTGGTTTTCTCGTTTAAAACTTCTGAACACTGTATCCTGAGACTAATTTTAGGATAATATAAGTACTGGGTAAAGCCTAAATACTTGCTCTAAAGAGGGTCTAATCCTGCTCTTCACCCTCATGGTGTTTATGGGGAGATCTACAGATGTAGGATACTTCTGTGCCAATGTTTAACTTTTAAGGCTTCATGAAAAAACAATTCAACTGTTGGCCCTCGGCTCCAGAACATGGAGTTCTTCTTGGCGGTTTGCTAGGTGATTCCTACAGTGACCATTGGAGAAGGAGCTACTCAACAAATTGTTCCCACGGACAAATCTACCAACACAGAGAATGATTTTTATAAGGATGAGAAGAATGCTAAAAACAGGAGAATAATTATATGTGGACTTGGTCCTGATGAGTACAATCGAGTTTTCAGCATGCAGTTGTGCTAAGGAAATATGGGATGCACTATTAATAGCCCATGAAGGAACAAGCCAGGTCAAGAAGTCAAGGATTGAACTACTAATGAGAAAGTTTAAGTTGTTCTCAATAGGTGAGACTGAACCAATCCAAAATATGATGACAAGGTTTACTATCATTACTAACGAGTTGAAGTCATTGAGGTTACAAAGGTTTTTAGGATTCTTTTAGAATCATGAGAATAAAAAATTACAACAATCATAAAATCCAAGGAACTGGATAAAATACAATTAGGTGAGCTTGTTGGTAGCTTGAAGACTCATGAGCTTATGATGAAGTCATGAATCAAGGGGGAACCTAATAATGAAAAGAACATGGCATTGGAAGCTTTTGAAGGACCTGAGTCTGAGATGAATGAGCAAGAGCTTGCACTATTGGGGAAGTTCAGAAGAGCATTGAACCTACCAACTCAAAGGGCACTAACAAGTTTATAAAAGAAAAAAATACTTGGAAAGACAAATATAATTGACAATCCTAATTATTCTGGTTATTTTAAGTGTAACAAGATGGATCATACTGTGAAAGACTGTCCACAATGGGAAATTGAGTAGAAAGTACAAAAGCGACAAAAGATGAGGAACTCAAGAACCAGCGTAAAAGAAACTTCAGTACTCATAGGAAGAAGCAGAAACATGCATTCTATACTGCTGGGGAGAATTTGAAGAAGGCACAGATCCTGATTGATAGGTTTTAGATGACCCACCTCTTGCCCTGATGGCCATAGCAAATGGATACAAAGGAAGATCCAGTGAAGAACCACCTATATTTAAAAGAAGCTACTACTACCATTGGAAGGAACAGATGAAGATGCTTCTCTAGGCTAGTTACTACATATTATGGATGGTCACCAAGCATGGACCCTATACACCCTTCAAGAATAGTTCAAATGGAATTCGATTTCCTAAGGGAGTTGATGTACTAGATTCAAATTATTTGACATGGCTCCCAAATTCAAGGGCAACAGCGTTGCTAAAGTCGGGACTTGATGTCGAAGTTCAAAATCAAGTAGCAAATTGCAAGACTGCAAAGTAAACTAAGGACCATGGGAAGGCACTTTACAAAGACAATCCTCGAAAGGATCAGGTGCTTAAAATAGCTGACATTCTTCCTAACAAGAAATTGCAAGTAGAAGAGCATGCACTAATTGCAATTGATGAAGAGGAACCTGAAAATGATCAAACTGGGGTAAGTCTTACTGATCTAAAAACAAGTCTTCACAAATATTCTCACAGGAAACTTTATCTACTCGCACTTACTTTAATTGAAGGTTACGAGAGTTTAAGGGGCTGAGAAGGACCAACCTTTTTTTTTGTCTGGGTTAAAAATTGACTATAAAAATCTTGAAGAAAGCAAACATGTACTTGAATCTAACTTAGCTTCCCTTAAGGAACATGTTCTTCAAGAAGAAACAAAAGTCTCAGCTCTAAAACTTGAAAATTTAAAATTAAATGAAGCACATAATGTAGTTAGCGAAATTCAAACAAATCCTGAAGTTGAACTTAAAAAGACAACGAGGTTCTTTATAAAGAAACTGAAAAGAATTGAGTGCTTCAAGAAAAGTTTGAAAAAGCCAACTATGAACTTACCAGATTCACCAAGTGGGATGGATCCTCTAAAGCTATAATTGAGTAATTGATCATCAAAATAAAAAGAGGTCTAGGTTATAAGAAATCACTATCTGCTTGGAATCTAAAAAATAAATATGTATGACTACTTGAAAACATGCTTTGCATATTCTGTGAAAAAACTGGGCATTATAAAGAATCAAGCATGTCTATTAAAAGGGGAGTAGTGAAAAATAAGAAGCCGCTTTTACTTAATTCGACTTGAAGAGATTTGATTCATCTATTCTATCATAAGAAGGGACCCAAACTTGTCTTGGTTCCTAAAACTAGCCCTTAGTTTGTTTTGGCAAGTTGTAGCAGGAGTGAACAACCAAATTTGGACTCATGATAGTGGTTACTGAAGGCACATGACAGGAGATAGAAGAAACTTTCTCTCACCCGCACCATTTCAAGGGAGTATTGTGGCTTTTAGAAGAGGCAATAGTGGTGAAATATGGAATTGGAAAGGTTGGGAGATCCCCCAGTCATGAAATTGATAATGTATACTCGGAGCACAACTCGATCAGTATCTCTCAACTTTGTGATAGAGGAAATCAAGTGAGCTTCATCTCTGTTGGTTGCATGGTTAAGAACCTGCAGACAGGTGAAGTTGTAATGGGAGGGAAGAGGGTGAACAATGTATATAAGGCTTCATTAGGTTCTCTTCTTCAGAACAATTTGACTTGTTTGACAGTACTTGAAAGTGACACATTACTATAGCACAAGAGGCTAGGTCATGCTAGCTTGACTCAGCTGAATAGGTTAGTGTATGAAGAACTAGTTCATGGAATGCAAAAGACCAAATACGAAGATATTAAGATGTGTGATGCATGTGTAAGAGGAAACATTTAAGATCCTCATTCATCAAAGAAAATTGTGAGTACGTGTAAACCACTGGAACTGATTCATATGGACTTGTGTGGTCCTAAGAGAGTAAGAAGCAGAGGAGGTAAAAGATTTGTACTAGTGATTGTTGATGACTACTTGAGATATACTTGGTCCCTATTTCTCAAATGCAAGGATGAAGCTTTTTAAAATTTTCATGACTGGGCTAAAGTAGTACAAAAAAAAAAAAAAAAAAAAATTGGGTACCATTTAGTGATCATTCAGTCTGACCATGGCAGAGAGTTTGAGAATGAAAAATTTTCGAATTCTGTAATTAGCATGGTGCAGATTACAACTTCTCCACCCCTAAAACCCAAGAACAAAAAATGGAGTTGTTGAAAAAAAATAATAGATCCTTAGAAGACATGGCTAGAAAAATATTTATACCAAGTGGCTTAGCCAAGAGTTTCTTGGCTAAAGTAGTAAACACTACATGTTATCTGTTGAATCGTTGTTCAATTCGTCCTTTGCTTAATAAAACTCCCTAATTGCTCAGAGGTGTGAAACTAAATATTGCACATCTTAAAGGCTTTGGGTGTAAGTGTTTCTTACATAATAATGGAAAAAAAGCTTTGAAAAAGTTTGATGCACGCTGTAACGAGGGAGTCTTCTTGTATTTTTCTCAAAGCAAAGTCTATAAGGTGTATAACAAGAGAACTGTGACTGTGGAAGAAAGTGTGCATGCTGTGTTTGATGAATCAGGTGTTGTAACTGGCAAGAGAGCATATCACGATTAGAGAATTGGATTAGCTAGAGAAGAACCTGTTGGAGACTATAAGAATCAGCTTGAACTTGTAGTTGAAAAAGATCAAACTTGAGAGTAGATTCGATTCAGGAGAGACAAGGAAGCAATCAGATAGGGGAACAACAGATCAAGAAGATGCAAACTCAGAAAAACCTGGCCCCTCTGGTGGAACCTCCTAGCAGGTACAACTAAAGTCTTAGAAGCATAAAAGTTCACATCCACTGGAGAGCCTTACCTCTAACATAAATTAAAGAATTGTCACTGAGGAACTTTAAAGAACTTCGATTCCTTTTATGTGTTTCTATCTTCAATGGAGCCTAAGAATGTCGGTGAAGCTCTTGAGGATTTAGATTGGGTAATTGCTATGCAAGAGGAATTGCATCAATTTGAAAGAAACAAAGTTTGGTACTTGGTTCCTCGACTAAAGTATAGTTCCATTATTGGTACCAAGTGGGTCTTTCGAAACAAGCTTGATGAGCATGAAATTGTGACAAGAAACAAGTAAAGATTGGTGGTTCAAGGTTATAGTTAAAAAGAAGAAATCGACTATGATGAGACCTTTGCTACTGTTCATAGAATGGAGGACATTATAATGCTTATTGTTTTTGCTACTTACATAAAATTTAATTTTTATTTGATGGGTGTGAAAAGTGTATTCATGATGACTATCTAAAGGTAGAGGCGTTTTCTATTTAACCACCAGATTTTGAAAGCATCGAGATTTCTGACCATGTCTACAAACTGGATAAGGCACTTTATAGATTGCCACAGACTCCTAGAGCATGGTATACGAGGTTTTCTAAGTTCTTACTAAAAGTGGATTCTCTAGAAGTTAAATTGAAGACACACTACTCTTGAGAAAGAAAGCTAAGAGCCTGGTTATTGTTCAAGTCTACGTTGATGACATTATTCTTAGTACTACTAATGAATCCTTGTGTAAGGACCTTGCGAGTATGAGATGGATAGTCTTAAAATCATGGACACACTTATAACACTTGGTACACTGGTGGATCCAGATGAAACCGTTTCTCCTGTTGAAGAGACAACAGTACAGAGGAATGACACACCTTCTAGGCCCCTGCTTAGTTTCATCAGCTATAAAGAAATAAAACTGTGTGGTTCTTTCCACAGCTAAAGTTGAGTACGTACCGACGCCTATCTTTAGCATTAACACAAGTGCAGTCAAACATTGCCAAGAACCTAGACTGATTACTGATAGCGGATATATTTACCAAAGCATGGAACAAGGTACAATTTGAAAGGAACATGTTGAAATTGGGGATGATAAAAATACACTGAATGACCCAGCACCTGGTTCCCTCGATGATAGGCTAGTGATGTATCCTTTAAACATTAATTGTTCAGGAATACATCATAATATCGTTTCTACTTTTATACTCTAACAAGTATGCAGTTCATCTATGCTAGAAACTTCTTACTAATTTTTAATTATGCTACCTTTTTGGTCAGATATGAAAAAGGAAAAAAAAAGAGGTGATGAATCAGTTGCATATGTATTCAGGTACGTATCCGACTATTAAGATTACTTGCATAAACTTTATCTAAACTGGTTCATCTATCCTTATGTAACCACTCTGAATTGGCGCCTTTTCTTAAGCTTTATTTGATATTCAAAGTATTTTAATGACTTGGCATCAGTTCCCAAGAATCTTTAAATGATCAAACAGTTTAATTCTTTTTTTTCTTTTCCAAATTCAAATCACGTGTAACACTCAACACACGATTGCCATCTTTGTTTCACCCAAACACAGAAATTGTTAAACCTAAAGGAATAAAGGAACAAAGCAAGGTGTGATGAACTGCTTGGCAGCGTTGGCTAGAAAGTTTGTCAGAAAGGCAGAGTAAAGAAGAACCTCCAAAACGGTAGAGACTGATCCTAGAGGGAACCATCTCAGGAACAGGGTTCTCAGAGTGACGGGATAAGAGAAGTGGTCCATAAATATAAAATAGTCATTTCGGCTCAAATCAAGGTAATTATTGTTTCTTCTAAGGAATCTGATCTGATGACATTAATGTAGTTCCTGGTTTTTTTTTTTAATTGGTTAGGGAAAGTGTGGTTGAGAGTGAGAAAGAACCATCTGAGGTCCCAATCAATGAACTTAGTTAAGTTGTTCCCTTAATGGTGCAGGAAAAGGAAAAAGGAGAAAAGGAATAGTATTGTGGAATATGATGGTATTGTCGAGACAGAAAAAGCTAAAGTGGAAGATTTTGGTTCAATGAATGTTCCCTTGGCATAAGATGTAGTAAAAAAGCACCAAGTATCTGGTGATGAAATCGGTAATGTAGAAGCCAATGAACTATCTTCTCAAGTTCATGAGTAACATGATGATGACATATCCCTGATCCAATCAAGGAAAAGGACTACTGAGTTTGTTCCCTAAGTGTATAAAAAGAGAAAAAAATTAGCAAAAAAAAAAAAAAAATTGGAGAAGAGGTGAGGCTTGCAAAATCACCTATTGACCCTAGTCCTAGAGTAGAGAAAAAGGTTGTTGATAAGGAGAACTAGGAAGGCGGTCAAGAAAAGAAGAAAGTGGATCGAGTTTATTAGTTCAAGGCACTTCCGATGAAGAATGATTGAATTCGCTAACACTAAGAAAGAGGGGATAACACAACTGGTTGCAAAGTTAATTGCTCAAAGCTGGACAAACCTATTTCATGAAAGTTTCAGTAGTAAGGTATTGTGAGTACATGAGAAACACATGGTCTGCAAGGTCTATTAGTATGAGTGCGCTTATTGTAACTTGTAAGTTCACGGGAAAACCGAGGTTGACAAAGACCACCTAGATTAAGAAGGTCATAGCATCCTTCCATCAATTGTTGTTTGAGTTCGATTTGAAGAACCAGTTGTAGAGGTCCAAGTGTTGTAGTGAGGTAAACATTCTGAATTTAACTTACAAGGACATGTTGGAGAGGGAGATTCCTATCAATTTGCCAGGAGTGATGATATAACATATATAGAGGATAACTGATGTGGAACTAGGAAAGCGTTGGTTGGCGTATGAGTTTCTTTTGACACATATCACGTAACAATTTGGTATCTCGTTAGACAAATGTATAGAACCAGACCATCTTGATGACTTTGAAAAAAATAACTTCAAGACGTATGACTACTATTTGGAGGGAGAACATGCGAAGAAACCGGTAAAGGTTGATGATGTTGAAGTTCATCATGTAGGTAATGAGAATCAGTAGTTAGAAGCTTATAGAAAAGAGGTTTGAATGCCAGGTTGAGGAGATTACAATATTTGCTGCTGAAAATGCTAGGGTTGAAACTAAACTAGTGCTGGAGAGGCAATGAAACTCGAGGAATATTGCATCTATGCTTGCTTATTTAAAAATCTCAGTTCCATCAACTTTACAGACATGAATCAGTTCCTACCGCTATGTCCCATATACCCTTAGTTTCTTTATGATGCTCTATTTAAGACAATATTTATGTTTTTAATCTTGATGTTTTGGATGGCTATTCAGATTTTTTGCTTGATTTGTAACTGATCAATTCTCTTATCTTATGGTTTTTAACTAAGCATTGTAGATTGAAGTTTGACAGATTCTGCATATGATTGATTTGCTGCCTTCCTAGGTTATAGAATCGACATTATTTGATTGGTTTGTTGATAGGTGTACTGTGATATTTTCGATGATGCTAATATGGGGAAGAAGAAATATTGGAGGTGTTTGTGAAGCAGTTTCGTTCTGTTATTAATCCTTCTATTGACACCCAACTTTGTCTCCCCTCCCCCCCCCCTTTTGGCGATTGGCTATATTTAATTAAAATGATAATATTATAGCATGCAGTTACGTGCGTAATCCCTATTATTAATCCTTTATTTATATAATACTTACTTAATTGTGACTATATTACGTAATTGCATTATTTTGGGTATTTTTGAAGTATACATCATATTCACGGCTATTTATGCAAAATTAATGCATTATAGTATCATATAATAATTGCGACTATTTATATTTAATTAATATTATTTGAACACATTTATATTCATTTGTGATTAAATGTATTTATTTATTATTATCTATAATTTTTTTATTCTTTTGCTAATTATCGTTTTTTTGGTTAAATAATAGCTAGTTAAATTTTCTACTCATTACTACTACATCTAAGTCCCCGCCATCATTATTTTGTCTATGTACACGCCACACAAGCCCCACATAAGCTTCCAACTAAGCCAAAATGGTCAAATACACATGTCGAGCACGTGCATAACTCACCTATGCGTGTGGTAGAACCCCATCATAGTCTATGAATCCACAGTGGGACGTTCTCAATCTTCCGGTGGGGCCCGAGTAATCAGTGAGATACCACTCTGGAAGGGCTAGAATTCTAACCTTGTGTTAGGACCTACGGGCCAAGGGACATTCTTTGTACGTTCATCGTAAAATATTTCTAGATCCCAATACACCCAATGCCAGATAGCTGCAAAAAAGCATAAGCTAGAAAACACAATATGTGCTCCAGCTACACATTCATAACTCCAAATACGTACCCAGATGCATTCGTGATACTCCAACCACCCCATGAATTGCTTATTCCAAACATATGCATAATTAAATGCTTTCCCATTTGATATACGTATATACATGTATTTGTACACATCTGAGGTGGAAAAATCTCTCAGATCCAAGGGCTAGAATTAAATCTTACTCCCTCCGTTTCAAAAAGGATGAACCTTTGCGGAGTACGAGGGTCAAATTGACTAATTTTGACCGGTAATTTGCACATCGAATTTTTAAATTTTGTGAAATAAAATTTACATATTTAGAAACTACATGAAAAATACTATAAGTCACAATAGTTAATAATTCAAAATAGTTAGAAAATATTTATAAGACATATGGTCAAACATAATCTTCTTTGACCCTTCAAATAGTAATAGGTTCATCCTTTTTAAAACGGAGGGAGTACTTTTTAATATTTGCATTCAGGAACACCACATCAAAACCCTAAATTATTTCCCCTATCCATCCCCCTAAAATTTGCCCCCCCCCCCTCTTGTTACTCTCCTCTCCCCCTTTATCCTAAAAACAATCCAAATACATTCGAAACTCCACCATGCTCCGCCATTCACGCCATAAAATACCTCTCCTTCTCTCCACAACCCCGATTTCACGCAAAGGAAAGTGCATCTCTCCTCATGGTAATAGGATTCGAATATGGAACAAATAATTTTGGTTGGGAATCCTCCAAATCCGGATGCAATTAAAAATATAATTCAGCATCTCCTACGTTCACACATACACAAAAAAGAAGAATTTAGGAGATTCAGGCATGAATCTCGAAAATTCTTAATGGGCAGAGGTGAAATGAACCCGACCCCACCCGGATTCAACACGAATAAAAATTTCCCGTTTCTTTTTTGCTTTTTTCTTTTTAATACTCGACCAATAAGCCTATTTTCATCTTTTGTGCAGAACATACTAGTTTAGTTAGTATTGCCCCTAAAAAAAAATTATTCATGTTTTACCCCCATTTCTTATTAATCGTTCATTGAAATCAAGTTGAGAGCATATGTAAAGATAAATGGTTGATTAAACTTTCTTGTTTCGGCTTGGTATAACTGTCTCGCACCTTGAGTTGAAGGAACTTGATAGAAACCATTTTGTATGCGAACCTATATAGCTCGCCTAAGTTCTGATAAGGTAAAGAGAGTAATCTCTCTACTATAATACATTATTACTAAATAAGGTTCCACTATTGCCCCATATATATTTACAGTTTTTTCTTATTTTTAAAAAAGATTGATACTACTTTCCTTGCTGAAACTGAAAGTTTTTCTTAATTGTAGCTAATCAAATAGTATAATTCTTGTTTTGACAAAACTATATATTCCCTTTCATTTTCCTCCAAGTAGTTGACAAAGGCAATACATATTTCCCTTAGTTAGAAGATTACAAGGAATCCTTTGATTTGAAATTTGAATTGGGTGCCAAGACCTCTCTTTACAAACTATAAATACCGGCTCTTTTTGACATTGGAAGGATACTTTTTTATATGCTGAAAACACCTTCCGGCCTCTTCTCTCCTCTCATTTCTCTGGAGAACACTCTATTTTCTTTGTACAACTTAACACACTCTCGGCAACACCTATACTGAAAAGAAAAGACTTCTCACAGCCGTAGTAAAGCACTCGGTTAATTCTTGGTCGCATATCATTGAAAAACTGGCTTGTCCTCTCTAGTTTTGTCCAGAAATTGTTATTAAGGTTAGCTATTGAAACATGACTTTTATACTGGATTGTATGTATCTGTGATCGTGCTATTTAGATGCTCACTTCTGGGTTGAACTGTTGCTATGTGTATCTTTTTGTGTGTGCATATTTTAGAATGTTCTCATGATCAAGGCCTCTTAAGGTTACCGCTAACCCCTTTTGTGTGCAGAATCTTAATTATTAAGATAGACATTTCTAGAAGTGATAATAGGCCTCATATTGGCCAAGATTAATCAAGTTTTGAAGGGAAAGATGTGGAAGTCAACTCTTGTATTCGAGTGTAGCAATTGAACCATGCAGTTCATGCAAAAGGGGTGCAAGCAGGGCACAATTCCTTTGTTTCCCTATTAAATTCTATAGACCTATTATGTATATTTATAAGGTACAAATTAGTATGTAGGACATGTACTACAATTCATGGTACTGCTAAGTGCTGCAAATTGGCTAAGCAACGGCCATTTCTCATTATTACTCTTTATTTTGTATGTTTTGAGGCTAAAAATAAAACTAATGCTAAAATAGGTTTATTTATGTAGAACTGAGAATCTGAATGCTAAAACCGAAAAATAGGACAAGTTTTTTTTAAAATCAAATTATAGTAGGAACTGTTTTATTCAAATATCCGAATATGGGCTAAAAGTGATAATCTATCTGAAAAGTAGACTATTTCTGCAAATTAAAGGTTTTGAAACAGCCGTCAGTAGCAGATGTTGAAATTTTTTTTTTAATCAAGAGTCAACTAGGCATTGCACCTAGTGACCATTTTTATTAATAAACAAAAATAAATACAGTGTCTTACAATGTGTGCACCTAACAAGTGCAAAAACCAAATGTACCCTATTTCTCTCTAAAATATCATCAATCTTACTTGTTATCCACACTCTCTTGGGTTGAATGCCATTGGGCATTAATACCACCAAGTAGAATGAAAATAACTCATAATCTTGATGCCAAAGTACATGAGAAGTGGGATCTAAGCAGCTATCAAAACAAGGAATACAAAGTAGAAAAACAAGACTAACTAATCTTGAGCTTGCTTGTTGCTTGCAGGATATATATATCTCCAGGAAGTGAAGCCCAACTTGGCTCTCTAGTGACTGAAGATGCAATGGCATAGCATTTCCCAGAAGCATGAAGCATTGTGAGGTTCCTTGAGTAATCAGCAGGGTGATCAGGAGCTCTCCAAGTTGGTGCTCAAACAAGTGAAGATGCAGCATAGTATATCCTACACTAATAATCAAATTAGATATTATGAAGTATGTAAAACTAGACAAAAACACAAGCTGAATTAGTTGCATTGTGATGTTTAGAACACTCCCAGCTTGTATATATGTCAAAGAGTTCTTTATAATCCAGATTGTATCTCTCAGTGTTGTTCCAGCACAATTGCATTGAAAGTGTCGACTAAGACAGTGAAGCACCAGTGCTCCACTAGCAAAATATTTGTAGAGCACCGGTGCTCCACCAGTGTCCCTCAGCATTTTGCTAATGAATGTAGTAACAAAATAGTCCCAAGCATGTAGAGAAGTCTCCACCTTGTACCTGCAATCAAAGAAGCTAAAGTTAGTGACATAAACCCCTATGATCTCCACAATAAAGTCTTGATCATAGGGGGCATTGTCCAAGCTCAAATTATCTCCTTCTAGTCCAACTCCACCTCTGATTGTCAACCCTTTGATCCTCTCCATCTCTTAGCTCAAACTCCACACACTGATGCTTGTCAAAATTGACTATGAACTTGGCTTTAGAAGGCATTTCACCAAAGGAATTGAATCTAACAGTGGGCATTTCATAAGCTAGATTGGCAAGACAATTAGCTAGCTTATTGCCCTCTCTCACTGTGTGTTGAAACTGGAAGCTCCCTAGCTGCTTCAACTTCAAAATATCATCCACAATAGAGGCAATAGACCACATAGGTTGCCAGGCCCCTTCAATCACCTGCTTGACAACTAGAGAATCAGTTTCAATCACAATTTCCCCTAATTCATTCTTCACACTATATTTCATGGCTTCCCTAATAGCCATTGCCTCAGCATACATATTGTTGTGCTCCCCAATCAGTTTGGCAAAAGCATACAGAACATCACCCTCCACATTCCTCACACAAAATGCCATAGAACTAGGACCAGGGTTGCCCCTAGAAGCACCATCAGTATTCACTTTTAAGATTCCAGTCTTTGGTACATGCCACCCTACTTTAATGTACCTGAATCTAGGCAAATAAGCTTCTAGAGCATTAACAATATCAGACCATGACTGTCTCACAATAGGAACAAAGGGAAACCTCACCTTAACAAAGTAAAAGAGATTGCTAGTAACTTCATAAAGCAGCCTAGAATAAGAGACAGTTTTATCATGTTTTAAGGCATTCCTTCTCTTCCATAATGACCAAACAATAAAGGAAGGAACAGTGTGATAAACATCCTTTATCCTGGGTTTAGGCCATTGCCTCCACCATTTAAAACAAACCTGATGGAGATTGCACCCATTCACTTGAGCACCTGCAGCTTGAGCAAAATACTTCCAGACATTGTTGGCCACATGACTTGTTCTGAAGAGGTGTTCTCTAGTCTTAATGTTAGGATTTGTGCAGCACCAACACCTGGATGGGAATTGATATCCCATTCTCTTCAATGCATCATCAATTGGCAGCTTAAACTTCCACAGCCTCCACATCATAAATGACACCTTCAGTGGCATCCCTTTCACCCACATAAACTTGGAGATAGGAACTTTATGCTGCTTCACTCTCATGTAATTCCATGCACTACTAACTGAGAATTTTCCATTTGATGTCAAGCCCCACCAGGCCTTATCCCTTCTCTGATCAGTCCCAAGCAAGTGCACATTCTGAAGGATGTGTTCAACAATGTCTTCAGGCAATAGAAGATTCAAAAGCTCTACATTCCAGGTTCCCTCCTCAATGACCTCTCTGACATTGTTGTACCAAAGTTCACAGTTAAATGTATAGGGTATAATGAAGTACAATGGTCCAAGCCCTGACCAATTGTCATACCAAAGAGGAGCTGAACCTTGTCTAATCTGCCAATGAATCTCATGATCAATGGCCTCCCTAGCTTGTATCATTTTCTTCCAGACATAAGAACCTTGCTTGAAAGGCACAATTGCCTTATTGCTTCTTGCAGTACTTGTTAGATATATATGTAACCCACAAAGAGTCTCCAGTTCTAAAGTTCCACCAAAGCTTCCCAAACAAGGCACTTGAAACATCAAACAATGACCTGAATCCCATGCCTCCTTCCTCAGCTGGCAGACAAAGATTCTTCCAGGAGGACCAATGTCTATTTGATCCTTTTTGTGAGTTTCCCCAAAAGAACTTAGCAAAGAGCTTATGCAGCTGGTTGAGCACACTATCTATAGGATTGACTGCAGATAGGAGATGTATTGGCATACTTTGTAACACATATTTGATCAGGATGGCCCTTCCTCCAAATGAAAGCATTTTTGCACTCCACCCATGAATCCTAGAGGTTACTTTCCCTACCAGCTCCTCATAATGAATCTTCTTCCTCCTACCATAAAAGATAGGACAGCCTAGGTATGTAAAAGGAAAGTCCTTCCTCTGAATGCCAGTGATCACTTCTACTTTTTGTACCTCCTCTTCACCCACTGAAGCATGCAGGTAAACAACACTCTTGTCCTTGTTAATCTTTTGACCTGACACTTCTTCATATGCTTGTAAAACTCCAGTAATCAAGTGCAAGGAGTCCTCATGAGCTGAAGTAAATAGGATAGTATCATCAGCATTGGCCAGATGATTGAGATGAGGGCTCCACTTAGGCATTGCATAGGGCCTATAGAAGCTGTGAGTGTTGAGAGAATTCAAAGTCTTGGAAAGAACCTCAGTAGTGAGAATGAACAATGTAGGTGACAAAGGATCACCTTGCTTTAGACCCCTTCCTAAGTGGAAAAACCCATAACTTTGGCCATTAAACAAGACTGAATACCAGTTTGATGAGACAAGTTGAAAGATGACATCAATGAACTCATGACAAAACCCCATCTTCCTCAGCACCATTGTCAAAAAAGGCCAGGACACTCTATCATAAGCCTTCATCACATCCAGTTTTATCACAACATTTGCATCTTCTCCTCTTTCATTGATATCATGAATAATTTCCTGAGCAAGCAAGACATTCTCTACTATACTTCTCCCTTGCACAAAACCTGCCTGATTCTGTGAGATAAGTGTAGGTAGAACCTCAACCAATCTATTGTGTACCACCCTGGAAAGGACCTTGTTAATGAAGTTGCTCAAGTTTATAGGCCTGAGATCAGAAAAGGTTGCAACTGATGGCTTCTTAGGAATCAGAACCAAATTGGTGTGTATCACATATCTAGGGATGTGTCTCCCACTAAACAAAGCCTGCACCACTCTAACAATATCATGCTTGATGATATCCCAAGCAACATGAAAGAACCTGCCAGTATAGCCACCAGGGCCACTAGCACTATCTCCATTAAGTCCAAACACTGCTTGTTTGACCTCTTCCTCTCAAGGCACTTTTGTAAATGCCTCATTCTGTTCATCACTAATCATAGAAGGGACATTCATCAAAAGATCATAGTTGTTAGGTACCTCCTCAGTAGCAAATTGTCTCTGAAAGAACCACAATGCTTCATTGGCCATTGCTTCTTGAGAATTAATCCAGTTGCCATCTCTATTTTGAATTCTGCTCACATGTAGCTTCTTCCTTCTTTCATTGACATGAAAATGGAAGAATTTAGAGTTCACATCCCCTTCCTTGAACCATTGCATGCCAGCCTTTTGTTTCCAAAATTCAGCTTCAATAGCAAGGTATCTCTTCAGCTCAGCTTCAGCTTTCTTCAAAGCTTCTCTATTCTCAGGTGTTGGTGCTAACTCCAGCTGGTACTCATGTGCCAAGATAATGTCCTCCATTGTGGATTCCTGCTGAAAGATATTACCATATGTATTCTTGCTCCAAGCAGTCAACTTCTTCTTCAATGTTTTCAGTTTTGTGTTCAAGAAGTAAAAAGGATCTCCTGCAGCTTCAATGTCCCAATGCTCTCTTACTAAATCAAGGAATGAGTCATGTGTAGTCCAGAAATTGAGAAATTTAAAGGGCTTGATTGTAGGAGTATCATCCTGTGAGAATTTGATCAACAAAGGGGAGTGATCTGAGCCCACTCTAGCAAGATGATCAATTTCAATCTTGGTACATATGTCAACCAATTGCTGATTGCCTAAGCATCTATCCAGTCTTTTAAGAAATAAAGTCCTCCTCAGTCCTTCCATTCCACCAAGTGAAGATGCTCCCAGAGTTAAAGCCAAGGTCCATAAGCTGACAATTAGCAAGAGTAGAAGCAAATTCTTCATACTCAGGCATGAAGACTGGCAATCCCCCATACTTCTCATTTTCAGAGAGGATGACATTGAAGTCCCCAGCAACCAACCAAGGCCTCACATTATCACTAGCAAAGTACTGCATTGCTTCCCAAAGAAAGAACCTATCACTAGCATTTGTTTTGGCATACACAAATGTAATGACAATTTCTTCATCAAAGTGTTGGTTGTTGAAGGAGAGTGTAATCTATTGTTCATCATTCATCACCTCTTGCACTTCATAATCAGCATTAACAAACACCCACACCTTCCCATTGACATTATGAAATCATTGTTCCATCCCAAGTCTCAATTTATAGCTATTAATGGTACTAACATCCTGGAATGGTTCCATCAATCCTATAACTTGAAAGTGCTTCCTTTGATGTAATGTGATAAGCCTATCAAAAGCTTCTTGGGTATTTACTGACCTTATGTTCCAGATGAGAAGCTTATCCATCTAATTCTGCTTGGTAGAGGTTGATCTCAAGGCTTTGATTTTATCAGGATCCTGGCTATAATTCTTCTTGTTTCTCTTTTGTGCCTGCTTGGATTGATTTGAAAACTCTAAGGGTGCTGGAGGAATCAGCTGCTGCTGTGATCTTGCACTTCTTGGAGATAAATCAGCTTCCCTAGCTACTTGCTCAAAGTTATGAGCAGTGGAATCTTCATCAAGTTCTTGATGCTCAAGCCCGCCTGGGCTTAAAGGACCATCCATCAATTTTATACCTTCCTGAGCATGTACATCCTTGACAATTGGTTGCAATGGCATGTTTTAATTAAGATCATCTTCATCTTCATCAGAGGTAGCACCTGAAGGAATCAGGGATGAGCCTTGAGCAATATCCTCACCCTGATCTTGACTAGGAATTGTAGATGCAGTCGTGTTTAAATTGCAATTTAGCCGAGTGTTCTCTCTCACATCGACTGATGGAAGTGAAGGCGCCTTAGGTATTAAAGCAACTTCCTTCCCAGTACCGGTTTTAACCAACTCTAGGGCTTTTTGCATTAACTCCCAAGCCCCAGAATTAATACCCCTCAGCTCATTTAAAGCAGCTTCATTAAACACGCTGAGTTTACCAACCAAATCAACCTCGTGAACTGAATTTTCAGTTTGTGGGATCTCAATAAATGCACGATCTTTGTCTGAACCCTCAGATCCATTCAAATCTCCCAGCTCATGATCACCATCAACCCTAACATCCTGGGCTGCTTCACACGAATCCTTCTCCTTCAAATTATTTTTAAAAACATCTTCTACCCACTGACGAGTACTTATTGCTCCAGTATCAATTGCTTTAGGAATCGCGCTCCTTTTTGGAGTCGAATTTGTATTCCTTATTTCAACTTGCTTAGGATTACCATCCTTCCTAGCTGAATTTAAACCCTTTTCCTCTCCTACTTGAACCTCAATAACATCATCATCCTCACCATCTAATACTGCAAACAAGTTATTAATTTGCACATTGTCTTCATTAACCTTAGCACCCTCTTTACTTTGATTCTTTTTGTTCTCAACTCTCACCTAAGCATTAGGGTTTCTATTAGCATTCACAATCTTCTTGGCCTTGTTTTGTCGAGCATCGTGCACTGCATTCCCTTTGTTGACCTCATCGACCTTAGCTTGTTCCTCCTTATTCAAATTACCCACAAGCTTGCCACTTTTAAGCACCCTAAGAGGCTGTTTCATCACCTTATTCTCTCATTTTTCAATTGTCTTGTCATCTAACTCCGGATGCAAGATAAAACATTGGTCTTCATCATGTCCTTGCAATTTGCAATGATTCCAATACTTAGGCAAATAATCATATTGAACCTTGATCCATTTGTACTTAACATCACCAGTGGTGGAATTTTTAATCCCAATCCTTACTCTTTGAGGCCTTGGTGATAGTAAGTCAACTTCCACTTTAACTTTGGCACAACTTGGCCTTGTTCTAGCTTTTGTAGCAGCATCCAATTGCAATGGCTTACCAATTGCACTAGCCAATGCAAACACAGCTTCCTTAACAAAGAATACTTGTGGCAAACCTAGAAAAGAGATCCAAGCTACTGCCACAGATGTCTCCTCTCTTGGATCAAACCAAACATCATATTTCAAGGCACGCATTTGATGATAGACACTTGCAAATTTGAGATAGAAGGCAGGCCTAGACAATAAGTGAACATAGTCCTCCAATAATGATACCCTAATCAGAACATGCCTAAGATCTAAGAAGCCTATGGAACACTCTCCTTTCAATTCACATTGCAATGGAAATTGCTTTTTAAGCTCGTGAAAGGCAGGCATCCCATAGGAGAACTTCCCCACGACTGCATATTGCAACTCCTCATGGATTACCATATTATCAACATCCTTGTCATCCCAAATAAATGAAGGTTCTCCATGGTGAAGTTCCATTATTGGATCAGGGATTGAAAGCATCACAAAAGGTCGAGCAAAAGGTTTCAAAGTAGAGGCATACGATAATGGTGGTGTAATGTTATTAGTAGGTGTTATAATGGTGGTAGGAGCTTGTGGAGGGTTAGTATGAGGCTGGACAACCCCAGTGGGGGGTTGTCCAGTGGCCGGAGTGGCCATGGGAGGTGGTCGAAAGCTTGTCGCCGAAAATCGCCTAATTCTAGAGAGAAAACTACGCGCGGGTCTTTGCACTAGAAAGAAAGTTGGTTTAGGGTTTGATGTTGAAATTTAGAAGTTTAACTTGGAGAATTTTTTTTTCTAAATCTTAAATACATTGAAAATTGCTTTACTTCTATTTAGTACAATTTGTTTGATTCACATGACCGTATTTATTTGACGCTTAGAGGTTTAGCTAAGGGCACCAATTTAAAATTTAGGGGTCTAGGTATTTCTTTTAAAATAATTCTCTAAAAGCCTCTGCAACTTTTAGTTGGGGACGCTATAAAAAACCTTAGGACGCAAAAATATTAATATAATACTTAGACTAAATATTTAAAGAGGGTAGAGAGAATTAAGCCTCACGGAGGTGATGACTAGTCTCTAGGGGTGTTTATCAGTCGGTTCAGTTCGGTTGGTCTTTATCGGTTTGGACTATCGGTTTTCAATTTTTAAAAATATTAAACCAATATCGATTTATCAATTTTAGATTCTTATCGGTTTGGCTTTCGGTTTAACCATTAAGAAACTTAGGCCTAATAATTGTAAAATAATCACCTCTAAAATGGTTGCATCCAATACAAGCGAGGAGTGAAATAGTATCGGTGTTCGAAATGGATGAGGTGAGCCAAAATATACACAAGTAAAAGAAGACTAGGATTTGAGGTTTTCAAGTTGCAACTAAGAGTAAATAAGTATACTACTTTTATATGCATAAACTAAAATATAGTAAATTTAAAACCTTACTGGATTACCGGTTTAACCGATAAGAAAATGTGTAAAACGGACAATCAAACCGATAACCTAATAAATATTTTTTTGCAAACTGTTAAATAACCGATAACCTCAATAATCTAATAACTGTTTACCGGTTCTGTTTATCAGTTTCGATCGAAAAATGAGCTATTTGCGATTGTGGATTTTGAAACAATCAATTGTCAAAAATCGGGCCCTGATCCGAATAAGATAAAAAAATCTAGGGTCAATTTATTAAATTAGTTTTGTTCAACTTTGCAAATTGTAGCTATGTATGCAATATGATCATTATTAAAATCTATTTCAGCAAATTAAACTAAGTTGTATATCGAACAAGTTTTACATAATTGTTACATCTTTTAAATGTGATTGAGAAATCAACCTTATTTGGGGATTAGATTAACTTTTAGGATTGATTCGCAGAATTGGTCTTCAGTTGAGTATTTTTTGTTTTTTTTTGGAATTTTGTCCCTTTAGTTACTTTTAACTTATTTTGCAGCACCGTGACTTCATTAGAATGCTTTGTTTATCTATCTTGTCCTTTTTAGCTAAGATTGTATATTTAAACCTAATTATGGAAATCAGCTAGAAACCACATCTATGGAAATTAGGAGGTGCCTAACCTTTTCTTTCTAGGTTATTTCGAGCACTTACTCTTAGTTATGATTAGACCAACTTGAAGTTGTATTGGTCGATTTCTGTTCGATCACGCAAAGGACACGTGTTCGATTATGTGGCAAAGCTATAACTGATTCCGAAGACATATCTGGGTGAGATCGACATGGAACCAGCTTCGACTACTGGCGTGATTGATTATGTTGTATTGAGATCGGAATGTTTCGAAGGCAGCTGTTCTAGCAGATAACTTTGGCTGATCTTATCCCACTTTTATCGGGGCAAATCCAACGCAATTCGTGGGATATGGGTAACTGCTGGAGAAACGTGGAGAAGTGAAATTTTTCTAGGGTTGGAAGCTCCACGCCTTAGTCGGTCTATAAATAAGCTCCCATTTCTTCCATTTGGGATCACGTTGATCAGAACAAGAATATTCCCTTCATCAGATACATCACTCTCAATTATACCAGTTGTTGTTACAAAAAGTCTCTTATTGCATGTTCAACCATTGTATTAAACATCAATCACGGCTTGATTCAGACGTGGAGGAGGATTTATCTCTTTCATCAAAGCATCAACCATTGATTCAATACAATAAACTTTACCACTTTAATTTATTCATGATTTATTGTTTTTCTCGTAATTTGTTTGAATTATCTAACATACCTGCTTATCATCATCGATTTCACTAATTCTCTGCTATTAGATTAGTCGAAAACTGCTCTATTAAGTGTATTTGTTGATCAATATTGACCACATTAAAACGATAATCATTATTGTTCTGTTCGTGACACTAATTCGATAAACTCCATTTCGTCAATTGCATCTTTACTATCTCATTCGAAATCGCCATAGACTAAGTCACGTAACCTCGCATATTTGACATCGATAGTTTATTAATTCTACTATAACTTCATTCATCGAATTCTGTTGAAATAGCTTACTCGATATCGAAATTAATCAGTTTGACTGCTTTCGAATTCATACGACCTTGATTGTTTGTGTTCGTTTAGTTTATCATCGCATCTAGTGATTCTGTCGATTAATTCTGCATTCGATCATATTTGTCTTCGAATTGGATTTTCACATAGTCTCGTCAGATTCTTCATTTCATTCACTCTAGCTTGTTATTTGTGCTGCATTTGTTTCGACGCAAAGTCAATCAATTGATTGTTAGCATAAAGCGCCCATCAATCGATCAAATTGAGATATAAACGGTCTCCTTAGACTAAACTAAATACATATTTAATTGTAAAAACCTAAAATACGTTTTTAGGAAATACAATTTGGTGCCCACCGTGGGGTCTAGGCAATCGATTTATTCTGAAATTTTTAATCGTTTGATACTACTTACGTTTTCCTTTTTGTCTTACGATGGCAGATGAACGTAACATTGATGCCACCGCCGCTTTGAACGGCCAGCAACAGCTCAATCCCAACGACGGGGTTCATGTTTCGGCAAATGATGAAGCGGTCGATGAATCAACCAATCACGAGCAGGATCCGATTCGCGACGAAGTTCCACTGGTTCACGATTGAGTGCGCCTCAAGGACAACGACCCGGTAAGGAACCCACGGTCGAAACTGAGTCAATAGAGAAGAATATGGCGCTGATGGCGTATTTGAGAAGGCATGATGCTCAGTTCGAAATGATACAAGAACAGTTGAAGATCCTGTCTAGCTCTATCGGAAACAGCGCGCCCACCTCCCCGATCACATCCCCCGCAAGCATTCCGGCTTCGGTTCCTCAGGGCGCCGTAACAGGGGAACTTGCAGCGGGGGTCGGATCTGGAGGATCGGGTATGGCCACCGTGGCTATGGGAGCTCCGGCCTCTATTACGATAGAAGTAAGAATGTTGGCTACGATGCAAACTTTGTTGAATAATACAGTGGATAAGAAATTCAATGAGATAAAATAATTTATGGAGAAACTGCCAGGTGTTCCGAAGTTAACGGACGAAGTCGCTAAGAAATCGATTTCAAAGTGTCCGTTTCCCCCAAGTGCAGCCCTACTACCCATCCCTAAAACCTTCAAGTTGCCAGAAAGTTTGAGATACGATGAAACTACAGATCCAAGGGATCATATTGACATGTTTTTGGTCGCAGTTCAGTCGAACAACCTGATTTCGGATGAGATCAATTCGGTTAGTCTGAAGAAGTTTTGCGAGACGTTGAAAGGGGCAGCGCTGAAATGGTATTTGCAGCTACCCGAAAACGATATAACAGATTTCGATGATATGGCGGCTAAGTTCATTCGAGCACACACTGGAGCCAAAAAGATAGAACCAAGAGTGGAGGATATCTTGAACGTTAAGCAGCGACCCGGTGAAACTATCAAATAGTTTGTGAAATGGTTCAACGATGAGAAGATTCACATTCTAAACCTCGAGGAGAGGTGGGCTTGTTTGACTTTTTCTAATAACTTGCGCACCGACTAAACGGAAGCATGTGCGAAGTTGAAAGATCACATGAGAGAAATCAATGCATGGACCTTTGACGATTTACATCGTGAGTGTGAGCCAAAGATTAGGGCCGAGGAAGAGGAGTTGCAGCTAGCCCGATATAATCAGCAGTGTGATCGACCACCATCACGGAGAATTGAGAACTACAGGGATCAATGATGGGAACCCTACAGTTTCCCTCGAATGGGGAGCAACAACCACGAAGCTGGTAGCTCGAAGAACCAACCGAAGAGGGGGCAATCGAATTAGTCTTCAGCTCTGGAGGATCGACCCTTGCCTCCTAAAGTGGCGGAATATAATTTTTGTGTATCGATATCGAATTTGGTGAATCACTTAAAGGGAGTGGGTGAGAAGGTCGCAAAATTTCCGGTCGCATAAAAACGAATCCAAACACGAGGGATGAAACTCTATGGTGTGCATTTCATCATGATTTTGGCCATACGACGGAAGAGTGTAAGGCGCTGCGATACGAAGTGGCAAGCTTATTGCAAAAGGGGCACTTGGTGGAATTATTGACTGAAAGGGAGCGAAATAATTTTAATAAAAAGAAGGATGATGAACCACCAAAACCCTCTGCTCCTAGGAAAACGGTGAACGTTATCACTGGAGGAGATTGCTTTTGTGGAGTAACTTACACTACAAAGAAGTATGCAAAGGTTTCGTTTACACGAGACAAATGGACACGGGATGACATGAACGATGAGATTGTGTTCGGGAATTTCGACTTCGATGAAAGAATTCATCCCCATCATGACGCATTAGTGGTAACGATGAGGATCGATGATGCCGATGTAAAAAGGGTGTTAATCGATGTTGGCAGCTCGGTTAACATAATACATTCCAGAGTAGTTGAACAGTTGCAGTTGAACGATAAGATCGTGCCTCGTTCAACAGTATTATCGGGTTTCAATAATTCGAGCGAGGTGACCGTTGGGGAAATTATAATTAGGACATACGCAGAAGGCATTGAGAGTGATACATCGTCTCAAGTAATGAAAGGCGAAATGGCGTACAATGTGATACTAGGTCGACCATGGATCCATGCTATGGGAGCAGTTCCATCGACTCTACATCAAGTTGTAAAGTTTCCCCCTCCATGGGGAGTTCGTGAAATAAGAGGTGAGCAGCAAGCTTCTCGAGAGTGATACTCGGTGGCTGTTAAGGATGACGTTCAAAAATACCAACCACAGTTAGCGGAATCTATGGCCGAAGACTTCACTGCGACTCAGTCATGTGCTCAACGAGTACAGTTAGCGGAGCCTGTAGTCGAAGACGAATTCGTACCGATTCCATCATGTGTTAGAGAACCATACAAACAAAAAGCTGAAGATTCTACGATAGAAGAATTAGAGGAAGTAATGCTATTTGATGACAAACCAGATAGGAAAGTATACATCGGGGCGGAGCTGGATCCCGAAGTAAGGACGAAGATCATATCTTTTCTCAAAAGTAATTCTGACTGCTTTGCTTGGTCCCATGCGGACATGATAGGGATCGACCCAAAGGTTGCCATGCATAAGTTGAATGTCAATCCAAAACATCGACCGGGAAAGTAAAAGAAACGACCGAACAGAGAATTCCGAAGGAAAGTTATAAATGATGAAGTAAACAAGTTTTTGGCAAATGGGTTCATTAAGAAGTTAATTCAAGGACGGTTTTGCTAGACGTTAATTTTATATCTTTATGCACAAAATAAAGATTAGCGACCAGATTTTGCTGGTCCCAAACGTATTTAGGACAAACTTTTTTTAGTCTTAATTGTGTTTTGCCCAAATTCTAAATTCATCAATAATTTGTGTAGCTAAAAGAAATCAATTTTTTTAATAAGAAAAAAGAAATCAAATTAATACTAATATTGAATTCGCAACTAGAAACCTTCATCAAAATATATTTAATACCGTTAAAAGCTAGCATTGTATAGCTATAATTTAAGTAACAATATTGTTTACTTTCATGAGCGCAAAACAACTAGCTATAGTTAACATCCCTTAAACTATAACATAAAATAGTTCCACATTCCCAGCAAAATGATGAGTTAATTATGTCCACCAAAATCTACTTGTATATGTATTCCAATCTTCAAACCTGTAAAAGATATAAAAAGCAATTCTTTAGAAAAATTACAGAGATGAAGGGACAACTGACAAGAACAACTAGAAAGTTGGTTAATTAGTTTTCATCTTAAGCTGCTTAAAATTTCATTGGACAAGTCGATACATGTTTAAATATTCAATATTTGCTGAAAGTTTGAACCAGTTTAAAAAAATGCACCATACTTGTAACCAAACAAAGTAAGAACCTAACCTTGTGAAGAAATACGACATAATCATAATATAATATAATACTCTTAAATTTTGTTATTTTTGTATTCCATCATCACCAGGCCAACAATTTCAAATTCACAATCCAAATTTTATTCCTGTACATAGTCAAGCAAGATAAGTTTTACCGAAGAAAAGGTGGAGTGTTCTTTATAAAAAGATCCAGCAGGTACGCCACATAACAGAAACAGTTTGTCTTGTTGAACAACAACAGTACATATTCATTTTGATAAGTCTCAATCAAAGATGATCTTACACTAAATACTTTTCTAATCCCATTGGGTAATTGACATTGAGATTGAAACAAGGACTAACTACTTCTCTAGTCCCGCTGGTAATTGATAGTGAAATCAAAACAGATAACTACTGCACATTTAAAGATATTAACAAACTGACCTGCTCATTATATAAGTATATCTCTAAAGGTTTGAACAAACCATTCCACATTAGAAAGTTATTTACTTTGCTAATGGACATAGTTTGAATATATCTTTTTGCTTCTTTACTTCTCAACCTTGCAATTTTCAAATAAGAAGTAATAACTCTTTCTTCAAATACATGCTACCTGCTGGATTAGAAAACTATAACAGTAGTCTTGTAGTTATTAATTTACAAGTAGTGACATTAATAGCATGCCAAACTCGATCAGTCAAACTAGACATGTCCTTCACGTTTTAAACTCAATGGCATGAATGATGCGAGAGTTGGATTTCTGGATACATACCAAAAGACTATAGGTTCTATTAAATTTTAAGGAGTCTGAGCTAGTGTCCTAGATTGATGTGCATAAACTCAGTGTGAAGTCCTTGGATGATAGAGATGGTCCAACAGTCAAGGACATGATGATGCGAGCTCTCGCAGACATATCTCACGATGATATAGATTCAATTCTTTTCTAATTGGAAGATAATACTCGTAACCCACTGCACTAATAACTAATCCATTAGTAAAATATGCTCCTCTAAGAAATAAAACATAGATATCTTCCTCCAATACAATGAAGACTACTTAATTATTATTGGAAATATGAACCAACAATATAGTATGTGTTATCAAACCAGTGGCATATCAGTTACCAAACATTAATCCTTGCCCCTTCTTCCATTTTGTAAAGATAGGAGAACAAAAGGCTCAAAGCAACCAGAAAATACACAACCAACAAAAAGCATAAATTTTCTAGATTGAAACTTTAGCTGCATAATAACATTTACTCGAAATGACTAAATAAATTAAAGTAGGGGTACTTCACTTACTTGGTATGTTCATCAAATGGATAATCATTCTCCTAAAATAGATGAGGTCGAAGGTTGTGCCTTGGAATGTTGAGCTAAGAATAGTTCTTTAAGCTGATTCACTTCTTTCATCTCATTTTCTAAAGTTGACAAGCGATTCCTCAAAGATTGATTTTCCTCTCTAGATGAGCGAAGCTCAGACAATAATTCAGCATTTGAGAACATGCCACCTTTCAAATATTTCGCCTTTACTCCACCCCAAAACCAAACACATGGCTACTTTTTTAAGGTCCAAAGTATTTTTCTACAACCTCTATGGTAGCAAGAGATGGTTCGGACTGCACCAATTCTTGGATTTGAGCCTATAAAATTTAAATAGATTGTAGATAGAACCAAATTATAAACTGAAAGTAAAATATATACAAAGTAGACGCACATGTTTTCCAATTGCTTCAGAATCAACAAACGTGTTATTCTTCTTGCAAGTCTCAAAGAAAATAGTTGCCAAATCCGGTGGGTTGTCATCTTTTTCACCCTTTACACTAAAGTAAACATGTCAAATTATGCCTCGTAGTATTAAAAAGAAAAAGAACTGATATTTTACAGTAACACCTTTTGATAAATAATCTTTCTGATTGGCTTGCTGCCAAAATGATGATGCATCTTCAGCTTAGCTCTATTTTATGCGTTCCTGTTACTTCTCGTCTACATTTTTATAGCATTAAATTGAAGGACCAAAGTATGATAAAAATGCTATAATTATTAAAACACACCATCTCAGTATAAAAATCATAATGAACAAGCCTACACAACAATAATAACAATTACTGCGCCTCAATCCAGAACTAGCTTGATTCGGCTATATGAATCTTCCATATCCATTTCACTCAATCAAATATTTATTAATTTTAACTAGACGAAATAATAGTAAGAAATACGCCTAAACAAGCAAAAATTAGATATTTTCCAATATCAAGAATTAAAAAAACTGTAGCTTGATGAATAATATGAGACTACAAGAAAAATGACTTAAAGGGTCCACAATTTTTTCGGTAGGCTTCAGTAAGTAAAATACTAATAAGACTACATTGAAACAAACATACTCAAAACAAAGATCAAGAAAACAGAGGAAAAACCAATGAAAGACATAATCTATCAATTCAAGAATCTGTAGGTGAAGGATAACATAATGTGGGAAGTCTGTCAGTTAAACAAGTACTAGGGAATGAATGTGTGCGAATACCATAATTTAATAGTATGTCAACCTGGAAAGTTTCAGTAGAAAAGTGTTCCTTTACCAGCCACTCACATTGATTTTTCTCAACTCCCTGTGGCATATTCCTAAGAGCCTCTTGGATAGGCTTACCCCTAACGTACTTTGCATCATTTGTCCTCTCCATCTATTCCATAGCTCTTTCATCCAGTCTAAGATGTGCTCGTGATGAAGAAGCATGTCGTCACACTCAAATTTGTCCTGCAATAAACCACCAAACATAGGTTGCACTATAATTAGTATAGGAGCTGTTAGTATTCATCAAAATGAAGGTTCAAGCTGATATCAATTTATAATTATAGTACTACAACGTAAAATGTGTCATGCCACTGAAAACAAAATAGCAAAATAAATGGATCTTCCAGATACAATTAAAAACACAATAGCAAAATAAACATGTTTGTAAGAACTTAAAAAAACGGTCCGTGTAATGTCACTTTTGATGTCATCCATTTATACGAGTCCTTTATCATAGATGATAAATAAAGAGATTTTCTAATAAACCAATAGATAAAATAAATGGAGGACCAGTAGGCTTTGGGATGTTCTCTGACTTAAGCAGATAACTTAAAAAAGTAATCTACTAAATAAATCTTCTCTTTCCGGCCATCCATATGAACTAAGAAAATAGCCCATTAGCAAATTGGCTAAATGCTACCTCAACAGCTGCCCATATATGATTAACTTATCTTCCTTAATGTTGGTCCATGATGATACTCTCAACGGACACATATTACGATCACGTACTAATTTTCGTAGATGCCTTGAAAATAGGTTGCTATTCTTTCCAACCGTGCGATTATTGTAAAATGTTACTTTTAGCTTCTCCCCCACTTCAAGTGATGCAACTTCTTTGCACTTGTTCTTTCCTCGAACTCTTTTAACCTTTCCAGGAGTACTTGAACCAGCATCTGCATAATTGGAAAACTTGTGTACAAATTAACAAAAATTATGATCTTACAAATTTCAGACTTCATGTTGAAAAACCATACTTGTTTTAACTTGATCAGTAGATAGAGGCAATGTAGTATCAGTTTTCATATGCTCTTTTCCAGAAACAGAGGGGTTCTTAATTGTTGTCCGCATTCCTTGACCAGTAGAAATTGTAGAAGCTGGTCTTGTTCCTGCATCATCTACAGGCTTCCTTCGTCCTCGTTCCTTCCCTATAGCACCCGGTGCAATGAATCATATTAGTATAAAAAATATTGAATTAAAATCTAGTCATGCAAATTAAAAACACTAGGTATTTGAAAAATACAACTTGTTTCAACTGTTTGTGAGTACTGCATATGATCAGTATTTTCCCATTGCATATGCTCTTTCTCATAAACTAAGGTGTTCTTAATTCTTGTCTGCATTCCTTGACCAGTAGAATTGTGGATGCATGTCACGACCCAATTTCCAAGGGCTCGTGATGGCACCTAAACAACATTTGCCTAGGCGAACCAATGAAACAAGATGCGGAAAAGAACAATAATGTGAAAAGATCATAAATGGATATATAAATATAAAAGGGTGAAGTCCAAAAGAATATATCCACAAAAGAATTGGAGCATTCTAAGAGTGACTCAATAAAGTATGAATATACATCAAAGAAATCTGAGTCCTATCTCAAAGTGACTCCGGCGGTATGCCACCACGGTCTGTGTGGTCGGCTCACCTCAATCAAAAGTCTCAGAAGCCTCGGGAACCGCTAACGTCCGGGTTGCTGATTGGATAAAGGACCTGTGCACGTAGCAGAGTAAGTTATGAGCCGAAGCCCAGTAAGATCACCGACAGGCCCGTTAAGGTACCCTTGCGGAACAAGTCGCTACATGCATCATAAGCAACAACATACTATAGTAATCATACAATAAAGTAGTGAAATCACAAATAGATGTAACACATTCCATACACACAAGTAGTAACCAGAAGTCTCAAGGATTATGCCCATCCAATGTAAGGCATAGGTCAACTCAGCGGCGATTTGGAGGTCCAATCTCTACTCCCGTGCCGACTAACCTAGACCTACGATGGACTAGCAACACCACTACTAAGTATCAACCATATACCGTGACCCGAAGTCACTATCACAATCATGAATAAGTAGACCAACGACCCGTAGTCGTTGGCTCATCTCAAATCTGTCTACGATCGCACCACACCCCCTGTCAAGTGCGTCGTATCTCAATAAATCAAGTGACCACACCACACCCCCTGTCAAGTGTGTCACATCTCAAAGATCAAGTGTCCACACCACACCCCCTGTCAAGTGTGACACATCTCATAGTATAGGCGACACCACACCCCCTGTCAAGTGTCCCTCTAACAGTATTAATATCCACGACATTAATAACAATAACAGAAATAATAACAGAAATATTAATAACGATAATATTTCACAGTCACCGTAACCCAGGTTGGTTATGCTAGCTGAACGTAAGGCGAAGGTTAACCCGACCACAGTTTGGGGGTACAATCCCTACTCCCATGTCGTCCAACCCAAGGTTACGTATAGACAGCACTACCCAACCCGGCACGTGAACAAATCAAGTACCAATATCATACAAAAGCCGGCAAAATCCTCGGCAAGACATTTATCATGACATGCCGGCAACATCCTCGGCCATGTCCCAAGTTCTTGCTATCTAAGCATGCCGTAGCAAGCGTTACTACGATATAAATTTAAGCTACCTCGACGTAGCGTTTAGACCGGCACATACCTCGGTCGAGTCACAATCTCGCTATTTATAACAAACAATAATAGCAAGTAATTCACATCATTAATCCTAACCATTGTTAGGTATATATATGCGTACATGAAGCATACTAGCATGAAGGAAGAGTCCACAAGCACAATAGAGGTCAAGTCTCACTTACCTCGAAATTCAGGCTCAAATGCCGGGAAGAATCTCCTTTCCCGCTCGCCTTGTCCGCGAAGGACTCTCCACTAGGTCTATTAAGACAAGATATAGCACATATGAGTGCTCAATTATAGCTATTTAAGCCTATAGGCATCCTAGGGTAAAAATTACCAAAATGCCCCCGGGTAGGGCCGAGCCCTAAATTTACAAAATGTACTTTTCCGGACACCCCACGCTCCCGTGAGTCCAAAAGTACACTTAGATTCCACATGCGAGCCTTGCTCGATGTCTTTCCCCAATTCTTAAGAATCTAGGGTTCTAACCCATTTCCAAGAATCAACCCTTTGATTCTTGTGTTAATCAACATAAAGATGGATTGAAAGGGCTTACCTTAAGTGTAAGTATGATTGGGTCATCAAGAAATACCCAAAAATCGCCTCAAGAGCTCACCAAATGATTTTTATAAGTTATGGCCCGAAATGGCCCGAAATGGCCTTTTTATAGCAGTTTTTTTTTTTCCTCTGTGACAGCTTCTTTTGAAAAAATCATAACTTTTGATAGGAATGTCCAAATGACCTGAAACGGTTCCATTAGAACCACAACTCAAAGGGCTACAACTTTCATGTTTTGAGTTTTTCCTAATTCCTTACGGATTGGCCGGAAAATAACCTTTTATCCGGCTGTTTGCTCCAAAACAGAACAGAAAAGTCGCACCAGATTTTCTACTGTTTTAGGGGAAAAACGGGACCCTACGAAGCTCGGAATGATCCCAAATTTTGCACACAAGCCATAGAATACTTGGGTGACATGCTCGTCAAGACGGAACTCAATTCGGACCTCCAGAACTCAAAACGTGGGTCCCACGGCAAAGGTTCAATTTTCGACTTTCGCCAAAATAGTGAAATTTAACCAAACGACCTCGGAATCCAATTTCGAAAGTTGCTACAAGTCACAAATGACTATACAAACCTAACGGAACTTTCGGATCTCTTATCGGAGCTCATTTGCTCAAATCGAGCTCGGAAACCTCTTTTAACTCTTTTAAACTTCCGAAACGGGGACTTTATCAAAAGTCCTATCAAACGAGGTCCGTTTTCAATTTTGAAGGTTGCTACATATCATAAATGACGAGACGGACCTAACGGTGCGCTCGGATTTTCCATCGGGGTTCGTTTACTCAAAACGACCTATCGAAACCCCAAATTCCTTTCCGGAATTTCATAAACGGATCCTTTTCTCGAAAACCTATCAAACGGACTCCGTTTCGACTCAGATTTTACAGACGGGTCATAAATGACCTAACGGAGCTTTTGGGACTGTCGACACGCAAATCGAGGTCCCGGATCCCGTAACGACTATTTGAGGATCGTTACATTCTCCCCCACTTAGACTCTTTGCCGTCCTCGGACGAGCCTAAGTCTAAGGTAGGATCCACACACTAGCCACGGAGCTGGCACGGATTTTGAGGACGCCTTGGTACCACCCGAAATCAATAAAACTTAAAAATGCAAATTCAGGCTTAGAAAATACAAGGATTTCATACCTGAATCATCGAACAAGCGCGGATGCCTCTCACGCATCTCGGACTCAAGCTCCCAAGTGGCCTCGGCAATGGAGTGATGCCCCCACTGAACTCTCACAAGCAGGATCACCTTCGATCTTATCTTACGGACCTCTCTAGCCACAATAGCAATAGGCTCCTCCGAATAAGCTAAGTCGCCATCTACCTCCACGGAAGCCATATCGATTATATGAGACAGATCGTGAACATACTTCCGGAGCATGGACACATGGAACACCAGATGAACAGACAGAGAGGGAGGCAAAGCCAGTCTATAAGCAACGGCACCAACGCGCTCCAATATCTCAAAAGGCCCAATGAACCTAGGACTGAGCTTGCCTTTCTTCCCAAATCTCATAACACCCTTCATGGGCGACACTCTGAGGAATAACCGGTCCCCAACCATGAACTCAAGATCTCTCCGCCTCCAATCTGCATACGATATCTGCCGGCTCTGAGCCGTGCGGAGTCGATCCTGAATAACCTGGACTTTATCTAAGGTCTGCTGCACCAAATCGGGCCCCAACACCTGAACCTCACCAGACTCGAACCAACCGATAGGCGAGCGACATCTCCGACCATACAATGCCTCAAACGGAGCCATCTGGATAGAAGCCTGATAGCTATTATTATACGCAAACTCTGCTAGCGGCAAATGGCTATCCCAATGGCCTCCAAAATCAATAGCACACGCCCTCAACATATCCTCGAGGATCTGAATGGTCCGCTCAGACTGGCCATCAGTCTGCGGGTGAAATGCAGTGCTGAGATCGACCCGAGTACCCAGCTCTCTCTGAAAAGATCTCCAAAACTGAGCTGTGAACTGAGCACATCGGTCAGAAATGATAGAAACAGGAGCACCATGCAATCTCACAATCTGCTCAATGAAGATACGAGCCAGACGCTCCGAGGTATAAGTAGTCCTCACTGGAATGAAGTGAGCCGACTTCGTCAGTCGATCAACTACTACCCACACCGAATCATGCTTACCCACGGTCAGCGGCAAACCAACTACGAAATCCATAGTGATCTGCTCCCACTTCCACTCGGGAATGGGCATAGACTGGGTCACCCCGGCTGGCCTCCGGTGCTCATACTTCACCTGCTGGCAATTCAAACACCGAGATACATAATCAGCAACATCCCTCTTCATCCCTTTCCACCAATACAGCTCTCGAAGATCATGATACATCTTCGCAGTACCCGGATGAATGGAATATCTCGAACTGTGAGCCTCTGCCAAAATCATCTGCCTCAGCTCCACAATGGCTGGAACACATACCCGGCCGTTAAGCCGCAAAGCACCATCATCACCAATCACGAACGAGGACACTCCCCCACTCAGGACCCTGTCCCGGAGATCTCTCAGATAAGGATCCTCGAACTGCTTTTCCCGAATCTGGGAAGCTAAAGACGACTGAGACCCCACATATGCAAGCACCCGGCCTGGAACAGAATCATCAAACTGAACCCCACTAATGGACAAAGCCTGCAACTCCCGGGCCAACGGCCTCATATCAGCATCAAGATAGGCGAGGCTACCCATGGACTTCCACTCAAGGCATCGGCTACAACATTAGCCTTTCCGGGATGATACCGGATAGAAAGATCATAATCCTTCAGCAGCTCTAACCAGCGGCGCTGTCTCCCGTTCAAGTCCTTCTGAGTGAACAAGTACTGGAGACTCTTATGATCGGTGAATATCTCACATGGCTCGCCATAAAGATAGTGCCTCCACAACTTCAGTGCAAACACGACAGCTAACAGCTCCAAATCATGGACAGGATAATTCTTCTCATGGACCTTCAGCTGTCTCGAGGCATAAGCTATCACCTTACCCTCCTGCATCAGAACGCTACCCAGGCCAACACCCGAAGCATCACAATATACGGTGAATCCCCCGGATCCACTAGGCAAGGCCAACACTGGCGCTGAAGTCAACAGAGTCTTAAGCTTCTGAAAGCTAGACTCACAGGCATCGGACCACAGGAAAGGAACATTCTTCTGGGTCAACTTCATCAGAGGTGCTGAAATAGAAGAAAACCCCTCGACGAACCGCCGATAATAACCTGCCAAGCCTAAGAAACTCCGAATCTCTGTAGGAGAAGTAGGCCTAGGCCAACTCTGAACGGCCTCTATCTTCTTCAGATCAACACACACCCCATCCTTGGTCACCACGTGACCTAGGAAAGATACAGAACTGAGCCAAAATTCACACTTGGAGAATTTGGCATACAACTGCTGATCCCTCAGAGTCCGAAGAACAACTCTCAAATGCTGCTCATGCTCCTCCCTGCTCCTCGAATAAACCAAGATATCATCGATAAACACAATGACGAAGGAGTCAAGGTAGGCCTTGAACACTCGGTTCATCAGATCCATGAAAGCAGCTGGGGCATTTGTAAGCCCGAAAGACATCACCAGAAACTCATAGTGGCCATATCGGGTACGAAAAGCAGTCTTGGAAACGTCCTCGGACCGAATCCTCAACTGATGATACCCCGACCTCAAATCAATCTTCGAGAAGAAGGTAGCACCCTGAAGCTGATAAAACAAATCATCAATACGCGGCAAAGGATACCTATTCTAGATAGTAACCGTATTCAGCTGCCGATAATCAATACACATCCGCATAGAGCCATCCTTCTTCTTCACAAATAATACCGGGGCACCCCATGGAGACACACTGGGCCTAATGAAGCCCTTATCGAGCAAATCCTGAATCTGCTCCTTCAGCTCCCTCAACTCAACAGGAGCCATACGATACGGGGGAATAGATTTAGGCTGAGTGCCTGGCAATAGATCAATGCAAAACTCTATCTCCCGCATAGGCGGCAAACCCGGCAAATCATCAAGAAACACATCCGGATACTCACAAACAACCGGAACTCTATCAAGGGATAACTCCTCTGCCCGGACATCCCGAACTGAAGCAATATATCCCTCGCACCCGCTAGATATCATCCTCTGCGCCTCCAAGAAAGAAATGATCCCACTCTTCGGAGAAGGCCTGGAACCTCTCCATACAACCCGAGACTCACCCTCTGCCCCGATAGTCACGGACTTGGCGTGGCAATCCAAAGTCGCATGACAGGAAGCCAGCCAATCCATGCCCATAATGACATCGAAATCAGACATATCGAGCAGCATCAGGTCCACTAAGGGCTCTACACCACAGATGGAGATCATACACTGTCGATAACCCCTATCTACACATATAGAAGACCCGACAGGGGTGGCAACCATAAAGGGATCACCTAAGAAGACCAGATCCCTGCCCAAGCAAGGGGCAAATCCCGGCGACACATACGAATAGGTAGACCCCGGATCAATAAGAGCATAAGCATCGCGGCCACAGACAGAAATAATAACTGTGATGACATCATTGGATGCCTCAGCATCCTGACGAGTCATAGCATAGACCTGCGCCGAGCCTCCTGAACCCGGAGCTCTCTGAGACTGCTGTCTAGGAGGAATCTGAGAAACGGGCCTAGCGGCCTGAGGACCAGATGGTACCATAGCTGCGGATCCCTGGCGACCTGATGAAACATAAGGGCAACTCCTGACATAGTGCTCTGGAGACCCACACTCAAAACATCCATCACCTCTACCTCCTCTACCGCCTCTACCACTTCTGCCATGACCACCTCCAGACGAACACCTCCCATGATGCCTCTGATGGCACCTCCCGCACTGCGGCGGACCAGACTACGAAGAGCCACCCCGCCTCTGGGATGACTGAGGCCTCGGGGTCTCTGAAGAAAAATCCTGGGCAGGCAAAGCAGCAGTCTGGGGCCTAGACTGAGAACGGCCCTGATGACCCTGACCCCTCTGAGCGGATCCACTATACCCACCAGACTGACGCGATCTCTTGGCCGCCCTCTCCGCGTCAGCCCTGGCGAAGATATCCTCCATCCGCCGCGCCACATCAACTATCTCAAAATATGACTTGTTGCCCATATCAGGGGCAACAGCTACCTGCAAGCGGGGATGAAGACCCTCAACAAACCGGAGGACCTTGTCCCTCTCCTGAGCCACCATAGCCGGCGCAAACTGAGACAACCACAAGAACCTGGTGTCATACTCTGAAACAGACAGGTTTCCCTACCTCAACCCCTCAAACTCGTGCCTCTGAGCATCGTGCTGACTCTGGGGCACGAACCTGCTCATGAACATAGACACGAACTCAGCCCAAGACAAAGGAGGGAGGTCACTAGACCTCTGCCGCATCATGGAGACCCACCATGTCTCCGCATCTCCCGATAATCTGAAAGAAGCACACTGCACCCCTAAGGTGTCTCTAGTACCAAGAACTGTCAAAATCTTCTCACACTTCTGAATGTACCTCTGGGCAGTACATGTAGCTGAGGTACCGTCGAACTCTGGAGGCTGAAGCTTCATGAATTACTCTATCCTCTTGGCAACCTCCTCAGTGCCCATAGGAGGAGTAGAAATAACAGGACCTGCCTGAGGAGCAGAAGCAGAAGGCTGGGCAATATGATCAGGAGCAGCCTCAGAAGTAGGCGTGCTCATAACAGGTGTGGTCGGCTGAGGAGCCGAAACAGAAGCTGCAACATCATCTCTGACAGGGACCTGATGGCTAGACAAGGCCATCAGTCTCATATACTCCTCTGAAGAGATCACAATGGTGCATGGCACAACATCAGGCATAGGGGGAATAGATGCTGACAAAGTCGCTGCGGACACCGCAGGGATAGCTGTGTCCTGCCTAGTGGCTGACGGGCGACCTGCCCGAGTCTTCTTAGCAGCTGGCGGCTGCGTAGGTGCTGATGGCTCTCCCGCAGACGCGGGTGTAGAAGATGCAGCCCTCCTGGCTGAGGATGCTCGCGTCCTCGCCATCTGATACAATACACGAAAAAGGGTCAGCACCTATATAAGCTACTCAGCACGAATAGAGATGAAACGAAGGGAAAACATTTCCTAACATGCCCTTGTAGCCTCTCGCTCATAAGTATGGTCGACAACATACCCATAAGCAAGACTCTACTCAGACACTGCTCCAAGACTCCTAGGACTCGAATTAGAACCTAGGGCTCTGATACCAAACTGTCACGACCCAATTTCCAAGGGCTCGTGATGGCACCTAAACAACATTTGCCTAGGCGAACCAATGAAACAAGATGCGGAAAAGAACAATAATGTGAAAAGATCATAAATAGATATATAAATATAAAAGGGTGAAGTCCAAAAGAATATATCCACAAAAGAATTGGAGCATTCTAAGAGTGACTCAATAATGTATGAATATACATCAAAGAAATCTGAGTCCTATCTCTAAGTGACTCCGGCGGTATGCCACCACGGTCTGTGTGGTCGGCTCACCTCAATCAAAAGTCTCAGAAGCCTCGGGAACCGCTAACGTCCGGGCTGCTGACTGGATAAAGGACCTGTGCACGTAGCAGAGTAAGTTATGAGCCGAAGCCCAGTAAGATCACCGACAGGCCCGCTAAGGTACCCTTGCGGGACAAGTCGCTACATGCATCATAAGCAACAACATACTATAGTAATCATACAATAAAGTAGTGAAATCACAAATAGATGTAACACATTCCATACACACAAGTAGTAACCAGAAGTCTCAAGGATTATGCCCATCCAACGTAAGGCATAGGTCAACTCAGCGGCGGTTTGGAGGTCCAATCTCTACTCCCGTGCCGACTAACCTAGACCTACGATGGACTAGCAACACCACTACTAAGTATCAACCATATACCGTGACCCGAAGTCACTATCACAATCATGAATAAGTAGACCAACGACCCATAGTCGTTGGCTCATCTCGAATCTGTCTACGATCGCACCACACCCCCTGTCAAGTGCGTCATATCTCAATAAATCAAGTGACCACACCACACCCCTGTCAAGTGTGTCACATCTCAAAGATCAAGTGTCCACACCACACCCCTGTCAAGTGTGACACATCTCATAGTATAGGCGACACCACACCCCCTGTCAAGTGTCCCTCTAACAGTATTAATATCCACGACATTAATAACAATAAGAGAAATAATAACAGAAATATTAATAACGATAATATTTCACAGTCACCGTAACCCAGGTTGGTTATGCTAGCTGAACGTAAGGCGAAGGTTAACCCGACCACAGTTTGGGGGTACAATCCCTACTCCCATGTCGTCCAACCCAAGGTTACGTATAGACAGCACTACCCAACCCGGCACGTGAACAAATCAAGTACCAATATCATACAAAAGCCGGCAAAATCCTCGGCAAGACATTTATCATGACATGCCGGCAACATCCTCGGCCATGTCCCAAGTTCTTGCTATCTAAGCATGGCGTAGCAAGCGTTACTACGATATAAATTTAAGCTACCTCGACGTAGCGTTTAGACCGGCACATACCTCGGTCGAGTCACAATCTCGCTATTTATAACAAACAATAATAGCAAGTAATTCACATCATTAATCCTAACCATTGTTAGGTATATATATGCGTACATGAAGCATACTAGCATGAAGGAAGAGTCCACAAGCACAATAGAGGTCAAGTCTCACTTACCTCGAAATTCGGGCTCAAATGCCGGGAAGAATCTCCTTTCCCGCTCGCCTTGTCCGCGAAGGACTCTCCACTAGGTCTATTAAGACAAGATATAGCACATATGAGTGCTCGATTATAGCTATTTAAGCCTATAGGCATCCTAGGGTAAAAATTACCAAAATGCCCCCGGGTAGGGCCGAGCCCTAAATTTACAAAATGTACTTTTCCGGACTCCCCACGCTCCCGTGAGTCCAAAAGTACACTTAGATTCCACATGCGAGCCTTGCTCGATGTCTTTCCCCAATTCTTAAGAATCTAGGGTTCTAACCCATTTCCAAGAATCAACCCTTTGATTCTTGTGTTAATCAACATAAAGATGGATTGAAAGGGCTTACCTTAAGTGTAAGTATGATTGGGTCTTCAAGAAATACCCAAAAATCGCCTCAAGAGCTCACCAAATGATTTTTATAAGTTATGGCCCGAAATGGCCCGAAATGGCCTTTTTATAGCAGTTTTTTTTTTTTTGCCTCTGTGACAGCTTCTTTTGAAAAAATCATAACTTTTGATAGGAATGTCCAAATGACCTGAAACGGTTCCATTAGAACCACAACTCAAAGGTCTACAACTTTCATGTTTTGAGTTTTTCCTAATTCCTTACGGATTGGCCGGAAAATAACCTTTTATCCGGCTGTTTGCTCCAAAACAGAACAGAAAAGTCGCACCAGATTTTCTACTGTTTTAGGGGAAAAACGGGACCTTACGAAGCTCGGAATGATCCCAAATTTTGCACACAAGCCATAGAATACTTGGGTGACATGCTCGTCAAGACGGAACTCAATTCGGACCTCCAGAACTCAAAAAGTGGGTCCCACGGCAAAGGTTCAATTTTCGACTTTCGCCAAAATAGCGAAATTTAACCAAACGACCTCGGAATCCAATTTCGAAAGTTGCTACAAGTCACAAATGACTATACAAACCTAACGGAACTTTCGGATCTCTTATCGGAGCTCATTTGCTCAAATCGAGCTCGGAAACCTCTTTTAACTCTTTTAAACTTCCGAAACGGGGACTTTATCAAAAGTCCTATCAAACGAGGTCCGTTTTCAATTTTGAAGGTTGCTACATATCATAAATGACGAGACGGACCTAACGGTGCGCTCGGATTTTCCATCGGGGTTCGTTTACTCAAAACGACCTATCGAAACCCCAAATTCCTTTCCGGAATTTCATAAACGGATCCTTTTCTCGAAAACCTATCAAACGGACTCCGTTTCGACTCAGATTTTACAGACGGGTCATAAATGACCTAACGGAGCTTTTGGGACTGTCGACATGCAAATCGAGGTTCCGGATCCCGTAACGACTATTTGAGGATCGTTACATTCTCCCCCACTTAGACTCTTTGCCGTCCTCGGACGAGCCTAAGTCTAAGGTAGGATCCACACACTAGCCACGGAGCTGGCACGGATTTTGAGGACGCCTCGGTACCACCCGAAATCAATAAAACTTAAAAATGCAAATTCAGGCTTAGAAAATACAAGGATTTCATACCTGAATCATCGAACAAGCGCGGATGCCTCTCACGCATCTCGGACTCAAGCTCCCAAGTGGCCTCGGCAATAGAGTGATGCCCCCACTGAACTCTCACAAGCAGGATCACCTTCGATCTTATCTTACGGACCTCTCTAGCCACAATAGCAATAGGCTCCTCCGAATAAGCTAAGTCGCCATCTACCTCCACGGAAGCCATATCGATTATATGAGACAGATCGTGAACATACTTCCGGAGCATGGACACATGGAACACCGGATGAACAGACAGAGAGGGAGGCAAAGCCAGTCTATAAGCAACGGCGCCAACGCGCTCCAATATCTCAAAAGGCCCAATGAACCTAGGACTGAGCTTGCCTTTCTTCCCAAATCTCATAACACCCTTCATGGGCGACACTCTGAGGAATAACCGGTCCCCAACCATGAACTCAAGATCTCTCCGCCTCCAATCTGCATACGATATCTGCCGGCTCTGAGCCGTGCGGAGTCGATCCTGAATAACCTGGACTTTATCTAAGGTCTGCTGCACCAAATCGGGCCCCAACACCTGAACCTCACCAGACTCGAACCAACCGATAGGCGAGCGACATCTCCGACCATACAATGCCTCAAACGGAGCCATCTGGATAGAAGCCTGATAGCTATTATTATACGCAAACTCTGCTAGCGGCAAATGGCTATCCCAATGGCCTCCAAAATCAATAGCACACGCCCTCAACATATCCTCGAGGATCTGAATGGTCCGCTCAGACTGGCCATCAGTCTGCGGGTGAAATGCAGTGCTGAGATCGACCCGAGTACCCAGCTCTCTCTGAAAAGATCTCCAAAACTGAGCTGTGAACTGAGCACATCGGTCAGAAATGATAGAAACAGGAGCACCATGCAATCTCACAATCTGCTCAATGAAGATACGAGCCAGACGCTCCGAGGTATAAGTAGTCCTCACTGGAATGAAGTGAGCCGACTTCGTCAGTCGATCAACTACTACCCACACCGAATCATGCTTACCCACGGTCAGCGGCAAACCAACTACGAAATCCATAGTGATCTGCTCCCACTTCCACTCGGGAATGGGCATAGACTGGGTCACCCCGGCTGGCCTCCGGTGCTCATACTTCACCTGCTGGCAATTCAAACACCGAGATACATAATCAGCAACATCCCTCTTCATCCCTTTCCACCAATACAGCTCTCGAAGATCATGATACATCTTCGCAGTACCCGGATGAATGGAATATCTCGAACTGTGAGCCTCTGCCAAAATCATCTGCCTCAGCTCCACAATGGCTGGAACACATACCCGGCCGTTAAGCCGCAAAGCACCATCATCACCAATCACGAACGAGGACACTCCCCCACTCAGGACCCTGTCCCGGAGATCTCTCAGATAAGGATCCTCGAACTGCTTTTCCCGAATCTGGGAAGCTAAAGACGACTGAGACCCCACATATGCAAGCACCCGGCCTGGAACAGAATCATCAAACTGAACCCCACTAATGGACAAAGCCTGCAACTCCCGGGCCAACGGCCTCATATCAGCATCAAGATAGGCGAGGCTACCCATGGACTTCCACTCAAGGCATCGGCTACAACATTAGCCTTTCCGGGATGATACCGGATAGAAAGATCATAATCCTTCAGCAGCTCTAACCAGCGGCGCTGTCTCCCGTTCAAGTCCTTCTGAGTGAACAAGTACTGGAGACTCTTATGATCGGTGAATATCTCACATGGCTCGCCATAACGATAGTGCCTCCACAACTTCAGTGCAAACACGACAGCTAACAGCTCCAAATCATGGACAGGATAATTCTTCTCATGGACCTTCAGCTGTCTCGAGGCATAAGCTATCACCTTACCCTCCTGCATCAGAACGCTACCCAGGCCAACACCCGAAGCATCACAATATACGGTGAATCCCCCGGATCCACTAGGCAAGGCCAACACTGGCGCTGAAGTCAACAGAGTCTTAAGCTTATGAAAGCTAGACTCACAGGCATCGGACCATAGGAAAGGAACATTCTTCTGGGTCAACTTCATCAGAGGTGCTGAAATAGAAGAAAACCCCTCGACGAACCGCCGATAATAACCTGCCAAGCCTAAGAAACTCCGAATCTCTGTAGGAGAAGTAGGCCTAGGCCAACTCTGAACGGCCTCTATCTTCTTCGGATCAACACACACCCCATCCTTGGTCACCACGTGACCTAGGAAAGATACAGAACTGAGCCAAAATTCACACTTGGAGAATTTGGCATACAACTGCTGATCCCTCAGAGTCCGAAGAACAACTCTCAAATGCTGCTCATGCTCCTCCCTGCTCCTCGAATAAACCAAGATATCATCGATAAACACAATGACGAAGGAGTCAAGGTAGGCCTTGAACACTCGGTTCATCAGATCCATGAAAGCAGCTGGGGCATTTGTAAGCCCGAAAGACATCACCAGAAACTCATAGTGGCCATATCGGGTACGAAAAGCAGTCTTGGAAACGTCCTCGGACCGAATCCTCAACTGATGATACCCCGACCTCAAATCAATCTTCGAGAAGAAGGTAGCAGCCTGAAGCTGATCAAACAAATCATCAATACGCGGCAAAGGATACCTATTCTAGATAGTAACCGTATTCAGCTGCCGGTAATCAATACACATCCGCATAGAGCCATCCTTCTTCTTCACAAATAATACCGGGGCACCCCATAGAGACACACTGGGCCTAATGAAGCCCTTATCGAGCAAATCCTGAATCTGCTCCTTCAGCTCCCTAAACTCAACAGGAGCCATACGATACGGGGGAATAGATTTAGGCTGAGTGCCTGGCAATAGATCAATGCAAAACTCTATCTCCCGCATAGGCGGCAAACCCGGCAAATCATCAGGAAACACATCCGGATACTCACAAACAACCGGAACTCTATCAAGGGATAACTCCTCTGCCCGAACATCCCGAACTGAAGCAATATATCCCTCGCACCCGCTAGATATCATCCTCTGCGCCTCCAAGAGAGAAATGATCCCACTCTTCGGAGAAGGCCTGGAACCTCTCCATACAACCCGAGACTCACCTCTGCCCCGATAGTCACGGACTTGGCGTGGCAATCCAAAGTCGCATGACAGGAAGCCAGCCAATCCATGACCATAATGACATCGAAATCAGACATATCGAGCAGCATCAGGTCCACTAAGGGCTCTACACCACAGATGGAGATCATACACTGTCGATAACCCCTATCTACACATATAGAAGACCCGACAGGGGTGGCAACCATAAAGGGATCATCTAAGAAGACCAGATCCCTGCCCAAGCAAGGGGCAAATCCCGGCGACACATACGAATAGGTAGGCCCCGGATCAATAAGAGCATAAGCATCGCGGCCACAGACAGAAATAATACCTGTGATGACATCATTGGATGCCTCAGCATCCTGACGAGTCATAGCATAGACCTGCGCCGAGCCTCCTGAACCCGGAGCTCTCTGAGACTGCTGTCTAGGAGGAATCTGAGAAACGGGCCTGGCGGCCTGAGGACCAGATGGTACCATAGCTGCGGATCCCTGGCGACCTGATGAAACATAAGGGCAACTCCTGACATAGTGCTCTGGAGACCCACACTCAAAACATCCATCACCTCTACCTCCTCTACCGCCTCTACCACCTCTGCCATGACCACCTCCAGACGAACACCTCCCATGATGCCTCTGATGGCACCTCCCGCACTGCGGCGGACCAGACTGCGAAGAGCCACCCCGCCTCTGGGATGACTGAGGCCTCGGGGTCTCTGAAGAAAAATCCTGGGCAGGCAAAGCAGCAGCCTGGGGCCTAGACTGAGAACGACCCTGATGACCCTGACCCCTCTGAGCGGATCCACTATACCCACCAGACTGACGCGATCTCTTGGCCGCCCTCTCCGCGTCAGCCCTGGCGAAGATATCCTCCATCCGCCGCGCCACATCAACTATCTCAAAATATGACTTGTTGCCCATATCAGGGGCAACAACTACCTGCAAGCGGGGATGAAGACCCTCAACAAACCGGAGGACCTTGTCCCTCTCCTGAGCCACCATAGCCGGCGCAAACTGAGACAACCACAAGAACCTGGTGTCATACTCTGAAACAGACAGGTTTCCCTGCCTCAACCCCTCAAACTCGTGCCTCTGAGCATCGTGCTGACTCTGGGGCACGAACCTGCTCATGAACATAGACACGAACTCAGCCCAAGACAAAGGAGGGAGGTCACTAGACCTCTGCCGCATCATGGAGACCCACCATGTCTCCGCATCTCCCGATAATCTGAAAGAAGCACACTGCACCCCTAAGGTGTCTCTAGTACCAAGAACTGTCAAAATCTTCTCACACTTCTGAATGTACCTCTGGGCAGTACATGTAGCTGAGGTACCGTCGAACTCTGGAGGCTGAAGCTTCATGAATGACTCTATCCTCTTGGCAACCTCCTCAGTGCCCATAGGAGGAGTAGAAATAACAGGACCTGCCTGAGGAGCAGAAGCAGAAGGCTGGGCAATATGATCAGGAGCAGCCTCAGAAGTAGGCGTGCTCATAACAGGTGTGGTCGGCTGAGGAGCCGAAACAGAAGCTGCAACATCATCTCTGACAGGGACCTGATGGCTAGACAAGGCCATCAGTCTCATATACTCCTCTGAAGAGATCACAACGGTGCATGGCACAACAGCAGGCATAGGGGGAATAGATGCTGACAAAGTCGCTGCGGACACCGCAGGGATAGCTGTGTCCTGCCTAGTGGCTGACGGGCGACCTGCCCGAGTCTTCTTAGCAGCTGGCGGCTGCGTAGGTGCTGATGGCTCTCCCGCAGACGCGGGTGTAGAAGATGCAGCCCTCCTGGCTGAGGATGCTCGCGTCCTCGCCATCTGATACAATACACGAAAAAGGGTCAGCACCTATATAAGCTACTCAGCACGAATAGAGATGAAACGAAGGGAAAACATTTCCTAACATGCCCTTGTAGCCTCTCGCTCATAAGTATGGTCGACAACATACCCATAAGCAAGACTCTACTCAGACACTGCTCCAAGACTCCTAGGACTCGAATTAGAACCTAGGGCTCTGATACCAAACTGTCACGACCCAATTTCCAAGGGCTCGTGATGGCACCTAAACAACATTTGCCTAGGTGAACCAATGAAACAAGATGCGGAAAAGAACAATAATGTGAAAAGATCATAAATGGATATATAAATATAAAAGGGTGAAGTCCAAAAGAATATATCCACAAAAGAATTGGAGCATTCTAAGAGTGACTCAATAAAGTATGAATATACATCAAAGAAATCTGAGTCCTATCTCTAAGTGACTCCGGCGGTATGCCACCACGGTCTGTGTGGTCGGCTCACCTCAATCAAAAGTCTCAGAAGCCTCGGGAACCGCTAACGTCCGGGCTGCTGACTGGATAAAGGACCTGTGCACGTAGCAGAGTAAGTTATGAGCCGAAGCCCAGTAAGATCACCGACAGGCCCGCTAAGGTACCCTTGCGGGACAAGTCGCTACATGCATCATAAGCAACAACATACTATAGTAATCATACAATAAAGTAGTGAAATCACAAATAGATGTAACACATTCCATACACACAAGTAGTAACCAGAAGTCTCAAGGATTATGCCCATCCAACGTAAGGCATAGGTCAACTCAGCGGCGGTTTGGAGGTCCAATCTCTACTCCCGTGCCGACTAACCTAGACCTACGATGGACTAGCAACACCGCTACTAAGTATCAACCATATACCGTGACCCGAAGTCACTATCACAATCATGAATAAGTAGACCAACGACCCATAGTCGTTGGCTCATCTCGAATCTGTCTACGATCGCACCACACCCCCTGTCAAGTGCGTCATATCTCAATAAATCAAGTCACCACACCACACCCCTGTCAAGTGTGTCACATCTCAAAGATCAAGTGTCCACACCACACCCCTGTCAAGTGTGACACATCTCATAGTATAGGCGACACCACACCCCCTGTCAAGTGTCCCTCTAACAGTATTAATATCATTGACATTAATAACAATAACAGAAATAATAACAGAAATATTAATAACGATAATATTTCACAGTCACCGTAACCCAGGTTGGTTATGCTAGCTGAACGTAAGGCGAAGGTTAACCCGACCACAGTTTGGGGGTACAATCCCTACTCCCATGTCGTCCAACCCAAGGTTACGTATAGACAGCACTACCCAACCCGGCACGTGAACAAATCAAGTACCAATATCATACAAAAGCCGGCAAAATCCTCGGCAAGACATTTATCATGACATGCCGGCAACATCCTCGGCCATGTCCCAAGTTCTTGCTATCTAAGCATGGCGTAGCAAGCGTTACTACGATATAAATTTAAGCTACCTCGACGTAGCGTTTAGACCGGCACATACCTCGGTCGAGTCACAATCTCGCTATTTATAACAAACAATAATAGCAAGTAATTCACATCATTAATCCTAACCATTGTTAGGTATATATATGCGTACATGAAGCATACTAGCATGAAGGAAGAGTCCACAAGCACAATAGAGGTCAAGTCTCACTTACCTCGAAATTCGGGCTCAAATGCCGGGAAGAATCTCCTTTCCCGCTCGCCTTGTCCGCAAAGGACTCTCCACTAGGTCTATTAAGACAAGATATAGCACATATGAGTGCTCAATTATAGCTATTTAAGCCTATAGGCATCCTAGGGTAAAAATTACCAAAATGCCCCCGGGTAGGGCCGAGCCCTAAATTTACAAAATGTACTTTTCCGGACTCCCCACGCTCCCGTGAGTCCAAAAGTACACTTAGATTCCACATGCGAGCCTTGCTCGATGTCTTTCCCCAATTCTTAAGAATCTAGGGTTCTAACCCATTTCCAAGAATCAACCCTTTGATTCTTGTGTTAATCAACATAAAGATGGATTGAAAGGGCTTACCTTAAGTGTAAGTATGATTGGGTCTTCAAGAAATACCCAAAAATCGCCTCAAGAGCTCACCAAATGATTTTTATAAGTTATGGCCCGAAATGGCCTTTTTATAGCAGTTTTTTTTTTTGCCTCTGTGACAGCTTCTTTTGAAAAAATCATAACTTTTGATAGGAATGTCCAAATGACCTGAAACGGTTCCATTAGAACCACAACTCAAAGGGCTACAACTTTCATGTTTTGAGTTTTTCCTAATTCCTTACGGATTGGCCGGAAAATAACCTTTTATCCGGCTGTTTGCTCCAAAACAGAACAGAAAAGTCGCACCAGATTTTCTACTGTTTTAGGGGAAAAACGGGACCCTACGAAGCTCGGAATGATCCCAAATTTTGCACACAAGCCATAGAATACTTGGGTGACATGCTCGTCAAGACGGAACTCAATTCGGACCTCCAGAACTCAAAAAGTGGGTCCCACGGCAAAGGTTCAATTTTTGACTTTCGCCAAAATAGCGAAATTTAACCAAACGACCTCGGAATCCAATTTCAAAAGTTGCTACAAGTCACAAATGACTATACAAACCTAACGGAACTTTCGGATCTCTTATCGGAGCTCATTTGCTCAAATCGAGCTCGGAAACCTCTTTTAACTCTTTTAAACTTCCGAAACGGGGACTTTATCAAAAGTCCTATCAAACGAGGTCCGTTTTTAATTTTGAAGGTTGCTACATATCATAAATGACGAGACGGACCTAACGGTGCGCTCGGATTTTCCATCGGGGTTCGTTTACTCAAAACGACCTATCGAAACCCCAAATTCCTTTCCGGAATTTCATAAACGGATCCTTTTCTCGAAAACCTATCAAACGGACTCCGTTTCGACTCAGATTTCACAGACGGGTCATAAATGACCTAACGGAGCTTTTGGGACTGTCGACATACAAATCGAGGTCCCGGTTCCCGTAACGACTATTTGAGGGTCGTTACAATGCAGGTCTTGTTCCTGCGTCATCTACAGACTTCCCTCACCCTTGTTCAATCCCTGTAGCACCTGGTAAAATAAATCATATTAGTAAAAAAAACTTTTGAATTAAAATCTAGTCATGCAAATAAAAAACACAAGGTATTTGAAAAAATACAACTTGTTTCAATTGTTTGTGAGTACCGCATATGATCACTAGATGGAAAAATAGTTTCCCATCGCATATTCTCATTCAAAGAAACTAACGGGTTCTTGTTGTCCACATTCCTTGACCAGAAGAAATGCTATAAGCTGGTCTTGTACTTTTAGAAATTGTAGAAATCAGAGTTCTTACGTCATATACAGACTTCCCCTGCCCTCGCCCCTTCCCTATAGCACCTTGTGCAATGAATCATATTAAAAATTTTGAATTAAAATTGAGTTATGCAAATTAAAAACACAATAAAATCGAAAAACCAACTTGTTTCAACTGTTTGGGAGTACTGCATATGATCAGTAAATGGATACAAAGCAGTTTCCAATTCCATGTGCTCTTCCTCATTAACCAAGGGGTTTTCATCCATTCCAGATTCTTGTCCATCATATGGTGTAGAATCTGATCTTTTTTTTTTTTTTTTTGTAACTTTGACTTTGGATGTATTTCATAAGTTGATCAGTAGGAATTAGAAAATCACTTTGCATAGTCTCTTTCTCAAGTGCTAAGAGATTTGCACTTTAACTAACATAAAGAGAACTCGGATGGGAAGATCTCACACCATCTCCAGACACCCCTAAGGAGATCATAGATCTTAGGCTTCGCCCTCGCCGTCGCCCTCATCCCTTCCCTATAGCACCTGGTGGAAGGAAGCAATATTTAGTTGTAGCCTTCACAGTGGATCTCACTTCATCTCCAGTCTTGGGTGGTTACATATTAAACCTGAAAGCATAAGAAAAAAGACAAGACATACATTAATGTTTTTCAACGAAGACAAGCAATATAATATAAATACTACAGTATTATCAAAAGACAAGAAACCATTCAATCAGAATGTATAATAATAAATACGCTAATGCATAAAGAAATACTTCACCTCCCCCGTTCTTTTTTGTTTATACTTCACCTCCTCCATTCTTTTTCATTTATACTTTATCTCCTATACAAGACTAACTCCCAATATGGAAGTTCAAAAAACATACTCTTCTTGTTCCAATTATCCTTTCGATTATCATGTGACAGCTTAATTCTTTTCTTTGGATCCTTTGTTAGTTGTATCCCTTCAAGATTTCACACTTGATCAAGTATCTCAGTAACAGAACACATTTTTGTGGGAGCCTTCACTCTCTTGTGCCATCAAAAGACTCCTTATCATTTCTCCATTTATGATTAAGAGGAAGATAGCGTCGATGACCCATAAAATATTGCTTCTTACTATTGGCCAGTCTAATCGACGAAGTGTCTTTGTTGCAACATGGGCACACCAATTTCCCTTTTGTGCTCCATCCCGATAAATTTCCATATGCCAGAAAGTTATTGATGGTCCATAGCAAAGACGCATGCAACTTAAAATTTTGTTTAGTCGATGCATCGAAAGTCTCAACACTAATTTCCCACAACTCCTTCAATTTCTCTATCAACGGTCGAAGATATGTGTCAATTGCATCTCCAGGACTATCTGGACCAGGAATAAGCATTGACATTATAAAATTTTCTTGTTTCATACACAACCAAGGCGGTAAGTTGTAAGGAATAAGTACCACAGGCTATATGCTATATGATGTTTTTGAATTCTGAAATGGCTGAAATCCATCACTAGCAAGTCCAAGTTGAACATTACGAGGTTCAGCAGAAAATGAGGGATGAAGTTCATCAATTGTCTTCCACGCCATTGAATCAGCAGGATACCTTATTACTCCATTATCAACTTTTTTATCATGATGCCATACTATTTGAGATGACGTCTTTGCACACATAAACAACCTCTGTAGCCTAGGCTTCAATGGAAAGTAGCGTAATGTCTTTGAGACTATCCTTATACCATTTTTATTCCTTGATTCCCCGCTATGTTTATTTATTTTCCATCTAGAAGCACCACAAACATTGCATGAGTCACAAAATTTATCCTCCTTCCAATATTAACATACAATTATTTACAGCATCAATTTTCTGGTAAGAAAGCCCAAGGTCCCGAATTACCTTCCTTGCCTCATAATATGAACCTGGCAAATTAGCTCCATCAGACAACAACTCATCCTTTAACATTTTCAATAACATTGTAAATGATTGATTACTCCAGTGGCCAATACTTTTTATGTGAAGCAATTTAATTAAAGTAAGCAACTTTGAAGTTTTTGAATTATGATATAGTGGCAACTCAAAATCTCTTAGTAGTCTATAAAATTTTTTCGCTTCATCATTTGGTTCCTCCTTAAGAAAATCATCACAATCAATGTCTGTAGTGCCATGATCAAGATTAAGATGTAAATCACTCAAAATTTCTCGTATTTCATCCTTACTCTCATATTCGTCTACTTCATTATTATCTTCATCTTCACATTCCAACACTGGCTCACCTAAACTTCACCATTGTGATACCAAAAGGTATAGTTTCTTATTATTCCAAATACCTGCAAATGCCACTCAACTATCTCACGTGTTTCTAAATTTACGTTACAACATTTTACCATGGACATGGTATTTCATCCATCTCTCCCATTCTGCTAAAAGCATAATCTAAAAAAAATTTCACCCCAGTTAAGTATGACTTATTAAGCCGATCATCAACGAGTTCCATCCATTGTTTACTAGGTGCCATAACCTTTAAATGTACATAAAAATTAAATTAGAAAAAAGGATATAGGATATTAAAAATACTCTAACACGAACATAATGTTTTATGATAAAATACACAAATAAATATAATAGATACTTTGTGACGAACTAAGTGTGTTAGTTATAGGTGTTTAGCCACATGAAGTGGATCTTTTACAAATTGACTTTAGAGTTAAGAATTATTAACTAATGACATCTATGAAACTAAAACTAATGTGATGTCTGTGAAGTACACAACAACCTTAACTTAACCAAAAAGAACTCATATACATGTCATGAAACAACATTGCTTTCAGGCATTCTCTCCAAAGATTTAATAACCTTCAACTCAAAAGTCACTTACATAATTCTTTGATAAGTTAATCCATATAGATATTCTCAACCCAAAAAAATGGTGTGCTCTTCAAGATACACACACATAAAAGCAGGCTGAGAACTGTACTGTTGGGAAAAAAATATTTCAACTAAGATGATTCTCTTATTTTTGGATCGATGAATAGTGCAAGTGTGTTCATGAATATAATAAGTAATCAATAACTTGTCAACCATACTGGAACATGCTAAAATTCAGAATTCTTTTAGTACCCTGCTTCTATTAATCTAACTAAACAAGAAGTATGGTATTGTTTTATTTAGAATATCATTCAAGACTTCACTTCCTCCATCGACAACAAAATTAACAAAGCAATAAAGCAAGTAACCAGCCGAACAGAAATTACCCTTATCAACTTCCCAAAATTAAAAATTACCCACTATCGGCCTGAGAGTCTTGAACTCTTAGCCAACTCTTCACAACAACAAAAATATTTCACAATAATTTGCTATTTTTATCCGCGAGGCAAACAGTTTGCTATCATCAAGTTTTTTCAAACCAAAAGCACATAGAATTTCAATCCGTACATTGATGAGAAGGAAGAATCAAGAACACATCAAAAGAATTATTTTCTGAAACTCAAAGAGTCAGAGCAAGACTTGAGAAAAGGCGAAGAATAAGTAGAAGAAGACAAAGGAAGCCAAGAATATTGTTTACCTTGAGAGATCAACGTCGATTCACACTCCTAGTTGAATGTCAATTCCGAACTCTTTCTGATGTTCAAGGAGTCAGATCAGTGATAAAGAGGGCCGAGAGCAGAGGAAGAATAGGTAGAAGAAGATGGAGAGAGCTAGAAATTTTTTACCTTGAAACCCAATTGAACCAATATGTTTACAATAGAGAGAAATCAGTGTTAAAACTCCTAGGGTTTTTAGTTAGCAGGAATTGAAAAGGCTGAGTTTATCTTTTTTTTTTTTAGAAGGGCTCCCTTTTTAGATTTAGTGTTTAAATTAATATATTTTAGTTTTTTATTTAGTTTGGCGCCTCAGCCCGCACATCCAATTGGGTGTTAAGGACAAGATATTGCATTTTTTATAGACCAGATTTTAATCTCTTCCTTAAATTAAAATAAAATAAGAAATTAAGGACCAGAACTAATACTAGTCCTTATAACATCACTTTTATGGACCATATTTCTTACCTGTCCCTAAGTGGTCGTCCCTATTGAGCAGTTTTCTTGCAGTGATAGGAGAGCATGAAGGTCGAGGATTAGGGTAGAATGTTAGATTGTAGTCGAGAGTTATAGGCTATATCTGCATTAGTATGATTCGTATATATTTGCTATTTCTATTCGATTCTTTATTTGTATTGCATGCTTATTATTGTTCACTTAGGTTATATTTAGTTTTTGTGTCTAGAGCTGCTATTATGTTTCATCTTGCTGTCTCTTATTACATATGTTTACAAATTATTTCTCTCTATCCGAGGGTCTTTCAGAAACAGCCTCTCCACCTTAATGGGGGTAAGGTCTGCGTAGATCTCACCTTTCTCAGACCCCACTTGTGGGATTACATTGGGTTTGTTGTTGTTGTTTCTTAAGAATGCCTGTAATGAATAGTGTTGTATTCAAAAGAATTCAATTGTATATTGTGAGCCCTACGTGCTGTTGATATTAATGAAGCAGTTGTTCATCAATATTTTTATGCATACTTGCATAGTTACTTCTAGTGTTGTCAAGCAGCATGTTTGTGGGTGCCTTTCTGGGCTAGTGTCTTTTAAAGATGGGTGTGCGCACCGTTGGGCGCTTCATTGCATCAGTAATGACGACTTTATACTGCATCCACAATGGGACATCTTTAGCCCGTTGTATATAACGAGACATTTTTGCATTCAAGTTAGAACATCTTTGCTTGTTTACTCGAGTATTTTAAGACTTTCTAGCACTATGCGAGTGGGCGTCCCCACTGACATGTAGGTGCAATTTGTTGAATTAAAGATTTCAACTTACGAGTGATGTCTGGTGGCTGAACTAGAAAGTGGTCTAGCTTTAAGTGAGCAATGTACTCTACTTTTATTATGGAAAATGAGTGTATTAATTCAACATAAGTTGTGCTGGGGCTATGAATATTTGGATTTTATATGGATCTGATTGTAAAACTGACTAGATAGAAAGCAGTTTTATTGATTGAAGAGGCGCGAAGCCAAATAAGAACGTAACATAAAGACGAAGCTAAGTGCCGTATAAAGTAATGATAAAAATGAAGAACAAGAAAAAAGAAAATACATGTCGCGAGTATGTAGGTCCAGTTGACCTTTCAAGAGTAGTACTTCTTAAGCCGGATGATAGATGTACCTTTCTTGCCTTCGGGTATTCCTCCATGCTTAATGGAGAGCTAGTCTTCTAAAGGCCCAGAAGTGTATCCGTAATTTCCTCACCGGCTAGTGCTGGATCCCGGCGTGTAACTTGTGGGCTGCTAACCACTCGGTATTCTAGTTCTCTGTTAATCAAACACTAGTGTATTGCCTGTTTTTGCAGCTTGTCTGCTTTCTGCCTTGTCTTCAGGGAGTATTCCCATGTCCAGGTACTCCAGCAGTGTAGCATGCCAACTCAAAATGGATTCTGTATTTGGAACTTCGGCGTTCATCAGGTCCGCAGAGGTTAGCTTGACCACTGTCAGCTGACCTCCCGAGTTGGTGCTTGTATCTTAGTTGCTTCATCGTCTTCTAGGACTTCCTCCCTATAAATAAACTTCCATTTTTTGAAAAATTTTCAGGAGAGCCTTCTTCTTGGCTTCCCGGTCTGGTGTACAGACGTCTTCTGCGGTAAAGATTTGGTTTATTCGATCGGCCACCAATCGAGATCCATAATAGAGGCTGACCTCCCTGGCCCCGAATATGTAGGCTAAGTCAAGAGCTTGAATTATGGCTTCATATTCTGCTTCGGCACTTGAGTATTTTTAACCTTTCAAAAGATCTTCCCGGTTGGTGTTTTGATACATAAATCAAGTTTGACCCCCTCTCCTTTGAGGTCTACGGCCATAAGGATTACCTGTGCCTGGGTCCAATCTTTTCTGCACTCTTTATTGGCTCCTCTGCTTTTGATTCTAATTCTTTAACAAAATCTGTGGTGAAACGCTCTAGGGCTTGCATTCTGATGGCCGTTCGTGGCTGATAAATGATATCATATTTTCCCAGCTCCTCGGCCCATTCTGCTAACCTCTTTGAAAGTCTGGGTTTAGACAGTATGATTAGCAGTGGTGCTGAAGAAACCACGCTGACTGTATGATTGAGGAAATACTGACGCGGGAGATGTCTATCTGCCCATAAGAGTCCTTACTAGCATATTTTATGAGAGTCCTTACTAGCATATTTTATGAGAGTCCTTACTAGCATATTTTATGAGAAACTATTTACCGTCTTGTTCTCGTGCAAGGACAGCATTTCACGTCTTATTCGAGATTGTGATGTATAACAGTAGGTGATTCCCTTGAACTGGTTCAATTATCGTCAGAAGCTGTAAGAGATGTACCTTTGCTCAAGTTAACACTAGATAACAATGTAACGGCTACCAGGGTTCTTCGTGCTTTATCAATAATTAAGAGAATTGATACCACAATTCTACGACCTTAGGAATTAAGTGATTCATCTCCGATACCCGTTCTCTTAATTATCCTACAGCTATTCTGGCCCTTCGCTCGGTGGATTCATCCCATAATGACTCCCCATTGATCATATTCACCTCGACATTTGGCCTTATATCAAGATTCCTTCCCTGTGTCGTATATCTGCTCACTCCGTAAGTCACTGATCCCTTGTGGTGCTGGGTATTTGAAGACTTGGTGAAGTGTTGAGGGTACTCTCCTTACGCTATGTATCTACGAACATCCTAGGATAACACCATATCAGAGATTGCAATCCAGTACCTGGAAGGGTGTTATGCTCGTCGCACCCGGAATACTGACAGACATAGTTATTTCCCCGACTGGCTTCTCACAAGGCGCCATTGAAGTTGGTAATTCTACAGGGGCCTGGAATCATCTGCCAATGCTGGCTTGTCTTTCGTAGTATCTCCCATCGAATGATCCTGACATCACTTCCTAAGTAAACCAGGGCTCGTTTAATCTGAAAATCGAGTACCTTGATCGAGACTATGAGAACGTCTTGATTCTCCTCTTCCTCAATTACTGGGCTGAACGCAATCTGACTAGCGGGCAGCTCCAGTGCTTCAGTCCCCCAAGTATTGATAAATCCAGCGATTGTGAAGATTGCATTTATGCTCCGCTTAGCTTTAGGGTTGGGCGCTCTTGACCACCTTGCTCATTCTTCTATCAAGTCCCTAAGATGTCCTTTCTTCAACAAGTGCTCAATTTCCAGCATCAAGGCCTTGCAGTCGTTTGTGGCGTGCCATTGCTTCGATGAAAATCACAATAAGGCAGTGAGCTTCTTCCAGATGTTCCCTTTATAGCGGGTGGCAAAAGTACCCTAGAGCCTAGCTTCCCAAAGTGCTGGGCAACCAGCTCTACAACGTTCACCCTCAACTTGAAATCTTGGAAGCTGCGTGGTTCTTGTTTTTCTAGTGAGGTTTGCTGCCTCTAGAACTACTTTGCCTCTAGTTCTGCATGATTCTTTGAAGCTTCTCGGTGTAACTCTGATGTAGGGCGCTCGATGTGGTCACGGGGTGTTGAGTAAGACTCTAATGTAACTCTCGCATGGCCAATGAGCCTCTGGAATTCAGACTCTTAGCAAAGGCTACCACAGGGATGTTATGGGGATCAGGAGGGAGCTCTATGCGTTACCTCTGGAGTCGCTCAAGGTAATCCTTTAATAGCTCATCTCCGCACGTACGGATCTCAAAGATGTCTTCCATGCGTTTCAACAGCTTACGGGCTCCGAAATTCGCCTTCTTGAACAGATCCTAAATAAACCAGGAATCATCTGGAATCATCTGCCAATGCTGGCTTGTCTTTCGTAGTATCTCCCATCGAATGATCCTGACATCACTTCCTAAGTAAACCAGGGCTCGTTTAATCTGAAAATGGAGTACCTTGATCAAGACTATGAGAACGTCTTGATTCTCCTCTTCCTCAATTACTGGGCTGAACGCAATCTGACTAGCGGGCAGCTCCAGTGCTTCAGTCCCCCAAGTATTGATAAATCCAGCTATTGTGAAGATTGCATTTATGCTCCGCTTAGCTTTAGGGTTGGGCGCTCTTGACCACCTTGCTCATTCTTCTATCAAGTCCCTAGGATGTCCTTTCTTCAACAAGTGCTCAATTTCCAGCATCAAGGCCTTGCAGTCGTTTGTGGCGTGCCATTGCTTCGATGAAAATCACAATAAGGCAGTGAGCTTCTTCCAGATGTTCCCTTTATAGCGGGTGGCAAAAGTACCCTAGAGCCTAGCTTCCCAAAGTGCTGGGCAACCAGCTCTACAGCGTTCACCCTCAACTTGAAATCTTTGAAGCTGCGTGGTTCTTGTTTTTCTAGTGAGGTTTGCTGCCTCTAGAACTACTTTGCCTCTAGTTCTGCATGATTCTTTGAAGCTTCTCGGTGTAACTCTGATGTAGGGCGCTCGATGTGGTCACGGGGTGTTGAGTAAGACTCTAATGTAACTCTCGCATGGCCAATGAGCCTCTGGAATTCAGACTCTTAGCAAAGGCTACCACAGGGATGTTATGGGGATCTGGAGGGAGCTCCATGCGTTCCCTCTGGAGTCGCTCTAGGTAATCCTTTAATAACTCATCTCCGCGCGTACGGATCTCAAAGATGTCTTCCATGCGTTTCAACAGCTTACGGGCTCCGAAATTCGCCTTCTTGAACAGATCCTAAATAAACCAGGAATCATCTGGAATCATCTGCCAATGCTGGCTTGTCTTTCGTAGTATCTCCCATCGAATGATCCTGACATCACTTCCTAAGTAAACCAGGGCTCATTTAATCTGAAAATTGAGTACCTTGATCGAGACTATGAGAACGTCTTGATTCTCCTCTTCCTCAATTACTGGGCTGAACGCAATCTGACTAGCGGGCAGCTCCAGTGCTTCAGTTCCCCAAGTATTGATAAATCCAGCTATTGTGAAGATTGCATTTATGCTCCGCTTAGCTTTAGGGTTGGGCGCTCTTGACCACCTTGCTCATTCTTCTATCAAGTCCCTAAGATGTCCTTTCTTCAACAAGTGCTCAATTTCCAGCATCAAGGCCTTGCAGTCGTTTGTGGCGTGCCATTGCTTCGATGAAAATCACAATAAGACAGTGAGCTTCTTCCAGATGTTCCTTTTATAGCGGGTGGCAAAAGTACCCTAGAGCCTAGCTTCCCAAAGTGCTGGGCAACCAGCTCTACAGCGTTCACCCTCAACTTGAAATCATTGAAGCTGTGTGGTTCTTGTTTTTCTAGTGAGGTTTGCTGCCTCTAGAACTACTTTGCCTCTAGTTCTGCATGATTCTTTGAAGCTTCTCGGTGTAACTTTGATGTAGGGCGCTCGATGTGGTCACGGGGTGTTGAGTAAGACTCCAATGTAACTCTCGCATGGCCAATGAGCCTCTGGAATTCAGACTCTTAGCAAAGGCTACCACAGGGATGTTATGGGGATCTGGAGGGAGCTCCATGCGTTCCCTCTGGAGCAGCTCTAGGTCATCCTTTAATAGCTCATCTCCGCGCGTACGGATCTCAAAGATGTCTTCCATGCGTTTCAACAGCTTACGGGCTCCGAAATTCGCCTTCTTGAACAGATCCTAAATAAACCAGGAATCATCTGGAATCATCTGCCAATGCTGGCTTGTCTTTCGTAGTATCTCCCATCGAATGATCCTGACATCACTTCCTAAGTAAACCAGGCTCGTTTAATCTGAAAATCGAGTACCTTGATCGAGACTATGAGAACATCTTGATTCTCCTCTTCCTCAATTACTGGGCTGAACGCAATCTGACTAGCGGGCAGCTCCAGTGCTTCAGTCCCCCAAGTATTGATAAATCCAGCTATTGTGAAGATTGCATTTATGCTCCGCTTAGCTTTAGGGTTGGGCGCTCTTGACCACATTGCTCATTCTTCTATCAAGTCCCTAAGATGTCCTTTCTTCAACAAGTGCTCAATTTCCAGCATCAAGGCCTTGCAGTCGTTTGTGGCGTGCCATTGCTTCGATGAAAATCACAATAAGACAGTGAGCTTCTTCCAGATGTTCCTTTTATAGCGGGTGGCAAAAGTACCCTAGAGCCTAGCTTCCCAAAGTGCTGGGCAACCAGCTCTACAGCGTTCACCCTCAACTTGAAATCATTGAAGCTGTGTGGTTCTTGTTTTTCTAGTGAGGTTTGCTGCCTCTAGAACTACTTTGCCTCTAGTTCTGCATGATTCTTTGAAGCTTCTCGGTGTAACTTTGATGTAGGGCGCTCGATGTGGTCACGGGGTGTTGAGTAAGACTCCAATGTAACTCTCGCATGGCCAATGAGCCTCTGGAATTCAGACTCTTAGCAAAGGCTACCACAGGGATGTTATGGGGATCTGGAGGGAGCTCCATGCGTTCCCTCTGGAGCAGCTCTAGGTCATCCTTTAATAGCTCATCTCCGCGCGTACGGATCTCAAAGATGTCTTCCATGCGTTTCAACAGCTTACGGGCTCCGAAATTCGCCTTCTTGAACAGATCCTAAATAAACCAGGAATCATCTGGAATCATCTGCCAATGCTGGCTTGTCTTTCGTAGTATCTCCCATCGAATGATCCTGACATCACTTCCTAAGTAAACCAGGCTCGTTTAATCTGAAAATCGAGTACCTTGATCGAGACTATGAGAACATCTTGATTCTCCTCTTCCTCAATTACTGGGCTGAACGCAATCTGACTAGCGGGCAGCTCCAGTGCTTCAGTCCCCCAAGTATTGATAAATCCAGCTATTGTGAAGATTGCATTTATGCTCCGCTTAGCTTTAGGGTTGGGCGCTCTTGACCACATTGCTCATTCTTCTATCAAGTCCCTAAGATGTCCTTTCTTCAACAAGTGCTCAATTTCCAGCATCAAGGCCTTGCAGTCGTTTGTGGGGTGCCATTGCTTCGATGAAAATCACAATAAGGCAGTGAGCTTCTTCCAGATGTTCCCTTTATAGCGGGTGGCAAAAGTACCCTAGAGCCTAGCTTCCCAAAGTGCTGGGCAACCTGCTCTACAGCGTTCACCCTCAACTTGAAATCTTTGAAGCTGCGTGGTTCTTGTTTTTCTAGTGAGGTTTGCTGCCTCTAGAACTACTTTGCCTCTAGTTCTGCATGATTCTTTGAAGCTTCTCGGTGTAACTCTGATGTAGGGCGCTCGATGTGGTCACGGGGTGTTGAGTAAGACTCTAATGTAACTCTCGCATGGCCAATGAGCCTCTGGAATTCAGACTCTTAGCAAAGGCTACCACAGGGATGTTATGGGGATCTGGAGGGAGCTCCATGCGTTCCCTCTGGAGTCGCTCTAGGTAATCCTTTAATAGCTTATCTCCGCGCGTACGGATCTCAAAGATGTCTTCCATGCGTTTCAACAGCTTACGGGCTCCGAAATTCGCCTTCTTGAACAGATCCTAAATAAACCAGGAATCATCTGGAATCATCTTCCAATGCTGGCTTGTCTTTCGTAGTATCTCCCATCGAATGATCCTGACATCACTTCCTAAGTAAACCAGGGCTCGTTTAATCTGAAAATTTAATACCTTGATCGAGACTATGAGAACGTCTTGATTCTCCTCTTCCTCAATTACTGGGCTGAACGCAATCTGACTAGCGGGCAGCTCCAGTGCTTCAGTCCCCCAAGTATTGATAAATCCAGCTATTGTGAAGATTGCATTTATGCTCCGCTTAGCTTTAGGGTTGGGCGCTCTTGACCACCTTGCTCATTCTTCTATCAAGTCCCTAAGATGTCCTTTCTTCAACAAGTGCTCAATTTCCAGCATCAAGGCCTTGCAGTCGTTTGTGGCGTGCAATTGCTTCGATGAAAATCACAATAAGACAGTGAGCTTCTTCCAGATGTTCCCTTTATAGCGGGTGGCAAAAGTACCCTAGAGCCTAGCTTCCCAAAGTGCTGGGCAACCAGCTCTACAGCGTTCACCCTCAACTTGAAATCATTGAAGCTGCGTGGTTCTTGTTTTTCTAGTGAGGTTTGCTGCCTCTAGAACTACTTTGCCTCTAGTTCTGGATGATTCTTTGAAGCTTCTCAGTGTAACTCTGATGTAGGGCACTCGATGTTGTCACGGGGTGTTGAGTAAGACTCTAATGTAACTCTCGCATGGCCAATGAGCCTCTGGAATTCAAACTCTTAGCAAAGGCTACCACATGGATGTTATGGGGATCTGTAGGGTGCTCCATGCGTTCCCTCTGGAGCCGCTCTAGGTAATCCTTTAATAGCTCATCTCCGCACGTACGGATCTCAAAGTTGTCTTCCATGCGTTTCAACAGCTTACGGGCTCCGAAATTCGCCTTCTTGAACAGATCCTAAATAAACCAGGAATCATCTGGAATCATCTGCCAATGGTGGCTTGTCTTTCGTAGTATCTCCCATCGAATGATCCTGACATGACTTCCTAAGTAAACCAGGGCTCGTTTAATCTGAAAATCGAGTACCTTGATCGAGACTATGAGAACATCTTTGTTATACTTTAAGCACCTCCTAAGGACACTAGAAGGGGGGGGTTGAATAGTGTCCTCCGATTTTTGTTGTAAGAACCCTGTTCTTCCGTAGTAGAACAAGGTTCCTCAGTTCTATTTTATGCAAACTGTACTTAAGAACCCACTTCAAAACATTCACCAAGAACACAAGGATTTTACGTGGAAAACTCCTTGCTCAAGGGAGAAAAACCACGACCCACACTCTGGGATTTTGAATCTCAATCCACTAACACAAGAGCAACGTTTCAGATTACAGACTCTGTAACCAAGGGACTACACTCTAGACCCTAATCACTGACCAAAGCTAAACTCTAGCTTTTTCTAGTAATCACAAAGTAGTTTGCCTAATACATATGCTTCTGAAATAAGCTAATAGACAAAACAATGAACACTTGTAACAAAGACAACTTACAACTCGATGAACCTAGACAAGAGATCTAGACTCAAATACTCAGCATGCAAACCAGTTGTCTTCTTTAGTTTTCCAACGTAGACAGTTCTTCAGATCACCTCTATATGCTCTCGACTCTCTACTCGAAAAACTAACTTCGGCTGTCTCTTCTACTTGCTTTTATATAGGTCTTACAACCCTAGTTGAGTCCTGCTGGGAATGCTTTTAATTATGGCAATATCAGATTCGCAGTAACTCTTTTCCATGTTAAAGTGTAACTCTTGTCCACACTTGAAAGATACAGCCTGGACACCGCCTCTTTTAGTCTGACTAGGTTACGTCCACAACCACGCGCCACTACTCCTAGTTCCACAGGGATTTGCAACCCGTAATCTTTTCGATCAAGCGTGTCCTTCATCTCAAGGACAATGTTCTTCTCCTGAACCTCAGTGTCCTTCTCGTTTGTCATACTTCAAAACCAGCTTTCAACAAATTCCCCCTTTTTGATGATGACAAACAAATGTTGCCCAAGAACCTACATAACATATACCAAAAACAAGAACGAAAATAACAGAACAATAAAAACAGATGAGTTAGGTCACAAACACCCCAGCATTCCTACTTCCCCCTTTTGGCATCATCGAAAAGATTCAAAGACCTGCAGGAACCTGTCAGTTTAATCTAAACTAGAGCACAAGGCAACTCATCAGCATTAAGAACATAGGTATATGAAAATAAGGGCCCAACAAGGAACCAGGCACTGAAACAGGAAACAGTCGCAAACATAAGAAATTTAAAATCACATCCAGAGGGTGACAGCAGCACCACTCTATTTAGTTACACAACAAAAATTGAAATTGTCTTAATTATCCAAATCATGCAATCAAGGGAGAATAGGGAGGAGGAAAGATCAGGTGGGGTAGGAAAAGAGAAAAATAGGAGGACAGGACTGGAAGAATCACAGCTGAAGGTTGAAGTGCTTAACGAGTGCCTCAAGTTGTTTCGTATTTTTGGCCTTCTCCATCACCAGCTCGGCCTCATACTTGTGGCAATCAATCTTCAAGCGATCAATTTCTTGATCCTTCACCTTCAACTGTCTGTGCAGTTCAGCATTTTCTTCATTAACTTCAAGAACCATTTTCTCCAGTTCCTGCACAGCACCAACGGCCTCATCAGGTCCAAACTCTTCACTGTCCTCTGACTCCTCCTGCTTTACCTGCATTGGCCTCTTGGAAGCCCTGCTTTCTTGAAAGAAGTCACAGCTCTTCAGCACATTTACCCCAAACCTCTGATGAATAGTTGGCTTCTTCCCTGCACCTAAAGGCACTCCAAAATGCTCAAGAATCTGATGGATGATGTAAGAATGCACAAGAGAGTGTGGCTTCTGATCAGTATCACAGATTCTCTTTATGTGCCTAATAATGAGCCCAGGCAAATTTATTTTTACCCCTCTGTCCATCAGATCCATATAGGTCAGATCAAGAGCACTAGCCTCACAATTCCTTTCCCCCCTAGGCAGAAGAAACCTATGCACAAACTCAAACAAAAGCTGATGTGCAGGCTCCATCTCCTTTTTCTCAACCTTCCTCTCCTTCCTCAATCTAGGTTTCCCTGAAAACTTTCTCACAACATCTAAAGGAGTAACTCTATCTGTTCTCTTTGGCCATTTTAGCTTGACATACCTGCAATACCCTTCAGCAGGTACATCCAGAATTACCCCCAGTTCAGGTCTCCCAAATTCAATCTCCACTTCTTTTACAGTGGTAAACACCCTCCTGGCTACTACCCTGCAATTTGTATAAAACTCCCTGACTTCATCCACAAACAGCTTCCTGTCATTGTTTCCAAACAAGCTCAACCAACCCTGATCTCCTATCATCCTCAACAAGGATTTCATATGAAACTCCTTTTCATCATACAGTATACTCCCTGGCAGCACCTGATGTCTAGAAAAGAAGGCTTCCCTATCCACTTCTTTTCTTTTCTTCTTACTCTCCACCTCACTGTCAGTATCCGAATCACTGGGTTCCACATAACTCCCAGCTTCACTTTCCTCCTCTTCCTCACCAGCTCTCTTCTCCTCTTCTTCTTTCTTCTTCTCTTCTTCCCTCATCTTCACATTTTTTACTGTCTTTCCTATCTTTTCAATCCTCTCCATCTGCATTTTGAAAGCCGACCTAGTACCAACTCTCCTGACCACAGGCTCACTAGCCCCTTGGTCACCTCCTTCACTATCTTCATCTACCAGTCTAGACTTCAACACTGGTTTCCCATCTCTCACCAACCTTCTTCTCTTTTCAGGCTCTACTTTATTTTCTTTTACAAACACCACCTCATCCTCCTCTTCCTCACCTGTCACCTTCTCATCTTCTGCCCCAAATTTTCTTTTCTTTTTTAATTTTTTCTCTTCCTTGTCACTCTCTTGTTTTTCAACAACAACTTCCTTGTTTCCATCTTCATCAGATTCTGTCCAGCTAAAATCTGCATCATCAGCTCTAGTAGGGTTTAGAACAGGAACAGGTTCTTGTCCTTCTCCCCCTGGAACTTTCAGCAGTAGCAGTTCCATCACCCTCAGGGCCTTTAGGCACAGAATCCTCTAAACACACCCCTGTTCCACTCACATCTTTACTTGACTCACCAATATCTTTTCTCAGAGATTCATCATTATCCAGTTCCCTCAACTGTTCTTCTATTTTTTCGGCTATATTTAACTCGCCTCTAGACACACCGTCTACACCATCCTGCACATCTTCTCTAGGTTCATTCTCTTTAGTTACTTGTTGCTCCTCACGTGGGTTCCCCCTATCTATATTGTCCCTCTGCTCAACATTTACTATTTTATCTAATTCAGCAACTAGGGTTTCAGTTTCTACAATGCCAGGACTGACTATATCAACTGAACCAACAGGTGTAGATGGAGTAGGATCAGAAAGTACCTCAGGTAACGGTTGAGATGAACTTTGAGTAGTGGGTGTTGAAGGAACGGCTCTTGATTTTATCTTCTTGACCAGTTTCTTGTCCCCCTTTTTGAGAAATTTTAGGCGAGCCCTAGCAATTCTTTCAGCAAGAGTGGATGGAGGTGGTCTTTCAGACATCTTGAAGAATTTTGTAAAGATTTCTGAGTTTGTTGACGGTTTATCTATTTTAGGGCTTGAGAGAATTTTGATGTTCAATTGAAAGTGGTGGATGAGATTATGAGAGATTGAAGGAGTGCTGTAGAAAGAGAGAGGGTTTTGGTGAAGTGACAGTGTCTAGGGAAAAGAATAATGAGTATAAAGAGGAGCAGCTTTTTGAACTTTTTGAGAACCGGGAGAAGTTAAGGGATTTGACGGTTATGAACTTGATTTAAATATACCCTTTTCAAGAAGTGGGGTCCAAGCAATTTAAAAGGAGTTCTATCCTAAAAAGGAATGTGTTCCTATAATTTTGGACAGTTATGAGAATATGGAGAATCTCCCATGATGCACGTACAATAGGCAATTTTAATTCCAGTTGTGATAACTAACAAATAGAGTAAGTTTTACTGTACCTGGACACGATTCCTCACGTTAAGACTGGTTCCTCCTCAGTACACAGTAGGTTCTTCATGGGATCACATTATTTGTACCTAATGCCCAAAACACTAAAAACGAGTGTACTTACTCAAGTACAAATTTAGTCCAGATAGTAATGACAAATTCCTAACAGACACTTTTACTACTAAACTAGCCAATCACCAGGGGATTACCTGCTGGGTCATCCGTGTATTTTGGTCATCCCTAACTCCAACCTGTTCCTCTCGAACTGCACCTTGTTCAAAGCTTTGGTAAATATGTCAGCAATTTGATCTTCAGTCCTGCATGAATTCATAGTGATTAGACCCTTTTCTACATTGTCTCTCAGAAAGTGATGTCTAATATCAATATGTTTGGTCCTTTTGTGTTGGACTGGGTTCTTGGCAATGTTCACAGCACTAGTGTTGTCACAAAAGATTGGCACTGCCCCACACTTGATTCCAAAATCCTCCAGTTGCTGCTTGATCCATAGCAATTGTGAGCAGCATGAAGCAGCTGCCACATACTCAGCTTCAGCAGTTGACAAAGCAACAGAGTTTTGTTTCTTTGTAGCCCATGACACCAAGCAAGGACCTAAGAAGTGTGCCATCCCCGAAGTGCTTTTCCTATCAACCAAATGACCTGCATAATCTGCATCAGCAAAACCAATTAGTTCAAAAGTTCCACCTCTGGGATACCAAAGGCATAGATCCTGAGTCCCTTTCAAGTATCTCAGAATTCTCTTCACAGCTGTCAAGTGTGATTCCTTAGGTTTTGACTGAAATCTGGCACACAGTCCTACGCTGTAGACTATGTCAGGTCGACTTGCTGTGAGATAAAGAAGTGAGCCGATGATTCCTCTATACTTGGTCTCATTAGTCGAAGGACCAAGTTCATCCATATCGAGCTTTGTTCCAGGAGCAATAGGAGTAGTCATCTCCTTAGCTCCTTCCATGTTAAACTTCTTCAACAATTCCTTGACATATTTTTGCTGGTGTATCATAGTTCCTTCCTGCGTCTGCTTTATCTGCAACCCAAGGAAGAAATTCAATTCACCCATCATGCTCATTTCAAACTCACTTCCCATCAGGTCAGCAAAACCTTTGCTCAGCTCCTCATCAGTGGCTCCAAAGATGATATCATCGACGTACACTTGAACTACCAGCAGATCCTTTCCTTGCTTCTTGAGAAATAGTGTGTTGTCAATTTTACCTCTTGAAAAGCCATTTTTCATCAAGAACCCTGAGAGTCTTTCATACCAGGCTCTAGGAGCTTGCTTCAAACCATACAGAGCCTTGTCCAGTTTGTACACATGATCAGGGAATTCATTGTTCACAAAACCTGGAGGCTGTACTACATAGACTTCTTCATTTAGGTATCCATTCAAGAAGGCACTCTTCACATCCATCTGATACAGTGTGAATTCCATGTATGTAGCAAAAGCAATCAGCATTCTAATGGCTTCCATTCGTGCCACTGGTGCAAATGTTTCATCATAATCTATTCCTTCTTCTTGACTGTAGCCCTGAACAACCAACCTTGCCTTGTTTCTTGTAACTATGCCATGTTCATCCAGCTTATTTCTGAACACCCATTTAGTTCCAATTATGGATCTGTCCTTTGGTTTAGGAACTAGGTGCCACACTTTGCTTCTTTCAAATTGATGAAGTTCCTCCTGCATAGCTATAATCCAATCTGGATCTTCTAGAGCTTCTTTGACATTTTTTGGTTCCAAGGCTGAGAGGAAAGCAAAGAATGCACAGAAGTTCTTTAATGCTGACCTAGTCATAATTCCTGTATCCAGTTCAGATAGAACATTCTCCAGAGGGTGAGAACTTTGATATTTCCATGGCTTGATCTGAATCTGATTAGAAGAACCTGCAGCATCGTCTTGAGTAAATTCTTCTTGACTTTCTTGATCTTCAGCTTCATCAGAAGTTCCCCCTGTCAAGTTGACTCCTTCATCGGACATGACTTTGCTCTCCTTTTCATCCGAGTCCTCCAGTTCATCTATGCTTTCTTCTCTTCTTAAGCCAATCACCTGATCATCTGCATCATCTTCTCCTATTTCCTTATCTGATTCATCGAACACAACATGCATACTTTCTTCTACTACTTGTGTTCTTCTGTTGAGTACCTTGTATGCCTTACTTTGAGTGGAGTATCCCAGGAATATTGCCTCATCACTCCTAGCATCAAACTTTCCCAAGGGTTCCTTGCCATTGTTGTGAACAAAGCATTTGCACCCAAAAGGCCTTAGGTGGGCAATGCTTGGCTTTCTACCTCTGAGTAACTCATATGGAGTTTTGTCAAGAATGGCTCTGATGGAACACCTATTTAGCAAGTAACATGCAGTGTTTACAGCTTCAGCCCAGAAGTTTCTTGCTAGTCCACTTGACAGCAGCATGGTTCTAGCCATATCCTCCAACGACCTGTTCTTCCTCTCAACCACCCCGTTTTGTTGGGGAGTTCTTGGTGCTGAAAAGTTGTGATCTATGTTGTTCCCTGCACAGTACTCAGAAAATTTTGAGTTTTCAAACTCAGTTCCATGATCTGTTCGAATACTGATGAGTTCAAGACTTAGCCTTTTCTGAACCACACCAGCCCAGTCTTTAAAGTTCTCAAAAGCTTCATCCTTAGAGGCCAAGAACAAGGTCCATGTATACCTTGAGTAGTCGTCAACAATCACGAACACAAACCTCTTTCCTCCTCTGCTTTTTACTCTCATAGGTCCACACAAATCCATATGTACCAGCTCCAGTGGCTTAGATGTGCTTACCACTTTCTTTGACTTGAATGACGTTCTTACATGCTTTCCCTTTACACAAGCATCACACACTTTTATGTTTTCAAACTTCTTGTTTGGCAATCCACGAACCAGTTCCTTCGAGGCTAGCTTATTTAATTGAGTGAGACTTGCATGACCCAGTCTTTTGTGCCACAGCTGAGAGTCGCTTTCTTGTACATTCAAGCATGTCAGGTTGTTTTCAGGTAAGGACCTCAGTGATGCCTTGTACACATTGTTCACTCTTTTTCCTTCCATTACCACTTCTCCACTCTGTAGGTTCTTCACGATGCATCCTACAGATGAGAAGCTCACTTCGTTTCCTCTGTCACATAGTTGAGAGATGCTCAGTAAATTGTGTCTAAGACCATCCACACAATACACATTTTCAATTGCATGCTCAAGAGATCTCCCAATCTTCCCAATGCCTACTATCTGACCACTTTTTCCTCCTCCGAAGGCCACACTGCCTCCTTGAAATGCTGCGAGTGAGAGAAAGTTTCTTCTATCTCCCGTCATGTGCCTAGAACAACCGCTATCAAGAATCCAGCTTGAGTTGTTCTCCCTCACTCCAGCCTGCAAAACAATTAGAGGTTAGCCTTAGGAACCCAGACAAGCTTGGGTCCCTTCTTATGAGAAAATGGATAAATCAGATCTTGTTTGGCCCATTTGGGTAAAACACAATTTTTATTCTTGGCCCTTGCCTTGGTAATGTTAACACACTTTTGTTTAGTATGACCGGTTTGACCACAGAAAGTGCATAACATGTTGCAAGGTAATCCCACATATTTGCTTTTAGGATTATATGGAGGCAAGGGCTTCTTGAATCCTAAACCTTGTTTTCCTTTATTTTGATTTTCAAGGACCCAATGCATTGCTTCTGAAGACTTATTCCATTTTGTAAGCCTGGTAAGTTCAAGTTTTGAGTTTTCAACCTTCTGATTTAACATCTTATTTTTTTCAATTTCTTGGTTTAAAATCTCATTTGTCCTTTTCAATTCATCTTCCAGAAAGGTTTGAACTTCACTCATAACTTGCTTACCATTCTTACTCTCTCTCAACTGTCTACATTCTAATTCAAGCTCAGTGATCTTAGAGTTTGACACAAGAGTCTGTCCTTTCATGATGGCATTTGTTTCTTCAAGCTCAATGTTCTGTTCTAGGAGACTCTTGTGCTTAGTTCTAAGATCACCCAATTCTTCAATTAATTTATCTTTTTCAAGCTTTTCTTTTTCATATCCTTCAATCAATGTGGCTGTGATTAGGATTAGATTTTCAGAAGAGTATGTATGTAAAGTTTCCTTAAGATCAGATAAACATACCTCTGCTGAACCGTCAGCTTCCTTTCCTTCAGTTGCCATGAGGGCAGAGTCCTTCTTGGTGTTGTCAGCTATGTACAACTCCTTCAGTTTCTTCCATATCTCCTTGGCTGATTTACATTCCTGTATCTGTCCGAGCACATCATCTGTAAGTCCTCTTCTTAGATAGCCCTCAGCCTTGGAGTTTGCTTGTAGCCAGTCCAGATCTTGTGGATCCAGTTCTTCTACTTTCTTGGGTACCAAGACTCCATTTGCTGCTCTCTTCACTGGAACATGAGGTCCTCTTTTCACAATTAGCCACAGACTATAATCAGTCGCTTGCAAGAAATTCTTCATTTGTTTCTTCCAATAATTGTAATGAGTCCCATTGAACACTAGTGGCTTTGATGGATCTCTTCCCCATTTTGCCTCAAGAGGATGTTCTTCGTCAGAACTAACATCCGTCATTCCTGCTAATGCTAGTGGTGAGTCATCGTCAGCTTCCTTCTCGTGATCAGACTCACTGTCAGTTGGTCCCCATGTGGCATAGAAAGCTTCCTTCTTTTTCCTTCGTTCTGCTCTGAAGTTTGGGGGCCGTCTTGACTTCTTTCTATCTGCATTGTTTTCCTTTGTGGTTTCCTTTTCCTTTTCCTTAGCAGCTCTGTTCTTCATCCACTCTATTTCCCACATTGGGCAATCCATGACAGCATGATCCTTCTTGAAGCATTTGAAGCATCCAGAGTAGTCAGGACTGTCAACTATGTTCTTCCTGCTAGAGCTCTCCTTGTTCCCTCGTTTAAATCCTTTAAACCTTCCCAGATTGAGTTTTTGTCTTAGAGCACTTACCATTGCAGCTTCCACTGATTGAAGATCAACATATTCATCAGCTTCTTCTGTTGCTTCCAGTGCAAGGGTCTTTTCCTTCTTTGCTGCAGGTTTAGCCTTTGAGTCCTTCATCATCTCGTGCGTCTTCAGACTTCCAACCAGTTCTTCAAGCTTGATAGATTTTAAGGGTTTGGATTCAATAATGGCTGTCATTTTTGGTTCCCATGCTTCAGGTAACACATTCAGGATTTTGTCAACCATCTCCACCTCAGGCAGTACCATCTCCAGAGATCTCATTTCATTTGTAATCATGGTCAACCTGGTCATCATATCCTGAATCGATTCCTTCTCGCCCATAGTAAATAACTCAAATTGTCTCTTCAACATTCTTCTTTTTGAGTCCTTTACTTCAGTGGTTCCTTCGTGTGCGACTTGTAAAGCATCCCATATTTCCTTAGCCGTCTTATACGATGATACTCGATTGAACTCTTCTGGACCCAGACCACATATAACCAACCGCTTGGCTTTGTGGTTCTTTTCGATCATCTTATAGTCAGACTCATCAAACTCTTCTTTCAGCTTAGGTTCTTTTGTGGCAGTGGTTCCTTCACCAACTATTTTGGTGGGAATCAGGTTTCCTTCAGAGACTATCAGCCAGAGTTGATAATCTTCAGCACATATGTAATTCTCCATCCTATTTTTCCACCATGCGTAGTATTGCCCATTAAACTGTGGAGGCCTCAGAACCGACTGTCCTTCAGTAATAGTAGGCGGTGCACTCATTTTGATCCTTCTCAAGGTGTTAGCCTTACAAGAGAAGACCCGCTCTGATACCACTTGTTATACTTTAAGCACCTCCTAAGGACACTAGAAGGGGGGGGGTTGAATAGTGTCCTCCGATTTTTGTTGTAAGAACCCTGTTCTTCCGTAGTAGAACAAGGTTCCTCAGTTCTATTTTATGCAAACTGTACTTAAGAACCCACTTCAAAACATTCACCAAGAACACAAGGATTTTACGTGGAAAACTCCTTGCTCAAGGGAGAAAAACCACGACCCACACTCTGGGATTTTGAATCTCAATCCACTAACACAAGAGCAACGTTTCAGATTACAGACTCTGTAACCAAGGGACTACACTCTAGACCCTAATCACTGACCAAAGCTAAACTCTAGCTTTTTCTAGTAATCACAAAGTAGTTTGCCTAATACATATGCTTCTGAAATAAGCTAATAGACAAAACAATGAACACTTGTAACAAAGACAACTTACAACTCGATGAACCTAGACAAGAGATCTAGACTCAAATACTCAGCATGCAAACCAGTTGTCTTCTTTAGTTTTCCAACGTAGACAGTTCTTCAGATCACCTCTATATGCTCTCGACTCTCTACTCGAAAAACTAACTTCGGCTGTCTCTTCTACTTGCTTTTATATAGGTCTTACAACCCTAGTTGAGTCCTGCTGGGAATGCTTTTAATTATGGCAATATCAGATTCGCAGTAACTCTTTTCCATGTTAAAGTGTAACTCTTGTCCACACTTGAAAGATACAGCCTGGACACCGCCTCTTTTAGTCTGACTAGGTTACGTCCACAACCACGCGCCACTACTCCTAGTTCCACAGGGATTTGCAACCCGTAATCTTTTCGATCAAGCGTGTCCTTCATCTCAAGGACAATGTTCTTCTCCTGAACCTCAGTGTCCTTCTCGTTTGTCATACTTCAAAACCAGCTTTCAACAATCTTGATTCTCCTCTTCCTCAATTACTGGGCTGAACGCAATCTGACTAGCGGGAAGCTCCAGTGCTTCAGTCCCCCAAGTATTGATAAATCCAGCTATTGTGAAGATTGCATTTATGCTCCGCTTAGCTTTAGGGTTGGGCGCTCTTGACCACATTGCTCATTCTTCTATCAAGTCCCTAAGATGTCCTTTCTTCAACAAGTGCTCAATTTCCAGCATCAAGGCCTTGCAGTCGTTTGTGGGGTGCCATTGCTTCGATGAAAATCACAATAAGGCAGTGAGCTTCTTCCAGATGTTCCCTTTATAGCGGGTGGCAAAAGTACCCTAGAGCCTAGCTTCCCAAAGTGCTGGGCAACCTGCTCTACAGCGTTCACCCTCAACTTGAAATCTTTGAAGCTGCGTGGTTCTTGTTTTTCTAGTGAGGTTTGCTGCCTCTAGAACTACTTTGCCTCTAGTTCTGCATGATTCTTTGAAGCTTCTCGGTGTAACTCTGATGTAGGGCGCTCGATGTGGTCACGGGGTGTTGAGTAAGACTCTAATGTAACTCTCGCATGGCCAATGAGCATCTGGAATTCAGACTCTTAGCAAAGGCTACCACAGGGATGTTATGGGGTTCTGGAGGGAGCTCCATGCGTTCCCTCTGGATTCGCTCTAGGTAATCTTTTAATAGCTCATCTCCGCGCGTACGGATCTCAAAGATGTCTTCCATGCGTTTCAACAGCTTACGGGCTCCGAAATTCGCCTTCTTGAACAGATCCTAAATAAACCAGGAATCATTTGGAATCATCTGCCAATGCTGGCTTGTCTTTCGTAGTATCTCCCATCGAATGATCCTGACATCACTTCCTAAGTAACCCAGGGCTCGTTTAATCTGAAAATGGAGTACCTTGATCGAGACTATGAGAACGTCTTGATTCTCCTCTTCCTCAATTACTGGGCTGAACGCAATCTGACTAGCGGGCAGCTCCAGTGCTTCAGTCCCCCAAGTATTGATAAATCCAGCTATTGTGAAGATTGCATTTATGCTCCGCTTAGCTTTAGGGTTGGGCGCTCTTGACCACCTTGCTCATTCTTCTATCAAGTCCCTAGGATGTCCTTTCTTCAACAAGTGCTCAATTTCCAGCATCAAGGCCTTGCAGTCGTTTGTGGCGTGCCATTGCTTCGATGAAAATCACAATAAGGCAGTGAGCTTCTTCCAGATGTTCCCTTTATAGCGGGTGGCAAAAGTACCCTAGAGCCTAGCTTCCCAAAGTGCTGGGCAACCAGCTCTACAGCGTTCACCCTCAACTTGAAATCTTTGAAGCTGAGTGGTTCTTGTTTTTCTAGTGAGGTTTGCTGCCTCTAGAACTACTTTGCCTCTAGTTCTGCATGATTCTTTGAAGCTTCTCGGTGTAACTCTGATGTAGGGTGCTCGATGTGGTCACGGGGTGTTGAGTAAGACTCTAATGTAACTCTCGCATGGCCAATGAGCCTCTGGAATTCAGACTCTTAGCAAAGGCTACCACAGGGATGTTATGGGGATCTGGAGGGAGCTCCAAGCTTTCCCTCTGGAGTCGCTCTAGGTAATCCTTTAATAGCTCATCTCCGCGCGTACGGATCTCAAAGATGTCTTCCATGCGTTTCAACAGCTTACGGGCTCCGAAATTCGCCTTCTTGAACAGATCCTAAATCTGGGTGAATAACTCTATCGAACCCATTGGTAGCTGATTGTACCAAGGGAGGACACCTTTTGTTAAGGTCGAATTGAACTTCTTCACCATAGTGGATTGAGTTTCTTCTTTCCTAATCTCGTTGGTTTTAACGGCATTATAATAAGCTGCAATGTGCTCGCCCGGATCTGTGGTTCCGCCGTACTTAAGGTTATCTATTAGGCGGAAGTACTTTGGTACGCGGACCGGTGCAACACTAGCTTTATATGCTTGCTTATTGAACTTCTGCTCATCTACGGTGGTAACTTGCAGTGGAGCACCGGGCAAGTTACCGATGTGATCATGGATAGCCTTTATCTCTTTTAGGATGTCCCTATTTGACAGGTGTTCCTTTTAGATCTTGATTGTTGACTGTCGTGGAGTTGCCTAGGGCGGCACCCATGTTGAGTCTTCGATTAGGTACTGATGCTGGTGAATCGTTTGCTGGCGCTGGTCCTCGCGAGGACGTCGGCCTCTGATACGATCCATCAAATATTGTTCCTAGCTTCTGGGCTATGGCTTCAGCCATGTTGACCGAGTTTTGCTCTGACCGTTCTTCTTCGCTTTTGAGGATTTCTGTGTGGCAGGTCGGTTTTCCATCACTGGCTACAGGGATTGGATCCTTGGCAGGACCCTTCACCTGTCCGCTAAGATCGATGGGATTATTTACGAAATCGTCTGCCGCGTCGACAGTGTTCTTGGGAATGTCGTCATTTTCGTCTGACATGGCTGCGTCTTTTCCTTTGTAAAACCTACAATTTCCTGGGGCCCACGGTAGGCGCCAAACTATTTAGGCCCAAATTTTGTCGTTTAGGTAAAATAATTAAATTTGTTAGAGGATAATAATCAATACAGTAAATACGCAGGAAAAGTAAGTAAAACATAGAGAGACATAATAGACAAGAAATTAAATAGTTTTATTCCTTGAGAATAGTGAGATTCTGTGTGAATCGCTTGATGTACAATACAATGTGATGAGGGGTATTTCTAGTAGAGATTTATCCAGTCTTAATTATGGTAAAATATAAAGACTAATGAGACCATGAGCGTGTAAACTCAAGGTTGTGGTATATACGAAAATCCTAACTAAGAGACTGTAAATCTTAAGGAGCGGCCGTGGCTTGAGGAACGGGTGTGTATCCTCTATGCCCCGTGAATTGTAAGCTAAGCCTAGTCTCTCCAACTAAACTTGTATTCCCGTAATCATAGATGACGTATTTTTGCCACACAACTACTAAGCTAAAACATGGATACAATATTCCCCTTTTAACAACTTCGGGTCACAAGAGCCCTAAATCCAACTTCCTTAACTCAAAAGAGACCTTTTCATAAACATCACACTCATTTTCTTTAGGCATATTTACAGATTTCTAAAGCTAAAATAGACTAATATTAATAGCTTATGCATCAGTTTAATGACCACTTTTAACACATACCAAAGAACATAACTAAGCATTATATGACAACAACATTATAATTCTGAATTCATACCAATGAGCAAAGCAAAAAATGAACTGAAAAACTAAGAAATGTAAGAAAAAAAAATATAAATATAGAGGTTAAGATACTACCTCTTTTAGGGCAACGAATGTGGCAATTGATCAGAAGATATCAACACTCGAACGACCAAACAACGAGACTCTAATCAAACCTCGAAAATAAGTTTTATACTAAAAAAAATGAAAATTTAAGGGTCCTTCAAAAAATGAAAATCCCCAATTTTTCCAATACCCAAAATTGGAAAAAGAATGTAGGATTGATAGAAAAAACAAACTTGGTTCGTTAGATTACCTGGACGACTGGATTGAATGATACTTGGACGATTCTCGTGACACGACCCGAATTCTCAGTTGGGCCGTGCGGGCACCCGACCACCTCCCCTAAACCTGTCGGGCGAACCCTATTAATAGAATCGATATAAATTGCAAAGAATTACCTTTTAAATGAAAATGAACCAAATTTTAATAACATAAGATAACTCTTAAGGATAGACAAACATACAAGCTGTCTGAATAATACAACTGACTACCCAGAATACACAATTTTAAAGGTTTCCAGATCAGACATCTAAGAAGGCCAAAAGATATATACACCTCCCGAAGGGAGCAAAAGTAAGGAAAACTGTAATATCTGAAGTTGGTGGCCGCAATGAACAAGATGGCTCGCCGTAGACAGCTGAAACGTACTACTCCTTAATCACAACGCGCCTGACTGGGTCCTGGAGCAGAACCTGCCGAACGAAAAGAAAATACAAGAACAAATAGAGGGTAAGTCATAAGGACTCAATAAGTGAGGACAAATTAGCAACCTCGAAAAATAGATACGCTAGTCAGGGAAACAGAAGCCATAGCAATCAACCAGATAAATCATTCATAGATAATTAATGCAATAAATCTATACAGCTAAAAAAAATGCATATAAAGATATGCGATGATGTGTCATGATGCAATGGGGTCACATGTGCCCGAAACCTATCTCCGGCGCGGGACTCTCATCGTCTACCAGGGGATATATACAATAATGATCTTTCACCGGCGCAGGACTCTCATCGACTACCGGGAAGTATATACAGTAATGACCCTTCACCGGCTCGGGACTCTCATCGATTACCGGGAAGTATATATAGTAATGACCCTTCACCGGCTCGGGACTCTCATCGATTACCGGGAAGTATATGCAGTAATGATGGCCAAAGTACAATGCTCAGATACTCAATGCGATACCAGCAACAGGACATAACATATAATATACAATGTAAATTCAAGGCTAAGGCGTAATGAGTACGCCTATCGGCAGCTACACACGTAAGAAACACGTGGTAGAAAATCCACGAGGCCAGGTGCCTCCAAAGAAATGGATATAATCACTTATCGTATTCCAAAGCTAGTCCTGTTACTCAACCACTGCTTTTTCTTTTGTATTAGTTGCCAAACGATCTCTTTCTATTCAATAAGCAGAAAAATTATATCAAATAAAGTTAAAGGCTTCATTCCTTATGTTTTAGGGCAATCCAGTTAAGAACCTGATACTCTATTCGTATACACAATACGCAGGCCAGACCTATATACAGGGTTCAAAGTCCCATAACCAAACTCTAAATAAATTATATTTATATATTGCCCATAACTCACTGAGTATGAATATATAATCATTTCCATCATCGGGGTCTAATTGACCCTTTAAACTATCAATTTACGTCATTAGGGCGATGTCTAATATCCCTATTTTGACCGTAAAAATATATTCAAACACATGTAATAAGCTAAGATAATGAGTTAACATCATTACCTGAAGATTTGGGGTAGAAATTCCACTATTTTTCCACTCATTTTTCCCTTTTTTCTCTCCTCTTTCTAATTTTTCCCCTCTCTGCATTTTTTTGTAATGTTTCTGATATGTACATCGAATTCATTGTGCTAGGGGATTAAATCCCCTAAGCCACCGACCTTTAATTTCACTTTTCTCTTCTTTTTTTTTTAAATAATAAATTTTCTACGACGATAAAAATTGAAATGGAACCCTAGAGAAGTCGAAATGATCCCAAATTTTTCAAGTAAGCTATACAAAATATATGTCACATACTCAGGAAGACGGATCTCAAATCCGACTCCCGAAACTCAAGATGCGAATTTAAAGGAAAAAGGTCAAATTATTTAACTTTCGGCATTTTTGCGGAAACTAGCCGAACAACATCGAAATTCACTTTCGAAAAATCACAAAAGTGACAAATAATCATACGAACCTAACGGCGCTTTCGGATTTCGAATCGGAGCTCATTCGCCCAAACCGAGCTCAAAAATCTCTTTTTAATATTTATTGACAATAAAAACTGAAACCTTCTTCCGATGCCTACCAAACGAGGTCTGATTTAGCTCCCGACCTCGAACTCTAACTCTCGGCTCCTCCGGTTCGAATATGAAATATGCCTACTCTGGGCGGTCCGTAACGATCCTGAATAACACGAACAACCTCAAGAGTCTGACGAACCATATATGAACTCATCACCTCGACATCTCGAGACTCAAACCAGCCAATAGGAGAACGACATCGACGACCGTATAAGGCCTCAAATGGAGCCATCTGAATAGAAGACTGGTAGCTATTATTATAAGAGAACTCTGCTAACGCCAAATGATCATCCCAGTAACCCCCGAAGTCAAGTGCACAAGCTCTCAACATGTCCTCCAGAACTTGAATAACCCGCTCGGACTGACCATCAGTCTGAGGATGGAATGCTGTGCTAAGCTGCACCTGGGTCCCCAACTCTCTCTGAAAAGACTGCCAGAACTGAGAAGTAAACTGGGAACCACGATATGAGATAATGGATACAGGAGTACCATGCAATCTAACCACCTGCTCAATGAAAATCCGCGCCAGTCTCTGAGCTGAATCAGTAGTCTTTACAAGGATAAAGCGAGCTGATTTAGTCAGTCGGTCGACAATGACCCAGACTGAATCATGGTGCCGCAGGGTCTTTGGCAGACCAACTATAAAATCCATAGTGATGTGCTCCCACTTCCACTCGGGAATGGGCAATGCCTGAGCTAGCCCTGCTGGTCTCCGGTGCTCGAACTTAACCTGCTGACAGTTCAAGCAGCGAGATACATAATCGAATACATCTGTAACGACCTCAAATAGTCGTTTCGGAAATCGGGACCTCGATTTGTATGTCGATAATCCCAAAAGCTCCGTAAGGTCCACTATGACATGCCTGAAATTTTTTAGCTAAAACGAACTTTGTTAGATAGGTATCGGAGAAAGACATCCGTTTCGGATATTCGTTAAGGCTAAAAGAGGTTTCGGAGCTCGATTTGAGCAAATGAGCTCTGATAAGAAATCTGAAAGTTGCGTTAGGTTCGTATGGTAATTTATGACCTGTAGCAACCTTCAGAAGTGAAAACGGATCTCGTTTGATAGGACTTTTGATAAAGTCTCCGTTGCGGAAGTTTAAAAAGGTTAAAAGAGATTTTCGAGCTCGATTTGAGTAAATGAACTCCGATGAGAGATCTGAGGGTTCCGTTAGGTTCGTATCGTCATTTGTGACTTGTAGCAACTTTTGAATTTGGATTCCGGGGTCGTTTGATTAAAATTCGCTATTTTGGCGAAAGTCGAAATTTGACCATTTCCCGTGGGACCCACTTTTTGAGTTCTAGAGATCCGAATTGAGTTCCGTCTTGACGAGCATGTCACACAAGTCTTGTATGACTTGTGTACAAAATTTGGGATCATTCCGAGCTTCGTAGGGTCCCGTTTGGACCCAAAAACAGTGGCTGATCTGGTACAAAGCCAAAAGCTGCTGAATCTGTTTTTTTTTTTACTGTTCAGCCGAAAATAAATCAATTTTTCAGATCAATCCATAAGGAATTGGAAAAAAGTCAAAACATGAAAGTTGTAGCACTTTGAGTTGTGGTTATAATGCCACCAATTTCGTATCATTTGGATATTTGTACGAAAAGTTATGTATATTTTACCGAAAGCTGTCCAGTGAGGTACAATTCAGACAGCATGTGGTACAACTCTTTAAAGCTGCGGGCTGCTATATATTCTAGGGCGGGCATTCATTTTTATTTTCATGTTTTGAGCTTCTAAAAGTGATTCCAAGGGGAATTTGAAGTACCAAAATCATTCCTAAACACAAGGTAACTATTCTTACCCATTTTTAACGCTTTAATCCGAGGATCAAAGTGACGATCCTTGGAAAGAGGGTTTGAACCCTAAATTTGTGAAATGGGAAAAATGACCGAGTTGGACTCGGGTATGTACAATAATGGTACTTTTAGACTCGTGGGAGTATGGGGAGTCCGGAAACATAAATTTTACGGGTTTTTGGGTACGTCCGACCCGGGGGTATTTTGGTAAATTATCTCTTAAATTGCTTAAGGGCTTAGAATCCTTTCCTCACATGCTTACGAATGCGACACTATTTCTTTGGCTCAGAGAGGAGTCTTACGGAGGCACATCGTTTGGGAAAGGAGGTCGTTCCTTAGCCACTTGAGCCGATTTTGAGGTAAGTGAGACTTGACCTCTATTTTGCTTGCGGATAAGATTTGATCTTGCTAAGTAAGATGTCGAGTACTTAATTGACTAGCATTGTCTAGTAGATAGTATTATGTACTACTCGTTATATTTATACAAAAAGGAGAAAGCACAAACGTGACTTGTGTATAGTCGATGTTGTGTGCCGGTGTATTATTGATATGCTCTAGGGACAGAGGCCGGTGGTGCGTTATGACCTAGAAGCGAAATTACATCTAGGGACAGAGGCCGGTGGTGCGTTATGACCTAGATGTGGAGACTTATAGGGACAGAGGCTTGTGGTGCGTTATGACCTATAAGTAAAGTTGTTATAGGGACAGAGGCCTGTGGTGCGTTATGACCTATAAACAAAGCCGCACAGGGTGTGTGCTTATGTTATGTGCTAGGTATATCATTACCTATGTGGTATGCGAGATATATCATCGCCATGCTGTGTGTTAATTATATTACTGCTTATGCCATAGTATCAATATAATATTGTATATGTTGCCTATATTATGTATCTTTATATTATTGACTATGTTATGTATTCGCGTATTATTGCTTGTATTGTTGTATAATTATATTATCGTATGTAATGTTTATGGGTTACTGTAAAGGTGTGGATTGTACTTCCGTTATCTGCTTATGCATTATCAAAGACTTGTCCCGAAAGGGTAATTTAGCGGGCCTGTCGATGATCTTACTGGGCTTTGGCTCATAACTTACTGTTTAAATGTGCAGATCCTTCTACTAGTCAGACAGCTGGACTTATCTGATCCGTTCGAGGCTGTGGCTATTTTTGCTTGAGGTGAGCCAACCGCATGGTTCGCGGTGGCATACCGTCTGATCCACCTTAGTGTTTAGTCGCTTCCTACATCTTGTATTTTATATATATATATATATATATATATATATATATATATATATATATATATATATATATATATATATATATATATATCGGATGTCAGAATTCGTAGATGCTCTATTGACACTGTATTTCGGGTGGATGTCTACACCTACATTTTATTGAAATATTTCTATCTAAATTATCATTTTGAGTCAGTTTAATTATTCGTGGTTTGCCTAATGATGTAACACTTAGGTGCCATCACGGCCCCGAAAATTGGGTCGTGACAACATCTCTCTTCATCCCCTTCCACCAGTATAGCTCTCGGAGGTCCTGATACATTTTTGTTATACCAGGATGAATGGAATAACGCGAGCTATGAGCTTCACCGAGCACTGACTGCCTCAAATCCCCAACATCAGGAACACAGAGTCGACCATTAAATCGAAGAATTCCATCTAAATCAAGCTCGAATGAGGGAACTCCTCCACTTAGGACACGACCACGCAACTCCTGCAGATGAGGATCCTCGAACTGTCTTCCCTTAATCTGACTGACTAAGGAAGACTGAGCTGCAATACACGCTAAGACTCGACTGGAGTCTGGGAGAAGAAATCTCACGCCAAGGTCGCCAAGGGACTGCAATTCTCGGGCCAATGGTCTCATGTCAACATAAAGAAAAGCCATGCTGCCTATGGACTTCCTGCTCAAAGCATCTGCTACCACGTATGCCTTCCCAGGATGATAATGGATAGTGAGATCATAATCTTTAATCAATTCAAGCCATCTCCGCTGTCGCCCGTTAAGATCTTTCTGAGAGAGAAGATACTGCAGACTCTTATGATCCGTATACACCTCACACGGCTCGCCATAAAGGTAATGCCTCCATATCTTCAAAGCAAAGACCACAGCTGCCAATTCTAAATCGTGAGTCGGATAATTCTTCTCATTCGGCTTTAACTGTCTGGAAGCATAAGCAATTACCTTCCCGTGCTGCATAAGAACACAACCAAGGCCCACACGAGATGCATGAAAATAAACTACGAATCCACCGGTGCCCGAAGGAAGGGATAACACTGGAGCTGAAGTCAATAAGGTCTTAAGCTTCTGGAAGCTGGCCTCACACTCATCGGACCATCGAAACTGAACCGCCTTCTGCGTCAGGCGAGTCAGGGGAGCTGCAATAGTAGAGAAATTCTCCACAAACCTCCGATAATAACCTGCCAATCCAAGGAAGCTGCGAATCTCCGTCGGAGTAGTAGGACGAGGCCATTTCTGCACTGCTTCAATCTTCTTCGGATCAACCTTGATACCTTCACTAGATACCACGTGACCCAAAAATGCTACAGAATCAAGCCAAAACTCACATTTCGAGAACTTGGCATACAACTTACGATCACGGAGGGTCTGAAGAACCACCCTCAGATGATAATCATGCTCCTCGCGGCTATGAGAATAAATAAGAATATCATCAATGAAGACAATGACAAAGGAATCAAGGAATGGCTTAAACACCCGGTTCATGAGATCCATAAAGGCTGCAGGGGCATTAGTAAGCCTAAAAGACATAACTAGGAACTCATAATGGCCGTAACGAGTCCTAAAAGCAGACTTCGAGATATCTGACTCACGAATCTTTAGCTGATTATAACCAGATCGCAGATCGATCTTAGAAAAGAATTTGGCACCCTGCAACTGATCAAACAAATCATCAATGCGAGGCAAGGGATACTTATTCTTGATGGTGACCTTATTTAGCTGACGATAATCAATACACATCCGCATAGTCCCATCTTTCTTTTTCACGAATAGAACAGGAGCACCCCATGGAGAAATACTCGGCCTAATGAACCCTTTATCAAGCAAATCTTGCAACTGCTCCTTCAGCTCCTTAACTCTGATAGAGCCATGCGATAAGGAGGGATAGAAATAGGCTGAGTCCCTGGCACTATATCAATGCCAAACTCGATCTTTCGATCAGGAGGAAGTCCTGGCAAATCATCTGGAAACACATCAGGGAACTCCCCAACGACAGGAATAGAATCAAGAGATGGAATCTCCACAGTGGTATCTCGAACCATGGCAAGATACGCTAAACACCCTTTATCCATCATCCGTTTTGCCTTCAGGAAAGAAATAACATGCCCTATGGGTGACAAATAAGAACCCTGCCACACTACTGGTGCTGAACAAGGAAGAGACAACCGAAGAGACTTGGCATGACAATCTAATGTGGCATGACAATCTAATGTGGCATGACACGACGCCAGCCAATCCATGCCAATAATAACATCAAAATCAACCATATATAGGATTAGAAATCTACCAGTGTCTCACGACCCCCAAAAGATATGGTACAAGCTGGATAAACTCGATCCACGATGATAATGTCTCCAATAGGAGTAGAAACACAGAATGGATCACGAAGACACATATAATCAACATGAAAACCCGAAGCAAAATAAGGAGATACATATGAATATGTAGATCCCAGATCCACCAAAGAATATGCATCCCGATCACAAACAGATAAAATACCTGTAACAACAGCTGGGGATGCCTCGGCATCCTGCCTGGCCGGCGGTGCATATAGCTGTCTCTGCGGCTGAGTTGAACTACCACCCTGAGATCCACCCGTGGAGGGACCACCTGAACTACGACCCCGACCTCTACCAGATGGTGGTGCACCTCTAACTGGCTGAGACCCTAAAGGGGCACCCTGAGGCTGCTGCTGCATAGGTGCTGGAGGGCGAGGGAAAGAACTGCTACTACCTTGCTGATAAAGATAAGGGCAATCTTTCTTATGATGCCCTAACTCACGACAATGGAAACATCCTGGGCCATACTGGCGCTGCACAAACTGCTGATGACTACTAGGAGGAAGCTGGGGATGACCCCGTCGAGGTCCTGGCCGTCCTGAAAACCACGCGCTGGAAACTGAGCTGGTCTGACAGGAGGCCTACTCTGCTGCTGATGACTCCTACCTCCATACGAGGTACTAGAATGCCCTGGACCACGAGATCTCTTACTCTCCCGCTCTAACTCCTCCATCTCCAACCTATGATAGGCCTCATACCTCCTGGCAATATCAACAGCGACATCAAATAGAGTACCAGCCTCAATCTCACGAGCCATCTGAGACCGCAAATAAGGATAAAGCCCATCAATAAAACGTCTGACCCTCTCAGAGGGCTCCTGCACAAGATCTGGAGCATAGCTGGACATCTCTGAAAACAAAAGCTCGTACTCCGTGACTGATAGGTTACCCTGTCCAATCCTCTCAAGCTGTCTCCTCTTCTCATCCTGCTGACTGCGTGGGAAAAGCTTCTCCATGAATCGATGGGAGAACTCACTCTAGGTCAGCTTAGGTAAGCCCTGCCTAGCTGATCGGAGTGCGGTCCACCAAGCTAAAGCTGGACCCTCAAGCTGGAAAGCAGTATAATCAGCTCCATACTGCTCAAGATATCCAAGGGCCTCTAAGATACGCTGACATTGATCAAGAAACTCACGAGGCTTAACCTTACTGATTTCTGACCAGAGAACTTCGGAGGACTAAGTCGGGTAAAATAATGCAACCTTGCCGGATCATCAACCTGACCTGCTACCTGGACTGGCTGACTAGCCTGAACAACCGGAGGTACAACACCCGCTACCTCTGGAACATGACCATCTGGAACATGAACTGCTGGGGCTACCTGTGGAGCTTGAATAGGGGCTTCCTGAACCTGAGAACCAATATCTACCGCAGCCTGAGGAGCTGCCTGAGGGATAGGAGCATCTACAGCAGCCTGAGGAATATGAGCATCTACGGCAGCCTGAGGAATAAGAGGTCCCTGGGGCATCTGCGTCGCTAAAAATCTCATAAAAGCGTCATGAAGTGCGGGGGGAACGAATAAGCCCTGCTCCCCCTGCCCAGCAAAAGCTGGCACTACCGGAACCTCTGCAGCAGGATCAACACGATCCACCATCCTCGCGGCCTGGGCAACTCTACCTCTTCCTCGACCACGACCTCTACCGCGGCCAACACCGCCACCTCGCGGAGCAGTAGGCATAGGGGCGACCGTTGGCTCCTCCGCCTCTCACCGAAAATTTGCGCGCGTTCTCACCATTTACTGCGGAAAATTAAAAATATTTAACTTCAGATAAGAAGACTCCCACACGACATGGAAAGAAAGAAGGGAAACTGCCTAAATGCCATCATAGCCTCTCGTAGATAGGTACGGACGTCTCCGCCCGATCAGCGAGACTCTATTAGACACTGTCATGATCTGGAAAGACTCTAAACCTCGCTCTGATACCAACTGACACGACCTGAATTCTCGGTTAGGCCGTGCGGGCACCCGACCACCTCCCCTAAACCTGTCGGGCGAACCCTATTAATAGAATCGATATAAATTGCAAAGAATTACCTTGAAATGAAAATGAACCAAATTTTAATAACATAAGATAACTCTTAAGGATAGACAAACATACAAGCTGTCTGAATAATACAACTGACTACCCAGGATACACAATTTTAACGGTTTCCAGATCAGACATCTAAGAAGGCCAAAAAATATATACACCTCCCGAAGGGAGCAAAAGTAAGGAAAACTGTAATATCTGAAGTTGGTGGCCGCAATGAACAAGATGGCTCACCGTAGACAGCTGAAATGTACTACTCCTTAATCACAACGCGGCTGACTGGGTCCTGGAGCAGAACCTGCCGAACGAAAAGAAAACACAAGAACAAATAAGGAGTGAGTCATAAGGATCAATAAGTGAGAACAAACTAGCAACCTTGAAAATAGATACGCTAGTCAGGGAAACAGAAGCCATAGCAATCAACCAGATAAATCATTCATAGATAATTAATGCAATAAATCTATACAGCTAAAAAAAATACATATAAAGATATGCGATGATGTGTCATGATGAAATGGGGTCACATGTGCCCGAAACCTATCTCCGGCGCGGGACTCTCATCGTCTACCAGGAGATATATACAATAATAATCTTTCACCGGCGCGGGACTCTCACCGACTACCGGAAAGTATATACAGTAATGACCCTTCACCGGCTCGGGACTCTCATCGATTACCGGGAAGTATATACAGTAATGACCCTTCACCGGCTCGGGACTCTCATCGATTACCGGGAAGTATATGCAGTAATGATGGCCAAAGTACAATGCTCAGATACTCAATGCGATACCAGCAACAGGACATAACATATAATATACAACGTAAATTCAAGGCTAAGGCGTAATGAGTACGCCTATCGGCAGCTACACACGTAAGAAACACGTGGTAGAAAATCCACGAGGCGGGTGCCTCCAAAGAAATGAATATAATCACTTACCGTATTCCAAAGCTAGTCCTGTTACTCCACCACTGCTTTTTCCTTTGTATTAGTTGCCAAACGATCTCTTTCTATTCAATAAGCAGAAAAATTATATCAAATAAAGTTAAAGGCTTCATTCCTTATGTTTTAGGGCAATCCAGTTAGGAACCTGATACCCTATTCGTATACACAATACGCAGGCCATACCTATATACAGGGTTCAAAGTCCCATAACCAAACTCTAAATAAATTATATTTATATATTGCCCATAACTCACTGAGTATGAATATATAATCATTTCCATCATCGGGGTCCAATTGACCCTTTAAACTATCAATTTACGTCATTAGGGCGATATCTAATATCCCTATTTTTACCGTAAAAATATATTCAAACACACGTAATAAGCTAAGATAATGAGTTAACATCATTACCTCAAGATTTGGGGTAGAAATTCCACTATTTTTCCACTCTTTTTTCCCTTTTTCTCTCCTCTTTCTAATTTTTCCTCTCTCTGCATTTTTTGTAATGTTTCTGATATGTACATCGAATTCATTGTGCTAGGGGATTAAATCCCCTAAGCCACCGACCTTTAATTTCACTTTTCTCTTCTTCTTTTTTTAATAATAAATTCGCTACGAAGATAAAAATTGAAATGGAACCCTAGAGAAGTCGAAATGATCCTAAATTTTTCAAGTAAGCTATACAAAATATATGTAACATACTCGCGAAGACGGATCTCAAATCCGACTCCCGAAACTCAAGATGCGAATTTAAAGGAAAAATGTCAAATTATTTAACTATCGGCATTTTTGCGGAAACTAGCCGAACAACATCGAAATTCACTTTCGAAAAATCACAAAAGTGACAAATAATCATACGAACCTAACGGCACTTTCGGATTTCGAATCGGAGCTCATTCGCCCAAACCGAGCTCAAAAATCTCTTTTTAATATTTATTGACAATAAAAACTGAAACCTTCTTCCGATGCCTACCAAACGAGGTCTGATTTAGCTCAAATTTTACAGAAAGGTCCTAATGGACCTTATGAATATTTTAAAATTATCGGCACACCAATCGGAGTCCTAACTTCCGAAACGACTGACCGAGGTCGTTTCATCTCGTTCACTCCTCATACAATTGAAAGGACAACACTGTAGCTCTCTAATTCCTCCGTGGTATGATCTCACAGCTGGTTTTTATTTTTTGGAGGTTTGGGGTGGGGATTATGCTCGTGTTCGGAATTTTTGGGGAAATTGTAAGAAAGGGGGCGGCGTCGAGTTTTAGGATCGGGTTGAAATGGGAAACTTCGGGGTCTGATTATGGGTAGTTTAGTTTAGGAATTTTTACATAAAAGTACAAGTTTTAGAAGTCATTTACAAAATATAAAAATATTTTAGCAAAATTACCTAATATAGAGGAAAGAAAAAGTTAATTACAAAACATAGTAAAACATAGCATAACATAGAAAAAGCTTACATTCTTCCTCCTATTTTCCCTAATTTCACTTTTCCTTCTCCCATTTCCCCCAATTTCACTTTTCCTTCCACCATTTCCCCAATTTTACTTTTACTCCTTCCATTTCCCTAAATTTTACTTTTCCTCCTCCATCCTCAACCACCTCGTATCTCGTTGTATCTCACTTCTCAATTTTTCTCAGTTACCAACCACTTCGTATCTCATTCTATCTCGCTGTATCTCGCCTACCAACCATCTAGTATCTATCTATATCTCAACTACCAACCGCCTTTTATCTCCCTGTATCTCAACTACCAACCACCTCGTTGTTTATGCCTAAATTTGTACGTCTAGGGTAAACAATTAATTATGAATGAGGTCACAAGCAATACGGTAAATTACGATGGAAAAGGTATATAAATACGATGAAAATAAAGACAAGTAAATAGACAAGAATAATAGAGAAAGCAATGTAAATTTTATTTCTTAAGTGTAGCCAAAGTTGTTGGCGTATCCAATGATATGTACAATACAACGTAAGGATGGTATTTATTGTCGTGATACCCAGTCCTAAATGAGGTAAAATACAAATACTAATAGGGCCATGGGCCTACAACTCAAGGTGGTGATATATAAAATCCTAACTAGGAGACTGTAAACCCTAGGTAATGGGATGTGTGCCCTGCGCCCTGTGGCCAAACCACCTAAACGGTCGTTGGCTCTAGGAGCGGGCGTATATCCTCAGTACCCAGTGACTTGTAAGATAAGACTAGTCTCGCTAGCTGGGCTCATATCCCCGTAATAATAGGTGACGTGTTTTTGCCCACACTGTCAGTTGCACCATTTGTTGAGTGCTGACACAAGAAACCAGGAAGTGAAAGTGACGTGATGTGAAAAGATATCTCACTGACTCCTTGAAACTCGTTGTCTCTTTGACGAAGAATGACATTGAACTCTTCGAGAATTTCGCGTGCCTCCTTCTGATTGGATGAGACCAGTTCTTTTCACCTTTCCGAGGAACGCTAATGACTGCTCCGAATAGGTTCATATCTCCAGTTATAATGATACTTCACCCTTTCATGTCTCACCCTTATCCTATTCTTCCTATAAATAATGGCTTTAAGACAGTGGGAAAACCACAATTCCTCTTCAGAAAATTACTCCTTTAGTTACTCATATGATAATTAGAAGCCTTCCTTTAAAGATGCTTGCCTTTGATCCAGGTTGGACATTCCTAGAAAAACTTCTTTGCTTCGTGAGTGTGAGGTGTGAGGAGATCTCGAGGGGAGACTCGTCTGTAGCTTTCTCCTTTTCTTTCTTCATTTGTGAGAGAAGGATAGAAGTCCCCCGAATCACGATGCACTGCCGAGACTTTAATGGAGGTGCTCTTCGGAAGGCTTTCATCATGGCAGATGTATCAATTCTAGCGTGTTCCAATCATCATGTTTGGCGATTTGTTGCGATATTCTTCTTGTCATGTGATACAGTTTAGCAGAGAAATGCCAACCCCTTTCGGTCTTCTTGTAGTTCGCACATCTCCTGGTTCCTAGGGAATATATCCCGGAAGCAACTCATTTTGCACAAGGAGGACGCTCTGGGATATCCTCTCAATCTTCGGGCGGTTGACGCTTGAAATCATTCTCCATATCGACAGCATTTAGGGTAGTTGTATAGCTCTGGCCTGTTTCTTGACCTTGGAGTTTGCATAAGCTTTCAATTGCTCGGGGGAAGAGATAATATAAGGTGTGTTCGAGATTCATGGTGATTCCTCATTGGAGTTTCTCCAAGTGAATCTAAGTGAAATCTTCAGTGCCCGTTCTACTGCCTCCGCCGATCTACTGAGGGTTGCCTCAGTTGGGCTAAATTTTCTCCCCCCAGTGATGCAGTATTACAAAGATGTTGCTGTTTGGGGTACTAGGTTGGAAATTTCACCTTTGAATCCCAGGGAAGACTTCAATGCAAGAGCTACAATCCAGATAAAGAATCTCAGGGGGTGAAAATTCATAGGAACTTGCAGTTTTAGTCTTCCCTTTCCTTTTTTTTTTCTGTAGTTGTTATGAACAAATGTTGTATTCAGGAAGAACTAAATGTATACTTTGGGCCTTTTGTGGCGTATTGACTTAAATTATTTAATCTTGTTCGTCACCTTTTTTAATTTTCGCCGTAAACAATAAGTAATGCTAAGTTATGCCTCTGTGAGCGTTTGCACCTAAGAATTAGATAGCTTCCGGTCGTCCTGACTGTTCTAGTTTAAGAACGTGTGTCAGTGTGCCTGCCTTGAGAAATTACATTTGTTGTGCACCATGACTTTAGCCCATATGGAAAGGGTCCTTTTGCGTTTTGAGATAAAACGTCTTTGCTTAGTACTCGACTATTTAAGACTTTCTGGCACTACGCGGACAGGCGTCCCCATCGGCGTGTAGGTGCAATTGTTGATTTAACGAGATCAATGCAGGATTAATCCTTGGTGGCTGAGTTAGACGTGATCTAACTCTAAGAGAGTAGTGTACTCTACTTTCTTGTAGCGGAAAGTGAGTGTATTACTTCAACTTAGGTCTGGACGAGGATATTAATAGTTGGATCGTAGATTGATCAAAATAATGAGTAAAACTGACTAAGTAGAATAGTAGTTTTATTAATATGATGCAGAGCCATGTGAAATACAGAACATGGCTAAGTGCCCGTTGTAAAACAAGGAACGGGGCTGAATGCCCGTTGTGAATAATTTTGGGAAATGCAGTAATAAGAAAAATACATATCTCGAGTATTTGGGCTTATCTGGCCTTTTAAGAGTAGTACTTCTTTAGTCATGTGATATTCCAGTTGTTTGGAATGGTTATCCCTCCCATGTCTTCAAGAACATACACACATTTTCCAGCGATACCCCGTACTTTGTATGGTCCTTCCCAATTTGGAGCAAGCTTTCCTGCTCTCTAATCTGGGCGTATGCAGCTGCCTCGACCCATTTCATGAAATAGTTCGTCATGATAAGAATGAACTTGACACCACCAAGCGCTTTAGGGCCCTACGATGTCCATCCATAATTTCATGAAAGCCACTGGGCTGTCAGTGAATGTAACAGCTCTGCCGGCTCATGAAGTACATGGGAGAACCTTTGGCAGCTACCACATGGGTGGGCGAACTTGCTCGCAATCGTTTTCCATTCGGGGCCACAAATAGCCCGCCCTGATCAACTTGCGAGCTAGAGACCGCCCGCTAGAGTGATTTCCGCATTGTCCTTCATGGATTTCTCTCAGTGCATAATCTGTCTGAGAAGGACCCAAATATTTAGCCAAAGGTCCACTGAACATTCGCCTCCACAACTCTCCATTGATTAAGACACAACGAGCCTCTTGAGGTCTTAATCTTCTACTCTCCTTCTGGTCCACTAGGAGCATTTCGTTATTGAGATATTCGATGATTGGGTGCTTCCAGTCCCATGATGATCCTACTGCGTTAACTTCACGGGTTTTGACATCTGTGTAAGTTAACTCAATATTGGAAACCGGGTTGTATGTGCTTAATTTTTGCAGTGGCTGCTAGGCTGGTTAAGGCATCAGCCTCTACATTTTCTTCTCTTGGTATCTAATTAATCCTCCAATTTTGAAAATTCTTCAGACATTTCTCCACTCTAGCTAGGTATTCTTGCATGCGGGCGTCCTTGGCGGTGCACACTCTGGTTACCTGGTTCACCATAAGCTGAGAATCACTATTGATGCTGACCTCCCTAGCCCCCAATATGTAAGCTAAATCTAGGGCTTGAGTTACAGCTTCATATTCTGCTTTGTTGTTTGTCATCTGAGAGCAGCCGATAGCTTTCCTAAATACCTTCTTTGTTGGGGATTCGATCACTAAACCAAGCCCCGCTTCTTTTACATTCGAGGCTCCGTCACTGTGGATGACCCATTCCCTAGGGGTAATGCCTTCTATCATCTTGCATTCCTTCTTATCCTTTAGCATTAAATCAATGCTGAAGTTGGAAACAAAGTCCGCAAGAACTTGCGATTTGATGGTCGTTCTTGGTTGATAAATGATGTCATACTCGCCGAACTCGGCAGCCCACTTCGCCAACCTACCTGATAGCTCCAGCTTATACAATACGGTCAGTAATTGGAAAGAGAAAACCACGACGATGGTGTGACTCTGAAAATACTGTCGTAGCTTTCTTGCTGCCATGACTAGGGCACACACGAGCTTCTCAAGATGTTGGTACCTTGTTTCTGCATCTAGGAGAGACTTGCTAAAATAGTACATTGGTTACTGCACCCTCTTCTCTTCTCATACTAGGACAGCAGTAACAACGACTTCAGACACTGCTAGGTACAGTAATAATAGTTCTCCCTTGCGTGGCTTGTTAAGCAACAGAGGATTTGCCAGATACTATTTTAGCTCTTTTAACGCCTTGTTGCATTGTTCCGTCCACTCAAACCTTTTATTCTTCTTTAGGACATTGAAGAATTGATGACATTTCTTTGATGTTCGCAAGATGAATCCGCTGAGTGCTGCGATCCGGCCATTGAGCCTTTTAACTTCCACTTCATTCTTCAAGACCTCTGGTATTACCTCAATTGCCTGGATCTTTACCGGGTTCGCTTCTATGCCCTTGTTTGAAACAATTAACCCAAGGAACATCCCGGAGGATACGCTAAAGGAAATTTCTCAGGGTTGAGCTTTAGGATATTGAATGCTATCTCTAGATGACTAATGTGATTTTTGTAGAATTCTGACATGACCAGCATGTCGTCGATGTAAACTTCCATAGTTATGCCAATCTTTTCCTTGAACATCAGGTTCACTAACCTCTGATAAGTTGCTCCTACGTTCTTCAGTCTGAAAGGCATCACTCTATAACAATAAGTCCCCCTATCCATGATGAAAAAGGTATTTTCTTGATCATCTAGGTTCATGAGGATTTGATTGTATCCAGAGTGTGTATCAAAAAAACTTAAGGCCTTATTCCCTGTCGTTGAATCGATGAGTTGATTAATATTTGGCAGTGGGAAAGAATCCTTCGGCCATACTTTGTTTAGATCTGTGAAGTCGATGCACATCTTGGGGATCACAACAATGTTTGAAAACCAGTCGGGTATTGAACCTCGCGAAAGGATCCATTGTTGAGCAGTTTCTCAACTTCTACATGGACCGGCTGCCCCTTCTCGCGGCTTATCGGTCGCTTCTTCTGCTTGATCGCCCTGAACTTAGGATTGAAGTTTAGGTTATGCGTGATAATGCTAGTTGATATTCCTAGCATGTATATGTGTGTCCAGGTAAAGGTGCCTGATCGAGCATGCAGAAAGTTAGCATATTCTTATTTCGCTTCGAATGAGAGCTTGGTCCCTACGTAGAATTTCTTATCCGCGACTTTCTCGTCGAAGAATATTGGATCAAGGTCATCAACGGTAGCTTTAGTTGGCTGATCTTCTTCTTTCGGGATGGAGGGTGTGGCAGTTGATTTGCAGGATCTAGTCACCCCATGGACCCCGTATCCTAAGGGTACGCTAGTGACCAGGCAGGGATCAAGCAGCTTGTCCAGCTTCTTCTTCTGATTTTCGGTCTCTTTCTTGGTGGCGTCGATCACTGCGGTCATGTAACAGCTCCGGATAGCTTCTGTTCCCCCAGAACTTCTTTTACCCCCTAAGGAGTCTGGTATTTGAGGACCTAATGAAGTGTAGACGGCACAGTGTGTACTTCGTTAATCCACGGTCTCCCAAGGGTAATATTATATGAGAGGTCATAAGTCATTTCTTGGAAAGAGATAAAACGCGTTGCTCCTGGTAGGTGTACCTGGAGGAGGATTTCTCCCACAAACTTCTCGCTAGAACTGTTAAAGCTAGTTATAGTGTATGGGCTAGGAATTAATCGGCTCTGCATCTCCATCTGACAGATGACTTCCAGTGAATGATATTGACTGCACTGCCTGAGTCCACCAGTACATGCTTAACTTGGGCATCATGTACCTGTAGAGTAATTATCAAGGCATCATCATGAGGTGACGGGCCCGCTGCAGATCTCCATTATCAAACTCGATGGTGTTGAGGCGTGGCTTTTTGGCTGTTTGCTGGAGAGCCTCACAGACCATGATGGCCTTGGTCTCATTATTCGTAATTCCGGGCCCCCCGAATATCATGCTGATAGATCTTTTACCTGGCGGCCGTGCTTCTTGATGAGAGTCAATATGCTGGTACTCCTTTGGCCTTGACGACGGATAGCTGGATTTGGATCTTAGATAGTAGTTCACAATTTTAGTTGTGCTGACCGAGTCTTAGATTATCTGTTGGATCTCGTTATGGGTGCGCTGCATGGTGCTAGTGTATTTTGACATGGCTACGCCTCTTCCTTCGTGGGCGCCAAACTGTTTATGCCTAAGTTTTTACGTCTAGATTAAAAAATTAATTAAGAATGAGGTTACAAGCAATATGGTAAATTACAATGGAAAAAATATATAAATACGATGAAAATAAATACAAGTAAATAGACAAGAAATAATAGAGAAAGCAATGTAAATCTTAATTTTTGAGTGTAGCCGAAGTTGTTGGCGTATCCAGCGATATGTACAATACAACGTAAGGAGGGCTATATATAATAGTGATACCCAGTCCTAAATAAGATGAAATACAAATATTAATAGGGTCATGGGCCTACAACTCAAGGCGGTGATATATAAAACCCTACATAGGAGACTGTAAAATCTAGACGACGGGATGTGTGCCCTGTGCCCTGTGGCCAAACCGCTTAAATGGTCGTTGGCTCTAGGAGCAGGCGTATATCCTCAGTATCCGGTGACTTGTAAGATAAGACTAGTCTGGCCAGTTGGACTCATATCCCCGTAATAATAGATGACTTTTTTTGCCCACACACTCGTATCTCGATGTTTCTTAACTACCAGCCACCTCTCTCATTGTATCTCGTTATATATCAACTACCAACCACCTCATATCTCGTTGTATCTCAACTACCAAACCACCTCGTATGTAGTTTTATCACAACTACCAACCAGCTCGTATCTCGTTGTATCTCAACTATTAGGCACTTCGTATCTCGTTGTATCTTGCCGTTTCTCACTGTATCTGCATCGTTTTGCACCGTATCTAACTATTTCTATATTGTATCTAGTTGTTTCTAGACTGTTTCAGCATTGTTTCATCCTGTTTGTGCGTTGTTTCTCACTGTTTCAAAACTATTTTACCTTTTTTGTGTTGTTTCACATTATTTTTTATATTTTATTTCAGACTTCTTCACTAGTTGTTTAAGCGTTATATCTCGCTGTATCTGCTCTATTTTTGCTTCGCATCTATGCATCTCACTGTATCTGCATTGTTTCAAACTGTTTCAGCGTTGTTTCTAACTGTTTCTGGGTTTTGTACTATTTCTGCATTATATCCAGTTGTTTCTAGACTGTTTTTGCTTTGTATCTAGTTGTTTCTACACTGTTTCAACATTTTTTCCTCATGTTTCTGCATTGTATCTAGCTGTTTCTAGATTGTTTCAGCATTGTTTCATTCTATTCATGCGTTATTTTTACTATTTCTGAACTATTTTACCAAAGCACATCAATTTTCATTTTCTCCTTCAATTTCACTCCCTAACAAACCGATTTTCGGTTCACTTTCTCTTTTCCGGTTCAATCCTTTACCTTCTCAATCATCTCATCTGTCATTCATTTTAATTCCCTTAATAATGCCTCCACGTCACGCAAAAATCCTATTCGTTGCTCGAGCATGAATCGTGACCGCTGGATTTCAGTTCCAGAGCCGGTTCCTCAATCCGATAGATTGGCGGTTCGGGCTACATCCGTACCCGAAAGTGCTGGTGAGCTCCGAAATCTAAGATGACGGAAACTTTAGTGCTTGGATCGCTTTTTAGGCTTTGGTATTTGTTTAACTTCTACTTCAACGTTTACAACAAACACGTACCGTTAGATTTCAATTTCAGAAGTAGATTTAAATTTTGTTAGATTTTAGGTTTTTTAAAATTTTCGTGCGACCGCCGACCTGAGCTTCGGCGAGTAAACTGTGACGGCGCCACGACTGCTTGTGCCCCTAGAAGGAGAAGTGGTGAAATTTATAGCTTTTCTGATCTGAATCGTAGGGTTGTTGATGGATCATGTAGTGATTCTAATGGTGCTGGGTGGTGGGGTGGAATGGGTGGGGTGGGGTGGGGGTGATGGAAGCATTGGAGGGGCTATAGAAGGAAGAGAGAGTAAAGTGAGAGATATTGTAATTTGGGGAAATGAAAGTGCAATGTGTTGATTATTGTGAAATGTGTTAGAGAAAATATTATTATGTCTTGTATTTTGAAGATATATATATATATATATATATATATATATATATATATATATATATATTAAAACCCTTTAGTTTAAAGGGATTTTATGCATATATAGGCTAGACTATAAGTCATGTTACACTTTTGGTCCCTTTCACAATAGATGTCTGCTTCAATTATATTCATAATTACTTTAAAGGTTTCCTGACTAAATAGATTCTGACATTATTTTAATGTTGAAAATACTACAAAGTCAAAAATATCAAATTGTAAAAATAGAAAAATTTATAAAATAGTCTCATTTCGGCTACACTTCAAATTTTATAATGATTTTGCGAAAACGACATTTCTGGCTTTATGTTAATACAACAAGTTATATTTTCAGACTTATATAAAAAGGAAATGGCGATCACTTAATTTTGAAAATATCAGGACAATATTGGGTGTCAAAAATGCAGTGTAGAGAGCTGTAATGTTGCAAAATAGAGTTGTTTTAGTGAAGTTTTTATCTAGATTAACCGTACAAAACTTGTAAGATGTATAAAAGTTTCGAGTTAAAATCTCAAATGGTCACTCAACTTTGGGAAATTAACCACTAAAGTCACTTTGCTTTGGTTGGTCCCAAAAAGGTCACTCAACTTTGAGAAATTAACCATCAAATTCACTTTGCTTTGGTTGGTCCCAAAAAGGTCACTCAACTTAGGGAAAATATCTCCAAAAGTAATTCTTGTCAGTTTTTGCACCGTCACCCACCGGAAATCTGACGTGGCTTTTTAAAATATTTTTCATATAATCGTAGGTCCCACTTTCTTTGCCATGTAGGACTTTTTTAATAGTTACTTACTAGTTTTCTGACAAGTGCAATGCACGTGTATTCCTAATAACTAATACAAAAATTATAAATATGAGTAATAAGTATATATCGTTGATAGTAAATTAAAGAAAAAAATGTAAATTCAAAGTACTGATATATCGAATCCTTTCCATTCGATATTTTTTGTTATTATAATACATAATCATACTAAACATTACTATTGTACGAAGGCCAGTAATTAATATTTGAACGACTATAATCATGCAAAATTTATAATATATCAAGTTCGAAGGCCAAATAATTTTTTGTCGTACTCCTAATTCCTAGTGCATAATAATAGTTTGCCATTAGCACAAAAAAATAAAAACCAAGAAAAAGTATTGATATCAAGCTAAATACTTGATATTATAAAGTTTGCATGATTAAAATTGTTCAAATATTAATTACTGGCATTCGTACAATAGTAATATTTAATTAGTATGATTATGTATTGCAAAAATAAAAAATATCAATTGTAAAGGATTCGATATATCAGTACTTCTAATTTATATTTTTTTTTCTTTAATTTACTAGCAATTATACACGCTTATTACTATATATTTATAATTTTTGTACTAGTTATTAAGAATACACGTGCATTGCACTTGTCAGAAAATTAGTAAGTAACTATTAAAAAAGTCGTACATGGCAAAGAAAGTGGGACCTACGGTTATATAAAAATATTTTATAAAGCCACGTAAGATTTTCGGTGGGTGACGGTGCAAAAACCAGCAAGAATTACTTTTAGAGATATTTTCCCTAAGTTGAGTGATCTTTTTGGGACCAACCAAAGCAAAGTGACTTTGGTAGTTAATTTCCCAAAGTTGAGTGACCATTTTGGGACCAACCAAAGCAAAATGACTTTAGTGGTTAATTTTCCAAAGTTGGGTGATCATCTGAGATTTTAACTCTAAAAGTTTCTGAGGTAAATTGGCCATTAGTTGTATAGTATGTGGATATATAATGTATCAACGTACAAATATCCAAAATGCAAATCAATTAGCGTGCAACAATTCGTTTGCTCTAGGTGTTGGGATTGTAAATCTTCTAAGCATACTTAGAAATCATAATTGTTTCGTTGCTAACCCTGTTTGAAGCTAAAGTTACCGCTAAGGACAAAATGAACTTTTTACCTTTTATGTCCATTTTCGATCCATACGGGTCTGGTCATATCGCAGCCTCCACATTGAATAAGCCTTAAAAAAAAAAAAAGTAAGGTTGAAGGATCATAATTTGTTTAAGTGCCAATCATGCTAAAGAATATCCAGAGCTAGCCAGGACAAAGAAAAATTTTGTTAGTGACATGACTGATCACCATCATTGAGATGTAAACCACAGTTATCACAGTCAGTTTCAATAGTGATTAACTACCATCCATCTTATAAATTTCAGGGACTCGTAGAAGTGACATGTAGGGAATCAAAATTTATGAAAAAAATATATATATTTTTAAAATTTATCGTCTAAAATAAGTTAATTATAAATATGTATGTGGAAATAAACTATCTTTAAAATTATATTACTTTAAATTAAAATTGTATCATTTTTTCAAAAGGGACTAATAAAAAATTATATCATTCTTTTTTAAATATATATATAGTTACCATTAATGATTGATCTAGTAATAAATTTTTACACTTCATCACGGCTCCTCCTATGCCATTAACTTATAAAGATAAAATTTAATGAGTGCGCAGCTCAGCAAAAGATGGTCATGTTTGACCAACAAAAGGCTCGGTTCAGTCAATGCATGAGAATAGTTTACACACACAAAGAAATGATTGTGTTGAATCATATGGAAATTACGACATACAAAGGGGAAGATGAACCCACAATTATGTCAAGAATTCCGAAGGTGACTTCTTATTTATATGGTTGAATTTGTAGTCAAAAGAAGATAAGAGGCCCTAGCTTGAGTGGGTATGTGGTCACCGCAATATAGTAAAAGCTTATTCTCAAAGGAAGAATAAAAAGGCAGAGAGCATCCAAGGATGGAAAACGATATATTGATTGATGCCAAAAGGTCCCAAAAAAAGTTACGAGCTAGTATTTCTTTTTAAAGATATGTTTTTTTACTATATCGAATGAAAACACACTAGCTAGTTTATACTAAATGTCATGGGCCGCACGTTCCCAATGACAGCTCGTAGTCCCGCCTGACTACAAGTCTGTCTGCTCTTCGTCCCAGATTTCTTGGAAGCTTGTCTCAGTGGCCTAGCTTCAACTATGCCACCCAAAGGTTCTCCCTTGTGCACATCTTATATGCGGAAACTTCAATATGCGCACGTCTTGGATTGGCTAAGGACCTGCTCGTCCCTCGCCTAGCACTAAGTGTGGCTCCTGCGCATGCAGTGCAATCTTCAAGCTTTGCCCTTGCTTTGTGTCATGGCACTTGGTTATACTTCGGCTGAGTAGGACAACTCTTAAGCCCTTGGTCCTTGTTATGGCGTCTTCTAAATGATACCTTGTAATGCCTCCTGACATTGACAAGCGTAGCCTTTGCAGTATGCCTCCCTCCTGAGTAGTGCAGCATCGCCCCACGACTATACGTCTAGGCCAACGAGCCCTTGTTGGCATGGCCAAATCATTGCCATGCTCACAAGTGAATACACGAGGCTCTTGATAGCTCCTCGATTACTCAATTGACACAAAGGTCTTTATCTTATCGAAAGACAGTCCAAGGAGCTTAGTCTTTCCTCCCGTCAAGTCTCCACCACCTGTTGTATGCCTAACGTTGGCCCTCTGGCCACACGATGTCCATAGAATTGCCTAACTCATATGAATACCTAGAACACTCTTATGAGATGTCCAGGCAGGCCTTTGAGGTCCTTCTTCAAGACAGCTCACTTGGTACGACTTCCCGCCAAAATGCACTGAGAGGGCTGGTAGGCTGTCACCATGTATGCCCCTTTATATATGTCTTAAAAGAAAAACCAATGTCTTAGAAGTGGACATCCTTTGTCTCGAGAATCATACAATGGCTTGACTTTTAACTCCGACCTCCAAATAAGGCACTAATTTTTCCTAGAGATTCCTCTTGATTTCCTTCACACCTCCATGAAGTTTCATCTCATTCCCATACTCGGGACCAAGCTTGATATGCACACTCTACAGCATCTTAGGAATAAGATTTTTACCCTATGTTCTATTATTCCCATTATAGCTCAAAAAAGTGACACTCATTTCCTGCACACAGCTCCATGGCTGACACTCAGCGTGCACCCAGCTGATCCTTGTTTACCGCCTTGCTAGCACTCGTCTAGCACATGTCTAGTACTCGTCTAGCACATGCCTAGTACTCGTCTAGCGCATGGTAGACACTCTCACTCAAGCGTGTGGTTGAAACTTGTCCGACGCACGACTAAACCTCGTCCAACGCACGACCGGCACCCAACCAAACGACTAACATTCGTCCAGCCTGCCTGTTTTCAGAGTCACGGCGCGCGCCAAGGCATGATAAAAGAGCCACATGACATTCTCCCCCACTCGATTTAGGTATCTTCCTCGATGACCGCATAAGCCCAGAAAACCTAGAGTTTTCCCTTGGGATTCTCCATCACGGTTCCCATTTCCAAGGCTCCTTGGACTCCTCAAGTCCCTTTTCTTAAAATACGAGTCGTGCCCATCACTGATCCTCCCAAGTTTTGTCCAAGCATGCCTCTGCACTTCATGTCCTCGATGATCACTTGGACTGTGCCTTCGTACTTGCACTTCTGTGGTGCCTAATTGTTGCTCCCCTCTGAAGACAACTCTCTTGTGTTAGCACACCTGCCAACTATGCCATAGCTCATATGGATTTCATTTCCATCCGGCTAGCTCTCCTCACTTTTTGCAAGTACTTTAGGCATCCTCTAATGTGGCACACACATGTGTGGGAAAAAATATGTCACCTACTACTATGGGGATATGATTTCAACTGGCGAGACTAGGCTTATCTTACAAGTTATCGGGCACAAAGGATACACGCCTGTTCTACGAGTTATGACCATTTAGGCGGTACGGGTGCAGGACGAAATAAATACACCCCGCCGCCTTAGGGTTAGAGTCTCCTAGTTATGGTTACATATATACCACCGCCTTGAGTTATAGGCTCATAGTCTTATTATTCTTTGTATTTTACCTTAATTAGGACTGGGTATCTATTACTATAAATACCCCTTCCTTATATTGTATTATATAACAGAGCAATTCACCACAGAATATAGCTATTCTCAAGGAATTAGACTACTTTACTTTTCTTGCTCATTATTTCTCTCTTTTATTTACTTACATTTTCATCGTATTTATTGTATTGCTTGTGACATCATTCTAAATTAATTGTTTAACCTAGGCGACCGATTTTAGGCATAAACAGTTTGGTGCCACCATGGGGCCCAGAAAAACATAGGTATTCGACAAAGGAAAAGGCGCAATCATGTCTAATAATAGCAGCAATATTCCGAAGAACACTACAGACGCAGTAGATGAATCCGTGAAGGATCCTAGTGATCCAAGTGCGTAGCCTAAGGATCCCGTTGAACAAGTAAAAGATCCTTCCCAGGAGCCAACTCATGTTTCCAACAATGGAGAAGACGATCTATCACTGGAAGGTAATCCCCAATTCAGAAGCTTCTTTGTTAATCTTCTCTAATCGGGTAAAGGCAATTGTCGGCCAAAGGTCCTATCAACCGAAAAATATGAAAGGTGAAACAAAACCCTCAAATTGGAGATATTCCAATAATACTAAAGTACGTTACCTTATTTCAATAAATTTTCATCGACAACACTGAGACGCAAACACTCATATGCTTAGGTTGAATGATCAACTGACCCCCCATTTTTATTTTCTTGACCTTTTCAAGAAGCAAAGGGAGCAGAGTATAGTGCTCAAGTCCTCGACACTCACACCTGAACACTGGGGGGATGGAAGGGACTGGGTGAAATCAAATTCGACTCAAAACCTCTCATATTGAGGACTGCAAACGAACCCGAAGACTAGCAACCTTTACATCGGCGATTGTCGCCCGAAGATTAGCTTATTGTTATTGTATTTATTACCCGATAATGGCAGTTTCAGAAATTTGCCTAAGTCCAACCACGACTAGGTTTTATGTAAATGCAAGTTACGGCCTATTACTATCAATGAAACAAATTGGATTCAACATCTCTTTGCTTCAATATCTAACTCCCAAATTTATATTACTCAATTAATATTGATTCTTTATACCTCGACACGGGAACAAGACGTCGTTCTAAGCTAGCATGGATTTGTTATAAAATTCTTGTAAGTAAAAAATTATTCTAAGTGTTCAGTCGTGCTTTTCGACAGGATAAAGGCTAACACTTGAAGAACTAAAGTTAAACTTCATTAAAATCGGCCCGCAGGCCTAAAAATTTATGTACACATTCAGGCCTAAATGTCGTAACAAAAAAAAGCAATAAAACAAAAAAAGGAAACAACTAAGCATTGGAGTTATCATCTCGAGGTGAACCTTCTACACCCTCGGAGGTCCCATCCTCGTTTACTTCTTCATCGTCCTTAGCCTCATCGTCGCCCGAACCTTCACTTGAAGGATCTCGTCCAAGATAGCTTGGGCTACATTATTTTTAGTTTTTTCGATCTCCTCGCTCAAGTCTATCTCCCCAGCATTGCATTGCTCGAGAGCCTTGAGCCGACTTTGGATCACGGCCCAATTCTTTTCCAAATCAGCCCGTGCAACTCTTGCTTTGGCCTTCTCTTCTAAGGCTGCAACCTCGCTATGAAGGCGAGCTCTTTCAGCTTCAAGCGCTGGAACCTTCTCTACTTGGCCCTCCAATCCTTTTATTGTAAGTATGCTCTCGGACATCCTATCTTGACAGCTTCGAGCACTCTCAACAAATTTGGTATTAGCCCGGTCTAGCTTGTTGTGAAGCCCCTCGACTTCAGTGGTCAACCTCGATCTTTCAGCCCTATGACTTTCGTTCAAAGCTTGCATTTATGCCTCAGAAGCAGCGTTGGCCTCACACAAGTCGGAGCTAGACTTAGCCAAGTGGGCCTTCAAAGAAGAAATTTCAGCCTTGTACCCCGCTTTTTGGCGGTCCCAGGTATCTCCCACTCGTTGGTGCTCTACAAATCGAAGACGCTCAATCTGCATCATCTTGAACGAATACAAAAATTATGCAAAAGGTTTGAGGAAAGATTAGAATGATAATGTTGATTGAGAAGAAACATTACAAGTAGTGGAATTTACCTAAACCGCGGTAGCAGTGAAACGAACCATCATCATCCCGGGGACATATTCATGACATGGTCCACTTCCTTTGGCCCGAATAGTTGAGTGAGGCTCAGGGGAACATTCATTGTGCCGCCAAAGAGACAAATCAGCAGGGACCTTAACTCTCCTCAAAGCCCTTTCAGAAGCTGAGGCGTTGGGAGGCTCAGAATTGGCACAAGGAGCATTGGTGATCTTCTTCTCCTCATATTTGGGAAGAGCATGCTCGGCCTCACCAACTTTGGCTTTGACTTTGGCCTTATCGGCTGCATGATCAGACCCCTCCAAGTCTACCACTTCAATATTTTTAGGGACCTCCGATCCCTCATCATCTGTTTCATAACTCTACTTGAATCGGGTTGAAGAAACAGGCTTGTCTGATTTTGCCTCGGTACGAGGGCGCACCTCCCGAGTCAATTTCTCCGAGGCCCCTCTTTTCCTCTTTGGATCTGTATAATTGTAAATTGGGGGTTTAAAGGCAACATTGGAAGATATGGTAGTTTTTCTGAAGCGAACGAGGAAGATACCATTCTCACCTCGGGAAGTTCCCTGACCAGAAGAGCCCCTCGAGGCTTTGGAGGTCTTGGTCTTCTTGAAGGAGCTAGCCAAGCTAGTTATCACAGCTAAGTGAACATCGACGTCGAGGACCTCCTTTTCCTTCTTCTTCATTTTCTTGCTCTTCTTCTCATTGGGCTTGGTAGTGGCCGCCTTGTAAGGGAAACCTACAGTAGGAAGAATGAAGTTAGTGAAAAATGAAGCTCCAAACACACCCCGAAGGGATCAAACTGTGACAAGAAACTCACCATGTCTCGTGCACGCCCATTGGTTATCCTTTTCATTGGTGATGCTCGCCCAAGTCCTCTTAGGCCGACCTCGAATCTCGATGTTTCCTGAACCCAATCAGCCAAGTCGGCTGGAGAATCGACTAGAACTTTGTTTGCTGAAAGAACAAAAGCACGAGTTAAAAAATAAATTCGAGGCTAAGGTTGAAACACAACTTGAGTTACAGAAAAAATCACTTGCGTTTGGTGTTCCACACCTCGGGGATCCCCAGCTCGGCGGATAATTGATGAGTTGGAAGAAGAATATAATGGTCAGCCCAGCCTCGGTCCTTTGAGTCTTCGCTCTGTATTATCAAGGAATACTAGCCCGGATTGTTCAAAACCATGATCCCACTCTTGTGGAATGTGGGAAAGAAAAGAGAAATAAAGTGCTGAAAGGTGAAAGGCACCCCAGCCTTTCGGCACAGAAAATCTAAACATCCAACGACCCTCCTCTAGTTGAGCCAAACATAGGTTATATATTTAACAAAAGGTGCCAATGACCCTGTGCACTGAGAGGGAGAATCCGACCGTGAATGTGTAGGTGTAGACAAAGGAAAGCCCCGCCACATGGTCAGAGCTGCTGCTATTTGGGTATGGGGCAGTGACTTGAACCTCGGGTGCCCACTTGCAATCTGCCCGAGCTAGAGCCACGTGGGCTTGGGTAATCAAAGTCGGTGTAGTCTTTATCGGGACATTACTATTCTTCTCTTGTTGAGCAGCAGACTGTTCTTTCAACTTAAAATCCTTCTTTATGCCGAAGCTCGAGGGGATGACATGGTGGGGCTCGAGTTCTATCTCAAAGGGAATCTCTTTTGACTTTGAGGCCTCTATCGCCAACATCCTCATCTTTGCAACTGACTTCTCCAGATTGTCGCAACTGGCGGTGGCTTTGCACCATCTCGGCACTAAACCACCTGCTGCAGACATCGCTCTCGATTTTCGGTGGCACAACTACTTGTAATGGGTCAACAACGTTAACTAATTCCGCACCAACAATCATGGTGGTGGCGTTAACAGCTTCATTACCAGAATGACCACTGGAATTTTTTGTAGACATTTTTATGGGAAGTTGATGATTTTTGCTTTGATTACAAATTTGGGAAAGAAAGACGACATTCTTTGCTCTGAAATTTTTTACTGTTGCTCAAGATTTCAAGTGGAGATGAAAAAAATGATCATGTTGAGATATTTATAAAGGCGGAAGTCGTCATTGATTGCTTTGGGAAGGAGGATGAAGCGGCATGACCGTTCAACGGTCACGGGAAATGGAAGTGATGGCCGGTTTTACGAATTACTAGGTGTGCGTATAGCCACATCATTCTCCCACCTATTCAAATTCCATTCCTCAGAAATCCAATCAGTTGCCCGAGGAATCGTGGAACTATCTGTATTGGGCAACATATAGCTTGCAGACGTGGTGGCTCGGACGCAAGGTTCGGGACGCATCGTGCAGAACTCACAAGATTGACCACGGAGCTGGCAACATGGTCCCCAAGGCGAAGCTTTGGGATCATAATCATTTGTAAACTACGGGATCAGATCGCCTCTGAAAACAAGTAGCTCATAATCCCTAGGTAAAATAATCTTAGCCTTGAGAAGGCGGTTCATCTCTAGCGTGAAAGTCGCTTCACGATTTCAGCCCATTAACTCAGCATTTAATGGGTACGATCGTGGGCAAACCACGATTCAAATATGGGAGAGTGGACTAATTAATGCCCTCAATTGTTTCCAATTCATTGTCTATAAATAGCATTCATTTTTATCTTGTAAAGGTATTCACAGTTAGAGAGGCAAGCCCTATCAAATTGTAATCTCAAAGCAGCTTATATTAAAATCGTTATTTTGCGTTCTTGTTATTCATTTGATTTCAATAATCTCTTATTTTACCGACTTTGATACATTAAATTTTTTGTAAACCCCTTAACATTGTAATCTCAATCCGATTTAGGCTAATACAATACTAAGGTTTTTATTTTTTATAGTAATCAAACCCACAATCCGTACATCTCAAAATTAAATGGCATATAATAATAATCAAAATTTTTGCAGAGTACAACTTATCTAGAGAGTAAAAATAGTAGGTAATTAAGGTCGGTTGAAAAGATATCTCAATCTAGTAAAGTTTATCTGTATAGGTTTTTTTTATACAAAGCTAATAAATGCATGACATGTATTGATTCACATACTTATCACACTTAACAATAGTTAATTGATACTTTAGTACTGATATTCTTATTAAATTATTTAACCATAGTAAATTCATATGATTTAGTGTAAACACCTGATATTTTTATCATTTAAAAAAATCATTTATAAGACGCCAATCCATCATTGTCATCACTTAGTTCACAGAACACTACCCCTCCCCCCTCTCCAAAGGGAGATTTATACAGACAAAATTAGTGCTTCACGTGAACCGGTAGTACCTCCACCAAATTAAGTATATTATGTACATATTTGCCGAAATATGTCTAATATGATATTTGCGAGCCTATACTCTAAAGTTTGAGTGATTCATTTGGTCAGACATTGGTTCACTTATACTCAAGAGCATGAATTAGATTCCACATAAATACTCCTTCAATATCTTTTTCCTCCTTTATTACTTACATTGGTTCAGTTTATCTATTTTTTGTTTTTGTTTAAAAATGAGGTAAATTGATGCATGGGAGATTCAACCAGTAGCTCTGAGCAAATCTTGGACACTTTTGGCCAGTAGATCGGTTGTGTATAGATGTTCAAAGCTTAATATCTCATGATAAAAGTAAGTAATATTTTACCTATATATACAATATAATTTTTGGACGATAGTTACCATCCTTGTGACACTTTACCTCCGTCACTGGCAATGTAAACCTATTCTTTTAAAATTTTAGATTCGTTTCTTCCCTCGGAGATGGATAACTTTCATTTACTCTTTAGTCGTTGTCTTCGTTTCACCAAATGTGTTTTGCTTGCTCTGTTGTATTTCTGTGATTGTTACTTGTGCATACAGTTGTAATCAAGGTAGTTTGTTATAGTTACTACAATCCACACAACACAATAAGAACAATATAACCTTGTTATATATTAAGAACAACTATTACAATAGAAAAGTAGAAGTAGCAGTAGGAAATGAAGAGATAGAAGAGCAGAGGAAGATAGAAAGGGACAGGGATATAGAAAGAGAAGATAGAGGAAGGAAGGAAGACCGAAGGAGGGGAGATAGGAGGGATAAGGGTTTACAACATCATAGCCCATCTTCCCTTCTACTATTCTACTGGTATTTAACTATTTGTCTAACCCGGGTCCCAAAGATAATTTTTTAAATTTTCTAATGTACCCTCCAAGAAGGTATTTACATTCATAACATTACTCCCATCGTCAATGAGAACCTTGTCCTCAAGGTTCGAGGCAAGAAATTGACCACCATCAGTACCACCAAAGTCTGTTCTTGCGTGAGAGCTGTAGTTATTGAAGGAGCCACCTGCTTGGACAAATCCAGCAATTAGAAGCTCAACAGACTTGTGATGTTTCTCTTGTACAGCAAGAGTAAAACTAGATATTCTTGGGAGAACCCAACTAGTAGACTTAAGAGTTCCTTCTCCTTCTATACAAACTTGAATCAAGTCCAGTATAGTCGATAATATCTCCTCGATGATCTGTCCTCTAAACAATAACATTTTAACTCCATCTTGGACCACCAAGTGGATAAGATATGCATATACTGATAGCAAGGTCCAAGCAGCTTTGCTTAAACTTGAGCTGCGACACGACAATTCATATTTTCCCTTTACAAGAGCTTCCACCTCTGATGATAGATCTACCATGAACCCACCAAAAGCCACAAGAAAATGTATGTCTGTAGTTAGAGAAACAAAACTAGAATCGTCTACAAAACCCATAAGCAGAAAGGATACTAGTAATTGCAAATATACAAACTGCTCCTATGTTTAGAACTTTAGAACAAATTTGCTGCCCCTCTCCTATTGTAGCCAGCTCCAAAGGCGATGTGATCACGCTAACAAATGATATCTTATCCAGTAGTAACCCAGCAATAATCATAAATATATATATAGCTTCAAGGCACATATGAAACCTTTCCCAACAGGCTTCAGGCACTTCCGGAAGAGTGTCGTGCTCAACCCCTCAAACTCTCTCATATTTGCACGAGGACAATTTCCTTCTGTAATTTTAACCTCAAAAATACCCTCGTGAATAGTAAGGTAAAATATAGCAAGAGTAAAGTCACCGAGCTAAAAAATAAGCACATTCTGCCCACCAATATTGCTGAAATTATTTACCAGAATACAAAAATTAATGACAACTGTCGGACTATTAATAAGACGGAAGACATTCGTACCAACCAGGACTCCAGCTTCCTTAGTAAATTGACGGTGTGAGTAATTGTCCACAGTAATGAGATAGCTTCCCCTTTCAAGCTTCATGTTGCAGCATTGGTCACCAACCCGCTCAATGATATGCTGAAAGATTCCTGGACTCATTTGCTCGAAATCAACAAACTCAACTAATAGCTCATTATGCAACCCATTGCACACGTGTAAGGCCAAGTCATAGTGAAGAGTAGCCCCAAAGAAATAAGCACAAAGCACAAATGCTCTACTAAACCAGTAATCAAATACAACCTCCCTGTATAGAACACCAATTTCAAAGTCATATGTGGAGGGAGTGGCGACGTGGGCATTGCTGTGAGGGAGTAAGTTGGGTACCGTGGAATCATAGCATAAGGGAAATTTCCAATGTAAGAGGACATAAGTTTGAATATTCACAGTTGGTTTCGAGTTCTTGTCCAACACAACTAATAAGTTCCTGTCAATTATTTCTGTGATTGTTACTTGTGCATACAGTTGTAATCAAGGTAGTTTGTTATAGTTACTACAATCCACACAACACAATAAGAACAATAGAACCTTGTTATATATTAAGAACAACTATTACAATAGAAAAGTAGAAGTAGCAGTAGGAAATGAAGAGATAGAAGAGCAGAGGAAGATAGAAAGAGACAGGGATACAGAAAGAGAAGATAGAGGAACGAAGGAAGACCCGAAGGAGGGGAGATAGGAGGGATAATGGTACAACATCATAGCTCATCTTCCCTTCTACTATTCTACTGGTATTTAACTATTTGTCTAACCCGGGTCCCAAAGATAATTTTTTAAATTTCCTAATGTACCCTCCAAGAAGGTATTTACATTCATAACATAGTTCCTTTTCAATAATACAATACAAAAAAATGTTAATTTGCTCGGTAGAAAGTAGAAATTATACAAGGGTTCGCTAATCTCTTTTGGAGTTTAATTGTTACAGAGAGAGAGTGTGTGTGTGTGTGTGTGTGTTTTAACTACTAGGACGATCTAGATTTTATTTTTACACCATCAGCTAATTTAAAGTATATTACAAGTAAATTTTTAAGTATTTCTGCTTGTTTAAACATTTTCAAGCCTACAATTCCTTTTAAATAGCTAATCGAACTAAATAAAACTGACCAACATATAGTTGAGTCACGAATGAAAAATTGACCGCCAACAATCAAGATGGCAAAAAATAGCATATAGTTGTTATCTTGTGCAGTAAAAGAAGGACACCAACTTTATCAAATAATTTGCATAATTAAAGTTTAATTTTAGTTGTAATATGTTTTAAATTAGTCGATGGTATAAAAAAAATTTACACTAACAGCATAGTTTAAAGTGATGTAATGGATCATTTACTAAATATTGCTGCTTACCGATCAATGTACATCGTAAAAATTGCCTCTATATATTGGTTTTTAAACAAATAAATAGTGTAAAAAATTTAAACTCCCGTATATAGTAGCAGTAGTAGTAAACATTCGTCTGTTGACCCCCTTTTCCCCATGAAAAATCAGGTTGAATTTGTTCTTTATCGGGCAATCTAAGATAATATCAACAATGAAAAATCTTAGAACAATTTGATAAATTGCATATTTTATTTAGCGCACTATTGAAGACAAAAACAGAAGAAATGTTTCATTAGCTGGAATGTTATACCACTAATCATTTCCCTATCTCATCTGTGTTGAAAGTAACAACAAATGAAATTATGTCCTTATAGTTGGGAATCATTTTCTTTTTACATAGGTATAAATGCCATTACATGTTAGAGACTCGCACTAGCTACAATGCACTGCAGGTACTGTTATGTTAGGAATATTGATTTTGATTATGTTAGAAAATGTTAGATACATTTGTTAATGTTTTAAGTGACTGAATTCATGTATTTTTAGTCACCCTATGTTCATAAATTTTGTACTATCTAGGTACATGCTAAGTTGTCAATGTGACCAAGTTCATCATGTATATGAACTTATTTAGTAGTTGTGAATCTAGAAGGTGATTCTAGAATTTTCCTTAGACACCTATAAGTAGCAAATTTGTAATAGTGTATATATTGTAAGAGTCGAGATTTCTTTATAATATGAAGTAAGCTTAAAATGTCTCCCTCCTTCTTTGATCCTCATTGTGCCTTATGATATTTGATAAAGGCCCACCTTATATTCCAACAAGTGGTATCAAAGTATTGGTACAATCATGGACGAAGCTGTAAAGACGAAAATTTGGTGATCTCGATTAAAAGTGTATCTGCGTGTTTGGTGGTCTATTGAGAGGCTAGCTATTTGCGAAGAGAAGAGTGAATCCTCAAGATTTGAAAAGAAAAAGAACAACCCATTGACATCTTCAGGTATATCCTCACTTTCAAAAGACTCTTCTTTTGCCTTATACTCCTCCGCAAAGTCTTTTCTTGTTGTTTTCTTTGTTCTTTTCATTGCTTCGCATAACTTGGCCTCTTCTTTCTTAGTAGAAGTCCTAGTGGTAGGTTTTCTAGTACAGTAGAGGGACTAGGTCTATCTGGCTTCCTCTTTGCCATCTTTCTTGTCTCCACATCAGCTTCCTTTCCCACTCTTGTTTCTCCTACTCTTTCTCCAGTTCCCCTCACCAGCCTTCTCCTCTTTTCCACTCCCACACTCTCAGCTTGACTACTACCCTCTTCTACCACCCTCTTAGTTGGTTTTCTTTTCAACTGATTAACTTCCCCTTCACTTTGAGATTCCTCTACTAAATCTACAGTTGCAACAGGGCTTAGACCCAAGACATTTGCATGTTTAAGTCCAGCCAGCAATACTGGAGTATCAAAGTTCTGTTTTGATCCTTCAAAGTTTCCCAACCACTTTTCAGACACTCCCTTTTTACTAGACACAGATAACTCTTCTCCAGACTTGGTCCACCTGATGAGCCTTTAACTGAGTCCCCAACAACACCAACCTCAGTTTCCTGCACTTCTACTTCTACTTCCTTACCTATACACTTCTCAACAACAAGGCTGACTCTCATCAATTTTCTCATCATTATCTACTCTAATCTCCCCACCACCTTCAACAACAACAGTCTCATTCTCAACACCTTGAACATGTGCAACAATAACAGTCTCCTTCTCAACAGATTCAATCACAGGGTTTTCAATAGCAGTAGCAATAATAACAGGGTTTTTAGTAGGGACTTCAACACTTGCTACATTATCAATATTCTTCTGCCCTTAACCCCTACTTGTTCACCTATGCTAGACCCAACAGTACTACCAACAACATTTTGAGATTTTGTTTTTACCTCGACATCGTGTTGTTGTTCAGCTTTATGTTGACTTGATTCATCACCTTTGTCTCTTTGAAGTGACCCAAGCTGAGACGAATCACCCACTACATTGCTCCTCGCCTTGACCAATTTCCATGCTATGGTTACTTCTCTTTTGCTCATCTTACGTTTTAAGGCTACTGAGACGTTCGATTTTGGTGCACTTTGGTTGGTCAGGTTGGTTGAGATAGAATCTTGGTTAGGATTTGACATTGTGCAATTTTTAGATTTAGAGATTAGAGTGAAGATTTCAGAGAGAGAGAAAGTTCTAGAGGTTTTTGAGTTTTTGAATAAGGAGATTTTGGTAAGGAGAGACAGTTTTAAAATAAAAGGGAGAGTTTGATCACAAGTGGGAGATGAGACGACTGACGTGATTGATGGGAGGAGGGAAAGCTGATAGAGGTAACACATGGAAAGTTTTAAATTTTGATTTAAACCACTCTACTTATTGGTTCATTTTGGGCGGTTAAAAGTTAATTATTGGTGACACATAATTAAAGCAACTTAATCTGTATCACATGATTTAGGTGCATACCTGGCCAATTGTGCGCATGACTTTACTTATTGTTACCCTGTTCCTTTTGTGAGTTTTACCTCACCATCTGGGTACACATTAGCTATCCCATTTCTAAAGACTTGTTACACTTTACAATACATTCAGTGTGAAGTTAGACTAGAATGAAAGCTAAGTATTCATATACAAATATGAAATAACTTTTCTCAGCCAAACTAGGAGAACCTTGAGTACCCTTTCTTAATCAGTGGAGTTTGGTCATCCCCAACTCCAGTCTGTTCCTCTTAAATTGCAACTTGTACAACGATTTTGTGAAGATGTATGTATTTGTTCCTCTGTCCTGCAGAAATTCATTTTTATTAGACCTTTTTCAACATTGTCTCTTAAGAAATGATGTATGATGTCTATATGTTTGGTCCTCTTATGTTGCACTAGATTCTTTGCAATATTCACTGCACTAGTGTTGTCACAAAAAATAGGAACTGGTCCACTTTTTACTCCATAATCCTCCAGTTGCTGCTTGATCCAAAGAAGCTGAGAACAACATGAGGCTGCAGCCACATATTCAGCCTCAGCTGTGGACAATGCTACTGATTTTTTCTTCTTGGTGGCCCAAGACACCAAGCAGGGACCAGAAAGTGGGCCATTCCAGATGTGTTTTTCCTGTCAACTAGATTTCCTGCATAGTCTGCATCAACAAAACCTATTAGATCAAAGTTTCCACCTCTAGGGTACCATAGTCCAAGATCTTATGTACCCTTCAGATATCTCAAGATTCTCTTCACTGCTGTCAAATGAGATTCTTTAGGACATGCTTGAAATCATGCACACAGACATACACTGAACACAATATCTGGTATACTAGCTGTAAGATTCAGTAGTGATCCTATGATCCCTCTGTACTTCTTCTCTTCAATAGGTGCACCTGTTGCATCTAAATCTAACTTAGTTCCTAGAGTAATAGGTGTATTAATTGTCTTGGTTCCATCAATTTCGAACTTCTTCAGCAACTCCCTTATGTATATCTGTTTATGAATCATTGTCCCCTTTGGGCCTTGTTTGATCTGAAGTCCAAGGGAGAAATTTAGTTCTCCCATCATGCTCATCTCAAATTCACTTCCCATGAGTTTTGCAAATTCCCTACATAGATGATCATAAGTAGCACCAAAAATGATATCGTCAACATATACCTGTACGATCAAGATATCCTTACCCTTCTTTTTCAGAAAAATAGTGTTATCTATCTTTCCTCTAGTGAACCCTTTTCCCAACAGAAATTTAGATAGCCTTTCATACCAAGCTCTAGGAGCTTGTTTCAGTCTGTACATTGCCTTATCTAGCTTGTGTAAATGATCTGGAAACTTTGTATCTTCGAACCGTGAAGGCTGAATCACATATACTTCTTCATTCAAGTATTCATTTAGAAACACACTTTTAACATCCATCTGATTTAAAGTGAACTCCATGTACGTGGAAAAGGCAATCAACATTCTGATGACTTTCATTCTAGCAACTGGTGCAAATGTTTCCTTTTAATCGATTTCTTCTTCTTGACTGTATCCTTGAACTACGTGCCTTGTTCTGAGTAACAGTTCCATGTTCATCAAGCTTGTTTCTGAACATCCACTTTGTACCAATTACACGTCTTTCACTTGGACGAGGTACCAGGTTCCAAACTTTGCTTCTTTTAAACTGATTTAATTCCTCCTGCATGGGAACTACATAAACTGCATCTTTCAAGGCTTCTTGAACATTTCTAGGTTCAATGGTGGATAGGAAAGCATAGAATGCACAAAATTTTTTAAGTGTGCTTCTAGTCACAATTCCTGAGTTTAAGTTTGACACAAGATTATCCAGAGGATGAGAGCTTTGATTCTTCCACGGTTTAGGCTGTACACCAGAGGAACTCCCTTCATTTTGCTGAGTTGATATTTCTCCCGAGTTTCCTGTTTCAATTTCTCTAGATGACACTGTTCCCCCTGTCAGTGTGCCCTCTTACTCTGCTTCTGTATTGACTTGTTCATTTTCAGCATCTCTTCCTTCTGCTTGTTCCTCTCTTGCTAGTCCAATTTCTTGATCTTCGTCCTACAAATCTTTCTCAGCCAAGTTGTCAGATTCATCAATCACAACATGAACACTATCCTCTACACACATGGTTCTTTTATTGTATATCTTGTAAGCTTTACTATATTTGCAATACCCTAAGAAGATTCCCTCGTCACTTCTAGGATCGAACTTTCCGAGATCTTCTTTTCCGTTGTTGTGAACGAAACACTTACAACCAAAAGCTCTTAGGTGATTAATGTTTACTTTTCTTCCTTTCAGTACTTCATAAGGAGTCTTCCCAAGTATAGGCCTAATTGAGCACCTATTCAACAAATAACAAGCAGTGTTCGCAGCCTCAGCCCAAAAACTTTTAGTTAGTCCACATGGTTCTAGCCATGTCTTCTAGAGATATGTTTTTCCTTTTTAAAACCCCATTTTGTTGAGGTGTCCTAGGTGAAGAAATATTATGATCAACTCCATGTTTCACACAATAGTCAGCAAACTATCAACTCCATGTTTTACACAATAGTCAGCAAACATAGCATTTTCAAATTCAGTTCCATGGTCAGATCTGATGGAGGCAAGATGAACCCCTAGTTTCCTTTGACTTATTTTAATGTGAGCTCGAAAGAACTCAAAGGCTTCATCTTTAGATGCCAAAAGCAAGGTCAAGGTCAACCTGGAGAAGTCATCTACCATGATAAGTACGAATCTCTTTCCTCCTCTACTTCTGACTCTCATTGGTCCACAGAGATCCATGTGCACCAGTTCCAGAGGTCTAGAAGTATTGAACGCCTTCTTCAGCTTAAAGGAGGATCTAGCATGCTTCCACCTGACACACGCATCATAAACTTTGACACTATCAATTTTTGTATTAGGTAACCCTAGTACCAATTCCTTAGATTTGAGCTTGTTCAACTATGAAAGGCTTACATGACCCAGTCTCCTATGCCATAGAAGAGGATCATTGTCAAGAACATTCAAGCAAGATAAATTTCTTTCAGCTAAGGAACCTAGCACAACTTTATAGACATTACTAGCTGTCTCACCCTTATTTCTCCTGATTCTAGATTCTTTACCATACAACCAGCTGAAGAAAAGGTTACCTCATTTCCTTTATCACACAGTTGAGACATACTCAGTAGATTATGTGTCAAACCATTAACATAAAACACATTGTCTATTGCATGATTACCTGACTTAGCAATATTCCCAATGCCCACAATTTCACCTTTCTTACCTCATCCGAAGGCTACACTGCCTCATTGGAATGCTGCGAGTGAGAAAATTTCTTCTATCACCAGTCATGTGCCTGGAACAACCACTATCAAGAATCCAGCTTTGGTCGTTCCTCCTTATTCCAGCCTGCAACATAATTAAGAGGTTAGATTTTGGAACCTAGACAAGCTTGGGTCCTTTTCTATTATAAAAAAGATCAATTAAATTTCTCTTGGCCCAATTAGGCAAAACAAATTTCCTATATTCCTATCAATAGCTCATTTCAAAGCTAAGAATTCAGGTTTGTTGTGTCCAGTCTTGCCACAGTGAGTACATAATAGGTTCTCTGGTAAACCTACATACTTGCTTTTTGGGTTCCAATCAGGCAACTGTTTTCTACTTCCTAGACCACTTCTATTTCTGTTGTGTTGATTTGTTACCCAACTCATTGCTTTAGAGGAACTGTTCCAACTTTGGAACTTAATCAGCTCAAATTCTCTCTTTTCACTTTTATTTAGAAGTTCTTCTCAGTTAGCTCTATGAGTTTTTGATTTGTTTCCTTTATCTTTTCCTCTTAATCAAGCTGTGTTTTACTCATGGGCTGTTTTCCTGAGACTTCCTTGTTCCTAATATTTTCTAAGTGAAGTGCTTCATTCTCAGTTTCAACTTTCATCACCTTTTCTTCAAGACAACTTTCTCACATTCAAAGATTTTTGTTAATTGGTTCAGATTATCATACTTAGATTTAAGATTCTCAACAGTTGAAAGCAATTCTATCTTATCAGCAGTTAGACATTCAAATTCATCAATTAAAGCAAGCATTAGAATAGCTCATTTTCTCTGCGAATATGAATGAATGTTTTTCTTTAAGACAAGCAGACTTACCTCAAATGAGTCATCTTCAAGTTCTCCATCACACGCAGCTACCAAGAAGTAGATGCTTGCAGTTAGTCCGCATGTAAGTGCAACTTTTGCCTTGGCATTTCGTTGAAGTTTCTTGCAGTCTTCATTAGTTAATTCCATATGTGATTTCACTTCCTTGTTCCCCTTTTCATCTTCCTTATAGGGAACAAATGGTCCATTTTTAATGATCAGCCACAAATCATAATCCTGAGCTTGAATAAACTGCTTCATTTCCTTCTTCCACAATTTGTAGTGAATTCTTGTGAACAAAGGAGGAACATCTATACGTCTGCCCCTTAGGAACTGGTCAATAGTAGCCGCTAGGGCCAAAGGTGCCTCATCTTCAGCTGACTCCTCTTCTTCATCTTCATCACTTGTGTCTCCCCAGATAGAATTGAAGGCATGTCGCTCCTTTTTCCTTTGAGCTCTGAAATTTGCAGGACAACGATTCTTCTTTTGTCCTTCAGCTCTTTCTGCTCTGTTCTTCTTCCACTCGATTTCCCATTATGGACAGTCTTATGCAGCATGATTCAGTTTTCCACACTTAAAACAACCATTGTGCTTTGGATTTTCAACTATACTCTTCTTTCCGGAGTAATCTCCTTTAGGTTTGGAGGTTGATATGTTCAGCCTTTTCTTGAACTTACTAAACAACACCAGTTCCTCATCATTCATGTCATCAGAGTCCTGAGTAGCCTTTAGTGCTAAACTTTTTTCTTTTCCTGTTTCTACTTTTACATGAGATAGTTTCCTTAATTCCCAAGTTTTCAAGCTTCCTACCAATTAATCGAAGGATAGCTTATCTAGCTCTTTGGATTCCATAATAGCAGTGACCTTTGAATCCCATGAGTCTGGCAAGATCCTCAATACTTTGGTCACTAAATCTTCTTTATAGAACTTCTTTCCCAAGGATTTCAACTCATTTGTTATTATAGTGAGTTGAGTCAGCATGTCTTCAATTGCTTATTTCTCTCCCATAGAGAACAGTTCAAACTTTCTCATAAGTAGTTCAATTTTTGACTTTTTGACCTGATTAGTTCCCTCATGTTCAACCAGCAGGGCACCCCAGATCTCCTTGGCCTCAAAGCATGCTGAAATTTGATTATACTCATCTGATCCAAGACCACAACATAGAATTCTCTTGGCTTTTGCATTTTTCTCAATCATTTTTAAATTAGCCTCTACATATGAGCTAGGTTCTTTTGGAACAATTACACGTGTAGCTCCTTTACCAGTTGTGATAGTGGGCACAAGAGGTCCCTGAGTACTTATCTGCCACAGCTGATAGTCCTAAGCCAACAAAAAATTTACTTCCATTCTTGCTTTCCACCATCCATAATATTGATCGTTGAATTATGGAGGCCTAGTAATGGATTGTCCTTAAGATATGCTAGGTGGTGCACTCATGATTCAGATCCTTCAAAGATGCTAATCTTTATGAATGAAGACCTGCTCTGATACCACTTGTTACATACGATGCACCCTAAAGTGGCTCTAAAAGGGGGGAGGGTGAATAGTGACACTGTCCGATTGTAATTTCTAAAGTGAACCTGGTTCAAACACACAAGTATGTAAAACAACACCAACAGTTTTACATGGAAAAATCTCCTTGCTCAAGGGAGCAAAAAACCACGACCCGAAACTGGGATTTGAAACTTCACCAACACACGAGAAAATTCAGGTTACACCCTATAACCTAGGAATAAACTATAGCCCCAAATTCACACAAACTACACTCTAGTTATGAGAACACACACACACTATAGTCTCACAAAAACAACCTAATACAAATGCTTCACAAAGATGAACAAGGTTACAGATGAAAAACAAAGTCAAGCAATAACTAATTAAAGTAAATAGCTAATGTGCCTTCACTCTCTTGACGTAAAGCCTGTTCTCAGATTTGGAAGAAGCTTTGTGCCTTTTCTTGTTGAGTGAATGATTCTGACCAGGACTCCCTCGCTTGCTTTTATACCTTGGCTTGTTAGAGTTTCTCTTGCTTACTGACGTGCGTAAAAGGAATCCTTTCAAGATTCACTTCCTTATTTGTGTCAATCACTGAGTATAGACAACTCATCCCCTAATTAGAACTCTGCTTTGCTGCAAGATCTCTAAGTGAACCACCTACCTATAGTTCCATTTGAGCAATACTGCATGTGTCACTTTTTCAGTGCTGACTTGTCAATCATCAAAACCATGCAACATCATTGTCATAGAATTTTAATTAATGCATTAATAATGTTTACTGATGTAAAATCTTGATTCGTCTTATATGAAGCCTTACTTTTCTTTTTTCTTTTTTTTCTCTTCTTGCTTTTTGCAGCGAACATTACCAAAGGTAAGTTGAAGTTTACGTACGTTTCTCTTTGTAGCAATGACCAAGGATATTTTCCAGCATTCATTTATTGAGTACCTTACAACGAGATCATCTTTTAACTGTTGCAACACGTGACAACAACTTAGCTAGATCTAATGAGTGTGTTTATGTAAAACCGAACACACTCACACGAGAGAAATAATATTTGGGTGAAAACTCTTGCCTTCATTGATGAGGGGAGTCCCCTATTTATACAAAAGAAACCTAGAGAACCTAACCCTAAACCTAACTTAGGGACCAAGTAAACCTAACGGGCTTGGCCCATTATACAATTTACATAACTAATCTATTTACAATAATCTATTTACAATACCCCCCCTCAAGTTGGAGCGTGAGGGTTCCTTACGCCCAACTTGTTAAGGAAGAATTCGAACTGGGTGCGTCCCAGCGCCTTCGTAAAAATATCAGCAAGTTGCGTGGTCGTAGGCACATAGCTGGGACGAATGACTCCTCCGATGATTTCATTCCGAACAAAATGACAGTCGACTTCGATATGTTTAGTGCGTTCGTGAAAGACTGGATTCCGAGCAATATGTAACGCAGTTTGACTGTCACACTTCAAATTCATCGGAGAATCGTGATCAATTCCAAGACTCCATAAAATCCCTTTCAACCACTTCAATTCACACACAGTCATCGCCATCGATCTATATTCTGCCTCAGCGGAGGACCTCGACACGATCTGTTGCTTCTTCGTTCTCCAAGATATCGGTGAGTCCCCTAACGACACATACCAACCTGTTAACAATCGACGTGTCAACGGACAGCCTGCCCAATCAGAGTCACACCACCCGTGCAATCTCAGATCACACAGAGAATGAAATACAATGCCTTGTCCCGGACAGCCTTTCAAATATCGAACAACCCTGAGTGCCGCTTCCATATGCTCAATCCGGGGACTCTGCATGAATTGCGACAACACATGCACACTATAGGACAAATCCGGTCGTGTAAAACACAAGTAAATCAATCTTCCAACCAGTCGCCGATAGCGTTCAGGATCTTTGATAAAACGACCAGACGCAAGTGCCAAGTGATGGTTTTGTTCTATCGGCGTACCAACCGGTTTTGCCCCCAACAAGCCTGTTTCCGATATGATATCCAATGCATACTTCCTCTGACACAGGAAGATTCCTTTCGGAGCCCTTGCCACTTCAACTCCCAAGAAGTATTTCAAGGCACCTAAATCCTTCATATGGAAACATTTCGAGAGATATAACTTAAAAATTCGAATTGCCTTCGAATCATTACCAGATATAATCAGATCATCCACATAAACAAGCACATTTAAATGCACATTTCCCTTCTTCATCATAAACAATGAGTAATCCGAATATGATTGTCGAAACCCATATTGCTTAAGTGCAGCAGACAACTTCGCAAACCAACATCGGGGAGCTTGTTTTAAACCATACAATGATTTTCGAAGGCGATACACAGCTCCTCTCCCCGTCATGCGATGTCCCGGAGGCAATTTCATATATACTTCCTCGTGAAGATCACCATGTAAAAATGCATTGTGCACATCCATCTGATGCAATTCCCAATTTTTGGCAGCTGCTACGGCCAGAAAAACTCGGACTGTCACCATCTTTGCAACCGGTGCAAACGTCTCCGTATAATCAACCCCTTCGATTTGATGATTTCCAAAAATCACCAACCTTGCTTTGTACCTTTCAATAGTTCCATCCGAGTTGTACTTTATCTTGTATACCCATCGACATCCGAGGGCCTTCTTCCCGGTAGGCAAGGGAACTATCTCCCAGGTTCTGTTCGCTTCCAATGCCTTCAATTCTTCCCCCATGGCTGTTCTCCATTTGTCACTTTTTACCGCCTCCGAATAGGAGGTAGGCTCATGTCCTTGCGTTATAGCTGCAAGAAAACTCACATGTTTCGAAGAGAAATTATCACAATTGACATAGTGTGCTAGAGGATAGGGCTTACCAGAGGGTTGTTGAGAAACAGATGAACAAGCAGACTTTCGAACGCAGGACGATACCCGGTGACTCATCTTTTGGACCGTATTAGTAACAAAGTCTCTCAGCAAGGTATTCTCTTTCTTAGTTCGTTTTCCCCGACCCAACTCTTCGGGTTAGACGTCGGGGACAACCGCAGGTTCAGCTTCCGGAGTCACCTCTTCGGGTTCACTCACCGGAGTTACGACTTCGGGTTCAACACTCACCGGAGTCACGACTTCGGGTTCAACACCCCCCCTTCCTTGCACACTCTCCTCTTCCTCCTCCAATGCAACGGTGACAGAAGCCGTATCTTGTGTCCGTTTTTCGGCATCAGTCTCCTTGGAGGCGAATGGAAATTCCTTTTCGTAAAACACCACATCCCTCGAGAACACAAACTCCTTTGTCTCCAAATCATACATTTTCCATGCTTTCTTCCCATTTGGATAACCCAAAAACACACATCGACGACTCCTGCTTTCAAACTTGTCACTTGTTCGTCCTTGATTGCGAGCATAACATAAGCAACCGAACACCCTCAAATGATCATAATTCGGTGTCACACCCATCAAGATATCGTAAGGTGTCTTCCCATTCAACAACTTAGTGGGTGTCCGGTTAATCAAATAACATGCCGTCATCACACATTCTCCCCAGAAGTCAATTGGTAAATTAGCTTGAAAACGCAGCGCCCGTGCCACGTTTAAGATATGTCTATGTTTCCGTTCAACTCGACCGTTTTGCTGGGGTGTCCCCACACACGAAGTTTGGAACAAGATCCCTTGTTCGAGAAAATACCCTTTCAGACTTACAAATTCGGTTCCATTATCACTCCGAACGCACTTAACCCGTTTATTGAATTGTCTCTCCACCATTGCAAAGAAACCCTTCAATTTTTGTCCGACCTCTTTCTTATCAACTAACAGGAACACCCATACTCCTCGTGAACAATCATTAACAACAGTCAAAAAATATGATGCACCACACGAAGACTCAGTTCTATAAGGACCCCACAAGTCACAATGAACTAAATCAAAAGGTTCAGCAGCTTTATTATTACTCGAAGGAAATACATTTTTAGTTTGTTTTGCCCTAAGGCATACATCACATGCTTTTTCTTCTAAGCTACCTTTCCCACTATCTTCTACGACTGAAAGAGATTTCGTTACTTGCATCGAAGGATGTCCCAACCTTTGATGCCATAAGTCCACCACATCGACCTTCACAGCTTTCACCACGGGTATCGTCCGAAAGTAGTAGAGTCCGTTCTTTTGTTCACCCGCTCCAATCAACTTCCCCGTAACCCGGTCCTGCATAACACACAAATCATTAGTGAAATTTACATTACAACCAACTTGATTAATTAATTGAGACACAGAAATAAAGTTGCAAGTCATTTCGGGCACATATAACACTCCGTGAAGAACCATGTCTTCGTTAAATCTGATGGATCCTTCCTGAGTCGCCATCGTACTGCTTCCGTTCGGTAGACCTACCGGACACTTTGGTATTGTTCGTAAATTCTCCAAAATACTTATCTGACCGGTCATGTGATTTGATGCCCCCGTGTCAATAATCCATGAAGGATGAGTTTTCTTACCGATCGAAGGTTCACTTGTGCTTGCCTTTTCCTTTTTCAGCAAATCGAACAACATCTGCAACTGATCACCTGTTATTCCGGACAGGTTAGCCTGTCCGGGCACACTCATGTGTCCATTTTCTCCATTCTCGAGCTCAGCTTGAGCAGCATTTGCTCGATTATTGCCACGTCCCCGACCAGCATTTGAACCAAACTGTTGATGTCCACGACCTCTTCCACCTTTGTTGCCTTCAGCTTTTCCTCTACCACGTCCTCCATTCGAAGTGCCTTGCTTCGGATAATGTACCCACCCCTCCGGATAGCCAATGACTTCATAGCAGCGTTCCGGAGGATGTCCTCCTCGATCACACAAGTGACACTCCTTATAGCCTGTCTTCGGCGGCTGTGATCGTTGTGCAGTAAACGCCGTTACCTCCCCTCGTTCTTCCTGAATTCGTGCCATCCCTTTGACCCGTTCATCTTGGATTACCTTTTGGTAGACTTGATTCATCGATGGCAACGGCTCCTGAGCCAAGAGATTGGAACGGACAGTTCCATAAAGGCTTTCATCCAGGCCCATAAGGAATAAGTGAACCCTATCTTCTTCCCTTTTCTTCTCCAGTGCAACCGTTAGATTGCACGTGCAGTTTCCACACGAGCAAGTTGGGAACTTATCACAATTTCCTAGTTCTTCCCACAACATAGCCAGTTTTCCATAGTAAGCAGCAACAGTTAATCCCTTTTGCTTACAACCGGCCAAAGCCGCTTTTAATTCCTGAATCCGAGGTCCGTTTCCCACGGAGAAACGTTCTCGAATACTCTCCCACAGATCTTTCGCTACTTCCATGTGCGATATGGTGGTCCGAAGAGTAGGCTCGATCGAATTCCTAATCCACGACACCAGAAGAGAATTGATAGTCCACCAATCCTCATAATCAATCGACTTTTCATCGGGCATCTTGATCGATCCGTCAACAAAACCAAACTTCTTCCTTGCACGCAGCGCCGTTCTAACCGACCACGCCCATTCCTCATAGTTTTCACTGTTCAACTGGACCTGTGTGATAATCAAACCAGGATTATCATTCGAAGTGATATCGTACGGCGAGATTGTCTTCCGTACGGCTGCAACATCACCTTTTGGAGCCTCCATTACTTTTCTACTTGAAGAGTTTCACGATGGCTCTGATACCATGTAAAACCGAACACACTCACACGAGAGAAATAATATTTGGGTGAAAACTCTTGCCTTCATTGATGAGGGGAGTCCCCTATTTATACAAAAGAAACCTAGAGAACCTAACCCTAAACCTAACTTAGGGACCAAGTAAACCTAACGGGCTTGGCCCATTATACAATTTACATAACTAATCTATTTACAATAATCTATTTACAATAGTTTACATTTACTGTACATGTAAAATTATTTATCGAACGGATGAATATTTAAATGTATCCCGTTTATACAAAACTAAACAATTTGACTATATTAGTATTAACTATATATTCTCCCGTCTCACTTTTTTTGTCGTATTTTTCTTATCATTCTGTCCCAAAAAAATTGTCATATTTCTAAATTTAGAAATAATTCAACTCCAAACTTTATTTTTGACTTATTTATAGCAACAAAAATATCCATCCCTTATTTAGCCCATGAATTTTAAAATTTTTTATTTTTTTTTAAATTTTGTATCAAGTCAAACTAGATAAATAAAATTGGACGGAGGGAGTTACTAAGTTAGTTAACTGATAAGAGATGGATGAAGGACACTTGTTTTACAATATATATTGATTTGTTGAAAATATCGGTGCTGGTATATTTAAACTGATCGAATGTGTGTTGAACTCAATTTAGAAAGTTGAGTTAGTCATATGCCATAACTACTCCATCTATAAGTAAAATGAAACTACATATACTACTCCCCGGCCCATATTTTTGTACATATAAAGGGGGTTTGTTAGTAGTTTGGAAATTGCTACTCTAAAAACTCAAAGAAAAGGGAAATACTAGTGATGAACTTTCTAACTGCAAAGCAGATTGATGGTTGACAGGCTAACCTTCTCCATCCATAGGTAATTTTGGATGATGTCACATGAATCATCTCACCGTCTCCCTCTCACAAGCTTCAACAGTTTAATTGATAGGACCACTTCATCATTGAAAATCTAATAATTTATTTGCCCCTCACACCATTGAAAGGATGTGGCTTGATGATTAGATGATTTAGATCTTTTCATCCTCAGTTGAGATCTCGGTTGTAGCCTTAGATATAAGAATTTTCTGGTATGGATGCTATATTCGTTTATCGTCTATCATTTGATTATTACACTCTCCTACTGCGATAGAAGTCGGCAAAAAAGAAAATACTTTGCTTATCATTCTTATTACTCGTTGTGGCATCATTCATTCACCCCTTCGGCTTCTCCTATCGGAAAATGTAGAAGTTCCTTGGTAATTATTGTGTTGAGCTAGATCATATTATATATTTATAATTTTATAGTTAATGGTATGATCGAAAGATAAAAGGCTTACCTAACCGCACTTGCACCCGTTTTGGTGCTATGTATGTTTTTGTGCACTGCTAGAGAAGTCCAGTTGTCAAACGGATTCCGTTGGAAATAGCTTGTTCCGAAAGTTTTCCTAATTCCAGTAGAACACATATTTGGTTGAAGTGAAGGTCTTTATGGTTAAGGATCAGCACCATTATATTAAGGGGCGTATGCTAAAGTTAAAAGTATAAACAATATATACGTGTGGCTTCTTTCGAGAATTCTAACGCAAATTTAACAAACATACTACTCCCTCCCTCCGTTCCATAAATGACATGATTTGAATTTTGAAAGTCAAATTTTTAATTGTAATTATGAATTAGATATAGAATCATTATATTTTTTGCAACAATACTTATATATTCCGAAACTACATAAAAAATAAAATAAGTGACAATAATTAATAATTTAAACATATATAAAAATATAACGATTAAAAAAAACTCATTTGGTTCTCGAAACTCGAATTATGCTATTTTTTGTAAAACGGAAGAAGTAATATAGATTTAATTTGACATTTTTACGCTAATTGACGCATTAAACAGTGAAATTACAAAAAATACCGATATTATTAAAAAATTACACAACATAATGACATTTGTATGAATTTTACAAAACATACCATTTTATCATTTTCTTTTCTCTCTCTAATCCAAAGCCCTAACTTCTCCTTCTCTCTTTCTCTCCTCTCCTCCACCCACCCACCCACGTCCCGTCGTTCCCCGCCCTCCCTTGCCCGTCGCCGCTGCTACTATTCCTCCGGCGAGACTAGAGCACTGCTGTTTCTCGATCTTCTCATCTTTTTCCTTTTTTTGTTTCATTTTGTATGTGTATATGTGTGTATTTTATGTATATATATGTATTTTTTATATATTATTCAGATCTGCTTCTCCTTTTTTTTTTTTTTTTTTTTTTGATTTTGAATATACCTATTCAGATTTCAGATGCAGGTGTATGTAGCTGTATGTTTGTATATATACATGTAATGTTTTTCAGCACACAAGTGTATGAACGTGTATGTTACTGTATGAACGTGTATGTTACTGTATGAACATGTATATCTGAGCATCTATTGTATGTTTTGTATGTGTTTTTGTGTGTATGTCAAGTGTATGTGTGACATACATAAATTTTTATGTTTAATTTGTAGATCCGTAGATCCTTGTGTCACGGGTTAAGAGAAGACTTTAGCAACTCCGTACTCGTGCGGCCTTAAGAACCGTTCTTAAGCAGCCTTTCACTCTAACTCTCTCTTAGAACTCAAGAGAAGAACACTTAAAGAGAACTTAAGCTCTTATATTGCTTACAAGATTGAGTTGTTGAGTGAGTTACAAATGAGGAGGGGACTCCTATTTATACATGTGTGGAGTCCCTTAAAGAATTATCTAGAACTTTGTGGAGAAACCCAAGATAGCTAGAGTTCCCTAGAGTTCTCTACATATCTCTAGAAGTTTCTAGAATAACTAGGGTTCCCTAGAGTTCTCTACATATCTCTAGAAGTTTCTAGAATAACTAGGGTTCCCTAGAGTTCTCTACATATCTCTAGAAGGTTCTATACTTCTCTAGAGTACAAGAGGGATTCCTACACAATCCTAGAGAATTCTAGAGAAATCTAGAAAGTTCCAGAGGTTAACCATATCATATATATACAATGAGCCTCCTTGGTGGCGATTATTTCGCATAGAGAACGCCACGCCATCCGCGTCTGTGACATTCTCCCCCACTTAGTCTCGCGACGCCCTCGTCGCGTCTTCGGCATGAAACTTCTCAAGCTGGTCGTGAAACTGCCAAAGAGCTTCCTCCGGCTCCCAACTTGCCTCGCTCTCGGGTAGCCCCTTCCACTTGATGAGGTATTCTCTTCGCGGCTTGCAATGTCTCTCACGAATGACTCGATCGGCAATGATGGTTTCAGCATCTCGATCGTAAGAGACCTTCTTCCCGATAGGCGCCCTCGTACTCTTGTTCCTTGTTGGATCATCCTCATCCCCGTGATATGGCTTCAGCATACTCACGTGAAACGCGGGGTGTAACTTGAGCTTGGGAGGGAGCTCAAGCTTGTAGGCCACCTTGCCTACCTTCTTAAGAACTCTGAAAGGCCCCTCATATCTCCGGAGGAGACCCTTGTGCACGTCCTTATACCGAAGGACTTGGTGAAGCTTGGCCAAGACGAGGTCGCCTACTTGATATTCCACGTGACGCCTCTTGTTATCTGCCCACTTCTTCATTCTCTTGGCTGCTTTTTGAAGACAAGAATGTGCTAAGTCCGCCTCTTCATGCCATGACTTGGCGAACTTGAACGCAGCTGGACTACGTCCCTTGTAACCCGAAGCAATCGCACTCGGAGTGAGTGGTTGCTGTCCCGTCACTATCTCAAACGGGCTTCTCCCGGTGGACTCACTTCGCTGCAAGTTATATGAAAATTGGGCAATATCAAGCAACTTAGCCCAGTTGGTTTGAGTGGTACTTACATAGTGCCGTAAGTAGAGCTCCAACAAAGCATTCACCCTCTCCGTTTGTCCATCTGTTTGGGGATGAAGGCTGGTTGAGAAGTTAAGCTCGGACCCTAATAGCTTGAATAACTCTGTCCAAAATCTCCCAGTGAAGCGCGGGTCTCGGTCGCTCACAATCGTCTGCGGCACTCCCCAATACTTGACCACGTGCTTGAGGAAAAGTTTTGCAGCTTCTTCTGCCGGGCAATGCTTCGATGCCGGGATAAACGTGGCATACTTGGAGAACCTGTCCACTACCACCATAATCGTTCGACACCCTTCTGACTTTGGCAAATTCACAATGAAATCCATAGAGAGACTCTCCCATGGTCGCTCCGGGATAGGTAGTGGCTCCAAAAGTCCCGCCGGTAAGTGATTTTCTACCTTGTCTTGTTGGCAAACAAGACAAGTCTTGATATATGCCTCCACATCGTTGCGCATATTCGGCCAATAGTAGCGATCTTCCACCAATGCCATTGTGCGATGAATGCCAGGATGACCCGCCCATTTTGAATCATGGCATTCATGGATGATCTCCTTGCGTAACTTGCCATGTTGTGGTACATATATGCGTTGGCCCTTGGTGAAGAGTAGCCCATCCTCCCACCAGAATCTCCGCGTCTTGCCTTCTTGAGCATGTTGGCAAAGGGCCTTCGCGGTTGGATCATGTTGCAACCCTTCTTTGATGCGGTCGATCAGGGGACTCCCAGGGCTGCTTATGCTAGCAAGCTCCACCTTGCGACTAAGTGCATCTGCAACTGAGTTTGCCTTTCCAGGCTTATACTCCAGCACAAAGTCGAACTCTGCCAGGAAATCTTGCCAACGAGCTTGCTTGGGTGACAACTTCTTTTGTGTTTGGAAGTAGCTCGTGGCAATGTTGTCGGTCTTGACAACAAATGGCGTCTCCAAAAGGTAGTGTCTCCAAGTACGAAGACAATGCACCACCGCGGTCATCTCCTTCTCTTGTACCGTGTAGCGCCGCTCCGTGTCATTCAACTTTTGACTCTCGAATGCCACCGGGTGTCCCTCTTGCATCAGCACCCCTCCAATGGCGAAGTCGGAAGCATCTGTGTGTACTTCATAAGGCTTGGAGTAGTCAGGCAGTGCCAACACCGGCTCTTTTGTAATGGCTTGCTTCAATTGATCGAATGCCGCCTGGCATTTCACCGACCACTCCCATCGGTTCCCCTTCTTAAGCAAGTCCGTGAGTGGTGTGGTGATCTTTGAGTAGTCACGCACGAACCTGCGATAATAGTTAGCCAACCCAAGAAAAGATCTTAACTCGGTTACCTTGGTCGGTGCCTCCCACTCCACGATAGCTCGCACCTTGTTAGGGTCCATTCGGACATGGCCGCCTCCTACGATGTGGCCAAGGAATGGGACTTCCTTTTGGGCAAATGAGCACTTTTCTTTCTTCACAAAGAGTTGGTTGTCCCTAAGGACTTGAAAGACTTGTCTCAAGTGCTCAATATGCTCTTCCAGCGTCCGGCTATACACCACGATGTCATCGAGATACACAACCACAAATTGATCAAGGAAGGGTTGTAGTACCTTATTCATCAATGTGCAGAACGTAGCTGGCGCATTTGTAAGCCCGAACGGCATCACCAGGAATTCATAGGCTCCATAGCGGGTCACACACGCCGTCTTTGGCACATCTTCCTCGGCGATCCGTACTTGGTAGTATCCTGAGCGTAAGTCCAGCTTGGTGAACCACCTTGCTCCCCCTAGCTGGTCGAACAAGTCAGCGATGAGTGGGATAGGGTACTTGTTCTTAATGGTGAGTTTGTTGAGCGCCCTGTAGTCGATGCACATTCTTAGTGACCCATCGTGCTTCCTTTGAAAGAGAACGGGTGCGCCATATGGGGACTTGGATGGCTGGATAAACCCAGCACTGAGTAACTCCTTAAGTTGCCTCCTCAATTCCTCTAACTCAGGAGGTGCCATGCGGTAAGGGGCCATGGCAGGCGGACGAGCTTCTGGCACCAGCTCGATCCGGTGATCAACTTCCCTCTTTGGTGGCAGCTTCTTCGGAAGTTCCTTGGGCATCACATCCTGAAAGGTGTCAAGCACTTGTGCCACTTCCTTAGGGACTTCCTCCTCTTGGCTTGATTCCTCACTCTTCAAAGTGGCAAGGATTGTCATCTCGCCCTTTTTCACTCCCTTGGAGAGTTGCATAGCCGAGAGCATTTTCGGCGTGTTCCCCGCCATCCTCTTGACGGGCACGACACATTGACACCGTGTGTCGAGTATGCATAAGCAATCAGCGAATGGGATGACTAGGGCATTGATCCTGTCAAGGAAATCAAGACCAACTACAAAGTCGTAGTCATCGAGTGGAATTACCTCAATGGCTTCCCGTCCCTTCCATTGGCCTAGGCGGATCTCCACATCCTTTGCCACTCCACATGTCCGGATCTCCTTAGAGTTGACAGTCTTGAGCCATCCCGCTCCTTCCATCTTCACCCCTAACTCATTGGCAATCTCCTCCTTGATGAAGAGATTGGTCGCACCAGTGTCAACGAGTGCGCTCATGGACTTCCCCGCGACCTCTACATCCACGAACATTAGTCCCTTGTCCCCCTTGGCCTTGCGGGTCTTAACGGCGTTTAGCGTGCGCATGGCACCAAGGCGGATTTCCTCTCGCTCCTGGTCGCACTCCTTGGCGAGAGCGGTCAGCTTAGAGCGCTTAGGACACTCCCGTGCATAATGCGGCCCATCACATATAAAGCACTTGGGTGAGGGTCGATCCTTCTTTTGGCTGGTTTCACCTCCCTGGGCATGCTTCTCCTTGTTGAAGTTTGGCTTGTGGCTTGGCCGGCTCACGTGTTTGCCCTTATCCTTATCCACTCCCCCACTAGATCCCTTGCCATGGGACTTGGACTCGGACTTGTCCACCTTCTTGAACTCGATCAAACTCTCAGCGGTGGACATTGCCTTCATGAGGTCTTGAACTCCTCGGCGTTGCAGCTCCATCTTCACCCATGGCTTGAGGCCGTCCATGAATTGGAAGAATGCCTCACTCTCGCTCAAGCTTGGGATTTGCAACATCAGCTCCGAGAAAGCTCTTACGTACTCCTTGATCTCGCCTTTTTGTTCAAGGCGTCGGAGCTTCGCCCGAGCTTCATCCTCTGCATACTCGGGGTAGAATTGCTGACGGAAGGCTTGTTGGAAATCCTCCCAAGTGTTGATAGGTGCTCCATAGCGGCCGTCACTCCGTCGACGCCACCATAACAAAGCAATGTCAGCTAAGTACATAGAAGCAGTACTTACCTTGGACGCATCGTCCACCATGCCGATTGCTCCAAAGTATTGCTCCATGTGCCATAAGAAGTTGTCGACATCCTTTGCCGACCTTGAGCCCTTGAACTCCTTGGGCTTTGGGGCATCCTGACGCGGTGCTAAGGGAGCAACAACGCCTCCCCTAGCGAGTGCTCGAAGCTCTCCCTCGAGCCTATCCATCCGTGCTACCAGAGACGTGAGCATAGCTTCCAGAGCATCATCCCGCTCGTCCCCGCGCTTGCTCAAGCTATCCATCGCAACATTAAGGGCTCCTTGCATCTCCTCCCGGAGGTCGTCCACCGTGGACTTTAGCTCCTCGATGCTTTCCTTGGTGCCTTCCAGGTCGTCTTGCATGCTCCCCATGGACTCCCGGAACTTAGACACCTCCCCCTCAATGGTGGACATTATGTCCTTAGAGCTTGCGCGGCCACGCCTCTCCTTCCTCACCTCCTCAACGTGAGTGACATCGGTTTCAGATGTGCCAGCCATGATCTCGGTTGTTTGCTTGGACGGAAACCGAGGCTCTGATACCACTTGTCACGGGTTAAGAGAAGACTTTAGCAACTCCGTACTCGTGCGGCCTTAAGAACCGTTCTTAAGCAGCCTTTCACTCTAACTCTCTCTTAGAACTCAAGAGAAGAACACTTAAAGAGAACTTAAGCTCTTATATTGCTTACAAGATTGAGTTGTTGAGTGAGTTACAAATGAGGAGGGGACTCCTATTTATACATGTGTGGAGTCCCTTAAAGAATTATCTAGAACTTTCTGGAGAAACCCAAGATAGCTAGAGTTCCCTAGAGTTCTCTACATATCTCTAGAAGTTTCTAGAATAACTAGGGTTCCCTAGAGTTCTCTACATATCTCTAGAAGTTTCTAGAATAACTAGGGTTCCCTAGAGTTCTCTACATATCTCTAGAAGGTTCTATACTTCTCTAGAGTACAAGAGGGATTCCTACACAATCCTAGAGAATTCTAGAGAAATCTAGAAAGTTCCAGAGGTTAACCATATCATATATATACAATGAGCCTCCTTGGTGGCGATTATTTCGCATAGAGAACGCCACGCCATCCGCGTCTGTGACACTTGTATGTATGTGTGTGTCTAGTCTATGTAAAATATATTTTTTTTGGGTATTTACATGTATTTTTTGTTTATATGTGTGTTGCAAGTGTATTTTCAAAGAGAAATCAATGTTTATATGTGTATTTCATCTTTTAGATAAAAAAAAAAAAAAAAAAAAAAAAAAAAAAAAAAAAACCAATGGGTGGCCGGCGGCGGCGGCCGGCGGTAACTAAGCGGCGCCGCCGCCTGGGGTGGTGGCAGTGGGGGGGAGGGGCAGTAGGAAGAAGGAGGAACTCTAATTTGTTAATTTTGTTGGTTTTGTATATAATGTGTAAAGAAATGTTGGTATTTTTTGTAAATTGGAATAATGTTGTTATTTTTTATAATTTTGGTGTTAGGATTGTATATATTTGTGATTAGCCCATTTAATTTTCGTACGGGTAGCTTTTAGTTCAAATGGACGTGAAGTTGAAAGCCAAAAATGACGTGTAATCTACTATTATTCTATAAGTAGGAAGCATCTAAAGATGCAAAGTCAAAAGACGAAAATGCCCTTTCAGCCAACTATTACTCCAAGAACTTTTCATGCCCAAAGATGTAACTATATATTCATTAAAACTAATAAAAAAAAGTTTAATAATGATAACCATAAGCAAAAATCGAAACTAACAATTGTAGTAATATAATTGACGCCAAATGAGTGAATTATACTTTATATATTTTTTTGTCCATTCTTTGTTTTTGGCTTATTGTCCAAAGAAAATATCAAAATCTTAGACCAAACGTTGATATATAAATCCAATAGTTGTTAGTTGATTATTTTTTTAAATCTTACATATAACTTGTGTTTTTTTGTGTTATTACTTCGTTTTCGACTTATTGTCTAATATCAAAATCTTAGACCAGACTTTGATAAATAAACGCAATAGTGATTAGTTTATTCTCTTTTAAATCTTATGTATAACTATTTTTTTTTAATTTGTTGGGATATATATGACAAAATAAAAAAAACACTCTCATACGTATTCATTTAATTTATTCAATTTTAAAAATATTTTTGTTAACTTACGGATAAAAATATTATTTTACACAAATAACTAATTATTTTTGTGTAGGTGTAGACCATAAAATTGATAATGATTTTCTAACCACATTAAGGAAGACATATGATCGAATTACTATACAACTTTTACAAATCACTATTTTCATTCATCAACAATATCTTGATTTGTTCGCAGCTCTAAAAATGAGGAGACAACAATTTCTATTAAAAAGGATAAAATTTTGGGTTCTTTACATAAATAGCAGCCCATATGAAAATATTTAATATTCTTTAGCCCTTACTTTTAGTAGCCACAACATTACACTAAAATAATGAAAAAAATTCTTAGTGTTAATAATTATATAATACTATTTTTCTTAAATAAAAGATATATATCAATGCTAAAAAATAAAATATATATCACCTAAAAAGAAGAATTTGCATAATACTATTTTTATTTTTTATATTTTAGTCGCCATATTTAATATTTGCATAAACAAAATACATATCACCTAAAAATAATAATAATAAGGACTAAAATAAATAAATATTGAATATACACCATATTCAAATATTGATATATTGTATTAAATTAATAAATATTAATATTTATTTATTAAATATTTAATATATATTACATATCGTATATTTAATATTTAATGACTTAATATTTTAACATATGTATATAATATTTATTGAATTATTATTTTATATATTAATATTTATTAGATATACAATATATGTATGATCTTTAATATTTATTTTATATCTATTAATATTTATTAGATATACCATATAATTATGAAATTTTTATATTTTATTTAAAAGATACACGATATATTTATGATATTAATATTTTATATATTTATTATATATTTATAAAATATTACTATTTTATATATTAATACTTATTAGATACACGATATATGTATGATATTTTAATATTTATTTGATATACAATATATATATATGATATTTATATTTTATATATTTTATTAGATATTTATAAAATATTAATATTTTATATATTAATATTTATTAGATATCAGTATAATTTTAATATTATTTATTTGATATACGATATATGTATGATATCTATATTTTTTTATTACATATTGTGTATTTAATGTTTAATCACTTAATATTTTAATATATTGTGTATGTAATATTTATTTAATTAGAATTTATATATTAATATTAATATTCAATTAATATTTATATACTAACATATTGTGTATGTAATATTTATTTAGTTACTAAATGTATCAAAAATTTAGATATTATTTAATATTTGAAATTGTGGTTAATCTCTAAATATAATGGATAAATATTTTTTTATGAAATACAGTTAATAATATATAAATAAATATTCTTAAGTAATCCTAAAATACTTGCATATCTAATATTTTAATATTTTAATATATTATTTTCTATGTCCTGTTTATTGTAAGGAAATATAAAAAAGTTGAATTTGATAGTTATGAAAATATTATATGTTCTTACGCATACTAACTAATGGAAAGAAAATGTTGTATTAACTAGCAGTAGGAAAAAAACAATAAAGAGATTTTAAAAAATAATAATAATAGACTCCTATAATAACTCATGTCTTTAATTCTTAAAATAATATTAACAAATATGAGATCAGCATTAACTAAACCCTTAAATTAAGGGATATTTTTTTTATTATTTATAAAGTAGGTGAATTAATTTATAAATTACCTAATGGCTAGAGAAAGAAAGGGAGTGAAAAATGGGGCTAGAAACAGTAAATAAGTACTGCTCATGTGCTTATTGAGTAATTTTCTCTAAAATTTTTAAGATGTGTCACATTTGCAAACATAGCTAATATTGCTCACATTCACTTTTAAATTATATATTATTGAGATATAAAAGAAAATGTATTGATATTAAGCTGAATACTTTGTATATTATAAAATTTGCATGATTAAAACCGTTGAGGGTCTACCGGAAATTGCCTCTCCACCTTGGTGGGGGTAAGGTATGCATACATCTCACTATCCCCGGCTCCCATTTGTGGGACTACAACGGGTATGGGTTTGTTGTTATTATTGTTGCATGATTAAAATCATTCCAATATTAATTACTGGCTCGATCGAGAAGATTTCGATGTATAAGCACTTTGAATTTATATTTTTTTCTTTAATTTACGAGCAACTACACACGCTTATTATAAAATATTTATAATTTTAATATAAATTATTAGGAATATACGTGCATCGCACGTGTGGGAAAACTAGTAATAAAATAAATAAAAGGTTTAATCAATTACTTTCTTATCTATTTTCATGGCCATGCTTCCACCTTATAAAACACAGAGGCGTTGATTTGGTTTCCATGCTACATCACGATTGACCAACTAATTTGTGTTGTAATTGAAGTTACAAGGGCCTCTATGTACAGGAAATGCTAATGATGACACAAAAAGAGGAAGAAAGTGTTGACTGGTAGCTCGTATGGATGTTACTGAAAAATCAAATCAAATCGAAAATTGATTTAAATTGAAAAACAAAAATATTGGTATTTTTTATGTTTGATTTGGTTTTGGTTATTGATTTCAAAAACTGATAAAATTTGGCTTGGTTGTGATTTTAAGCAAGAAATAACCTAACCAAACCGATTATATAAATACCTACTTAAAAATTATAATTACAACTATATATTTATGTGTGTTTTTATATAAAATTTTAAAAATTTACACTATACGCTAAAATTTTGTGCTCTTGTATTCTAGTCTAGATTTTTACCTTTATAGTTTTGCCTTTATATTCTAGTTTGAATTCTAGTCTTTATTTTTGATAAGTCAAACAATTTTTATGTTAAAAATAACTTGTCTTGTAGTCATTCAATCATACATTGGTGATTAATTTAATATCATCAGGATATCTTGGTAAGCGGTAGCTCATCAATTTAAACACACATAAAATTTATTGTAAGAATTTTGATTAAGTTCCTTTAATTGGTTAATTGCTTAGAAAATCATATAACTTTTGAACGAAACTATGTATGTAACTCGATTACATATGTAATTTTTTTTTTTTAATATAGAGACTATATGACTTGTGTTATGGTAACATATAGTCACTAGAATATATGATTTATCTTTCAAAGTTTATGTCATATTTAGAGAGACAAAAAATCAAATAAACAGAAATTACCAAAGAAATCGATAAAATCGAACTAATGAAAAACCGATATTTGATTTGGTTTAAGTATTTTTAAAACTAACTTAATTAACTTGATTTTTTCGAGTAAAACTGATTCAAGCCGAATCCTGAACACCTATGATTGATTCAAGCCATAGACATAGTACAAAGATTTTCTTTTTACAATATTAATGACTTTTAATTTGTGTTTGTAGGTAGCCATTATTATCTCTAAAAGACTAGAAATTAATTTTATTTCAGGAAATTCTCTTGTAATTACATAATAACTGACTTAATCATTTTCATATTTTAATTTTTAGTGCCGTAAATGTATAGTACTAGGAAAAGTTGTTGAACTGAATTAACGAGCTACAAAACTTGACTTCTATTAAAAAAAATGGAGGACATGGTCCCCTCTTTGGTCCTAATATATAGTTCTAGCATATTCTAAACGCAGACCTATACAATTATAATTGAAAAGCATGTGTCGGTGCTTGTATTTAGTTTTTGTTTTGCTGTATCCATTTTATGTGGGAGGCTATTGATACCTTGAAAAGGAAATTGTCGTTCTTAAAACTCCCTATTCCCTATGCAACTGGAAAAATTTACATTATAGCAAGATCAAATACTACTTGCTGTCTCAGAAATTGGTCTCACAGAATCACAAACATATTAGGAACAACGCCACTTAGTTGTTAGCTCTACCTAGTACTTAGCTAAAACTTCAACAGATTTGGTTGAAGTTCGAGTGTGACACACAACAACTATACTCTTTGCAATACTCTTCATGTCTCTAGCTATTCTTTCAAAGACTCTTTGGTTCCTTTCTATCCAGACTCTTATGCATCTAGTATTCGAAATCTATTTACTTCACCAGTATGAATTTGTGTCTTATATGTTCATACACCAAGAAAGAAATGTTTCTTACCATAAGTTTCTCTTACATGACCTGAACTCAAAATATGATGTTTTATGTCATGCATGACTCTGCATAACAGGCAGGCTGGCCGAATGTCAGTCATTCGGTTGGGTGTCGGCCGTGCACTGGACGAGTGCCAGTCGTGCGCTGGAAGAGGGCCAATCGTGCGCTGGAAGAGGGCCAATCGTGCGCTAGACAAGTGTCAACCACGTGCTTGAGAAGGAGTGTCTACCATGCGCTAGACGAGTACTAGGCATGTGATAGACGAGTGAGGAACAGCTGGGCGCAGGCTGAGTGTCAGCCGTGCGAGTTGTGTGTGGGCACCGAGTGTCAGTGCCGCATGTTTTGGAGCTATAGTGGGTATCTTGGAACATAGAGTGAATGCCTTGTTCCTAAGATTTTGTAGAGTATGCATACAAAGTTTGGTGCCGTTCAGAGCTTGTTTGCCTATAGGCTTGACTTAGCCAAGAAGCAGTGACATTGTCATAATTATGATGACCTTTCAAAGGCTATATCTCTTTCCACGAGTACGGGAATGGGATGACACTTCTTCGAAATGTGAAGGAAGTTAAGAGGAATCTCTAGGAACAAATAGCGCCTCATTTGAAGGTCGGAGTTGAAAGTTAAGTCATTGTATGATTCCCTGGACAAAGGATAAAGGATATCCACTTCTAAGACATTGGTTTTTCTTTTTCAGACATATATAAGGGAGGCAGATATGGTGACAGCTTACCATCCCTTCTTATGCACTTTGACAGGAAGTCGCACCAAGTGAGCTGCCTTGAAGAAGGACCTCAAGGACCTGCATGGACATCTCAGATGAGTGTTCCAGGTATTCATATGAGTCAGGCGACTCTATGGACGGCGCGTGGCTATAGGGCCAGCATTGGGCAAATAACGGTAAGCAGAGGCTTCACGGGAGGAATGACTAAGCCTCGCAGGCTGTCTTTGGATAAGATAAAGACTTCTATGTCGATTGAATACTCGAGGAGCTATCACGAGCCTCGTGTCTTGAATTTTGAGCATGGAAAGGGTTTGGCTATGCGAGCAAGGGCTCGTTGGCCTAAACGTGCAGTTATGGGATGATGATGCACTACTCAGGAGGAGGCATAATGCAAGGGCTACGTTTGCCAATGTCAGCAGACACTAGAAGGTTTCATTTGGAAAATGTACATGACAAGGACCAAGAGCTTAAGGGTTGTCCTACTCAGGGGAAGCATAGCCAAGTACCAGGTCACAAGGCGAGGGCAAAGCTTGAGGATTGCATTGCGCTTGCAGGAGCGACGCTTACTAGTAGGCGAGGGGCGAGCAGGTCCTTAGCCAACCTAAGACATGCTTTACATTGAAGTTTTTCGCATATGAGATGAGCACAAGGGAAAACCTTCGGGCGGCACACTTGAAGCTAGGCAACTGAGGAAAGCTTCCAAGAAACCTGGGACGAGGAACAGGCCGGCTTGTAGTCAGGTGGAACTACGAGTGCTGCGCAGACTAATTGTGTGCCGCTGTCATTGGGAAGGTGCGCCCTGTGACAGTTGGTATCATAGTAGAGGATGCTTAGGAATGGTGAGGTTGGTGCTAAGTGGATTGACACCCAAAGCAGAAGCTTTGTGTCGATAATGAGGTAGAGCATTAAATGCACTGTCAGGAATTTTTTTTTGGCATTCTGATTTTGAGATGCCATCAAAGAATAATTTGCGCTTGCATAAGGATTACAATGCATTGTGGGCTGAAGACATCGGGGAAGGTTGTTACGTGCCAAGAAGGAGCTGGTGTCGGTAAAACAACTAAGGCCATGGTTGATGTCACAGCTTAAGAATGCTTAATTGTCAGTGCAATACGAGAATGTCGTTGCAGAGATTATATCAAGGGAGGAACGATGCTAAACATGTTATTTGAGACAGAGGACCCGATAAAGCTGTTTTTAGAAGGATTCAATTGAGGCATGGTTGGTCAGCAAGGAGCGTTATCATGCTATGTTGTTGGGATGATTTGGCAAAGATGGAACAAATGGTTAGCAGAAGATCAATTTTCTCAATTGCGGGATATCCATCAGTTGTGAATGAACTTTGTTAGCCGTGGGCTATAATCATTTAAGCAGATCGTGAAGATCATGATAGAGATGCGATTGGCGCATCATTTAGTTGTCTTTCTAGTGGGATTGACTTGAGCAGCCTAAGGGCATTAGGAATGCACAGAGCATAATGTGTGGAGCATAAAATGGATGCAAGAAGTGTGTGAATTAAGGGGACTTCTAGAGGGAAGACTTAAGCACCGAGGATTATCGGATGGAGTCCTTCTGAGGAGTTGGATGTTTTTTTTCTAGCCATCTTAAGGGTTGCAACGAATAGAAGGCGAGTCCCTCAATAACCATGTTGGTTTAATAGGCTTGGTGCCTTTAACACGGGGCGAGCATTGCTCGCAGAAATGAGTGCTACACTAGGCAAGAGCCAAGCTAGTATGAGGCTGTTGGCACGATTGTCGCACCAACAACTGCATTGGATGATTAGGTAAGGCACCTACAATCGCGTAGGACAGTGATCTCAGAATGTGAGCTCTATGCATCGAGTGATGCCAAAGCTAAGGCGGGGCGCGCAAGTGGGCCGCGACAACCGTGAAAAAGGGCTTGAGTGCAAGCGTGTTTGTGGGGCATTCGAGTGTCATAATAAGATGGAATCAGCCGCCATGTTTGTGATCGAATGCAGCTAACCTACCTAGTAGAGAGGCCAAGCCGGCGAACGGGGAGGCAATGATGACGGTGAGCAAAGCCACTGCGTGTGGGAGGAAAATGTAGGAAATATGTTGGACTGCACGGAGTAGGGAGATGGATTGGCCAAACCACTATGTGGGGAGGTAGTGTGCTAAATCAAAGTAGGGATAATGACGCTACAGAGTGGATGGGTTTTCAAGTTTGAGAATTGAGTCTTTCCATGTTTGAGAATGGAGTATTTCCAAAGCTAAGGGTACAGAGGTACACCGAATTAGGAGGCGCATATAGGAGGAACAAGGCGTTCTTTCCAGTTAGGCCAATTACAAGGAGTACAAACCGGGGCAATTCGGGATCTGCTAAGGAAGTGACAGTTTGAGAACTAAGAGCTTTGTTCGAAAATGCAGTGAAGCTACCACTTTGGGAAATGAAGTACGTAGAGGAGTACGTCCCAAGAGATTGTTAAGTACCAGAGGGTGCGAGGCATTTGAGGAGCCGAAGTTACCAGGCGTGGAGCATGGGTTTCTAAGGCCAGGTTAATGTTCAATTGGGAGAGAATTGAGCATGGCCAGCCGCTAGTGTTTTTGTGTCAGCAAGTCATTGAATCAGCCGTGATTTGTTTTCTTGAGTGTGGGATCAAGAAGCAAGTTATTCCAAGGTATGTGACCGGGATTTTATATTGTTCACATAGTGGCATCGTGAGATCTTTCCAAAGTGAAATGGCGAAGAAAGACAATGAGAGAATGGTTGATAAGGAGCCAAATCGAGGGATTCCTACCTAAATTGAGAAGAGTCTCCTACTTTAGTGGGGGAGAATTTTCCTATGATGAGGCATTTGTGCTTAAGTGAAATCCTGAAGGGAACAAATCATCCAGAGGTTTCAAAGATGACCGCAAGGAATGGGTTGGAATGCGTTGTTTATGCCTATAATCGGTTGCCTGGTTATACAATTAATTTAGAATGAGGTCACAAGCAATACAGTAAATACGATGAAAAAGTACGTAAACAAAAGAGAGAAATAATGAGCATGAAAAGTAAAGTAGTGTTATTTCTTGAGAATAGCTAGACTCTATTGTGAATCGCTCTATGTATAATACAATATAAAGAGGGGTATTTATTGTAGTGGATACCCAGTCCTAATTAAGGTAAAATACAAAGACTAGTAAGGCTATAGGTATATAACTCAAGGCGGTGGTATATACGAAACTCTAACTAGGAAACTGTAACCCTAAGGCGGCAGAATATATACCTTTTGTCCTACGTTCGTATCGCCTGAACAGTCGTAACTCGTAGAACAAACGTGTATTCTTTGTGCCCGGTGACTTCTAAGATAAGCCTAGTCTCACCAGCTGCACGCATATCTCCGTAATAGTAGGTGGCGTATTTTTGCCCACACAGTCAGTCTCCCCACTTGCTAAGTGCTGACGCAAGCAGTCAGGAAATGAAAGAAGTGTGATAGGAGACATAAATGTGCGACTGTACTGATACTCTTCCCCTGCCTCTCTGCCTATATTGTATTAAATGCAAATCCCGTGGTACAATGACGTGTCCCTCTGCGATTGGATGGGTTTTCCGTGTATCTTCCCAATCCTGCCACTGCTCTCCTCATATCCCTAATTATGGGGATACACATAATGTTAACCGCAATAATCATAATTACAATCCTACGTGACCGTGATCATTCAGCTTCTCATTCAAGTAAACCCCACAAGCGTGTATATATACATCATAAACATAGGGATTTACTCATCGATCTCTAAAGAATTTCCAGAATTCCTTCCCAAAAGATAAGCAATCGTTCAACCCTAGCAATAATTCATTCTTCTCAATTATGGCACAAGGACCAAGTTTCCTCCCTGCGTACTTCAGAGCCATAGATTATCTTCCCGCTTCTTTCAACTTTAAGGGAGATGGCTGAATGGAAGGCCAAACACCCAAACAAGAAGGCAAAAATAGCAACCTCTTCATTGAATATTTTCAGTTTGCGGTTGTGAAAGAGGATCTAACCCGCTTCAGGCTTGATTGTAACTGGCCTGAAGTGATTGATTTCATTATCCCCTCTACTAAAGAGAGAGTTTCTTCCCATCGTGCTGGTTATTCGATGGTCCATACATACCCTTTCACTTTACGTCTCAACAAGCATGTTCATTTGATTGTTGAAGAAATTTGCCGCCAGTATAATATCTGCTTAGGCCAGTTTGGCCCCTCTGCATGGCGATTGGTGGTCGTACTAGATCACTTGGAGAATTATGCCAAGATAAAGTTTTCCTTCTGGCATCTTCTTGCTTTCTAATTTCCTCGTCTTCACAAGGCGGGCATGAAGATGCTCATTAAACGGGGAAGAAAGCTGTGGTCCCTGACCAGGTTTGAAAGTTCAAGCAGCCTTGATCAACTTATTTGTATTTTACTGTTTATTGGTGCTGTTGGAAAATCTGCACAGATCGGATCGCATAACAGTGAAGATTCCAAAGATAGCGGCTGGGTCTACCGATATGTAGCAGTGAGGACACCGGATATTGTTTCCACTCTTTCCAGAGGTTTTCAACAGGAGATGTAAGTTCCCCATTCTCACTATGTGCTTTCTATGTCCGTTTCTTCTCTGAACTGTTTTTGTGTCTTCCTCAATGAATTCTATGACCAGGATACCATTAACCAATGATGAATTAACCATGTGAGTTACTACCATCTTTTTTAGAAACCCACCTGATCAGTGGACCTTTCTATCGTTGGCCAACACGAATGGTTGGTGTGCGAAAGATCATGGTGAGTTATTCTCTCCTGGATTCCTCCTTTGGTTTTCGGCTTTGATTATCGTCATCATCTCTTCTTTTCAGGTTTCTCCCGTCGTGATATGCCCCCGCTAAAGGAAATAAAAATTGTTGCTCCGTATATCGCTCCATAGCCTGATGTGCGGGCGTCTGGAGGGAGAATCGTCGAGAGGGCGAGTCATTCCCGTTCTTCAAAAAGACAAAGATCTTCCAAGCATGATAGGGTAGCGGCTGCTAGTGAGCCCTTGTTGATATCGGATTGTGAGGGCAAAGTCCCCCGAATGTATGGGCCTGAGGCCGTTGAGACCCCTTCTTCTGCTGCTGCTGAATCTGGTCCGTCTGTGCGGAAGCGTAGGCACCTGATAGATGAATCCCCGAGGTTGTTGAGGAGTCCACTGTGGAAAAAAAAGTGATGCTTCCTACTTTTCACCTTGAGCCTCCACCAGGTTTGTCTTTCTTTATGCTTGTTCAACATAATTCCTGTTGCTTATTGTAGGCTAACATCCCCTTTTGTATATGTAGAACCTACCACTCTAGCCCCTGATCCAACTGACTTCTTTCAATGACGTCCAGTTAAGGAGGTGGCGGTGGATGCAAATACTGCAGCTGAACCCGTGGGTGGTGCTCGTGAGGTTGTTATTCCCATCGCTGCGAGAATTAACCTGTTCAAGGCACCGAGGGTTGTGGCAGACCACACCACTGAGCTGATTGGTCTTAATGAACAGAAATACCTTGCTGCTTATATCCGTTAGAAGCTGCTTTTGCTACTTTCCTCTAGGTTCTTAGCGACCCTAACTTGGAGTTGACTGCCTAGATTGCCTCGTACACCGAGCTTATAGCTCAGGCAGATGCTCAGCATGGGTTCGACCTTGAGGAAGGTTTTGAGAAAGCCAGTGGAGGCAGAGGAGATGAAACAGTAGATGGAGAACCTGCAGCTGGTGAAGCAACACCTTCGCGGAGTGTTGCCGCCGAAGGGAGTCCCCTGAGGGAGGAATAGAAATCCCCCCCTGATTCTCTTTTTTTTTTTTTCTTCCGTCTTTGTTTTGAAAACTTGCTCATGTTTTTTTTGGCGTAATAGAATAATTTGGGCTCATTTTGAGGCGTTATAACTTGAATTACTTGTTTTCTTGGTTGTGACACTTTTTAACTTCCGCCGTAAATAATAAGTAACATTAAGTTGTACTTTTGTGGGCGTGTGCACCTAAAGATTAGATGGTTTTCGGTCGTCCTGAATGTTCTGACGTTTAGAACACTTATCAGTGAGCTTTCTTGGGCAATTACGTCTGTTGTGCCACAATGGGATGACTTTAGCCCGTGTGGTAACAGGCACTTTTAAATCCGACTTCGAACGTCTTTTCTTAGTTACTCGAGTATTTAAGACTTTCTGGAACTATGCGGACAGGCGTCCCCATCGGCATGTAGGTGCAGTTATTAAATTAACAAGTTAAACTTACAAATAATGCCTGGTGGCTGAGCTAGACATGATCTAGCTCTATGCGAGTAGTGTACCCTACTTTTGTCACGAAAATTGGGTGTATTACTTCAACTTGTAATTGGCCTGGGCTATAAATATTTGGATCATAGATGGATCTTAATTTGTAGAAAAACTGACTATATGAATAATAGTTCATTAATAAAGGTGCAAAGCCTGGAATGTTGTGGGTGAAAACCCGTAACATGACATAAGTACATGAAAATGCTGTAATTTAAGAACAAAACTAAGGAACTGAATAACGTAAATTCTGAAAAGAAAAGTACTTCCAAATATCCCTACTCCTTCTTCATCCCCTCCTAAAAAACGTCAATCAACCATACAATCGGAATCGTAGTCTTGGTTGATTGAGGTTTCGGGGTCTTTGCTTATTACAGAAATGTTTACTTCAGGTACCTCTTCGGGGACGGCCGTCCCTCTTGCTGTCTACTAATCCCCGTTAACTTCTTTTATTCCCCATTTGGTAGGGTATTTAAGCTTTTGATGCCAACGATCACATTGTAAGGGACACCTCTCTTAATTACCAAAAAAGATGAAATATAATCTGCTCCTGGGATGTCAACAGTAAGGTTAATTTCTCCAACAGCCTTTTCACAAGAGTTGTTGAAGCCAGCCAGTGTATAGACACTTGGGGCCACCTTTTCTTCGACTCCATCGCACTCAGTGTGTCCCACCTGATGAGGCTGACAGCACTACCAGCGTCTACCAAGATACGTTTGATGTTCATATCCTCTATCCTGAGTGTTATAACCAAAGCGTCATGATGAGGAGTATTTCAGCTGGTGCTATCCTCTTCACTAAATAGGATCATCTCGTCCCGGGCATGACCCTCGCTGGGCGCTACCCCGATATAGTTTGACTCTTTGAGCAATGACGGACTGCCGATTATGACATTGATGGACCTCTTCGGATCTAGTAAATCTGGTGGTCCATCTTGATTTTCGTTGTTGGTGTAAGTCTGCTTTCCCCTGTTGGTGAGCAAATTCTTGAGTTAACCTTTATTCAGCAAATCCATGACTTCTAGGATTAGTGCTCTGCATCTGGCCGCCTCGTGTCCATGATCCCTATGAAAATCATAATAAAGATTCTTATTTCTTCTGTCCGGCTCAGCCCTCATATTTCTAGGCCAGCATACTTGACCGTCCTTCATGTGATCCCTTACGAACTCTATATCGTTCACGTGCAATCCCAACTCTTAAAACCTGTTAGGCACCAAATCCACGTTGAGGGACCCCTTAGTTGATGGTGATGAGGACTTTCCGCTATCCTCTCACTTTGGGAAATCATCTTTGTAATCTCTCTTACTTCGCTTTCCTTTGTCTCCAGCCCGAGGTTCCTTCATGTATCCCCATTTCTGTCCTTGGCGGATGGCGTCTTGGACAATAGGCAAACTTTCTCGAGAGTGGATGATTCTCCTAGCTCCAGGTGAAGCTTCTCGGTATATCTTTGATGTAAGGCATTCCATGTTGTCAGAGGATATTGAGTCAAACTCCACTGCAATTCCCTTGTGGTTAACGACCCTTTCGAGTTTAGACTTTTGCCAAAGGCTACCACGACAATATTATCGGGGACTGGAAGAATCTCCATGCATTCTTGCTGAAACCTGTCAAGGTAGTCCTTCAGCAGTTCGTCGTCACGCCGACGGATCTTGAAGATGTCCTCCATGTGCTTCTCCCGCTTGCGGGCACCTGAATGCGCTTTCTTCAATAGTTCCTGCATTTGAGTGAATGATTCGATGGAGCCCATTAATAGTTGGGTGTACCAAGCAAGGGCGCCTTTGGCTAGAGTTGAGCCAAACCTCTTCACCAGAGCAGACTGAATTTTTTCTTCAGTGATCTCGTTACTTTTTACAGCCGTGTAATACACAGTAATATGCTCATTCGGGTCAGTTGTTCTGTCATACTTTAAGTTATCTGGTAGCCGAAAGTGATTTGGTATGCGGACCGGTGCAATGCTTTCCTTGTAAGCATGCTTGTAAAACTTTTGCTCATTTACCATGGTAACTTGGGGTGGAGCACCCGGCACATTTCCAATCGGGTTGTGGATGGCCTTCATTCTTTTATGAGGTCCTGGATAACAGGCACTCCCTTAAGGTATTGATTGTTGATTGTTGATGACCCTCCGGGAGCGGCATCCATGTTGAGCCTACGGCTAGGAACCAATGCTGGCGAATTGTTCATCGCGCTGGTCCTCGTAGGGATGCTGGTCTCTGAGACGATCCAGAAAATATCGCTCCTAACTACAGTGATATTTCTTCGACCATATTGCTTGAATTTCGATGTTGTTGTTCTGACCTTCCCAATTTGCTGCGAACTTGCTGACAATCTTTTCTTTGGTTGTTTAATTCGAGACTATTAACACATAGTCTCTAACTTTGAAAGCCTTGAGTTTTTCTTTCCTATTGAAGTAAGCCTCGATTTGTCTCTTCTGAGTTACTAACCGAACCAAAGCCAGCTCCCTTCGGCCTTCAAGCAAATCCAATCCTACGTGCATCCCTTGGTGATTTGTTTCATCGGTTGTGTGAGCATACCGAAGGCTTGGCTCACCCACTTCTACAGGGATCAACGAATCCATCCTGTAGGCAAGAAAAAATGGGGTTTCTCCTGTGCTATTTTTCTCCCTTGTGCGCATGCCCATATCACCCCGGGTGACTCATCGGGCCACGTGCCTTTTTCTTTATCAAGCCTTTTCTTGATTTTTTCAATGATTATCCTATTTGAGGACTCAACCTGTCCATTGGTGCTCGGATGATATAGAGTCGAGGCCACCCTTTTGATGCCCCACTTCGCAAGAAAAATAGTGACATCCGAACCCATAAATTGTGGTATCACATGATATTTCTCTTGGGACCCCAATATACAGATGATGTCCTTTGCAATGAAGCTGATTACTTCTTTTTGTCTAACCTTGGGTAAAGACTCCGCTTCAAGCCATTTAGTGAAGTAATCATTGAGTACGAGAATGAACCGAACACTACCTTTGGTTTTGGGTAGTGGTCCAATAATATCCATCCTCCACTTCATAAAGGGCCATGGCGACACGACTGAATGTAGAGGTTCGGCTTGTTGATGAATCATTCAAAGCGTGTCGTTGGCACTTGTCACATCTCTTCACAAAGGCTTTGGCATCTTCATTTATATCTGGCCAATAGTACCCTGCTCGAAGCAATTTCCGCACTAAAGCTTTTCCTCCCGATTGGTTGCCATACTCACCTTCGTGCACTTCTCTTATCACATACTCAATTTGCCTTGGGCCTAGGCATTTGGTCAATAGGCCGTAGTACAACTTTTTATACAATTGCCCCAAATCATCGAGTATGGGACTACTTGCATTCTAAGCTTATTGATCTCCTTTTTATCTGCTGGTAAAGTCCCCGAGTCTAAATAGAGAATGAACATGGTACGCTAGTCCCAAGTGTTACTCACTGAGTTAACCTCTAGTTTCATCCTCTCTACAACAGATGTAAAGTCTCTGATCCCTCTTCCTCGACAGCAGAGCCTAGATTGGCTAAGGCGTCTGCTTCATCATTTTCCTCCCAAGGGACTTGTTTAACTTTCCCTTCTTGAAACTTGGCCAAAATTTGTTGGACCCGAGCTAGGAACTGTTCTATTCTCGGTTCACGAGCTGAATATTCCCCAAGTATTTGATTCACCACTAGCTGTGATTCCCTCGTCAACTCGACTCTTTCCACCCCTAGCTCCTTAGCCAGCTCCAACTTTGCTCTGCCTCGTTATTTATAACAGCTCAGCTCGCTAGTGATACTATCCACTTTGGGCCTAGACCCTCACGGCTTTAAAATGCGTCACTAGGGTCTAAGGCAAGCTTACTTAAATACCCAGGATCACTCCTACATTATTCCAATGTGGGATACTTAATCCTTAGTTGGGGTGTCACATACACCCCTTCTTATTGACTCAGCGTCCTTGCTGAGGTTTGTCCCGCGTACCCTGGATTTGCCTAGACTCAGCCGTGAACTGTGACCCACATCGACAAAGCTGACACGGAGTGGCTCTGATACCATCTGTAATATCCTAAGCCCACTAGTGATATTATCCGCTATGGGCCTAGGCCCGTACGGTTTTAAAACGCGTCACTAGGGTCTAAGGCATGCTTACTTAAATACCCAGAATCACTCCGATGTCATGCCGATGTGGGATACTTAATCCTTAGCTGGGGTATTACATTATTGGTCACTTGTTTGAACCTAATTGAGTGCCTTACATTTTAACAAGTAGGAGCCACCAAAACTATACCTAGCCCTGAGCCTTTTGAGTTAGTAGCCCCATCAGTATAAAGTGTCCAAACCCTAGATGTTGGTCCGATAGACGTAAAATTTTCCTTCTCTGCCTCGGGAAGTATCTTGGAACTGAAATCAACTACGAAGTTTTCCATCACTTGGGACTTTATGGCTGTCCGAGGCTAATAAATGATGTCATTTTCACTCAGCTCGATTGCCCATTTGGCTAACCTTTCCGATAACTCACGCTTATGCAATATATTTCTCAAATGGAAGGTAGTAACTACACCTATGGGATGACACTGAAAATAAGGCCGATGCTTACGACCTGTGACAACTAAGGCAAGTGCCAATTTCTCTAAATACGGGTACCTGGTTTCTGCATCGATGAGTGTTTTTCTCACGTAGTATATTGGTTGTTGTTTTCCATCCTCCTCTCGAACCAGGACTACACTCACAGACACTTCTGATACGGACAAGTAGACTAACAATATTTCTTCATCTTTTTGCTTGGCAAGCAACGATGCGTTAGCCAAGTAGTTCTTCAATTCTTTCAACGCTTCTCTGAACTCTGGGGTCCATTAGAAGGCAGTGTTCTTCTTTAGAACTGAGATAAATCTACTCAAGGCAGCGATCCAGCCAGTTAAGCATTGAACTTCTTTAGTCCCCAAGAATACCTCAGAAATTTCCTCAATAGCTTTGATTTTTTATGGTTTGCCTCGATGCCCCGCTCGGAGACGATGAACCGCAAAAACTTTCTCGAACCAACACCAAAGGCGCATTTCTCGAGGTTCAACTTCATGTTGTATTGCCTTAGGATGGCGAAGGCTTCTCTTAAGTGATTCAGATGATCTTCTATGTGAACCAACTTTACTAGCATGTCATCTATGTAAACTTTTATTGATTTTCTGATATAATCTCTGAACATGTGACACACTAACCTCTGTTATGTCGCCCCGCAGTTTTTAAGGCCGAAGGACATCACTTTGTAGCAGTACGTGCCTCGGTCGGTGATGAAAGAAGTCTTCCCTTCATCCTTTGGGTCCATCAAGATCTGATTGTACCCCGAGTATGCATCCAAGAAGGTTAATAGTTTATGTCCAGTCATGGAGTCTATCAACCTATCTATTTGTGGCAACGGATATGAATCTTTAGGGCAAGCTTTGTTCAAATCTGTGTAATCCACACACATCCTCCATTTCCAATTCTTTTTGGGCACGACCATAACGTTGGCGAGCCAATCAGGATATATAATTTCCCTCATGAAGCTGTTGTCTTGTAGCTTCTTCGTTTTCTCAATTACTTTCATATGTATGCCAGCATGTGGCATTTTCTTTTGCTTCACTGGAGTGTGGTGAGGATCCATGTTGAGCTTCTGAGTCATAATCTCCGGATTGATCCCAACCATATCAGCGTGGGACCAAGAAAAATAATCATTGTTGGACTTCAATAATGAGACTATAGCCCCCTTTGACTCCGGATCCAACTCCGAGCCGACATATATTTTCCTATCTGGGAAGTCCTCTATTAGTGCGAATGATTCCGACACTTTAATAGTTGAATCTTCGGCTTTCTGCTTACGAGGCTCTTGAATGCACGCTGGGATCTTGTCAATTACCTCCTTCTTGGGGTCTATTTCAAGTACCCAACCTCTTTCTTCTTCAGATCCTGGAAACATTGATTGCTATTTTGTAGGTCACTCAAGACGACTCCATTCTTCATAGAAACTGAATAGCACTCTCTAGCTGTTTGTTGCTCACCTATAATCGAACGAATTCCTCAAGGAGTAGGGAATTTGACGACTTGGTGAAGAGTGGATGGCACAGCCTCAATCACATGTATCCAAGGCCTCCCAAGGATGACATTGTAGGCAATGTCCTCGGGCATTACTTAGATCATAGTTTCTTTAACAACTCCCTCTGCATATGTAGAGAGTGTTATTTCACCCAATGTTTTCTCTATAGAGTTGTTGAAACCGTTCAAAATGGTTGCCTTCGGGACAATAAGGTCTTTCAACCACATCTTTTTCACTACCCGTAGCTTATGATATTTATAGAGCTCCCGGGGTCAATCAGGACTCGTTTGATATCTAAGTCATTGATTCTCAGCATAATAACCAAAGCATCGTGATGGGAAAACATCATCTAATCACAATCTACATCATCAAAAATGATTTCTTTACCTGAACCTCTAGTTCGAGTTCTTTTCTCTATCGTAATGGAAAGCTTTGCAAACTTCTTTGCAGCGGCAAAGTTCACACCATTCACCTCTGAACCCCTCGTTATCACATTAACAACCCTTTTGCGGGATGGGGCCCTCGGCGGTTGTCTATCTTCTCTATTTTTCCCAAAATTCTACTTTCCTTTATCAGTTAAGAACTCTTTCAACATGCCCTTCTTCAGCAGATAGGCCACCTCGAGGCTTAGTGCCTTGCAATCTTCACTAAGGTGCCCATAGTCTGCATGAAAGTCACAATAAAGGTTACGATCCCTCTTGCCAGGGTCCGCTGTCATATTCTTTGGGAGTCTTTCTCCATTTTCTATCATTCCTTTCAACGCGTTCACCAACTCCGCGCTCGACACATTAAAATTATATTCAGAGATACGAGGCAAATCCTTCTCCTTGGACAGTAGGTAAGGCCCCGTGGTATTCCTCTGATTCGCGTTAGAGCTAACTCTTCCTCCGAGCCTCTGGCTCATATATTTTCCCCCGAGCCTTTGACTCGCATGTTGCTTTTGGGAGTTATAGGGGTCATATCGATCTTTCGAGTTTTCTCGTGGCGCATCGGCGCATCGAGACGACTCTGGGCGATTTATATAGGCAGAGCTTCGGCCTGCCGCTCTCCATTCTGCTTCCTCAAGTCTTAGCTCACTAGCAGTTCTATCATGCACCTCGTCCCAACTTCGAGTCTGCCATTGCTGGATATATTTTTTTAACTCAGCAGCGGCCTCGGAGTTGCTGGCATTAATATTATTTTCGAACATGATAGTCAAATTATCATCCATCATTGGAAACTCCATTCTCTCTGCTTGGAAGCGCTCAAGAAAATCTTTGAGCATCTCCCTATACCACTATTAGATTTCAGACACATCCTTCTTTCGCTTGAGGATCTTTTGGGTTTCAGTATGTACCTTGATGAATAAATCCGCCAATTCATCGAAGCTCGAAAAGACTGAAAGGGTAGATCCATATACCAGTGTAAAGCTCCCTTCTCAAAGGTGTCTTCGAACTTCTTCAAAAACATCATTTTTTTCTCCACCAGAATCAGATCATTACTTTTCACCATAGCCATGTATTCAGCCACGTGATCAGTTGTGTCAGCCATGCGTCATATTTGTTCATGATCTGCAGCTTGAAGTTTTTTGGGATGAGGGCCGGGGCCGCCTCCGGTTTGTAGGCTTGTTGCCTACACTTTTCTATGTCCAAGACCTTTTGAGTATTCCTAAACCCGGGGACATTTTCGAGCCGCTTTTTGATATGGGCCTCGAGATCTCACATCCATTTCTTGAAGTCTTCCGAGTTGCTCATTTCCACCACAGCAGGGGCTACTCCAAAAGGCGGGATGCCACGTGGAGCAGTCCCTGCTCCCCCAGACGCATCACTGTTTGGAGGTCCGCCTGTTGTTGCATCGTAGGAACAAAGTTCAGGATGCCCAGTAGGAACTACGGGTGGAGTTTAGTGGGCGTGGTATTAGTCCTCATGCTTTCTGAGATGGTTTATAACGGACTACGTATCTCAGCATTAACCTTGCCTCTCTCGAAAAATTATTCTTGGACCTGTTGCATGAATTTCATAACATACGAACTCCAAGCATCATTTGACCCCGATGAAGAGGGGTCAGCCGGAGGTGGAGGAGGTGGAGGTACAAATACTCCATCAGTAGGATTAGTCGGTCCTTTGGGGCACGGTTGGTTTCTATCAACACTATCGTTGTTGTCAGACATCGTTGAAAATAAAAAACAAAGACATAGACAAGTGGGTTTTACAACTTTGGAACAAAGTGTAATTGCCTGTTCCCCATAGATGGTGCCAAATTACATTAGCCTAAATCGGATTGGGATTTCAATCAAATTTGTTAAGAGGTTTGCATGCAATTTGATATATCAAAGTTGGTAAACAAGAGATTATCGAAAGCAAATGAATAACAAGAACGCAAAATAACGATTTTAATATAAACTACTTTGAGATTACAATTGACAGAGTTTTGCCGCTTTATTTGTGAATACCTTTACAAGATTAAATGAATGCTATTTATAGACACTGAATTGGAGACAATTGAGGTCATTAATTAGCCCACTCCCCATATCTGAATCGTAGTTTTCCCACGATCGTGACCATTAAACACTGAGTTAATGGATAGAAATCATGGGGCAACTTTCACGCTGGAGATGAACCGCCTTCCCGAGGCTAAGATATTTTGCCTCAGTATGATGAGCTGCTTTTTCTCTGAAGCAATATCATCCCGTAGTTTACAAATGATTCTGATCCTACAGCTTCGCCTCGGGGACCACATTGCTAGCTTTGTAGTCAATTTTGTGAGTTCTGCACGATGCGTCCCGAATCTTGCGCCCGATCCGCCACGTATGCAACCTATATTTTGTCCAATACAACTACATTAAACAAACATGGATAGTTGAGTGTGCTATTATCCACCGAGCAAATTTCGAGCCTTGTGCCATTATTCCTCAAAGTTTCTCGTTATAGGAAAAGGTCATTTTGATATCATGCAGTTTAAAAAGAAAAAGGACATTCTCCAACAAAATCTAATCCTATAATATAAGTTTATAGATTGCTTATGAAGAAAAAGAAGGTGAAAGGACAAGATATATGCTTCTTAATTAAGAAATTTTCTATTTTGTAATAATGATTCCAGTTTGTATATATAAAAAGTTTCTTGAAATCATTTTTACTCAAATTATATTACTCTATATAATCTTAAACTTTAAACAACAAAATTGATAATATTTCGATTATCACTAGTATATTGCAAATTAGACATATTAAAATTTTCTACTGGCATGCTATCATGTATTATATTGAAATTGAGGAATTACTAATGGTTAATTTCTTCATCAAGTTTTTGAGTTGTGCTAAGAGAAGAGAAGAGAAGGTTGTAGGAGTCATTTCGAGATCTCATTGAGTATTTCAGGTATGCTATCATTTTCCCTGGACTAAAACCTGGTTTTTTAAGTTCATTTATGAAATGAAGGAAGAAAACTTATGCAATACTACAACTTAACTCACTAGATAAATTATTAGTAGAGTCAGAGAAGAGGAGAGCAAAAAGAACGACGACCTTTTTTCCCTTCTCCCTCTCCCCATTTCTTTCTCGTGTATTTTTCCTCGGACAAAAAATCTTAGTTTTCCTCAAATATGATCTAGCTAAAGATGATAAGTACTCGTCTGTAAAACAAAAGGTAGAATTAGTAACTTTAAAGGAGAGTTTAATTTATATACATTACTAGTAAAAATTTTACATTTATGAGTGAAGTTTAACCTATTATTGTATATACCTCCTGCCTTATATTATACCCACTATTTATGATAGCTTAGTTGTAAATATCTTTTACTACTTGGTAGTGTAAATTTTTTTACGCTAATTCTATATATAACTTAATCTCATAAAAGAACCATAGTATATCACACTATCAGAGTTACATCGCACAACTCCTCTATAATTTATAGATTTCTTCAACTCTTCTATCCAAGAAAATCGTAGAGACTACATTCTCTCACTGCAAAAGAAGAAAAGAAAAGGAGAGACAGAGACATATAACTTAAGAGAAAAGAACAGCCTCAAAAACAACAAACAGAGATAGAAAGGGATAAAGATGCCTCAGAGCCTTTGCACACTTTTCCAATTTGCAACTCCGTGAGGTTTGTGTTTACGACATGGATAATAATTTTAAGCTGAATTATTTTGTTTCTACATTTTCTTTTTTTCGAAAAAACAAGAGTTTAAAAAGAAAAGGTCTTTTGTTTGATTCTCTCTCTTTTCCACCTTTGTACACTTTTTTATTCTTTCCTCCTCAATCCTAATTATAGTTGTATCCATGATCTCTTGCTTGTACATCTTTTGTGAATATGAACATACTATATGTCATCAACATTTTATTTGGTTTACTATCTTATTCTCGATTCATGGTAGATTGAGCAGCAATCGTCACGATGATGATGGAGAAAAAGAGTGAAGATTAGATGAAGAAATGGTTACAGAGTTCAACAGTTTTAAGGTTCACAATCTAGTTCAACTCCAAGAAAAGCCCAAATATTCCAATAATTCTATGTCACAAGATTATCATCCCCAAGGTCTTTTTAGTTTCTCTAATGTGTTCGAGAAACAACAAGATGAACAACAACACATCACTCATCAGATCCATCAAGAGAAACTGAGAGTACAAGGTTTCAAGCCGCCACGGCCCCTGGTTGCTGTAGAAGAAGGAGAAGAATCACGTGGAATCCAAGTTTATCATGAGGCCGCTGGGATGTTGTCTGAAATGTTCAATTTTCAAACAACCACGGCGGCCACCGCAACAGAGTTGTTGCAAAGTCAGTTAACTCATAATTATAGACACCCAAATCAACAGTCACATCAGCAGCAACAACCTTCTACCACCGACCTCGGAAGCGAGTGGTTCGGTAACCGACAAGGGATAACAGTTGCTGGTGGAAGTTCGCAAGTACTGTTAGGTCATGATGCAAAGGATCTGAAGATATTGAATAATCATGATAGTATAACTCATTATCAGCGTCAGCACGATATAAATACGGCAGAGTCCATGCAGCTTTTCCTAATGAATCCACAACCAAGGTCTCCATCACCATCTATTTCTTCACATCCTACAACTTCAACTCTTCAAGGGTTTCCTAATCCAACAGGAGGGAATTTTGGTCAATTGATATGTGGAGGAGAAAGTACCACGGCAAACCACTTTAATACTCCAAATGAAATTGGAGGGTTAAATGTTATTGAACGGCAAGGTCTTTCATTATCTTTATCATCTTCTTTGCAACATTTGGGAGCAACCAAGGTGGAAGAATTAAGAATGACTGGAGGAGATATGTTGTTTTTCAATCAAGGAGCAAGTCAAAATCATGATCAATTTCATGTTGGATTTGGATCTTCACTAGGACTAGTGAATGCTTTGAGGAATTCAAAGTATGCAAAAGCTACACAAGAGTTATTGGAAGAATTTTGTAGTGTTGGGAGAGGTCAAATATTCAAGAAGAACAAAGTTTCAAGGAATAATAACAATTCAACTGCTTCTAACCCTAATTCTAATCCTAGTGGTGCTAATAATAATTCCTCTTCTTCAAAGGACAATCTCCCTCCTTTATCAGCTGCTGATAGGCTTGAACATCAACGAAGGAAGGTCAAACTGTTATCCATGCTTGATGATGTATGTATTCTCTCTCTCTAGTGTGTCAATGACCAATGATTGTTGTTTATTTTATTTATAATGTTATTTTAAAATTTCAACCAACATTAGAAGAAAAATATAAAAAGCTGGCTAGAGAAATAGGTTGCAATGTCCATAGATTGAGTTGGTTGAATTTGATTTCTTTGTAATTAAGAAATCACTATTTTAAAAGAATGATCCGAAGGGGTGGGTGTCAAGCTTAACATAAGATTTTCGTTTGTTGAGCGCATAAAGAGTCTGGTAATAATAAAGTTAGTTCACACTCCACCATCATGCTAAATCCTTCTGCAAGAATATGCTAATACAAAGTGGTAATGTGTGTTTCATACTTAGCCTATTATAAATAATAATTCATCCTTATATAACCCTTTCATAGAAGATCACTAAAATTCAGTACAAAAAAATTCAACGAAGAAGTTGTAGGATCGCTTTCTTTTATTAAATTTGTAAATGGTTATAGGCTGGAGTTGCCACATCAAGTTTGATGTTTACTTCATTTGTTTATGCAAATAAGTATACAATTCAGTATCGTTACCTGTTGGCTGTATTGAACGAAGGCAAAGCGAAGGCACGCAACAAACACACATAGTATATTCTTTCTTCACAATTATAATCATTTCATTTACTACCATTCACATATTAGCTTTCTATCTTTTTATTTGATTCCACGGTAGCACCTCATGTTTCTAAACTAATTTGACTTATTTTTTCCTAATAATCTGTACTTTATATTCTTCTGTTGAACAAATATATTAGGTTAAATATTCTAGTTTCACAAAATTGTAATAATCTGTATTGAAAAGTATGATCATTTCATCTAAAAGTTAAGCTATTAAAATAAAAGATTTTTTTTTTCTACTCAATTTTATTATATCTCAACATGCGTGTGGACCTAATAATTCTGATCTGAATTGTAAGTAGGTGGACAAAAGATACAACCACTATTGTGAACAAATGCAGATTGTAGTAAACTCATTTGATCTAGTGATGGGATTTGGAGCTGCAGTTCCTTACACTGCACTTGCACAAAAAGCAATGTCAAGGCATTTCAAGTGTCTAAAAGATGCAGTAGCAACACAATTAAAGCAAAGCTGTGAGTCACTAGGAGAAAAAGATGCAAGCTCTTTGGGATTGACTAAAGGAGAGACACCAAGGCTTAAGATTCTTGAACAAAGCTTGAGGCAACAAAGGGTATTTCACCAAATGGGAATGATGGAACAAGAAGCTTGGAGACCACAAAGGGGCTTGCCTGAAAGATCTGTCAACATTTTGAGAGCTTGGCTTTTTGAGCATTTTCTCCATCCGTACGTTTCTATACCTGTTTTATGTTTTATACTCGTCGTTTGGTACAAGGATAAGTTATACCGGAATTAGTTATACTAGAATAAGTTAATACCGAGATAAGTTAATATCATGATAAGTTAATACCATGGGGTTCTTGGTGTTGATTTATCCATCAAATTGTGCATAAGTTTATTCTGAGATTAGATAATACTGATCTGAATTTGCAAATCAAACACAGAATAAAAACATCCAGCTTTTTATACCAGTATTAATTAATCCTATACCACATACCAAACGAACGAGAGTTCTGAGTTTTACATTATCATTTCATAATACTGACGTTGTTTTAATTTATGTGACTTAGTTTAATTTTACATAATATGAGCTTATAAAAAAAAACTTTTCAAAATTATAATTTTAAAATGTCATAACATTTGTGAGGTTATAAGAATTTTGAAACCTGTTTAAACCTGACATACCATTTATATGGCAATAATAATTTCTCACAAAAGATAAATTGGAAAATCTAAATTCTAAGTTTTTTGAAACATAAATGTGTCGTTCTCTTATTTGAATGGACTAAGAGGAAATAACATCACAAAATATAACTGAGAGGGCATAGGTAACAAAATTTAGACAGCTAATTAATACAACAGTTTAAATTGTACTGTATTACAATGATACAATTTGAAAATCTTTTACATTATTCCTCAATCAAGAGTTTAAATAATGAGCACAAACAATTGTTGATTTTTTTAAAACTTATTAGTTACCTGTATTATTAGTTAATATTTCTTCATAGCAAACCTAATATGGTTATATGAAAAGTAGGATAGAACTTTCTATAATGGATTAAGTTGTATTTATAGTGTAAAATTTTAAATCCTTTAGATCGAAGAATACCTTAGTACTACCTTAGACTCGGGCTGTTTCTATAACTTCTTCTAAAATGAGAAAAAGACAAGTATAATTTTATATGGAGCAAGTACAATTCATTAAACTAAATATGCATGGTAACGTCAATGATGATAAAGTAAGAGAATCTATCTATCAATCTAATGAATGAATGCTATGAGTAAAAAAGATCAGAAGCTGCAGTTGTCTTCTCCCTTAACTTCTGCTTTTACTTAAAGCCACTGCTTATTTTTGTCTTTCTTTTTTTCGATCGTGACGCCAATGTAGAGAACGCTTAAAAAATGTGCCAGTTTTCATCTACAAAAAAAGAAAGCATTTCCATCTCTTTATATGGTTTAAGTGGGAGACTCCCTCATATTATCATGTTTCTGCTATTTTTCTTTTTCAGATACCCAAGTGATGCAGATAAGCATCTGTTAGCTCGACAGACTGGTCTTTCCAGAAACCAGGTTTGCTCGCTCCCTCTATATTCATCTAAATCCTCTAGTCTTTCTCTTCTTCTTTTTCTTTTTTTTTTCAATTTTGTTTACTGAAGTTATTAATAAGATGCATGAAAAGTTAATCCTAACGACTAGAAAGCTCACAATTTTAACATCTATATAGTGAATATTCGTTGCTTAGAAGAAAATAACAAGCAGTGGGAATGTAGTTATTAGGTAGCGAGTTCATGTGAATTTAGTGTTTCGGACGCACAATATAGATATTTATATGTGTTATTCCATGCAAAGTTGAACTGATTATTAGATCCGACCTTGAAATTTCAACAGTATAATGAGTTCAGTGGTAACATTTTAAGATTCAGTGGTAACATTTTAAGAGTCAAACTCATCATATTTAAGTTTCGAATCCGCCTCTAACTTAGATTAACACTTAAAAGTAAGACAAGTTTTCTATTACAATGAGTTGAAATACACTCATAGTGTGACAATATCTTGACACAATTAGTACGTATATTTCCACCTTTAACACTACATAACAAAAAGCTTCAGTATTAGTATGAAAAATATGATCAATTACCACTTACCAGCTATAACAGATCGAAATATACCAATAGCGTGAAAAGTTACTCAGTTAGTGTACGAAGTTTGAAGTCAACGAATATTCATGAGAAAATTTATATTGTATGCATTAACTTTGAAAAAAAAAATTGGTAGTATTAGTTTGAGTTGACATATAGCTAGTAACTATTCAAATCAAATATGATATGGTAATCAGAAAATAAATTAGTAATTAGCAATAACCAATTAAATTTTACTAATAACTTAAATTGGGTTGTGTCTATTCGTACCTTCACACTCTTTAAATTTCAAGTTAATGAACTCAATAAGAAACGTTGACAGCTTGGCTTGCAAATCTCCGGGTTTACGTTGTCAAGATTTCCCCCCGTTATTATGTTCCTTTGGAATTCCGGTAAGTTAACAGGAATTAGCTGAAACTGTACAACTCAACAATTTTAATACGAATTTTTTTTATCGATGCATAATTTTCTTTTAAAAAACTAGTTTTTCTGTATACACCAAAAGTTCCTTTAAAACTTGACCTAAACAAAATTAGGCGATTAGAATCATTACCAGAACAGTATCGATCAGCCCTCAGTCTTCCTTTCTCGACAAGATCTTTACTTCTTCCTAAAAAGACAAAATTGAGAATGGTCTTGCTTGTTGTCAATTTATTGACTCTGTTGACCACATGTACTCACTGCTCTTGATGTCATCTTGATACTTCAGAGTCATTTACATACGTAACAGTATAACCCATGGTCCTCCTAAAACAAAAAACCATGGTCCTATAGAAAAATAGTACTCCCATGCCTCCTTAAATTAATTGACATTATTGAACTGATTAATAGTCATCAACATTCTAAGTCTTCATGCAACGGCTACTTTTGATACTTGTATTAGTGGGAGGTAACATATTTTAATAAAAGACTTGAAATGTATGCAATTTTGAACACTACTATAATACTGGTTATTTACTACTGTAATATAAGTGACTTGCACATAGTAAGTGAAGAACTAAAAAATTGTTATCGATGATGAATTAATTCACTCTAAGAATATCATTTTACTGTTTAGACAATATCCCGAAAGTCACTTTTATATGGGGTGGTGTTGCGAACCAAAACCAATATCTCTGATTGTATAATATTAAAGTGTGTGACTATTTTATATAAAAGGTCAAAATGGTCCTATCATGTTTATTTTTATTTATTTAATTATATCTTTCATCATAAATAATCTCATAATGTGGTTTTGCATAGTAACGTTTTCCAATTTTTACAGGTAGCTAACTGGTTCATAAATGCCAGGGTGCGGTTGTGGAAGCCCATGGTGGAAGATATGTATCAACAAGAGGCTAAAGAAGAAGATGATGAGATTATTGAAACGAGCCAAAACCAAAACAGTAGTAGCAATATTGCACAAACACCAAAGCCTAGTATAAGCAGTTCCTCTACCAATACAATGACCACAGCCCTTACAACAACAGGAACAGAAAACAAAACAGCTGACACTGGCACAATTACAGCTGCTTTAGACAAAAGATCCGAAATAATCAATGCTACAGAAAACGACCCTTCAATAGTCTCACTAAATAGACATTGTTGTTCCTCGGAAAACCAAGCACAACATCATAAGTCTATGGCAACTCGAATAACTCAGAACAGTTTCCCCATCATGCAAGATCCCAACGACACTCGTCGCCATGGTGACTCCCGTCGCGATGTGTTTTATCGCGGCAAGATTTCCGGTGGCGACGAAATGTCCCATGTTGAATATGGGACCACAAGTATGGCTGGAAGTTCTGATATTGGATCCACGATGATAAAATTTGGGACCAGTACAGCTGGTGATGTTTCACTCACTTTAGGACTGCGCCATGCAGGAAATCTACCCGAGAATAGTCATTTTTTTGGTTGAGGAGAAAATTATGATGATCATCCCATAATTTATACCAAAGTCCAAATTCTATTATAGAAAAACTACATTTGGCTATAGTGGTTGGAGTGTCTGAAGGAGACACATTAGCCACTGATAGCTATAATTTGTAATGTTCAGGTGATAATAAAATTCCCTTTTGTTCACCCAAAAAAAAAACACATTTTGGTGACTTGCAAATTTTTTTTTTTTAAGATTATGTTCTTTTGTCATAATTCGATTAATACTCTTAAAGGAGAAGCTGCTCACTTTGATAACCCTATCATATGTATGGATGCACTCGAGCGCACAGTGTGACCAATCATATCAGTCAGAGTAAAATTCATGGCGATCGTCAGATCTTTTAATTAGCAAAGACTTGACAATCATCATTTTTGTGGTTATTTTTGTACGACTTTTCTTATGGGTCAAAAGTAGCAGCAGCGTCAGAAATGTCTATTCAAGCAAAAACTTCTGATTTATAGAAATATGCCACTTCTTGGTGCCCCCGTCACAGATTTGGTCTTCTTAAGTAAAGTCTTTCAAATTTTGCCCTCGTAAGATAGTTCTTGACTATCGCCAGATTTTTTTATTAGCAAAGACCTGGGTATCATAGGGACTTTTCCTCCGGCACTCGCCAACAACTTTTCCTGAAGGAGGTCATTTTCGTAAGGCTTTTCTTAAGAGAGTCAAAATAATAACAACAGCTCTAGAATCATTATGGGTTTTTTACACAAATATACAAATTTTCACCCTTAATTACATAAAAATAGCAATATTTTTCTAATTACAATGCATGGCAATATTTTTCCCAGCAAAATGGCAATGTATAAATAGTTCATTCCAACTCTATTTACAGAAACTGAAACCCTTATTCCTTTCTCTCTGTTTTTTCTCTCTCTAGATCCTTACAGTTTTCTAATCGTATCTTTTCTGTTTCTATTTGTTTCTACACAGCGTACTCTGTTTTCGATCAAAAATTCTACACAGCGTACTCTGTTTTCGATCAAAAATTCTACAAAGCTGCTACCGTTTCTCCACTATGTCGCGTCTATTTCTGCTCTGTGTCGCGGCTGTTTCTCCTCTGTTTCGCATCCATATATCCTGTGTTTCGCCTCTGTTTCTGGTTGCTGTTACGCGTCCTGTACAATTTAAACAGATCAAAATCGAAACGTTACAATAGATATGGCACAAATACAAATTCTACTAAAACATAGTAGAAGATGGGACAAATTCGACAATTATATTGATTTTGTTGTTGACGCAATCGCGATAAATTCAGATTCAAACTTTCAAATGCTTCGTGATACAGTTGCGAAGCAACTGAACATTGATCTGACGAGAGAATTGTTAAAATAAAGAATAAGGTAATGGAAAAAAGTCCGGGTTTAGAAATACACAATGACATGGGTGTTTTGGTGTATACAGGATTGAAAATAGAGAAAAAAGGAATAGAAATCTATCCACTTTGTACCACACTGGAAGATATTGTTGAGGATCAAGGGTTCTGGAGTGATAGACAAAGCATAAGGAGTCGTGATACAGTGGGAGACTGTGTTGATACTAACAGAAACAGTTGCACTATAGACACGAACATTGATGATACGCTTATCAGTAGTGCTGAAACGGTAGAACTACTGATTAAAGGAACTTGTGATGAGCACGAGGTAGAAGAAGTTGCAGTAATTACCAATAGCTTGCAAAACGAGATACTAGAGGGCCAAGTCTACGTTAACAAAAACACTGTAGTAATGGCCATAAAACGATTTGCAATAAGAGAAAAGGTTCAGTTTAAGGTTGAGAGATCAAGCGCAACAAGGTATTAAATCTCAGTATTTTTGTTTTGTATCAATTTATTTCACATTGTATCATTGTATCTGTTTCTGTGTAACTGTATCATAAGTTCTCTAAGAAAAGTTCTTGATATCAGTGTATCTGCTATGTGTCTTTTGTGTATATGAATTTTTATAGTTTATATTTTGTACCACACTGTGTAAGTTTGTTTCACGAACAAACAGTTTGTATATTGTATCTGAAATGTGTATTTTGTTTCAAGCAATAACAATTTATATGTCAGATACAATGTGTGAATTATGTATCACATTGTATCTGATCTATAACTCTACCATCTCTGATTATATCATACATGGGTGTTAGAAATTAAGTAAATCGTATTTGTATCATACTATACAATTTTGTATCAGTTACTTAATTTCTGTAGCTTTCTGTATCATGTAACATTTTTCTGTATCATACTGTATCTGCAGCTACTGCCTGATATGTAAAGGTGAAAATTGCAAATGGAAATTTAGGGCCTCAAGCTTGAATTCATCAAGTTTGTTCAAAGTTAGAGAATTCACCAATGAACACACATGTCCATACAAAGAAAGAGTGTATGGACAAGCGCAGCTTACATCACGAATGATTGGTATGATTGTCAAGGACAGGGTCAATGACCCAAAGTCGACCTACAAATCTAAAGAGATAATGGACGAAATGCAGAGGTGTTACGATATACACATAGATTATATGAAGGCTTGGAGAGCAAAAGAAATGGCCATTGTAATGATACGAGGAGACCCAATTGAATCTTACAAGAAGCTGCCAAGTTACCTTTATATGTTAGAGCGAAGAAACCCAGGGTCAGTTATTGCTTTGCATGCAAGTGAGGACCATTTGTTCAAGTACGCTTTTGTTGCTTTGAATGCTTCAATAAAGGGATTTCAACATTGCAAACCAATCGTAGTCGTTGATGGTAGCTTCCTAAAAGCAGCGCACAAAGGAACATTCCTAGCGGCAAGTACATTAGATGCAGCAGGTAAATCGATTTCTAATGGTACCTGTTGTATCATACTGTTTCAACTGTTTGTATCATAATGTTTCAGCATCTCTCATTTGTTTCATACTTTTTCAGCTTTGTATCAGACTGTTTGAACTTCAAGATTTTTAAGACCATATATTATCTGTTTCATCATCTTTTATCTGTATCAGAATGTTTCACTTTTGTATCAAACTATTTCCAGCTTTTGTATTAGGCTTTTTCAGACACATGGTTTATTTGTATCAGACTGCTTCAACTTTTGCATCAGCTTTGTATCAAACCGTTTGAACTCTGGTACAGACTTTTTAAAGCCATGTATTTCTCTCTATTTCATCATGTTTTATCTGTATCAGACTGTTTCAATTTGTATCAAAATATTTACAGCTTTTTGCTATCAGTTTCTTTGAGGACTTTAAGCTTTCTATTTGAATCAGACTGTTTCAATTTGTACTTGTGTGGCACTGTTTCAAATATTTATCTTACTGTTTCTTTCCATAGGTAGCATATTGCCGCTTGCGTATGCAATTGTTGATTCAGAGAACGATGCCTCATGGCAATGGTTCTTTGAAAAGTTCAAATATGCTTACGGTGAGAGAGAAAACATGTGCGTTGTGTCAGACCGTAACGAGAGCATAATTAAGGCTACTACAATCATATATCCTCAGGTCACACACTATGCATGCATATGGCACTTGTGGAACAACCTCAAGACTAAGTTCAAGAAATGTGAAGAGAAGCTCCATGAAACATTCTTCAGTATGGCAAAGGCATACACCATACAGGAATTTGACACATACATGAACAGTGTGGAAAAAATGGATAAACGTATCAAAGCATACTTGCTAAATGCTGGATACCAGAAATGGTCAAGGGCGCATTCAACAGTAAATAGGGGGTTTACAATGACATCAAACATTGCAGAATCCTTGAATGCAGTCAACAGGGATGCGCGTGATATGCCTGTAGTCGTATTTATGTAGTACATGCGCTCACTGATTGGGACTTGGACTGATGATAACAGAAAGAAAGCACATGAGACATTCACACCTCTTGGATTCAAGTACAACAAAATACTGGATGGATACAGAAGCAGAGCTATGCAGCTAAAGGTAGTATAGAAACTGTTTCATTTCCACTGTATCTAAGTTCTTTCATCCTGTATCTTCCTTGTATTTTTTGTTTCAAAAATGTATCATCCTGTGTGTTGTAGATACATTCAACAGGAAATGAAGCAGCTATCTATAATGGTGAAAAAAATTCATTGTTAATCTGAATGAACGGACATGCTGTTGTGGAAAATTTCAAATGAAAGAACTGCCGTGTGTGCATGCTTTGGCTATTCTAAAGTACAAAGGCCTGGAAGAAAAAGATTACAGCTGTAACTACTACTCAACAAAGTCCCTGGTAAAGACATACGAGTTCCATGTTAATCTGATACCAGATGAAAGCAGATGGGAGATTCCAGCATTTGTTTCAGAAATTGAACTACTCCCGCCAGTTGCTAGACGGCTACCAGGAAGGCCAAAACCGACTAGATACAAACCACAATGGGAAGTACATGCAAAAAGGACGAAGATTACGTGTGCAAATTGTGGTCGCGAAGGACACAACAGAAAAACTTGCACACATCCTCTGAAGGCCAAATAGAACTTTTTTTAGTTCTTTCTTTGTCATTGAATCTGAAGTGTTAGAAGTGATACAGTTTGAGAATTGTTGCGTGATTGTTTCAAGATATTCCCCAACTGTTAATACATTTAGCTGTCTGTAGAAGACTGTTTCATGACTGTATGAAACTGTTTCACCTTTATATTTTACTTTTTTTTTCAAATTGGATCTGAATGGTTAGAAGTGATACAGTTTCACAAGTGGTTGCTGAGGTAGTCAAGATAATTTTAATTGTTTCTGTGTCAATTTAGCTATCTGATACCGTTAATAATTGTGTCAAACTGTTTCATAGTTGTGTTTAACTGTTTCTTTGTCATTGAATCTGACTAGTTAGAAGTGATATAGTTTTCACAAGTGGTTGCTGAGGTAGTCAAGATAATTTCAACTGTTTCTGTGTCAATTTAGCTATCTGATACAGTTAATAATTGTGTCAAAATGTTTCATAGTTGTGTTTAACTGTTTCTTTGTCATTGAATCTGACTAGTTAGAAGTGATATAGTTTCACAAGTGGTTGCTGAGGTAGTCAAGATAATTTCAACTGTTTCTGTGTCAACTTAGCTATCTGATATAGTTAATAATTGTATGAAACTGTTTCACACTTCAAAAAGGGACAAAAATAAAACACAATTGCTATAAAATATAAACCTTCTGAAACTATCATTACATAAATAATGAGTACAACAAACAACATCCAGAACAAACAACATACTAAAGTAGAAACGGTTACTCCTTGAAACAAAAACATAGAAACATCACAAAAGAAACAGAACTAATGGTTGGGATTGGCAACTCATAAACGACGCTTTATGGCACCTTTTCTCTTAGCAAGACACCCTGGATTTTCACATGCGCTCACTGCATCTAAATCAATCTTCCTTTTGCCATAATCCCAATGCAGCATTGCAAGACGGCTACGGTGAAGACCTATATCAAAGTCAGGCACACTTGTGATACCAGTCGAAGAAATAAAGTACTCCGCATACGCCATGATAAACATTCCACAATCCCTGAAACAGTGATAAAAAAATAACAATACATAAAGTTAGTAATTCTGTCACAGATGTGATTCACATACAGGGAAAAGAAAGGGAAAAGAAATATACAGGGAATCATAACTCTGTTGCGGAAGGTCTGGAACAAAGAAAACCCCAAAAGGATCATCTAGTTCTGCATCAACATATGCTTCACTCGTAAGAATATCAATGTCGGGCCTTGACTGGTAAAATTCGGTTAGTACAAGATACCGTGGCAACAACTCAGCAATCTTTTCAAAAACTTCAACAACAGCTGCATTATGACGAGCACCCCCACCACTCATTGAATCGTATATCCCAATGGACTTATCCTTGAATGATACTACACCCAACACCCAATGACAGAGAGTCTTTATATTAATCGGGAGCAGAACATAGTCAACCTCTACCCAAGGGACATTTTCAGGGATCTTGCAGCCTCTAATGTAGCCAGCAACAGAATCAACATCAGACAGCACTGAAACATCCTTGCCACTATTCACATACTTGTCATAGACAATCTCGATCATCGTTTTAAACCAACAGTCAGTAGTAGTGAAGGATAATTCAGTCTTCGGTCGATACTTTCCTTGCTTACGCAAGTAGTAGAAAACAACATTAACATGCTGTAACATTAAAAAAAACATTAATGATATAAATAGATGATACATTACAGAAACAATGAAGAAACAAGTAAAATTACAGTTACAGATACACCAAGAGAGAAAAAGAAACCGTACAGGGGCATACGCACACACACAAATATAAAAGAAACAGAAACACACCCTCACACAGTAGAAGAAACATAAAAGATACAGTAAAGATACAAAACACAAACAGACTAAGAAGAAAAACAAAATAAACTTACTGAATCTTGCAATGCATGACCACCATGCAACAGAATATAGAACCACATCCGAGTTGACACAGTTTCGACTCCGAATTGAAACTCATATGGAAGCATATTTTTAGTTTTGGAATAGGCACAAATCCTAAAAACAAAAAACAAAACAAACATGAATTAAAACAATATCAACATGATAAATGATACAATAAACAAGCATTGTAGAGGAACAAACCTTCCTTTTTTCCGCTTAGCAAGATCATCAACAAATGATACAAACCTATTTAATAATTCTTCATCAACATCCTCTGTGACGGCAACACAAAATGGATTCCTTTGCAACATCAAAGGTTTGGGCGAAACATAATTGGCACTAGCACCAGCAGCATACTCACGCAGAAAAGCTGAAACATCATATTTACCAGGACGCTTCACCCTTACCAACGCCTGTGATGGTGTACTAGTATCCGCACGTGGGCTCTCATCCTTGCTCTCACGGTCACTAACCAACATAATATCAGAACCATCAGCATCGTGCTCAATGGGATCTTCAGCAGCAACAGTATCATGAGGCATTTCAGCAACCCTAGCACCATGCTCTGCAGCAACAGTATCAGAAGCATCTTCAGCAACACTGGAACTAGGATCTGCAGCAACAGTATCAACAGGTATTTCAGCAACCCTAGCACTATGCTATGCAGCAACAGTATCAGAAGTATCTTCAGCAACAGCGGCATCAGCATCTGCTTCAACAGTATCAGTGGCTGCTTCAGAAACAGTGGCACCAGGTTCTCCAGCAACAGGGTTGATTTCAAATTGTTTCTTCACATTCTTAATGGTGTCGGCAATGTTACGGTCCATCTCCGCAAACTGCTCGTCCGTCATATTATCAAAGAAATCATCCGATGTAAAAGAAGGTCCGGGAATATCTTTCTTAGAAAATGAAGCACCATCAACAGAATAACCTTGAATAAACTAATACAAAAAAAAAATAATGTGAGAAACAATGTACAAAGATATGATACAGTTTAGAAACAAGGGAGAAACAAAAGGCTTAAAAAAGAGAGGAAAAAAAAGGCAAACGCACACCTCATCAAGTTTAGGAGTCTTTAGAAACTCTTGGCTGAAATTCAAACCAAGGTCGAAGTTTGGGAATTGCAATGAAGGGGTCAAAGGAACCTTGGTTGAAACTGTTGCGGCCATTGGAACACGTTTTCTAATAACAATTCTTTCAACATGACTGACACCACCATCAGCTGACAACACAGTAACATCTTTTCCGCTGCCGCTTGCTACATTAGTCGCTCCACCAGTAGCACATAGCTAAAAAAACAAAACGAAAAATAATTCATAAAAATAAGAAACAGTGGATGTACAAATTCATTGGCTTGTTCAATTGTTTCTATTTGAAACTATCTGTAGCTGTTTGTATCTGAAAGTATCTAGTTGTTTCAACATAAATGAAATAAGATACATACCGTAACATTAGCCGTATCAACATTTAAACTGTCTGTATCACCAATATCTGATTGAAACTTTTCTGTAGCATCAACATCATCAGAATTGAGCTTCTCTGTATCACCACTAGCAGGTGGTGTCCGTGGTGAACCTTGACGATTATCTGCACCACTTTGAGTACCCTATATAAAACAAAAAAAAAAGGTAATTGAAACGAACATTACATCGACAAGAAAAAATAAACAGTTTCTTCAACAATTAATACCTGTCCTTGCGTAAGTAGCTTAATTGCATCAACAACTTTTCTAAGCTCCTCGCCAAAGAATTCCTTGACATTATTAAACTAATCATCAACCTTCAAAAGAAACAAAGGCAAAACAATATGACAATAATTCTAACTGTTTAAATAAATTAAAAACACATAAACACAAATACAAAAAAGATACAATCCTTATATGACCCTTTAATAACTCCAAGTCATTGCTAAGCTGAAAACAAAAAACAAAAACTTTATTAGAATGTGCCAAAAAACAGTATCACAAATATTCAAGCGACTGAATGACTCAATATTAAAAACTAAACATACCTTCTCAACTGAGCGAGTCAATATGTCAATCTTAGCATCATTTTCAAACATCGGCGCAGGTTTGGACAAATTTGATTGTGCCTGCTTTACAGCATTTTCAGAAGGAATGTGGACAAAAGCGGCAGAAGATGAGGGACGAGACCCTACATGGCGGAGAAAAATATCATCCTCAGTAGAATCTTGCATAGCATCCGCAACAGGTGCGACCGTATCATCCATCAACTCCAATCTGGCCAACTCAGCAACAGTTGGCTGCATAGGCCGGAAAACAGGCTGCACCATACATAACAGTACACAAATCAATGAAAACAGATACAAAAATATGCAAAACAGAAGCATGAAGAATGAAACAGATACAATAGAAATGTAAACAGATACAAAAAAAAAATGAAAGTATACCTTGTTGACTGGGTCCTCTAAAATCTTACAAATTGTCTTATACTTTGAAAGATTACTCGTCACTTTCGAGTTCAAGATACGAGGACTTCGACTCCTAACACGCATAGCTACTGATGACGGAATGTTTGTCTAACAATCATAAAACCATACTTGCAACGCAGAAGGCAAACCTACCACCCAAAAATATGTACTAGTAATTTTAACCTTCTTGTGAATACTATCAAACAATTCTTTGAACGAATCAATACCCCATGGATAGTCATTGTAAAGACCAGACTCAACCAAATCAAAGTATTTCTTAGATACAGTTTGAACATTAGATACCGACATCACAAAATTCACAATAACATACTGATGCGGGGCAAATTGCATCGACACCCACACTCGATCAGGAAGTCAAGGCATGGATGATATGAGCTCGGGGACGACTTGAAGACAATGCATTGGAGCTCAATCGAAGAGGAAACAGGGCAGAAACCAGTGCAGGAAACAGGGGAGCCAAAACAGGGCAAAACAGGGCAGCACTTTCTGAGCTTACTGCCTGACGAGGAAGATCTGTTCTTCGCGATCGCGTGCTTGTCTGCGCGATCGCGATGAGGAGATAATTGCTCTTCGCTGTCGCGCCACCCCTCGCGCGATCGCGAGCCCCTGCAGAATTGTCCCTGCGCGATCGCGATTCCATTCACGCGATCGCGATGACCAGTGGAGCAGTGCGGACCAGAAACTTGGCAAAACTTGTAATGGGAAACTATAAATAGACCCCTTAGTCATTTATTGCATTTTAACAAACCTTGAATGTAGAATGATATATTTCTTGAGTGAATCTCAATGAAGAACCCGTGAGCGGGCATGATTTCACTTGGTGGATTCCAAGTTGAACATCGAAACCTCTTTGATCATTCTATTTGCGAGAGCCGAGTGTCTCTTGAGGGTAGTTGCGTAGTATAGGTGATCCTTGACTTCACCCGGGGTGTATCGAGACGAGTTCCTCGGTGCTACTTAGGTAAACGTTCAAGCCTCGTCTTGCTTTTTATCTCGATATCGTCTTCGATATCGCCTATCTTGTTTTAGCTTCCGCACTTTTATATCGTTTGTAGCTTCCGCCTGTTTTTCCCCTTATCAGTTGGTATCAGAGCACGGCTAGGCTTCGTTCTTACGAATCCTCGGTCTTGTTCTTATCATTGTTATCCTTGTGTTGTTTGTTCTTGAGTTTGAAGAAAAACAAAAAAATAGAAAAACTTGAAAATCACAAAAAAATTGCTAGAAATCGTTGTGTGTTGTGATTTTGTTGTTGTTTGTTATCGGGGATTGTTTGTTATCATATTCCCATTGATTTGGTACCCTCGAAACACGATTTGAAGTCGTGAATCAAAATCTTGAAAACCGAATCTCAAAAGTTGAGAATTCACAAAATTTGATAGAACTTGTTTTGTGTTGTGAATTCTTGGTTGTTTGGTATCGGGGATTGTTCTATATAGTTTTCCCGTCATTTTGATATCCCCATATCATCATTTGGAGTAGCGGAATGAAAATCGAACTTTGAAAATTTTGAAGTTCTTGAAAATTTGAAGAACCTACTCCAAATTCTTGAAAACGAGTTGTTCGTTCATTGTTTGTTTGATAAAACCATTGGGGATTGTTTATTTCAGTTGAACACACCCTTTGGAAGCCTTAGAACTGAGCAACAAACTGAATTGGGGTGATTTGTGTGCCAAAAACTGAGTTTTCAGTCGGGGTTCTGGTTCTGGACTGCAAGCCTGCGCGATCGCGCACAGCTTCACGCGATCGCGACAACTCCCCAAGTTAAGTCATCGCGATCGCGCGCATACCCACGCGATAGCGAAGAGTACTTAATTCCAGAAAATCCTGAATTGGGACAGATTGTTCGCAAAGCGTTCGTAACAGTTCCCGCTCACCAAAACTTCAATTGTATCATCCAATATGGTGAGTTTGTAGATCACTAACCAAAATTCATCCAATTCCGAATCCGTTTAGTGACGATTCGATCTTTTACCATTTGATCGCGTCACTTCCGGTTAGTACTTTGAGGGTAACACTTCTACCCAATTAGTACTAATTCTTTGTGCGTTTAGGATCTTCGTGCCTAGAAGGAGAGTAGAGCTCAAAGAAGACTCGTAGTATATTTTTTGGCTCAAGTGCTCACTTATAAAGCCGTTCGCCCATCGAGTCCCATCAATTCCACTCACCCCGAAGAGTATTTGGTTCTTGTGACTTGAGTGGTTATTGAGGTGGTTGTTCAACTACGAGGAAGCCTTTGAGATCAAGCTTGAGCGATCCTACAACCCACTAAATTGAGTGTACCCGAGTGACATTCCAAAGGTGAGGGAGCGAGTGAGGGTTTTTACTCTAACCTCTTTCTCTTGTTTTACTTTTGTAGGTATATGGCCGGAGACGTATACAATACCATTGAAGTTCCGGTAAGCACTTTGGCCTACCTCTTGGCCGAGGTGAGATCCATAAGTTCGAGGTTTGATAACCTCAAAGAGGAATGGGCCCCGAGTGTCCAAAAGGGTACCCAAGGAGGTACTAGTGATGAAATGTTGGGCATTCCCCAACCGTTGGGCGCTCCCCAACAAGTGGGCATTCCCCACGACTTGGGCAATCCCCAAGTAAAGGTAATTGCTCACTCTAGGAGTAATTCTACTACTCCTATGAGCCAACCAATGGTAAATGAGGGAGTTGGGAAAAGTGAGCGAGGTGATAACATAATTGGACCTCATCCACACACACTTGCACATGAGAGCGAATTGAAAGAAATGAGAGGAGAGGAAAAACAAATTGAGAGTGAGGGCACCCTTTGTCCTAACCAAATGTTATCTTCTTCTTCTTGCTATAGCTTTTGTGTAGGTACTCTTGGAGGCGAGCTATTGGAACCTCCACCATTTGCCTTGGAAGAAGGACAAGAGGATGAAGATCTTCATTGTGAGTTTCATGAGGGAGGACTTGAACGTGACACTTCAAGCGATGTGAGTACTCACGGGAGCGACTCAAATGTAAGTGTTACCTTCCCTTCTCATGAACATGTTAATCCTTTGTCTTGTGGAGACTCAAAGCTAGTTGTTGCTTATGATGCCTATATTGACCTTGCAACTAGTGAAGAGTCTAATGGTCAACTTGTGTTTGCGTGTGACCCGCTAGTAGAGAGGAACGAAACGCCACATCATGATGTGAGCCCGGTATTCAAAGAACCTCTCTCTAGTGAAAGTGTGTTTGTTGACCTTGCTTGTGACCCTTGTTATGACACACCACCAATTTTTGATAAAGGGGAAGATGAAATGTGTGATCACACCCTTATTGATTTAATTGCCTTTGGTGGACCTATGTGTTGTAGTGGGGAAAGTAGTGACCTTGAGGAGTCCCTAGTGGGTGAAATGGATCGAATTATATTCGATGACTCCTCAAGTGCGAGTGATGAACCTAGCTATGAAACTATGCCTTTGCTTGACCATGAAATTGAGATGCATGCTTTTACTAATCCTTTGTTTGAGAGCATCCTTATTTGTGGTGGTGGGTTGTATCGAGCTAGAGTTAGGAGTGAGTTGGAACCTCCGTGGTGTGAGGGATTTGATCCCATAGACAACTCTTTGTTTGAAGCTTCGAGTGAGGTAAATGATCCTTCTAGTGACCCTACTCTTGCTAGTGCGGGTTACGATGACGAAGAGGCCATTAACAATGCCTTCCTTGAGAGCTTACCTTGTGAGGAGGGTTGTCTCGAGGATGAAATTGGAGGTGAGGAGGTATCTCTTAGTGTGAGTATGAGAGCCCTTAAGAAGGGGAGTGTGGTAATTGCTTCTAATTGCGATTTGACTTACTTTGCCTACCCCGTCCCATATGTTAACCACACTTTGAGAATTGAACATGCCAAAACCATTGTGCCGCATTTTGAAAATATTGCATTGAAGGTTTGGTCTGTTGATCATGAGCTTAGGGATCGTAGGAACTTTGATTGCTTAATCTTGATTGCTCCATGTTCTATTGATCTCTTTGCTTGTCGTGTTGGTGAGTGCTTGTCACTACGGAGCCAAGAACTTGTTGTCTCCTTTGGAGACATAAGCTTTTTGATTTGCATTGATACTTGGCTCTATCACAAGAGTGAATTTTCCACACCACTTACTTTCACTCTTATTGGACTTGCCTACTCGCGTTGTGGGAAGCCTTGGTGCACTACTCTTGAACGTAGGGATTGTAGGGATTTTGATAGCTTAATCTTGCATATGCCATACCCTATTGATCTCTTTATTTGTTCTTGTGTTGGGAGCACTTTGTTGTCAAACCAAGTATTTGCTAGCTCCTGTGGGAGCATGAGCTTCTTTGTTGCCATTGATACTTGGTTGTACCACAAGAGTGTGTTTTCCCACACTTAGTGTACTAACCTACTCTTGTAGTAGGAATTTTTTGTTTTTGTTGCCTTTTGATGTAGGTGATGCTACCTTGGAGGAGGACGCCTTAATTTCGAGGACGAAATCTTCTCAAGAAGGGGAGGATGATGCGGGGCAAATTGCATCGACACCCACACTCGATCAGGAAGTCAAGGCATGGATGATATGAGCTCGGGGACGACTTGAAGACAATGCATTGGAGCTCAATCGAAGAGGAAACAGGGCAGAAACCAGTGCAGGAAACAGGGGAGCCAAAACAGGGCAAAACAGGGCAGCACTTTCTGAGCTTACTGCCTGACGAGGAAGATCTGTTCTTCGCGATCGCGTGCTTGTCTGCGCGATCGCGATGAGGAGATAATTGCTCTTCGCTGTCGCGCCACCCCTCGCGCGATCGCGAGCCCCTGCAGAATTGTCCCTGCGCGATCGCGATTCCATTCACGCGATCGCGATGACCAGTGGAGCAGTGCGGACCAGAAACTTGGCAAAACTTGTAATGGGAAACTATAAATAGACCCCTTAGTCATTTATTGCATTTTAACAAACCTTGAATGTAGAATGATATATTTCTTGAGTGAATCTCAATGAAGAACCCGTGAGCGGGCATGATTTCACTTGGTGGATTCCAAGTTGAACATCGAAACCTCTTTGATCATTCTATTTGCGAGAGCCGAGTGTCTCTTGAGGGTAGTTGCGTAGTATAGGTGATCCTTGACTTCACCCGGGGTGTATCGACACGAGTTCCTCGGTGCTACTTAGGTAAACGTTCAAGCCTCGTCTTGCTTTTTATCTCGATATCGTCTTCGATATCGCCTATCTTGTTTTAGCTTCCGCACTTTTATATCGTTTGTAGCTTCCGCCTGTTTTTCCCCTTATCACATACAGAACTGCAATCTTAACTGCATCCTCATCACCAATCCACTTCCGTTGAATAAAAGCATTCTTAATATCTACATGAGACACCTTCTCTACAGTCGGGAAGTAACTACTCATCAACCGATTTGGACCACTCGTATCAAGAGAACTTAGAGTATCCCCACAGCACTTTAAACCAGACACTACTGCAAACTCACGCAACCCAAATTGCAAACGTAAACCATTCACACAAACCTCAAACGTACAAGGCGTGGAGGACGCAATCTCACGCACCAGCAAAGACCGAAGCAACTGATTCTGAACGGGCAAATGTTCTAACTGTAACAAATAACCAAAACAGGTCTTTTTGAACATTCCCAACTGCACAGGGCTTAAAACATCCTTCAAATGCGTTCCAATATCACCATCCGTAATAAGCCGTAGATGAAACTCTTTCCAATTAAAATCCTGGGGTATATAAAACGATACAGCCTATAAAGGAAAAAACAAACTCAGTTAAAAATAGTAAGTGCAATACAGAAATATTAAAAATCAATGCAGAAACAAGAAAATACAGAGACACAATAAAAAATACTACAATACACAGTAAGCAAAAGTAACATACAATGATACAATCAACAAACAAGAAAAGACAGAAACACTAAAAAAACATACAGAACCAGTACAAAAACAACAGCAACAGTAAATAAACTACAGCAACAGGAAAATGGAATTCAAAAACAGTAAAAGACACAGATACAGGAACAATGAAAAGCCTACCAAACCAGTAAAAAAAGCTACAACAACAATAAATAAACTACAGCAACAGTAAAATGCAATTCAGAAACAGTAAAAGACACAGATACAGTAATATATGCTAAAGAACAATGAAAAGCCTACCGAAACAGTACAAACACTACAACAAACAGTAAAAGGCACAGATACAGTAAATATGCTAAAGAAACAATAAATACACTAAAGAAATACTAAATGCACTACACAAACAAGGAAAAGACTACAGAAACAGTAATAATAACATACAGAAACACTAAAACACACAGCAGAAACAGAAAAAAACTACAGAAACAATGAATACACTAAAGAAACACTAACTTACAAAAAATACAGCAAGAAACAACAAATTAATAATTTGATACAGAAAATAGAAATACAAACAAAATTACCTGTAATGCCACTTCAGCCAACACAGCAATCCGACTTTTCTTCAATGGTGGAGCATCTTCTTCAAAATCATCATCAACATCAACCAAAAGTTTAGCTTTACCTTTATCCGTAGCAGGAGAGGCAGACGACCGCGTCACACGCTTCAATTGTTTCGGGGTTTCTTTCGGCTTAAAAACAGGAACTTTTACCTTTAAAACTGATTTCGACCCAATTTTATTTACATTTGTATCATGTTTCGTTTTACTCCTAAGTTCCATAGAACTAGAAGACGAACTAGAATTAGACATTGAAATGAAACCCTAAAAAATGGAAAAAAAAACTCGAAATTTAAACACAGAAAATCATTACGAAATGCTTCACAAACAGATATGATAGTGGAGAAAGTGGGGAAGAAAATGGGAGAGAAAAAGTTGGGAGAAACGGTTGAGATACAGGGATGATACAAAGGCAAAGGAGTAGAAACAGCGCTGAAACAATTGAAAAAACCATGAAACTGAGAAAATAAGGAAAAAAACAATATATTACGCACCAATTTTGTAAAAATTACAAAAACACCCCCCAAACTGTACCAAAATAAAGAAATAAATAAAAATAGCAATATTTTTTGACATAAAATGCTATATTTGTAATTAGCTTGTGTTTTTCTCTATTTAGGGTTATTTTGCTAAAATGTTGCTATGTTTGGTAATTAAGTTCTAAAACTTGTACTTTTATGTAAAAATTCCAATCATTATTCCGCACAAAAACTTGAAAACTCATTGGCGTAGGTGACAACTTGGTAAAAATTTAGCCCGTAGCTTGTTTGCACCGCGCTAAATGAAAATTAGCCAGTGGTGTAAAATTTTTTGAAGACTAGTCTGATATGAAAAAATCACACTATTTTATACTGGATTTGTGAACAAAATTTTAATATCCCAGTATAAAACTTAAATATGAATCCCAGTATAAAATACTGAGATTTTAAACGTGTTAATTCAAAGTCCCAGTATAAAATACTGAGACTTTAAATATAAAATTCAGATTTTTATCTGAAACTTTGAAAAAAATTCCAGATCTTTTTATTAGAGTTTAGTTCAAAGTCTCACAGGCTTTTAGTGTGGCTAGTCTGAATGTTGTTTTACGCCAAGAGGCTGTAAATGTGAGGGAGGATAATTTTCTCATTGAATAGTGACATGGTGGATGATACTCACCTATGATGTCTAAAAATGGCTACTTACAATTTTAAACAACAATTTCTCGAGGCTAAAGTAGGATCCACCATTCCATTGGCGGCACAATAATACTCCTTGGTTTTATTCGTAAAATTGTGCTAATCAACATGACTTTTATGAGAGAGAATAATTTGAAATTTATGATTTTAAAAATATCTGAATAATTGTCTAATTATAAAATTTTGTCATCATAAGAAAAACAAAATGCTTATGTTAAATAGTTTTGAAATAAATTAAAAAGGAAATAAATTTACGTAACGAAACTACAAAGAAGATTATGTACAAACAAGGTACCTATTCGTGGGCCCAAACTCACTAGGAGAAGATCACGCGGACACATGATGTTGTTTGGGCATTTAAGTTTGAACCTATCTTACACAATCGAGAACTACATTAACTCTTTCCTTCTCAATGGCACCCACAAGATTCTTTTTAATATTTGCTTTTTCCTCTCAAAACAATACATTGAAACGACAGCTGATTTGGTCTGTCTTACTTGGGATAGTTGTACGTTTCGATCAATGTTACATGTGCTGTTCTTCTAACCACTCTTGTTTACCTATTACCTGTCGAACTATATTGCAAATTAAACAAAATAATGCACCTATCGGAATTATGTGAGGATGAAAGTTCTTTCTTCAGTACTCTCCGATATTTTTTAATTAAGGTTTGATTTTGCACTCTTTAAAAAATTATAAATAAGTATAATATTTTTACTAATTTACTCTTTTATCTATTTTGTAAATATTTTTTCATTAATGATATATATTTTTCAAGAACAATTAATATTAGAAGTATTTCTTAGTAAATTTTATCTTGATATTCTAAATTGACAAACATTCTGGACCACCTATAAATAGAAAACCTTACAACTAAATAGGACCGAAGAGAATATATATTTTTAATAGACGACCGAAAAAATATATATTTTTAATAGACGGGAGCGGAGGTGTCGGTAACAGATTATACGCTTAGCATCAGGACAACAACTTATTCAACGATATTTTACACTTGGGTCCGCATAGGATGAGGTGTACGAGACCTTGCTCCTACCTTGAATAAGGTAGAAATATTGTTTCGGATAGTTACTCGACTCAAAAAAAAATTATTGAAAACATGAATGAAAAATGAGAAGATAAAAATACTAAGATATAGAGAGTACTTGTGTGGGAAAAAATACGTCACCTACTATTACGGGAATACGAGTCCAGTTGGCGAAACTAACCTTATCTTACAAGCTACCAGGTGTAAAGGATACACACCCGTTCTTGGAGCCAACAACTGTTTAAGCGGCACGACCACAGGATGCAGGGTATACATCTCACCACCTAGAGTTTACAGTCTCCTAGTTAGGGTTTAGTATATACCACTGCCTTGAGTTATGGGCTCATAGTCTTATTAGTCTTTGTATTTTACTTTATTTAGGACTGGTAGCACTACTATAAGTACCCCTCCTTACTTTGTATTGTACATCAGAAGATTCAACATCGAATTCGACTATTCTCAGGGAATAAGAATAACTCTGCCTTTAATTATTTCGTCTTGTTTATTCATTACTGTTTTCATTATACTTACATATTTTTTCATTGTAGTTACTGTATTGCTTGTGACCCTAACCATAAATAATTATTTCGCCTAGACGTACAATTTTAGGCATAAATAGTTTGGTGCCCACCGTAAGGCCCAGGCAATTGTAAGTTTCCTACAAAGGAAAAGGCGCAATCATGTCAAGTCACGACGACAACGCCACACGAGATGCTGGTAATGAGATCCAATAAATAATTCATAACTCAGTCAATACGACTAAAACAGGGAACTGCTATCTAAGATTAGAACCCAGTTACCCGTCATCATGGCTAAGAACTTGCCAGAATATCACCCCTCACTATAAAACACCACCAGTGGTCAGAAGGCTCGTCAGCACGATCTTTGGGGGGCCTAGGTTGGGCAACGCCGGGACCAAAGCCATCATGATCTGCGAGGCTCACCAGTAGATGGCCAAGAAGCCACCCATCAACACCATTGAATTCAACGATGAGGACTCATTACAAGCCCGCTATCCTCACTATGATGCTCTAATAATCACACTGCAGGGACATGACGCTCGAGTCAAATATGTATTGGTGGATCCTGGCAGCACAGTCAATATCATCCATTGGAAGGTTATTTGCCAGATAAATATGTAGAATCAGGTAATCCCCAGCCCATACCCTCCTTCAGGTACATCTACCAGAAGCAGCACGAGTAACCTCTTTTCAGGCAATGACATGCAACCTCTCATATAACATTATCCTCGGGAGGCCCTGGATTCACGAAGTTCACACAGTGTCGTCTATACTTCACCAAATCCTAAAGTACTCGACTCCTTGGGGGGGTGAAAGGAACTCAGGGGGAGCAGAAGTTATCTCAGAACTGCGGTGGTAGATGCCACCAAAAAGGAGACAAAAAAATCAGAAGAAAAAATTAGATAAGCTGCTTGGCCCAGATATGATCACCAGCGTACCTCTCGGATATGGGGTCCATGAGGTGACCAGGTCTCGGGAGCTGGTCGTTATGCCCTCCGACCCGGAGGAAGAAGACAAGCCAGCCAAAGCCATAGTCAATGATCTTGACCCGGTGATCTTCGATGAGGAGGTTCCGAACAAGATGTTTTATGTGGGGGCTAAGCTTTCAGTCGAAGCCAAGCAAGAATACACTAATTTTCTCCGTGCTCCATCAGGCATCTACGCCTGGACCCACACCGATATGCTGGGTGTATCGACTAGCATCATCACACATAATCTAAACATAGATCCAAACTTTAAACTGGTCAAGCAGAAGAAACGATCGATTAGTCGCGAAAAAGGACAGGCAGTTTATATGGAGGTCGAAAAACTACTAAACAACGGTTCCATTCGCGAGGTTCAGTACCCTAGCTGGTTATCCAATGTTGTGGTAGTTCCTTAGAAAAATAGTAAGTGGGAGGATGTGTATCGATTTCACAGATCTGAACAAAGCATGCCCAAAGGATTCTTTCTCGCTGCCCAACATCGATCAAATCATCGATTCAACGGCAGGCCATGAAACCTTGAGTTTTCTGGACACATACTCAGGATAAAATTAGATCCTCATGAACCCAGATGATCAAGAAAAGACCTCTTTCAAAAGAGACAGGGGACTTATTGTTACATGGTGATGCCTTTTGGACTTAAGAATGCATGAGCAACTTATCAAAGGTTGGTGAACCTAATGTTCAAGAAGGAGATCGGCAAGACTACGAAAGTTTACATCGATGACATGCTGGTCAAATCAGAATTTTCCAAGGATCATGTCAACCATCTGGAAATAGCATTCGACATCTTGGATAAATTTGGAATGAAGCTCAAAACCTCTTAAAGTGCGCCTTCGGCGTATCTTTTGGTATGTTCCTTGGATTTATTATTTTCAACAGGGTCATAGAAGCAAATCACATGCAAATCGAGGCAATAGAGATGATTCCGAAACTCTTAAAAAGTGAAGTTGAAGTTAAAAAGCTTAACGGTCGAATTGCAGCACTCAGTTGGTATATCTCACAATCATTAGAGAAGTGTCATCAGTTTTTAAATATCCTAAAAAAGAATAAAGTTTTGAATGGACGGAGCAATGCAACAAGGTGCTACGGGAACTAAGATAATATCTGGAAAATCCCCTGTTACTAATCAAGCCACGCGAGGGAGAACCGTTATTGTTATACCTAGTTGTGTGCGAAGTTGCTGTTAGCGTCGTCCTGGTAAGAGAAGAGAACAGAGTGCAATCCCTATCCTATTATGTCAGCAAGTCTCTCTTGGATGCAGAGACTAGGTATAAACACTTGGAGAAACTCGCACTAACTTTAGTCATGGCAGCAAGGAAGTTGCGGCCATATTTTTAGAGTCACACTATTATCGTGGTTTCCTTTTTTCCCTTACGGACTATTCTACACAGGCCCGAACTATCAAGAAGGTTGGCAAAATGTGGCGTCGAACTTGGCGAATATGACATCATTTATCAGCCACGTGCGGCTATCAAGTCGCACGTACTAGCGAAATTTGTAGCCGGCTTTATTACCGATTTGATGTTGGGAGCTGAGGCAGAACGTAGGATGATAGAAGGCGTTACCCCTGGAGAATGGTTAATCTACACCGATAGGGCCTCGAACGTAAAAGGGGTCGGGCTTGGTATAGTAATAAAATCCCCAATGAAGAACGTGTTCACGAAAGCTGCCAGCTGCTCCATAATGACGAACAACGAAGCAGAATATGAAGCAATAATTCAAGCCTTAGGATTAGCTTACATATTGGGGGCCAGGGAGATCAATATCAATTGTGACTCCCAGCTCGTTGTTAATCAAGTAACCGGGGCTTACGTCGCCAAGGACGTCCGCATGCAAGAATTCTTGGCCAGAGTAAAAAACTGTCCGAAGAAGTTTAAAATATGGAAGATCGATCAGATACCAAGAGATGAAAATATGAAGGCTGATGCCCTAGCCAGTTTAGCGGCCACTGCAGATCTAAATGCAGACAGCCCTGTTTCCACCGTTGAGCTAACATACGCAGACATCAAGCGTCGTGAAGTCAACATAGTGGGATCATCGTGGGACTGGCGGAACACGATCATTGATTACTTGAATAAAAGAGTACTCCCGGCAGGCAGAAAGGAGAGTAGAAGGCTGAGAGCCCAAGCGGCTCGTTATGTTTTAATCAGTGGTGAGCTATATCGCCGAATGTTTAGTGTACCTCTGGCTAAATGTTTGGGACCCTCTCAAGTAGATTATTCGCTCAGGGAAATCCACAAGGGACTATGAGGAAATCACTCTGGTGGGCGATCTCTAGCTCGTAGACAAATCAGGGCGGGCTATTTCTGGCCCCGAATGAAAGATGACGCGAGCAAGTTTGTCGAGGCGTGTGATAGCTGCCAAAGATTCTCCCACGTACTTCATCAGCCGGCAGAGTTATTACATTTAGTGGGGCCCATGCGTAAATCACCTAGTGGTGTCAAGTTCATGCTTATCATAACAGACTATTTTACCAAATGGGTCGAGGCAGTGGCCGATACCCATATCAGGGAGCAGGAAGTCATAGAGTTTATCTGGAAGAACATCATCTGCCGATTTGGCATCTCAGCAAAAATCACTTGCGACAATGGTCCTCAGTTCATAGGCGAGAAGATTACTATTTTCCTGAAGGAATTAAGAATCAAGAGAATCACCTCTACTTCCTATCACCCTTCGGAAAACGGTCGGTCAAGCTGAATCTTTGAATAAGACAATAGTGGAGAATCTAAATAAGAAACTCAAGGAAGCTAAAGGAAGGTGGCTGAAGGAACTGCCCGAAGTCCTGTGGGCCTACCAAACCGCATCCAATGCCATCAGCGGAGAGATGTCGTTTTCACTGACGTATGGAATAGAAGCAATGATTCATTTGGAAATTGGAGAATCCAGTCTGCGGCAGTCGTTAGCGGAGGAAGAACCTAACAGTGAAGCTTTGAAGTTTTCCCTAGATACCTTGGATGAGCGAAGAGAAATAGCGGCCATACGCCTTGCGGCCCAGAAGCAACATGTGGAGCAGTATTACAATGTGAGGGCTAATCCACGATCCTTTAACAAAGGGGACTTGGTCCTCCGCAAAGTCACTCAGAACACGAAGCAGGTCGGTGCAGGTAAGCTCGCCCCGAATTGGGAAGGACCTTACAGAGTTCGAGATATTGCTGGAAAAGGTACGTATGTTCTTGAGGACATAGAATGAACATTCATTTCAAATAACTGGAACATCACATGGCTAAGGAAATACTACTCTTGAAAGCCCCAGTTAAGCCCATATACTCGATATATGTATTTTCCCCTTCTGTTTACTTTTACTATCACTAAATACAACGAGCACATAGCCCCGTTCTTTATGTTACGAGGCTTCGCGCATCATTCATCAATAAAACTACTATTTTTAGTCAGTTTTACTTATTTATTTGGATTAATCTACAATTCAACTATTCATAGCCTCAACCTGACCTAAGGTGAAGTAATACACTCACTTTTTGATACAAAATGTAGGGTACACTACTCGTTTAGAGCTAGATCACGTCTAGCTCAGCCATAAGGTATTATTCGTGATTTAAACTCATTAATTCAACAACTGCACCTACACGCCGACGGGGACACCTGTTCGCGTAGTGCCAAAAAGTCTTAAATACTCGTGTAACTAAGAAGAGACATTTGAAGTCGGACGCAAAAGTGCCTCTTATCACACGGGCCAAAGTCGTCCCATTATGGGCACAAAAAGCCATCTCCTACAGATGCAACCTAGCCGTCAAATATTGGTACATAACGGACGTAATTTCTAAAAGAAGGCACACTGATAAACGTTCTAAATATTAGGACAGTCAGGACGACCAGAAGCCATCTAATCTTTAGGTGCACAAACGTACAACTTGTCTATACATTAAAAAACGTTTAATAACACAAGTACATATAAGAGCATTGATAAACGACCATTTTAGTTATAACAAACAGCCCGTAGGCTCATAATATACATTTAGTTCTTCCTCAATACGACGTTTGTTTATAATAATTGTAGTGAAAAAAAAAAGAAGACTAAATTCGCAGGTTCCTTTAAATTTGCACGGTCGGAGATTATTCTTTATATGGATTATAGCTCTTGTATCGAAGTCTCTTCCGACAGCAAGAGAGCGAAATTCCCAAGTTGATGCCCAAGCAGCAATATCTTTGTGACATTATGCCACAAGAATTTGGAAAATCAGCCCAACTGAGGAATCCATCAGTAGAAGGCGGAGGCAGCAGAACGGGCACCGTAAACTTCACTTGGAGAGACTCCAATAAGGAACCCTCGTGAATCTCGAGAATGTCTTATGCTCCCTCTTCCCCAAACAATTGGAAGCTTATGAAAACTTCAAAACCGAAGAGCAGGTCAGAACTATATAGCCACCCTGAAGGTCGTTAGTATGGAGAATGTTCTCAGGTGTCAACTACTCGAAGAAGGAGAGGATAACCCAGGACGCACTTCTCGTGCAAAATGAGTTGCATCTGGGATATGTTCCCTAGCAACTAGGAGATGAGCGATCTACTAGAAGCCCGAATGGGATGGCATTTCTTTACTGTCGTGCGCCACATGACCAGAAGAATATCACAGCAATCATCACGTGTGAAGACGGATATAACAAAATCAACGTGTGTACCATAACAAAGACATTCTGAAGGGCATCATCATCAGAGTCCCGGTTAAATTTCATGACTCGCGGGACTCCATTCACTCATTTGCGGATGAAGAAAGAACGGAAGGTAACCATAGATAAGTTTTCTCCCACTGTTTCCTTCGTTCAAAACGAAGAAGGTTTTCTGGGAATATCAACCAGGGTCAAAAGCAAACATGTTTAAAAGAAAATAAAGTTCTTCATTATTATAAGAAGCTGCTAAAGAAGTGCAGTAATTTCTGAAGAAGAGTTTGTGATTTATCTACTACCATGAAGCCCTTATTTATATGAGAGAAAGATATAAGGATGATGTGTGAAACAAATACACGTTATTATTACTGGAGATGAAATGATTCGGAGCAATTAGTAGCAGTTACTGGAAAGGTGCATGAAATCGGAATCAGTAAATCAGAGGGAAGCACGTGGAGTTCATGAGGGAATCAATGTCATCCTTGGTCAAAGAGACTGCGAGTCTTAAGGAGCCAGAGAGATATCTTTTCACATCTATGCCGCTTCCACTTCCTGACTGCTTGCATCAGTACTCAGCAAGTGGGGGGGGGGGGACTGACTGTGTGGTAAAAAATATACCACCTATTATTGCGGAGATACGAGTCCGGCTAGCGAAACTAGACTTATCTTACAAGTTACCAGGTGCAGAGAATACACGACCGCTCTTGGAGCCAACGACCGTTTGGGCGGCACGGCCATAGGACGCAGGGTATACATCCGGCCGCCTAGGGTTTAGGGTCTCCTAGTTAGGATTTAGTATATACCATCGCCTTGAATTATGGGCTCATAGCCTTATTAGTCTTTGTATTTTACCTTATTTAGGACTAGGTATCACTACTATTAATATCCCTCCTTACACTGTATTGTACATCGCAGGATTCAACACCAAATTCAGCTATTCTCAAGGAATAAGAATAACTCTGCCTTTCTCTGAATTATTTAGTCTTGTTTATTCATTATTGCTTTCATTATACTTACATACTTTTCCATTGTAGCTACTATATTGCTTGTGACCCTAACCATAAATAATTGTTTAACCTAGATGTACAATTTTTAGGCATAAACAACACTGACATAAAAGAATAAATATAACCAGAGTAAATAATGATAGTAGTAATCAAGGTGACGAGCAAGATAAAAATAATATATATGAGAATAATACTAATGCTAATATGACAAGAATCGCTCAACTACTTTCAAACCTTCTACCATAATTCTTGACCTCCACGCGCTCCTATCTAGGGTCATGTACTAGATGACCTAAAAGTGTGTCATCCTATCTGATCACATCGCCTCAATTCTTTCCCGGTCTACCTCTAGCTCTCAGGAGACCCAACTCCACCAACCCCTCACACCTCCTCACTGGGCCTATGTGCTCCTCTTTTTTCACATGCCTGAACCATCTTACCCTAGCTTCTCGTATTTTATCTACTACTGAGCCACTCCTACCTTGTCCCGTATGTGATCGTTTCTAATCTTATCCATCCTAGTATTCACACACATCCATCTAAGTATTCTCATTTTTGCTACTTTTATCTTTTAAATATGTGTGTTCTTGACTGGCCAGCACTCTGTCACATAAAACATAGCAGGCCTAACGACCACGGTATAGAACTTAACTTTAAATTTTGATGGCATATTTTTATCGCATAGGACAACAGATACGAGCCTTGATTTCATACACCCCGTCCCAATATAATGTGTGACATCCCCAACGTTCTCCATTCCTTTGGGTTATTGACCCAAGATGCTTGAATTATCCTCTCTTGAGGATAACTTGTGTATCAATCCTTACCGCATCCGAATTTAATTATTACAGTAGGCCATATATCCATGCTTTGCGCAACACATTAAAAATTTAAATACAAGAATCAATTTGGTGCTGGACCATCTAGTTAATTCATCACAATCAACCTTTAGAGAGATGAGGAATATACTAGATAATATCATTATAGCTCATGAGCTCACGGAAGGGCATGGCAGGAAGGTGTCTCTTAACAATGGTACTGCTAGAATATGGGTTCTCTTTGGATTTTATCAACCTAATCATCAAGCGAGCGAGCACTGTGAGTTATACTTGACTGATGAATGGAGGGATCACACAGAGTTCCAAGGAGAAAGGACTCAGACAGGGAAATCCTATGTCTCCCTATCTCTTTGTCGTAACTCTGAAATACTTAAACAGAACAATGGTAACACAACTCAAACTTCAATAACCACCCTACATGTGAAAAACTACAGTTGATGTATATTTTCCTTGCGGATGACCTCCTTATGTGTTGCAGAGCTGATGTGATTTCAATTAAGCTCATGATACATTTGATCATTCTCATATGTGTTTGACTTCAACACTAACATGGAAAAAAAGTGTCCCTATATATATAGCAGAAGTCAACAAGAGAGAAAGTGAACAAATGTAAAGAGGAAATGCATTTTATTAAAGGAGTACTCCATTTTATATATCTTGGTGTTCGTCTCTCTTCCAAGAAACAACAATGTATATGCCCTTGATGGAGGATAACAACAAGAATCAAATGCTAATCCTCAAGATTCCTATCTTATAGTAGAAAAGTACAACTTATCATGACTGTAGTTTTTGAAATGCAGACCTATTAGGCTCAAGTCTTTTTAATCCCTAAGAAAGTCAGTCAAATTATAACTAGTATATGCAGAACCTTTCTCTGGATAGGGGGTAGTGAAGCAACAAAGAAAGCTCTAGTGGATTGGGAAAAACTTTGCGTGTCTAAGGCAACAGGTGGGCTAAATATTATCAACTTTGTTCTATGGAACAAAGCTGCTATATGAAAAATGTTATGGGCAGTAATATATAAGACGGAGACCCTTTAATTTTGATGCTATGGGTCCAAACTTTTTACATAAAGTAGGGAAATTCAATTTCTATGAACACACCCAAACAAGCAAGCTAGGTAGTAAGGAAGATTTTGGGTAGGGAAAAGTTGTTGCACGCTGATCCTATCACTAAATTACAACAATGTATTGTAACTGGAAAGTTCAACATTAAAAAGGCCAATCTATCTTTTTCCCCCAATAACAGAATAATGCATTTGAAGAGCTTAATTTCAAGCTCAGGAATGCTACCAAGGCACCAGTTCATTTTAATGGTTAGTACTCCAAGAATGTTTGGCTGCTGTTGATAAACTACATATACGAGAGACTCATGCCACACAAGTGTGACACCCCAGATAAGAGAATCTCATATTGATAAACACATGAGAGATGCTGGGTGTATACGTCAGCAATATCACTAGCAGGTTAGGCTATTACAGATGGTATCAGAACCAATTCATGCCAGCCTTGTCGACGTGGCAACAAATTTTAACTATGTTTAGATCAATCCTGGGAAGTGGGGAAACCTCAGTGCTGAGTCTCGAAAAATCTCTAGAAGGTAAGGCAAACCTTAGCAAGGACCCTGAGTCCATATGAGGATGTGTATGAGACAACCCAGCTATGAGTATCTCATATCGGCAAAAGATAGGATAGATGTTGGGTGTATAAATAAGCATGTTTTTGACTATACTGACGTGTTTTAAACCCATGCAAACCTAGACCCAAAGTGGATAATATAACTAGGGCGCAGCTGTTAAAAATAGTGTTAGAGCCACTTCGTGTCAGCCTTGCCGACTTGGGACAAGTTTAGGCGAATCGTCGAAAAGCATGGAAAACTTCAGTGTTGTGTCTAGAAAAATATCGAGAAGGCGGGGTAAACTTCAACGAGGACGCTAAGTCCATAAGAGGGTGTGTATATGACACCTTAGTTACGAGTATCCTATAATGATAAAACATAGCAGAAATATTAGGTATATAAGTAAGTATGCCTTAGGCCCTAGTGATGTGCTTTAAACTCGTGCGTGCCAAAGCCTTAAGCCGATAACATCACTAGCGGAATGAGTTGTTACAAAAAGGATGTGTTATATGCAATTTAGGGGCAGATGAAACCATAAAACACCTCTACTTTTGCCTGCTCCTATTCCAACCATCTATGACAATCAATACTTACATGGATAGGAGTTAGACGAGTTGTAGGACAATGGCAAGAAGAAGTTAAATAGATGACCAAAAAAGCAGCAAGCAAAAGGCCGCCAACAGCAGTGCTAAGTTTCGTCATCTATGGAGTGAGAGAAACAAGAGAAGATTTCAAAGACTCAACACATCAATCAACATAATAATCAAAAAGAACAGGCCAAAAACGTCATATGATGTGCATGCAGGCCAAAGTTCATTATGTACCTATTTTATTTCAAATATTTGAATGAATGGATGCTAGTTTTAATAAAAAATATTAAAAAGATTACCATCCAGCTGCACATTTGAGGGCAACACTGGAGCAAGTGGAAAACAACACTAAAAAGACTTAATTTTTTCCTAGCTAAGGAACATTTTATGTATAGCTGATACATGATTAATTCATTTCTAGTTAGAGTAGAGATATCCTTGCTTTGAGACTAGTTCAACAGTCAAATGAACTAGTCATTCAAGTTGGTTGAATGAAAATTTCTTATTTCGACTAAGAGTCAAAAGTCGTTATTTACCCTCAATTTTCTATTATGCTTTTTTTCTTCCTTCACTTAACTCCCTCATTCCTACTATTATCAAAAATTCATAAATTTGCTTCTCATTTGTCCTCATCCCTATAAATGTCCACTAATTTTTTTCTTTTCATTCCGTAAAATTTTCAATAATAAAAAAGATTAAAAAATATTTTAATATTTCATGTCATACTTTCAATTGAGAAAAGTACCTCTTCAAAAGAAAAATAAATACAGAGTTGTAAAGAACTCTTGTAAAGCTTCTTTTTCAAGTTTGAAAGTATCAAACTAACACAACTTTAAAATTTTGAAGTATAAAGAATATCTTTCACCGTGCTTTTGTACAAATGACTCTTGTTTCCGTGCTCATTCTTGCACCAGATACTGCTCTATGCACAGTTGATTTTTTTTTTATCCTAACATTTGCGGTATTTTTCAAGTTTCCTCTTTCACCCTTAAAACAGAAAAGATTATGAAGGCGTTATGCCCTATACGATGAGGATGTAAGATTATATGGACTTGCACATACATAAATACATAAATAATTAAATGCCTTTTGCTATCATTAAAAGGTTGGTCCAAATTAAACGTGATCTACTACGGTTTAAAGTTATGTGGACCTAATTAGACACCTCGTAAAATATGGGGCTAATGTGTAGATATCCGGATGTAATTCTAGTTTAATGATGGGCTGAACTACAATTACATAAATTATATTCTACTATAAAAGGGTTAAGGTCCCCAAATCAGACGTAGGGTTTTATTTTAGTGATATCCCATCATCAGTGAAAGAGTCAAAGACCACGTCCAGATTTGGAAGACCAAAAACCACGGGATTCAAGGATCAAACCGGTAGCTATGGATTCAGGTATGCTTCCGCATCTAGTATTTTAATTCTTGATGATTTGACACAATAGGTCATGGGGTAATTGTAGTTTAATCTACAATCTAGTTCTAACAGAGGATTTTAGCCATAAAATTCTTCCATCAAATGTCTTGCTGAATTCAAAAATTTCCGTGTAGTTCAATTAAATACATATTTATGTGTAGAAATGAGAATTTTTTTAAAAAAAATTAATAACATATGTAAAAAAACCAAAAGATAAGGAAAAGAAAAAGACAACAACCTGAGATAACAATAAAAATTAACAAAAAGGGAAATACTTCAAGAAAATAACTTAGTGACATTATTGAAGATATTCTTTGTTTTCAGTCCCCTTTTATTGGCAGAGAAACTAAATCCAGATTTCTTAGTTAGATGCAGTTTAAAAGATTGTTGGTCATGCTCTTGGACTCTTAGCACCAACATCTGGAACAACTTTACATTTGGAAACGCTTAACAAAAAATACTGAAGCTAACAAATTATGAATTTGTGAGATAAATAAAAGAAAAGAACTCTGAAAAAACATGAGTGGTGTCGTTCCCCTTCTTGGTTAAATAGATAGACGGACTAAGGGAGCAACATAGTCCAGGCATATATTAGTATATTTTTCCAGAATTTCTACCGGCGCTACGTTCATCCATATTTATAATTGTTAATATTTAATAGGAATAATTGTTAACTACTTTTAACCCAATAGTAATAATTAGTAAATGAAATACTTATTTTAATCAAAACAGTATTTATGTTGAAATTTTACAATGAATAATTTAGTTGTTAAATACATGAGGAAATCGGATATAACTCAAAAAAGAAGAAGAAAAAGTTGGCAATTTTTTTTTTTAAAAGAAGAAATAAGATAAAGATTATTTTTGCTAAAGAGAAATTTAAATTAACTTCTTTACACCCCCAATTATAATACATATATAGGTGTATGATATGTGTAAGTTCTTTGTTTTGGAGTTGATGTAGCGATACAGTGCAATGGGGAGAGTGAATTTTGGATTATTTTTTCCTTTTTTGTTTCCAATAAAATTTATATTCTATCGGCTCCTAAAAGAAAGAAGTAAAAATTAGAATATTCCAATATACATGTAATTTTACGTATGAGTCCAAATATATAAATGTTTCAATTTTGGAAAATAAAATTTAACAAAATTTTACATTCTAAAAACGGTAAGTATGAATTATGAAACACAGCTTTTCATAATTACAAATTTGGTTTTATTTATTAACTTTTTTTTGTAGAAGAAAAAATCTTATTAATCATCAACTAAACCAGTTTACATGTTTTGCGAAATCTCATTGCCTTTCCTACAGGAGCACTCCCCACTATACATGTATAAGTCTCTAACCATTCTTGATGCAGAACAAAATACCACGAGACCATTCACCTGGAGTCAAGCCAAAGAGGTCCAAGATGCTCACCTATACTTGGTTTGGAAAGGCCTTGAAGATGGGAGCCTTGGAAGGAATTTGAAGAAGTATCACATGATATCAGCCTCAGGCGCTCCACCCAAATCACTCATTGGTTGAGGAACCAAGTGCACCGCCTGAACACTAGGCGCTCCGCCCAAGATGCAAAGTAGCCAGGCACTCCGCCTACCCCTGCAGGCGCTTCGCCTAGCTGAGCCACTACCTAAGGAGCCAGTCGCTCCGCCCAACTGTACTTAAATTCTGAATTTTTGCCTAGATATTTCCTAAAATGTCCCTGCGTGGCTTATCTATTTTACCCAACTTGTGCGGTGTTTTAGTCATTAGTTAGGCTTCAGGAGAATCTTATAAATACCTCAATAATCTCTTTATTTCTACTTACCTAGCTTATGAATATTGAAGAACAAGTTTCAAGAGATGAATCTCTTTGAATGAATTAAAACCCTTTTGGCTTGAATCAATTAGTAGAACTAGTTGAACCTTATTCCAAACGAACGAACCCTTTGCAAGAGCCAAGTGTCTCTTGAGATCCGTTCGTATAGCATAAGTATTCCTTAACAATGATTCGAGGGTGTGTCGAGACTAGTTCCTCGATACTACCTTGAAGGTAGTTCAAGCTACGTCTTATTTTTATCTTTTATCGCTTCCGTACTTTTTATCTGTATCAGTTTTGTATCAGAGCAAGACTCGGATTTGTTTCTACAAATCCTCAATCCTTGTTCATCGTGCCTACGTTAGTTTCTAGTTTAATTTCTTGTTATTGTTGTTGAAAAAGAAGAAAATACAAAAAAATAGAAAATGTTGAAAAACACAAAAAAATTGCTAGAGCTTCGTGGATTTGATGACCCATTGGATGATATCTATTGGGGATTGTTCCTTGATGTTTACCCATTGAATTGGTACCATTTTTACATGATTTGGAGTTGTGGATTGGAAAATTTTGGATTGAAACCCCAATTTTGAAACCTTAGCTTGAAAATTGAATCTTGATTGTGATCTTGTTATTAGGTGTTTGATGCTAAAAATCATTGGAGATTGTTGGGGTTAGTTCAATACAACTTTGGGTACCTTTGATTTTGAGAAATAAGGTGTAATCATCGAAAATAATGGGTTGGAAATTGATAAAACGCTCTGTTGAAAAAGCTGAAGAAAAATTCCATGTGCTCCGCCTAAGGTTTAGGCACTCCACCTACATGTGCTTCTGCCTAACATTACAGGCGCTCCGTCTGACACTATGAAGTGGGTTCGGGTAGTTTTCTTCTAGCTTTTCGTGTTTCTTTTGGTTGCATTGTTTCCGGCTAGTACTATTAGAGTAACATTCCTACTTGATTGGTACTAGTTTATTGAGCCTTTAAGATAATCGTGCGTAATGGAGAGAAGAACTCAAAGAAGACTCGTAGAACTATTTGTTTCAAGTCCGCACTTAAAGAGCCTAGCATCCATCGAGTCCCATTAACTCCACCCGTCCTGAAGAGTGCTTGCCTTGTGGATTGTTTAGTTGTTGATTAGGAACGTTGTTCAACTACGTGATACCTTTGGTTCAAGCTTGAGTGAACAAAAACCACCACCACTAAATGAGTGTACCTGAGCGATATTCAAGTGAGGGTGTGTGTGAGTTTATTTCACTAATTGTTTGCTTGTTTTGTAGGTACCATGGGCGGTGAAGGTGATGATTCCATTAAGAGTGCCTTGGCTACTATAATGGCCGAGTTAAAAAGCATGAGCTTGAGACTTGAAAGTCTTGAACGAAGGACCCCAAGTGTCGAACTTGAATCCGGTAAGGGTACAAGTGATGGCTTCACTATTAACCTGGAGCAATTTGCGGAATTAGCCAAGCAACAAAGACTAAAGGATGATGTTGCTTGTAGAGAGCGTGTGTTGGGAATTCCCCAACAAGCGGACATTCTCCACAACTTGGGCAATCCCCAAGGATATGTTCCACTCCCTAAACCCCGTAGGAATATTTCACCTCTTGAGCATGATGATGTAGCTCAAAAAGGGGAGGAACTTGGACTTGGAGATGATGATAATGACTTTAATGCTCCCTATCTGAATAGGAGAGCACTGAATTGAGGCCTGGAAGTGAATAGGGGTAGAGGCCGAGGTCAAGGGCCACCCATGGGGTATGTTGGAGGGAATGTGAGAAAGGATTATGATGCTTATGGTGACCACTTTGGGGGCCAACTAGAGCCTTACCGAGGGGGTCATGACACTTTAATCTCAATAGTGTGAAGATCAGAATCCCTACCTTCAAGGGGTGTAGTCATCCAGTCAAGTATCTTGAGTGGAAGGTGTTGATGGAAAGAATCTTTGACACGAATGATATGACCGAAGAGAAGAAAGCCACATATACTATTTCTTCCTTTGAATCCTTTGCTTCCACTTGGTTGGAATCGGTCAAGAGATCGAGAAGAAGGAATGCATTGCCTATGAACCTTACTTGGGATGAATTGAAACGTGATGGATGAAAAATATGTGACTCCTAAGTATCGTCAAGAACAACTCAAACGGCTTTATGAGTTGAAGCAAGGCTACAAAACAGTTGAAGAGTACTACAGTGTGTTTGAGAAAATATGTATGGCCTTAGACATGGATGCAGAGGAAGATGATCAAGCCGTCATTCGATTCAAGAACGGCTTGAACCAAGAGGTAGCCTCTCAATTGAGGTTTCATAGTTATGCTTCTCCTTATGAACTATTTGAAGCCGCGGTTGATGCCGAGAAGTGGCTCAAAGAAGATAAGTCCACCCGCTATAGGAGTACTACTTCTACTCCCGTGAGTAGACAAAAGGAATGGAAGAGTCCAAACACAAGTGGTGCAAGTGCAAGTTGTGATGTGAAGAAGACTTATGAGAAGCCAACACCGAATGTGAAAGGTAAGTCTAAAACTCAATTGAATACTCCTACTTCTTCTTCTATTCAATGCCACAAGTGTAAGGGGTATGGTCATTTTGCTAGAGATTGTCCTACTCAAAAGACCATAGTTGTTATGGATGATGGATTGGTATATGAACAAGAGAGTGAACCCGAGGATGAAGGAATGGAGGAGAGTGAGTTAGTTAATGGAGATAAGGAAGCGGAAGGAGATGACCCTAACATGTTTCTTGTTGTTAGGAGAAGTTTGAGTGCTATGCTTTTAGAGGAGAGTGAAGATGTGCAAAGAGAGGATCTTTTTAATGCTAGATGTCGTGTGATGGGACAAGTGTGCTCAATGGTCATAGATTCGGGTAGTTGTGCTAATATGGCGAGCCAATCTTTGGTTTCACAATTGAAGTTGCCTACTTTAAAACACCCAAACCCTACCATTTGTAATGGTTGAGTGAGTGTGGGTATTTGAAGGTGATAAAGCAAGTCTTGATCAAGTTCAAGATTGGGAACTAACAAGATGAGCACATGTTTGATGTGGTGCCTATGCAAGCTTGCCATCTCTTATTTGGTAGTTCATGGCAATGTGATCGGAATGTGATATATGATGGCCGGGTGAACACCTATACGGTCAAACATGAGGAAAGAAAGCATTTGCTCAAGCCCTTGACGTCTAAACAAGTGAGTTATGACTATAGGCATATGAGAGAGTTGAAAAAAGCGGCAAAAGCTAAATCACCCGTGGAGACTAGACCTTTGGCCGAGAGTCTAGTTGTGGCTCCACCATCTTCTACCGGTAGAATTTGTGCCATGATGCAACTGGATGAGCTTTTGAGAGGAAATGATGGCACCAAATTGTTCATTTGCCTAGTGCACAAAGGTATGGTTTTATCTTCCGAATGTGATTAATCTACTAACCCTAACACTTTGCCTAGTGCTATTGAGAAGATTTTGAAGATTTTTAAGGATATGTTTCCGGATGAGATGCCTAGTGGTCTACCTACATTGAGGGGGATTGGAGCTAGTGGTCTACCTCTATTGAGGGGGATTGAGCACCAAATTGACTTTGTCCCGGAGTCCCAAATTCCAAACAACCCGGCCTATAGGAACAAACTCGAAAATACCAAAGAGTTGCAAAGGCAAGTGGATGAATTGCTCAGCAAAGGCTTGGTTCGTGAAAGCTTGAGTCTGTGTGTCGTGCTCGTGACACTTGTTTCAAAGAAAGATGGCACATGGAGGATGTGTTTTGATTGTCGTGCGGTCAACAAGATAACATTAAAGTATCGTCATCCCATTCCCTAGACTTGATGACATGCTTGATGAATTGAGTGGTTCTAGTGTCTTTTCTAAGATAGATCTTAGGTCGTACCACCAAATCTGAATGAAACCGGGTGATGAGTGGAAAACCGCATTCAAGACCAAGTTTGATCTCTATGAATGGTTGGTTATGCTTTTTGACTTATCCAACGCACCTAGCACTTTCATGAGGCTAATGAACCATGTTTTAAAACCGTTTATCAACAAGTTTGTGGTTGTCTATTTTGATGATACCTTGATTTATAGTAAGTCAATAGATGATCATGTTAGCCACTTGAGGCAAGTACTTGAAGTGATAAGAGCCGAAATGCTCTATGCCAATTTTAAAAAGTGTGTTTTTTGTGTTGAGAATGTTGTCTTCTTGGGCTTTGTTGTTAGTGCCCAAGGTGTGGAGGTTGACGAGACCAAAGTAGAAGGCATTAGAGATTGGCTTACTCCCACTATCATATCTCAAGTGAGGAGTTTCTATGGCCTTGCTAGTGTCTATAGGCGCTTTGTGAAGGACTTTAGCCCCATCACCGCACCACTCACCGAGTTGGTGAAGAAGGAAAAGCCTTTTCTGTGGGGAGAACCTCAAGAGAGGGTCTTCCAAGAATTGAAAATAGGTTGAGTACCGCCCCCTTATTGCAATTGCCAGACTTTGGAAAGGCATTTGAGGTTGAATGTGATGCCTCGTGGGTAGGAATTGGAGGTCTTCTCATCTAAGATGGGAAACCTATTGCCTACTTTAGTGAAAAGTTGAAGGGTGCAACCTTGACTTACTCTACGTATGACAAGGAGTTGTATGCCCTAGTTAGAGCTCTAGCTCATTGGCAACATTATATTTGGCTTAGGGAATTTGTGATCATGAGTCACTCAAACACCTTATGGGCCAAGAGAAGTTGAACAAGAGGCATGCCAAATGGGTAGAGTTCATTGAAAGTTTTCCTAATGTGATTCAATACAAGAGGGGGACCGAAAATGTTGTGGCCGATGCACTTTCTAGGAAGTTTGCTCTAGCCACTACTCTTGCCTCCAAGCTCATGGGTTTTGAGAGAATTAAATTGATGTATGTTCATGACTCGAAGCTCAAGAGCATTCATGAATCTCTTGTAAAGGGAGAAAGAGTTGAGAAGTACCAATGGTTAGATGGCTATATCTTTAAGAATGGTAGAGTATGTGTACTCGAGTTTTCATAGAGAGAATTTCTTGTCCGAGAAGCACATAGGGAGAAACAACACCTTGGCCATTCTCATGGAACAATTTCTTGTCCCAGCTCGTTGTTAATCAAGTAACCGGGGCTTACGTCGCCAAGGACGTCCGCATGCAAGAATTCTTGGCCAGAGTAAAAAACTGTCCGAAGAAGTTTAAAATATGGAAGATCGATCAGATACCAAGAGATGAAAATATGAAGGCTGATGCCCTAGCCAGTTTAGCGGCCACTGCAGATCTAAATGCAGACAGCCCTGTTTCCACCGTTGAGCTAACATACGCAGACATCAAGCGTCGTGAAGTCAACATAGTGGGATCATCGTGGGACTGGCGGAACACGATCATTGATTACTTGAATAAAAGAGTACTCCCGGCAGGCAGAAAGGAGAGTAGAAGGCTGAGAGCCCAAGCGGCTCGTTATGTTTTAATCAGTGGTGAGCTATATCGCCGAATGTTTAGTGTACCTCTGGCTAAATGTTTGGGACCCTCTCAAGTAGATTATTCGCTCAGGGAAATCCACAAGGGACTATGAGGAAATCACTCTGGTGGGCGATCTCTAGCTCGTAGACAAATCAGGGCGGGCTATTTCTGGCCCCGAATGAAAGATGACGCGAGCAAGTTTGTCGAGGCGTGTGATAGCTGCCAAAGATTCTCCCACGTACTTCATCAGCCGGCAGAGTTATTACATTTAGTGGGGCCCATGCGTAAATCACCTAGTGGTGTCAAGTTCATGCTTATCATAACAGACTATTTTACCAAATGGGTCGAGGCAGTGGCCGATACCCATATCAGGGAGCAGGAAGTCATAGAGTTTATCTGGAAGAACATCATCTGCCGATTTGGCATCTCAGCAAAAATCACTTGCGACAATGGTCCTCAGTTCATAGGCGAGAAGATTACTATTTTCCTGAAGGAATTAAGAATCAAGAGAATCACCTCTACTTCCTATCACCCTTCGGAAAACGGTCGGTCAAGCTGAATCTTTGAATAAGACAATAGTGGAGAATCAAAATAAGAAACTCAAGGAAGCTAAAGGAAGGTGGCTGAAGGAACTGCCCGAAGTCCTGTGGGCCTACCAAACCACATCCAATGCCATCAGCGGAGAGATGTCGTTTTCACTGACGTATGGAATAGAAGCAATGATTCATTTGGAAATTGGAGAATCCAGTCTGCGGCAGTCGTTAGCGGAGGAAGAACCTAACAGTGAAGCTTTGAAGTTTTCCCTAGATACCTTGGATGAGCGAAGAGAAATAGCGGCCATACGCCTTGCGGCCCAGAAGCAACATGTGGAGCAGTATTACAATGTGAGGGCTAATCCACGATCCTTTAACAAAGGGGACTTGGTCCTCCGCAAAGTCACTCAGAACACGAAGCAGGTCGGTGCAGGTAAGCTCGCCCCGAATTGGGAAGGACCTTACAGAGTTCGAGATATTGCTGGAAAAGGTACGTATGTTCTTGAGGACATAGAATGAACATTCATTTCAAATAACTGGAACATCACATGGCTAAGGAAATACTACTCTTGAAAGCCCCAGTTAAGCCCATATACTCGATATATGTATTTTCCCCTTCTGTTTACTTTTACTATCACTAAATACAACGAGCACATAGCCCCGTTCTTTATGTTACGAGGCTTCGCGCATCATTCATCAATAAAACTACTATTTTTAGTCAGTTTTACTTATTTATTTGGATTAATCTACAATTCAACTATTCATAGCCTCAACCTGACCTAAGGTGAAGTAATACACTCACTTTTTGATACAAAATGTAGGGTACACTACTCGTTTAGAGCTAGATCACGTCTAGCTCAGCCATAAGGTATTATTCGTGATTTAAACTCATTAATTCAACAACTGCACCTACACGCCGACGGGGACACCTGTTCGCGTAGTGCCAAAAAGTCTTAAATACTCGTGTAACTAAGAAGAGACATTTGAAGTCGGACGCAAAAGTGCCTCTTATCACACGGGCCAAAGTCGTCCCATTATGGGCACAAAAAGCCATCTCCTACAGATGCAACCTAGCCGTCAAATATTGGTACATAACGGACGTAATTTCTAAAAGAAGGCACACTGATAAACGTTCTAAATATTAGGACAGTCAGGACGACCAGAAGCCATCTAATCTTTAGGTGCACAAACGTACAACTTGTCTATACATTAAAAAACGTTTAATAACACAAGTACATATAAGAGCATTGATAAACGACCATTTTAGTTATAACAAACAGCCCGTAGGCTCATAATATACATTTAGTTCTTCCTCAATACGACGTTTGTTTATAATAATTGTAGTGAAAAAAAAAAAGAAGACTAAATTCGCAGGTTCCTTTAAATTTGCACGGTCGGAGATTATTCTTTATATGGATTATAGCTCTTGTATCGAAGTCTCTTCCGACAGCAAGAGAGCGAAATTCCCAAGTTGATGCCCAAGCAGCAATATCTTTGTGACATTATGCCACAAGAATTTGGAAAATCAGCCCAACTGAGGAATCCATCAGTAGAAGGCGGAGGCAGCAGAACGGGCACCGTAAACTTCACTTGGAGAGACTCCAATAAGGAACCCTCGTGAATCTCGAGAATGTCTTATGCTCCCTCTTCCCCAAACAATTGGAAGCTTATGAAAACTTCAAAACCGAAGAGCAGGTCAGAACTATATAGCCACCCTGAAGGTCGTTAGTATGGAGAATGTTCTCAGGTGTCAACTACTCGAAGAAGGAGAGGATAACCCAGGACGCACTTCTCGTGCAAAATGAGTTGCATCTGGGATATGTTCCCTAGCAACTAGGAGATGAGCGATCTACTAGAAGCCCGAATGGGATGGCATTTCTTTACTGTCGTGCGCCACATGACCAGAAGAATATCACAGCAATCATCACGTGTGAAGACGGATATAACAAAATCAACGTGTGTACCATAACAAAGACATTCTGAAGGGCATCATCATCAGAGTCCCGGTTAAATTTCATGACTCGCGGGACTCCATTCACTCATTTGCGGATGAAGAAAGAACGGAAGGTAACCATAGATAAGTTTTCTCCCACTGTTTCCTTCGTTCAAAACGAAGAAGGTTTTCTGGGAATATCAACCAGGGTCAAAAGCAAACATGTTTAAAAGAAAATAAAGTTCTTCATTATTATAAGAAGCTGCTAAAGAAGTGCAGTAATTTCTGAAGAAGAGTTTGTGATTTATCTACTACCATGAAGCCCTTATTTATATGAGAGAAAGATATAAGGATGATGTGTGAAACAAATACACGTTATTATTACTGGAGATGAAATGATTCGGAGCAATTAGTAGCAGTTACTGGAAAGGTGCATGAAATCGGAATCAGTAAATCAGAGGGAAGCACGTGGAGTTCATGAGGGAATCAATGTCATCCTTGGTCAAAGAGACTGCGAGTCTTAAGGAGCCAGAGAGATATCTTTTCACATCTATGCCGCTTCCACTTCCTGACTGCTTGCATCAGTACTCAGCAAGTGGGGGGGGGGGGGACTGACTGTGTGGTAAAAAATATACCACCTATTATTGCGGAGATACGAGTCCGGCTAGCGAAACTAGACTTATCTTACAAGTTACCAGGTGCAGAGAATACACGACCGCTCTTGGAGCCAACGACCGTTTGGGCGGCACGGCCATAGGACGCAGGGTATACATCCGGCCGCCTAGGGTTTAGGGTCTCCTAGTTAGGATTTAGTATATACCATCGCCTTGAATTATGGGCTCATAGCCTTATTAGTCTTTGTATTTTACCTTATTTAGGACTAGGTATCACTACTATTAATATCCCTCCTTACACTGTATTGTACATCGCAGGATTCAACACCAAATTCAGCTATTCTCAAGGAATAAGAATAACTCTGCCTTTCTCTGAATTATTTAGTCTTGTTTATTCATTATTGCTTTCATTATACTTACATACTTTTCCATTGTAGCTACTATATTGCTTGTGACCCTAACCATAAATAATTGTTTAACCTAGATGTACAATTTTTAGGCATAAACAACACTGACATAAAAGAATAAATATAACCAGAGTAAATAATGATAGTAGTAATCAAGGTGACGAGCAAGATAAAAATAATATATATGAGAATAATACTAATGCTAATATGACAAGAATCGCTCAACTACTTTCAAACCTTCTACCATAATTCTTGACCTCCACGCGCTCCTATCTAGGGTCATGTACTAGATGACCTAAAAGTGTGTCATCCTATCTGATCACATCGCCTCAATTCTTTCCCGGTCTACCTCTAGCTCTCAGGAGACCCAACTCCACCAACCCCTCACACCTCCTCACTGGGCCTATGTGCTCCTCTTTTTTCACATGCCTGAACCATCTTACCCTAGCTTCTCGTATTTTATCTACTACTGAGCCACTCCTACCTTGTCCCGTATGTGATCGTTTCTAATCTTATCCATCCTAGTATTCACACACATCCATCTAAGTATTCTCATTTTTGCTACTTTTATCTTTTAAATATGTGTGTTCTTGACTGGCCAGCACTCTGTCACATAAAACATAGCAGGCCTAACGACCACGGTATAGAACTTAACTTTAAATTTTGATGGCATATTTTTATCGCATAGGACAACAGATACGAGCCTTGATTTCATACACCCCGTCCCAATATAATGTGTGACATCCCCAACGTTCTCCATTCCTTTGGGTTATTGACCCAAGATGCTTGAATTATCCTCTCTTGAGGATAACTTGTGTATCAATCCTTACCGCATCCGAATTTAATTATTACAGTAGGCCATATATCCATGCTTTGCGCAACACATTAAAAATTTAAATACAAGAATCAATTTGGTGCTGGACCATCTAGTTAATTCATCACAATCAACCTTTAGAGAGATGAGGAATATACTAGATAATATCATTATAGCTCATGAGCTCACGGAAGGGCATGGCAGGAAGGTGTCTCTTAACAATGGTACTGCTAGAATATGGGTTCTCTTTGGATTTTATCAACCTAATCATCAAGCGAGCGAGCACTGTGAGTTATACTTGACTGATGAATGGAGGGATCACACAGAGTTCCAAGGAGAAAGGACTCAGACAGGGAAATCCTATGTCTCCCTATCTCTTTGTCGTAACTCTGAAATACTTAAACAGAACAATGGTAACACAACTCAAACTTCAATAACCACCCTACATGTGAAAAACTACAGTTGATGTATATTTTCCTTGCGGATGACCTCCTTATGTGTTGCAGAGCTGATGTGATTTCAATTAAGCTCATGATACATTTGATCATTCTCATATGTGTTTGACTTCAACACTAACATGGAAAAAAAGTGTCCCTATATATATAGCAGAAGTCAACAAGAGAGAAAGTGAACAAATGTAAAGAGGAAATGCATTTTATTAAAGGAGTACTCCATTTTATATATCTTGGTGTTCGTCTCTCTTCCAAGAAACAACAATGTATATGCCCTTGATGGAGGATAACAACAAGAATCAAATGCTAATCCTCAAGATTCCTATCTTATAGTAGAAAAGTACAACTTATCATGACTGTAGTTTTTGAAATGCAGACCTATTAGGCTCAAGTCTTTTTAATCCCTAAGAAAGTCAGTCAAATTATAACTAGTATATGCAGAACCTTTCTCTGGATAGGGGGTAGTGAAGCAACAAAGAAAGCTCTAGTGGATTGGGAAAAACTTTGCGTGTCTAAGGCAACAGGTGGGCTAAATATTATCAACTTTGTTCTATGGAACAAAGCTGCTATATGAAAAATGTTATGGGCAGTAATATATAAGACGGAGACCCTTTAATTTTGATGCTATGGGTCCAAACTTTTTACATAAAGTAGGGAAATTCAATTTCTATGAACACACCCAAACAAGCAAGCTAGGTAGTAAGGAAGATTTTGGGTAGGGAAAAGTTGTTGCACGCTGATCCTATCACTAAATTACAACAATGTATTGTAACTGGAAAGTTCAACATTAAAAAGGCCAATCTATCTTTTTCCCCCAATAACAGAATAATGCATTTGAAGAGCTTAATTTCAAGCTCAGGAATGCTACCAAGGCACCAGTTCATTTTAATGGTTAGTACTCCAAGAATGTTTGGCTGCTGTTGATAAACTACATATACGAGAGACTCATGCCACACAAGTGTGACACCCCAGATAAGAGAATCTCATATTGATAAACACATGAGAGATGCTGGGTGTATACGTCAGCAATATCACTAGCAGGTTAGGCTATTACAGATGGTATCAGAACCAATTCATGCCAGCCTTGTCGACGTGGCAACAAATTTTAACTATGTTTAGATCAATCCTGGGAAGTGGGGAAACCTCAGTGCTGAGTCTCGAAAAATCTCTAGAAGGTAAGGCAAACCTTAGCAAGGACCCTGAGTCCATATGAGGATGTGTATGAGACAACCCAGCTATGAGTATCTCATATCGGCAAAAGATAGGATAGATGTTGGGTGTATAAATAAGCATGTTTTTGACTATACTGACGTGTTTTAAACCCATGCAAACCTAGACCCAAAGTGGATAATATAACTAGGGCGCAGCTGTTAAAAATAGTGTTAGAGCCACTTCGTGTCAGCCTTGCCGACTTGGGACAAGTTTAGGCGAATCGTCGAAAAGCATGGAAAACTTCAGTGTTGTGTCTAGAAAAATATCGAGAAGGCGGGGTAAACTTCAACGAGGACGCTAAGTCCATAAGAGGGTGTGTATATGACACCTTAGTTACGAGTATCCTATAATGATAAAACATAGCAGAAATATTAGGTATATAAGTAAGTATGCCTTAGGCCCTAGTGATGTGCTTTAAACTCGTGCGTGCCAAAGCCTTAAGCCGATAACATCACTAGCGGAATGAGTTGTTACAAAAAGGATGTGTTATATGCAATTTAGGGGCAGATGAAACCATAAAACACCTCTACTTTTGCCTGCTCCTATTCCAACCATCTATGACAATCAATACTTACATGGATAGGAGTTAGACGAGTTGTAGGACAATGGCAAGAAGAAGTTAAATAGATGACCAAAAAAGCAGCAAGCAAAAGGCCGCCAACAGCAGTGCTAAGTTTCGTCATCTATGGAGTGAGAGAAACAAGAGAAGATTTCAAAGACTCAACACATCAATCAACATAATAATCAAAAAGAACAGGCCAAAAACGTCATATGATGTGCATGCAGGCCAAAGTTCATTATGTACCTATTTTATTTCAAATATTTGAATGAATGGATGCTAGTTTTAATAAAAAATATTAAAAAGATTACCATCCAGCTGCACATTTGAGGGCAACACTGGAGCAAGTGGAAAACAACACTAAAAAGACTTAATTTTTTCCTAGCTAAGGAACATTTTATGTATAGCTGATACATGATTAATTCATTTCTAGTTAGAGTAGAGATATCCTTGCTTTGAGACTAGTTCAACAGTCAAATGAACTAGTCATTCAAGTTGGTTGAATGAAAATTTCTTATTTCGACTAAGAGTCAAAAGTCGTTATTTACCCTCAATTTTCTATTATGCTTTTTTTCTTCCTTCACTTAACTCCCTCATTCCTACTATTATCAAAAATTCATAAATTTGCTTCTCATTTGTCCTCATCCCTATAAATGTCCACTAATTTTTTTCTTTTCATTCCGTAAAATTTTCAATAATAAAAAAGATTAAAAAATATTTTAATATTTCATGTCATACTTTCAATTGAGAAAAGTACCTCTTCAAAAGAAAAATAAATACAGAGTTGTAAAGAACTCTTGTAAAGCTTCTTTTTCAAGTTTGAAAGTATCAAACTAACACAACTTTAAAATTTTGAAGTATAAAGAATATCTTTCACCGTGCTTTTGTACAAATGACTCTTGTTTCCGTGCTCATTCTTGCACCAGATACTGCTCTATGCACAGTTGATTTTTTTTTTATCCTAACATTTGCGGTATTTTTCAAGTTTCCTCTTTCACCCTTAAAACAGAAAAGATTATGAAGGCGTTATGCCCTATACGATGAGGATGTAAGATTATATGGACTTGCACATACATAAATACATAAATAATTAAATGCCTTTTGCTATCATTAAAAGGTTGGTCCAAATTAAACGTGATCTACTACGGTTTAAAGTTATGTGGACCTAATTAGACACCTCGTAAAATATGGGGCTAATGTGTAGATATCCGGATGTAATTCTAGTTTAATGATGGGCTGAACTACAATTACATAAATTATATTCTACTATAAAAGGGTTAAGGTCCCCAAATCAGACGTAGGGTTTTATTTTAGTGATATCCCATCATCAGTGAAAGAGTCAAAGACCACGTCCAGATTTGGAAGACCAAAAACCACGGGATTCAAGGATCAAACCGGTAGCTATGGATTCAGGTATGCTTCCGCATCTAGTATTTTAATTCTTGATGATTTGACACAATAGGTCATGGGGTAATTGTAGTTTAATCTACAATCTAGTTCTAACAGAGGATTTTAGCCATAAAATTCTTCCATCAAATGTCTTGCTGAATTCAAAAATTTCCGTGTAGTTCAATTAAATACATATTTATGTGTAGAAATGAGAATTTTTTTAAAAAAAATTAATAACATATGTAAAAAAACCAAAAGATAAGGAAAAGAAAAAGACAACAACCTGAGATAACAATAAAAATTAACAAAAAGGGAAATACTTCAAGAAAATAACTTAGTGACATTATTGAAGATATTCTTTGTTTTCAGTCCCCTTTTATTGGCAGAGAAACTAAATCCAGATTTCTTAGTTAGATGCAGTTTAAAAGATTGTTGGTCATGCTCTTGGACTCTTAGCACCAACATCTGGAACAACTTTACATTTGGAAACGCTTAACAAAAAATACTGAAGCTAACAAATTATGAATTTGTGAGATAAATAAAAGAAAAGAACTCTGAAAAAACATGAGTGGTGTCGTTCCCCTTCTTGGTTAAATAGATAGACGGACTAAGGGAGCAACATAGTCCAGGCATATATTAGTATATTTTTCCAGAATTTCTACCGGCGCTACGTTCATCCATATTTATAATTGTTAATATTTAATAGGAATAATTGTTAACTACTTTTAACCCAATAGTAATAATTAGTAAATGAAATACTTATTTTAATCAAAACAGTATTTATGTTGAAATTTTACAATGAATAATTTAGTTGTTAAATACATGAGGAAATCGGATATAACTCAAAAAAGAAGAAGAAAAAGTTGGCAATTTTTTTTTTTTAAAAGAAGAAATAAGATAAAGATTATTTTTGCTAAAGAGAAATTTAAATTAACTTCTTTACACCCCCAATTATAATACATATATAGGTGTATGATATGTGTAAGTTCTTTGTTTTGGAGTTGATGTAGCGATACAGTGCAATGGGGAGAGTGAATTTTGGATTATTTTTTCCTTTTTTGTTTCCAATAAAATTTATATTCTATCGGCTCCTAAAAGAAAGAAGTAAAAATTAGAATATTCCAATATACATGTAATTTTACGTATGAGTCCAAATATATAAATGTTTCAATTTTGGAAAATAAAATTTAACAAAATTTTACATTCTAAAAACGGTAAGTATGAATTATGAAACACAGCTTTTCATAATTACAAATTTGGTTTTATTTATTAACTTTTTTTTGTAGAAGAAAAAATCTTATTAATCATCAACTAAACCAGTTTACATGTTTTGCGAAATCTCATTGCCTTTCCTACAGGAGCACTCCCCACTATACATGTATAAGTCTCTAACCATTCTTGATGCAGAACAAAATACCACGAGACCATTCACCTGGAGTCAAGCCAAAGAGGTCCAAGATGCTCACCTATACTTGGTTTGGAAAGGCCTTGAAGATGGGAGCCTTGGAAGGAATTTGAAGAAGTATCACATGATATCAGCCTCAGGCGCTCCACCCAAATCACTCATTGGTTGAGGAACCAAGTGCACCGCCTGAACACTAGGCGCTCCGCCCAAGATGCAAAGTAGCCAGGCACTCCGCCTACCCCTGCAGGCGCTTCGCCTAGCTGAGCCACTACCTAAGGAGCCAGTCGCTCCGCCCAACTGTACTTAAATTCTGAATTTTTGCCTAGATATTTCCTAAAATGTCCCTGCGTGGCTTATCTATTTTACCCAACTTGTGCGGTGTTTTAGTCATTAGTTAGGCTTCAGGAGAATCTTATAAATACCTCAATAATCTCTTTATTTCTACTTACCTAGCTTATGAATATTGAAGAACAAGTTTCAAGAGATGAATCTCTTTGAATGAATTAAAACCCTTTTGGCTTGAATCAATTAGTAGAACTAGTTGAACCTTATTCCAAACGAACGAACCCTTTGCAAGAGCCAAGTGTCTCTTGAGATCCGTTCGTATAGCATAAGTATTCCTTAACAATGATTCGAGGGTGTGTCGAGACTAGTTCCTCGATACTACCTTGAAGGTAGTTCAAGCTACGTCTTATTTTTATCTTTTATCGCTTCCGTACTTTTTATCTGTATCAGTTTTGTATCAGAGCAAGACTCGGATTTGTTTCTACAAACCCTCAATCCTTGTTCATCGTGCCTACGTTAGTTTCTAGTTTAATTTCTTGTTATTGTTGTTGAAAAAGAAGAAAATACAAAAAAATAGAAAATGTTGAAAATCACAAAAAAATTGCTAGAGCTTCGTGGATTTGATGACCCATTGGATGATATCTATTGGGGATTGTTCCTTGATGTTTACCCATTGAATTGGTACCATTTTTACATGATTTGGAGTTGTGGATTGGAAAATTTTGGATTGAAACCCCAATTTTGAAACCTTAGCTTGAAAATTGAATCTTGATTGTGATCTTGTTATTAGGTGTTTGATGCTAAAAATCATTGGAGATTGTTGGGGTTAGTTCAATACAACTTTGGGTACCTTTGATTTTGAGAAATAAGGTGTAATCATCGAAAATAATGGGTTGGAAATTGATAAAACGCTCTGTTGAAAAAGCTGAAGAAAAATTCCATGTGCTCCGCCTAAGGTTTAGGCACTCCACCTACATGTGCTTCTGCCTAACATTACAGGCGCTCCGTCTGACACTATGAAGTGGGTTCGGGTAGTTTTCTTCTAGCTTTTCGTGTTTCTTTTGGTTGCATTGTTTCCGGCTAGTACTATTAGAGTAACATTCCTACTTGATTGGTACTAGTTTATTGAGCCTTTAAGATAATCGTGCGTAATGGAGAGAAGAACTCAAAGAAGACTCGTAGAACTATTTGTTTCAAGTCCGCACTTAAAGAGCCTAGCATCCATCGAGTCCCATTAACTCCACCCGTCCTGAAGAGTGCTTGCCTTGTGGATTGTTTAGTTGTTGATTAGGAACGTTGTTCAACTACGTGATACCTTTGGTTCAAGCTTGAGTGAACAAAAACCACCACCACTAAATGAGTGTACCTGAGCGATATTCAAGTGAGGGTGTGTGTGAGTTTATTTCACTAATTGTTTGCTTGTTTTGTAGGTACCATGGGCGGTGAAGGTGATGATTCCATTAAGAGTGCCTTGGCTACTATAATGGCCGAGTTAAAAAGCATGAGCTTGAGACTTGAAAGTCTTGAACGAAGGACCCCAAGTGTCGAACTTGAATCCGGTAAGGGTACAAGTGATGGCTTCACTATTAACCTGGAGCAATTTGCGGAATTAGCCAAGCAACAAAGACTAAAGGATGATGTTGCTTGTAGAGAGCGTGTGTTGGGAATTCCCCAACAAGCGGACATTCTCCACAACTTGGGCAATCCCCAAGGATATGTTCCACTCCCTAAACCCCGTAGGAATATTTCACCTCTTGAGCATGATGATGTAGCTCAAAAAGGGGAGGAACTTGGACTTGGAGATGATGATAATGACTTTAATGCTCCCTATCTGAATAGGAGAGCACTGAATTGAGGCCTGGAAGTGAATAGGGGTAGAGGCCGAGGTCAAGGGCCACCCATGGGGTATGTTGGAGGGAATGTGAGAAAGGATTATGATGCTTATGGTGACCACTTTGGGGGCCAACTAGAGCCTTACCGAGGGGGTCATGACACTTTAATCTCAATAGTGTGAAGATCAGAATCCCTACCTTCAAGGGGTGTAGTCATCCAGTCAAGTATCTTGAGTGGAAGGTGTTGATGGAAAGAATCTTTGACACGAATGATATGACCGAAGAGAAGAAAGCCACATATACTATTTCTTCCTTTGAATCCTTTGCTTCCACTTGGTTGGAATCGGTCAAGAGATCGAGAAGAAGGAATGCATTGCCTATGAACCTTACTTGGGATGAATTGAAACGTGATGGATGAAAAATATGTGACTCCTAAGTATCGTCAAGAACAACTCAAACGGCTTTATGAGTTGAAGCAAGGCTACAAAACAGTTGAAGAGTACTACAGTGTGTTTGAGAAAATATGTATGGCCTTAGACATGGATGCAGAGGAAGATGATCAAGCCGTCATTCGATTCAAGAACGGCTTGAACCAAGAGGTAGCCTCTCAATTGAGGTTTCATAGTTATGCTTCTCCTTATGAACTATTTGAAGCCGCGGTTGATGCCGAGAAGTGGCTCAAAGAAGATAAGTCCACCCGCTATAGGAGTACTACTTCTACTCCCGTGAGTAGACAAAAGGAATGGAAGAGTCCAAACACAAGTGGTGCAAGTGCAAGTTGTGATGTGAAGAAGACTTATGAGAAGCCAACACCGAATGTGAAAGGTAAGTCTAAAACTCAATTGAATACTCCTACTTCTTCTTCTATTCAATGCCACAAGTGTAAGGGGTATGGTCATTTTGCTAGAGATTGTCCTACTCAAAAGACCATAGTTGTTATGGATGATGGATTGGTATATGAACAAGAGAGTGAACCCGAGGATGAAGGAATGGAGGAGAGTGAGTTAGTTAATGGAGATAAGGAAGCGGAAGGAGATGACCCTAACATGTTTCTTGTTGTTAGGAGAAGTTTGAGTGCTATGCTTTTAGAGGAGAGTGAAGATGTGCAAAGAGAGGATCTTTTTAATGCTAGATGTCGTGTGATGGGACAAGTGTGCTCAATGGTCATAGATTCGGGTAGTTGTGCTAATATGGCGAGCCAATCTTTGGTTTCACAATTGAAGTTGCCTACTTTAAAACACCCAAACCCTACCATTTGTAATGGTTGAGTGAGTGTGGGTATTTGAAGGTGATAAAGCAAGTCTTGATCAAGTTCAAGATTGGGAACTAACAAGATGAGCACATGTTTGATGTGGTGCCTATGCAAGCTTGCCATCTCTTATTTGGTAGTTCATGGCAATGTGATCGGAATGTGATATATGATGGCCGGGTGAACACCTATACGGTCAAACATGAGGAAAGAAAGCATTTGCTCAAGCCCTTGACGTCTAAACAAGTGAGTTATGACTATAGGCATATGAGAGAGTTGAAAAAAGCGGCAAAAGCTAAATCACCCGTGGAGACTAGACCTTTGGCCGAGAGTCTAGTTGTGGCTCCACCATCTTCTACCGGTAGAATTTGTGCCATGATGCAACTGGATGAGCTTTTGAGAGGAAATGATGGCACCAAATTGTTCATTTGCCTAGTGCACAAAGGTATGGTTTTATCTTCCGAATGTGATTAATCTACTAACCCTAACACTTTGCCTAGTGCTATTGAGAAGATTTTGAAGATTTTTAAGGATATGTTTCCGGATGAGATGCCTAGTGGTCTACCTACATTGAGGGGGATTGGAGCTAGTGGTCTACCTCTATTGAGGGGGATTGAGCACCAAATTGACTTTGTCCCGGAGTCCCAAATTCCAAACAACCCGGCCTATAGGAACAAACTCGAAAATACCAAAGAGTTGCAAAGGCAAGTGGATGAATTGCTCAGCAAAGGCTTGGTTCGTGAAAGCTTGAGTCTGTGTGTCGTGCTCGTGACACTTGTTTCAAAGAAAGATGGCACATGGAGGATGTGTTTTGATTGTCGTGCGGTCAACAAGATAACATTAAAGTATCGTCATCCCATTCCCTAGACTTGATGACATGCTTGATGAATTGAGTGGTTCTAGTGTCTTTTCTAAGATAGATCTTAGGTCGTACCACCAAATCTGAATGAAACCGGGTGATGAGTGGAAAACCGCATTCAAGACCAAGTTTGATCTCTATGAATGGTTGGTTATGCTTTTTGACTTATCCAACGCACCTAGCACTTTCATGAGGCTAATGAACCATGTTTTAAAACCGTTTATCAACAAGTTTGTGGTTGTCTATTTTGATGATACCTTGATTTATAGTAAGTCAATAGATGATCATGTTAGCCACTTGAGGCAAGTACTTGAAGTGATAAGAGCCGAAATGCTCTATGCCAATTTTAAAAAGTGTGTTTTTTGTGTTGAGAATGTTGTCTTCTTGGGCTTTGTTGTTAGTGCCCAAGGTGTGGAGGTTGACGAGACCAAAGTAGAAGGCATTAGAGATTGGCTTACTCCCACTATCATATCTCAAGTGAGGAGTTTCTATGGCCTTGCTAGTGTCTATAGGCGCTTTGTGAAGGACTTTAGCCCCATCACCGCACCACTCACCGAGTTGGTGAAGAAGGAAAAGCCTTTTCTGTGGGGAGAACCTCAAGAGAGGGTCTTCCAAGAATTGAAAATAGGTTGAGTACCGCCCCCTTATTGCAATTGCCAGACTTTGGAAAGGCATTTGAGGTTGAATGTGATGCCTCGTGGGTAGGAATTGGAGGTCTTCTCATCTAAGATGGGAAACCTATTGCCTACTTTAGTGAAAAGTTGAAGGGTGCAACCTTGACTTACTCTACGTATGACAAGGAGTTGTATGCCCTAGTTAGAGCTCTAGCTCATTGGCAACATTATATTTGGCTTAGGGAATTTGTGATCATGAGTCACTCAAACACCTTATGGGCCAAGAGAAGTTGAACAAGAGGCATGCCAAATGGGTAGAGTTCATTGAAAGTTTTCCTAATGTGATTCAATACAAGAGGGGGACCGAAAATGTTGTGGCCGATGCACTTTCTAGGAAGTTTGCTCTAGCCACTACTCTTGCCTCCAAGCTCATGGGTTTTGAGAGAATTAAATTGATGTATGTTCATGACTCGAAGCTCAAGAGCATTCATGAATCTCTTGTAAAGGGAGAAAGAGTTGAGAAGTACCAATGGTTAGATGGCTATATCTTTAAGAATGGTAGAGTATGTGTACTCGAGTTTTCATAGAGAGAATTTCTTGTCCGAGAAGCACATAGGGAGAAACAACACCTTGGCCATTCTCATGGAACAATTCCATTGGCCTAAGATGGGGTTACCAGTTGAGAGACTTTGCAATGCTTACCTTGATTGCGAGTATGCTAAGTCCAAGTCGAACCCCCATGGTTTGTATACTCCCCTCCCCGTACCTACTAGCCCGTGGATGGATATTCTATGGATTTTGTTGTGGGATTACCACGGTTCGAACCCTTTTTTTTTGTTTAAGGGCTGCTTGCCCTGCCGAAGTCTTTAGGGGGGACATAATAGCATTTATGTTGTGGTGGATAAGAATGATGATGTGCAACATGTTGCTTCTTTATTCATTGATCATGTGTTAAAGTTGCATGGTGTGCCTTAAACTATTTTGAGTGATAGGGACTCTAAGTTCCTTAGACATTTTTGGAGGAGCTTGTGGGGTGCTCTTGGCACCAAGTTGTTGTTCTCTACGTCCCACCACCCTCAAACAGATAGGCAAACCGAGGTGGTGAACCAAACTTTGGGTGCTTTTCATAGAGCTATGACCCAAGGTAAGGCCGGGCCTTGGGTTGAAAAGTTTCCTCTTATGGAGTTTGCATATAACCTTACTTTGCATAGCATGATTGGTATGACTCCATTTGACTGTGTTTATGGCTTTAATACTTTAATTCCACTCGATCTAACCCCTTTGCCCAAGGATGTGATTGTTAGTTTTGAAGGTAAGAGCCGAGCTAAGGCTATACTTGAGATCCATGCCAAAGCAAGGAAGAACTTAGAGGAAGCCTATTCAAAAGTGGCATCCAAGAAGAACAAGGGAAGGAAGAAATTGGAGCTCAAGTAAGGAGATTGGGTATGGGTGCACTTCCGCAAAGAGAGGTTTCCCAACCTTAGGAAATGGAAGTTAGAACCCCCAAGAGATGGATCATTCCAAGTATTATCTGTTGAACCCCCAAAAAATTACCCGAAAAGGTAAAATTTAGGAATATCAACGGGATGGACCAACTCTTTTGGAGTTTTTTGGAGTCGCCACCCAATTTAAGGAAAACAGGGAACCAAAGAAGCAAATGCGTACAAAACTTCATTTTTTGGAAAAAAGGGCAGTCTTTTCAGAGATTCTAAGTAAGAGATTTTGTTAATTTCGAAAGAAGATTATTAAGGCACTTTCGAAATTCCGTTAAAAACGGTTAATCCGACAGGTTTCCAAATTAATTTGCAAATGCTTTTATGCGCTTTTTCTAAAATCCTCTAAAAATAATTAATTGAACTATTAATTAATTCAACTAATTAAATTTAGGAAGTTTTCAAAAGATTTATAATTTATTTAAAAGCTTTAATTATTTTTAAAATAAAATAAAAGGCGCATTTTCTTTTGAAAAAGGAACGATTTGATCGTCCTAATTTCTTTGCCAACTCGCATTTGATAGTGCATAAATGGTACTTGCTTAATAACTTTAAAACCCAAGTTTCTCACCATAAGATGGAACTTTAGGTTTCAAGTCGGTTTTTGCAAAGTCGTTTCGGAACATTTAGAAGTTAATTAAAACTTCTTTATAACTTTTGACTTTTTAAAGAAACTACTTCATATTAATAAGATAGAAGTCATTTCTTATAATCATTTATTAAGCGTAGTTTTGAAAATTTATGAAATTTTACACGCATTTACTTAATTAGCCTGATTTGCAATAAATTAAATAATGACTCCAAAATAAAAGATAAGGAACATAAAGTAAACAATCATTCAAATAATCAAATATAATATTCATTAGACAAATAATTCCACAAGTCATTTTATAAATATCTCAAGGGAAAGGAAGATAAGTTGAAAAAGTAGAACCAGAAAAATGATTAACTCGCGTGAGCCTTGAATTTTCTAAAAATTTCTAAAGCTTGGAAACTTGACCCCGAACTTGACCCCAATGTGACTCCAAGCCAATGAACCATCCCATTTGAGTATTAGCCAAACTCATCTATAAGGATTCATGCCAAGAAAAATAAAGAAGAAAAGGATTAGTAAATGTACTAACAAATGAGAAAATTAAAACAGCAGCCTGAATAGGGACAATAGCATATTGGAAAGCATATGGATAATAAAATTCTTTTTATAATACAACAAGTTAAGATTTAAATAGAAAAAAAAAACAAATTTCATGTGAATTGCTAATACAGAAAAGTGTAACAAGTAAGGAACTATCACATTAAATTTGTAAAGATTCCTTATATGAACCAAAAGAGATTTTCATGATTGCAAGACTCAGATCCCAAAGGAAATGCCCCGAGACTAACCAATACTAGATTTCATCTTAATATTATAGTCACGGTATTTACTCTGCAAACAGTAGGCATGGAACTATCACTAACATCCTAATAAATTTCAGAACTATAAAACTAGTAAGTTATAGCAAAACTTTATAACTACTACCTATTGCCTAAGCCTATATTCAAAGAATGATAGCTCATTAAGAATCAACACATTAGTAAAGATACATATCTAAATTCAGCTCTTTTAAGACAGTTTGATAAATGACATAAAACATATTGATACATTTCTGCAAACCCAACTAACTACTACTAAAAAAAACTACAACCAATTCTTATACCTCTCACTTGAACAACAAACACAGTGAAAGAGGAAGTTCTAGCCTGCCCATTACCTTAACAGATGAGCTAAGAGCTTAAGACATGTGAGAAAATAGAAAATGAAACCAGGGGAAGGAAGCAGACGTGAAAAAAAAATCCCAGACCCCTCGCACAGATATACATCAGACCCTCTTATATCCTAAACTATCCTGCAAACCTGAGCTCCTAACAAAACTATCTCTGCATATATCTTCACACACATAGCCATTACCAAAAACGCTTAAACAACCTGCAGATCCTATACACACGCACCTACACATACCTGACCTCGAACACCCTTGCTAGAAAATTTTCTATCATTTTTTTCACACCTGCACCTGAACCTACGCTTCCTTGAGCAACCCAGGGAACAGACCTCACCAATTCACACCCCTGCACCCACAAACTGCCTAAAACATCCACCCCTGCACTTAAACTAAACTGAAATAAGCAAGAACACATTAAGAACTAACTCTGCACTAATGCAGATCACCAGGGACAATCTGCAGCAGCTCTCACCTAAACTTCTTTCCTTGAGGCCCTCAAACTCCTTCACACTTACATTTCTAATGCCTGCACACACTCACAAACATCTGCACACCAAATAACAGACCTCACACACTCCCTCTTGACACCAGAAACAACCATTCAAGAACTAGGACATGCCGGCCTTGATACAATGCAAATGAACCAGGCTTGGAACGAATTTCCAGCTTTACCAGGCTGCATACACAAGCACACATACCCCATCTTGCACACATAAACACCCACCACCTACACAACATGCACTCCCCCACTCTCTTTAACAGACTTCAACACAATAAAGAACAAGCCTCGCACATACTCCTCGACACTTTAGATAGCTGAAACACCCAGAACTCCCTTACTCTCACAGCACCTCACAAATTCCCTCATACCTCTGCCCTATTCCAACAAACCTGGAAACTCCTAGACAAACGGGGAACTAGCTCCTAACACCTGCATCATACCAAACTTCCCATGATGTTTGGTATTTTATGCCTATATTTCCTTAATATTTCCTCACGTTTGAGTATTGTATTCGCCCGTTTTCTAGTTTATGACTGTGATTTTGCACTGATATTGTGTCATATGTGTGTAGGTCGTTATGAAGTGCAATTGGAGCTTTAAAGAGCATGATCGAGCAAGAAAAGATTGGATTTTGGTTGAGGATTGGATCGAGCACACGAAGGCATGACACGATGCGAGCTGCGGAGCAAGGAGAAGCAAAATTTGCCTGGCGCGTTACTAGGCGCGCCACGCCCAGCCTTTTGGCGTGTTTCTCAGCGCGAGGCGTGGCTAAGGCACTTGGATTTCGATGGGTTCTGCTTGTGTGCGCGCGTTCGGGGGCGCGGGGCGCTAGCTACAGCGCCCCTGGAGCGTTTTTGGACTTCCTATTTCGTCTATGCTTAGGTGTACCTTATTACTAGGCATTTGTAAACACTATAAATACTCTTTTATTTCATTTTTTAAAAAAGTTCAGACTTTGGAGCAATTGGAGAGCTCATAACATCTTGAACAAGGGTTTTTCTTCCTTCCATTTATCTATTACATCATTATTTCATTATTTCATCAAATCTTTGTGTTGTTATTATGAGTAAGCGTAGCTAAATCTCTCGTTCTAGGGTTAGAGTATTTCATGAAAGTTGATGTTTGAAGATTGATTTCCATTAATTGAATCCCATGACGGATTATTTATTCTTTCTTGATTTCACTTGTTTAATTATTAGGGCCCAATAATTATGCATCATCTATGGTTTTCAGATTGAACTCGGAAGAGGGAATCTATGAGCGCAATAAGAAAGAGTAGGGCTAGATTGTGAACCCGGGCATCGTGGAACCAATTGTTAGTAGGATAGACATATAGTTGCTCGCCTAGCTTAACTAATTATAGAATTCGTTAATGCGTGCACGCGATTCAACCCGTAGACATATAGGGATTGGAGTAGCCTGCATAGACCGTGAAGAATCGAAAGGTTTTCACGGGTACATTTAATCTGTTAGTTAGTAATCCGGGATTTGAGAAGTGGAATCAATTGGAAAACTCAACTGGATTGTTCGTAACTCTGACCCTGGACCATCTCGTTAATATTGTTTACAATCAAAGTTTGCTCCATTGTTTGACTGAATTTTCACCATTTTAATTACTGTTCTTTAGTTAATTAAATCATCACTATTGGAAAAAGATCCCTGGATAGTTAGTAGAAATTGTTTGTTAGGAGTCCAGTCTGAATAGTCCCCGTGGGAACGATACTCTACTTATCACTTTATTACTTGTCGACCACGTATACTTGCGTGTGCGTTGGGAGCAACAAGTTTTTGGCGCCGTTGCCGGGGACTAATAATTGACGGATTTCTTTTTGAACGGTTACTTATTATCTATTCAGAATTAATTTTTTTTTTTTGAGTTTTGTGCTGTTTCAGGTATTAGGTTCTGCTTGATCTTTACCTACAGGAATGGCAGAAGAACGCACCTTAGCTGTGCGAGATATAGCGTCTAGCATAGTTAAGCCTGCTATCACTGGGCACTTTGAGATTAAGTCCGGCATGATTCAGTTGCTGCATGTGACTAGGCAATATAGTGGATTACTTCATGAAGATCTGCAGCAACACATTCAGAATTTCTTGGAGATCAGTGATACTTACACATCGACGGGAGTTCCTATTAATTATATGCGCTTGACATTGTTCCCATTTTCACTGATTGAGGCAGCAAAGAGGTGGTTAAAGGCTGAAAAGTCTGGGTCTATCACTACTTGGGATGATTTGGCTAAGAAGTTCTTAGCTAAGTTTTATCCATCTGCCAAGACAGTCCGGCTGAGGAGTGAAATTATGTCCTTCAGACAGATAGAAGGAGAGCCTTTGTATTCAGCCTGGGAGCGGTTTAAAGCTTTACTGAGAGATTGTCCACACCATAACCAATCAAATGAGGTACTGGCACACACTTTTGTGGAGGGGTTGACTGCGCATACTAAGATCGTGGTAGATGCTGCTACTGGAGGCCAAGTACTGGCCTTAAACTTTGACCAGATTTATGAGTTACTAGACAAGTTTTCGCAGAGCAATCCTGACTGGCAGGGAGATGGTAGAGCTACTACGCAGAAATCTGCTGGGGTACTTCAGTTAGATGCAGTTTCAGAGCTGAGGGCGAGGATGGATGCTATTTCAAATCAAATTAGCAAGCTAGCTCTGCCAAAGACTCAGCAACCAGTGGCTCCAGTGCAACAACTCCAGAGTTTTTGTGAGGTTTGTGGTCAAGATCATGCTACAGAGGTTTGCTCCTCTAATCTAGAATCAGTTTATTACGTGGGTAATCAAAACAGGCTGCAGGGTTAAAATCAGTTTAGTAATGCTTATTATCAAGGTAACATGAGAGCGCCAAATAATTACCAACCACTTCCAGCTCCACCACAGCAGGTTAGCAATTTAGTTGAAGATATGCTAAAGCAGATAATGGCGGGCCAGCAGAGAATGATAGCTGACATTGCAGCCCATGCACAAGCCATAGAAGATCTTAGCAATGCTCAAAAGAACCTGGAGAACCAGTTGGGGCAGTTGGTGGGAGAAATAAATACTGTTAAAAAGGGGCCTGAGCAATGTCTTGCAGTGACTTTAGTTGAAGGTGGAGAGCTGATGGCCAAGTCTGAGGAGAGAGCTGAAATAGAAAAAGTTGAAAAAGTGGAGAAGGTAAAGAAGAAAGAAGAGAAAAAGGAGGCACCTCTGCCACCTCCACCATTCCCGCAGAGACTTATACCATCGAAGGATTTGGCCCAGTATCAAAAATTTGTAAGTATGTTGAAAGAGCTTCAAGTTAACACTCCTTTGACTGATGTGTTTGAGTTGATGCCATCCTTTGTGAAGTTCTTAAAAGAGATTTTAGTCAAGAAGAAGAAGCCTCAAGAGATAGATACAGTTGAGTTAGTTTAGGAGTGCAGCACAATCTTGAGTAAGTTACCTCCAGAACTTCAAGATCCTGGGAGGTTTTCTATTCCTTGCACCATTGGAGGGCATAATATCACTGGTGCATTGTGTGATCTGGGTGCAAGCATAAATCTCATGCCGCTATATGTTTGCAAAAGGTTAGGGCTAGGAGCAATCAATCCCTCTTCGGTTACTCTAAAGATGACAGATGGATCACTTACTCGCCCTGATGGTAAGTTGGAGGATGTGTTGCTTAATGTTTGTAAGTTTACATTCTCTGCTGATTTTGTAGTCCTAGATTATGAAGAGGACTGAGAAGCTCCAATCATTTTGGGGAGACCACTCTTAGTCACCTCGAAGGCAATTATTGACATGGAGCTGGGAGAGATGACTGTTAGAGCGCATGGAGAAAAGGTTACTTTCAAGGTTTATAATGAGAAGTAGCACATAACTAAGGTTGAAGAGTGCTCTATGATCGAATGTGTCGAACAAGAACATTGAAGTAAACCAAATAATGTGTGTGAGCAGAATGTGGAACAAGATAGCAATGGCACATCACATGTGAAGTTGAAGGTGGGTTCTCTCAAGGAAAGGAAGAAAGTAAAGGTTCGTCGTAAGAAGAGAAGACCTAAATGCTGTAAGTGAGCTAAAATTGTCGTCGTGCCACGACGTTAACTAAGGCGCTTCTCGGGAGGCAACCCGAGTTTGTACTTATATTATTTTATTTATAGTGTCACGTAGTTTTTGTTTTTCCTTGGATTGCAGGTTCATGTAATGTCGAGTTTAAGTGTGGGGTGTCCTCACCCCTACCTAATATTGATGACCTGTTGGGGGAAGTCTGAGTACCTCATACTATACGGAAGCTTGGAGGATGCTAGTACCAAGGACTAGAGCCTTCAGGGAAGTTCTTTTACCCCTTGTACTTTATTCTTTGTCGCACTGAGGACATTGCTTAGTTTTAAGTGTGGGATGGGGAACTCTCCTTTATTTTTGAGGTTAGGGATGCATGTACCATTAGAATTTCTCTTTTGTCACTTGACGTTATTTTTATTTAGAAAACTAATGAAAAATTCCAAAAAGATTTTCTTTTTAGTCTTTGTTAGTGGCACATGTCATCCACCCCGTGGTTTTTCTTATGGCCTCGGTTCTTTTCCACGGGGAGGCCTTTGAACCGGGTAGTTTTTATTTTTATTAGGATTAGAGTAGTTAGTTATAGGTGGCCCTAGACGAAAGAAATGGGTAGAATGCTAGGTGCCTTTGATTTGTTTGATACCAGTGGACTTGAACTTATTGCATGTGCTATTTATGGTGTCTTTTGGTTTTAAATTGAGATGCATTCCTAGAAAAAAAATGGAACAACCCCCTTGAGATTCTTGAGTCTACTCACTAAACTTTGTTGTAACCCTTTGTGCATTAGTGCATAATTTTCCACAAGTTGCACCCTATTTGCTTGATTGAGAGTTGTGATGGAGCCATTTTGTGTAGACTGTGTTCAATGTGTGATGTGAGGCATATTCTATTATACTCCATGTTGCATATTGGTGTCTAGAACTTGCCCCGTGTGTGTGCAAAGCGAAATCCTAGGTTTGCTCTAGTCGGGAGATGATACAGGCCTTCTTGGATAAGCCTTTTACCTTGATTTGCCTACCCTTAAATACCCGTTGGACTTGATTGTTGTGATCCCTTTGACCTTTTTTTGGCACCCACACCGCAAGCCTATCCACTTGTTCTAAATTACGTTCTTTTGATCCTTTACTCCTTAAGCACTTTAATTGATAATGTTATATTATTGTGGAGTTGTGGTTGAGGTATTGGGAGGTTTTTGAGTGGAACCAATGAGGGAAATATTTGATAAATTGTGAAATAGTTGATTATGAGCATTGGCAAGGTTTGGAAAGAAGTGAATAAAAAAATAGCTGAGAAAATTAGAAAAAGAAAGAAAGAGAGAAGAATATCCATCCTTGCTAGTGTGTGCATAAAAGAAAAAAATTGCTACTTGTTGAGAAGGTGTGTGTGAAAGTTGTTGATTGGGTGGCTTTGATGAGATTTGTGCTTAAATTAATTGTGATGTATTAAAGTGCTTAGGGAGGTAGTCACTATTACCCATATGTATCCTACCAGCCCCTTAGCCTACATTACAACCTTTTTAAAGTCCTAGTTAACCCCAACTTGCACACATAAACACCCACCACCTACACTAACTGCACTCCCTCACTCTCTTTAACAGACTTCAACACAATAAAGAACAAGCCTCACACATACTCCTCGACACTTTAGATAGCTGAAACACCCAGAACTCCCTCACTCTCACAGCACCTCACAAATTCCCTCATACCTCTGCCCTATTCCAACAAACCTGGAAACTCCTAGACAAACGAGGAACTAGCTCCTAACACCTGCAGCATACCAAAATTCCCACAACAAAATAGACCTATGTATTCCCCTACTTCCTAAACAGCCAACCAAATAGAACCGCCATGACAAAGTAGACATAATAAGGACCCTGCTAGACCAACCAGATAATCTGACATCTCTTGGAACAAACCTGCACACCACCAGGAGATAGAACACCTCTTGAACATCCTTCTCCTCTCAGAGACAACAACCCCCACACTACAAACTGCTACCTCAACCTCCTCACGCATAAGATAGCCCTCACTTAACCAAATAACCTGCAGCATCCCAACAGACTTCTAATCCCCTGCACTTCACCTAATGCAACTACCAGGAACAACAACCATACACTTACAAACAAAACAGGACCAGGAACACTCCTCTATACTCACAGCCTACACTATCTCTAACCACTGATCCAGATCCTCACTCTAGCTCCCTCAAACAACCAGGAACCCCTCAAGCAACTGCAGCTATCCCTGAAACCAAATCCTATTCCCTTTCAAACCCCTGAGCAAATTTTAGTCAAAACAGCCCTAACAGAGATTTCCTATGCTTGCTTTATCATTTAAACTAACAGGAAATCAGCTTTCGGCTACTTAAGAATCCTTTAAATCTCTAGAGACATCCAGAGGGCTAGAAAACAGTCACAAAGACTTAAGCATTGAAGACAAAATTGATGAAATAACTAAAAATGAACTATTTATTTGGAAACAGCTATGCAACCTCTAAAGATTCAATTTTGCTATGCATTATCCTAAAACAGCTTCACACAGATTCCAAATTTAAGAGAGAACTTATGAACTGAAACCATGGGAGCTTAAACATGTATGAACTTAGCTTGATTCAATAAGATCATGTCCTAGCTGATAAGCAATAATGATTGAGATTCTGTAAAGAAACTGAAGAAAACAACTCATTTCTTTATTTTCAGTAAAGCATTTGAAAACTTCACAGAATAATTCAGGAAATAGAGGCAAACAAATACATTTGACAAGCGAAAATAGTTTTAGCTATTCGGAAACACACTTACAATTCTATAATGACTACTAATATCACTCTTCACGAACAAGCACATATCATTATACATATTACACTTTCAGCAGAGAGGAAAAAAAAACTAAGGCTTTGAGGTGAGGTTATTACCTCTTTGCGAGCAGTGAAAAGGGGTGCAAAGATCCGAGAAATGCAACTCAAGCATAAGGCGACGATTCGAATAGGGTCGAATGACTCGAACATGAAGCGACGACATCAAAAATTTTCACAAGAATCAAGAAACTACCTAATATTAACTTAGATTTATATTGTAATGTGCTAGTCTTTTTTCACTGCTGTTGCTACTATATTCATCCCTACTGCCGTTGCTCACCATCAACTACTAAAAATCTCCCCCCCCCCTTTCTCCTCTTCTCGCCTTCTATTTATATCGGTCCAAATTTAGGGTTCTAGGGTTGTGGGAAATACCCAAAATGACCCCTAACAGACAGAAAATGGATAAGATTTCGTACCATTTTCTGAGCTGGAGGGGGGGACCTGTGATTTCGAAAGTTTTTCTGGGGAAAATTGGGTAATCGGGTTAGGCATTTGGACAGGGTCGGGTCGAAGAGGAATTGGGAAATGCTGATTAGAGAGTATAGGATATAACATGATTTTTGCATAGATAGGTCAGTTTTGTAGATTGAGAATGAAATTAGACTCGCTTTTAGGACTAAATAAATGAAGGAATTGCATGGGCAGGCTGAAATTTAGGATACGGGTTGCGATTTTGGCACTTTTATTTAAAATTTATTCATTCGTTTTCAATTTTAGAATTAGCTTTAATTTAAATTAATTAGCCATTAAATAGAAAGCCGGGGGACGAAATTGGGTGTCAACAGCTGCCCCTCTTTATCCGCAAAGGATGAAAGAGTTTTCAGGGTAAAGAATTTGACGGAATACCAATTTTGTCACGATAAAGCCAAGGACTTCGATTCCAAAGATCAAAATGCGAGGCTTATAGACATGGCCGAACTCCGGTTTCTGAGTTGCCTACATATCTCGGGTTGAAAGAGAATCAGGCCATATGTAGTTCGACGACACTTAGACACAAAAACTCGCACGATTAACAGAAACAGACACATAAACAGGAAAGAATCTGACTGACCCCTAATCTGGAATGAAAGATTAGGTAAGACTTGCTTGTTCGTGTTACACCCCGTACGTCTAAATTGACGTATATCATTATAATATCATGTTAAGAATGATTTAAGTGAGTTTAAAGTAATAATATGATCATATATGATGTTAATATGTTGAATATAAAGTTTGGGGAAAATCGGATTTAAGTTGCGGAAAAACCGACTAAGGAATTGCCTTGTAACGGAGCTTTTTCAGCAATTAATTTCATGTGTTATATGAGGTCTTTTGGGGACATATCATATATCAAATTGAAGGTATTGGAGTTTATTTTCCAATACTTTTAATGTTTTTTTCATACAGCATATGAATAAAACGATATGAGTATCAGAAGTCAGGCCAGAAGAAGGGACATAAGCGCAAAAGAGGGCTGGAACTGAAATATTTCGAGTATAAAAGGAAAAACATGTACTATTTTCGTCATTTCCAGAACATACACCATAGAAACAGTTCTCTCTTGAGTTTGAAGCTAATTTTTATGATTTTGAAGAAACAACATCAATAAATTGAAGACAGATTGCGTCAAAATGCTCTATGCGATTAGGGTGACATTATGCTACCTTCAATTTCTTCTATAGTTTGAGCTTTAGAATTACTTCATGGCTAAGTAAAGTACCTAAATTTTGTATTATAGCTTGTTTAAGCTTTAGAAGGTGTTGAATTCAAGGGAAACAAGGTTTAGAAGCAAGAAACATCAAAGGTATGTAAGTCTAAACCTTTCTTTTGGCATGGCATGTATATTTTAGCTTTTGAAGCTTTTCTTAGTTCTAAACATAGTATTTCTTGTGAGAAACTTATATGGTACCAAGGAAACCTTGTATATACTTAATTTGGTACTAAAATCCAAGGTAAAAGATGTCCAAATCAGCAAGACAAAACGTTTCAAAATCTGAAAAATTATTTTGATCTTTGGACAGTTGTTAGTATATTGATCATAACTCCTTGTAAAAAATTGATATTTAGATTCTTTAAAAATCCCCAGAACCCTAAGACATATATCTAAAACTTTCATGCAGACCATGAAGTCTATATCTTTCATCTACACTCTGAAATTAGGTTGAAATTCAGGACTGTGGTGCTGTCCAGACACTCTATCTGCGGATTTATTATGTCATCCAGTTATCTCATCTGGTTATCCGTTTAACATGTTTATGTTATCAGTTTATCCGGGTATCCATTCCCGTGTGTAGTATAGTGCTGGTTCTGTTTTTGCGGATCATCCAGTTTCAGAGGAAACTCTGCCGAAATTTTTATAAAAGTCAAAGAGTTAGACAAATTCTAAGTTTCAGGTTGTGTCTATAATTCAATCCAGAGTTTTCTTATCATTCCTTCGAGTCCATATGTATTGTTGCCACATGTGTTATGCCTCATACATGCTTATGCTTATATTGTGATCATGTTATGTGTGATTTGGAGTCCCCCATAGAGGCTGGACATTGGACACACAGTCCGGTCGCGTGTGATACTACCCGTCTGGGGGATACAGCCCCTCTGGTTCAGGCGGGAGTTGAAACACCTAGTGTGACCGGGTGTCATTCACACACTCTGACCAGAGAGACTAGATATTACTGGCTGGAGGGGGGATATAGCCCATAACACCCACCAGGTTTGTTATATACGCGTATATAGCCACAGTATGCACTGCATGATTATACATGAGGCTAGTTCCGATTTTCAGTTACCTGATTTGGGGGGATACAGCCCATAACACCAGACAGGTACTAGTTCCGGTTTTCAGTTACCTGATTTGGGGGGATACAGCCCATAACACCAGACAGGTACTAGTTCAGGTTTTTAGCTACCTGATTTGGGGGGATACAGCCCATAACACCAAACATGTACTAGTTCAGATAACAGTTCAGTTTTAGCTAAGTACCAGTTATCAGTTCTCAGTTATCAGCCACCAGTTCTTAGCGTCAGGATCAGCTGACAGTTATCAGTTCCAATTTCTAGTTACCAGTTATCAGTCATATTACAGTTATTTATCAGTATAGTTCAGCTCAGTCTTCAGGTTCAGATTCAGCTAGACTTCAGCTTATATTCATATCATGTTTAGTATGTTCTTCAGATTTCCAGCTATATTGCTATGTTCCAGCTCATATTTACATATTCATATTCCAGCCTTACAGTTTCATTCAGCTATGACATATTATATGCTCATACCTTACATACTTGGTACATATCGTACTCACGCCCTTTTCTGGGGCGCTGCGTTTCATGCCGCGCAGGTGCAGATAGATCAATAGTTGGACCACGTTAGTAGGCCATCTATCAGCTACTGGAGTCACTCCGCTCACTCCCGGAGTTATTTATCTTTTGGTATGTGTACAGTCAGCCAGCTTGGGTATGGCGGGGCCTTATCTCGTCCTTTGTATATTCAGTTCATCACTCTTAGAGGCCTGTAGATATGTCCCTGTGTGGTGCAGTCAGTATGTTATGTATGTCAGCTTATGTTAGCCTTGTCAGCTTTTTTTGCATTGCATACTCCTTATCAGCTAAGTTTATGCTTATTCTGTTTATCAGTTATAATGGTTAGCAAATTATCAGTAGGATTAGTGATGATCGACCCTTAGTGTTGGTCATCCGTCGCGGCCCTAAGTTGGGTCGTGACAAAAGTGGTATCAGAGCAGTTCAGTCATAGGGTGTCTACAGGCCGGATTTAGTAGAGTCTTGTTCAGGAGTATGTTGCGCGCCATACCTTTGAACAGGAGTCTACAAGGCACTTCAGGACAGTTGTCTTTTTTTTTTCTCTAGATCGTGCGATAGAGCCATGATTATAGAGTTCAGCCCTCTAACAATAGTATTTTCAGCAAAACGATGTCGTTGGAGAAACTAACAGCTGCCCAAAAAGGCATGGTTATTGCCGGCCAGGGTACTAGTAGAGTGCCACCTGAGGTGGATGAGAGTGAGGAGTTCAGACCTGAGGCTCCATCTGTGGCCTCACAGATCTCTTCAGTTCAGGGTGATATTAAAGGTACCACAACTACCGTAGCTACTGTACCTCCAGCTCCTCAACCCAACAGTCAGGGGCAGGAAATGAGGAATGCCATTAGATTATTGACCGGTGTTGTAGTTTCTCAGACTAGACAACACAGTGCAGATGCCCAGGGAGATGTTGGATCCAGGATCAATGATTTTATCAGGCTAGAGCCTACAGTTTTTAACGGATCCCGTATAGGAGAGGACCCTCAGGATATTCTAGTGAGGATAGCCAGAGTGTTGAGGGTTATGCACGTGGCAGACACAGAGTTAGTAGAGTTGGCTGCATTCAGATTGCATAACCTAGCAGCAAGGTGATATCAGACACTGGAGCTATCTAGATGGCCTGATGCTACTCCCACGACTTGGAAGGAATTCTCAGATGCCTTCCTTTATCAGTATATGCCTATAGAGACATAGGGAGCCCGTGCTAATCCGTTCCTGACCTTGAGACAGGGAAGTTTGAGTGCAGAAGAGTATAATTATTGCTTTAATTTCTTAGCAAGGTTTGACCCTACTGTGGTATCCAGTATGGAGGATAGAATTCACAGGTTGTTGAAAGCTGGTTTTGAAGTATGACAAACGAGAAGGACACTGAGGTTCAGGAGAAGAACATTGTCCTTGAGATGAAGGACACGCTTGATCGAAAAGATTACGGGTTGCAAATCCCTGTGGAACTAGGAGTAGTGGCGCGTGGTTGTGGACGTAACCTAGTCAGACTAAAAGAGGCGGTGTCCAGGCTGTATCTTTCAAGTGTGGACAAGAGTTACACTTTAACATGGAAAAGAGTTACTGCGAATCTGATATTGCCATAATTAAAAGCATTCCCAGCAGGACTCAACTAGGGTTGTAAGACCTATATAAAAGCAAGTAGAAGAGACAGCCGAAGTTAGTTTTTCGAGTAGAGAGTCGAGAGCATATAGAGGTGATCTGAAGAACTGTCTACGTTGGAAAACTAAAGAAGACAACTGGTTTGCATGCTGAGTATTTGAGTCTAGATCTCTTGTCTAGGTTCATCGAGTTGTAAGTTGTCTTTGTTACAAGTGTTCATTGTTTTGTCTATTAGCTTATTTCAGAAGCATATGTATTAGGCAAACTACTTTGTGATTACTAGAAAAAGCTAGAGTTTAGCTTTGGTCAGTGATTAGGGTCTAGAGTGTAGTCCCTTGGTTACAGAGTCTGTAATCTGAAACGTTGCTCTTGTGTTAGTGGATTGAGATTCAAAATCCCAGAGTGTGGGTCGTGGTTTTTCTCCCTTGAGCAAGGAGTTTTCCACGTAAAATCCTTGTGTTCTTGGTGAATGTTTTGAAGTGGGTTCTTAAGTACAGTTTGCATAAAATAGAACTGAGGAACCTTGTTCTACTACGGAAGAACAGGGTTCTTACAACAAAAATCGGAGGACACTATTCAACCCCCCCCTTCTAGTGTCCTTAGGAGGTGCTTAAAGTATAACAAGTGGTATCAGAGCGGGTCTTCTCTTGTAAGGCTAACACCTTGAGAAGGATCAAAATGAGTGCACCGCCTACTATTACTGAAGGACAGTCGGTTCTGAGGCCTCCACAGTTTAATGGGCAATACTACGCATGGTGGAAAAATAGGATGGAGAATTACATATGTGCTGAAGATTATCAACTCTGGCTGATAGTCTCTGAAGGAAACCTGATTCCCACCAAAATAGTTGGTGAAGGAACCACTGCCACAAAAGAACCTAAGCTGAAAGAAGAGTTTGATGAGTCTGACTATAAGATGATCGAAAAGAACCACAAAGCCAAGCGGTTGGTTATATGTGGTCTGGGTCCAGAAGAGTTCAATCGAGTATCATCGTATAAGACGGCTAAGGAAATATGGGATGCTTTACAAGTCGCACACGAAGGAACCACTGAAGTAAAGGACTCAAAAAGAAGAATGTTGAAGAGACAATTTGAGTTATTTACTATGGGCGAGAAGGAATCGATTCAGGATATGATGACCAGGTTGACCATGATTACAAATGAAATGAGATCTCTGGAGATGGTACTGCCTGAGGTGGAGATGGTTGACAAAATCCTGAATGTGTTACCTGAAGCATGGGAACCAAAAATGACAGCCATTATTGAATCCAAACCCTTAAAATCTATCAAGCTTGAAGAACTGGTTGGAAGTCTGAAGACGCACGAGATGATGAAGGACTCAAAGGCTAAACCTGCAGCAAAGAAGGAAAAGACCCTTGCACTGGAAGCAACAGAAGAAGCTGATGAATATGTTGATCTTCAATCAGTGGAAGCTGCAATGGTAAGTGCTCTAAGACAAAAACTCAATCTGGGAAGGTTTAAAGGATTTAAACGAGGGAACAAGGAGAGCTCTAGCAGGAAGAACATAGTTGACAGTCCTGACTACTCTGGATGCTTCAAATGCTTCAAGAAGGATCATGCTGTCATGGATTGCCCAATGTGGGAAATAGAGTGGATGAAGAACAGAGCTGCTAAGGAAAAGGAAAAGGAAACCACAAAGGAAAACAATGCAGATAGAAAGAAGTCAAGACGGCCCCCAAACTTCAGAGCAGAACGAAGGAAAAAGAAGGAAGCTTTCTATGCCACATGGGGACCAACTGACAGTGAGTCTGATCACGAGAAGGAAGCTGACGATGACTCACCACTAGCATTAGCAGGAATGACGGATGTTAGTTCTGACGAAGAACATCCTCTTGAGGCAAAATGGGGAAGAGATCCATCAAAGCCACTAGTGTTCAATGGGACTCATTACAATTATTGGAAGAAACAAATGAAGAATTTCTTGCAAGCGACTGATTATAGTCTGTGGCTAATTGTGAAAAGAGGACCTCATGTTCCAGTGAAGAGAGCAGCAAATGGAGTCTTGGTACCCAAGAAAGTAGAAGAACTGGATCCACAAGATCTGGACTGGCTACAAGCAAACTCCAAGGCTGAGGGCTATCTAAGAAGAGGACTTACAGATGATGTGCTCGGACAGATACAGGAATGTAAATCAGCCAAGGAGATATGGAAGAAACTGAAGGAGTTGTACATAGCTGACAACACCAAGAAGGACTCTGCCCTCATGGCAACTGAAGGAAAGGAAGCTGACGGTTCAGCAGAGGTATGTTTATCTGATCTTAAGGAAACTTTACATACATACTCTTCTGAAAATCTAATCCTAATCACAGCCACATTGATTGAAGGATATGAAAAAGAAAAGCTTGAAAAAGATAAATTAATTGAAGAATTGGGTGATCTTAGAACTAAGCACAAGAGTCTCCTAGAACAGAACATTGAGCTTGAAGAAACAAATGCCATCATGAAAGGACAGACTCTTGTGTCAAACTCTAAGATCACTGAGCTTGAATTAGAATGTAGACAGTTGAGAGAGAGTAAGAATGGTAAGCAAGTTATGAGTGAAGTTCAAACCTTTCTGGAAGATGAATTGAAAAGGACAAATGAGATTTTAAACCAAGAAATTGAAAAAAATAAGATGTTAAATCAGAAGGTTGAAAACTCAAAACTTGAACTTACCAGGCTTACAAAATGGAATAAGTCTTCAGAAGCAATGCATTGGGTCCTTGAAAATCAAAATAAAGGAAAACAAGGTTTAGGATTCAAGAAGCCCTTGCCTCCATATAATCCTAAAAGCAAATATGTGGGATTACCTTGCAACATGTTATGCACTTTCTGTGGTCAAACCGGTCATACTAAACAAAAGTGTGTTAACATTACCAAGGCAAGGGCCAAGAATAAAAATTGTGTTTTACCCAAATGGGCCAAACAAGATCTGATTTATCCATTTTCTCATAAGAAGGGACCCAAGCTTGTCTGGGTTCCTAAGGCTAACCTCTAATTGTTTTGCAGGCTGGAGTGAGGGAGAACAACTCAAGCTGGATTCTTGATAGCGGTTGTTCTAGGCACATGACGGGAGATAGAAGAAACTTTCTCTCACTCGCAGCATTTCAAGGAGGCAGTGTGGCCTTCGGAGGAGGAAAAAGTGGTCAGATAGTAGGCATTGGGAAGATTGGGAGATCTCTTGAGCATGCAATTGAAAATGTGTATTGTGTGGATGGTCTTAGACACAATTTACTGAGCATCTCTCAACTATGTGACAGAGGAAACGAAGTGAGCTTCTCATCTGTAGGATGCATCGTGAAGAACCTACAGAGTGGAGAAGTGGTAATGGAAGGAAAAAGAGTGAACAATGTGTACAAGGCATCACTGAGGTCCTTACCTGAAAACAACCTGACATGCTTGAATGTACAAGAAAGCGACTCTCAGCTGTGGCACAAAAGACTGGGTCATGCAAGTCTCACTCAATTAAATAAGCTAGCCTCGAAGGAACTGGTTCGTGGATTGCCAAACAAGAAGTTTGAAAACATAAAAGTGTGTGATGCTTGTGTAAAGGGAAAGCATGTAAGAACGTCATTCAAGTCAAAGAAAGTGGTAAGCACATCTAAGCCACTGGAGCTGGTACATATGGATTTGTGTGGACCTATGAGAGTAAAAAGCAGAGGAGGAAAGAGGTTTGTGTTCGTGATTGTTGACGACTACTCAAGGTATACATGGACCTTGTTCTTGGCCTCTAAGGATGAAGCTTTTGAGAACTTTAAAGACTGGGCTGGTGTGGTTCAGAAAAGGCTAAGTCTTGAACTCATCAGTATTCGAACAGATCATGGAACTGAGTTTGAAAACTCAAAATTTTCTGAGTACTGTGCAGGGAACAACATAGATCACAACTTTTCAGCACCAAGAACTCCCCAACAAAACGGGGTGGTTGAGAGGAAGAACAGGTCGTTGGAGGATATGGCTAGAACCATGCTGCTGTCAAGTGGACTAGCAAGAAACTTCTGGGCTGAAGCTGTAAACACTGCATGTTACTTGCTAAATAGGTGTTCCATCAGAGCCATTCTTGACAAAACTCCATATGAGTTACTCAGAGGTAGAAAGCCAAGCATTGCCCACCTAAGGCCTTTTGGGTGCAAATGCTTTGTTCACAACAATGGCAAGGAACCCTTGGGAAAGTTTGATGCTAGGAGTGATGAGGCAATATTCCTGGGATACTCCACTCAAAGTAAGGCATACAAGGTACTCAACAGAAGAACACAAGTAGTAGAAGAAAGTATGCATGTTGTGTTCGATGAATCAGATAAGGAAATAGGAGAAGATGATGCAGATGATCAGGTGATTGGCTTAAGAAGAGAAGAAAGCATAGATGAACTGGAGGACTCGGATGAAAAGGAGAGCAAAGTCATGTCCGATGAAGGAGTCAACTTGACAGGGGGAACTTCTGATGAAGCTGAAGATCAAGAAAGTCAAGAAGAATTTACTCAAGACGATGCTGCAGGTTCTTCTAATCAGATTCAGATCAAGCCATGGAAATATCAAAGTTCTCACCCTCTGGAGAATGTTCTATCTGAACTGGATACAGGAATTATGACTAGGTCAGCATTAAAGAACTTCTGTGCATTCTTTGCTTTCCTCTCAGCCTTGGAACCAAAAAATGTCAAAGAAGCTCTAGAAGATCCAGATTGGATTATAGCTATGCAGGAGGAACTTCATCAATTTGAAAGAAGCAAAGTGTGGCACCTAGTTCCTAAACCAAAGGACAGATCCATAATTGGAACTAAATGGGTGTTCAGAAATAAGCTGGATGAACATGGCATAGTTACAAGAAACAAGGCAAGGTTGGTTGTTCAGGGCTACAGTCAAGAAGAAGGAATAGATTATGATGAAACATTTGCACCAGTGGCACGAATGGAAGCCATTAGAATGCTGATTGCTTTTGCTACATACATGGAATTCACACTGTATCAGATGGATGTGAAGAGTGCCTTCTTGAATGGATACCTAAATGAAGAAGTCTATGTAGTACAGCCTCCAGGTTTTGTGAACAATGAATTCCCTGATCATGTGTACAAACTGGACAAGGCTCTGTATGGTTTGAAGCAAGCTCCTAGAGCCTGGTATGAAAGACTCTCAGGGTTCTTGATGAAAAATGGCTTTTCAAGAGGTAAAATTGACAACACACTATTTCTCAAGAAGCAAGGAAAGGATCTGCTGGTAGTTCAAGTGTACGTCGATGATATCATCTTTGGAGCCACTGATGAGGAGCTGAGCAAAGGTTTTGCTGACCTGATGGGAAGTGAGTTTGAAATGAGCATGATGGGTGAATTGAATTTCTTCCTTGGGTTGCAGATAAAGCAGACGCAGGAAGGAACCATGATACACCAGCAAAAATATGTCAAGGAATTGTTGAAGAAGTTTAACATGGAAGGAGCTAAGGAGATGACTACTCCTATTGCTCCTGGAACAAAGCTCGATATGGATGAACTTGGTCCTTCGACTAATGAGACCAAGTATAGAGGAATCATCGGCTCACTTCTTTATCTCACAGCAAGTCGACCTGACATAGTCTACAGCGTAGGACTGTGTGCCAGATTTCAGTCAAAACCTAAGGAATCACACTTGACAGCTGTGAAGAGAATTCTGAGATACTTGAAAGGGACTCAGGATCTATGCCTTTGGTATCCCAGAGGTGGAACTTTTGAACTAATTGGTTTTGCTGATGCAGATTATGCAGGTCATTTGGTTGATAGGAAAAGCACTTCGGGGATGGCACACTTCTTAGGTCCTTGCTTGGTGTCATGGGCTACAAAGAAACAAAACTCTGTTGCTTTGTCAACTGCTGAAGCTGAGTATGTGGCAGCTGCTTCATGCTGCTCACAATTGCTATGGATCAAGCAGCAACTGGAGGATTTTGGAATCAAGTGTGGGGCAGTGCCAATCTTTTGTGACAACACTAGTGCTGTGAACATTGCCAAGAACCCAGTCCAACACAAAAGGACCAAACATATTGATATTAGACATCACTTTCTGAGAGACAATGTAGAAAAGGGTCTAATCACTATGAATTCATGCAGGACTGAAGATCAAATTGCTGACATATTTACCAAAGCTTTGAACAAGGTGCAGTTCGAGAGGAACAGGTTGGAGTTAGGGATGACCAAAATACACGGATGACCCAGCAGGTAATCCCCTGGTGATTGGCTAGTTTAGTAGTAAAAGTGTCTGTTAGGAATTTGTCATTACTATCTGGACTAAATTTGTACTTGAGTAAGTACACTCGTTTTTAGTGTTTTGGGCATTAGGTACAAATAATGTGATCCCATGAAGAACCTACTGTGTACTGAGGAGGAACCAGTCTTAACGTGAGGAATCGTGTCCAGGTACAGTAAAACTTACTCTATTTGTTAGTTATCACAACTGGAATTAAAATTGCCTATTGTACGTGCATCATGGGAGATTCTCCATATTCTCATAACTGTCCAAAATTATAGGAACACATTCCTTTTTAGGATAGAACTCCTTTTAAATTGCTTGGACCCCACTTCTTGAAAAGGGTATATTTAAATCAAGTTCATAACCGTCAAATCCCTTAACTTCTCCCGGTTCTCAAAAAGTTCAAAAAGCTGCTCCTCTTTATACTCATTATTCTTTTCCCTAGACACTGTCACTTCACCAAAACCCTCTCTCTTTCTACAGCACTCCTTCAATCTCTCATAATCTCATCCACCACTTTCAATTGAACATCAAAATTCTCTCAAGCCCTAAAATAGATAAACCGTCAACAAACTCAGAAATCTTTACAAAATTCTTCAAGATGTCTGAAAGACCACCTCCATCCACTCTTGCTGAAAGAATTGCTAGGGCTCGCCTAAAATTTCTCAAAAAGGGGGACAAGAAACTGGTCAAGAAGATAAAATCAAGAGCCGTTCCTTCAACACCCACTACTCAAAGTTCATCTCAACCGTTACCTGAGGTACTTTCTGATCCTACTCCATCTACACCTGTTGGTTCAGTTGATATAGTCAGTCCTGGCATTGTAGAAACTGAAACCCTAGTTGCTGAATTAGATAAAATAGTAAATGTTGAGCAGAGGGACAATATAGATAGGGGGAACCCACGTGAGGAGCAACAAGTAACTAAAGAGAATGAACCTAGAGAAGATGTGCAGGATGGTGTAGACGGTGTGTCTAGAGGCGAGTTAAATATAGCCGAAAAAATAGAAGAACAGTTGAGGGAACTGGATAATGATGAATCTCTGAGAAAAGATATTGGTGAGTCAAGTAAAGATGTGAGTGGAACAGGGGTGTGTTTAGAGGATTCTGTGCCTAAAGGCCCTGAGGGTGATGGAACTGCTACTGCTGAAGTTCCAGGGGGAGAAGGACAAGAACCTGTTCCTGTTCTAAACCCTACTAGAGCTGATGATGCAGATTTTAGCTGGACAGAATCTGATGAAGATGGAAACAAGGAAGTTGTTGTTGAAAAACAAGAGAGTGACAAGGAAGAGAAAAAATTAAAAAAGAAAAGAAAATTTGGGGCAGAAGATGAGAAGGTGACAGGTGAGGAAGAGGAGGATGAGGTGGTGTTTGTAAAAGAAATTAAAGTAGAGCCTGAAAAGAGAAGAAGGTTGGTGAGAGATGGGAAACCAGTGTTGAAGTCTAGACTGGTAGATGAAGATAGTGAAGGAGGTGACCAAGGGGCTAGTGAGCCTGTGGTCAGGAGAGTTGGTACTAGGTCGGCTTTCAAAATGCAGATGGAGAGGATTGAAAAGATAGGAAAGACAGTAAAAAATGTGAAGATGAGGGAAGAAGAGAAGAAGAAAGAAGAAGAGGAGAAGAGAGCTGGTGAGGAAGAGGAGGAAAGTGAAGCTGGGAGTTATGTGGAACCCAGTGATTCGGATACTGACAGTGAGGTGGAGAGTAAGAAGAAAAGAAAAGAAGTGGATAGGGAAGTCTTCTTTTCTAGACATCAGGTGCTGCCAGGGAGTATACTGTATGATGAAAAGGAGTTTCATATGAAATCCTTGTTGAGGATGATAGGAGATCAGGGTTGGTTGAGCTTGTTTGGAAACAATGACAGGAAGCTGTTTGTGGATGAAGTCAGGGAGTTTTATACAAATTGCAGGGTAGTAGCCAGGAGGGTGTTTACCACTGTAGAAGAAGTGGAGATTGAATTTGGGAGACCTGAACTGGGGGTAATTCTGGATGTACCTGCTGAAGGGTATTGCAGGTATGTCAAGCTAAAATGGCCAAAGAGAACAGATAGAGTTACTCCTTTAGATGTTGTGAGAAAGTTTTCAGGGAAACCTAGATTGAGGAAGGAGAGGAAGGTTGAGAAAAAGGAGATGGAGCCTGCACATCAGCTTTTGTTTGAGTTTGTGCATAGGTTTCTTCTGCCTAGGGGGGAAAGGAATTGTGAGGCTAGTGCTCTTGATCTGACCTATATGGATCTGATGGACAGAGGGGTAAAAATAAATTTGCCTGGGCTCATTATTAGGCACATAAAGAGAATCTGTGATACTGATCAGAAGCCACACTCTCTTGTGCATTCTTACATCATCCATCAGATTCTTGAGCATTTTGGAGTGCCTTTAGGTGCAGGGAAGAAGCCAACTATTCATCAGAGGTTTGGGGTAAATGTGCTGAAGAGCTGTGACTTCTTTCAAGAAAGCAGGGCTTCCAAGAGGCCAATGCAGGTAAAGCAGGAGGAGTCAGAGGACAGTGAAGAGTTTGGACCTGATGAGGCCGTTGGTGCTGTGCAGGAACTGGAGAAAATGGTTCTTGAAGTTAATGAAGAAAATGCTGAACTGCACAGACAGTTGAAGGTGAAGGATCAAGAAATTGATCGCTTGAAGATTGATTGCCACAAGTATGAGGCCGAGCTGGTGATGGAGAGGGCCAAAAATACGAAACAACTTGAGGCACTCGTTAAGCACTTCAACCTTCAGCTGTGATTCTTCCAGTCCTGTCCTCCTATCTTTCTCTTTTCCTACCCCACCTGATCTTTCCTCCTCCCTATTCTCCCTTGATTGCATGATTTGGATAATTAAGACAATTTCAATTTTTGTTGTGTAACTAAATAGAGTGGTGCTGCTGTCACCCTCTGGATGTGATTTTAAATTTCTTATGTTTGCGACTGTTTCCTGTTTCAGTGCCTGGTTCCTTGTTGGGCCCTTATTTTCATATACCTATGTTCTTAATGCTGATGAGTTGCCTTGTGCTCTAGTTTAGATTAAACTGACAGGTTCCTGCAGGTCTTTGAATCTTTTCGATGATGCCAAAAGGGGGAAGTAGGAATGCTGGGGTGTTTGTGACCTAACTCATCTGTTTTTATTGTTCTGTTATTTTCGTTCTTGTTTTTGGTATATGTTATGTAGGTTCTTGGGCAACATTTGTTTGTCATCATCAAAAAGGGGGAATTTGTTGAAAGCTGGTTTTGAAGTATGACAAACGAGAAGGACACTGAGGTTCAGGAGAAGAACATTGTCCTTGAGATGAAGGACACGCTTGATCGAAAAGATTACGGGTTGCAAATCCCTGTGGAACTAGGAGTAGTGGCGCATGGTTGTGGACGTAACCTAGTCAGACTAAAAGAGGCGGTGTCCAGGCTGTATCTTTCAAGTGTGGACAAGAGTTACACTTTAACATGGAAAAGAGTTACTGCGAATCTGATATTGCCATAATTAAAAGCATTCCCAGCAGGACTCAACTAGGGTTGTAAGACCTATATAAAAGCAAGTAGAAGAGACAGCCGAAGTTAGTTTTTCGAGTAGAGAGTCGAGAGCATATAGAGGTGATCTGAAGAACTGTCTACGTTGGAAAACTAAAGAAGACAACTGGTTTGCATGCTGAGTATTTGAGTCTAGATCTCTTGTCTAGGTTCATCGAGTTGTAAGTTGTCTTTGTTACAAGTGTTCATTGTTTTGTCTATTAGCTTATTTCAGAAGCATATGTATTAGGCAAACTACTTTGTGATTACTAGAAAAAGCTAGAGTTTAGCTTTGGTCAGTGATTAGGGTCTAGAGTGTAGTCCCTTGGTTACAGAGTCTGTAATCTGAAACGTTGCTCTTGTGTTAGTGGATTGAGATTCAAAATCCCAGAGTGTGGGTCGTGGTTTTTCTCCCTTGAGCAAGGAGTTTTCCACGTAAAATCCTTGTGTTCTTGGTGAATGTTTTGAAGTGGGTTCTTAAGTACAGTTTGCATAAAATAGAACTGAGGAACCTTGTTCTACTACGGAAGAACAGGGTTCTTACAACAAAAATCGGAGGACACTATTCAACCCCCCCCTTCTAGTGTCCTTAGGAGGTGCTTAAAGTATAACACAGGTATATAGTGGGACTAGCTCCACACCTAGTGAACGAGCGTATGACAGTTGCTATGCAGTCATGTATGAACATCACATTCAGGCATTTGCTTTGTTACTTGAGGAGAGGAAGCAGAAATAGAGAGCCGACAGGGATATAATGCTAGACAAGAGGGGCAGATTTTATGGTTCGTTTGGAGAGACCCGTCTAGAGCGAGTAAATAGTAGAGTGTTAGACAGCCACCAGCTAGTATACCTCCATAGTCTCGTGGCCCGAGATCTTATAGACCTCCTCAGTCCAAAGCTAGTCAGACACCACAAACTTTAGGATTTCAGCGTCATGTTACTTTTCTACAGGCCAATCAGACATATTCCAGATGTCCAAATTGTGGTAGACGCCACTTGGGCTCATGTCAGTTAGGGGTTGATACTCGTTATATTTTTCAAAAGGCTGACCATTTCATGAGAGATTTCCCGACTAGGGGTGGTAGTGGTGCAGCCCAGCCAGCTAGATCAGCAGTTGCCTCCTTAGCACCAGCACGCCATCAGGGGCACGTTCTTGAGGATGGCACCTGCATAACATAAAGAACTTAAAGAGCAACTGAGGATTTGTAAGATAAAGGCCTCATCAGATCCAGCATTTCCCCGTGGGGAGCCTCAGTATTATTTGTAAAAAAGAAAGATGGCTCTCTACGCATGTGCATAGATTATAGATAGCTAAGTAAAGTCATAATATGGAATAAATACCCTCTGCCCAAGATTGATGACTTGTTCGACCAGCTTCAGGGTGCCAAGTGTTTTTCGAAGATAGATTTGCGATCAAGCTACCATCAGGTTAGAGTCAGAGAATCTGATATACCTAAGACTGCATTCAGGACTAGGTATGGCCATTATGAGTTTTTAGTGATGTCGTTTGGACTCACTAATGCCCCTGCAGTATTTATGGATTTGATGAACATCGTATTCAGGCCTTCTCTAGATTTATTTGTGATTATATTTATTGATGATATTTTCATCTATTCAAAGTTTGAATCAGAGCATGCAGAGCACCTACGCACAGTATTGGGTACTCTTCGGGACCAACAATTATTTGCTAAGTTCTCAAAATGTGAATATTTGTTAGATTCAGTGGCATTTCTTGGCCACATAGTTTCAGCAGAAAGAATTAAAGTAGATGACCAGAAGATCGAGGCTGTGAAGAATTGGCCCATGCCTACGACGCCACCTGAAGTACGTAGTATTCTAGTTTTAGTAGGTTATTACAGAAATTTCGTAGAGGGTTTTTCCTCCATTGCAGCTCCACTGACCAAATTGACAAAGAAATCAGCTAAATTTGAGTGGTCTGATTCTTGCGAGCACAGTTTCCAAGAACTAAAGAACATGTTGATAACAGCTCCAGTACCTACACTTCCAGAGGGATCTGAGGGCTATGTCATTTACTGTGATGCTTCTCGAATTGGTCTTCATTGTGTTTGATGCAGCACGGAATAGTAATTGCTTATGCTTCTAGGTAGCTGAAAAAGCACGATCAGAACAACCTCACCCATGATCTGGAGCTTTCAGCAGTCATTCATGCATTGAAGATTTGGAGACATTATTTTTACGGTGTTCATGTTGATATTTATACGGACCACAAGAGCCTCCAGTACATATTTAAGCAAAAGGAGCTAACCCTATGATAGAGGCGGTGGCTAGAGTTGCTGAAGGACTATGACATGGACATTCTTTATCATCCGGGTAAAGCAAACGTTGTTGCTGATTCCCTTAGTCGCAAGCCTATGGGTAGTCTATCTTATTTAATACCAGAGAAAATAAAGTTAGCTCATACACTCCACCAGTTGGCCAGCATGGAAGTCAAATTAATAGATTCAGAGGATGCAGAAGTTACAGTTCAGAATGCAGGCACTACTTGCCTAGTGATAGAAGTAAAACAGCGTCAGTATAAGGATCCAGTTCTAGTTGAATACAGACAGATAGCCAGAAGAAAACCGGAGTCACCATACAGGGTTACTAGTGACGGGGTTCTCATGAATAATGATAGACATTGTATTCCTGATGTTGTAGATTTACGTGGATAGATTATATCTGAGGCATATTATTCTAGATACATTGTTCATCCAGGTTCGACTAAGATGTACCATGATCTTAAGCAAATTTATTGCTGGGACGGAATAAAGCAAGACATAGCAGAGTTTGTGGCTCAGTGTCCTGACTGCCAGTAGGTTAAAGTCGAGCATCAAAAACCTAGTGGCTTGTTACAGGAAATCGAGATTCCATTATGGAAATGGGAAGCAGTAAATATGGACTTCATTACAGGCTTGCCCCGTACGCGGAGCAGGTATGACTCTATCTGGGTTATAGTTGATAGGCTTACTAAATCAGCTCATTTCTTGCCTGTTAGAAATACATATACAACAGAGGATTATGCCAGAATTTATATCAGAGAGATAGTGCACCTACATGGTATTCCAGTATCTATTATTTTAGACAGGGGCGCACCAGTTTACAACTAATTTCTAACGATCATTCCAAATAGGTTTAGGGACACAGGTGTATCTGAGTACAGTATTTCATCCATAGACAGACAGACAGGCTGACCGGACCATTCAGACATTAGAAAATATGCTTAGAGCTTACGTGTTAGATTTTAGAGGCAGCTGGAGTGATCACCTACTGTTGATAGAGTTTGCATATAACAATAGCTATCATTCGAGCATACAGATAGCGCCATATGAAGCTTTGCATGGGCGCAAATGCAGGTCTCCCATAGGATGGTTCGAGGTTGGCAAGTCTCAATTGATAGGTCTAGATTCAGTCCAACAAGCAGTTGATAAAGTCAAGTTGATCAGGGAAAGATTATTAGTAGAGCAGAGCAGATAGAAGTCCTATGCAGATAATCGACGTCGAGATTTAGAATTTCAGATTGCCGATTGGGTATTCCTGAAAGTATCACCTATGAAAGATGTTATGAGATTTAGAAAAAAGGGAAAGCTTAGACCTAGATGTATTGGTCCATATCAGGTTATCAGGCGAGTTGGGCGTGTTACCAACGAATTAGACCTTCCAGCAGACCTTCAGGAAGTCCATCCAGTATTTCATGTTTCCATGCTAAAAAAAATGTGTTTGAGATCCTTCTATAGTTGTACCAGTAGATGGTATATAGATGACAGAGCAATTAACTTATGAAGAGGTGCCAGTTGCAACTTTAGATAGATAGATTCGTCGACTAAGGACGAAATTAAAGACATTTCTTTAGTTAAGATGCTATATCAAAGCAATAATATAGAAGAAATAACTTGGGAAGCTGAAAATGACATGAGGGCCAAGTATACACATCTCTTCATTACTTTGAGTATGTAACAGATCGTTGCTTAATGCTTCTACATACTTCATTTAACAATCGAGGACGAATGTTCCTAACGGGGGAATGTTGTTACACCCCGTACGTCTAAATTGACGTATATCATTATAATATCATGTTAAGAATGATTTAAGTGAGTTTAAAGTAATAATATGACCAAATATGATGTTAATATGTTGAATATAAAGTTTGGGAAAAATCGGATTTAAGTTGCGGAAAAACCGACTAAGGAATTGCCTTGTAACGGAGCTTTTTCAGCAATTAATTTCATGTGTTATATGAGGTCTTTTGGGGACATATCATATATCAAATTGAAGGTATTGGAGTGTATTTTCCAATAATTTTAATTTTTTTTTCATACAGCATATGAATAAAAAGATATGAGTATCAGAAGTCAGGCCAGAAGAAGGGACATAAGCGCAAAAGAGGGCTGGAACTGAAATATTTCGAGTATAAAAGGAAAAACATGTACTATTTTCGTCATTTCCAGAACATACACCATAGAAACAGTTCTCTCTTGAGTTTGAAGCTAATTTTTATGATTTTGAAGAAACAACATCAATCTTAACTCGAAATTGAAGACAGATTGCGTCAAAATGCTCTACGCGATTAGGGTGACATTATGCTACCTTCAATTTCTTCTATAGTTTGAGCTTTAGAATTACTTCATGGCTAAGTAAAGTACCTAAATTTTGTATTATAGCTTGTTTAAGCTTTAGAAGGTGTTGAATTCAAGGGAAACAAGGTTTAGAAGCAAGAAACATCAAAGGTATGTAAGGCTAAACCTTTCTTTTGGCATGGCATGTATATTTTAGCTTTTGAAGCTTTTCTTAGTTCTAAACATAGTATTTCTTGTGAGAAACTTATATGGTACCAAGGAAACCTTGTATATACTTAATTTGGTACTAAAATCCAAGGTAAAAGATGTCCAAATCAGCAAGACAAAACGTTTCAAAATCTGAAAAATTGTTTTGATCTTTGGACAGTTGTTAGTAAATTGATCATAACTCCTTGTACAAAATTGATATTTAGATTCTTTAAAAATCCCCAGAACCCTAAGACATATATCTAAAACTTTAATGCAGACCATGAAGTCTATATCTTTCATCTACACTCTGAAAATTAGGTTGAAATTCAAGAAAGTGGTGCTGTCCAGACACTCTATCTGCGGATTTATTATGTCATCCAGTTATCTCATCTTGTTATCCGTTTAACATGTTTATGTTATCAGTTTATCCGGGTATCCATTCCCGTGTGTAGTATAGTGCTGGTTCTATTTTTGCGGATCATCCAGTTTCAGAGGAAACTCTGCCGAAATTTTTATAAAAGTCAAAGAGTTAGACAAATTCTAAGTTTCAGGTTGTGTCTATAATTCAATCCAGAGTTTTCTTATCATTCCTTCGAGTCCATATATATTGTTGCCATATGTGTTATGCCTCATACATGCTTATGCTTATATTGTGATCATGTTATGTGTGATTTGGAGTCCCCCATAGAGGCTGGACATTGGACACACAGTCCGGTCGCGTGTGATACTACCCGTCTGGGGGATACAGCCCCTCTGGTTCAGGCGGGAGTTGAAACACCTAGTGTGACCGGGTGTCATTCACACACTCTGACCAGAGAGACTAGATATTACTGGCTGGAGGGGGGGATATAGCCCATAACACCCACCAGGTTTGTTATATACGCGTATATAGCCACAGTATGCACTGCATGATTATACATGAGGCTAGTTCCGATTTTCAGTTACCTGATTTGGGGGGATACAGCCCATAACACCAGACAGGTACTAGTTCCGGTTTTCAGTTACCTGATTTGGGGGGATACAGCCCATAACACCAGACAGGTACTAGTTCAGGTTTTCAGCTACCTGATTTGGGGGGATACAGCCCATAACACCAGACATGTACTAGTTCAGATAACAGTTCAGTTTTAGCTAAGTACCAGTTATCAGTTCTCAGTTATCAGCAACCAGTTCTTAGCGTCAGGATCAGCTGACAGTTATCAGTTCCAATTTCTAGTTACCAGTTATCAGTCATATTACAGTTATTTATCAGTATAGTTCAGCTCAGTCTTCAGGTTCAGATTCAGCTAGACTTCAGCTTATATTCATATCATGTTTAGTACGTTCTTCAGATTTCCAGCTATATTGCTATGTTCCAGCTCATATTTACATATTCATATTCCAGCCTTACAGTTTCATTCAGCTATGACATATTATATGCTCATACCTTACATACTTGGTACATATCGTACTCACGCCCTTTTCTGGGGCGCTGCGTTTCATGCCGCGCAGGTGCAGATAGATCAATGCTTGGACCACGTTAGTAGGCCATCTATCAGCTACTGGAGTCACTCCGCTCACTCCCGGAGTTACTTATCTTTTGGTATGTGTACAGTCAGCCAGCTTGGGTATGGCGGGGCCTTATCTCGTCCTTTGTATATTCAGTTCATCACTCTTAGAGGCCTGTAGATATGTCCCTGTGTGGTGCAGTCAGTATGTTATGTATGTCAGCTTATGTTAGCCTTGTCAGCTTTTTTGCATTGCATACTCCTTATCAGCTAAGTTTATGCTTATTCTGTTTATCAGTTATAATGGTTAACAGATTATCAGTAGGATTAGTGATGATCGACCCTTAGTGTTGGTCATCCGTCGCGGCCCTAAGTTGGGTCGTGACAGTTCGAGTGCGATTCTTCAGATCTTCGTTGACGAGTCTAGCTCATATCAACAATTGTCCCAGTTCACTGCTAAGAAAGAGTTCCACGTTATGCTCCAAATGCTGATGCGGTGCTGATAAAATCCTGTAATAAACTCGACAAACGGTAAGCGAGTAACTGCAAGTAAGACTTTACAAATAGAGTAAAAAAATAGATAATGATAATAAAATTCGTAGATGCTGGTTTCAATGATAAGCTCGTCTCCAATCAAGTAGTAAAGAAATCTAGCTTTGTGAGGCGAGATGACTTCAGGGCTGTTGGTAGACTAAAAATAAAATAATAAAGGACTTCAATCCATAGAAACATAAAGCAGACTTGAATAAAATATAAGGATAAAAATGCCGCCTTTCGGCAATGACTCATGATTGACTCTTCAATTGTCTATGGTAGGATTCACAACAATAGCGCCTTCGATTGTCTACGATAGGCATCATTTAAAGGCCTCCAACTGTTTATGGTAGGCTTCAAATGATAGTGACGTCTTTGATTGTTTACGATAGACTGCATAATAAGGCCTCAAATTATTTATGGTAGGCTTCATAACAATAGTGCCTTCGATTGTCTACGATAGGCTTCATATAAAGGGCTCCAATTATTTATGGTAGGCTTCAAATGATAGTGACGTCTTCGATTATTTATGATAGACTTCATAATAAGGCCCCCGATCATTTACGGTAGGCTCCATAACAATAGCGCCTTCGATTGTTTACGATAGGCTTCATAAAAGGCCTCCAATTGTTTATTGAAGGCTTTAAATGATAATGACGTCTTCGATAGTTTACGATAGACTTCATAATGAGGCCCCTGATTGTTTACGGTAGGCTCCATAACAATAGTGCCTTCGATTGTCTATGATAGGCTTCATAAAAGGCCTCCAATTGTTTATGGAAGGCTTTAAATGATAATGACGTCTTCAATTATTTACAATAGACTTCATAATGAGGCCCCCGATTGTTTACGGTAGGCTCCATAACAATAGCGCCTTCGATTGTCTACGATAGGCTTCATAAAAGGCCTCCAATTTTTTATGGAAGGCTTTAAATGATAATGACGCCTTCGCTTGTTTACGATAGACTTCATAATGAGGCCCCCGATTGCTTACGGTAGGCTCCATAACAATAGCGCCATCGATTGTCTACGATAGGCTTCATAAAAGGCCTCCAATTGTATATGGTAGGCTTCAATAATAATGTCTTCGATTGTATACGATAGACTTGATAAAGAACCACGCCTCCGATTGTATACGGTAGACTTGGTTAATGTGATGTCTCCGATTGTTTACAATAGACTTCATAATAGGGCCTCCAATTGTTTATGGTAGGCATTAAATGATAATGCCTTCGATTGTCTACGATAGGCTTCAATAATAATGTCTTCAATTGTATACGATAGATTTGATAAAGAACCACGCCTCCGATTATCTACGGTAGACTTGGTAAATGTGATGTCTCCGATTGTTTACAGTAGACTTCATAGAAAAACAAAAACGCCTTCGATTGTATATGATAGACTTCATAAAGGATGCCTTCGATTGTCTACGATAGGCTTTAAAATAAGGCCTTCGATTGTATACGATTTCAATAATAATGTCTTCGATTGTATACGATAGACTTGATAACAAAGCCGTCATAATAAAACCGTAGAGATAATGCAACTGATTGTATACGATAAATTCGATATAAAAGGCCATTGGAATAAAACCACCAATTGTATATGATTTATCCAATATAAGAAAGCTACTGGAATAATATAATAAGGTCATTGGTATATACCACCGATTGTGTACGATGATTCCAATATTGAAAGTCATTGGAATAATACCACCGATTGTGTACGATGATTCCAATATAGAAAGCCATTGGAATAATTCTACCGATTGTATACGATAGATCTAAAGTAGAAAGCCCTTGAACTAATACCATCGGTTGTGTACGATGGATCCGATATAAAAGCCATTGGAACAAAACTATCAATTGTATATGATTGCTCCAATATAAGAAAATCATTGGAATAATTCCACCGATTGTGTACGATAGATCCAATAAAAAGCCATTGGAATAATATAAGAATGTCATTGGAATAATACCACTGATTGTGTGCGATGATTCCAATATTGAAAGTCATTGTCTTCAATAATAACATCCTTGATGGTTTGCGATACCAATACTACTTCAATCGTTTTCATTAAATGACGTCTTCGGTTGTCACCAATAGACTTGATGTTGGTACTTGTAAAATAAATGGTAGAATAGCCTGCAAAATAAAGTTTTCATTAGATCCATGTAGACAAGAGAAATATCAAAGATAAAGGAGATATAAAGTGAGAGTTTAAGCTGTCCGGCTTATGTTTGGTGAAGCCATAAGGAGTTGTGTGTTGTCCTTGAGAAAAACTGGAGTTAATGCTTAATTCTTGCAAAGTGTAAAGTAAAGTTGTCAATAAAGCAATGAATTTTGATTAAGCAAGGGCAGAAATAAAGAGAGAAATAAAATTGTTTCGCGTATGTGATGAATCAGATAACGCTTCCAATCTCGGTTGATTATCCTGGCGACATTGTTCAATGTCTATGACAAATAATCTATAAGGAATTGATAGTTGCTAGTTTCCTCATCTTGTTGCTTTGAAAATTCCTGCACTCAAAGAAAAATCGTTAGTTTTGGGAGGAGGGGGAGCATTTGATTCATGCTGACTCGAGCCTTCATCCTGCAACGCTTCCTTCTTCTCACTCTGCCTAGATTTGTGATCAGTCTTTTGAGACTTGGCCAACGAACTCTGTCGTATTTCAGATTGTGACATATGTCTGAACAAATCGAACATCCTTTATCTTTGCGACTCTGCATTATTCCCCAAAATAACTCTCGAAACTTCGCCAACTTATCTTTGTCAAGCAATACGGCTTTTTGCAAAATCTGCCCCAGTTATCATCTTTACGCCTTCAACTCACTTTGCAAAATCTGCCCCAGTTGCTATCTTTCAAATCTTCAACTTGTTTTGCAAAATTTGCCTCAGTTGACCTTTAGGGGGAAACCAAAAATTTTAATATTATAGAGTCGAGCCCGTTGAGAGCGCCTACGTATCCCTCCTTGGGAATCAGACCGTGTGAAGTTCTACTTACATAAAGCTTTTGGGGGATATGGCAATCTAAGCACGAAGCCAAATCCGAATTGGAATGCCTACACATCTGCCCAGATTCATAGTTCAGAATTACATCATCAAAGATAAACAAACCTAAAGCATTACAAAAATCTGATCGAGTCCGATGTGGATTGCTTACTTATCCTATTGCCATTCTAGGAATCAGACCAATAGTAGTTCAAAATTACATAAAAGAGGAAATAAGGGAATCCTACGCTAGTGTAACCGAGCTCTATGTGAGTTACTTACGTATCCCAGCCTTGGGAACCAAGTTACGCGTAGTTCGCATTACATAGAAAATTACATTGAAATGAAAAGACTGATTTTGCCGCTTGTCAAATGTGGTATCTCTTGATTATTCTTGATTTGATATTGGCCAGGCATTTGCATTTACCTTCTTTGGCAACAAAAATTCCTTCAATAAATCTGCCCCAGTTTGGGTTTGTCTTGATTTTGTCCTCTATGTTGAAAGCTTTTGGTCCTCCCGCCTTTGTAAGTTCGAGAGCTCTTCTTTGTTGTTTGGCTCTTTGGAATCACAATGGTCCCTTTTTCAGCCTCATCAACTGATATCAAGTGTATGCCATACTCACCAACTACTATAGTGTTACTATCAGCAGGTGTATTCCCAATGAGTTGAATCGAACCTTCTTGGATTAAAGTTTCAACTGCATTTTTTAGACTGTAGCATTTTCAGTGTCATGTCTTGGAGCCCCTGAATGATAGACACAATGTTTGGTTCCATCGAACCATTTCGGAAGAGGATTAGGGGTTGCATCAGCAATGGGGTGAATCACTTCAGCTGCCCTTAGCCTTACATAAAGCTAACAGTAAGGTTTTGCTAAAGGCGTGTAGGTTTTATATGTCTTCTTGACAGGATTAGTGCGTGGCTTTGGTATGACTAGGCGATTTTGGAAAGTGCAGACTTGGGGATTGGTAATTTCTGATTGATGGCCAAATGATTGCTGGTAGTAAACGGGTTGAGCATTGTAGCCTGGATGTGGATTGCTTTGGTGAGTAGGCTGGGATAATGAGTTCTTGGTAGTAATAATGCCAACTTCCTTCTCGTTTTCTTCTAAATTTCCCAAACCAGTCTGGATGGCTTGCGCAGTTGCTTTTACTGTAGCAAAACTTACTATTCTCCCCGTCTTAATCCCTTCTTCAACCATTTCTCCCATCATAAGAAGTTCAGAATAGGGTTTACCCATCATCGGGAGCAAGTGCATGTAATAAGAATCATTTTGGGCTCGGATGAAGTACTTCACCATGTCTTTCTCAGTCATTGGTGGTTGCACCCTTCCAGCCTGTTCTCGCCATCTCAATGCGTATTCCCTAAAGGTTTCTGTTGGTTTCTTCTTCAGATTGGACAAGGTTATAAGGTCAGGAGCCACCTCAGCATTGTACTCAAACTGCTTTGTAAAATTATTGGCTATGTCATCAAACTCACGCCACTTGCTTATATCATGTCTTACAAACCATTCAGCAGCAATACCTTGCAGACTATGACTGAAGAAGGCCATCAGAAGTTCCTCTTCACCTCCCGCAACCCTCATTCGGTTGAGATATTTGGTCAAATGAACAAATGGGTCACTATAACCATCATACATATCAAATTTTAGCACTTTAAACCCGGGAGGAAGAGTAACGTCAGGGTATAGATAAAGATTGCGATAGGAGATATTTTGTCGCCCTCTAGACACTTGCAAATCCTTGATGGATTGCTGCATGATTTTCATCGTTTGGATTATCTCCCCTTGCTCAACTAGCCTTCCCCGCTTTTTCACGGTTACGGGCACTTCATTTTGTGGCACATAGCTAGTGAAATCCACATTCTTACCATTAGGGTCATGCTCATAGTATTGGGCTTCGGGATATCCTTGTCTTGGGTTATTGGCATTTTGAGGAGCAACAGCCACAGAAATAGGTGCTTTGGATTGTGGTGGACGAGGAGTATCTTCGGCAGGTAAATATTGATAGTGAGGTAAGTTTTTGTGGTCAGTGAATGCATTTGGGATGTTGTTAACTGGTGCAAGCATATGAATGACACTGGAATTTAAAGGCTTGTTCGGATTGGCAGTTTCAACATTGGGGTTCAAAGTTGATAGCACGGCTGGCGCGTTTTGGTGGCTCGACCCATTCATTCTTTCTATTTCATCTTGCATACACTCAATCTGCTTAGCCATTCTAGCAATTTGTTCATCAGGAACAACAACTGCTTGTTCTTTAGAAGATGCAGGGATACCAGTCTGATTATCAGTCATTGCTTGCTTCACTTTTGGATTAGACACCTAACCAACTCAGGAGCCAACACGAATCAAACTCTCTCTTTTGGGGGATAATCAAACAAAAGAAAAATTCAAAAGGTAAACTATGTTAGTTTGTGTGTCATTAACAACATTGCGTACAATCACGTAGCGCGCGTCACGTAGCGCTTTGCATTTTAAACAAGTCTGACATGTGGCAATCACAATTAGTTGAGCGTAAATGAAAATGCGGGCGCGTCCTACCCTGTAAGGTTCCTCTTTATGCTAGAGGTAAGCCTAATCGTCAAATTGCACACACATGTGGATATTATAGTGATACAAGTTGTTTGCCAATAGAAAATTGAGATATAAATAAACTACCATAATTGTCAACTTCTCAAATTTTACATGGCAAATGGCTTGGAGTTTGTTATAATATCCACACGATCACATAAGATGCAACGTCGTTGGGTCTGCAATAACCCGTCAACAAAAGGGCGGTTTCTTAATTCCTGAAAGCGGTACCAAGGACCGGGTCCAAACTAAGGTGTATATGCATGCATGTCCTAAAATCTCCTTCTAAGAGTGGGCTAGCGGTTGAGGCTGACTCGACCTATGCGGGATAGACCTGGCCTCACAATGCGGTAGAACCGGCCATGACAAAACCAGGCAATATCAATATCCCGAACTAACTTTTGGTGACACGAAAGAAGTTTCAAAAAGTGAGGTAAGGGCAATTCCCTTCCTGCATAACTACCTGTCAAGCGGGTGCCCGGTGATAAAATCGAGGAGGTGAAAGAAAATTGACAGGCTCCATGAGGGAGGAAATATGAACGGAATGCGGACTATGTACAAATAAAATGCAATACATGCTTTCCAAAACAAACCACACAAATAGATATAATAAAGAAAATAAATTAGGCATGCTAGTTTCAAATAATTGGAAATCTTTATGGTCAAAACTTTTATTGCTCCCCAGCGGAGTCGCCATGCTGTTGAACCCCCAAAAAATTACCCGAAAAGGTAAAATTTAGGAATATCAACGGGATGGACCAACTCTTTTGGAGTTTTTTTTGGAGTCGCCACCCAATTTAAGGAAAACAGGGAACCAAACAAGCAAATGCGTGCAAAACTTTGTTTTTTTGGAAAAAAGGGCAGTCTTTTCAGAGATTCTAAGTAAGAGGTTCTGTTAATTTCGAAAGAAGATTTTTAAGGCACTTTCGAAATTCCGTTAACAACGGTTAATCCGATAGGTTTCCAAATTAATTTGCAAGTGCTTTTATGCGCTTTTTCTAAAATCCTCTAAAAATAATTAATTTAACAATTAATTAATTCAACTAATTAAATTTGTGAAGTTTTCAAAAGATTTACAATTTATTTAAAAGCTTTAATTATTTTTAAAATAACATAAAATAAAATAAAAAGCGCATTTTCTTTTGAAAAATGAACGATTTGATCGTCCTAATTTCTTTGCCAACTCGTATTTGATAGCGCATAAACGGTATTTGCTTAATTTCAACTTTAAAACCCAAGTTTCTCACTATAAGATGGAACTTTAGGTTTCAAGTCGTTTTTTGCAAAGTCGTTTCGGGACATTTACAAGTTAATTAAAACTTCTTTATAACTTTTGACTTTTTAAAGAAACTACTTCATATCAATAAGATAAAAGTCATTTCTTATAGTCATTTATTAAGCGTTGTTTTGAAAATTTATGAGATTTTACACGCATTTGCTTAAATGGCCTGATTTGCAATAAATTAAATAATGACTCTAAAATAAAAGATAAGGAACATAAAGTAAACAATCATTCAAATAATCAAATATAATATTCATTAGACAAATAATTCCATAAGTCATTTTATAAATATCTCAAGGGAAAGGAAGATAAGTTGATAAAGTAGAACCAGAAAAATGATTAACTCGCGTGAGCCTTGAATTTTCTAAAAATTTCTAAAGCTTGGAAACTTGACCCCGAACTTGACCCCAATGTGACTCCAAGCCAATGAACCATCCCATTTGAGTATTAGCCAAACTCATCCCAAAGGATTCATGCCAAGAAAAATAAAGAAGATAAGGATTAGTAAATGTACTAACAAATGAGAAAATTAAAACAGCAGCTTGTATAGGGACAATAGCATACTGGAAAGTATATGGATAGTAAAATTCTTTTTAAAATACAACAAGTTAAGATTTAAATAGAAAACAAACAAATTTCATGTGAATTGCTAATACAGAAAAGTGTAACAAGTAAGGAACTATCACATTAAATTTGTAAAGAATCCTTATATGAACCGAATGAGATTTTTATGATTGCAAGATTCAGATCCCAAAGGAAATGCCCCGGGACTAACCAATACCAGATTTCATCTTAATATTATAGTCGCGGTATTTACTCAACAAACAGTAGGCAGAACTATCGCTAACATCCTAATAAATATCAGAACTACAAAACTAGTAAGTTATAGCAAAACTTTATAACTACTACCTATTGCCTAAGCCTATATTCAAAGAATGATAGCTCATTAGGAATCAACACATTAGTAAAGATACATATCTAAATTCATCTCTTTTCAGAAAGTTTGATAAATGACATGAAACATATTGATACATTTCTGCAAACCCAACTAACTACTACTAAAAAAAACTACAACCAATTCTTATACCTCTCACTTGAACAGCAAACACACTGAAAGAGGAAGTTCTAGCCTGCCCATTACCTTAACAGATGAGCTAGGAGCTTAAGACATGCTAGAAAACAGAAAATGAAACCAGAGGAAGGAAGGAGACATGAAAATAAAATCCCAGACCCCTCGCACAGATATATACATCAGACCCTCCTATATTCTAAACTATCCTGCAAAGCTGAGCTCCTATCAAAACTATCTCGCCATATATCTTCACACACATAGCCATTACCAGCAACACTTAAACAACCTGCAGATCCTATAAACACACACCTACACATACCTGACCTCCAACACCCTTACTAGACCATTTTCTATCATTTTTTTCACACCTGCACCTGAACCTACGCTTCCTTGAGCACCCCAGGGAACAGACCTCACCAATTCACACCTCTACACCCACAAACTTCTTAAAACATCCACCCCTGCACTTAAACCAAACCGAAATAAGCAAGAACACATTAAGAACTAACTCTGCACTAATGCAGATCACCAGGGACAATCTGCAGCAGCTCTCACCTAAGCTTCTTCCCTTGAGGCCCTGAAACTCCTATCTTCTAGCATCAAGAACTACAGACTACTGAAACCTCAAATTCCTTCACACTTACTCTTCTAATACCTGCACACACTCACAAACATCTGCACACCAAATAACAGACTTCACACACTCCCTCTTGCCACCAGAAACAACCATTCAAGAACTAGGACATGCCGGCCTTGATACAATGCAACGAAACCAGGCTTGGAACTAATTTCCAGCTTTACCAGGCTGCATACACAAGCACACACACCCCAGCTTGCACACATAAACACCCACCACCTACACTACCTGCACTCCCTCACTCTCTTTAACAGACTTCAACACAACAAAGAACAAGCCTCACACATACTCCTCGACACTTTAGATAGCTGAAACACCCAGAACTCCCTCACTCCCACAGCACCTCACAAATTCCCTCATACCTCTGCCCTATTCCAACAAACCTGGAAACTCCTAGACAAACGGGGAACTAGCTCCTAACACCTGCAGCATACCAAAATTCCCACAACAAAACAGACCTATGCATTCCCCTAATTCCTGAACAGCCAACCAAATAAGAACCTCCACGACAAACTACACATAATCAGGACCCTGCTAGACCAACCAGACAATCTGACATCTCTTGGAACAAACCTGCACACCACCAGGAGATAGAACACCTCTTGAACATCCTTCTCCTCTCAGAGACAACACCCCACACACTACAAACTACTACCTCAACCTCCTCACACATAAGATAGCCCTCACTTACCCCAATAACCTACAACAGCCCAACAGACATCTTATCCCCTGCATTTCACTTAATGCAACTACCAGGAACAACAACCACACACTCACAAACAAAACAGGACCAGGAACACCCCTCTATACTCACAGCCTACACTATCTTTAACCACTGATCCAGATCGTCACTCTAGCTCCCTCAGACAACCAGGAACCCCTTAAGCAACTGCAGCTATCCCTGAAACAAAATCCTATTCCCTTTCAAACCCCTGAACAAATTTTAGTCAAAACAGCCCTAACAGAGATTTCCTATGCTTGCTTTATCATTTAAACTAGCAGGAAATCAGCTTTCGGCTACTTAAGAATCCTTTAAATCACTAGAGGCATCCAGAGGGCTAGAAAACAGTCACAAAGACTAAAGCGTTGAAGACAAAACTGATGAAATAACTTAAAAAGAACTATTTATTTGGAAACAGCTATGCAACCTCTAAAGATTCAATTTTGCTATGCATTATCCTAAAACAGCTTCACACAGATTCCAAATTTAAGAGAGAACTTATTGTTATAATCGATGCACCTCCTAAGGACACTAGAAGGGGGGGTTGAATAGTGTCTACCGATTTTCGTTTTAAGAACCCGGTTCTCCTGAGTCACCAGTTCTTGCCTTTGCAATTCTGCTATTCAAACACTGCAACATACAGCAACCACATGTACAGAGGACACGAATATTTTTACGAGGAAAACTCCTTGCTCAAGAGAGAGAAACCAAGACCCACACTCTGGGATTTGAGAACTCAATCCACTAACACAACGAGCAAGTTTCTGATTACCAGACTCTGTAACCAAGGGGCTACACTCTAGACCCTAATCACTAACCAAAGCTAAACTCTAGCTTTAAAAGCAATTTCTCACAAGTTCACCTAATACATATGCTTCTACAATAAGCCAGTAGGTAAAACCAATGAATGCTCAAACTAAGACAACTTACAACGCAATGAACCTATACAAAATATCTAGACTCAAACAACTCAAGCACATCAGTTGTCTTCTTCAGTTATCTCACGTAGAAAGATGCTCGATTGCTTTTATATGCTCTCAACTCAATGTTTGTGAATAACTGGTTTACAGCTGCATCAACTACTTGTATTTATACGGGCCTTGCAACCCTAGTTGAGTCCTACAATGAATCCTTGTAATTATGGTAAGACAGGATTCCTAGTAACTCTTTTCCTTATTGAAGTCCAACTCCTATTCGCACTTCGAAGACACGGCTTGGGCACCGCCTCTTTTAGTCTGACTAGGATTGTTGCTCCCAAACGCACACGCAAGTATACGTGGTCGACAAGTAATAAAGTGATAAATCAAGTATCGTTCCCACGAGGACTATTCAGACTGAATTCTAGAAAATAATTTATATTAATTATTCAGGGATATTTTTCCAATAGTGAGGATTTTATTAACTAAAGAACATTAATTAAAATGGTAAAAGTGAATTCAAGCAATGGAGCAAAACTTGGTTGTTATCAGTAATAAGGAGACGGTCCAGGGTCAGAGTTACGAACAATCCAGTTGAGTTTTTCAATTGATTCCACTTCTCAAATCCCGGATTACTAACTAACAGATTAGATGTACCCGTGAAAACCTTTCGATTCTTCACGGTCTATGCAGGCTACTCCAATCCCTATATGTCTATGGGTTGAATCACGTGTACGCATTAACGAATTCTGTAATTAGTTAAACTAGGCGAGCAAGTATATGTCTATCCTACTCACAAATTGGTTCCCCGATGCCCAGGTTCACAAACTAGTTCTATTCTTTCTTATTACGTAATTAAATTCCCTCTTTCGAGTTCAATCTAAAAACCATAGATAATGCGTAATAATCGGGCCCTGACAATTACACAAGTGAAATCAAGAAAGAATAAGCAACCCGTTATGGGATTCAACTAATGGAAATCAATCTTCAAACATCAACCTTCATGAAATACTCTAACCCTAGAATGATATATTTAGCCAAGCATACTCATAATAACAACACAAAGATTTGATGAAATAATGAAATAATGATGTAATAGATTAATGGAAGGAAGAAAAAACCCTTGTTCTTGATGTTATGAGCTCTCCAATTGCTCCAAAGTCTGAACTCCTTTCAAAAACTAAGTAAAAGAGTATTTATAGGGTTTAGAAACACCTAGTAATAAGTTAAACCCAAATCTAGACGAAATAGGAAGTGAAAAACCGCACACGGGGCGCTATAACGGGCGCCCCGCACCTCGGAAAGCGCTGGGACAACCAGTAACGTCAGATTTTGGGCGCTTTTGGGGGCGCCCTGCGTGGGTTATAGCACTGGGGCACTGGGCGCTATAACTAGCGCCCCACGTGCCCCACAGCGCCCAGCATCACTGCTCCTTTCCTCGCTCCGAATTCATGCTCGTGTCGTGTCCTCGCGTGCTCAATCCAATCCTCAATCATCCTCCAATCAATTCATGCTCAACCAAGCTCCAAAAAGCTCAAAATGCACCGCGTAACAACCTACACACGCACAACATAAACTCAGTGTAAAACCACATTCACAAACTATAAAACGAGTGCAAAACAAGCTCAAATATGCGGAAATATTAAGGAAATATAGGCATAAAATGCCAAACATCACCACCCCACACTTGAACCCTTGCTCGCCCTCGAGCAAGTCACAACTAACTTCCCAACCTAGGTAAAACAGGTCTGCCCATGACCATGGTTGATACCGACCATTGAACCAATGCACACATGACTACTATGGATCCACAACATGCCAACAATTTACCAAAACCAAAAATACGAGAACAACCACCCCAAAATAGCTCAAATACACAAACTCAACTGATCGCAACTATGCTCCCACAAAATCGCACCTATCTACTCAACCAAGAACCATCAACATCACCTATTTCATGCTAACCATGTGCCCTTACCAAAATGAAGCAAGAGAGTGTCCCCCAAGTATCACACACAACCATGAATATCAAGAATAGAATGGGGACAATCGCATAGAAAGAATTCACTCACTCTCATGAAAAGCTCACATGTCACACACAATGTACCATAGGCTTGCCCGTAGTATAGGACTCCACTAATGTAAGCTCACTCCAATCGGGATTAACTAGGACTTTAGAAAGGTCGTAATGTAGGCTAAGGGGTTGGTAGGATACATATGGTAATAGTGACTACCTCCCTAAGCACTTTAATACATCACAATCAAATTAAGCACAAATCTCATCAAAACCACCAAATCAACACTTCTACACATACACCTTCTCACAAGTAGCATTTTTCTATTAAGCACACACTAGCAAGGAATGGATATTCTTTTTCTCTTTTTATTTCTTTTTCCACAATTTTTTTTGTTTTTTTCAACTTTGCTATTTTTTCTCAATTTCTTTTTCAATTTCATCCAACCTTGCCAATGCTTTTTTCATTACTTCACAGTTTTAACAATTATTCCCCTTCATTAGTTCCACTCAAAAACCTCCCAAAATCCAACCACAACTCCAAAATAACAACACAATATCAATAAAGTGCTTAAGGAGTAAAGGGTCAAAAGAGTCAATTAAGAACAAATGGGTAGGCTCGGGGTGTGGGTGCCAACAAAAAAAAGGGTCAAAGGAATCACAACAACAATTTTTCCAAGGTGTATATGTAAGGGTAGGCAAATCAAAAGAAGGCCTTGTATCATTTCCCGACTAGAGCAAACCTAGGATTTCGCTTTGCACACACACGGGGCAAGTTCTAGACATTAATATGCAACATGGAGTAAACAAGAACATGCCTCACAACACACATTGCACACGATCCACACAAAAAGGTTCCATCAACAACTCTCAATCAAGCATCTAGAGTGCAACTTGTGGAAAATTAAGCACTAATGCACAAAGGTTCACAACAAAGTCAAGTGAGTGGACTCAAGCATCTCAAGGGGGTCGTTCCATTTTTTTTTTTTTTTTTTGCATGCATCACAATTAAAACCCAAGGACACCACAAATAGCACATGCAATCAAGTCCAAGTCCACCGGTATCAAACAAATCAAAGGCACCTAGCATTCCACCTATTTCCTTCGTCTAGGGTCATCTACAACTAACTATCCTAATCCTAATAAAAATAAAAACTACCCGGTTCAAAGGCCTCCCCGTAGAAAAGAACCGAGGCCATAAGAAAAACCACGGGGTGGATGACATGTACCACTAATAAAAACTAAAAGGAAAATCTTTTTGGAATTTTTCATTGGTTTTCTAATTTTTTTCATATATTAAAGCAAGAAATAAATCAAAATAAAGTCAAGTGACAAAAGAAAAATCCTACGGTACATGCATCCCTAACCTCAAAACTAAATAAAGGGTAGTTTCCCACCCCACACTTAAACTAAGCACTGTCCTCAGTGCTAAAAATAAGCAAGTGCAAGGTAAAGAAAACTTCCCTGAAGATTCTAGTCCTTGGTGCTAGCATCCTCCAAGCTTCCATATCGTATGAGGTACTCAGACTTCCCTCATCAGGTCATCAATATTAGGCAAGGGTGAAGGCACCCCACACTTAGCCTCGACATTACATGAACCTGCAATCCAAGGAAAAACAACAACTACGTGACACTATAAATGAAATAATACAAGTACAAACTCGGGTTGCCTCCCGAGAAGCGCCTTAGTTAACGTCGTGGCACGACGACACCTTTAGCTCACTTCCAGCCTTTATGTCTTCTCTTCTTACGCCGAACTTTTGCTTTCTTCCCTTCTTTTAGAGAACCCATCTTCAACTTCACATGTGGCTTACTTCCATCTTCTTGTTTGACACATTCAATCATAGAGCACTCTTCCACCTTAGCTATGTGCTCCTTCTCATTATAAACCTTGAAAGTAACCTTTTCTCCATGCGCTCTAACAATCATCTCACCCAGCTCCATGTCAATAATTGCCTTCGAGGTGACTAAGAATGGTCTCCCCAAAATGATTGGAGCTTCTCGGTCCTCTTCATAATCTAGGACTACAAAATCAGCAGAGAATGTAAACTTACCAACTTTTAGCAACACATCCTCCAACTTACCATCAGGGTGAGTGAGTGATCCATCCGCCATCTTAAGAGTAACTGAAGAGGGCTTGATTGCTCCTAGCCCTAACCTTTTGCAAACAGACAAAGGCATGAGATTTATGCTCGCCCCCAAATCACACAAGGCTCCAGTGATATTATGCTCTCCAATGGTGCAAGGAATAGTAAACCTCCCAGGATCTTGAAGTTTTGGAGGTAGCTTGCTCAAGATTGTGCTACACTCCTCAACTAACTCAACTGTATCTATCTCTTGAGGCTTTTTCTTCTTCACTAAAATTTCTTTTAAGAACTTCACAAAGGATGGCATCAATTCAAACACATCAGTCAAAGGAATATTAACTTGAAGTTCTTTCAACATACTCACAAATTTTTGATACTGGGCCAGATCCTTTGATGGTATAAGTCTCTGTGGAAATGGTGGGGGCGGCAGAGGTGCCTCCTTTCTCTCTTCTTTCTTCTTTACCTTCTCCACTTTTTCAACTTTTTCTATTTCAGCTCTCTCTTCGGACTTGGCCATCAGCTCTCCACCTTCAATTAAAGTCACTGCAAGACATTGTTCAGGCTCTTTTTTAACAGTGGTTATATCTTTTCCACCAACTGCCCCAACTGGTGCTCCAGGTTCTTGTGAGCATTGGCAATATCTTGTATGTCCTGTGCATGGGCTGCAGTGTCTGCTATCATTCTCTGCTGGCCCGCCATTAACTGCTTTAACATCTCTTCAACTGAATAGCTAACCTGTTGTGGTGGAGCTGGAAGTGGGTGGTAATTATTCGGGGCTCTCGTATTACCTTGATAATAACCATTACCAAACTGATTTTGACCCTGCAGCCTGTTTTGATTACCCACGTAATAAACTGACTCTGGATTAGAGGAGAAAACCTCTGTAGCATGGTCTTGACCACAAACCTCACAAAAGCTCTGGAGTTGTTGCACTGGAGCCACTGGTTGCTGAGCCTTTGGCAGAGCTAACTTGCTAATTTGATTGGAAATAGCATCCATCCTCGCCCTTAGCTCTGAAACTGCATCTAACTGAAGTACCCCTGCAGGTTTCTGCGTAATAGCTCTACCATCTCCCTGCCAATCAGGATTGCTCTGCGAAAACTTATCTAGCAAATCATAAATTTGATCAAAATTTAAGGCCAGTACTTGGCCTCCAGCAGCAGCATCAACCATGATCTTAGTGTGTTGGTTCAGCCCCTCAACAAAAGTGTGTGCAACAACCTCATTGTATTGATTGTGGTGTGGACAATCTCTCAATAGAGCTTTGAATCGCTCCCAGGCTGAATACAAGGACTCTCCTTCTAACTGTCTGAAGGACATAATTTCGCTCCTCAGCCGGGCTGTCTTGGCAGACGGATAAAATTTAGCCAAGAACTTCTTAGCCAAATCCTCCCAAGTAGTGATAGACCCAGACTTTTCAGCCTTTAACCACTTCCTTGCTGCCCCAATCAGTGAAAACGGGAACAACGTCAAGCGAACATAATCAGTAGGAACACCCGCTGGTGTATAAGTATCACTGATCTCCAGAAAGTTCTGAATGTGTTGCTGCGGATCCTCATGAAGTAATCTCAAAGTGCCCGGTGATAGCGGTCTTAACTATGCTAGACGCTACCCCCTCCAGGCTGGGGAGAGCAACATCTCGCACAGCTAAAGCTTGTTCTTCTGCCATTCCTGTAGGTAAAGATCAAGCAGGACCTAATACCTGAAACAGCACAAAACTCAAAACAAAAATTAAACCTGAATAGAAAGTAATAAACTGTTCAAAAAGAAATTAGTCAATTGTTTATTCCCCGGCAACGGCGCCAAAAACTTGTTGCTCCCAAACGCACACGCAAGTATACGTGGTCGACAAGTAATAAAGTGATAAATCAAGTATCGTTCCCACGAGGACTATTCAGACTCAATTCTAGCAAATAATTTATATTAACTATTCAGGGATATTTTTCCAATAGTGAGGACTTTATTAACTAAAGAACAGTAATTAAAATGGTAAAAGTGAATTCAAGCAATGGAGCAAAACTTGGTTGTTATCAGTAATAAGCAGACGATGCAGGGTCAGAGTTACGAACAATCCAGTTGAGTTTTCCAATTGATTCCACTTCTGAAATCCCGGATTACTAACTAACAGATTAGATGTACC